>CM067083.1:17507269-18902269 GCA_034008185.1 Gorsachius magnificus | reverse complement strand
TGGTCGTGACAATAGTATATAAATAAGGATAATGGCCCATTATGACTTGGGCTCATACATCAGTCACCATTGAGCTGAGAACGGACACTGTGGCATGGACTGGGACTCACTGATAATCCTTTTTTTAGTAGCTTTTATCTTAGCTCACCCCTGCCCCAACATTCAACTGAAACTTTCAGCCCAAATTTTTGCAAAATCAAGAACACACGAGCAATATCAAGAACACACGAGCAAAATAGTTTCGGGATTTTGAGGCTGGGCTGTACGTTCCCATGATTTAAACTGGTTTTGCACCATTGCCCTTCTCGCTGGTCAATAGTTCCTAGTGCCAAAACTATGGTCCGGCTAGTGACTGATCCGAGTCACAGTCGCATGACTGATTTAAAATAAAAGAGGATTCAGCCTAGGGTACCCCTAATGCTGCACCACTTTAAGGGCAAAAGACCTTCTACAAGGGATGTTTTATCTTAGCCCAGGGCATTTGAAATACATTTCCTGACTTTTGTTTTGGTTTTGAAGCTAGTTCAGTACTCTCAGTACTCAGTACTCAGACACAAGCAAGGAAAAAAAGAAGAAGAAGAAAAGGGAAAAGGAAAGGAAGCAACCAAAATGTTTGTGCATTTAAATAATCCCAGAAGCACCAATTGCCTCCCATGACCTTTTCCAGGTGCTTTGTCCACTTGGGCCATGTGCTGGGCTGAAAAGCACGAGCCCCAGCAGGCACCAGCGCAACAGCCCCATTGAAGGGAAGACCACATTCGATGAGGCCTCCGAAGCAGGTATTGACTTGTGTCATGGTGAACATCAAGCCTTAACAAACAAAAAAGCTACAGACAAAATTATTTGGTTAATGGCTAAATTGGAGAGTCAATATAAATAACATTACGTACACTTATTACTGCAATCCAACAACAGCTGGGCTTTGAGTCAAGTTAACACTAATACACAGTGGGGGAAACGATTGCCTTCTACTTATATTAAAGAATAAAACATAATTTTTTGGGCACCAAGCATGTGAAACAGGAAAAAAAGAGGTCCTGGCCAAGGAACGAAAGGCTTGACCATAAGTACATAAATAAAAGAAATCGCTTTCTATTACAGGTGATAAAAATTGTACTCAGCATCTTTTGATATATATCTTCTCAAAAGTTTTGCGAGCACAGCCCTCTTGTGGGCTCATTTGTGTTTGTGTAACAACCGGAGACAGGGAACGGCTAATTCCTTTAGCTGTTGGATGAACCTCCGCTCCTCCAGGCTATGAGAGAATTGGCTGCAGGTATAATCGCTCACCCCCTTGCCCTGGAGGAACTGAGCTGCTGCCAGCAATTTGTCAACATAATGTGGGCCTATTGTTTTCCTTCTGAAGTGTTATCTTATTTTCTTTCCCTAAATTAAAAACTTATTCCTTAGAAAAAAGGTAATGTGTTATGTTCAAAATGTTCTTCAGATTTTTCTTAACTTCTCCCTTTTAACAATCTTCCCCTAATCCTCCTGAGGGTAGCGACCCACCATGTCAGGGAATACTTGTGGTCGCTACAGGCAAGAACTCGAAGCGAAAAGGGGGCTGCTTCATAAAGTCATCACATCCATCTCCTACAAACTTAACCCATCTATTTAGCAAGGCTTGACTTTTTGCATAGTTTACCCTTCTGGTTGCTGGCTAGACTGATGTCCCCAGCCTCACTCGGGCAAAACATTCAATACGGCTGCTCAATACCCTAAGTGTATAATCCATAGAACTGATGCTGAAGCTAGAGCTACACGATAGACAGAGGTGGTCTTTGCAGTCCACAAGCCTTAGCCCACTTTGCTTCTGGAGGGCATGTCTAGTAATAACCCTCAGGTAGCCTGGTCCCCATCCAGCATAAAAGAAAGTTTTGGAATTCTCTCTTAATTGGGAGGAAAAACTTGGAAAACACAAACTGGTAAGCAGGACTAAAAATATACTTTGATAATGTTAAAAATACAATGCCATGTATTTCCTAGATTCCACACACATACATTGTTTCCATTCCAATCTCTGTCAAGCGCAGAATTTTGGGGACCATGAAAGCCATGGTCATGACTACCTCAACTTTCTGAGAGGACCCACTCATGGCTTTGCCATCTGAGCATCTCCTCGTGGGGCTAACCGAGCCAGCAGTCAGCAATCCCACCCCCCAGCCTGCCAAAGCCATGTGGGGACATCAAACACAATACAATGAAACCCAAGGGGGTCAGGATAAATGATAGGTGCAGGAACCTCAAAATGCTACAGAAGAGACGCTTTTTAGTGCCAATAACTCTTCCATAATCTGCTTCATGCAACTTCAATTCAGAGGTGAATTATTTTTAATAGAACAACAACAAAGGCACAAACTTCAGGTTTGGAGGGAAAAGAGGTGCTCCAAGTCTACAGAAATAAGGTCGTTGAAATGACAGACAGGCGATAACCCCGCCTGCAACGAAGCAGCACAGCAAGGGTGACCCTTGAGCAGATGGAAACCTTTGCAGCGCTAGAGGTGGCGGAGCCCGTTGAACTAAGAAATTCTGCGTGGAAGTCTCGGCTCTGACCTGGATTCCCTTCCTAGCCCCAGAAAAGTCATAAGTTTTCTATCTTTAGTTTCCCCTTATTTCAAATGAGGGTAAGACTCTTCTCTGACTCTGCAGCTGCATAGAAAAAATAAGATGTAAGCTGCCTTTATGCGCGCAGCATAGGACGGCTTCTGAGACAAACAGATAAAAGGCAATGAGAGTGGGTATCAATGTGAATACCAGAGAGGATGCAAACCTGGAAATTAACACAACTTTTGCCACTGATTTTCACAAGGCCAGGGTTTCACCTAAAGGGACCAGAGGCACAACTGACATTGCACAGCGCAAAGCTCATCAAACCAACATCCACCAAACAATGCTACCTCTCTCCATTAGCCCTGCTATCGCGATTCATTGCTGAACCTACCCAGGTTTGGGGAAGGAGCAAACACCTTTGTGCAGTGCACCACCAGCTGTGTACCCATGTAGGGACCCCTACCACAGCGGAGCTTTCTGATTCACCCCGTACCCTCAGAGTACGGAGGAGAAGAGGGTATAGCAGGGAGAGGAGAGGAAAGGGCCTGAGAGTCCTAAACAGGCTGAATGGAAAAGAAAACACAAGCGCAAAAGGACAGGGTGATAGTGCTTTCCAAAGGAAAAAGAGTAATTAGAAGCAGCAAGCATAAACCACAAAAAAATAAAGAAGAATGAAATGGAGATCATCAGACTGGGTGGGACATGAAGACAAAAGGGAAGGGGAAAAAGCACAGCTCTTTTCCAAGAGGCACCAAAACCCTATCAGTTCTGCACCGGCAAGACTTTTGAAAAAAACATTTGTGTGCACATGGCGGGGGGTCACAGCTATGTAAAGACCCCCCTGGCCTGGGCTGTGCTCTGCTGGAAGCCCAGTCCCACCACCTTCTGCACGTGCTGAAATCAAACCTGCTGTGCTTGGGCAACCACCTCCCAAATCCCTCTGTAGGGGACAGCGTAGGCAGATGGATTTTCTCTCTGAGAGAGGACTCTGAAGCCACCTAAAAATGCCTCTGGCACGAAGGAAAGCGACCTTCTTTGGGGCAGCAGCAGGTTCGGACCTCAGGTTTTGCTTCTTGCATTGGGTGGCTGCTGCACGTGGTAGCCATGATGGACACCCATGAAGCCTGAGCAGCAACGGTCTCCATCACAGCGTGCCTTACATTTGATTGACCTTACTCCATTCCTCATTTTTTCATCTCAGCTCAACAGTAAACACTGCCTGCCTGGCCAGGTTAACCGAGCCAGCTTACAGTGATGCAGGGGTTTTGTCTCCCACACAACAAACATTGACTAGGACTTTCTATTTAGAGCAACTCCGCATTGTAAACCTGTCTCCTCCCTTTGATAAGAGCCATATTGCTAGATAGCATTAATCCCTGTCCCTTTCTCGACACAGGGAAACACAGCTTTGCGGTCAGGGTAGATAAAGTCACTGTTCCACGTAGATTTTTTTTAAGTCTAATTACCATGCAGAAACACGCACAAAGTCGGCCCCAAACGACACTGCTACCTCCTGAAGGCTGGTGCGCCAGGCCTTGAGGCACCTTAGTCCGCCTTGGCTCCTACTGAATTTAATAGAACTGGAGTATTTTCCGCATCTTTCTAGACCAGGAAAAAGGCCTTCAGAGACAAATAAGAGTGTCCTGTTCAATCTTTCACGTAAGGTGTAAACAGGAAAAATGCCTCACCACTTAGCCAGAAAATGAGCGGCTGCTGTCCCTTCCTTTTATTGCATTTACATGGTAAAAGTAATTTAGAAGGGGATCTGCCAGATGTCCAGGTCCAACCAAAACGGCACGGGCTCTCAGATGGCTGGCTGAGGTCCCAAACCCGACCTGCCCGGAGAGGTTTGGGGTGAGAGGGAGCCCTCAACCTCTCCCATCCCTCTCCCCCTACCAGGGGCCCAGCCAGCAGCCTCGGCGGCAGTTGGTGTTTCGGAAAGATCTGCACTTCACCCTGAACATCTGGGCTCAGGTAAACAGTGAGGGTTTACTTACAGCAAAACCCACATCTCTAAGCATTCCCCTTACAGATTTTTGGGGGTGGTATCTTTTGGGAAGACAAAATTAACCCGTTGGGGCATCCACTGCAATTTTTTTTACATGCACTGAAATGCAGGCTCCAACTTTCAGCATCCCATCAGCCCAACTGGGGCTTCTTGGGGAGGGAAGGCACAAGCACAGCCCTCGCTCTGCAACAGCCATACTTCATTTCAGCTCCATCACAAGCAAAAATGCCGAGCGTATGTCACAACTATCAAATGGTCTTTTTAGCTAACTGACAACAGACGCCATTTGGAGTCAGCGTATTTTGATTGCGGCGCATTGTTAGCAGGATTCAAGAGCCCGCTCGCCTCGCAGTGTTGTTCAACACTAAAATTAAATTGCGGTATAATTAGCTTCGCTCCAGCTACACCTTTCCGTCTGAATGGATGCGATACCTGCAAAGGCTGAGCTGGGTATAAAATGTGTTCCTGATTATAAAGCGTTTGCTTAATCTCGAGGGCGCCGCCTTGTTTTTTAAGGCTCTCTGCAAGTCACGCACTGTGGTACGTGCTGCCCGTTATCTCCAGAAGGCTTAAAACTGGAATCCCCGTGATTCACATTTTCCAACGCTCATGGCCAAACCCTTCCGCAGATCAGCTCCTCCACTTTCTACCATTTCACAACGAGCCAAATCTGTAGCTAGGCAGAAGCGGCCGAGCAGCCTGGCTCTGTGAGCCACACGCCAGCGAGCTGGCGGCCACAAAACACACCGAGCCCGGGCTGCGGGAGCTGGAGTTCGGTGAGCTCCAGGGCTGGTTCACCAGGCTGAGGTGGCCGTGGCTCCCTGATGCCTCCACCCGCTCATTGAGGGATGGCTTGGAAGCATGTCTGGCTGCCAGAGTCACCCAAAAAAGTTGGGCTGAGAGGTCCCTGTGGCCTTGCTGTGCCTCCCAGGGAGGTTTTGGAGTGCCCAGTGGGGCTCGTAGCAGCATAGGTCTCACGGCATGGCCCCACGTGGACGTGTGCCTTGGGACGGGCAGACCTCGGGACAGGCAGACTGATCACCACCCTGCAAATGCTTCCAGTCAGCCCCACAGCTCTGCTGCTTCTGCAGAAGTTACTGGCGGCACTGCTACTTACTCTCTCCAGTGTTTAAGTTTATCCCACGCCTCCTTTAAATACATTTTAAAAGCAGTAATTACACGGAAGATAGCAGAAGGGGCCAAAACCAAAGCACAAAGCCACCAAAAACAACTTTCACCATCAGTCTTTTGATTCAGCATAGGGCTTCCCTGTGACACCAGAAGTGTTTTGCTTTCTTTACGCTATTTTCTTTAAACTATCTGCAGAGTGAAACAGTTAATTACTTTAACATACACTTATATTCTTATATATCTCCTATACCTTGCTATCACTATATGACACATAAATTAAGGTATCAACCCTACCTGATGATAACGGAGAAGAAGTAGAAAATCTCAGCTCACAAGCCAACTAATCGTCTTGCCCCAAAGCCTCAGTGACAGACCTGGGAAGAGCACCCACATCTTCCCTCCTGCCTCGTGCCGTCAGCAGAGCAGCGGTCTCTGCCCCTCCAGCATCACTGCATCAGTTCTCACCCAAAGGATCTCTCAAACACTTGTTACTGTGGACCAAACCCCAGCTCGACACACACACATGCATTTAAGAAGAAAATTAATCCTCCCTGCACGTACCAGTCATGTGCATTCCCTCGCTCTGGCTTTAAGGAAAAACTAATAAAAAAAGGAGATCCTTCACAGGGGTTATACGAACGCAGCAAGACGCATTTGTGCATACCATATTTTTTCTCTGAAGCTGTGCCACAAAGCATTGCCACGGGCCTCACGGACATGGGAAAAGCACAACGATGCTCCCCTAGTAGGCAGAAGCCACGCTAGTAAAACTGGTTTGTGCAACAGGGAGGAGGGCCAGGAGCCTCCTAGGGTAACACAGCTGCAAAATCCGCCGGGCAGAGAGGGGCAAAGGAGGGAACGGCTCGAGCACGACGGCCACACTGCCTCTGGGGTGTGCGGGCAGCGTACTCCGGGCATCTCTGGGTGCAAACACTGGGCTCCTCATCCCCAGCATCCCTGCAAAGAGCGGGCAGTGCCGGGAAGCTGCCTGCCACCGACTTGCCCACATGCTTGAGAGGCTTCTCTCCCCATTGCCATCACCCTCCCGCCGTGGCGATGCCCAGCGGCGTCACTCAGCCACGAAGCCCCTGTTCATGTCAAGCACTGCCCAAAAAGCCTGCATGAACACAAGTGAAGGAGAGCACCAAGTTGTGACTTCAAACAGCCTCGTGGCGACACGGCTCTACCTATCACCAAAATACAGCCGTGCCCGGGACGTAGCAGAACTACTTCTCCATAACACTCCACAACAGTACGCAAGAGAAATTCTACAAATTACAAGCCACGGGGACACTCCCCTCATCAAAAAATATGGCCCACTCTACCTACGGAAGGTAACTCCATGGTGCAGGGGTGAGTGGAGGGGCTCGGGGGACAAGGCCGCCATGGCACGACACATCCCGAAGGAGGAGTGGAGGGGTCCTCTGCACTGGCTCAAGCCTAAAACCAAAGTGCCACCTACTGAGTCTACAGTATCTGTGTCCTCCCAAGAGGGTTTCTAGCAAGGGGCTGGCCACAGTTAATACTTAGCTCGCCGGATTAAGCCAAGTCTCGGCAAGCAGTCACCATGCACGGGAGAGCACACGCGTCAGGTTGCTGCCAAGCATCCACAAGCAGGTTATATTCCACCTGAGACCAGGGACATCTCTGCACATCCCACCCCACCGCGACAGACAGCCGTGTAGCACATGGACAGCCAAGCGAGGGGTCAAGACTTCCAGGTCCACGGATAAACCACAGCTTGTGCTGACAGCCTCGTTCAGTGTGGGGTAAAACGCTGATGAGACAAAACTCCCCTGTGTACCAGGCTTCAGACATTAATTTCTACCATTTCTATTTGCACAGAAGCCCTGCACCCCAGCAAACGGGACGGACAAAGCCACGGAGTTTTTAATCTGCTCTTCCCCTCTCCTCCCAAGAGCTACGCAGCCTTAAATGGAGCTATTTAAAGCTGGCGTTAAAAACACCAGTGATGATCTGACCTTCGCCGTAACAGCAAAATCGGACCAAAACCTAAAGATCAAATGAATGAAAAGAAAATTACAAGGTAAAGTTTGCATTCCCTGAATGTGTGCCAGCTGCAGGAATCTTAGATTACATCGATGCTGCTTTCCAAATTTTAAATACAATAATTTTCTGTATTAAGGGCCTAGTAACCCTAATGGAGGCATAATTAGGCATTGATGCCATGCCCATACGAGAGAAGCTTGAAAAACTTAAATAAACTGTGAATGGCAGGATTAATACCGCAGCTTTTCATTTTGTACAGCTGTTTGAATACAGTACACCGCCTGTGATGGCATCAGCTGTTGCTTTACTCTCGGTCAGTATTTCTGAAGTTAAAACAGGCAGTTCTTTTAAGTGAATGAAGAATTACCCCTCTTATTGTTGGGCTGTTTACTTCAGCAAAGAGGGTCTGGATGCATATTTGCTTTACATTAAAAAATAAATAACTAAATAAAAAGCCAAACTGCAAGTAAAATTAGACGGCCAAATTGAAAGCCCAGTGTCACTAATACGAGAATTTTAATTTACTGCGATGGCCCTTCAGGACGGAGGACTAAGTAATGCAGTTTTGGAGATCATCTGCACAAGTGGGAATATCATATAGATGCCTGGAGAGCCCTTAAGAAAATAGCTCACCTCGGCCCTGATTGAAGAGGAAAGACAATACTTTAGTGAAATAGAATTCTGTATTTCTAGGAAAAGCTCCAATAGCAAATTGCTTACTAATGCAGGAAGCCCTGTAAATTTTATTATGAATGGAACGGGCAATGGCAGGAGCGTGACACGGCGCAGCATTTGCACACACGGCTTAGCCAGTAAAAAGTAAATAAATAGGTTACTTATAAGCTCTAGAAGACACCCGAAAATACCTCTAACAAAAACTCAAGCTCAGTGAACTCCCAGTAAGAATGTAAACCAGCTTCCAAAACGATCTTACCATTATTTTTTTCACCAGGTAAATTAGGTTCTCCTGCAAGTAAATTTCCATCCTTGGGTTTATGCTGGGAAATACCAGCTGAAAAGATTTAATCTAGATTTCCTCACTGTCTTTAAAAACTGGCTTATCAGTGGACGCAGAAGAAACTACCTACGCGGGGAGCGCATCAGGACAGCAAACCACCATCGCAAAATAAAATGCTCAGGTTACCAGGAGAAGGACTGATACCAGGCGGAGCCTAATGCCATATCCACCTGGGAAATGCGACCCCCAAACCACAGCCCCCCCCGATGGCAGCAGGCAGCTTTTCCCCTGCCTCGTACCCTGGCTGAGCCCTTGTCCGTGCCACCTTGGCCGAATCCAGCCCCAAATCCCTGGCATCGTAAAGCTTTCTGATTTTTTTTTCCCAGGCAACGTTAAAAACAGTATCGCTCTTGAGCTGCAGGAGCAGAACGAGAGGAGGGTGCGGAGCCAGGCTGCTCTCTGCAGCCCCGGCTGGGGCGATGACGAACGCCAGTGGTTAAGTGCCGCTGTGAAGATGAATATGCCCAATGAAAAGCTTACCTAAAGCTTGCGGGGAGCCCACGCCCGGCCGGCCAAACCTCTCCAGAGCGGCAGGCACGAGGCCGCCAGGACGCTCGGGAAAGACGAATTAACTAAAAGTTAATGTGGATGTTCTCATTCAAAAGAAAAGTGGCCTACTCCAAAGGGGATTAGGCTAAAGTGAACTAAGGCCACTTTACTTCTGAATGAGAGCATCCACACAATAGTGCAATGCACTTTAACTAATGCACTTTAATTTTACACCCAATCAATTTGTCTTACCTCTCCTGAGTGTCCTTGTGTGGACAAACCCAGAGATTCATCGAGTTTTGAGGCCAGGCGGGAACCATTAGATCAACCCATCTCGCTCCCCGCGCGTTGTGGGCCATTGCCTTTCACAGTTATGCCTTTATTGATCCCCAAAACTCATGGATGACTAACATGTAACCTCTGACAGGGGGGAAAAACATTTCTTCGATGGGGTGCCTGGCCTGGATTTGAAGATGCTTGCAAAACAAGAAGCCACCATGACTTTCGGCAGCCTGTCCCCCCACTAGCAAAAGTAAGAACGGCCAAATTTGGGCACAAATCCACTTCTTTCCGCCCTACCTTTTCCATGCCCCACAAGTTAGCAAGGAAATAGCAATCTCTGTACTTCTAATGATTTTTTCTTTTTTTTTTTTAATTGCAAACAGGCCCTTTGCTTTCAGGACAAACTCAGATTTTCTTTTAAATTCACCTCGCCAACGTTTAGATTTTCAAGGTTTGTCCAGACACCCACCAGTGAATCTCAAACCCCCTTTTCCAAAATCCAATAGCCCCCAGAAACCACTCACCACCTGCACTATCACCTTCGGTACGCACAATGACCCACATAAGCCTGAAACCTCCATGTCGCTCTTCACCTCTTGGATACAAACACCCGAAAATAAATAAACGAAGCCGCGATGCACCAACCAGTGAGGCAACCTGAGGTGTTGAGCCTGCAGAGGCGATGGGGATCGCCCATGCCAGCAGCCCCCTCGCTAACAGAGACCAGACCCCGCCACCGCTGCAGAGGGGCTTTCCAGGGACCTCACCTAAATTAAAAAAAGGAGTTCCGAGGCCACCAGCTGCAGGGATTCTGCTCTCACCTACTCTCCAAGGCTGGGTAACATCTCTTTTTTTTTTTTTTTTTTCCCCTTTTGGAGGTAGTAAAAGAGAAAAGGCAACCATGCTGAGCACACCAAAGAAGAGCTGAACCAACAGCTGGCAAGTTTTCTGTAAGTCACGTTACACAATATCAGCAGTGGGTTAGATACGGGGCCGTTAATCAGGGACAGAAATACACTCAAACAAGGCAAAACACAAGATGTGCGCTCTGTTAGAGTTACTCTCTCCAAATATTGCTGCGACTGCAGGAAAAAAACAACCAAATATAAACACTAATTTCCAAATTTGCTGTGCGAGTCAAAGCCCGCTCCCAGCAACCAAACATCCAGAGAGGGAGGTAACACGCCGAGGACACGAGGTGACACCGCAGCGCACCCCAGCCCTCCCCATGCAACCCCCACCAGGAAACAAGTCTAGAAACCTTCAACATTGTCATGACCAGAAACAACACTCCTCTTCGTTTTCTTAAATTTGTTTAGATTACACAAGATAGCTCCTAACTGCACGTTCACATGACCAAAAAAATCCCCAAATGCAGAAATGCAAAACAACAACAAAAAGCGATTCCCTAATTTAAAGAAGCTGTGCTGGATTTTCGCTGCTTTTTACGGCAGTATTTATCAGCACAACCTACACTTACTCATTTTGATCGAGCGCGATAAAACCTTATTTTTTTAGGTGCTAACATTGCCCACTCCGGGCTGCAGTAACCCTTCCGCATGCAGAGCCCTTCACCTTTACTGCTACCTGCGGCCAAGCAGCCAGGGAAGACTCAAACCCTCGGCCATCAGGGTTAAATTTAAGGTAAAACTCATGTTTTTCACAACTTCCTTGCGAATCTCCAAGTTGCCACAAAATAACAAGCTGCGGTCCCTAGCGCAAAGCTGCCGGGAGCTCCCGCTTACGGGAACGCCTCGGGATAAGCTCGCAAACGCTTAGGACGACTTCCAGGGTTACCTGGGGTTTAAACTCAGCTCTGTCAGGTTTGATATTGAAAAGGATGCAAAAAAATTAGGAAATTAAATTAACCTTTGCAACAAAAGGTAACCTCAGTTTGAACAACTTTACGCAGAAGTTAGGCCTGAGCATGTGACCGAGGGAAGGCAGCAAATATTACACCGAGCCATAAAGACGGCTACGTTCGGGCTCTTGAATGATTTTTTAAAAACTCCAAAAACCAACAAAGGTTCTTGAACTGAACTGAAAATCATAAATTAAATATACCTGATCTCATATCTACTTAACAAGATATTCACTTGCTTAAAGAAAGAGAGAGCAAAGCAAACCTTATTTTGCTAATACAATTTCAGCCACGGTGTTTCGGATGATAACAGGTCCAGAATATAAATTAATGTGTTCTATCCTTACATTAAATAGGCTGCCAAACTCGGGCATGGCAACAGCTCCTAAACAGCACAGCAAAACGAAATTACCCCAAAAAAACAAACAAAAAAAAGGAGTCACTGGCTCAAGGTGGCATAAAGCCAGAGGAAGAAAATGAAATTTTGAGTCTTTTAAATGTTATTTTATTGGTCCTCCTCAGAGCCCTACTTGGCTGTAACTCTTTTATTATGCAGAAATGAATTCTACCTTGCACCCTCTGCGCTGCATCTATTATTTTGATGCCTGTTCCTCCAACATGGGAGCACATATACCAAAGGCAGTAATAGTCTTAGCTCCCCCCACTTAAAACCATACATGGTTTGAAAACACCTGCAAAGAAGTCCCCAAGAAAACAGTATTTCTCAGTAATTTTTTTTCCCCCGAGGCATTATTTTTGTACTGGCTGCAAGGTATAACTAATATATTTGAAGTATTTGGGAAAGTTCATCCAGTCATAACCGGTCGATGCCCTAAACAACCCATCCACCTTCAGATGTGCTATATCTAACGCGTTCCGGTTTATCGTTCTTTCTTTGGAGAGACTAAATTTTAAGTAATTTTTCCATTTCAAAAAAAGCTGCTGCCTCGCCGCATTTTGTTTAGAGAAACTCTGCAATGGCACACATTAAAAAAAAACCCTACTGCATCATAAATGGAAGTGTTGCTTTATTATATACATATATATATATATATGATATACTATCACCCAAGAAGGGCCATCTAAAACGCCACAGTTGCAAACATTTAAGACTGTAACAAAAATGACTGAGACTCTAGTATCAGTTTACTATCCTTCAACAATTTCCCTGACAGTGGAGTCAAATAATGTTGAATTATGGACCTTCTCACAGGAAGTCTTATTTCATGTTCATTTTTTGATCATTTCCCTCCTAGTCCCTATAGGAATTTGGCTCTTTGCCGATTTGCCTTTCAAAGTTTCTGCGCACGTAACTGGCTTGTGCATTATTAAATTACAATTTTTGTCAAGTAATACTACTGTGGATTTGCTCAACGAGTTTATTTTACGTAAGAAAACACTGGTTTGCCTTTATAAAATCTATCTTATCCTGCTATATGCACTTTATTTAAATGAGGTGGCTTCTTTATACTGCGTTTTCCTGAAAGGGCTTTCTAAAGGCTTTCTGTAGGCATGGTCTTGTAGGGGAATTTTACATTTTGGACTAGAGCAGCTGAGTGCCAAGATGATGCGGCTTCAAGAAAACAGCCCCACGGTAAATAGTTGAGGATTACCTAAGAAACTGAATTTCTGCTATCTGACTACTGACGGTCTTTGGGTTTGTTGGTTTTTGTTTGTTTGTTTTGGTTTTTTTAATCAGAGGGAGTTTTCCCAGCCGCATCATGCAACAGCTGTGTTTTAAATCTTTCCGGGCTCCGAAAAACATTTGAAAATTTAAACATGCAAATGTTTGAAAAGCTAACGATTAACAAAAAAAAAAGGTTTATTTTGAAACTTTGAGGATGGGCGCAATCCTTCAGCCAGGGTTTTTAAAGTCCTGGGGCCTGGTTGATCTCGAGTTCAATTATCCCCAGTGAAAACCCCAAACTCCAGCCTTGCACTTCTGGAGCTGCAATGGTAAACAACAACTCTGCAGGTCCCACCCTGGCAGGCAGCGGGGTCGTGCCCGTGGGAGAAGGATGCTATTTTAGTGACCTATTGCCACTGAGCTAGTTAAATCACCGAACAATGGTTAGTGTTATGGGGCTTTACTTTGCAAAATCTAGCATTAGTGTCATTGCTTTCCATTAACCGGGGGACTTAAAGGCACTGGCACTGAGGGGCCTAGGAGGAAAGAATAAATAAGGGAAAACCAATAAATTAAAGAAAAAAAAACTTAACCAAAACATCCAAACAAAACAAACCCAAAAACCCCAACCAACAACCACCCTGATAACTGCAACCTTTACTACCACAATATAAGACAATGTAATTAAATCCATAATAAAAGCTTTTACATACTTACTCTTTTACCACTCGCAAAAGCACGGGTGCGGGCAGGCTGGGGGACGGACGGACAGACGGACAGCCCGAGCCCGAGCCCGAGCCCGAGCCCGAGCCCGAGCCCGAGCCCGAGCCCGAGCCCCGCTCCCCGGCCCCTGCGCACCCGCGCTTCCGAGGGCCGCGCAGCC
This sequence comes from Gorsachius magnificus, assembly GCA_034008185.1. Taxonomy (NCBI): domain Eukaryota; kingdom Metazoa; phylum Chordata; class Aves; order Pelecaniformes; family Ardeidae; genus Gorsachius; species Gorsachius magnificus. The sequence goes on along the minus strand of CM067083.1, from coordinate 18,888,410 downwards.
ATAAACGCGCACCGCGCAGGGACACCCTAATTAGCCGCCCCAGCGCCAAGCACTCAACACCTTATTATTTAACCATTAGGGCCCTGGTACTGCCGGCCTCTCCGGGGCCGAGCTTGGCACCGGAGTTTACCGGGGCGGCGGGCGGCCCCGCATCCCCTGCTGAACCCCCACCCGGCGCAACCTGCGCGCCCGCCCGAGCCGGAGGTGCCGGGGCCGAGCCTGGCGGCGGTGCGGGGCCGGCGCCGGGCGCACAATGTCCGCTCTCCCGGAGGAAGAAGGGAGAGGGGGGGAACGGGGGACATGACCCCCTCCCCCGACAAGCCCCAAACTATAGCTTCATTTCTTTAGCTCTCACTTTAATAAAATAATGATTCGTTGGGAAAATGGGGTATAAATCTTCATTTTGGAGGCAATTAAAGTGTTGATTTCATTCGTGCCCCTGAGCGATTCTTGTAATTTGCTCAAATAGCTTTATGTACCCAGCACTCCAGAGCTTTTAGAAACCCATTTTCTAGTTAGACTTGTTGGATTACAATTTTTATTCAACAGCAGCTAGCCGAGCTCCCCTCAGCTCGACCCTCGCTGTAGGGCTCCCCTCGCCTTAAGGCGCTGCGCAGAGCCGACGCTCCCCAGGAGCATCTTCCCGGCCCCGGAGCATCTTCCCCGGGCACCTCCCTGCCGCGCCGCCCTCCACCCGCCCCGCCAAGCTTTTCCCCTTCTCAGCAAAATTAGAGGAAAAAAACCCAACCCAAAACCAACCCAAAACCCCCACATATGTGCACATAAACCCCTTCGAAAAAGTTCATGCCTGCCTTCAAGCCTGCCTCCCCCCTGCCACAGCACTGCCAGCAGCCCGATAGCCTTCGGCAGATAGGAGAAAATATTTAGGAGACTGCCCACGCTGCAATGCAACGCACCTTGATGTCGGTAATCTATAAAATAACTCCTGGCTGACAGTGCTGGTGATAATGGCAAAGCGGCTGAGGAAACTCCTGTCTGCTTGACTGCGCCTCGCTTGAACAAAAGGAAACCTCCAGAGTCGGGAGCTGATTGCTCCTAAGACTGTATTTACGAAGCTGATCATAAAGAAGAAATAACTTGGGGGGTTTAGATGGGGATTTTTCCTTTTTTTTTTTTCGTCTAGAGTCCCCTCTCTCACAGCCAAAGCCCTGCTGCCCCTCGGGTTAGAGCCAGCAAGCTGACCGGCAAGCCCTTGCAGTTTTACCCAACTGAAAAAAAAAAAAAAAAAAAAGCCAAATCTCAGCCACCTCCATCATCTGGGAGCTTAATTTAGCTCTGGGCACCTCCTGAATGAGCCCCAAATGCTCCCATTAAAAGGCAAGAATCCCAGCTTAAGTCCAGCAGAGGGGACAGACAGGGGAGAAGCGGAGGGGAGAGGGGAAAGGCAGCTTTGCCCAAGTCATCCCCAACTCCCACATCGCCTACAGCCGGTATGAAGGTTTGAACCATCCCAGACAAAACCTGGACACCGTCAAAGCCACACAAGTCTTTGCTGGCTCAGTTTTGGGGTTTGGATTGTTGGTTTGGGTTTATGGTTGGGGTTTTTTTTCCAAAGAGACGGGTTGAAAACATGAAAGATCAAGGAAAATAATTTAAAACCTGGCTCCTGTTTTATTTTCTCCCCCTCTTTTTTTTTTTTCTATTAAGTAAAATAAAATGGGCGCGCTTGCAGCAGGCAGGCGTGCACAAAGCAATGTTCACTGAAGTCTAAAAGCATTCGGCCAAGGAAAACTGACAAGACGGACTAATGAACCGTAGAGACGGGAAGAAAATAGCCAGTATTTGCTAGATTTCAAACCCTCTCTGTCTTCCCCAGACCACCTATCTCGGATTTTATTATTATTTTGGTAAACGGCTCCAGCCATTCCTTCCCTACACCACCAAGAAGCCAGCGATTCACGGATACCACTTCTAATATTGTAAAGGGTAAATAAAATAAAGACAAAAATTAAAAGCGACAAGAAACAGGTCGAGTTTGCAGGCGACGCTTTTACAAGCTCATCTCGCCAGGTCGAATCCGGGAGCAAGCCTTAATGAAGCAATAATAGCCACATTATTCAAAAATTTTCATTTCGATGGAAATTTATCTAAAAGGGACTTAATCATATGCAAATAATAAAAGGAGGTGTAGTGACCCAGCGAGCGATCTGCATACAAATTTCAGCGTGTGCGGCGTTGGCGAGATCATACCTGATCTGTTAGATTTGCTGATCTTGTTATGTCTTCACTGTCCGATTTTGATCCGCCCTCTCTATCGTCTATGACCAAATCGATAGGCATTTTTCCTTTCAAACAGCTAATATACCGGTGGCAGAAATTGTCACATAATTCGTGTACCTACATTATGACAGAGGTTAAAAAAAAAAAATAAAAAAAAAGAGGAAAAGGAAAAAAAAAAGGGGGGGGGAAGGAAGAAAATATAATCAGGAACACGTAAGTACAATTGACAAGTGCAACCAGTCTCCCCCCTTCACCCCTGTGACATCAAAAGTCCTAAATAGGGGAAACACACTGCAATTATCCCCCCGAGACCTCTAGACGCATCCAGAATTAGGAATAACTTTCTTTTCTCGCAAAATAGAGATATCCCAGAAAATTGACAGTGACAAGATGATTCACAGGCTACAACATATTCAACACCCGTGTTAAATTCATCTGCTCCCGGAGCTGTGGCCATTAGAGAGGTGACCTGCATGGGTGACATTTAAGGTAAACTATTTAATTTCATCCAGTTATTTCATCATAAACCCTTTCCAAAGGGGTATGAGGACAGAAAAAAGGATTTAAAAAAAAAAAAAAAATCCCGATGCACTGGGCTGCAATACATTATAGGCATCCGTGCCCTGAAATCCCCAGCTGCCCTGATAGACTCGTACCTGAGCTGCCTCTATTAATGGGCAGATTTTAACACATTTCGGGGAGAGCGAGAACAACCTGCCAGTTATGGTTAGATAAAGTGGCTGAGGCTCCTGAGAAACTTTTCAACTATTTAAAAACCTCTCAAAATGTTTATTTTTAGGAGAAAGGGAATTCTCTTCTAGGCCAGCTATCAATGACACGTAAAAAATCCTCAGGAAACCAGAGCGCACTTCCAATTTAATGTGAGCTCAGATGACATTGCCGCCTTAGAAATTAGCATTCTCCTTCCTAAGATTTCTAAAATAGCCAGCAAAACCCCCTGCATTTAGGCTGCAATCTCTTTCTTCTGCTCGGAGGTGTACAATATTCCCAGGAACAAGAGACAGGCACAACTATCAACTCTGCTTTGTCTCTGCAAAATGTTACAGGACAATCCCTGCCCTGAGCCTGACCTGCAGATGGCTCTTAAAAAAAAAAAAAAAAAAAAATCCCCGTTCCAACTAACTGCAACCAAAGTCTCTTCCTCACCGCCACCACGAAAAAAAATAAAATCATTTTTTTGTTCGTTTAAAAATCATGATTTCAGGTGCTTGGCTGAACCAACCATTTCGAGTCTCATCTGCGGCACCACAGAACTGCAACTATTTATACAAAGCCAGCAAAGTATTACAATGAACACAAGGCCTGGGCGTTTGAGAGCCCGGTTTTAGAGGCTGAAATTGTAATTAAACTGCGAAGAGAAATGGACGCCAAGATTGGTCTTGACACTAATTACCAGAAAGAAAGACATTTATGCAAATTTACCAGAAGCCTGAACTTCAGCAGTACTGAAACGGAGGAGGAAGAAAGAGAACGAGAGACAAAAATTACCTTCTCTAATTCCAACAGATGAAACCTTAACACTTGTATGGCTTGAATCATCTGCAAAGATACAAACAACACCAGTATTTATCTCATTCCTGGATTTGGGGATATTTCCCACAGCCGCCCCTGCCGCACTTTGTAGCTTGACTTTTCTCTAGTAGTAAATAAAAAGTTGTTTTGATTTATGGCAATAACACTAAAACTTAATAGCGGTGGCTTTGTGCGCTGTTTAACGAGAAGCGATCTAGAGTTAACCAAAAAAAAAAAAAATCCCTATTGCAATGAAGCAACTAAATTATACGGATCATAAACATTTCCTTAAAAAAAAAAAACCCAACCTCTAAACACCATCACTGGCTCCTCGCTTCGCGAAAGCGGGAGCAAGGCTCCTACAGCAGAGGCAAAATATTTGTTTATCCTTAAGGAGGAAAAAAAAAAAAAAGAAAGAAAAGAGAGAAAAGACCTCATTTTCCGTCAGTTAGGCAACGCAACCGTGCATCTGCAGCCACAGTGAGCCTCTACGTTTCCCATCGAGCTGCTTAAAAGGTGCGTGGAGGGGCTGGCTACTGCTCCTCTTGGGCAGGCGAGCTCACCACCGAGCCCGCAAGCTTCCCTTTGGATGGGGCTTGCTTTCTCTGTGTCCTTATGGGATTTTTTTTTTTTTTTACTTCCACGCAATTACCGCACCATATTTTCTTGTAATTAGAAAAAGCATCATAATAATTAGAAAAAAAAAAAATCCACGAAATTTTTCAATTTAGCACCGCTAAACCACCTCTCCAGAAGACATAGAAGTTAAAAAAAAAAAAATAAATGGGAAGAGAAGGGAGGGTGGCGGGGTGGGGGTGGGGAGAGGAAGAAGTGTTGTTAACTCTTACCAAGTTATCCAGTTCAGGATTAGAGGAAAAGAGGGGTTTCTCTGCTCGGATCTAAATATAAGAAAGGGGAGGAAAGGGGGGAAAAAATAATAATAAAAAAGATTTGAAATATGGAAGCAGAAAAAGCAGACGTTATTATTTCTTGCTTCATTACACTGTCGGGTCCATTATGCAACCTTTCGTGCAAAGCCCTGACTGCTGGATTTAGTACATCAGCCAAACACTTGAACAAGTGAATCAAATACACTGAAAAATACCTACGGAGCTTCCCGGGCAGAGCCCCGGCCCAGCTCCTGGGAGCCGTGCAGCGAAACTCCCACCCGGGCACCGACCGCTCCCATGAATTAATTTCTTTAGCGGGGTGGTAAATGCCGAGATTTCCCGATTTTTTTTTTTTTTTTTTGGTTGGTTGGGCTTTTTGGGTGGGTTTGGTTTTTTTTTTTTGTCTCTTGCAGTAAGAGAGGGGGGGAGGGGGAAACGCGCATCTTTATCTCAACAGAGACTTGTTTTTCTCGTTATGATTTTTTTTTCCCCTGATTATTTTTTTTCCTTTTACTGTTTCAACCCGGTTTTGCTGACCTGTTTGGCGAACACTGCTATGTCTTCATTGAAAGACTCAGAGGAGCAAACATCGCCTCCCGCTACCCCGGGCTCCCTGGGTGTGCATGTAGCTAATTCACATTTCTCAAAAATCAGTGCTAAAAGAGGGAACAGGGGGTGTCTGAAAGAAAATAAGAAAATACAATAGTCACACATGCACAGAGGGGAGAGAAAAAAAACAAAAAAAAGAAAAAAATAGCATAACGAAACAAACAACACCCCCCCCCCCCCCAACATTACAATAGTTAGTCCCGCAGCAGCGTGCATGGGGAAGGGGGCACCCACCCAGGGGGCTCCAGCTCCGGCTCCCCCCGTGGCACCCCGGCCCCGGCCCCGGCCCCAGCCCCGGCCGGCAGCCCCGCATCCCCCCGGCCTCTCGGCGTTATCTGGCCGCCAGTGTGGTTAATACAACCTTAGGACAAGCTAAGAATAAAACCCAAGCCAGTTCCAGCAGCCATTTTGAATTAACTTTCCTTGTCTTTAGGAAAAAAATAATAATAATGGTGATGATAATAATAGTAAGTTAACATTTCTGGATGTACACGTCTGCCTTTCATGCTTTTAATTCCCATTTTCTGCCGGAGGACTGCTGGGAGCGAAGCGGGGGGGGGGGAACAAAACACACAGAAAAGGGAAAAAAAGAAACGACTCCCCAACCCCTCCAAATTAAAAAAAAAAAAAAGCCCCCAAACCCACCCCCTTCCCCCCCAGCACCGAAGAAGCCGCCCCCACCGGCAGGCACTGGCTGGGCCGCCCGCCCCCCGCCCCGGCGCCCCCCGGAGCACCCCGGCCCCGGCCCACGGGGGGAACCAGGTGCTTTTGGGCTCTCCCAGCTCTAAAAGCCTCCCCGGGAGAAAGGCTGCGTGTGCATCTGGCTCCCTCGGCCGCTTAATAATTTAAATAAATAAATAAGCGTGGGCTCACGCACACACGTATATGTATGTATATTTATAACAGGGAGTTCATTTTTGTTTTTTCAAGGCTTCATACTTTTTCCCCCTTTTTTTTTTCTTTTGGGTACTGAACACTGCTGAGTTTTAATCAACCCGACAGATTTCTGATAAACCGATAAAGAAGCCAAACGGCGTGATTGTTTTGTTCCTTTTTTTTTTTTCTTTTAATCTTTTTCTTCCTCCCCCTTTCCCCTCACTGTTCGGAGAGGGATTGTAAAAGGCTCCCAAAGTTCCCTTCAAACTCAAGACGGGCAGATGCATTTTAAAAGCATCTGCCGCCCAATGTAACCCATCAGATCTCCTCGCAATGGCCTAGAAACTGCTTTTGCCAGTTGCCGCATTGAGAAGTGTTCAATGCTGTCGGATAAAAAGTTAAGAAAAATAAAAATTAAAAGGAAAAAAAAAAAGCAAGCGAGCCGAGAGAAGCGGCTCCCAAGTGTCCTCCTTTGCAGCGCAAGGAGGAGCCGAACGAGGTGGAAAGTTGGGCGAAGCGCTCCAACTCTTTCCCTGCTCCCAAATTCCATGCAGAGATTTACCACCCGGCGCAGGTTGCACCCTGGGAATATTATTTTCCTCCTCCTCCTCCCCGTGGTGATGCCTGCTGCCCCTCCAGCAAGCTCCAGCTCCGATGTTCCAGAGCCCCCGGGGCTCCCCGTGCCAGGGGGACCCCAGCCCCCTCTCCCCCCCTTTAGAAAAAAAAAAAAGGGATAATAACAAAATTTTAAGAGGCCCTTTTCCGCGCAGCGCAGCGCTCCCCTCCCCACCCCGCGCAGGGGCAGCCCAGCCCACGCATCCCCCTCCCTCCCCGCTCCATCCCGCGCAGGTTGCGCGGAGCCCTGCGCGGCACCTACCCGTAGATGGCATCTTTATCTCTCTTGAGGGCGTCGTTGACGGAGGCGCCCATGGCGGGGGGCATGGCGTTGGCGTGGGCGGCGTGCGGGTACTGGTGCGAGTGGAGCGGCGGCCCGTGGTTGAGGTGGTGGACGGGCTGCATGGGGCGGGCGCCGTGGGGGTCCCCGTACATGGTGGTGGGGATGCCCACCCCCTCCATGCCGCCGTAGTGGGGCAGCTCGTCGTACTGCGGGGCAGAGAGAGCAGAGAGGCGTCAGGGAGCGGGGAGCGTGGGGGGGCGGCAGCCCCGATCCCGTCCTCGCGTCCCCCCCCGGGGAGAAGCCGCGATCCCCCCGGGGTGCGCCCGGGCTCCGCCGCCCCCCCCGCCCCGCCCGGGGCCCCCCCCGGGGGGGAAACGCCGCCCCGGCCCGGGCCCGCACGGCCCGAAACCCCCGGTGCGGGGCGGAGGAAAACTCACCATCATGTAAAATAAAACCCCCCCCCCCCCCCCGCCGCCGGGGCCGCCCCCCCGGCCCGAGCCTCCCTCCGCTAAACTTTTCCCCGCTGAGAAGAAAGTCAGGTACCTAACCGAGCGAAGATGCAAAAAGTTCAGCAGCGGCAGGAGGAGGAGGAGGAGGAGAAGAAGAAGAAGGAGAAGGAAAGGAAAAGAAAAAGAACAAAAAAAAAAAAAGAGGAGCGATTTTTGGGGTTTCCAGCAATTCCACGCGAAAGCAACTTTGAAAGCCGAAAGGCTGGAAACGTTTGCCCGGGCTCTCGGGATTTTGGGAATGCTTTTTTTTTTTTTTTTTTTAAGGGTTTTCTTTGTTAAAGATTAAGGAGCGAAAGCTAACGCGGTTCCCAGGCAGCGGGGGAAACGGCCACTTTTCATCTATTAAAAGCGAAGGTGTGAATAAACACTTTTAAAGATCCCTGACACTTGCTTGGACCGAAGAGTAAAAGGCAAGTTGTCAGCAGAGGAACTTTCTTTCCCAACCAGCACTCGGAGGGGCGGCAGGCAAATTAGGCAAGCAAACTTCTTTCCAGGGCTTTTCCCCTTCCCCAAATCCCTGCTCAGCCGACTCCGGCGGATTCCCACCCCCCCAGCCCCCCTCCCCAAAACTTCAATTGAGGAGGCAGTTGGAAGGAAAAAAAAAAAAAAGAGATCGCAGCCAAAATAGAAACAACAATACCCACGGCAGTGCATGCTGGTAACCTCTAATTCAAATTAAAGTAACTTTCTTTTTAAAAGACCCTTTTTTTCTTTTTGTTGCCCATTGCACCGCACCTTCTGCAACTGGATATATATAAAAAAAAGGGGGGGGGGGGGAAAGGAGGAAAAAAAAGGAAAAAAAAAAAAGTTGCGTTTAACTCCCAGATAGAAGTTCTTTTCCAAAGTGGAGCGGTATATCATCACCAACCCAGCAAAACGCCCAGAGACATGCACACATTCAAGTATTTCAAGCACTGGTGACTTTAAAAAAGACATTGGTAGGACTAGAGCTACAAACCCAGCAAATACAGCGGCTCGGACAGACTCACTTACATGCCTGCATGTCATTAATGTATAGAAAGCTTGCCTTTTCCGTGAGACATCCGGGATGGGGAGTCAAAGAATCAAGAAAATATCACTAGGCACAGGTTTTAAGCCTACAAGTACAACTGATAAATCCTCCCGCTCCAGGACACCGCTTTGTGCCCCTGCTCCAAAGAGGAGGGGAAGGGGAAAAAAAAAAAAAAAAAAAAAGAAAAAAAAAAAAAAGAAAAGAAACTTTTCTCGCAGCGTCTCTGTCAGCCACGTTTCAATATTATTTCACATTTGAAATCCATTTTTTTTTTTTTAATACGTACCCTTTGCGCCATCGGCCTGCTTGCTCCCTTCCTACTTCAACTTCTAATATATCCTCTTTAAGGCCAGTGTGAAAAGAAAGAAACGCGAAGTTCCCCCCCCCTCACCCCCCAAAAAAATGCAAAAATCCCTTAGCGTCGCCAGCAATGAAAGCAATCGAGTAAAATCTTCGGCTTGCTGGATCTCAGCGAAGCGATACGGTAACTCAGCATTAAAAAAGGAGGAAAAAAAAAATTAGAAGAAAAAAAAATCAACTCTCCCTCCTTCCTTCCTTCCTTTTTCTTTCTTTCTTTCCTCTCTCCCTGTCTCTCTCTCTCCCCCCTCTCGTTTCCAAGACAGCAGCGGGGCGAAAGCAAATATCCTTTCCCCAAATCAGGGTGGTTTTTTTTTTTTCCCCTCTCTCTCTCTTTTTTTTTTTTTTTTAAAGTGCCCCTCAAACCCAACTACCAAGTCTCATGGCTTTTTGCCACTCCGGCTGTCAATCACAGGCGAGGTTGTCAAGGTGGTGAATGACTGATGATGATCCGCTGCGTGCGCTCCCACCGCGCAGGACACCTCAAATGTTAATTTTCGAGCGCGCTCACCCCCAAAAAAAAAAAATTGTAAAAAAAAAAAAAAAAGAAGAAAAAATTAAAAATCGAGGGAGAAGGAGAAGGAGGAAGAGGAGGGGGAAAAATTAAAAATTAAAAAGGCTCGCTAACGCGCCGGCTCTCCTTTTATTATGGTTATTATGATGATGATGATGATGATGGGGGCTTTTTTTCGCTCCTCCTCGGATGGCTCCTAATTCCTAGCCGGCGCCGGCTCGCTCTGCCCCTGCGCGGCCGCCGGGCGAGGCTGGCGGAGGCGGAGGCGGGCCGGGCGCGGGCGCGGGTGCCGGGCGGAGCGGGGCGGGCGCGGGGAGGAAGGAAGGGCGGCGGGGAGAGGGGGCGGGGAGGGGAGGGGGGGGGGGGGGGAGAGGCGCGGCGCTGCCCGCCGCCGCGGGCCGCGCGATGCCGGGCGTCCGCCGCCGCCGCCGCCGCCGCCGCCACCGCCGCGGCGAGCGCAGCGCAGCGCCGGGCTGGAGCAGACTGCGGGAACCCGGAAGTAGTGGTGGCCATAACAGGTCGCGTCTTACACAATGCGCTGGGCGGCAGCAACTCCGCCACCGGCGCAGGGGGGCGCGCCGCCCGCCCCGCGCCCGCGCAGCGCCGCGTCCCCCCGCCCCGCTGTGGGGGGGTGTTGGACACACCGCTCCCCCCTCCAGCTGGTCGTGTCCGTCCCCCCCCACTTCACGGGTGGGTGCGGGGGCGCTCCCGTCCCCTGTGGCGGCGCCGCCGCCCCGCTCCCGCCCGCGCAGCGACCCGGCCCCGCGCCCGCCCCCGCTCCCCCTCCTGCTTTTCCCCCCCCACCCCCCCCTCTCCCCGCCACCCCTCCCACCTCCCCGCCGGCTCCCCCCACGGCCGCCGGCCGGTGAGCTCACCCGGCCCCCGGCCGCCGCCGCCGCGCCGCCGCCGACCCATCAACGCCGCGCCGCCCCGCGCCGCGCCCCCATTGGTCCGGGCGGGAAGCGGGGCTCGGACCGGCGCCCGCGGCGGGGGGGGTAGGGGGGGGAGGGCAGCGACCGCTGCCCGCGGGGCGCCCCGGCGCGCTCCCCCCCGCCGCTTCGTTCCGTGTCCGCTCTGCCTTGGCCCGTAAGCCGGCGGTCCGCTCCCGTCCAAAAAGCACAGCCATCCCTCCCCGCGGGTGCCGGCCCCATCGCATCTCCTGCGCGGGGAAACGGAGAGGTGTGTGTGAACCCCCGGTGCGGCGTTCCCCGCTGGTGCTGGTGTGGGGTGTTACTCCGGGAAACACACACGCCCCACCCCCCCCACCCCCGAGGCACCGGGGAAGCTGCTGCTCCGCTGCCGGGGACGGCGGGCAGCGGCTCGGTCCTCGCCGCCACGTCTCAAAACTTTAGGGGAAACCGGTTGCGATCCCCTCACCCTTTTCCCAACCCCACCCCCCCCTTTCCGCTAGGACCGGCCTTTTACCCCGGCGAGGGAAATAAAGACCTCTCAGGTAAGAGCCATTTTCAATAAATACACTAATCCCCACCCGCCCTACGCGTGGGAGCCGACCCACGGGCGGGGGGTTGAGCGCGGCACTGATTGACCCGGGGAAGGGCGCTCGGTAACGATTCCCCGTCTCACCGGTCCTTCGCAGGGGGAAGCTGCAGCTTAACTCCCGGGGACGCGATCTCCCCATCCCTTTTTCCTTCCCCCCCCCTAAAAAAATTAAGAAAAAAGAAAAAAACATCCCTAAAAAAATAACCCAAGCCCAACCCTTTTAAGCGTCCCTACCAGGCCTTTATAAGATTAATTCAGCGCAACCCAGCCTAAAACACTTTTACAATGTAATTACAGCCGTACAAATTGTTTGCCCAAACCTCATTCTGGATAAGGATTTTACAATTAGCAAACAGTTATTGCTTTTCGGGCTCGCTGCGAGAAACTGCGCTGCGCGCCTCGCCGCTTTGCAAGGGACCGGCCATTATAAAAAAAAAAAAAAAAAAAAAAAAAGCCAAATCCGGGGCAGCAATTAATCATCTATTAAAAGGGAAAAAGTAAACGGACAGTTCCGCATAATCTGGGTAAACTCCTGCCGGGGCTGATGGGCTGCGCGGCGGCAGCGACCCGCGCAGCACCCGCAGCATCTCGCCCCGCTGCCTTTTTAGGCAAAGCGACTCTTTTTTTTCTTTTCTTCCCCCCCCCTCCCCCAAACTTGCTGTTTTGCGGGAATCTATTGACGCTTGCCCATCGCACGGGGGAAAGAGAGAGAGGGTGGGAAACAAATAAATAAATTAGGGATATTGGGGGGAAATAATAAAGCAAAGAGCGAAGGGGTTCGGTGGGTGCCCGGGCCGGGCAAGCGGCCTCGCTGCGGTGCGCGGTGTGGTGCGCGGGTCGCTCCGCACTGCTGCGCGGCCCCCCCGACCTGAGTCGGGCCTTGGGTGGAGGGGCCCGTCGAACTGGGGCAAAAAAAAGGCGTCTGGGGAGCAAGGGAGCCTCCTCCGCGAGGTGGAATCCGGGTCCATTTGCTTATCGGATAATAAATGAGGCTTTTAATCAGGCTGAATTTCCCGGCTTAAGGAAAGAATTAGTCATACCTAGGAACAAGCCCGTGTTTTCGAGCCGGTTTCCCTGCCGCCCTCCTAGCAGGGATTTGGGGGTGTGTGTGTGTGTGTGTGTGTGAATTAGCATCCAAGCGTGCTCTCTCACTATTAATACCGAAATTTGAAAACTGAAATAGGAACAAGCAGAAGAGAGACAAACAAACAACAAACCGCAGCAGAAAGCGTTTGAAAGGCGGCCGGGAGATAATCCAGGAATGCCGCAGATAGGGGGGGGATACGTGCGGAGATACCCGAAAAGTCAGAGCCGGATGAAAGGGCTGAGAGAGAGATGAGGAAGGGAGGGGGAAAAAAAAAAAAAAAAAAAGCAACCCCCAACCCTGTTTAAAGACCTATTAAAGGGCAGAGGCGAGGCGGGGGGGGGGAAGCGATGGTAACAGGCGGTGAACTGCGCGGGTCGCGGCGGGCAGCGAGCGCAGCGCCGGGGGGTCGGGGGTTCGTGCACCGGCTCCCGGCCGGGGCCGGCCCGGCCGGGGACGTAGGCCGCAGGCCCGGCCCGGATAAATTTTTTTAAATTAAATGGAGGGCTTCGTAAAATATTCCCAATAAAATTTACGGTCGTCTTAAAACTTTCTAAACACAGCTATAAATTTTTTTAAATAAAATTAACTGGGAAATGAGTTACTGGCCGGGATTTTTGTCACTTCGGCTTCTCCGGCAGCGGTGCCGGCGGCGGGGGGGAAAGCACGGACGTACAAAAGGAGCCTTTCAGGGACAAAAGTTGCGGCCGTTGCCAGGTTTGCCCCGCGGTGGCACCTCGGGGTAGCCCGGACCAGGCAGAGCCGAGCCCAGCCTCTGCCCGGCGGCTCCTTCCTATCCCCCTCCGCGGCTGGATAATTCCAGCCTAAAATCCCCAGAATAACCCCGGCAGCACGATAGCGTTGGGGCTGGGGGGTTATGTTTTGGGGGGCTGGCTGTTGTTTTTTTTTCTTTTTTTTTCTTTTTCTTCTTTTTTTTTTTTTTTCTTTGGCTCACACCATCCAGGCGCCACAAGTTCATTTGTATTAATTTGGAAGCGCTGCTCCGCTCCGGTGTCTGCCGCGATACCTGTACTCAGCCCGGCTGCCCGCCGCATTTCTGTACTCCCTGCCTATGCCGAGCCCTCCCCCTTTGCCATGGCTATTACTATACTTCTCGTTGAGTGAAATAATAATAAATATATATTTTTTTTTTTAAATCGCTGGGTAAAACTCTGGCTGCTTAATTAAAGAAGAAAAAGCCGCTGGAGTGTTTTGCATCCGAAGGGTTGAGCTGTTGTGCCGTCTACTGGGCGCCGGGGAAACTACAGCCAGAAGCACCCTCCAACTTTCTGCGGGAGAAAAGTACGGGTTTGGGCAACTTGGAGGGGCCCGGAGGCGCCAAATTTCTCGGCAGAAGACGAAGAAAAGCGACCCCGGCCAGAAAAGCCGTAGGCGCGATTATTATTTCCTTCGGCCACACCTGTGTAATTGTATAAAACCTCTGCTTTTTTAAGTGCCCGGCGTTTATTGACTGCAGAGCGCGAAGCGATCAGCCGCGTTAAGGGCAGGGAGATGGGAAAGATGGTTGGAGTTTCCCTGTGGGAGGCGGTTGGACATCAGCTAAATGTGTAGGAGAGGGAAAAAAAAATTAAAAAAGAAGGGGGGTAAATATTTGCGAATGGTTTAAAAACTTCTCCGCTCCCAGCCCCCAGGATGCTCCTGGAGGGGGGTACAGGTGATCAGCATCGGAGAGTAGCGCAGGCAGCAAGAGGGGGGGTTGCGCCGGCACAGAGTTAGTCTCGGCTTAGCCGAAGCGGGCTCCTTGCCCGTTTTAAGTCGCCGAGGCTCTGGCCGTGCCCCACCCGCGGCGGCTCCCGGGGCAGAGGCGGCCAAGCCGGGTCATTCCCCTCTCCCTGCTCCCTGGGCTCTCCGCTCCGCGGCTGGGATGCCCTCCTCCAAAAAAACAAAGTTCAAGAAGAGACGCAAAAAAAAGGTGGGGTTTGTTTTTGTTTAAATAATAATAAAAAAACCTTCAGAGAAAAAAAAAACCACCCCAAACCCGAACAACGCTGACTTTTTGCGGGACGAGAGGCGCGGAGGGGCTGTGAAATGCAAAGCCTTCGCCGTATTTACAGAGTGTCAGCAGCGGGCGGGACGTGCAGATAAAAATCGAGTGGTCTACCCGAGCCCAGAGGAGTTTTTTAAAGCAAAGATCTCTAAGCGCCTCTTCTGGAGCCGCGCATATGCACGCCCGTAGCCTAAAAAGCCGGAGACACCCGGCTGAACAATAGTTTGTTGGTTTTGGTTTTTTTAAAGATGTTAAATGAAGGTATAAGCAAACCCCTCTACCACTTGTACAGCCGACCAGCTCCGACAGCTCTCTGCCTTCAGAGCCACTTGCCAGAGTTCAACAGAGGGTGACATTAGCCTAAAATATTCGATAACCTTTTTTTTCTGGAGACTTTCTGCGGGGCTAAGTTCAGCTCCGAGTTTGTCTTTGCGGGTCAAATCGCTGTCTTTGAAGGAAAACAACAACCTGCCTGATTTTTCTATTAGCAAGGAGCTACGGATGCTTTCCTCAGAGTACACAAAAGCAGAAATTAAATGATCCCGTGCCCCTGGTATAAACAGTTGAACGCCCCTCTTCTGAAAAGTTGAACGAAGTACCTTACCCTTTTAAATCAGTCTGAAAGCACTTGAGACACAGTACGAGAAGCAAATTAGCGAGTAACAAAATCACCCCAATTTTGAAGCGCAGGGAAGGGAGCGTGGCTACGGGACGGTACCTGGGCTGCACTAGGGCACAGCGGAGTTTTGTCAGAGCCTTCCCCGTTTGATGTGTGCCTCCAAACTGATTTTTCAACATCGCTCCATTCCCAGCACCCAACCCCGTGTTCAGCTTGGCGAAGGAGCCCCCGCCAGAGCCGTTTCGGCTTGCCCCGATGCCGATGCACCGAGGGCGGGCACGAACCGGAGCGGGGAGCGGGGGTCGTTAAGCGCGGTGGGACGGGAGGAAACCTGGGGGCTGCCCGGAGGCTCGGGCTTGCCCCTCCAGCCGCGGGGGCGGGTTTCTGCGAGCCGTACCCTCTGGGTCAACGGGGGTATAAATCACCCGCGCTTTATAAATTAAAGAAATACAGGAAAATGAGGAGCAAAGCCCTGTGCCCGCCGGGGCGGGGCGGCCGGGCAGGGGCTCGGGGCTCGGGCGGGCGGGCGGCGCTGGGCGCTCCCGGGACCCCGGCCCGGCCCCGCCGGACCTCCCGGCCCCGGTCACCGACCCGAGCCTGGGAGTGCAGCGGGCCGGGGGGGCTCATCGGGGTCCCCGCACCCCCGCCCCAAGAGTCACCGGCCTCCCGCAGCTGCCCCGGCCGCCCCCGGCGAGCAGCACCCCCCGCACCCCGCATCGGGGCCGTTAGCACCCACGCCTGCACAACCACAGGTGGACCCGAGTGCCTGCATCCACGGGGCCACTGAAACATCGCTCCCTCCCACCCGTTCTCTCGGCGAGAAAAAACAAAACAAAACAAAATCCACAACAAAAAAAAAAAACCAAAAAAGGGGCTGCGAAAGAGCTTCCAGTTGCTCTCACTCCTTCGTCTCGAAGGTTTATCAGGGCAGCAGTGGCTCATCTCTACACGGTTTGGATCCAACTTGGTGTATGCATCTGACGTGGGCAAGCAGAGGGGATCTGCGGTAGCCCGTGTGACGTCCGGGATGGGTGGCCATCATTCACCTCGAGGTCTTGTAGGTGAGTATGTGGACGTACGTATCTCTCTGAGCTCCCCTGGATAATTTTTGGCCAGCTATGACGGACCTGAGAAAAGCGTATGTGGGTATGTGTGCATGTGTGCACACGAAAGACTGCTCTAAGGACAACTTAGGGGAAAAACCCTCAAACCTCCTTCTTAACCATTTTTAAAACCTCTCTTGGAGGAGAGGCACTCAAAGGCGGCGTCCCCCTTTCTCTGCGCCTCCCCAGCCACAGTGGTGCCACGCAAGCCACGTCAGCCCCAAACCACAGAGCCCAGCTTCGCCTCCAAGGACAGGCGTGCTCATCCTCCGCCTGCGCTGGGTGTTGTTGTCCCCCCCCCTTTGCCATCCCCTCTCCATCCTCCCTACTTGCGGGTTGGAGCAGAGGCAGTTGCCCTCGCCCTTGAGCCTTGCAGGGGAAGGTGGCCTCCTCCCGCACCAAGGCCGGCTCCCCGAGGCAGCAGCTGTGAGAAGCAGGCAGGGAGGGAAAAAAAGGGAAGGAGAGAAGGGGCGGGGGTCGGGGAGGGAGGCGGTGAAAGCTGCACTTTCCTCCGAGCAGAGCGAGCGTCCCCTCGGAGGGGCCCCAGCCCCAGGAGCTGCCTCCCAAGCCCTGGGCCTCCCACATGGCAGCAGCAGCATTGCCTCCTCCTCATCCCCACAGCCACGTTGGGGGCAGCCCTGCATTGTGCCTTGGACCCCAGCTGCTCCCCACTGGCCTGGCGGGTCTGCGGTGAGGGGCTGGCAAGACCGAGCCAGGCCCACGCACTGGTTTCCGATGGGAAACGCCGATGGCCTGGGGATTCATGGCATCCTGCACGATGATGTGACGCTTATGGCCATTTTCTGTGGCTTGTTTAAAGGGTTCATAGAAAAGATCTGCAGGGATCTGCAGCTGTCCAAGGGAAACCCCAGCCAGAAGAACCCACCGAGATGCATCAAGAGAGCATTTTCTTTCAGCTCAGTCCCACTGAGCACTTTTTTTTACCTCAAGGATATTAGCTTTGCTTGAGAAGCTGTAATTGCACTTTAAAGAAAATGCTCTCCTGCTCTTATCCTCAACTTTCTTCATAGGAACAAGATGATAAATCAGATAGGTGCCCAAACACTGAAGGGGAGTATTCTTTACATGGAACCAGAGAAACATCTCATAGACCAATCAGCTCCGCTCTCCTCAACTGCAAAATTATTTCCCTGCATTTACTAGACTTTAAATCATTCAAATACTCTGTATTTTAGGAGGGCTCTCAGCATGCTTTGAGGGGGACTATCCCACCATTCAACCTTTCAGTTCAAATTTCCAAAGATATTTTCCTGCTTTTCTCAACACTACAGTGACCACAGTCCACACAAAATTTGGCACCTAATTCCTGCCAGAGATATAAACCGTCTTTAGCAAACGCGGGCAGTAAGCCACACTTCGGGAGTTCCCTACCGGCCCGAGCCTCATTGAAAGTCACAGGGATTAAGAGCCTAAGTCACCTTTTGAGAAGGGCTGGACCTTTCTGAAGCGGGATATACACTGTAGCGTGCTTAGACACGACCCAAGTAGCTTTGAACCTCTCCGCTGCGGAGCCAACAAAAGCATGTCAGCAGGCTCTAACCACCCAAGCAGTTCCCAGGGGATTTTTGGGGACACTGAATTCTTCACTTCACCCCTCTTCTTCCCTCAAAACACTGCTTTTACGCCTCTCTGGATGCAAACAGGAGCAGAACAGAGCCAAGTTTTCTGAGATGCGCTTACCCCCATCAGATAAACGTGAACCACAGAGATGTGCCAGCCTGGCTATCACCTCGGTCCCCCTCTCCATTTCTACCATCCCTTTTAATTTGATCTTCCTTGAGTGCACCCCCTGAAATGGGACTGCTCAGCAAAATGGTGTATGATGACTTGCGGCGTTGGGGGTGCCACTGTAGAAGCCGAACATCTTACAAGCATGTGTGCGAGACGGGAAATCCTCATTCCACGGCCAGAGCACTTGAAGCATGGGAGGCTTTCAAGGGACTCACTGAGAAACGATGCGGTGGCATGAGGAACAGAGGCGAGATACTTTGCTTCTTGGGCCTCTGCTTGAAGACAAGCTGTTCCCACCCCTCTCTTCATTAACTCATAAATAGTAACTCTGGACCTTGCCCAGATCTCCCCCCCCCTGCCCCCTCAAATATCTTGCTTTAAATTATTTTTCCCATATCATCCTAGATGATATTTCTCCTTTTATGTTTCCAAGTTGAAGTTTATTATAGTTTATTACAGTCGTCTGCATTGCTGATCATTTGTAACCCTTTCTATTATCTTCCTGTCCCTGCTAGTATTTGAAATGCTTCTTACTTTGGTCCTCTTTTCAGATTTTATTACTATACTGCTCACCCTGTTCTTCTACCAAGCCCATTCCGCCTCGCTTTTATTCTCACAAAACTTGAGCCCGCTTGCTGCTCCTTCTCCTTTGCCGTACAGCACCACCAGATTATTTTTTCCCAGCCTCTTCCATACACACTACGCCTCTCTGTTGATGAAGAGACCCTCACCGGGTTTCACCGCTGCCAGCCACATTGTCCTTGCCATTAGTGTTACATTTCTAGTTATTCTTGCTTCTTCCCAAAGCCTTTGAAGTCGTGTAGAGACAATTTGATTCATTAGTACACTCAGTCTTGCAGTAACTCTAGCTTCTGCTGTAGTTTCTGTATTAGAAGCACATGTTGGGTCTGTAACTTTGGGGAAAGCTCCACGGTCTGACTTCCCTACACAGTTCAAATTCCACCTTAAAAAAATCTTTGCCTCGCTGAACTCGGGTGGCTGGTGGCTTTCTGCCCTGAGTTTCTGTGCCTGGGAATGCCACCTCCTCCTCCCTCCCTCCCTACTGGGATGACAAACTCTTGGGAGCAATATGCTTTACCTTTCTGTGTGCCTCTGGGCTGGAAGGGTTTATGAGAGTTGCATGTGTTTGCAGTTCTCTTCATGGTTTTCCAGAAGAGCTGCAGTTATCCCCACTATTTTCTTATTGAGATATCACTCAGCTTCATGTAGGCTGAGATCCATTGGAAGCAATTTCCACTAGACCTCCTTACAGCACCTTCGTTGGCCTTTTTGGGTCGGGAGGCAGATAACCGCCTCATTTCTTCTTCTGGCCATTGGGACGTTTGGCCAGGCTCCTCCACGAGGGACCACCTGAAAGGATCTCTTGCCTTCTTGACTCAGGTCAAGAATCCTCCCAAAGCCATTCTCAAAAAACAACAGTGTGGGCATCAACATAAAATGGGGCTTGACACACGTTCCTTGCTTGGTCTTCATGTGCTTTGTCTCCACAGAGGGTGGCTCCTGGCTCACCTCCTTTGATGGGCTTCTTCACTGCCTGGTGGGTTTGTGTGTTCCTCCAAACACACAATGACACCATCACAAACAGCCACTAGCTCTCAGATGAACTTTACCTCATAGGCATATTAAAAAACACAGAGTTTCAACTAAGAGACCTCCTAAGAAAACCCCACCACAGGACCACTTGCTGCTCTGGGCATGTAGTTTATTCCATTCCCTCCTTTCAGTGTTTTTTCTAAAGCTCTTCTTACCTGCCTGTCTCTCAATACAGATTTTGTTTAGGAAGCCAAGCCTGCCTGCCTCATGTTTTCCCTTGGATCCATTCCCTGCTCCTAGCCAAGGTTGCCTACGGATCCTGCTTTGAAGTTCTTCTGCGACACGTTGGCTGCACCCGGTGACTCTTCCCTTGGCTGACGTCACCTCGGGGGTCCCTCTCCAGCGGGCTGAGAGTCACATCGCCTCCGCTTGCTTTGATCAAAATGAAATCCATTTACAAGCGCCTGACAAGCCGGCACAAACAGCCCTGCAGGTTTCTAGCCAAAACTAGCTGACATAAAAATATCCCGGCTTTGACTTCAGTCGGGTCCTTAAAGATCATCCTAAGATGAGGCAAAGCCCAGAAGAAAAAACATTTAATTTCAATTTATGAGCAGTTTCTATTTGTTTAGGTCAAATGAATCCCCCATCATCAACTAAGCAAAATCAATGTAAGATCAGTTTAAATCAAAGTAAGTGTCCATACAGGGATTTACCTCTGTATTTTAAAAAGTTAATTTAAAATTACACTTCAAATGGCTTTCCTGCTTGGAAAAGGCCTGTTTCTAGAGACCAGCTGGGCCCTGATTATGAATGGTGTTCAGCTCCAGCAGGCCTGGGTGAAGACGGTAGAAGCAGATGGATCTCAGCGATGCTGGAAATCAGACTCAATCCCAGCACCTACGGCAATTCAGCCTGTACGTCCTTCAAACCCCGAGAAAACCTGGCTTTCAGTTGCTGTTCCAATGAGCTGAAGTGGGCGGTCTCTGTGTTAGAAAAGTTCATTTTTCTCTGTGATTATATTGTGAAGCTCTGCTTGTGTTTGCTAAGTTGTTTTCCTGAACTTGATAAGCACAGCAATCGTCTAGGAGTAAAAATGAGGGGTTTCAGCCCGGAAGATTACCATACACTTCACTAAGTTTTCCCCTTTCAAGTATTTATAACTGTTGAGGGCTATGTTTCGGCAAATCCTCTTCAAAGGAAGGAAGGAAGGAGGGTGTTTGCAGCCAGGCAACTTTGTATAATCCATCTTTTTCTTTAAAACCTCAAGCCCGACCACAAGGAGGACAGGTCTGACATTGGACAAGTTGTAGAAAACACAGTTTGAAATAAAATATGTTTGAAGCATTAGGGAAGTTCTCTATGTGCTCAGTTCTTTGCTTCCCACCCATTTCCCAAAGAGTTTGCTCCGGCATCCCGAATCCATGCATACACCAGATGTGCACTGGCACTTGCACACATGCGCCAGCTGTGCCCCGGCACGCACCCTCCTCCCTACTCAAAGCCACCCATCGCCCCACTGGCTTCTCACCCACAGGAGGGGGACAGCTTGAATTTCTTTCGATATTTTCTTCTTTTGATTGGTTTTCTTTGCTGTCGAGCCTGTAATTCAGTTTTGCTGCCACAAACTGTTAACCCCATAGTGAGAAGCTATGAAACACTCCCTGAAGGTATTTATTTGTATCACCACAGCCTTCTGGTTTCAATGCCCAGGTTTCCCCCCTACCCCCACCAAGACCCACAGATACGATGGGTTATCAAAAACCTCTGGGATTTACCATCTAACAGAACTGTTACCTTGCCAAAAAAGAGGGTGCAGGGCTTTGTGATGGGAAGAAAGGTCTGGAATAGAGAGAATTTGAGCTCAGGCATCATGAGGCATCAGATAACCAGCCTGGTCCCTTCACTTTGACACCCAGTGGGATCTTATTCCCAGGCTGGTTTCATGTCATTATGGGGACACAAAGGCAGAATTTACGTCCGCCAGCGTGCATTAACTCCTGTCCTGACCATTACTAATTACCGCTAATTATGTGGGACAGTGTTAATTCTTTTAGCAGCATTACCGCTGGCCTTACACTTCTGAAAGTGCCTTTGGGTGAGGTAGCTTACTTTGAAAAGATATATATGTGGGGAATAAATATAGAGTAGCTAATACACCGTAAATTTACACCACCAGATAGCGGGCTTTACAGTCTCTAAAACACGGAGGTCTCTGGGCACGAAGACAGACAAACCCTTGAGTAAGAGCTACTCAATAGAAAGGGTGGCAAGATCACCCTGTGTGATCTTGGGAAAGTAATTTTGATCTGGCATTTCTCTTCTGTAAAATTGGAAAAATAATATGTCCCTAACCCTCTCAGGGGGATAATATTTATTTTCTCTGCCTTGCCAATCATTCTCTTTGCTTTTAAAAAATATTCTCCAAACCCTAATTGTTTTTATGTGTTTGCAGTATAAGACATAAAAGACATAAAACCATCATATTTTTCTATACTGTGTTTTCCCCATTGTGTTGTACTGTTACCACGAGCACTTCGCTGTGCAGAGGCTCGGCTATTTGCTGAGAGAATGAATTAAGACATCTAAAGTGCTTCAGCATCTTGGCTGAGTGGCACTGCAGAGCTGGAAGGTATCATTAGGCCAAATGGCTCTTTTCTGTGGGAGTGAGAAGCCCAGATTTTTCAACGGATTAAGGAAAACCAGTTCACATTCCTCTGTGTCCCTCATCCTGCAAATATAGGGCAGAAGGCCATGGCTTTGAATCACCAAATTCACTCTTTTTGGTCTGGGTGTTTTCTCTCCTGACTTGGATGTCAGGATCCAGCCTGGGAAGTCAGACATCGGATGACCCCGGTCCACGCTGGCATCAGCATCTCTGCAGTTCAGCTTGGCATTTCTCCTTCCAGAGTCTGCACAGTTGTCGTTAGGGCTCAGCAACATGGTCCTGGATGGTTTCGTTGACACCGCTGTTTCCTTCAGCAAGAACGCTGTACACTGGGAGCCTTTGCTGTCAGACCCACTAACGTCTGGTCCCTTTGACCCCCGTCAAGGGGCTGGTGCCCACCAGTCTGTCAGATCCATGGAGAAAGGCCAAAAAATATAGCAGAGGATCTGGCTCATTCATCGTTAAATGGTTAAGTGGATCTGTGAGGATTCCCAGCTCTCAGAAGTTTTTCTTAGTGGCGGGTCACAGTGTGCCAGTGTCAGGGGTGCACTAGCACTGACAGACGAATGATGTTTCGAAATCTGCCAGTGAAAGGCTGACTTGGTGCCCCGCCAGGCTGCATGAGCTGCGGCTCTGCTGCATAACCAGTGTACGCACCGCGCCAGGCTGCCTCTGCCTCCATGGGTTTCCCCTTTGCCCACGGGTCCCTCCTCCAGTCTCACCAGCAGTCAGTGACGTTGTGTCTGCTTCTCCCATCTTGGGCATTTTGTTGCTGCTGGCTTCTCCCCCATTACTGATGGCCCAGGCAGACTTGGTAGTGCAGTGCCAAGAGCCTGCTCCTGCTCTCTGGGACTTCTGAAGCCACCCCAGGGATCATCTCGGTGTCCATAGTTCCTACAGACATCCCAAAGAGATGCTTCCCCTCTTCCCCTCCAGAAGTAGTAGGTTGGGATACCCTTTCCCTGGCATCACTTGCCACACTGGAAACACTTATTCCCGCCTTTCCCACTGCTCTGGCAGCATTGCCCACGTCAGGCTCGGGGATCTCCAACCTCAGGCAGGCTGCTTCTTCCCTGGGCTCTTTTCTTCAGGGCCTGTGTACTATATTCGGGTTTGTTTTCATCCTTTCCCTGACCATTTGGCTATTTGGAAGCATTTTTCTGAGCATTTCTCTCAACAATATGTCCAGTAAGCTGGAATCAGATGTACTGCAAATGTTTTTTTAACTAAGTCATCTTTTATATCTGCAGATGGATGCCAAGGTTCTTGACTCTGTATAAAGCAACTATCCATCTGCTTTCCGTTTTTTTTGTTTTTTTTTTTTTTTTTAGGTGAAAGAACAGGAGTCTTGTTTGTCCGATGACAGTAGTATGCAAACACGCATCAGTGCTTTCAGTGGCCTGGATGCTTGGCTGTTTCCTCTGCTGCCCTCCCCTCCTGCTTTAAGAAATTGGAGGCAACATTTGGCCATTGCTTTCAAATTGAACTTTTGTACTCATGTCTCTCTCAATTCCTAAAATTGTAGGCTTAATAAAAAAAAAAAAAAAAAAGGCAGGGAGGCTGCATTTTTATCAAGTTATTTCCCTTTTCCACTTTTCCCTTGCTCGCAGCAGCTCCCTGCAAACCAGCACCTGCAAAGGCTCGGGTGAGGGGGAACGGGATGGCTTACTCTCTTGCTTCCCCCAGTTTTAACTCACTTATAATTGTACCGACTTCAGCAGAGCCGCTCTGATTTATGGGCTGGAAGTGGTGGGACTGCTGTCTGTCCTTTCCTACTCCCTGCCGGAGAGCCAGGGAGAGACAAGCTGCTTCCGAGAGGCTTGTTGGTTCGTGTTCATTAACAGCAGCTGTCAGACAGCTCTCACCGAAGCTCCACGTCCTTTCAAAACCATCACAGCTTTCTACTTCACATAGAAATATGCAGCAGTTTCGTTTGTAGAAAACCTGCATGAATAAAAATTTAATCTAAGGCTATCACTGCTCTAACAGCAATAATTTCTCTTAAAGGCTGAATACAAAGAATACTAAATACTGTCTATAAATAAGACTGTATTTAATAGAGGAGAGAAGTGATTTAATAAGCTTACTGGTAAAATCTTCCCTGCTGCTTTCAACACCAAATGCAGGTCTTCTTTCCTGAGCAAAACGCTTGCTACGAGGAGAACTCGGGCCCCAGTGAACTGTGATTTTTTAAGGTTAAGTCATTCAACTCAAGCTTTCCTTTCCAAAAGGAAGAGGAAAAATATCTACTTAAAGGAAATATTAGTTAATCAGAGGACATCCCTTTCATAATAGAAGCCACTAGGGGATTTAAAAGCACATTCTAATTATAATAGTTCCTTAATTATCTGCCTAACATCTAATTTTTCTGTCTAATCCCACTTTTAATTATATAGTACCTTTTTTTGCCCATCACACAACTGAAGTACTCTATTTTACTGAAAATAAATCCTTTTAACTGGTGATGTCAGAGAAGAAATATTGTTGCTGCCCCCTGGAACGTGCGCGCTGTCTGGTAGGGAAATGCCTTGCCAGTGGTTTTGGATAAAGCGCCTGGATGTGCCCTTTAGAAAGAGTCTCATTTAAAGCCTCACAGGTTTCCTCAAGCGAGAGAAAACGCTCGAAACCACACGTCTCTCTGCAAATGTGTGTGGCTGGAAGTTTTCAAGCATTTAACTTGGTTTTTCAAACCCTTGCGGCTCGGTCCCCCTTCCACCAATGTTCGATGGGATCCCCGCCACCGGCTGATGGCGGAATAGGATTTGGCCTTTGAACCAAGCCAGCTTGTAATTTGCAGAACGGAAGCAATATTTGAGCTATGCTATCTATGAGCATCTGGTCATCAAGATCTTGCTTAGCGATTAGCGAGCTGAGAGGAAACCCTACGGAGGGGGGAGAGGAAATCCCACATGCGGGGTTTCCATTTCCAGCCCTGCCACGGGTTTCCTGCCCTATCCTTGAGCAAATCCCAGCTCTCTGCTTCCTGAGAATAAAAAAAGAATTACCCTTCAGGGATGTTGTCAGGCTTAATGGATGTTTATAAATCGCTTGAACAAAAGGTGCTATGTCAGTGAAAAGTACTCTTCCCGATGATTATTCAAATGCTCATTAAAATGCATTTTGCTCCATCCTTTCCCGTGGCTCGTGTGGGAGACAACTGAAAGATTTAGTCTTTGTGGGAAAGTGGGAGAGCGCGAGCGCTTTCCTTTAGGCGTGGGAGTGCCAAGTTTAGAGAGTTAAGGACCTCTGGCACACAGGTAGGGCTTCATCCAAGGCTTCTTGGCTCCTGGCCAGGCTGCAAGCTCCGACAGACCTGGGGCTGGCGAGTTCCCTCCAGAAAGACAAGCCAGGGATTAATGGTACCAACCCCTGCTCAAATTTGCATGTATCATTTCCTTAGCTTTGCTCCTGATGGAATTAGGGATCATCCTTTAGTGAATATTATTCTTAATGTGTATTTAAGCATTAAAAATGAATGTGCACGTGTGATAAAACTTAGGGAATAATTTATAAACAGCTAACATAATGTGAGATACGGAGTACTTGGCTGCCCTGCAAACCTGCCCACATGTCTGTGTAACGCTAGGATGCTTCTTCCTTCATGGATGTTTCATTACGTCTCACTGACCCCTTCATGGTGGCTTGGTCTGCCAAGGTCTTCTGGCATTTCCAGGCATTAAAAGCTGAAGAAGACGTGATATATCTTCATAATTTTCACTGCATTGGGCAGCAGCTTGGCATTTGAGCTGGCAGTCTAGACGCAACATTTTTCACCCTCTGCAGCTATCTAAAGCTGCATGTTTGACCGCCTACCCTCAACCAGCACCCACAATCAATGATAGCCTTTTTTTTCTACCAACATCTGAACCAGCAGCATTAGCTGTGGATTTGAAAAATACAGATTTCCTGGTAAGGAGTTTCTATCCAAAATCGAAGAATTTTAGGCTTTTTGGGCAAAAAGCCGCTAATAAGTAATAATTATTATTGTTTCTAATTAAAGAGCACTTACTTGCTCCTATCATTTTTAAAGGATGGGAGATGCTTCTTTTGTGGGGCATGATGACTGCTTCCAAATACAGTCCTCTCTGCTCACCCTTGCACTTGTGACATAGTGCACCCACCACCATTTTGACTTCTCCTTTTTTCTCCTCCCCTGGGTGATACTTTTTTCTGTCGTGTCCTTCCTTTACACCAGGCAAATCCTCACTGCCACTACAGACAGCTGCTGGGATGAACTCAACCCCCTCCAGTGTATTGCACAACCACATGGACTGACACCTCTGCAAAGGCTGAACTGACGGCGCAAAGCATGAAGCAGGGTTGAGTCAAGGCTCCATGAATTTTTCTCCTCCATGCAAGCCCAGTCTGATCCTGACCATACCTCAGCCTTTGCTCTACACCCATCAGCAGGTGAGAACCAGGCCTGGTATCACCCTCTGTGCTCTACGCTCAGCCAACAAACTGCCAGGTCTCAAGTCTTCCTTTTTTTTTACATTTTTTATTTTGTTACTTTTGCAGCTGGTGCCTTTTTCCCTCTGGTACCTCTGTGCCTTCCTTACGTTGCATGTTCATCTGCTGTCCAATCTGTATTCCTGCAGGTCCTGAGGTGGCCTTCAGTGCCTGCCCCTCTCTCGTCCAGGACTTGGACGTGACGCACACCAAGGAGCTAGAAGAAGGGGCAGCACGGTATCCATCAGAGCCTTCCTGCCCGCCTCTTCTTCCTCCTGACTTGTCTTCATCCACTGACCGCTGTGGCATGCACCGACTGCCTTCTCCCAGCATGTGGAAAGGGATGCTTTCACTCAAATATTGCCTGGCCCATTCTTTAATAAATGGGTTGTTTAGTTTCATTTTTCATCACTTAATTTCTTAGCTAATTCAAATAGCTCCTGCTGGGTATACCAGTGGTGAGACTGTCTGCTCTTTTAACAAAGTTAGTTGATTTAGTCAATTATACTGGCAGGCAAACTTTTTCAGCGTGCTAAACTATCCTGTGCAGAGGGCTGATGCTCCACAAGGCTCCTTAGCCCCAGGACTGGGGCACCATGACCTGACAGGGCCAGTGGACTGCCAGTAACAGTGTATGGGGACAAATCCAGTCCCCCAAGTGCTTGTGAGCAGCAGGGCTGTGCAGCTTGTGAAAACTGTTTGCGTGCCTCACCTCACCCCTCTGCAAGAAGGAGCTGTAAGACCCCATGCCTTGTCCACCACCCTCCCCGACCCTGAAGTCTGACAACTTTAAATGAAAGATGCTCTCTTTGTACAAAAAGGCATGAGTAAAATTAGTCCAGTTGATTTACAAAATGAAGGGTGACACCAACTTTGGAAGGACGCAGGCATGTAGATGATATTACTGATAATTAAGCAAGAGAATCAATAGATCTTCCTCCTACCGCTACCTCGCTATGGCTGGTAAGGATGCGGTAAGGACTGATAAAGGTTCACCTGCTGCTTAACATGTGAGAAATCTGCCCCCATGTAACACTTTGTGTAGGAGCCTCTGCCCTACCAACACTGAGACCCAACAGCACGGTCCCACAGCTACCACCTGCCTGGAGCAAGGCTCAGATCATGCTCTCCACAGATCATAAATAGAGCCGTAGCCAAATTATAGACGCAAAAGAGCCTTATATGGACCTAGTATCTTCTGCCTGAAGTTCAAAGACACACATGGTTTTGCTGGGGTGTGGTGGGGACACAGAGGCAGCTACAGCAGACCCTGCATCAGCAGGTTCTACAAAATCAGCAAGGCTGAAAGTGGAAAGCGCTCGTTTTTTTATGCTGAAGCTGCCCCCTTTGCCCCCACAGCTTTCATCCAAAAACAACAGTGGAGGAGGGAGCCCCTGGTCCTGTACAAGGACTCTTCCTTTTTGTCTACATCCTCTCAACCCTTCTCTGCCAAGTCTTTTGAGGCGGTTTGAGGTCATTTCCCCATCTGAAAAATTACTGTTAGAGACCAACCCCTCAATTTGTTCCAGGACTTGAGGAGTGAGATGCATTTCTTCCTTGCCAAAAAGATATTCAGGCAGAAACTCTCTTAGCAGAAATGTATGGGTTTTCTGGCCCCATCTCTGCATTTGGATACATTCTGTTACACAGGATGATGCAATCCCTGTATATCTCAACAGAAGCACGTATTAAGATACTCCTAATTTTTTCTGATGGCCAGACATGCTTTCCTATAACACTGCAACTTACTCTACCTGTTCGTTGTTATTACTACATATGTTCTCTTAGAACAAAACCCAAAGAATCTATTCATAAAGAGAAATAAATGTCATTATTTCTGCTCTTAATTAAAGGTCACTGATTCCTATTCTTATCAGTCCTCATAGTTTTCCAGCTTCGAAGCCGCTGAAGTCCACCTTCTTGCAGAAATCACGGTGAGCTACTCCTTCAACAAATCCCCAAACAAGTAATCTCTAGAAACTTCTGGAAGTTTCACAGCAAAAACTAGACTGACGTTAATTTTTCCACTACATTCAAAGGTTTGCCAAATTGAGAACTCACATCAAACCCATTGGTCATTTAGCAGCTCTTGGAGCAAACCCTTTCCCTGCAAAATCTCAAGTTTGGACCCAGGCTTTTTGTACATGGACTGCACTTACAGATGGCTTGGTTGCCCAGGGGCAGGGAGTAACACTTCTACACACAGACATTGCTGCTTTGCTAAATTATTTGGGAGCTGTGCTTCACATAAGCAGATGCTTTTGCAAATACCCAAAAGTTAAAGTCAGTAGCACTTTCAAGATGGTCTCCAACACTAATTGCACAGTAGGAGGCAGTAATTGGATCCTCCAAGTCTTTATACATACGCTTCACATGTTGCAGAAGACACTGTCTTGACCCCTGCTCAGTACAAATCACTAGTCATATTTACCCTGGGCTTTCTCAGATCTCATGACAAACTCCTGCTGCTCTTAGAGAGTGCAGGATCAGGCCCTCCATCTCTGGATGGACAAACGTTGTACACAGGAGCATGTGCAATAAAGATAATTTTCCACCATCCCAGAAATTCTCCTTACTTTGCCAAAATTGACATTGTTTCTTAAAACCAAACCAAACCAGCCCCTCTTTGAAGACTGAATTTTATGGGGGGAATTTCACATTGAACTTGTGCTCAAGGAAAAACCTGTCCCTCATTACCCAGCGCGAGAAGGTGGTGATGGACAGCCAGCCAGCACTTCCTTGATGATCTTTTTCCAAGGGTAGGAGCACCAGGAGATGCCCGAGAGGCAGCTTTCCAAAGAAAACCTCCCCAGTGAACATTTGCACCAGAAAACCCCCAACCCAACCAACCCTCCCAGAGAAAAACCTTAGGAGTTTCAGATGTTGCTGCAAAGGGTACCCAAAGAAATATTTTAGAACGAGTCACAACTAATCCATTAATAATTCCTTTTAATAATTAATTTGTCCTTCTGCAGCCCTTTTCACCCAAGGATATATCAAAGGACTTCCCAAACATTAGCTAAGCATCACCATGTCTCTCCGACCATAGGTAACTGGCAGGGCTGCAGCAGTTTGAGAGATCTGGAACTTGGCACCTGGCAGCGACTTGCTGGAGATACTAAACTCCACAATCAATGCCAGGAGCAGGAGCCAAACAAAGCCAGCGCTGGAATCAATTTTCAGGCTTTTTTGGGATGGTTCTGTTTCACTTATTTTTTAAGATAAATATGTATTTGAGGAGCCGTGCTCATTATGGTGGTTTACTTACAGAAGGCAAAGCTCTATCCATGGGTAATTATACGTGGGTCTCCCACAGGAGTCTCTGCTATGTGGCAGACTTTACCCGTGGAGAGTTAAAATACAAATACGGGAACAAGGTCTTTTTCTGCGATTCTGTTTATTTCTTGAGAAATGCTTCTAACTGAGCTGGAGAACACTCTCCCAGCACCCCAAAGGCCAAGAGTCCCTTCTTTTTCAACACTGGCCCCTGTTACAGACACCACCCCCCCCCCCCCCCCCCCAGTAACTCAGCTAACGCACCTATTTTTCATAATACATCCAGCTGCCTTACCAAAAGCCAATGAATTATTCCTGGGTTTAGTACAACCACTGAAAATATTTCAAAGTGAAAAGGAATTGACCCAACCTACTGTGCACATTATTTATTCAGAGGTAGTACAAAAACGAGTCCCTGATGTTACTAAAACAAAACCTAATAAGTACAGAGAGCATCAATTACAGGCTTCCCTTTATAGTCCCATATATCTCTTTCCCTTTCTAGAGATAGTATCACATGCAAGGGGGCACTGTGTTGGCTTTCAAATCTATTGAGCTTTCATAATTATAACCTCCATTTTAACCTCTTTTATAGGACATACTATACCGTTTCACATTATGTTCCTTGAATCCCAACCAACCCTAAGAGAAAGCGTCTTTAAAGCTCGCTTCTTATAAGACATGCATAAAATGGGAAATATTAAGCATTCATAACATCGTGCATACATTACATCAGGGTGCCGAGCGCAAGGAAAAGCGAAGCAAAATATATCTTGTGAGCCTCGCTTGGACTCTTGCTTTAAGATCAGTAAATATTCAGCATGCACATATCCTGACATAATGAAACCAGGGAAATATTAATTGCAGTGGAATAACTGGATTTTTTTTTTTTTTTTCGTTCCAGTCTGTATGGAATGTCCTTCTATTTAATCAAAAAGCTTGGAATGATTCCTAATCTATCATAAAAATTTTTAAGGACATGATTAATTCCATTGTTTAAATTCTGGTTTATTGCCATAAGAAACTCTCATAAATGATCCTGCACCTTTCTCTGTGATCATTTCCTTCTAAAGTAATATACTAATTAATTTCAATTAAATATATGTAAAAGAAGATATATTTTGAAAAATGCTTCTCCCTTGCCATTTGTTAATATATTGAAAAAGTGTAAACCTTGGAACATTTAGCATAGAAAATATTCATTTTTGGTAATTTCTCAAGGGGGCAATTTATTAAATGAAAGGCTTTTAACATTAGCTAAAAGCAGCCCTGTAAATCATGGGTGTCATCAAACTGCTTCATCACTTCATTAATTTAAAAGATTATTATATGCGTAACTGACATAATTTTGAACAATGTTACATGGTTAATTTATTAATGTAGAAAAGCAGAAATGACATGCTGAATTGATTTATTATTATAATTGTATAATTTTAGGACTTTTCTCTGTGACTTTCACCAACAGAGCAAATGATTCAGGGTGAAATTGTGCCATTGTTTTTTTTTTTTTTTTTTTTTTTTAAGGCAGGACTACTCACTGATGTCTGCAAGGACTTAAGAAGAGATGGTCCAGTGTGGCTCCTCTGTAGTTCAGCAGGAGCTGCTGAAAGACCTCCTTTGCAACCCATAGTCACCGTCACCTTGTGGTTTTATTGATTTTAAAGCACTTTTTTCCCCCTTTCAGTAGTCAAAAAGATTTAAAAGTTACTGTAGCTATGGTAAAAACCTGATTCTGCATAAACATGCTGAAATGTGCATACCCCCTAAGTTCTTCATGTACACAGAAAGAGGATTTTGGGTGGTGGAGCTTGCCCAGCTCCACTGAAGAACCCAAAGCCTCCCGCAGACCAGCCCACAGTATTTTTGGTCATAATTATATTAGTGAGCTGTTAGTGCTGGCTTCATGCCTGAGCTGAAAATACAACGCAGCATCATTTCTTTTCTAGGCGCTGCATGGAAAGCACAGTTCAACTTGTCTTCAATAATAGAATACCACGTTTGGGATTTATTTTTAGATTGAAATGATGCGTGACTCTGAAACCCTGCAAAGCTGGTGGAACATTCCTTGTTTCAGCTCAAAGGCGTGTGTGCGAGGGGAGGCAGACCCTGCTAAAACAACCTGGCCTCAAAAACCTGCGAGGGAATAAGGTTAAATCAGGATTTAACTAAATGGGGCCCCAGTTCAGCAAAACACTGGTGCACACGCTCGCCTTCAGGGATGTGCAAACATGCTTCCCTTTAGCAGAGCCCAGAAGAGCCCAGCAAAACCTCCCCGGCTTCCCAGAGCTCTGCATCCCACTCCTGCAGCCTGGCTTTTTCAAGCTGAATTGTCCCCAAAAAAGCTAAAATTTTTTCTGCATTTTGGTTGAATTTCCCAGCCCTGGACTCATGCTGCATTGCTACGGTCATGCTTGGAACGGGGTTGTGTGGATGCATGGGTGATTGTGCAATGCTCTTATAGCATGTTTACAGCACATGAAGAAACAAATGCCTTCAACAACACGGCTGGCTGGCTGTTGTCGGCAGGTCCAAAAGTTGTTGGCAGGTACAAGAAAACACGGCAAAAGTCAGCTTGAGTCAGTCCAGCCAGAGCCTTCAGTGATGCCCTGGCTGGACCTCCAATGCCCACAGGTCCTTGCGGGTCCAGTGCCATATAACTGTTAGCATGGTATGGATGTCCCTGAAACCTTGGGTCACCTCCAGCCTCACTTAACACTAACATTGGTATGGACATCCCTGAAACCTTGGGTCACCTCCAGCCTCACTTAAAGCCAGTGTTAAGCAGCTGAACTGAGCTTTAGGTCCTTGACTACAATCTGAGTACCAGGACTGGAATGGATATGCTAACAGCCCAGCCTAAAGCCCAGGAGCCAAATTTGTTTTGTTAAAACCTGGCTGGTCAGCCACATATGACTTTGCTGTACCTGTGAGTGCTTGAACTGCTGTCACCTCTGCCAGGCCAGGGGCACGGGGCTGGGAGTGCGGAAACGTGGGCTGCACGCTGAGCAATGCTCACGTGGGGTGTGAAAGCCTGGGCATGTCCCCAAACTCATCTTTTTTTGTACACTTTGTTTGTTTAGAGCTGTCTTTAGATGACCAGACACACGGGTCTGGCCTCTGGAAGGGCCATCTGAGATGCCAATAATAAGGATACCAAAAAATCAAAGAATTTCATAATGGATAAAATTTAAAATGCAAATTAAAAACTAGACCATTTCAGAGCAGCAGTTAAGGATCCTGCATCATCAAATGGTGTCACAAGAGCATTCTGGGCAATTACTGACAATTTTTAAGAGAGTATTTTTCTTTCCCTGTAATCTTACATAATGCCTTTCATATGTAATACCTCGAGCATATGCAGTATGCAAAACACTCTACCAACTGTATACAGACAGAAATCATTTCGCCATTAAAAGCAGCCATGGCCAGGGTGCAGAATGGTGACCAGATGGTCTGAGCACAGCACACGCTGCAAGACTAAAGAGCCGGGAAAAATTTTAGCCGAGACTGCTGGGGCAAATGAAGGCTCTTATGAAAAGCACCATGTGGTTTTTAATGTGCACAGAGTGAAGACAGGACCTCTGATTTTAAGATACTACCCCCCAAGATGTAAATTATCCAGAAAGGCATCCTTCATGCCATGAAGTTTCAGCCCATCACTCATGTATATTATTTCAATGCTCACAAGTTAGATAGGGCCTATTATAAATCTCCAATTATCTCTGGCATGTGCGCAGTTGACTTTTTGATGATGATAATTTTTTTTTTTTTCTTTCTAAGGGTGTCACTAAGGACATGGGGAAACAATTTAGGAGATAAAAAAAAAAAAAGGAAAGATTCGAGCCAAATGCTTTCTTACAGGAAACATTTATTTGCACTCGAGTGTCTCATCTAACAAAGTTCCACCATATTTTCCCACAACAGACAGGAACTTGTCTGCATTAGCATTTTAAGAAACGAATCCTAAAGACCAGCAAGTGTCAATATGCTGTCATGAGCAGGATTGATGGTTCTTAACAGAGCTCTTCTCACATGAGTGCAAATGACTGTCTTTTAGTTCATCACAGGCATTTTGGTCAACACAAACTTTCCTTATTTTCACATGGCCTTTAAAATCCTTACGAAAGCAAAACCAGAAGGGCTGATCCTGTCCTACTGCGATCAGTGGCAAAACTCCTCTTAGCCTGATTGAAAGCAAAATGAGAACCCAAATACGAGCAAATGGGGTATTATATTTTTCTGCCACCCAATCTCGCAGATCACCTCACAAATATAGACCTTAAAAGGTGAGAGAGAGACAATTTCTAGATAATAACTTGTTTTAAAAACAAAACACACATTCTACGTGATCTGGAGTGGGTATGTCCTGGGCAAAAGGAGCTGGTTTTGATCTGACTTTGTTTTATATTTAGTGCTGCAAACATCTGCTAGCCTTATTACAAATTGCACTTTGGTAGTCATAATTAGTAACCACATGATGCTGTTCTACATGTGACATTCACAAAATCAGAAAAATATGGGACAGTGGAAGTACTCTATTAATGTAATTTCTGGATGTTATATACAACCACTGTGGGACTCTCCTAGCTTCCCCATCCTCTCCTGACGCAGAGGGATCCCTTTTTCTTTTTTTATTAAGAAAGGCATTTTAACCAAAGTGACAGCTTAGTTACAAAGTTCCTCTTGGTGAAGATTGCCACCAGTGATGTCTACCAGCTTGAAAATGAGGAGTACTGCCTCATGATGACTGAAGGAAATCTGAAAGTCTCTCCCACTCTCAAGCTCAGGCGGGCAAATCTGGACAGGCAGCAAAGACGACAACAATAAAGTTCAGCTAAAACTGTAAAGCTGCAGGCTTCTTCAGTGTACCACTGGCTACGCTTGACCATGGAACAGAAGTCTCCAGGATTACAGTCACAGGCAGTAACTTCATTCAGATAATTAAACATCCATAAACCTCCCAACAAGAATGAATGCAAAGTCAACGGTAGGGTTTAGGAGTACTGGAGCCTGCCAGAAATGAGGGAGAACAGGAGGATAAAGGAAAAAAGGGATGGTTTGGGACCCACGTCCCTCTGCTTTGTCCCTCATAGCAAATCGCTGATCATGAAAAAGAGGTTTTCGTCCAACAGAAATCTTCTGGTTTCAAATATATTCCTGTCGGGACAGGGTAAAACCAGGAATGCCGGATGTTGTTTGTGAAAAACAAATGAAGTAACAACCCAGACTCATTGAAACTGTCAACCAGCACTCCCCCTGCAACCAAACTTAACAAATCAATGTTTTCAGACCAAAAATACTACAAACCAAATACATCCTTGATAGCAATTTGGTTTCGGATGCCCCTTCTCCCAAGGCATCAGTTCCTCTCCAGCTAAACCAGCCATGAACAGAAGTTCAACATAAGCCTGGCTGTGGTGGCTTTTCAACATAAGCCTGGCTGTGGTGGACCTCCAACGCTTTCTACTCTTTTGGGTTCTCCAGGTGCCATTTCCATCAGCACTGGAGCCATTTTGGCATCAGTGCTGAGACCTGTCACCTCCCCAGCACCTCTGGTGGGGCAGCCCACCCTCAACCCTCCAGCCCCTGGGGGAAGGATTGGGTCCCTGGAGCAAGAAGAGGACTGGCAATGAAAGGAGGGTCTTTGCTATCCAGATGTATCTGTGGCTGGCAAATACATTAATGC
Organism: Gorsachius magnificus; assembly: GCA_034008185.1. NCBI lineage: Eukaryota > Metazoa > Chordata > Aves > Pelecaniformes > Ardeidae > Gorsachius > Gorsachius magnificus. The sequence continues at coordinate 18,853,272 of CM067083.1, read as the reverse complement.
TGCGTGGCCATAATTTGATTCAGCTTCCAAACACGGCATCTAAGCTGTGGAGAAGCAACAGTATCACAGCCAACAGATTTAACATAAAGCCACAGTTACCAGAGGACTTAGTTTGGACTTGGTCATTGATGTCACGGCTAATGCTACCATCTGCTTTCCTTCGTGGCAAGGCGTCCACGTCCCTTTCTCTTCTCATTCATTCCTTGCTTTCTCATCCCACTTTCCTCCTTTCTCTTCCCTTCTGCTCCATTCTTTCTCCCTTTGCCCGATTTCTTTTTTTTTCTCCTAGTATCATCTTGCTTCTTCCACCTTCCCATGATCACTTTCTTTTTCTGAGTCAAATAACCCATGTGAAAATCTACCACAAACAAGCCAACCAGGTAAGCTGCTTAAACTGATCTTACAAAGACAACATCTCTGGCTAGAGAAGTCAAGTCCCTGAATTTCAAAATTTGTGGGGTGGGAGATAACTTGGGGGGAGTATCCCTGTGTGACCCTCTTGCTCTTACACTCCTACCAGGTGCTGTGGGTCCCCATTGCGGATGAGATAGTGGCTTAGATCTTTACTTTTGAACCAATATGGATTTTCTTATATTCATTTTGAACTTAGGGGACAGATATCAGCCTCTCTATTGTAGGAATGCTCTCTTTAGTCAACCACAAGAGATGGAGATGAGTGTTGTCCTAAAGGAGTTATCCACACCATCTACTGGAGACAGGATTGTGTTTCCTTAGCCCCAACCTTTACAGATGTGTCTCATGTAGTGGTGATTCCACATAGTTACTGAGTAGTCTGCTCCAGTGCTTAACCATTTTTGGTACAAGGAAGTTCTCTAATATCGCATTTAAATCTCTTTTGCTATTAAGCTGATTATTTCTATTCCTTCCCTCAACAGACAGGGATTAAAATCTCATTGCCCTCTACTTTCTACTAACCTTGTAGATAGTGGAAGACTGTCACTATTTTCTAGCTTAAAGAAATCGTATCCTGTCAACTTTTCTGGTCATCTCATCCCAGTATTACAGAAAACTTAAATCCTCTTCTCTCCAGAACAAGCCACATGCTTTCTGCTTCTGCAAGAGGCCACAGGGCAGGCTCTGAATTGTCTGAGAGAAAATGGCAGAGTGCATAAAGCAGGCAGGGCTTCCGAAGAAGATTTATGGCCAAGGCATTCAAGAGCTATGTTGTCTGTGTGTTTCTCTTGGAAAGCCCCGCTCACATGCGTGCAGCCAGCCCTTATCCCTGCCCTGCCAGCAGCAGGTATCGCTGCCGCTTCTCCATCGGGGGGGAGGCAGGGGTATATATGGGCAATTAGCATTTTTCAAGAGCGGTGCTGGAGGCTGCTAGAGGGAGAAGGGAAAACAAACATAAAATAAAATCCAGGCAAGAGGGTAATATTTCCATCATCAAAGCTGACATACTGCACTGCAAGGCCTTTGAGCAGCAGAAACGTGATGTGCAAACCCTGTTGAAAGAGAAATCTTTGTATGAGCTTTTCTTGTAGGATAATTTTAGACTTCAGCACTTCTTTTCACAGGGACAGTTTTAAATCTGGAATCATTCACAGACATCCAAGGCCATTAGGTCATGGAATAGGACTTCTTCTGAAATGGAGGCCAATGAATTTCACCTACATACCTTTATAAACATTTTTGCAGGGAGAAGTTTGTTCACAAGTGGGAGTTTCTACAGGGAAAACTGTATTCTTGGGAGGACAGGCAGGACTTCCACTGGGAAACCCAACTCCGGACTCTGACACCAATAGAAGGGTGCTCTGGAAACCATGCGTCCTTCCCTCTCCACCTCACTTGTAACCACCCTCCTGGACAAAGCCATCAGCCCTCACTTCTCCAAGCTAGACCTGGACAGATGCCTCTGGGACCTTCCAACAACCAGAATCTCTTCAGACCCTGTGCCTAATGTTGCTGGATGGGCACTGGAGCTTATTTTCTGGTTTTGGTTGGAGGTTTGGGGAAGATTTTGCTACAGACGACAGACAACAAGAATGGAGGAGGATGAAGACTATGGAAATGGTGACAAATCTTTTTGATAAATTTATTAAGGTCCTTGACTTTCCTCCTCTCCTGAACAAGGACTACCAAAAGCTTGACTTTGTTTACCATTAAAATTCACACCAAAATGTTTACTCTGTGAGAAGACAAATTGAAAGAAGGAAACAGGAGACCCTGAATGTATTTTGAGTGCTCTAGCATCTTTGGATTTCAACAGTTCTCTCTCTTCCTTACAATAAAACTACCTTTCGTGCCTTTTCTGTTCAGCCTCCCAAGCAAACATTCTAGGGATGCCCACAGCTCCAGTGCTGTTGTTTAGGAAGGAGACTGGGTTGAAGAGGTGGTTTTCTTTTATTAAATCCCTTTTCTGAGGCCATTTGTTATCCAAGCCTCCCAAGGATGTTGGATGGTGCCATCAAAGAGGCAGGGTATCAAAGCATGAGCACTTGAATGGTGGAAAGCTGCAGATACTTCCTATGCAATTCTGTACCTTCCCGCTTCTTTCAACAGTTGCCCTGTTTCTGGTGAGAGAAGTCTCTCCCAGCCCTCCTCCCTCACCACTCTGTTCCCTGTCTCCCTCTCCCCACTCAACTCTACCGCTTGTCTGAAGCTCTATTTGGAGGCCATCAGTTTTGCAGCTCCTTCATGAGATGCACTGATTTTTGACCATCGATAGCACTGCCTGGGAAGCTAAGGGAGAGTAGGAAAGAGCAGCTGATCTACATTGCTTTGTAGTCCATTCAGAGGGTACTGGGTTGGTTCCTGCTGTGATGAGTTGATGTTATCATGCAAACTCACCACTGAAATCTTTCACTGAAGATCCCTGCTTAGTATCAAAGTGAAAACTCATCACATGCCAGGGAAACTTATTGGCCAAAGCAACACACCCGAGTATTTTCATGCTTGAAAAGTGATGCTTCTGGACGAGTAAATAAATGTTCAAGTATAACTGCAGTCCACACACGTATTGATGAAAAAGAAGATATCAGGGAACTCAAAACCACCAGAACAATAAAACCCAGCAAAAACCTTAATTCTGCCTCCCTCCCCCCAAAGGCTAACAAAACCTCTTCAAATGAAGAGAGACCGCACCGGCAGACAACTATGGGAGGCCTTACATTGGTGTTTTCTTTCTTTGAAAAGGCTTTAAATGCTTTTCTCGTGTTTTTACAAAAGCTTTTACATTTTCCAGGGGTTCCCTTTCTGTCTGAATGCCACCGCTAGCAAAGGAAAGGAAATTCTTCATGTCCTTTTGTTGAAGCTATGGCAAGGGCTTCATGAGAAAATTCCATGTGCATGGAGCCCCACATGGGCTCCTATGGATGGGAAGGAGGGAAAATCAAGCCCAGCCAAGGAAACAAACAGATGTTCCATTCATGGCCATATCAACAAATCAATATTAATCAATAATGAGATCCATTCGTTACCCCCCCCAGAGCTGATCGCCTGACTACATTTTCCAAGGTTCAGTTGGGCTGAAATCCAAGGAGATTCTTCCACTCGTGCAAATGGGCATGAAAGGTCATCCCAAAACAGCAGCCCCGCAAGCCAGGCGTGCTCCCTACCAGCCTGTGCTGAGGACTGGCACCCAGCCTTGACCTAGACATCCATAACTAGCTAAAGACCTTTTTATTAGGCTTAGCATCATACCCAGTTTACAGAAAGCTATGTCACCATTAACCAGTACTCCTTATTTTGATGTCATTCCTTGACATGCTTTTTTAAGGATTATCAAATCATTATGGGCCATGCCCTGCAGAAGACATTCCCCAGAAGTTGTGTGGACCCATCTAACACTCCTCTTGCATCTGAGCCGCAGTTGGTGAAAGCAGAGAGAGAAGACAAGTGGAAAAAAAGTCAGTAGTTGGGAAATGGAAAGGAAGGGAAGGATTAAATGAAAAGCTCTGCCAGGATATAGACATGGGGAGCTAATTCACCATGGGCAGATCAACTTGAGGGAGGACGGAGTTTAAAGGGTCGGAGTCTAGCAGACAGCTGGTACTCAGCTGGTGATGCTGCTGGTGTGCGCTGCTCCAGCATAGCCTATAACAGACACCAGGATGCGTTCTGGATATTTTTTTTTTTTTTTTTTTTTTAAAGTGACTTGTACAGGAAATTTTTCCTCATCACATGTAAAAGCTGTTCCAATTCCCCGAAGCAAGAGACTTGGCAAGTCAATTACAAGGAAAGTAGAAGTGCTGAAGCATATGAACAAATTTTAACAACATGCAAGTGTAACTTTTATTGCCAACAGTAGATGCACATTGGAATTTGAGGGGGGGAAGAAGCTCTGATGAAGTGGCAAAATACAGTTGTTTTTCTTTATCTACAGAGAACGCTGCGGTTTCATTTGCAGATGAATCACTTTGTTGTGATTTATTCAGTTTGTAAACGGATCTGATTTATTTTCCCAGGGGATTTGAGATATTTTTTTAGTAAAGCAAATTATCGAGCCAGCTTACAATGAGAGGCAACATAATTGCACCAAAGTGTTTGAAGAACATCAAGTTAGGGTGTCACCTGCCAGAACATTTTGGCAACAAAACAGAACAAAATCCAAGAATATAAGAACGTAAACAAAAAAGCAAACAAACCCCAAACAAACTGCTATCAAAAAAAAGAAAAAAAAAAAAGAGAGAAAACCAGGATCTAGACAAACCAAGCACAGACCTGCCAGTTGTTAAAAGAGCCTTTAAAGGAATATCTTCCTTTGGAGCACTCTGTTCCAGGGCACTATAATATCAGCTTTGCCAAAGCAATTAAATTGTTTAATAATCAAACCTGGATCTCATTTATACAGCACATGAACGTAGTAAAATAGAGCGTATGGAAAGTGTGCTGTACAATAAGATGTGGTTTATTTCATATCACAAGTTTGCTGGTAATTAGATAGTTCATATCACAGGAAAAAATGTTAACGCCTAGCAAATATAATATATACAGCCAGCAGTTTTGCCAGCTTCAATAGTTTTTCTACACTCACGGTCTTTATTTTTTTTTATTTTGAGTCCCACTGAGAACATGGAAGATGAAGATTCAATCCAAATCTCAAGACATAGTGGAAAGATGCTCTGATTAACTCAGGGATTCTTGTGCCTGGATGCAGAATAAAGCTTTCCAAAAATGAAACCATTATTCTTAAACCTACGTAGAGAATCTACCATCCTGGCAACAGTTTTAAACTAGAGGTGGGTCTGCTCCAGACACAATCAACATCTTAGGTTAGAAAGAGTTGGAAAGAGTTTCTACATAACGAGCTTTTTGCTTCCGTTCTTACATGTGTAGCAAATGAACCGAATGGAGATGGTTTTCAGCATCAGCATCATAAGAAAGAATACAAAATTTTGCCATTTATACTCTTGACTAGAAAGTACACTCTTCAAAACATCAGCCATGTTAGAAGAAACCTATACAACCAAACGCAACTCTACAAACCACCTCCCGTTATCAAAAACACTTCCGTTATGAAGCAGCTTTCATTTTCAGCGTGGTTAAATGGACTGATGCTTGACTTCCTGCCACCGAAGAACGATTCGGATAACGTGGCCCCGTCTCCTGGCAGGAGAGGACTCAAAGTCTATTTTAGCAGCAAGTGGAACACCTCCTGCTTAGAAAGTTAGCGTTCCTGCAGCAGGTTGGAAAGGGTTTACAATAGGCTTTGATGCCTTTGCTCAGCCACATTTCCTCTTCCAGGATTTGTTGGGAAGAGGGGGAGGGCGAAAAGGGAACAGGTCCCAAACCCTTTACTATCTCTTCTGAGCTTGTTGTCTTTTGTAAGCCACAAAGAACAGATTTGCTTTTGTAAATCCTTAGTAATTAAACGAGTACTTCACTGGCTATATTCTTCAATGGTCTTGTTTCCTAGGTTTTGCCTTTGACAGTCATATTTTGCAAAGGCTGCTAAGATGACTGGGCACCTTACCCTACTTAACACTAAACCAATTGATGCCCGTGCACGCTGCATGAAGGAGGAAAAGTTTCATTAATGGCACTTCATTAAAGAACTGCGCTGGAAAGCCTTAAATGGGACCGAACCAACTGAAATCCAGAGCGAGCTGTCTATTAGGAAAGCAACAAAGACAGTTTCGGAAACTGAACTCTGGCTCCACTGCAGCGGATTAGGAAGAGTGATGGGATTAGTGTTTAATGACTTGGGGCAAGAGACAAAGGGAATTTCGACAAAGAGGCTTAGATATGGAAGAATTAACACTCTCTATCCCAACCATGCCTCTATGACTTCCAGCATTCTTTCCTGGCTCTGCTGAAGTTTGGGGAGGGAGGGGGGAAACAAAACAAAAAAAGACTAGCGGGGCTTTAATACCTCCTTAGCCTTTTCTTATCGTAGTTCTTTCTCTTTTTTTGAGAAAGAAAAGATCTTTTAATTTTTCTTAATCAATGCAATAAGCAAAGTTGCTAAGGGCTTGTGCTTCAGCAAAGTGCAGATGATCGCATTCCTAGCCATGCATTCAGGAGTGATACTTGCTGATGCTACACACCTCTACCCTTCAATATATATTTTTATACACACACATATTTTACATATTATTTATACAGATAACGCACATACTTCTAAAATGACTTAACAGGGAGTGGAATTTGCTTGCAATCGCATGGACTTGAGAAATCCTCCTTGATTTGGGGCTGTCTTGCTTAACGGAGAGCAGGGTGAAACAGGCAGGCACTTGCTCATGGAGTTAACCACAGGCTTTCCCAGAATGACACGATTCAGGGCAGAATGTGGATTAATGATCGTAAAGCCCATGAGCCTGACTTTGCATACAGAAGGTATAACTCCATTGGAGTAACTCAGGATTTACCTCAGCATAAGGGACAGAGAGAAAGAAGACTAAGAAGTAATTATTTACCAGAGAAAACCTCTTGAAGCTAAACCCAATTTATTAAATAAATGAAAAAAAGCCCAGTAAAGAAGCTGATCCCCCTCCGCTATGAGACATTAACATATTTGAGCTTTAAGCAGCACTCCAGCCTCTGATCCTTTGGGCACTAATGTCAAGGACACACTGCTTAAATAAAATAAATATACTGAGAGCACCAAACACCTGTGAGGAATGAGCTTAGGAGGACCTCTCCCGAGAAATGCACCTACTCTGCTCCAGGAGCCTTCACAGCCCACTGAGCTGAGGGAAGCACCTGCACGTCCCTGAATCAGGGCCCTTTTATAGCTGCTGGTCCACTTTTCACAGAGGTAGAGACACCATCCTACCACAGTGCAAAATTGTCCTGCACTGTAAACCAACTCGACATGTAGTTATTTTTTCTTTTTTTTTTTTTTTTTAACCTAACCCAAAGCGCTTGCAGAAAAGCTAGGTATTCATTTCACATGTTAGCCAATATGAAATGCTCCCAGAGCAGCTTTAGACTCCAAAGTATTATTTAACCAGTGTGGTTTAGTAGGACAATGGCAGCCCCCTGCCGTAATCCATTCAGGGGCAATACCATCAGTCAGTGTGAAATTAAATACATTACAGGGTAAGAGCTTAATGCGTTTTATAGGCAGTTGTTCATCCACATCAAACTTTAGCTTTTAAAATCCTAACATTTGATCCCACAACAGGAACCATGCCTCGAGAATGAGATTGGCACATTTGCACTGCCAGCAGGGCAGAAAAAGCAGAGCGCAGCCTTTAGTGGGAAATGCAATTGCCTGAGAGGGAAAAACACTCGCATCAAGAGAGCTCTGCAGAGGCACAATCACTTGTAATGCATAAGCAGGGCTGGAAAGATGGTAAATACAAACCCAGGGCTGGCTGGCTATGGGTTGTTAGAATCAGTGTTTCCTACCACAATGGATGTGAGTTTCACTTATATACCTATACATACTATAACAATAAAAATAATAGTTGGTTTTTTTTTTTAATTTATCCTTTCAAATTCTGGTTCTGCAAACTGTTATATGTGCAGTCTCTATGTCCCATGGAGTTTGATGGGACTTCTTGCTTCAGCAGGCGGTATTCCCATATCGGAGTCCACAGGCTCATGCCTTTACACTAGCCAAGTGTTTTTCCTTCACCCAGCTGTCAGGTCTTGCATGGGGGCTGTGCCCATCCATGCTCTAAAACCCAAATGCTCTGGCTTCTCTTCACCACGGAAACAGCCTGAGCTGCAAAAATAGTTCATAAAAGAGATGTACAGAAGCGCCAAGCAGAGGAGCCAGTTAAATTCTGCTCTCAGTTACACTTGCTTAATGCAGGAGTAAATTCCATTTGCTTCAGCCAAGTTACTCCAGATATAAATAGGTGTAAGTGAGATCAGAACTGGGTCCTTAGAGAGCCCTCTGCCTTCTGTGATGCTGCTGCTTAAAATGAAGCACTGATAAGCCCCAGTGGTAAAAAAATTATTATTTAAAATATCTTCAGAGCTATCTGTTGCCCAAAATGGCTTTTAACTGTTGAAAGAACATCAAACATTTAAAAATGCATAATCTGCACTCAGCACTGGCACACAGCGCCAGGAATATTCGTCAGCCTTATGTTTTTGGATCGTATGTCACAGTGGATTATCTGACACTCCATGAATATTGACTGCTTCCTCCAGTTGTGGCTACAAAACTTGTTCTCAGGCATGTCACTGGATGCTACAAGCACCATGCAGTGGACCCTGCCTTCACAGTGAGGGTATTGTATCTCCCCAGCCTACGAGGAAAACTACGCCTTATATCCTGATAATGCCTCCCCGCTTTGAACAGAAAGAGCCAAAAGCAACTTTGATGAGTTTTCTTTAGTGATGAACATTTGGATAACTCCTTAAAATATTCCAGGGCTCCAGATGCTATTTATCCAGCGGTGAGTTGAGAGCTGTAAGCCCCACACCTAAAGAAAGGCTTTATTGCCTGGGGTGAGTGGGTGGGAAACTCTTTAGGCTCAAATGGGTCAGTGAAGCTACAGGCGAGCGCTGCAGCTGACTCCGAATACAATGGGGGAAGGGCACAAAAAAAAGGATGCAGGGAAATCAAAGAAAGAATTGAATTTATTTGCAGGCTTGTGTTGTCTAGCTAAATGGGGACGAGAAAGGGGAGCCCAGGATCCTCCTTTGCAAGAGATTTCAGCTAGCCAGAAATATTTAAATTCACAAAAAAAGTCCTTTTTTTCTTTCCTCTGCCCTCCTGATGCCAAGATTAGTCCTTTTAAAGATACTCTTTTGGTCTTTACCTTCTTTCCTTTCAACCGTGCCTTATGTGCTTTTCTGAGACAAGTGGGAATCATGTCGAAAAGATAAGAGGAGGGAAACTTCTCTGCCTCAGAGCCACCTGCCACTTGCGCTACTCCTCCTCTCTTTCCGTTCCTTCTTGCCCTTCACTCTGCCCACTCATTAAGCCACCTAAGGCTCAGTCCTTTTCTCACGCTGAAGCTCTGGAGGCATGGGAAACTCATATATATGCCATATACTCTTCCAGAATATGCCCTGCTTCTCTGACGCCCACCTGCAGCCCCCACACACTCTTTGCACTCCCTGTCAATGCATTGGGTAGCCCAGATTCAACAGTTTTAAATCTCCTTCCTTTTTTCCAATCTTTTTTCCTGTATTGGGAGATTGCAAGGTTAAGCTGGTCCCTAAATGCCACCAGTTCCCCTTGCTTACATCCCCTCCTAACTGCGTGTTCTCAAAGATGATGCCATGCAACACAATGGCATTGCAGCCGTTCACCCAGCAACTCATGAAAAGCTCTTAGAAAGATGGTTATGGACCATGGAGAGCATGGAAAGCGCTGCTGCAAGAGAAGCCGGACCTTCTAACCCTGTGAATTACCCACACCGCATGGCCACGGACCACTTACACTGCTGCCAAGAGGAGCCAAAGGGAATGGCTGCTCCTTGAGTGGCTGACAGTCAAAGGCGGCCAGTTGTTCTTTGGGGTCCTCTGCTCAACTGCAGACCAGGCTGACCCAGGATGCCCATCCCCCCAGTCACCACATGCACTCACCACAGCAGGTTTGGCTCTCCCAGCAGCTCCTGGGCAAGCCGAGCCCCATCTGCAACACAGGTTTCACAAGCGCCTAAGAGCCAACCCCTTGGCCAACCCTACATTACTGCACACAGGGAAGAAGCCACATCCTGACCCTGTATGCCTATTTTTCAGGATGGAGGGATAAATTCTTGAATTTTCTTCCCTTAAACTACATTTTGTCAACCACCAAGGAGCCCAGTTTTGGTAGTTGGGTTCCTAATAGGCTGGATCAGCACTGGCCGCTGATCATTAGCAGCACCAGAGGCTCAGAGGCACTAGCTGTCAAGACTCTAGAAATACAGCTTGTTTGCATTTTTTCAGAGAAATGTGTTAATTAAAAATAAAAAAAAAATTCTGAAAGAACAACCAACATATTCTAAGGCAAACATTTGACTTTTTTTTTTATCCCCAAGAAAAAAAAAGCTCCCCCAAACTTATTTAATAACAAAAACTTCAAACATGGAACAGCTGTATCGGAAAAAAAACTTCACCAAAAATTAATTGGCAGTTTTATCTCCTGCTCTACCAGACTTTTCTCTCTAATATCTGAATAGCCTGATCATCCGGCACAATTTCTAATGGAAGGGAAAGCCACATTTGCTGGCCAGAGCAGTGTTTTTCCCAGCTCCAGGCTGAAGCACTGAGGCATTCCTGGGAGGATGGAGGTGGCCTCAGGCTCTCATGCCAATTCTCCTGCCTCCCACTGCCATCCCCCACTCCAAATTGCCATCCTGCTCAGCATCTCTGGGCAGGTCCTGAAAACACACACATACCTCTTTGCCATTCTTTGTCTCAGCTGAAACCTGTTCCCATCTACCATTACCTCACCCCGACACACAGGTGCACCTCAGGGCTTTTCGGGAAAACTTAAATTTCTCACAAAGCAGATGTCTGTGTGTGCAGAAGGGTAAGAGGAAATGCGGAGTGATCTGGGTTTTCCAGACCCAGCACCATTAGCTTACTTTTTTCGTTTGTTCTCCGTGTTTTTACTAGTTGACATCCTGACAGCATCTTTGCAATGAATAGGACTATTCAAAGCTCTTCAGTAACTGCTTTCAAGTCATCAGAGGGCAATTCCTCTCCCAGTCCCAGGCCACTTAGCCTGGTCCATGTTGAAAACGAATGCCACGGCCAGGCTGTGCTTACTCCCAGGCACGTTAACGATGACGTTGAGTTCAATTTGGCTTTCACCAGCAGACCTGTGAGGCTGCTCTGAAGAGGGAAGGAAGCTCAGAGACCCATACCCTGGCTGTGCTGCCCGCTCCCAATGCTTTATTACAAACCTTGAGATATGCAGTATTTTCATTAGCATTTCAGGCTTGACTTCATCCCACCCCTCATCCCTAATAAGTTTCAATCCCTTTTGGCTTTGGATGCCAGCCTCAAATCATAACTCAGAGAGTCAGAAATGGGAAGGCAAATAAAACAAACCCAACATTTTTATCACACTGATGCTGGGGACTGTGACTCCTGATTTTAGACCCCGATTCATAATATACCTTACATATACTTTACCCCGGAACTGTGTCAGCAGTGATAGGTTTCTACCTGACTTGGTGTGAAGGAGACCAGACTCATGTCTGTTAAGTAAAGAAAATACAAAATTATTTTGGATTTCCAGTGGTGAAACTGAGAAGATGATGCAGCCCCGAATTAAATCTGGCAAAAATCCCCAAAGATCGGTTAAGTTTTCTGTATCATTTTCATCCTCAACCAGAGAACAGAGGAGGTGACATGGCCCTATCTCTGTGTGCTTCTCCAAAAAAAAAAAAAAAAAGTGGAAAAAATCCTTTGTGGTTTGTCCATCGACAAGAAATAGCAGAAAGGTGACCTGCTTTCAAGATGTTTCTGGCCAATTTTTTGGTATCTTTTAAACCTGGATATCCCAGCTATGGGGCTCAACTATTTGCTATCATCCAGACAAAACTGAAGCCTCTGAAATGTCCCTTATTGCTAGATGATGCAGTTTCTTCTGTTCTTCACTTCTCTTTAGCCAAAGACTTACCTGATTTCACCAAACGGAAACAGAATTAATAACCCATCTCCATGACCATGCTGGTTGGATATCTTCTTTACATGAGACTGCTTTCAGCAAATGAATAGTGCACAGGCTATCCAACACATTACCCTGGTAAAATAGATAGATACCTTAAAAATACAGATTTGTCTATAAGAACCATAAAAATAAAGATTCTGTAAAAAGAAAAGCTGAAATGATACAATCTTGACCAGCTCTCCCGCTACCCCTGCAAACGCAGCAGTTTAGATGTGTAAATACCTCCAGCTTTTCTGCAGTCCCCACAGGAGGAATATTGCCTGCTGGGGCAGCCAGCCAGCCCCAAAGCCAAATAAATGATGCCAAAGCCTCCCAACAAGAGTTAAGCACTGGCTGTGCCTTGTGCAGCCCCTGGGAAGCTTTGCAACATCAGAGGTTGGATTCAGCTGCGTTTGAACATCTCCTTCTTCTCCCTCCCTCCACGCTTCCCCCAGTTATTTCAGCTGACAGATGCCCAAACCCCCAGCAGCTGGCCAAAACTCCCGTGCAAGCCTCTCTCTTCCCAGAAATGCTTGTCTGCAGAGAGCAAAGCAGCATCTTGCTGGTCACATTTGGCGATGCCTTGAGATGCTCTCTTAAGCAAGAAGTCACCAAATAGCGGTGCTCTCTTGGTTCAGGGCATCACCCTCTATTACCGTATTTGTCTTGCCCCACCATAAAATCTGTTCAGGCAGGAGTGAGCCCCTACGCTTGTGTGGAAGGCAGACGCCATGCAGAAGGGTTGGTTGGGTTTTTTTTCCCCCCCTTTATGAATTGCTATCTTTGATCCATTTTTCATATGTTTCCCTGTGCAAGTGCACAAAGACAAATATTCATTGTAATATTTATGAACACAGCCTGATAGTTACTATGGTTTCAAAGAAAACAGGAAAAATGGATACAAAACTGGATGCGCTTCACGTTAGGCGGCTATAGGTACGGCACATGTTATAAATTCTGTTCAAAGTGACTCACTTCTTTCGATGAGGTAAGTGTTGACATTAGACAATTTGGTGGGGAGCATTTATTTCTGCATTTATTAAAATGTCAGTAACAGCAGGAGTAACACCTCCTAAAAGGCTTGCAGGTGCTTGTCTTCAAAAATCCAACACTTGAAGAGGATAAAAAAAGACACAAACTACATTTAAAATGATTCACCAGTGGCTGGAAGAGAATAGATATGTTCGGGTGTTCAGTTAATGTGTGTAATGCATAATTGACACTGCTCCAATCCAAGGGACTGCCCAAACTGCTCAATTTCAGCATGTTCAAAACACTCTGCAAAATCAAAGTGGAAGAGAAGGATTTGTGCAGATTTCGATGTGTTGCCCAAACAACACAATTTATTCAAGGGCTGCGCTTTAGACATACCAAAATGCAGGTGAGCGCTACCTCCGAAATGTAAAGTACTCAAGTGAAAAGGAAGGGGATGAAAAATATATCGCTAAAAATGCGTTCAATATGTAAAAATAGCTCTGCAGAGGTCAGGGCGCTAAGCAGTGGAGGTAATGCCTAAAGACTACAGACGAAGCATCGGGCTGGTACGACAGCACAAAGATTTTTTCATTCTCTCCCTCTGAAAACCTTTCAGGAGGCTACTTGCATCCCCCTTTGCTCATCTCTCCAAAGAAATTGGTAAGGCCGGAATAAGACGTTGGCTTGTTCACATCACAGGGAAATATAAACTGAGGTCAAGAAAACCACAACATCTGGAACGTGAGAAAAGGATTTACTGTTAAGGGCTTAATGAACTCTGAAAATAAAGTTCTCAACTTTGCTAATTTGTTTGGGCTTCAAAGAGGAATAAAATGTGAAGCTGGAAGAAGGTTTTATGGCTCTCCTGAAGAAGTGAGAACTACATCAGAGCAAAAAATCAGCAACGCCCAGTGACAGTAGGGAGAGCATCACTGTTATTTAGCCAGTGCTAGGAGAAAACGCTAACTTGTAACTGCTAGCAATTTGTGTGCAAGTTATCGTGGGGAAAGAGGAATGACAGAGACTCTGGCTTTGCAGCTCAGGGACAGACAGCGTCCCTGAGCTGATGGGGGACAGGGCTGGGAGAGGATGTGCAGGTTCTTGCAGATTATAAGAATCTGCCTGACGCTGTTCACCCAGGACCAGAGGGGTGAAAGGATGCATTTTCTCCCATCATTTTAACTTGGATTAGAAATGCATATGACTATAGCACTTTGGTTCAAACTGTGAGCTGTTTTCACGGTGTGCAAAGCAGAGACCCGTTCAGATGAAACGAAAGCTGGAAGATACACATTTAATGCACTCCAGGCACTACAGCAGGCACTCAGTCCATGGGAACCAGATGAAAGCTAATCCAGGGGAAACCCTTCCGCAGCGCATGCATAGGGAAGGTGGCAGATCCTCAGCACTGACTGTTTTGCTCTACACATCCACTCTGACTTTGCTGCCCTGTGCGGTGAAGTAAGCTGCAGCAAAGCTTAGCCATTTTGGAAGTTGACTACATATATTTCTTAGGCTATTTCTGTGCAGCATCTCATACCTGCAGGCATGAGTTCTTTCCTTCATTCCCTCAAAGAACAGCATGTAGCCCCCATTAGGCCGGGGACACGGAGCTCAGTGAGGACACGGTACGGATTGTTCCCAGGGCAGCTTTACTGAGGTGATGTGCGCAAAGAACAAGAAGTAAAAAATCCATCTGAGATTTTACAGCTCACTCCCGCAGGGCAGGGAATACGCTGGTCTGCTACTGTCAACCAGGAGAGCAACCGTGTCCCTTGCACAGATGTCACAGACTTGATCCCAAGTCTCCTCACAATGCAAATCAGACCCAATTCCACTTAATCCAGGGAGTTTCAACTGTAAAGGGGCTGGAAACAAGAGGAGCATTAGGTCCCCAGGACCGGGATCTAATTAGGATTGCCACCCACTTCCCCGCTTTCAGCAAGGGGCCATCTATTGCCTGGTAATTGAAGCTGTAATAATTTCAGTGGTCTGGGCCAGGAGGTTAGTGGAAGGAGCAGCAACTGGGTGATTTCCTCGACACAATACTTTGACAAGATTTTGGTGGCAATTATAACCCTCTTTTACCCTCAGCCATCAATACAGCTGAGCTTCATTCACCACACAGAGCTGCAGGCTGCAAATGATCTTCGTTGGGTGTAAAAAGGGGAGTCGATACATAATGCAATGCAGTTCTCTACCCTGCTCCTGCCTGTGAGATCCTGGGCCTCCTATAAGCAGCAAATCCTTTTGGGCTGGGGCTATTTTTGCTCTGGACTGAGCTGAGGGGACAGGCCTGAGCAAGGAAAGAGGCAGGGGCTGCTCTCCACAGAGGGATGAGCCTCAGAGGATTTGCATCAAAATCACAGTTCTGCAGACTGGAGTTAGCAACCGTGGGAGGGTAACAGTGTTTGGAGCAGTTTTCTTCAGAAAACAGACAGCTTCTCCCCTGCACGTACACATCTATGCATTGCTGATGTCAGCTCGTGTACTGCTGGCTCAACCATTAAAGAACTATATATTTATATAGACTGCATTTTCACCAGTGTATGTAGGTACATGTGCTCAGCTTACGAAGACGCTGTGGGCCAGAGCTCTCCCTCTGAAAAATCACAGCGGGTATCAGCTTCAGGAGACAGCACCAACCCACACCCTCAATTTGCTTCTGTCCTTCAAGTGCAACACACTGAATGCCAGCCACTTACAAAAACCCCAACACAAAATTCTAGTCCTTTTCTACACAAGGAAAATCAAACATTCCCCTGTATGTCCACTGTGCTCACTGCATGGAAAATACATAACAAAACAAATGCATGAAGAAAAAAAATAATCACAGCTTTGCGGTCGTTGTGGCGCACGTCAGAGGTATCGGTTCGGGGTGCATGTGTCCACACTATCGCTTCACCACCGTAGATGGCAGTAAGTGCCCTTCATCTCCACACTCCTGCCTGAGAGGTACAATCTCATCACTACCCTTATTTTCTCTTTCCTGAACCACAAACCCAGTTACACAGCATCCTCCCTGCAAGGACCTCTAAGGACATTACCAATATTAACAACTTAAGGCTCTGGGTACCCCCAGGCAAGAGCGTTATTTCTACTTTTTCAAGGACAAAACACCTTAGTAATCTCATGTGCCCAGGACAGATGCCAGACACCTACAGAAGGGCTCAGAAAATAACTTGAACCTCCAGGCAGCCAAATTGGTCACGGCTATCATTCCCGTACCCAGGCTGGTGCAAAACGACTTCATGTCATGAGCTCAGCCAGCCAGCAGACGGCCGACCTGTCCGTAGGCTGTTAGCACCATCAGTGGAGCCACAAAACCATTACATGTGAGCCGCCTGTTTCCATAACTCACTATGCTGAGCAATAATTTCACCTCCAAGAGAAACATGGGGCATGGGTTTCATTTATTTCTCTCCTTGAGGCTCCCGCTTCCCGTGGGGAGAGCTGCTGGTGACACCGCTGCAGCTGGTAGGTGGCATGTGGGATGGGCACTGCGGGGGCAGCTGCGTAGCCAGGCAAGGACGAGGCTGGAACAAGACTATAACAAGAAGCATTAAAGGCAAATTTCATTCAGAGCAATCCAGGGGCTTCCTATAACAGTAGGCATACAGGCAGGCCTCCTCCCTTACTGCAATTACTAATGGTAAAATAATGATTTCCCCAAGAAAGAACTTCAACTCTTCAAGTTAACAGTATACTCACATCTGTTTGCAGTAAATATTTCAAAGTGACTTTGGGGAGGAAGGAAAAAACCCCACCACCCAACCTTACAAGAGTTTCATACAACTATATTCCAAGCATATGCTCATAAAATATTATTTGAGGAAGATTAATTGAAGCGCTGATGAAAACATAGTATTTGTTCACGATGCCAAGAAGGTTCTCAGAGCACCGAAAATCGAAGTGATTCCCTTTTGTTCCTGCACCGATGGGGCGTTTGGCTGAACGGGAGTAGGGTCCCCACCCTCCCCTCTCCTCCCCACTTAGAAAAAAATAGCAAAAATTGACCATTAGCTGGGGATTAGCTCATACATTAAATAATGTTGTAAAATATTTTTATGGCACTAATTCTAGTGGTTTTAAAGATTACTATTCAGGACATCTAAAGCGCAGAGTAAAAGATATATATGCGCTTTTTTTTTTTTTTTAAACGGGAACATTATCTTTAAACACCAAAGATTACAACTGCTTGCAAACCAGCAAAGCATCAACATTTGCAGTGAAATTGTTCTTCTCTACTAAATACAAAATATCAGAAGTATAATTACCTCATAATAATTACCTAATCCTTATTATTTTGCTTTTAGAATATTTATTTAGGCTTGGGTTACTAAAATTTCAAATAATACGGGGCCTGCTGTCATGGCTCTTTATCCAAATGACTCGTAGTCTCTTGTAAACAGTTCTGTGATCTGATTTCCATTGGGACAGGAGTTGTAAAAGGCCAGGGATTTGCAATGGATTTACACGTATACTGTTTCAGTTAAGTTACCAAGGTCGACTTAACAGCCCTTTTCCTCAGAGTCTTAAATACATTTGCCACCCAGCCTCTTTGTACCACGTTCAAGGAAAGGGGTGATGTGATTGTAAAGGATGCTTGAACTTCACTGGAAACCCCAATTTACATTCTTTCTACCAGCAGTGGGAATTTTCTAATTTTTTTTTTTTTTAAATGAGCTTTGTGGAGTTGCTAGAAAACCAATTCTTGCTAATATGCACACGGGTGAGACACAGGTTTCTTTGAGTTTTTAAAAGGTCATTCAGGCTTTGGAAAGCAACAGAGAATAACACTCGCAACTCAATTATATTGCAGATATTTGCCTAGCCCTCTGAAGTCCAAGTTTTTTTCTCAGGAAAAATATATCAGATTACCGACCCACGATAATAGATCTTTTTTAAGCACAAAGCTCCTCCAGACTAAACACCAAACAAACAAACATTAACGCCCTTTGATGGCTTGCTACCTTGGGGTAAAGTTCAAGTAGTTTGGCTTGTGGTGATTGTGCAGAAATGTACTGATAATAAAGGTAAACGGAATTTGTGGTTAACTCGCGGATCTGAATGACCGGTCTGATCGTCTCATTCACTTGGCAAACAATTTCTTTTCTAAATGTTATTGCAGCCACAGATATAATTTCTCTAACGTTGTAGAAAGAATCAGATTAAAATATGCTACAGAAGCAGCACGTACCTGGGGCTGATTAATATGCTCAAGCTGTTACCGTGCCACCATGCTTAAAAGCATAAAGATACGCTTTTCTACACTAGTCTATATATATTGATACTTCCCGTGTGCCAGGAAAACCTCTTTGATTAGTCACACTAAACCATTGCTTAAGTGGTATGAATTTCTCAGGCCTGCACTTTCCATAATCAAGTAATAAATTCCAGGACTAATCATAAGCAGTGCTGTCTCTCCTAGGTGATGTGCAAGGAGATTCATCACGAGTTTCTTTAACCAGAGGAAAACTAAACTGCCTTAAGTAATTAAGAATGTATCCTACAACTCGGAGCAAAATTCATTTCAGAGGTCATAAATGTAGACCGAAAGCTATACACCGCTTCACAGTGGGCACTTGACCCTGTGTTTTGGGAGGGATTTTTGTTTGAGCATGGAATTCTGCTCAGTCCTAGTTGGATCAGCCAGCGGAAAAAAACCTACGTTCATCAGGTAAAACCAAAGTGCTGTTGAAATAAAAATATTTAGGGCTTTCTTCTTCCTCTTTCACAGGCCGACAGCGACCGCCCGAGGAGGAGCGTACCACGGTGATCTACAATTTCCTCTACCTGCGTGCCATCTCTCAGACCTGCAACAAGCAGTTCTGAGCAAGGCGGACATCTGAGCCAGGCTGCTGAACTTCATTATATGAAATATATGAATATATGAAACCCTAAGACCTACGGACTACTCTTCAGCACTCTGCTGCCCTAAATGACAACATTCTTTAAAACAGTGCATGAAATTTAATCTAATTCTTTTGTACTCGTGTTACCATACGCTTGGCTTTAACATTGCATTTTTAAGCCAAAATGCAAAGTTAATCTATCATAATGCCCGTCCAGGTGAGATTTATTATAGATCACTTTCTAAAACTCGTGTGTTCTATGTGCATGTGCATACCATATTCATCTTATTATTACCCAGTTGAAAAATTCCCAGTGTGTGCAACGCCTCAGATATAATAGCAGGCATGCCAACAGAATATGACACTTATGCTAATCTGCACCCCGCTGTGGAAAAACATACACAAGGATTCCATTACCACATTCATTAGGCTGCAGTGCACTTCATCTTGAATAGGGATTATGAACTATAATAGAGTGAAAACAGTTGATTGAATCCACTTAGCCAAATCTCTATGACATTAGCCAAATATTTCAGCGTGAGGAAGAGGAGGAGTTGAACCTTCTCCTGGCAGGGTGCACTGCCTTCACCCCGTCTTTCTCCAGTGCTTTGGTTTGGATGGGGAGAGTTTTGAGCAAGCCAAGGTCATGATGACACTTTGCGCTGAGAGAGCGTTTTAAATATTCAAAGTGCTGCCCAAGAATTAGTCAGGAGCAATGTGACATGGATGCCATTGGGACCCATGGGGACTCTGCAGACACATGCACTATTACTTGTTTTGCGCAGGTTCTTCAAAGCACGTTAGCAAATTCTTCATGCACCTGTTATACGCTTTTGTGGCCCTGATGGAGATGATTTCCAAGCTGACCATATGTGCAGCAAAACCTCCCAGTGACGACATTAGGCTGCTTAAATGGTAACCACGTTCAGATGAAAAAAGATGTTGTCCAGTTCTGTGTTCGAGTTTCCCAAGCATGCTTTGAGTATATTCAATTTTTGGTTCTACACAATATGGTTGCCGCCAGACAGCCTGCCTTCCTTGGCAGAAAATTCAACTCCAACTATTTAAAATATTGTCAGAAATAATAAAGACTGGAATACAAGTTACCACTCAAGAAATATTTTGGAATTTATTGTGCCCAAAAAAAAAAAAAAAGTAAAAGAAAAGAAAAAAGAAGGAACGAAGCCTTCCCCATGTACAAGACTCAAAAGATGATAATAAAAACCTTCTGTGCTTAGTATTTATCCACTTCTGGGGCTCTCTTGTTTATATATGTCCTTTCAATGTAGCAACTAAACAGGAAGTTCCTGTTAGGAGCAGCGCAACGTAACTGAATGGAGAATCACTGAAACGCATGATAGAAACTCTTCCGTGCTCTTTTTTTTTCAGTTAAAAAGCAAAAGAAAAGGAAAAGAATAGAAAAACATGGAAAGCCTCATCGAGCAACCAGATATAGTCAGTTTGTCTACACTTTGTTTTCCTTCCACGCATCTGACCCACATTGCACGGTACTTACTCAGGGGCACTTGCTGAGCTCAGTTATCCCCCAAGCGGTTCTCACTCTGGCTGCACCGTCAGCTCTTTTTCCACCCAAGTTTTGGCAAAGCTGGGGGCAGCTCCAGCTGGGACAGACGAATCCAGCATCAGCCAACACCAGCCTGGAGAGGGGACATTCCTCCGCTGCCTGCCAGCCCTGTGGGACAAGGCTGGCATGGGTCAGTGGGACCAGCAAGGCTGACTCCTGATCTCTTCCCTCCTAAAAATGCAGGGAGGAAGAGTCTGGGGATGAAGAGTGCTTGCAGGTGCTCCCCTCTGCACCTTCTCTTGACTGACAGTGAAGAAGCCAAGAAGAAACATAGATAAAATTATGAGCCCTAAAAGCAAGAGAAGGGTGTTGTTCACAGAAAAGTAGAGCAAAAGTAGGATTTGGTGGGAGAATTCACTTGAAGAGAAAGGTGACAGAGACGGAGGAAGCTGGGAGGGACCAAACTGGCAGTGGCGCGGGACAAAAGATTGAACCCATTTTGAATTTGGAAAGAAAGAATGAATTTCTGGGAAAAAAAGCAGCTTACACAATGGCGAGCCATCTCAAGTAAAATCCAGCATCACGTTAATCAATGTGCATGGGAGACCGGGCAACTAATCGTCACACAGGTGTGGGGTACCGGCTGCGGGGGTTCAGGAACACAACCATGTATCATGGGTAGGGCTTACCGCTGATGTTATTACACTTTTGTTTTTTTAAAAATCTCTCACGTGTGGAATTTCTGGGCCTGTGGGGTTAGCAATACCGTCAGTGGAAATGCCATGGGGGTCCAGCCGGCTTCATAAATTTCCTGTTGGATTCTGGATTTGGCACTAACCTGCGCAGGCAAAATCTGTTTTTCTGGCATTACTTACTCAGTTCTCAAAGTCTTGCCCAAAAATAAAGAATTGGGTTTCTGCATACACGCAGGTACTTATCTCAGGAAGATGCTGAGCGCTATCTGAAAGGGCAGTTCCATCGGAAGCTAAGGTAGGTCAGGATTTTATGAAGTCAGGGCTTTTGACTATAGGCCCGGTCTTTGTGGAGAAAGTTTTATTGCTAACTTCAGGGGGAACAGCTCTGCGGCCTGTATAAAATATCCAGGAGAAGAACGAGCACTCTATAAACTCCTGAAGGAAACGTGACTCCCAGGAATGGCATGAGGGAAATAGAAATTTTACTAAATTTATAAACCACTTAATTTACCAGAGAGAAGGAACATGCTCTGGGGATGATTTTTTTTTTTTTTTTCTTTAGTTGAGGTCCAGCTTCTATTTTTCAACTTTGAAAGGTAAGTGGGAGCATCAAACAGGTTGAACGAGGCACTGTTTTCTTGCTACAGGAACATGGCCCTTTGCACCGAGATTGTAATACAATCCATCCTCTCTGGGACTGCAAATGCTACAGTGCAAAACTGTGTTTGAAAACCTCTTTTATCATTCATCGTCTCCAGACTGAAATCATTTTTGACAACCTCTGCAGAAAACAAGCAGCTTTCTGGCTACTGGCGAGCCGATTAAAGGGAGGAAACACATGTTCACTGTCAGACAGAGCCCCTGGAGAAAGCATTGACAACCTTTTAACCTCCTTTCCCAGTGAAAGTGCCCAAATGTTTCTCTGGAACAAAACCCCAGCATTGTTTTAAGCATCTTTTCATTTAATGCACTATATTTTTCAAGATATGTTAAGAGTCAGAGGAATTCCATTTTAATGTGGAGGTTTCACAATCAGTTCAATTCCCATGCAAATGGTCATATAAACAACTATTAATGGAGAATATCTTTTTACGAATTAACTTTCTCTTTTTCTTCTTCTTTCTTTTCTTTTCCTTTTTTTTTTTCACTGTCTGACCACAGTTTAAATACCAACACATTGAAAAGTTCACTAACCTCTACAGTGATTTCTCAAAACAAGCCAAAAAGCCACAGGAGTGAAATTTTCTGAACAGTAGGAAGGCTGACTAGCAGACATTATTAGCACTTTGAGCATTCAAATCTGGCCATGGAAACTTTTGTGAGTTACAAGATGCTGAGGCAGGAAGCACCACACATTACTGATGTATTTGTTATCAAGGGAACCAGTTTCCACTGTATTTAATCATCGGCAATAGGGGAAAATAAATTTTCTTTTGCGAAGTAAAACAAGAATTTTTAAAAAATTATTATTATTTCTTTCTTTTTTTTTTTTTTTTTAAGAAAGTGCTTTACAGAGCAATTGGTCTGGCTTTCTTTGTAGTTATAAACGTCCACTCAGAGGTTGTTTAACATTTAACCTTGTCTTTTAAAAAGACTTTTTTCCATGTTGCACATTTGCTTTTACAGCTGAAAGGAACTGTTCCAGCTGAAGTAGGTAACTATAAAACTGCAGTGGTCTAAGCCGCCTGGGAGAGGAGGAGATTATTTGATTAAATGTTCCTGTAAGTAACTGCACAAGGCACTGTCCAATAATGCACGATATTTGCTAATGAAAGATAAAAGGCTGCCGAGCTCTGCAGGTACGAAGTCCCACGGGGATTTGCTATTCCTTCTCCAAAGACCTGGTTCTAACCGTGCTCAGTAGCTCTGCTACCATTTAATTTGTCCTGGTTTTCGCACGGATTACGACTTGGCTAATGATAGTCGTGGTGGGAAAAAAAAAATTTCAAAGCTGGAGCTTGGCTTCTCCAATGTTGCTCCAAAAGGACTTACTCAATTTTGGCTTTTTTATTTCGTTTTTCTTTCTTCAAAAATAGCCTCGCTCCAATAAAGGAGTTCAAAACTCAGCCGGCAACGTTTAGATGGCAGCTTCATCCGCTTTCTTCGGGCATGGCAGCTGCTCATGCACTGGTCAGGTTTTTACATTGCCCTTCATCACACAGGCAGCGTCTTAAATTGACTCGCTGGGACAAGCGGCGTAGAAGATGTCCCTCCTGATGTTATTTCTCCTGGGTCCCCAGTTGGCTGAACCTACCTTAGGTAATCGGAGGAGGAGGATGCAAACCCAGCTCTGCAGCAGTGTTTTGCACAAGACTGGAAGTTGCTGGGGCTTGGGCTTCTGAGTAATTTAAATGCCTTTGGAAAAAGGCCACCCAGGGAGGGAAGGTATGCTTCAGCTGAGCACCTTGAATCAGGCGGCAGTCAAACAATCACTGCTTTCTTCTGACCCGCTCCTCTCCTACCCCGGTCAACATTCCTACCTAATGCATCTCCCACAGTTACAGGAAGCAATCTCATTCTTATTTTAAGTAACACAACAGTTTTAAAGGTGGAAATTTCCCTGAGAACGGAGTTATAAAAGCAAAAGAAGCAATTCCTCAATGTTTCTCCTTTCCAGGAGATGCCCATTGCACAACTTTGACTATCCTCCTATATCCAAGAGTTTCACAGCAGGACCTGACCATTAAAAAAAGTTGCATTTTTCACCTTCTTCTCAGATCCAAAAGGGGGCCCTCCCCTCTTTTGAACTAGAGAATAAGAAAATCAGCTCCCATCCACAAACTTTTGAAATCCTTCAGAACAGAAGCCAGGAGCATTTGCAGAAGTGCCAAGAAATAACTCTGAGCAAACTCGGTTGAAAATACAACACAACAATAAATAGTAATAGCCCTTGAAATTTTTAGCTGAAGATCATGACGTGCTTCCTAAACGAGGTAAGTATTTTTACGCCCATTTTGTAAGTGGGAAAGCAGGGACCCGACGGCTGAAGAATAGCCTGAAGCCAGACAGTTGGTGGCAGGGCTGGAAATGGATCCCAGACCCTCCTCGTCTCCGTCCCACGCTCCACACCTCCCGCAACACACACTGTTTGCACGCAACAGCTCCATGCAATTTAAGTTTGGAGGAAACACAACTTCATCCAGGCTGAACTGTTTATCACAGGCTCTGAAATGCCACGGATGAAGTTACCCTAGTAGTAAACTCTGCTAATTGTGGTCAGCCAAAATCACGTGCATGGCTACAGATAAATGCAGAAAAACAGGCTTTACTCGCTGCTAATTTAGGCATACGTAGCTGACCTTTTTCTAGGCGGAAAACTCCAAGCATGTGAGTTTAGCGCCTTTTTATTTACCCACTCTTCAAACCTTATTTTCTAGAAAACAGCCTTCTGTCTTGATTTGAAGAAGCAAAAAACTACCTCTCGTATTGGCAATTTGTTTGAGCAGTCATTTATTCCAGGAGTGCTTACATTTCCAATTTACATTTGTCTCATTTCAGCTTCCTGATACCAGTTTTGTTTTGCATCATTTATCCACCAAATTAAACAATTTTGTATTGCTTGGTACTTCCTTCCCCTGAGAGCTTCTTCAAGTCAAGCCACCTCTCAATCTTCCTTTCTGCAAAGCTGAGCAGAGCAAGTTCTTCATCTCTGTCACCTTCAGAGATTTCCTACAGCTACTTGCTGGACTCTCAGACCTGAATACCCTTCTCAAAAGTGGAAGCCCAAACTGCATGTCCTGGCATGAGTCCCAGCAACGCAAAATCTCAGTAAACACACCTCCTGTCTTCTACTTCCATTTATACCTCCAAGGACGATGGCAGCGACTGCTGCTACATCATCATGCTGGGGCTTTGCTTGAATGTTATAACCTCTAGATGTTTTCTGGAGTCTAAAAACTCCCCAAGGCAGCTCAATTCTTTTGGCATGAAAATACATTTGCAAACACCTTTTAATTGGTGTAGGCTAGCAAGAGACTGAGCCTACTCTAAATGATTTCTCTTCCTTGTCATTATTTACTGGTGTAAATATAGAAATAATTCATTGTTATTACCTCATCATTATTTACCAACATAAGTGTATAAATAATTCAGTGATATTCATATTATTATTATGTATAATACCGTGAATTATAGGAATAAAAAAAATCACAGTGGTTACCATTAAAAAGTCAACATTAATCAATGTTTGTCTCGAAGTTCTGTAGGAGATAGTGTAGTCTGCTCTACCCTCAGAATAGGAAATAAGTGCAGTACCTCAGATACCACAGTATGGGAACAGTTGGCAGATGTTCCTTCTCAAATAGTAACCACTGCAACTAGAAATGTAATTGGAAAACGCATTGTATCATGTTTGTTTAGAAAAACTGAAAGCCACAGTTATTTAGCACTCACCTAAACTATCAACCGTAACATCTTCAAACAAATCCATCCAGAGAGATCGCTCAAAGAGAAACCAAATATTTCTGAAAACTTTCTGTAGAGCTGATTGAAATGCTTCTGTCAAAACCTTCTGTTTAGATGGCAAATGGCTTTTGGAGAGGGAATAGACCAACTTTTTTTTTTTTTTAATGTTAGACTTTTTATTAAATACTTCTAGTTTCAAAAGCAGAGCTATAAAAAAAAAAAAAAAGCCAGGAAGAAGGCCTGTTATTCTTTATGTTAATTTTGTAAAGATTAATCATTTTGCAAATAGCTGTCATGTCTTGTCCCAAAGCATTTAGGCTGCTATTTTATTACCGTAACTCTCAGGCAGCAAACGTAAAACATCCCATTTCTTCACTGTCCAGAGTAAACTCATTTATCTTCTGTGAGAGATCAAGACACTGTGCCACAAGGCTGCTTTAAGCACCTTGGTCACGGAAGGGGTCACTAAACATCAGTGACTAATTCTTCTCTTTTCACCCCTATGTTTAGTTGTTACAGTCAGACCACTTTGTCTCTCCTGAAGTTATTGTGAAGCATCTTCCGGACTGCAACTACATCAGAGGTAACTTGTATTTGACATAGGTTCTGGTCACTCTTGACAAAATTGTATGACTAAGTCCATCACTATGGATCTTGTTGCCATTGCACCAGAAACTCAGGCTTGCATACACACACACACACACACATATATATAAGCTCTTTACATGACACTTGGGCAGAAGAGGACAATGACAAAATGTCCAAAATGTCACAGAGACACTGGTAGTTAATGGACAGCCAAAAACTTTGCAAGCTCTCAATGTTTTTCTTCTTCCAAGCCATATTTTGATTCAAAATTCAAACTCTGACAACAAGAAAAATCACCTTCCAAATTAATAGTTTGTATCCATATATGAAGTCAGATGATTACAAGTTATGTTTCCCTGAATATTGCGAGCTTCACCAAATCCCTCTTAACTCATTTGCCTTATAGTAAGAACAATGAAAGAAGAGTTTAAATCTGCAGTACCACAAGATGACTTCGATTAAAAAGGGAAAAGTTGTTAAAATTTTTTAGCAGCAAATTATCTAGGGATGCTCAAACTGTAGATTTAAGTTCCCATTAAGGGGGAAGGGGAGGGGGAAACAAAAATCAGTATCCATCATTTCTTACTGGAAAAAACAAAAAAAAAACCCCATCAGATGCTGTCAATGGATAAAGATGTTTCCACCAAGAGTGAAGACAATTAGTAAACTAAGAAACAATTGAAAAAAGTGGTTTCACAAGATGTAGAAATGCCTAAGACTTTTTTCTACCCAGTTCTAGTATAAGAAGAAAAACTAGGGAAAAAAACCCCTTAAACTAATGGAATATTCTATTCCCCAGGACAAAAAAGCAGCAATATCCCTCTGCTCAACTATTTCTCTCCCACAGTTCATCCCTGTTTTTCTCACCACGCAGTACATGCATACCAACTCCCTTACAACTCTCAAAGTTGACATGAAACGATTTCTGCTATGACAGACTATCCACGGGCTGTGGAGACCAGGACCCAGAGAGACAGGGTGATGAAGAACTTTTGTGCTTCGTGAAGTCTTCCTAAATTGACGAGAGATTACAAAACCTTTCATTGATATTCCATACACAATCCAGCCAAATGACATTTTTTCCTCTGAAACTAAAAGAGCTGCAGCCAAAACCATTCAGTGCTTTTGTCACTTGAACATTTCTGTATGGTCATGCAATGGGTATTGAAAACAATAATCCTCACTTTCTGTGATGCACTTCATCAGAGAGGATGCAGCAGTTCCACATGGCACACCATTATTTATTAGATGCATCAACTCTGCTTCCATAGGCAAACCTGAGACTCACAGCTATTTAGAGAGGCAGCTTTCAGGTATAAACCGCACAGCTTGAGGCAGGAATGACCTAACATATTGAGGGTCTGAGTCAAAACACAAGCAGTTACATTTATTTAACTGGGTTGAGATCAAGCCCTTTGAAAATGGCACACGTGTACGTGTGTTTGTGTGTATTTCATGCAATGTAACTCTCATGTTAATTTTTTGAAATGATAACCCAATGTCAGGAAAGAAAAAGACATCCTGCTGAGATGGACACTTAGGGAGTTTCATGGTCTTTGTGGAGATATCAAGCCACCTTGCCCTTTTTGTTTGCATATAAATTAATATATGGGAGTTGCCCAATACTACCTAAAAATGCAAACTTAATTACATTAGGGTTGTTTCTCACAGCTTATACATACAGCTTACTTGTTCCTCCCTAACTTAAAACTTGCAGAACAAGACACAGAGAGTAGATTATTCCTCAGGCTCTTACTGAGCCTGGATACCTGTCACTTCTCCCACACCCCAGTAAAACTTGTGTTTTTTTAAATATAAAGTTTCACACAAATATGCACCTTAAAAGAAACCAAACACTAACTGAAGTTTGTCTGATGAAACTGGCTAGCAAAAGTCTTGATAGCATTAACAATAGCAAGTATTTCTTTTACTGTATTTCAGCTTGGTTATATTGACCTATTTCGGAAAACAAGAAGGAAACAAGAAAAGGAAGCAAGAGCCATCTTAAAGTTCAAAGAAACTTTTCAGTGCCTTGGAAAAAAATCAGTTAACACCTGTATTTACACAGATCCACACTCCCTGGCTTTCCCTATCTTCTCTCACTCAGGCATCCATAAAACACGTACCCCAATGGTGTCTAATTCACAGGCAAGCGAGGTCTTGGCTTCTTCTCCCCAGTCTGACTGGGTGCAGGAAGCACCAAAACCCACATGGGAAAGCCTGTCCATGAGATTTCCAGGCTCATGCTGTGGTTCAGAGGGTTGTGAGAAGCCCCAGAGATTAAATTACCAAATTTCTGAGGTTCATCTCTCTGTAAAAAACCAAAAAAACCAGAAATGACCAAACCTAACACACAACTCTGTCATTAAGCAGTTCTTCCGAGTCTTGCCTCAAATTCAGTACACGCGGTAACTTATGGGTCATTAAAATGGAAAGGCTCCCTTTCGGCTTCAAGGGCAACTGGATCTGATTATACATGCTGAGGTACCTCGGCACAATGGGATGAGTGAAATACGGACTGTCGGCCCTGGGTCTGAATTCACTTTCTTACAGCACAAGCCTTACCTGAACGGCAGTACTTCATGTGTTAATAATGTATTTGTTACAGCTATCCTGTGGAATGCTTATTTAAGCTTAATTAAAGTGATATTTTGTTTCAGTTGAATAATCTCTGACTGTTTTATTGTCATTTGACATTAAATTGCAATTTTCCATGCCACATACATTTTTGCACACGCTGTCAATATGATCATAAAGGCGATGTTATTGACCAAGAACATAATACTCACTAAATGCCTTGAGAAAACACGCGGGTTTTTCAAGTTCCACTTTCTCTTTTTTTTTTTTTTGTTGTTAAACCTCAATTGCTTGGTTTCTTTAAAGCTCTTTGCTGCCCAATAACTCCAAGTGCTAACAGAATTTAATATTCAGTTGTCATGCACGTCTCAGCTCTCACCGCAGCACTCTGTGAACTGTGTTCAAACCCAGGTCAGCTTTTCACATATATATATGTGTGTGTATATATATATATAAAAATATGTATATCTATCTCACAGTGTACATGGGACATCAGAAGTGGCCACTGCCCCTCTCTGTACCTCCTCTGCCCCTTCTGCAAGAGCCGACAGGGGGAGAGCCTGGGATGGGGGCACCCATGAGCATCGGCCCCCACTCTCCTCTCAGGTCTCACTTATTGAATTTAGGCTCCCTCCTTCAGGCTACATGAATCATTTCTGCCATGAACTTGTGACCCTGGCTCTGTAACGCGGCGTGTTGCTCTACCAGGACCATACGGCAGATAATGCGCAGCTACTTTGGTCTGTACGAGACCTGACATTCGAAAAGCTGCACTGAATTAATGCAAGGCAGCACATATCGCAGCGGAGTTCAGTGTGTGCTGGGAATAAAACGCTTGGGTAGTATTTCCTAAATTTGGAGGAAAAAGCTAAATCCATGCCCTCTCCTATTTCACCCTGATTGAAGAGGTAAATAAAATAAAATAGGCTTACATGAAAATGTTGTCTGTATTAGTGCCATGTTATTTCTGCTTTACCAGCAAGCTGAAAAAAATTGTATATTTTCTTTGTATTTCCTGCCTTGGTCTTGGATATCTGGAATTAAATGGGTGTGTTTTCTTTAACAAGAGTTTCAGAGTACTACATTCAGTTTAGGTTAAGCTCAATTTCAACTATATTCTTCCAAGTTTACCAATCTTAAATACAATATTGTACAAGAGCAGCTCCTGTAACAGGCTGAAAAAATCTTACTGATTTGGAGTTAGCGGGTTACTATTGCCCAGTCACCAACCCAACTGTGATGGCAAATAAGAACATCCCAAAGACATACAGGAAAACATCGGCAGCATCACGGTCTGGTCTATCAGTTACAGTAAGGTCATCATTAGTTACCCTTTTAATGGATCATTTGATTAAATACTGAGCTATTGTCTTGCAATTATGTGTATCAAGTGGAATAAATACTCAAATTCAATTAGGGATGTACCTTTTACAGCAATGGGTTTAAGAAAGTTGGTGCATTGCCACAAGTGACTACTGATGAATACACTTTCTTTTTTTTTTTGGACAACGGCAAAATAAGTATTCTCATAGAAGTGGCTGGCATGTGTAATTTGATGAGCTCACTTAAATAGTTCGACTCTGGATCAAAAAAGCAAATTATACTCACTTGAATAGTTCGACTGTGGATCAAAAAAGTAAATTATATAAGTGGATACTGCAAGGCAGAAACATGTGGACACAGCTGTAGTGTCATGTGTCACAGCTTTACTCCGTGCCAGCTGGCATCGGCACAAAGGCAGACCAAGCCAAACAATTCCTGTTATTCATAACAGCAAATGTGCATTCAAAACACACAGTGCGGGCTTTATAAAATAACTTGGTATTCAAATGGATCCACACTGTGGAATTGTTTTTTAATCACACATCGCTGTGCGCCAGGCCGATATGCCAAATTGTCCTGGTGATCCAGAAGTTCTTGTCTTTGCCCAAAGCAGTGTAAACGCAGGTCTTGGCCCGCAAATCTATGGGCTATTTGTGCTCAGGGTTCGCAGCCTTCCTTGTGCACTCGGTAAATAGATGCGCACCCTCAGCGCATTAAATATTCAGCCTTTCAATTAACAAGGGTGCACAACATGCACATTTACACCTATATTATAACCAGAACTCCCCTAGCATAGAAAATCACGTCATTAAGAAGTCTAGTTAGTGAGAAAGCAAGCAGTTAGGATAGTTTCGCAGACAAACTCCTTCTAGACTGCATTTATATTTAGAACTTAAATATAAAATGCCAGAGGTATTCACTGTACTCCTCTATAAGGGGACCCCTTCCAAGTATGCAAATAGGCTCAGCGTATCTAACCTCAGTGAGGACTTCATGAAATATGCCTCTACTGATGGAGAAGAAAAAACAAAAAAAAGGAAAGGGGAGTTCAGCTCAGCTCTTTTCATTGCTATTGAGACAACTCTTACTTGAAAAAAATCTCCTGTCTCCCCCAGCCACCAGACTCTTTCTCCTTCCCAGCGATCCAAATAAATATTTTATTATAGCAGGATCCAGCCTTACTTTAGCATATCTGAAGTTTCATCACACCAAGTGAATGAACGCTGACCACAGAAGGTTATGGCTGAAGTCATGCAAAAATGGGAATTTTTAATAACATAAAGCCCAGCTCCTCAGAAGGTATATGTCAACATCGCCACGCTGAAGTCCCTGGCAACCTGCTAACGTACACCAGGTAACAATCTGGTAAGAATCTGAGAGTTTAAATATAGCCAAACTTAAAATAATATTGTGTCGCTTCCAAATTTCCCCTCCTTTATGAAAAAAAAGGACCCCGATCCCAAGTTCTCCTGCAGGGCAGGCCCCTTGGTTTCTTCTAGGAGAGCCATCAAGTGCTTCCTCTTGGCAATGCCAGAACAGAGCGGGTGGGGGCCAGGAGCAAACATTTCCCTCAGAGGAAGCTGGGGAAGCTGCATTCCAAGGAAAGGGAATGTTTGGATCCCTGACCACAACCCTACACAGCCTTCTGCTGATTACTGCTGGCTGCAGGAGCTCTGCCTGCGTGCTCAAGGCCATCTCTCCAAGTCCGATTAATTTAGCCAGAAAAGGAATAATGAGGTTTCCAAGTAAACAAAACAGATGTAAAAGGCTCTGCAGTAACACCCCCTTTTTCCACCTCCTCCGCCCTTCAGCTCCTTGTTGTAGATAATCGGGCACAGCTTCTGCTGGGGGTGGTTGACCTCAGCCCAGGGAGGTCTACAGGGCTACTCTGCTTTCCACCTTCCTAAAGATCTGGCCCCTTGGCTCTTTCAAACCCGGGCTTTTATCTGCGCCAAGAGCGAAAGACCTTTTTTCCTAGGAAACATAAATAAAGGGCTGTGCATGGAGGCGATGGGGAGGGATGACATAGTTTCTATTGCCTTGTTTACAGTAGCCACTCTTTAATGTCTGGTGCCTAAGATTTGCCAAGGAGCACTCCAGGTTTTTTTTCCCCTCTGGAAACAGACGAAGAAAATTACACTAACGCTTTTTTTTTTTTTTTTTTCTGTGCATCTTTTATAGCCTGTGTTCTTGAAAAGTAGCCTTTTTCCCATCTTCAGAGTGTAACTGGTATATAGGTTAATAGATACCAGACATCTCCTATCAGGTAACATGGTTTAAATAGGCACATCATTAACATGGATTACTTAGGCCATGTCTCCTATTGAATTAGTGGTCTGCAGGCCAGCTACAGGGAAGGGTTTGGGGGCCTGTATGCTGGGTATTGAAACATCTAAACTTTGGCCCCAACCTCAAAAGAAAGTGTGAAACGCCTTGGAAAAAATCCCAGCTCTTGGGCTTTAACTGACGTTAAAAGCAAAGCTCCTGCAGACATCCAGAAGACTATTCCACCCCAACCTGTAACAGCAACAGGGTGAACTCAAGTGGGAGGTTTAAAAAAGACTTTAGGACTTCAGTTTAACCCTTTCCCAGCCAATACTGCTGCCAGCTTTGTTACCACTGACTTCGGCAAGAGAACTGAGCATCCGCCCCTTTGGAAACTCTATTCCCCTTTTGAGTATGCAAATCCTTTACAGGGTACTTTGAAAAATGGATCTGAAATGTCTAGTGAAAGATTAGACCAGACAGACAGACTGGGTACATCTACCAGATGTCTGCAGATGGTCCCGAAGCCTTTAGCGGTGAGCGGCACAAGCCCGTACGGGTGTGCAGGCGAAGCTCTCCTTCTCTTGCAAGAGGATGGAAAGGACAGAGTACCAGCAGGGAGAGGCGGCCAGCATAAAAACCAAAATAATCCTCCCTTTTCCTATGCTAATGCCTTCAGGTATTAATAAAACAAGGAAGGGTATTAATTTGTTGTTTTCTTTAAATACAGGTTTTTTGCATGACATCTCTCTTAAATTTGTGTTACGCTCAAAAATAAAATTAATTGAGTTCCATGTAAACCAACAGATGTTTCAGCAACAAGGGTTTGGGGTTTTTTTCAGTCCATATACAATTGCTCACAGATGTTACCTGCCATATCCGAGTGATTCTGTCGAACTTGCTGTTTTGTATGTAAAGTTAGTGATGAGCAAGTTAAAAAGCAGAATATAAAGCAGGGAACATGTAGTTGCTGTCAGCTGATCTGTCAGAGCCACAAAAGCTGGGACCATCGTCCCATGTAAGGAAACCAGAAGTAGCCATTTCAAGCATATTACTGCACATCAAGCCCGGGTTGAAACTCCTGCTGAGCCTGTTTATGACAGCATAATCCTCTCCAAAACCAGCTAATATAAAATGCTATTTTTTTATTTGGCCATGATGTAGTTATCCGATAGCAAAATTAGATTGACTGCACCGATAGCAATACCTACTTAGCAGGGACACACACATAAGAAAAAAGGCAATAAAATCTTGAAAATGCCCTGCGATTCCTTTTTTTCTCCATATTCAACTGTAATAGCTTTACTGAGCTGTGAAAAAACCATCTCTGGAATAAAGACATATTGTTACAGCCTCTGAACTGGCAAACAAATGTTTATACAGTGTGCTTAACATGATGTAAAGTGTTGGCAGGGCTGGATCCGTGCTGTTACAAGGCTTGCTCAGCATCATTGCCTATGGACCAGGCTGCACCAAGCAGATGCCTACTGTCCTGCTGTGGTCACCCCTCTGTGGATATTTCTCTTGTCATGGGCTGTGTGTAACACTGAGAAAGGAGAGGTAAGAGCAGAAGAAGCTTTGATTCCTTCTTTCCACTGTTAAAGAAAAGTGCATAGGGCATATTCCTCCCCCTCCATCGCCTACATGAACAAGATGACGGCTTGTGTGGAGGTTCTTGGTCTCCTCTGGGAGAGCATAGATTTAAACTCAGATCAGCGCCAGTCATGACGTCAGCTTTGTGCCTCCTCTAAGACGAGAAGGTATTTTATTTCTGATTAAAAAAAAATAAATTCTGAAGTTTTCTGATTATTTCTAGTTGCTTATTTTCTGATTCTATTAATAATAGTCTATTCTTAAAATACCCCTGGATGAAACATCAAAGCTCTGAGTTACACAGGTAGGGCCAGGCAGGAAGCCAAGTGAGGTATATTTTGTTGGCCTCAAGTGGCTGCAGAGATACAAAGTGCCTGAATTTGGCTGACCTCACGTCCCAAAGGATGCTGTATGCAGTCTGGATTTAGACCCTGCAGCCCTACATATTTAGGGGGCTAAGCTAGGAAAGGCCTTAAGGAAGACAACTGGTTTTAATTGCATAATATTCTAGAGGGTTCTGAAACATCTTGGGTTTTTTGGATTGGTTTACAGTGGAAATGGTGTGCAAATAGCATGGAGCATTTCTGAGCAACACAGAAGATGTGGCAGGGACCTAGCTGTGATGACCACAAAAGGCAGCGAGATAATCAAAGTACCTAATAGCTAGATTTGGTCATTTATTTCCTTTAGTTTGGGGGCATTCGCCCTTCAGATTACTTGCCTAGCTTTGAAGAAGCCAGCCTGGCACTGCAGCCATCAGGAATAGCTGCAGGAGTGATGAAAAGGGACAGGAACCTTAGCAGTCCCCTCATGGTAGGTGCTCCCCTACCAAGCAGCTTGATAGCTCCAACTAACGTGCACCTTACTGACTCAGGTCCTCCACCCCTTCTGGCAACATCACCTGCCTCCCCATCTAGCTCCCACAACCCCAGTGGAAGAGTCTTAAGAGCATCAGCAAAACATGAAAAAATCTCAATTAGTACAATTAACTTCATGCCTGCAGACACAGTCTTGAGATATTGAACCCTTTCTCCTGTTAGTCTTATCACTTTTGATTGAAAACTGGAGGTGGTCTACAAGTCTATACTTGCATAGAGCTTCAGATCACACAAATTTGTCTATAGCTGTCTGCTAAGCAGTAATACAAGATAAATCTAGCCTGTATCCCTATAAAGCTGTCGCTTGTTGCAGTTTGTTCCGTTTTCCTGAGTTGCAAAATGTTCTCCCTTCTACTCAAAATTCTTCTAGGAGGAGGGCTGAGCTTTTTCTCATAACTCAAAAATGTGTTTTAATGAGACTGAAAAAAAAATTGGCCAGCGTTTTCTGCAGCAGCTAATGATTTAGGGCGTCCAAGACTATATGTGTGTTGATTTTAAAGAGGACTGATGCCCTGGCATTTTAGGAAAAAGTTTGGCAAGTACCTAAAATCATTAGCCAACATTCAGCAGTGAGAACAGGATTTTGTTGTGCAAAGATGGACTTATAAAAGTACTTAGTAAAGTTGAGGTTGAGGTGGAAGAGGCATCAGTGAGAACCTTTCAGTAAGTAATTGAAAGATTTCAGCACCATTTAGTTTGGAACCAGGATAACAAAAGCTCTCAAACCCCCTTGTTTCCAGGTCTGATATGAATCCGGCCCAACAGCTCCTACACACACAGAACTGATGGAGTCCTCTGCGTTATCTGGGTTCACTCGCTCCCTACCCAAGCGGTGCTGGGTGGGCATCCCATCCCCTGCGCTCCTTCCCTGGGAGTAACGCAAGGTCTGACAGCCAGTGAGGTCACCCCCAGTCTCGCCAAAGCCTGTATGCCATTACAATGAAGTAATAATGTATTTATAACACACCTAACCACTGATGGCTTCTATTCCTGTTGGGGCTTCCCCCCCGCCCCGCATTTGCACAGATGTTTTTTGAGAACTGGTCTCCAGAAAGAGCCTTGCAGAAAACAAGCTATGTCTGTTGATTCTGGCTGGCTTTTATAACGATAGTTGTTAGCACGCAGGATTTATGTTTCAAATATCATTTTAATTTCTCGGGCTGCATTTTTAACCACAAAATGTTAATTCAATGGTGTACTATAAATGCTGCAGCTCCTTTATAAAAATGTAGGACAAGCTGTTTCTAAGGAAATATTCCGAGAGTCTGATTCATAGAAATACGACTCACATACATTTTCCATGGAATTTGCTCTGAAATATGTGTGGAATACATTCTACAATAAATTATGTACTTTTGTGATTCATTAAATCCTCTCCCTGCTCACAAGTAGCAAGCTCTTCATTATACACAAAAAAGTGCAATCAGCCAAAACCAGCGACGTTCTCTTTCTTATCATAGTCGGTGGATGCTCTCATTTCTGATCTTCAAAAAAAAAAAAAAAAAAAAAAATCTATAAAAGCATTTAGGGAAAGACAGCGCATAAGTTAAGCTAGCATCCAGCTTTAATTTACATGAAGGCAAATTAAGGATATCCACACACGTAATTACTTCCGTGTTCAATTGAAGGAGTTAGGACTCAGAATGACTCTCATAAAAATCACAGTGATTATTAGGAATGGATGACGACTGAAAAAGACATTTCTAGGAATATCCACTCTTGTGTTATTTTTCTTTTTATCACTTTGTCCCAGAAACACTAACGCTTCTTTTTTGCTTCTGACCAGCGTGCGTTTACCTGTGATGTGGTTTCACTGGCACGCATCTTCAGGAAAAGAGAGTTTTAAGGTGTCGCCCGTGATACCATTCATGTTCCATTTCAGCTCACACACGTTCACGTTAGAAGCACTTACCTAACAGCTGATTACAGAGCAGAAAAAAAAAAAAGAATATTGGGCAGCTTATTTGGCTGATGACATTTAAACAACTTTAACCAGCTAGCTGGGCTAGCAAAAAAACCACATACCAATCTGCTTGCAATCACTTCAACGGGATAAATGATCCCCTTTGCCCTCGCTAGGATTACAGATATGTCGAAAACATTTTTGCACTCATACAGACTCCAACTTTCACCTGTCCTGCACCACTTTCCCCAATAAACCAATTTCTCTTGAACGCCAGTATCACCAGAGATTAGCTGAATCAATTTTTCCTCTTGCTGGAAGTAACACCTCTGAAATGGCGGCTGGCAGACGGGAAGGCACTCGATAGTGCTGCCGCGAGCACTAGCCTGGGGAGCTCAGGATCCGGCCCTCGGACCCTACCCTGTGTTTTGTGCCCAGTCTGCAGCCATAAAACAAATGGGAAAGAGGGAGGAGCGAAGAGCGTGGCTGCTATTTTGAAGGCAACACCCAGACTGGAAGTACCCTACAATCACACATTTTGTACTGAGAGCCAAGACACATTCTCTCTGCACAAAGGAAAATAAGAAATATAATTTCACCATTCTTTTTAAATGTCATGTCCCAGCATATCAGACTCATTTCATCTTCAGATCATCCCACCATGCTCCATTAGCTACCAGAAGATGTGAGCCAGTGTTACTACCACAACAAACTCCCAGTACAACCATATCATTTCAATTCTTCACACATTTTCTTCCCGTGCACACAATGCCTTTGGTAGCTCAGTAAAAGTCTCCTCTCTCTAGTCCACTGCCACGGGCTACCAGGCTGAAACAAAGCTCGGTTTCAAAGCTGAAGCATAATGACAAAGCGGGAGGGAAAGCATAAAAGAAATAATCGGCGATAGCTGTGCTTGTGTCTCCAGAGGTTCTCCTGGCTGAGGACTCGACCCAGGGTGGGCCATCAGCTCCGCTGCCCGCCTTCCCCACCCTTCTGGGACGTGTGGTATTGAAATGCCACCTCTTGAAGAGCCGCATGGTGAAGCGGGGCAGGCTGCCAGCCCAAAAAATGTCAACATGTGAAAACCTCAAGACCCCTTGCAGCGGAGTTTTTTTTTGTCCCATTTTCGCCTTTGCTAACACAGGTTGGGAAACGGGCTGGCTGAATGGAAGATTTTCGGGGCAGGAATCATCTTTTGTTGTTGTTTCAGACTGTACCCGACACACTGGGGTCATGACGCTCAAGTTAGGAGCCTTTGCAGGAAAATAAACAGGAGTCATAGGAATAGCAAGCAGCACAAAACACGAGATTTCTGACAGGGGAAGGAGGAAGGGGCTAGCAGCATCCCCGCCAAATAATCTGTATCAGGCAAAAGAGCAGCAGGTAGCTAGTTCCCTGGATGGGATGGAGAAATAATGTCTGGCTGAAGACGTGTTTCAGAAGTTAGACTGTAAAAGTACCTGTAAAAGCTCTCTAACAGGAAGAAATGTGCAGAAGGAGAAAGAGGGCAGCACGAGGAGGAACATTTTTCCCCTCTGGAGAGAATTTCAATCCAAGCAGTTTCAGCCGGTTCCCCTCTCCCTGGTGAATCCGGACCTGACTTTTCACTCCCTGCGCCTTGCGTAGTCACTTGCGATTGTATAAAGCCAAGCCATAAATAAATAAAAACGGTCTCAAATTTGGCAGCATTTTACACCTCTTTGGTTAATGCAAAACGGAATTGCAAGGTTGGCCAATTCTTTTTCCTCTTGTGAGAAAAACCACAAAAATCTTATCAGCGTAACCATCTGTTGTGTATCTCACTTGGAAAAAAATGATGGCTACCGAGGAATGTCACTGCTCTGGAATACCACTTAAAGGGGGAAAAATGGTCTTAAAGAACATCAGGTTGGAGACAAGAGGGTGCCAACAGTGGGGCAGAGGTGTCTGTAGGATTTATCCACTTCTCCCACCACCTGTCCCAAGATGCTATTCTGGGAGGTCAGACCTTGAAGAGCATCGCCAACAGCCGATCATAAGTGCTATTAGCCTCTAAACAGCTTTCAAGACATGGAGGCATGCACTGCACCCTGCTGGGGGGGCTTAGTGTGTTGTTTAGTTTGGGGTTTGTTCCCCCCCCCCCACCCCTCATAGATTAGGCAGGCATTGATACTGCTTGTAGGCTACACATTGACCTGTTTGGACAAAGCCTGAGACAGGTCCCAGACTTCTGTAGTGCTCTTATGGCTGATGCTAATCAGTAGCTCTGGGTGGTTACAGTGACGGGGCAACGATTGTGTGGGGTTCCCAAAGGAGCTGCTTTCACTGTCCTAAAACCGCCCCTCAAATTTAGGTTGACCAAACTTAGAAAGCAAGCAGGTTCTGGACATTCATGTAGCATCTATTTACACCGTGCAGGGTCTGTGTGAGAAGACATGGCTTCCTACTCCCTCAGGACCATGGCATCTGTTAAATGGATCTTATATTTTAAAAATTGAAAGAGTAGGATAACGTCCTTTTTAAAAGCACCTGCAAATATTTTGGGCCATGAACCTGCATTTCTTTATTCATCTTTGAGCAGTGGGTCCAAGCAAGGCCACACTCCCTCTCTTTTCCCTGTCTCCTTCATCCACCCATCATTTTATCCCTCTCAGAATTCTGCACAATAAAATAAATTATACAAGCTGAAATGTAACAAAGTGAAAATCTTTGGTGTTTTCTTTTTTTACAATGCTAAATTGAACAGACTGATTGGAGTTTTTACATTTCCTGAGTACTTACAGGCACCTGCAGAGGAGCGCACAGACTGGCAGAACATGGAACACGCTATCCTGAAGTAAATGCATAAAAATAAAACATATTTTGATATTGCAGCTTTCAAAAGTAATATCACAAAGCGCTTTACAAAGAGAAGTAAGTAGAAGCTTAAGGACAAAGAATGTTTGAGGGCAAAGTTTTAAGAGAAAGAAAGACTCAACAGTATATTCCTGAAGAATGAAAATTTGTGGGGAAAAGGAAGGGAAGAAATTCTCTATGAACCTGACCTAGATTCAAGTGTTTATTCCTTGCAAAACCAAACCAAACCCACACACATTTATTTAGCTTGAAAATGAAATGTTCCATTAGACCTGAAACAAAACATTTTGTGATAGACACTTGTAAGAAAAAGCAAACGACCTAGAAGGTTGGATTTTTTTCACACCACTGCTGCTGTTTTATTCTGTAGTTCAGTGAGTGGAGTGATGATGCTTAACCTTTCTGTGATCCAAGGTCCAAGTAACCTTTCATATAAAACCAAATAAAAGTAAAGAAAAATTTTCTCCCCCTCATTTTTTTCTCCCCATTTTCCATTTCTTTGCAGATTTGGATGTGCATGAATGCACATGCACGGCTTTTAAACATACATTTACAACAGTTTCATGGAGCACAGCAGGTTTGCAGGTTTCTTATGGTCTCCAAACACACAGCTGAAGAGCACTGGTTTGAAGAGCTCACTGATACCTCAGAGAAACTTCCTTGCCTACCTCCTGCAAGACACCTCCATACAGCAGCATGGAGCATTCCCATACAGCTGGGGATTTTGTAATTTTTTTTTTAAAGAAGCAGGACATGTCCATAGAAGGGATCAACGTTGGCTTCTCTCTCAAAATGAAACAGCTTAGGGATTTAAGCCACTCACCCAGGACCAAACCATAAATTCAAACCATACTATTACTCTGCTAGAGCAGGATTTTGATCCCAGTGTCTCCCACATCCTTGCAAAAATACCTTAACCCACCAAGCTTTAGGCAGGGTTGCCATAAATTTCTTTTGCTGGGGTTGTCCCTTTGTCACCTATAATTAAACATTCATGAAGAAAGGAAGAGACACATTTATGGGTGAGGTTTTTTATGTGTATTCAGTTCCCTTCAACAAGTCTGAGGCAAGTGCTGTATGAAGCAGCCAACTCTTCATTTTCTGGCAATTTTATGAAAAATATCTAGCCCAAATTTTGTTTTTTTCCCAGCCATTTTGGAGTGAAATTTGTAAGTATTTCCAGAGAAACAGAAATATCACTAATTAGCCTTCAATGTTTAAAAGCAATTCAGTTAAGTCTGTTCGGCAATACAGAGAAATTTGACTGGACTAGTAGGACAAGAAAGCAACTCAAGACATCCTTACTGGCCCAGGCCAAACTGAAGGAGTGCTAAGAAAAAAAAAAAAAAGGTGGAAGAGGTAAGTTTTGGGTGAATACAAGTTAGAGAGGCAAAAAGATGAAGCATAGAGCTCTGCAGCAAGCTGGCTTGAATTGGATGGAGAAGCCAGGGACAGCAGGGCAAGAATCTGCATGGTGCCATTGCCAAGGCCAGGGAACCTGCAGCAAAACCAAACTCTGAACATCAGACTAACTGATGGACCTGTTAGTGTTTCCAAACAGATTGCTTTTGGTCTAATGCAGAAAAGCAGGAACAAACCTGTGATTTTTCTCCTGTTAGGTACCTTGCTCCATAAAGCAGCAAAAGCTCCCAAATGTTTACGAGAAGGGGCAAGATGTCCCCAAGACATGGGCTAGGAGATATGGCAGGGGCCAGCCACGGGAGCAGTTGCACCATCTCTGAAGATGGTGCTTTTAATGAGCCCCCTCTGTGACCCACAGGGAACTGCTTGAGCTATCCCCAAGTAATGCACCTTCACGATGTCCTTGGCTGCAAGCCATGATGGAGGTTTCTGTGATGACAGGAGAAGCCAGGGTCCCATAGCATTCGGGGGGATAGGGCCATGGCCCCATCGGCTCTGCCATTAATCCATCCCTGGGCAGAAGTGACAAGGGCTGAGTGCGACATAAAAATTCCATTTGCTGGATGTACTGGTGAGTGTACTTCATCATGTCCATGGGATTCTTAGGCAGAGCTTGCTTTTTCATCTCCTGATGAAAGGTTCTGCCTGAAGTCTGGAAATTCCCTTACACACACACACACACACACACAGACAGAACATCCATGGGAAAGCTGTGATGGGTGGCAGACTGACTTTCAGGCCAGCTGGCTGATAAAACAGCAAGTGATACCACAGCCTATAAAGGGCCAGAGGTCTTTTCTATGGGCACAAGCTTCACAAAACCTACCAGCCAACTAAAAAGGGTTGAAATTGTGTTTCAAAAAAAATACAGATGAGACAGATTCCTCTGCCTTGTGACAGAAAGGACCAGTCAGGAATATTCAAAGCACTTGGATTTTTAGCTGACAGATAACCTCAGGAAGGCAGTCAGATGACAGATTACCACAAAACACCAATACAACCTGAAGCCTATTGCTAGTCAAACAAATTAAAAAAAAAAGAAAAAGAAAGGAGCATTGTTGTGTGTAAGGAGGAAAAGGGAAGGTAACAGCTATTCTGCAAGGTGTAATGAGAAATCATTTTGGCTTCACCAAGCATTTTAATCTTCTGACACAAACAGGGAATTAAGTAGTTCTGTGCTGATCTTGTGGATGTACGGTATGTCCAACATCTCTGGAAGGAGAATTTTCTCATGTGATGTTGAGCTGGGCTTTGGCGAACACGAATTTAGTGGGAAAAGGATGTAGTACTGTCAAAGGATTTCACAGTCTAGACCTTACTGGGTAATTAACTGAGCAGCTCAGCTTCATATGCTTTCACTTGAATACTATCCTTCCCAATTCTGTAATTCTTTCTTGCTTTAGATGAACATTTTTCTCCCCCTCAGTACTGAAGACTCGAGAGCAACCAAATAAATGTAGATGAGTAAAAAGGCACTTTTCACTGAATCACTACATCAAGATTGCGTATCATCTCTTGTGTTAACTAGAGGGAAGAAGATGATGCACTGTGCATGATGATAAGTGAGTATCAGCTTCTTGTGCAACACCAAACACTGCATAGTTATAAGAACAAAATGCAAGCAAGAGCGGATCCTCCAGGTTCTGTAGCTCTACTGCTCCTTTTCTAAGTTTACACTCGATAGCCATCATTGCAAAAATCACCATGCTTTACCTTGCAAAGTTCTTCAGCAAAATCACAGCTTGTACCTACTATGAATTGTACAGAATTAAATTTTAAGTATTTGGCTTAATTAATTTATGCAACTGCCCCTGATGCATATGCACGCACAAGTGACTGCAAGCAGCTGAGAGATGTACAATGCGCCTAAAAGTGAAACAAAATATCCTTACAATCAGGACAGCAGCTTTTAAATAAACCCAAAACGTTAAAAGAAGCCTGCTCTTATCATAAAAGAATTGTCCCCTTTAAAGAAACATTAAACCATTAAAGAAAAAATTTAGCAATAAAGAATCCAGAGTTAACACCTTTTCAAAGTTGAAAGAAGGACAAACTCTGTTATTATGTGTTTCCAGATATGTTGGCCTCAAGTTGCGCCAGGGCAGGTTTAGGTTGGCCATTAGGAAACATTTTTTCACCAAAAGGGTTATCAAGCATTGGAAGGGGCTGCCCAGGGAAGTGGTCGAGTCCCCATCCCTGGAGGTATTTAAAAGATGGGTAGACGAGGTGCTTAGGGACATGGTTTAGTGGTGGGATGGCAGGGTTAGGTTAACGGTTGGACTTGATGATCTTAAAGGTCTTTTCCAACCTAAACGATTCTATGATTCTATGTTTGCCTGCTGCTACCTCTGCTGTGCCAGCAACTTGCAATAAAAATGCGGAAGTGTTGCAATGTCTAGATCTGAGGACAACCCCAGCTTGGTTCAGAGGGCTATTGCTGTGCTGAGGCAGGCAGCATATCGTCATACATGCACAGCTCGTGCACAGCAATAATCTACTGTGATGGCTTGTAATGATCCACATCCGCTGGGTGTGCAAATTAGATGGCAACTAATTTGCATGTACCTAATTTCTTGAGTCTGAAAACTCACAGAGCAGGAGGCAGCATATCAGAACTGATGAAATCAAAGAACAAACTTTTTTTTTTAGCCCATATCACATAATGCCTTTACAGTAATTCAGAAGAAAGTTCATCAAACTTTTCTTCATGCTTGCCTGTTTGCTTTGCAATCTTTGTGAAGGGCTTTGACTAAGCACAGAAGATGGCCACTTCTGTGGTATTTCTTTCTTTGTCAAGCTCATAAATAATAAAATCATACCGAACATACCTTTTTTTATTTTATTTTGGGTGGTGGTTTTTTTTTTGTTGTTTTTTGTTTTTTGTTTT
Organism: Gorsachius magnificus; assembly: GCA_034008185.1. Taxonomy (NCBI): domain Eukaryota; kingdom Metazoa; phylum Chordata; class Aves; order Pelecaniformes; family Ardeidae; genus Gorsachius; species Gorsachius magnificus. Next base: position 18,809,534 of record CM067083.1, on the reverse strand, counting down.
GTTTTGTTTTTTGTTTTTTTTTGTTTTTTTTTTTTTTTTTTTTTTACAAATCCAACCTGGTTTCCAGGTTTGGAAGGACACTCTGAGTACAAACTCAGACTGGGAGGAAGCTCCTGAACTGTACCCCTCAGTATTTCTGCAGTTTGAGTAAATGAGCTTTGTGGATCCAGGAGCTGCCACGCTGCTAAGAACAAAGCTGGGTGACAGCAGCTACGCCAGGCACTGAGAGCTGTCAGCCATATTTGACTTCCTTGGGTTAATCCAAAGCCCAGTGACAAGCTACAGACATTAGTTAGGGTATGCACGGGGGCGAAATCAGGTAAAGCTACACTTATGTCTGCCTCATGCCATGCTTCTCAAAAAGAGATCCTGGTCCGAATCCCACAGAGAGATCCCTTCATCCCTTCCTGCTGGCTGGTCTGCAACGGGATTGCAGGTTTGCATCCCCATCTTAAACCACAGCAGGTGCCTGGAGATGGCTCCTTTCCTATCACATATACAAAACCATCATTATGCTACTTCTAACAGACATCCAGCAGAAGCACAACGTACCCGGGCTAGGAAACTGTAGAGGTCTGCTTGCAGATATTACTAAGATTCCTTCATTTCCAAAGGACATTTTTTCAAGACAGCATATACTTCCTGAACCTATTCAGATTTAGATACAGTACTTATCACATTAGTAATAGCATCAGCAATAATGTATAAAGTGAATTTGCAGCACATGATTGCAGGGGGCTGGCTACAACAGCAAACATTTAAGTGCTGATTCTTCACCTGGAAGAAATCTGCAGGGTTTCCTGAAGCTGTACCAATTTCCTAGCACAGGATCAGGCCCTTAGGTTTCAAAGCAAGAATTTTTTGAAGACTAATATTAAACTAGAAAAATATTATCTGAAAAAATTATAGCCTTTGTGTTAGTTTTTAGAGTTTATTTTTTTAGAGTTTATTGCACAGAGTTCCCTATCTGTATTTTTGAGCTTAAAGCAACTCAACAGTATTTAAACATGCTAAGCTACTGGCCTTACTTGGGGTGAAAGAGATAACAAAGTCTGTATTCAATACTTGCTGAATCTATTTTCTATGTCTATAGGTTTTGCTTAACTACCATTACTCACACCTCAAGTAGTCGTAAGTAACATTTATTAATTAATGGGATATTTGCTGAAGTTCGTTTCCTTTCTTCTTTTCTTTTACTGAAAAAAGGCACAGGGGGACAAGCAGAGAAGAGCTGAAGACATGCGTATTCCATTTGAAATCCATGATTAAAAAGCTTAAAAATTCAAATCAACGTAAAAAACTGTTTTATTTTAATACTGTGGAAGGTTTCAGTGAACTCCATTATTTTCACTCACTATTTGCTTGAATAATTTAGGCAAGAAAGCTAAATTATACATAAAGTGTACAGTTAGAAGAAAAAGTTCATGCACAGCCTCGGGCTATAGCCATCCCCTAATGATGTCTGTAGTCAGTGGAAAGGAACTCGTTAGACTGAGAGTAATTTCTCAGGGTTTAAATTTTTTTCTTAAAGCAATAATGTTCTTATAAAAATCTGACAAATAATACACTAAACCCAAAGCCACAAAAGAAAGGCCATTCCTAAAACCACAGCCTTATAACTTTTCATTTCATTTCACTGGAAATCTGGCTTTTCACATACTATATATTCTTGTTGGCTGTCTTCAGTGATCTGATTAAATGGGGGAAAATGCACGTCTTGAGATCATCCAGCTCTCACTTTGTTTAATCAGAGACCTAAAGTTTGCGGGGAGTTAAAATAAATGCTGTACAGCTCTCCAAGCGAAACTGAAATCTGCTGCAAAAGAAGGTTACTTTTACACTCAGTACACAGTCGGTTTTGCTAGTGGTTGCAACTTGCTATGCTATTGTATTTAAGGAGCAATTCATACCATTAAACATTTACGGCCTGATTTGCTAAAGTTTTACATGCCCTTTAAACTTGTCTAGAGAAAACGTGCATGCCAGAATGGCCGGGTTACCAATACTCAATAAATTGCTTCACCTCTGATCTCACATCTCTCCATACCTCAAGATCAGACGCTGCAGAGAGCGGACTTCCTGACAGCAGCGAACTAGGTTTGAGCTATGCCACAAGCAGTAGTAAGAACAAGAAGTCATTGTATGGAAATTAGCTAATATTAAGTTTGTTGATCAGACTTATCATCTTTTGATCAAAGTAGCTCAACTAGATCAGAGAGACAAGGAATTTTATTCAAATTACTCCTTAGAATCCTTTGCATAAAATGAATAACTTTCTATAATATTAATGGTTTTACATCACTTTATACTTGTATTATTCTGTCACATTAGTTTAACATTACTACCATGTACAGTGGTTTAGCATTAATGTGATCAGAAGAGAAATTACACGTGCACTTTCATATTTTTATATTGAAATCAAGGTCTTCTATGACACTAATATGAAGCAAACCTCAATAAAATATAGACTTTCTAATATAAAGACATTTTTATATCATGTTGGAGCAAGGACACGTATTATTTCTTCTCAAAATCACTTGCAGCACGACACCCAAGCAAGGTGGTGGGGAATGGTGCTGTGTCAACCCTGGGTAGAAATCAGTGCAGCCCTGATGGTGAAGGCATCCCGCTCCATGGGAGACCCACGCTGCCTCCCAGGCTCTGCTGGTTACGCGTGCTCCCCAAAACCCATGCTCAACACAACAAAGTGGTGAAGCCCAATTCCCTTGAGGCAGATGAATTACTGCCTCCCAGATTTCAGCAGTAGCCTGGGCCACTGAATAGTCACTGAGTTTCCATGGCGCTCTAGCAGTCCTTTCCCATTTGATAACAGGACCTGGACCAGAAGGACTGGAAGGTCCTCTAGGACCTACCTCTCTCCTCTACAGCTCAGAAGCAGCAAGCTTAGAATAACACAGCAGGGAAGGCCTTTTGGACCTCTTGGGACATGTCCTCTGGCAGGTTCAGGACAGGCGAGCCAGGGGACCCAGACTGCAAAAATAAAGTAGCAGAACCAAGATACTTGCCTCCCCTTCTGTCTTACACACTACAGCTGGAGGACGAGGACACACAGATGGTTTAGGGAAAGACAGAGCATGAGGTACTCAGCTAATGGGTGGGTGGAAGACAGGGACTAGTGCTTGCAGACATAGCTGGGACAGAGTCAGAAAGAATACAAGCTTCGTAGCCAGCTCTGGGACAACCCTGACCTCCCCTGCACCCAACAACAGCTAGGTGCCATAGAGAGGAGCGCCCAGCAACTACCCATCTGAGTTAAGCTTTATGGGATGTCTCGCGTTACAAGAAGAAAACTTCACTGCTCAAAACAATCCCCTTGGCTTATTTTATTTACCTTTCTGGAGTATGAGGATATTACAGATGAATAAACTATAGAGCAGATGAGTTAATGAAAAACAAAACAAGAAAAGCAGAACAGATGACTTCCAAGGTCCAGCCATTTCCCTTCCACCAAGCACAGAGGTATGCCCTCGCTATCTGTGCCCCCGGCTTGCGCGACAGTAAAGAGCTCTCTCCAAAGACACGCTGCCAAAGAATCATGTAACTCCATGCTACGAAAAAGAGATAACATGCACCGAAAGTGCCCAGTGGCTCAGGTAGAGAGGGCATCTAATGATGTGCCTCCGTGTGAGGACAGTCAGTGCTGGATCTCTGAACCCACCCACTTCGCACACTAACAACCTTCTCCTCCCCAGAAACTGCTGTATTAGGTAAGCGTTGACTTCAACTTCACCACATAGCTGAGAAAAGCACTGGTTATCCCTCCTTTAACCTTAATTGTAAAATCCTAAAACCAAGATCCCATTGCTGTGCTTTTTCCTCTTTTGTAAAACAGAGAAGAAACCCTCATTATGCTTATCACTAAATATATTTCCTCTGTTTACTATATTTCCTCTTATGCTAAAAACCACTACCACTTCTCTGCAGTTTCTCTGGTGGAAATCCTTGTAGAACTAAAGGCAATGGGACTGGAATCTCCCAGTTGTATGGTCTTAAACCTGGAAGCCAGCAATCAGCCAGTAATGCCTCTACAGAAGGCAACAGAAAACCATACTCACAGAATTAAAACAATGCGGTTTACTTTTAAATGACGGCAGCCCCCTCCTCCCAAAGTCCAGTTAGTCCATGTTAAATGGGTTCACCATTGCCTTTAAAAGAAGTCCCTCTGCTCGCCCTCAAAGGCACAGCTGTCAGCTCTACGCACTAATGGCTTTCTGCCTTCCCACAGCCACCGCATGGGGTTCCTGCCCAGCTCTTGGCCACGCTGTCATCGTCAGGAGATCCCAACAGTGCAATGCTGTTCAGGAGCTCTGAGCTTTACACATATTTCAGTCACTGAAGCTTTCCGGCCAATGGCAGCGCAGAGAAGCATTTCTTTTTTTTTCTTTTTTTTTTTTCCAACACACAAGGTCACATTTATAGTTGCTGGTTTGTTCACTTACGTAGCGGTTGAACACCCCACAGCCCGTCTCAGCCGGTGGGTGCAGACCCACTTGGCCGTCAGAGGTCAGCTTGGCTGGGCAGGCTGCACACACGCTGAGGTCAACAGCAGCCATCGTAGTACGCTTTAACAGCCTCAGGTCCTTCCTGCAATGCTCTTCCCCATGCCTGTAGCTAAAACAGCTTCTCCCTTTGGGCTGACTTGGTGCTCAGCTTTTGCCTGCACATGTCTCTCTCTCTCAAGGGATTTCAGGTCAAGCTTTCCACTGGCACTTGAGCAGGATTGCTGCAGTGCCTGAACTGCATCCCTGGTGATGCAGTGACATTGCCACTGCCTGCTGAGCAGCAGAGGAGGCAGCACAGGGACTTTGCTGCCTAATCCCACCTGCCATATGAGGAGAGATCACAGCAAGCCAGAAAGAGCTACAAGAAGGACCCACACTTTGATCCCGTTAAGCATGTAGATATAGACACCGATCAGACTTGACTCCCTAAACATGCCCATCATGACCGTTTGCTGTCATCCAGGAAAGCTCCCCTTCCTTCTTCTACTTAGTGTCCCCAGAGTAAAACACTTTATCCAGAAGCACAAACACCTGCTCATCCAGCCGCATTTTTCTCTAACGCCAGAATTTGTACAAAAAAAAAATACACTGACTTAACGAAAACAGTGAAGTTGAGCTCTACAATGGTGGTGACAAGAGAACAGCCTTAACCAGAAGGCTTCAAAGTCTCCCAAAAATATCATCTCAGGCTCCTGAGTACTTACTAAATATCCAACAACAGTGCTGCCCAGGACGAGGTGTTTGTGGACAACAGTTTGTTGTAAGCGAGTGCTTTGCTAGAACTAAAGGTGACAGTCCAGCAACTGAACAGCTAGGTGTTGATCAAGTTGGACAGACCAAAATATCAACCACTGAAATTTGGAAGACGCTTCTGACACCCGTGGAGGCATTTCTGCATCCACCAAGCAGCTTCTTCTACCCTCACATCCTTCACCCACCCTCAGCACTGCAGAAAACAGATTTTGCAAGCGTGGTGTGCTCAAACTCTTCGTCTAGGTAGGACGAGCACGGCAATGGGCAGAGCCTTTGATATTCCATTTGTGAAGCTGCAGGGGACACACGCCATGCCAAACCACTGCAGACTACTGCCTCCACTCCCTCTGCCAAGACTGTGGTGGTACAAGGAGCCAGAACTGACCTACCACAGTTTGTCAGGACTAAATCTGAAATTAGCCTCAAGGTATGAGTTTCTTCTGGAAATCATGTTTATTCCAAATAGCAATTTGAGTATATGCATGGGAAGTGAATTTTATTCAAAATGAAATGTGAATTTACTATGTTTTCAAGCCTCCAAGGCTCCATTTTTGTATTTAAAAGTGTGAGCAGACTCTCTGAGTGATGGGAACTCTTACTGCTAAGGATGCTTTGGAAATCTGACTGCTGTCATTTAGAACCTTTACAATTTTCTCCACAACTATGGCTGCTGAACATTGAAAAAAAGCATCTTCTGAAATTTTAAAAAATGTGCTCTTAATTATATAAGTCTTTAAATTGCTCTTCTCTGTTATAAAATTAACAGCTCATATTGAAAAGAGAAAAAAAATGTTATTCATCTTTATTTAGACGCTGACGCAAATGAAAGGCAAACTGCTAAGCACATTCAGGCTGGGCCTCAGTAAGCAAGCACCAGACCACAAAGCCATCGATTACACAGCCATAAGGGACCAACGTGCTCAGCTGGGGCAGGCCACAGTGCTTTGAGAGTTGATTCCTAGAAAAGATATCTCTCAGAAAAACATGACATCTCCTTTTGAACATTTTTGATGGTGAAGAACGTGTTGCCTTTTCCTCTCAGTCCTTGGGAAGTTCACAATCTTCATCCTGCTGTGTTTTGAGTCTGAACTGATCTAGCTCCACCAAACATGGGGTGGGCATGGGGGGACAGAGCTGCCCTGCAGTAGGGCTGGAGGACAGGCTGGGGAGTCTCTCTCAACCCCTTCTGGGGACTGCACTGGGATCTGGCAGATTTAACATGATCCTTGTGTTCCCCACACATGTTCTCCCAGAAGGTGGGAGAGTGACCCTCCAGGAAGATCTGGAGAGGCTGGAAGAGTGGGCTAGCAAGAACCTTACGAAGTTCAACATGGACAAGATCTTGTACCTGGGAAAACACAATGCAGGAGAGCACAGCACAGACTAGGATCCACCCAGCTAGAAAGCAGCTCTGTGGAAAGGGACCTAGGGGTCCTGGTGGACAACAAGCTCAATATGAGCGAAAAGTGTGCTGCTGTGGGCAAGAAGGCCAACAGGGTGCTGGGCTGCATCAACAAGGGCATCACCAGCAGAGATAAAGAAGTCATTATCCCACTCTACTCAGCGCTTGTCAGGCCACACCTGGAAGACTGTGTACAGTTCTGGTCCATGCTATACAAGAAAGACATGGACAGGCTGGAAGGGGTCCAGAGAAAGGCCACCAAGATGATCAAAGGCCTGGGAAGCCTGCCCTATGAGGAAAGGCTGGCAGAACTGGGTTTGTTCAGCCTTGAGAAAAGGAGGCTCAGAGGTGATCTCACCACCAGTATTTAAAGAATGGCTACAAAGAAGACAGAGATTCCCTTTTCACAAGGAGTCACATGGAAAAGGTAAGGGGCAATGGGTACAAGTAAATCCTGAGAAGATTCCAACTGAACCCGAAAGGAAAATTTTTCACTATGAGAACAGTCGACCTTTGGAATAATCTCCCCAGGGGAGTGGTTGACTCTGCCACACTGGACACTTTCCAAGACGCAGCTGGACAGGGTGCTGGGCCATCTAGTTTAGACTGTGCTCTTGCCATGAAAGGTTGGACCAGATGATCCTTGAGGTCCCTTCCAACCTGGTATTCTATGATTCTATGGTAAGTCTCCCATAACCTTCAAGCTAACCAGAAAGGGTTTCCTAAGCCTTTCACAGTAAATCAGGTTTTGAAATCCTTTAGTTATTCTTGTGGGTGCTCCGCTACTCACTCCTCTATGCTTCTGAAGCCCATACACAAGAACTGTTGAAATCCTGACATCAGGATCAGGATCCTGCTCATCCCAAGTCGAAGAGCTTTGACATTCATTTGCTTACACAGACACCGTTTCCATCAGCCTTTATGACTTGTGGCCGAAATCTCCCCACTTAGCACACAAGTAGATCCATTCAGCCATCAGCATAGGAAAAGATCTGCAAGGCTGATGGCTTTACATACAGGTATCAAACTCTACCATGGAAGTTTTTACTCAGGACTGTGTTTCCCAGTACCAGTCTTGGCAGGGACACTGACAGCCCACCTTGTTACAGGGATGGGAAGAGGCTGTGCTCCAGCAAGCCACAGAGAGAAAAGCAGGATCGACACCATAAGCAACCTTGTAGGTCCCATAACACTGCAGGAAACCATGCAAAAATCTCAACCTCTCACCTAAAAATCAATTTATAGCTTTCTAATTTTTATTTATTTATTTATTTTTAAAATTCCAATTATTCCTGCAGGAAGGCTGCTCCAGTCTCACCCTTCGGATGGTGAGGCACCTTTTTCGCATCTCTAGCTAAATGTATTCATGGCTAACGTACAGCCATTTGTTCTCATTTATAGCCATTTGTCCCCGTTCTTGATGCAGTGTTACAGGGAAGCATTTGCCTGCCACAAAGGATGCTGAGGACATCGGGATTCTCGCCACAGACTCCCAAGGCTCTGGAATAGGTCACTGTGGCAGGGGTCGGGGGGAGAGAAAGGATAATCTTCATTTGGAATACAGAAATATGAGGATAATCATATTCAAGAAGCTACTTTAGTCTGATTTGTTTATACATTATCCAAGCATTTTATTTTATTATGCATTTTAATAATCAAGGGCTTAAAAGCTGGAAATGAGCATATTCCATGAGCTCAATATATTTCAGTTGTACATCATCAATTGTTTTTCCTTGCGATTATGCAGTTTTACTTTATCATCCCTTTGATAACAATTTCTGCATAAAATCTGACTTTATATTTCATTTTTCCCGTCTGTTATCTTAGGAAAATACATCCAAACCACCCTTTGTACTGCTGTACTAATATAACAGATCAGGAGAAGCTGTGGCATAAGAAATCAAAACCATAATAATGTCTTTGGGTTTTGCATTTTAAATACTGCATTCATTGTTGCACTGAGGTTTGAGATCCCTTTTCAGACATTACTGAGATTACCTTTGCTAATGCCTATTTCATTGTACTTTGATATAAAATAATGTATGTCATAAATCATCTAAGTGACTGTCATTAGAGTGAAAAGCACCTACTTATGATATGTAACAATTTGCTTTTCTAATTTGAAGAGGATTGAGGTATTTTAATTATATAAGGTCTAAAGCCCTTGTGGATGAAATTACAATTCAACGTAAAATCACTTTCTGCACAGAGCTGTAAGTTGGGAAATGATAACAGCTATATCATCAATTTGAACTTTTTGGCTGGACTAAATACAGGAACAAATTGAAACATTTTTAATGGACAAAGGTCCATAATTTCAGTGACCAAAAACCTGAGAAAACTTTTCTTGTTTTTAACTTTAAAAAAAAAATATATCTTTTAACGTAGTAGACAAAAATCACCTTCACAGATTATAAGCAGAAATTCTTTCAATGCAAAGAAACACTGGAATTTTCAGTTGTAGGAACTTCATGGAAGTACGGGCAGGGCTGGACATAGAGTGGTATTTAAAATTATTGGTGTGCTTCACATTTTCAAGATTGCTTCCATTTGGAAGTGAAATGGGGGTTTGGAGCCTTTTCTGTGCAGAACAATTTAAAATTATTAGAGCACTTCACTTTGAAGCTGATCAGGGCTCTGAACGTGTACATTGTAGAAAGATTTAAAATTATGAGAGCTCTTCAAATTGTTTAAAACATTGATTTTTTTATAAAATTGATTTTTCAACATTTTATTTCTTCAGCGGCTGGGTAATTACAGTAGACCAGAAGCTGAGGTGCTTCTGTCTGAAACCAGGACTCACTCTCAGCCTCTCTTCCTTCTCATTCTCCCTCTCCTCTCCCCCTCCCTTCTCTCTTAATAAGTTTTCTGGTTTCCCTCGCTGCTGGGACAGACACATCACGCTTTGTTCTTGCTCATAAATCTCTCTCTGACCGAGGAACCGGGAAGTTATTAGGGGTGAGTAGAAGGTCAGGTTGAAAATTCAGTTTGATCAGACCTGTTCTGGCAAAATAGCGTTATACCCACCTCAGAAAGCAATGCCAAACACAACTGGGATTGGACTTCTAAGCAGCATTTCATCCAGAAGCACCCTCCGATACATATCACGGTGGAGGTTACAGGGACTCTGAGGGATTAAGGAGTAACCATGAGTTGGGATTTAGTTACGTGCGCTTACAGACACATGCGCGCGGCTTTCCCCCAAATCCCTTTTTCTCATGCTAAACATGAACAAGGACACAGAAACCCCCACCGATTCATTCAGCAGATGTAGGTGTGCAGCATTTAAGAGAGAAACAGTTTCCCCCCAAGATTTGGGCTCAGCTGGACATGGGGAGCATGAATATATTTGCATTCTTTCTCATATGTATGGATTGAGTTGTTTTTGTTTTGTTCTTTTTTTAAAATAGAAATACAAGTACTAAGCCTCCAGACCAAAGAGAGCTTCTACTATAGACTGTATTTAGGATGCCATGGATGTGTTGGGGCAGAACAGGCTTACATCAACTACATCTTAGCTCATGTAAAGCTACAAAGCTCAGACAGGACCAGTGGAACTCAGGAGGTTTCGCTCTGCTAAAGATTCCGCTGTACAGATCAGTTTAACTCAAAGTATGACTGTTTGACTGGCAGTAATGAGTAATTAATGCTCACACAAGTAATCCTATATAACTTAAAAGTCTGCAATTTGCCTTAGTGCTATTGTTCTCAGGAAAAAACCCACTTCACTGATCCTCCAGCAAGTACATCAGTGTATCCGAGAGAAGGGATGAAGCATTAATTTAAAGGAATAATAAAAAAACCCCCACTTTTTACGGAACAATTTCATGGATATATTTTTATATAAATACACACACATGTGTAAGTTGATTGGTAATTTCTCCTAGTCCAGAAGATCCTCCATTTGCCTGTTTTTAAAATAAAGCTATTTTGCCAAGGTTTGAAGCAGAGCTTTATGTATTTTGTAGAAGGCCGTATCAAAGTAAAATGAACATATTACTGAATTTTTGTCAGCTTGAAATAACACCTGCCACACACAAGGTCTTTAGCCTTTCATGCACATCATAACTTTGGTCTAAATTTAAAGGAACAGGGAAAGCAATAGAGCAAAGCTACCCAGATGTTGTACGGTCTGTGCAATTGTAAATTTAAAAGTACCAGCTTTCCATCCAGATTTTAATGCACCAGAAACAATATGAAAATTCCAAGCCACACTGGATTATTGAAATGTCTGGCCATTTTGAAATGAATTTTGGAACAGATGTACAGAGGTAGGCAATAAAGCTGTGATAATAAGGAACATTTCTACATCATCTCACAAAACTACTAATCTATAATGAGGACCGAAACTATTCATGAGAGAGGATGGTTTTCATTATTTCTTTTTTCAGCTCCAGTTTGCATATTCTGGTGCCTTTACTCGGTTGTTAGCTTTTGTTATTGTTGTAAAGCATTTGGTAGCTATCTGACATTATCACTTCTAACCCACAACACAGGCAAGCGACGCAGTAACTCCATTTCTTCTTCTCCTTTACTGAAGGCAAACAGCACAGGAGGAGAGCAGCTTAACTAATTTATTGTGCTTTACCTTATAACAATTATCTTCAAAATCTGTGCTTTTTGACAGTGGTTATTGACTATAGACATCTCCTTTCGGGTACTCAAACTCAGACATCACGAGAGGCTCTGATTTTAAGACCACGCAGACCATCTCCACCACAGAACAAATGACCAGCGAAGCAAAGCTGGGTACCCCAAACCCTAAAACGCCGTTTCCCTGAAATTTTTGCTGTAAACACAGAATAACGTCCCAAAAGAAAGAAATTATTATACTCTTGGGTGGATAAGATGGCCTCTGGACATCAGGCACACAAGATAGAGTAAATCTTTCATTAGACCAAGCAGAAGAGATGGAAAGAGCAGGCACGCTTTAAGCTCCCAACTGCTTCCACAGGTCAGCTGAAAGCAAAGGTGATGCCTTCTCTTAAGCTTTCAGGTAGCCTGCAGAAGGGCTTATGTGCCTGAAAGCTTGTCTGATGTTACTAATAGATAGCCAGCTAAATTACTTTGTCTACTAAAAGATATCATCACTTCCAACAAACCTCATCATGCTGACATAAAGCAGATTAGTCAGGCAAGTTGGGTGCTGTGCCAGATTAGGCTGCATACCAAAGGCTTGAGTTTACACAGATTACTCACTACATTTTTCAGCCTATCTCTTTAGTTCATCCTGTTCTGAAAAAAGCACAGACACACATTAATCTGGGTCACTCTTAATTTCAAGCTTGCTAGATTTGAGCCATGGCAGTTTATTTCATCAATGAAATTTTGGTCTGGATCTGAACATCCCCAAGCTGTGCAGAGCCACCTCATGTTTCCACAGCACAAAGAAGGAGCAAGAGACTGAGGGAGGAGGGTCCAATGAAAGAGTAGCGATATCTTTATTTAGGCGAGCGAGTTATCCCCTGGAGTTCGGCCAGCTCCCTGAAGCATTAACCTGAATGCAGGTGACTGACAGTGCTGGCCTGACAGTCGGCAGATACTCAGCTTTTAAATCTCTGCCAAAATCTGGCAACTGGGCACCTAGAGAGCAACTACTGGGCTACTTTGGGGAAAGCCACTGACTTCTGAATCACCACTTCCCACTCTTCTTCCCTTTTCCTTGGAAGTTTCCTATCCAGAAAACCTGCTTAATGCTTATAAAACAAGACAGGAACATGACCCAAGATAATTTTGCTTTGGTATGCACCTCCTCATTCAGTCCAACCCCACCCAACAACTGCAGAGTTTTAGATGGTTTTGGGCTTTGTTTTCGCTTCAGGTATATGTATAACACTCCCTGTGCCTTGCACAGGTCACCGGAGGATCAGAGAATGTCACAGAACGAGTTTGCTGTTTTCTTAACCTGAAGAAAGGCCTTACTTAGCACACTCTTTCACACCCATGTATGTCTCTGAGATAGCACGTACTTCTCCTTGACCAGGTTTGTGTGGTTGAAAGTATGGGGGGAGAGGGGAAAAAAAAATTGCCGAGTAGAAATTTTCATCTGACCTGTGCAGTCTAATGGGCTGGGGGATGCAAGAGTAGGAAAGAGGAGAGCAGCAAAGAGGAGGTGTCCAAGAATGTCAGAAGCAGTGCCGATATCACAGCCACGTTGGCTGCAGCTTCAGCTTCCCACGATGGCACTTCTCTAATAGCACAGCTGGCCTCCACACCTCAAGCCAAGGATCCTGAGCGATAACCGCGCCAGTAGTCACGCCAAGCACCGCGGCAGCAAGTGTGAGATGTATCACCGAGGTGCAGGAAGGCAGCAATGTGGCACTTCTTGACGCGACACCTAATGGGTCAGCCTGATGCAAGTCTGCTGTGCCATATCCATTTGGCCACATCTCCCTACCTTTGGTGTGAAATCATCATTTTTCTAGTTAGTCACACTAGTGTTCCAGTCACACTAGCGTTCCAGCTCCGTGTTCCAGCAGAGCGAAGAAAGGTTTAATTTAATAGCAAAATAGTTAAAGGTCTAAGTGCTATGATTACGTATAAGACAACAACTTGGAAAGTTAACAACAGCCTAGTAATTAGGGATCTGAGTGACACATCACAAAGTTCAGACTTGAATCCATGTTCTGCCACAGTTTTTCTCTATTATTTTTGGACAGTCTCTTAGTGCTGTACAGTTTAGTTCCCCATCTGTAAAATAAATGCTTCTTTCCTTTCTTCGCATCTTGAATTACATGCATTTACTGTACTGAAATCCATGGAGCCCAGATCTTATCCATGGACTTTGAAAAATTGTATAAAAGAAATCACTATGATTACTTAGACACACAGAGGCATGTGCAGGCACAATGAACCATTCAAATGACTGCTCCAAACTTGCTCACTACTTCCAGAACGCAGAGGAAAGAATACTTTCCTCTTCTTCAAGGCTGTCCCAAGCAGTAGACTGCTTGTCCACACTTTAGACATAAAAGCCAAGAAGAAAAGAAACAGAATATTTCAAAGGACACAGTGAAAGTTTGGGTGATGTACAGGTTTTTAGAGGTTTTAAGGTGTTAAACTAAGGAATATAAATTAGTATTTACCTTACAACAACTGTGAATTGTCCCCCTAGCTTTCTCTTTCAAAACACTTGAGTTGCATTTCCTGGGTGTGCGCTGATGGAGCAAATTCTAAATTCAGTGGTGCCTCATGTCAGAGGGGAAAAGGCCAATTCTGGGGTCCTCCATCCCACCTGCCTATGCTCCACAGCCTTTTAATTTTATGTAGAGGTAAGAGCTGCAGAAGGGAAGCAATAAGAGAACAAGAGGGTCTGATATAGTGCTCTAGATGTGTTTAACATAGCAAAAATACATTGTTCTTAAGACAGTCATATAATTTTATTTCATAAATCACAAAAATGAAAGACTACTGCAGACAGCACACAGACATTGACCCCTCAAACTCCGGGAGCATTGGCCGGAATACATAGCCCATGGCACACAGATTCACCTCTCCAACTTCTAGACTCAAAGCACAATTTTATCTAAGGCTGGGAAAATGCCTAAACCACGGAGCACAAGGAACACTCATTTGTGAATTTGTCAATCCATCACAGAGAATCAGAATACTTTGCTTGACAAATATCAAAACAAAGCCTTTTGACTGAAACAGTTTACCAAATTTAACATAAATTTGACAGGAAAAAAACATTGCCACGTTCTAGACCGAGATCCTCTTTGGAACTTCATAATACGATTGGGAACAAAGCTTTGTAGAAAACAGTGCTGCACGTGGACAGCAGGTATCCATGTGTATTCACCTGAGCTGCTCTCAGGGTGTCCTGGTCCTGACCTATCTACTCGCAGAGAGTCTAGAAATAAAAAAAATTGAAGTAATTGACTGCAAAGATTAAAACAGTAGCATAAATGTCTACTTGGGCAACTGCTGCCTCTGGATATTATTTTGAGTATGGTACTGATTGCTCTCAAATCACAAGACCTTAAGAGGTCATCTGATGCACCCTTCCCCAGCCATCCCACAAGACAGGAGTAACTATATTCATTTCACTGCAGATAAATCTTTTTCTAACCTGTTCCCACTGACCACCAATAACAGAAGCTTCATGGCTTCACCAGGCAATCTACTTTAGTTCCTTGCTACCATTATATCTGGAGACATTTTCTTAGCATCTAAATCTGGAACTTTCCTGCTGTGATGCTGGCCCCAACACAAACTTGTAAAACAGGTAATTTAGTGTTTTCAAATGCCTTTAATGTACTGGAAAATATCTCTGCCTAACTGCAGATAGTGTCTCTTAGCAGGCAAGAGAACTTTAGTTTTTCCAATTCCTCCACATAAGCCATCTTTCCCAGACCTTTGATTACTCTCAGTGTTATCCTCTGGACTCCTTCCAACTGACCCACATTCTTTGAGGAATAGTAGCAAACCTAGCTGAGATCTTATCAGTGCCGAGTAGTACATATGGTGTCTTGAAAGGTAGATGCTTAATAAGTTCCTAGTACAAGGACTACCTTTCTTTGCAATGCCATGAGTTTGGGGTTTGGGGTTTTTTTGTTTTGTTTTTAAATTTAGATTCAGCTTGTGATCTGGCTATAATTCACCAAAACTTTTCTAAAGTGTCATCACCTGCCCAGTAGTTATGCACCCCACGTTCACGCAGTTGATGACTTCTGAGGTTAGTCCCCAGCTGAATTTCATTTTTTTTTTTTTTGGACCAGTTCCTCAATTTGTATATGCCTTTCTAATCCTGTCCTCCAGTGTATTTGCAGGCCCTTATAGCTTCATGTTGTCTGCAAATTTAATAAGCATACTCTCTACTGCACTGTGCAAGTCATTAATGAAAACATTGACCAGAGCTGGAAGCAGGACAGATAGCTGTGGAATATTACACACCACATTCTTCCAATTGGATAGGGGAATGCTGATAACGATACTCTGGATACAATTAACCAACTAGTTTTGCACTCAGAAGAGTCTCATCTGGTTTAATCTCTTTTCCTTTCTCCATTAAAGTACATACATTCCATCTACCCTTTTCCAGTCCGTTCTCAGTGGATTCTCAAAAAAAAAAAAAAAAGCTAATGGTTCAAGAATGGCTTCAAAAGCAATAATTCATCAGACCCTACACAAGCATGGACTGTCCATTCTGTCTAGGTGCTTCATCCTCCCCTGCTCTAGGCTGAGATCTAACATCTTCACTGATGCTATATCCAATTTATTTATTAATTAAAATCTTTTGACTTTGACTGCATGTGAATTTTCAAAGATGTCAGAGAATTTAGCTGTGCATCCAGCGCTTAAGGCTGGCAATTTAAAAAGAAACTTGAGACCTTACCTACAACTTGTGGTTTGACTTGAAATTAGAGCCCTGATTGCTAAAGCAAAAGGTCAGATGTACCTGAAATACAAGTCCTGGCTCCTGTAATGGCTTTGGAAGTCAACTGCACAGACTGAATGGGTGGCAAACCCAGATTAGATAATACTCACAAATTCTTTGGTCCCCATCCCGATACCTAGGCTCAAAAGATGGGATGCTACAGAAGTACTGTTTCACATGTAGTGTCCTCCCAGAATTCTGCCTCTCTGGGGACAGCCAAGGAAAGTAATCCAAATTCATTTTAAAGCCGGATTAGTTAAGTCAGCTAATTAGCTAATTATATCTCAGCAAGGAAACACTTACTGAGACCTAGGGTAGACTAAATCCATTTTCAAAGCCAAGCCAACTTCAGGCAGCTTTCATTTGGCGCAAGGGTGCCTACACAGCTCATACACTGCGAATTCGCACCTAATTCAAACATACATCCTGAATGTCCCACTGGGGGCAAACCAACACGGAAAGGAGCAAGCATCATAGATTTAAAAAAGAAAAAAAAAAATGACAAAAAACCCCAAACCACTTTTTTAAAATGAATAGCTCGATGATTCAGACTTGGACCAAAATCTATTTCCTATGTGTTACTTAATCAGACAGTTTCACTTGAGCAAGTGAGGAGCCAAAAATAGAGCTGTGTAAAAGCGCTCCAAGCAGGACGCAGAACAGAGCTCCATCCCCTGCTCCCCGGCCTCTCACGGCTCGGGGTGACTGGCCAGCAGCTGATGGGTTCTACCAGGTTTCAGGGCAGCATGGCGCTCATAGCAAACCCCGCCTAAAATATGGGTTAGTATTGAAATTGAGTATCGATAAAGGAGAGAAAGAAAGAAAACAAACTAGTTTCAAGGCATTTTCACAGCAGAGCAGAGAGTGGTTCGTTTTGAGTATGCTTGCTGTGAGAAATGCAAAGGACAACTCAGTTCTGATTCTTCCCCACCCCCCAAAGTGTTTTGTACAACTGATGAAGCAGCGCTTTCCGCTGACCTTTTGGAAGTAGTTAAGAGGAAGATATTTTTGAACCCATACCTAAAAACAGATTCAATAAAAACAGGCAAAGATGGGACAGCATTACCCACCCAGCTAGACAGCTAACTCTCTCACAACCAAAAAAGGAATTTTTGATATTTTTATGGTCTTCAGTGCAATGCAAAAGCTTGTACCAAATTCTCTGGCATTTAGCTGCACGTCAAGGAAAGGATCATTTACAAGTGACACTGGAAAACTGCCATTTTATATAGGACATGTAGAGACTGGAAGTCTGCATTTCCCTACAGATCTTTCACACCATTTTCTCAGACAAACCCCAGTTTTATAGCAGAGCACTTAGGCAACCTCTGAGCAGAACCGGAAAACTTTCTGTCAGTCTTTCTGGATGACCACAGATCCTAGCACCTTCCATGGGCAGCATCAGGCCAACCTGAGGGCAGAAGCTTTCCTGTTAGCCTGGTAGTGTGGCTTGGCTTCATGGCACAAAATACACAGTTAGCCTGCACCCCCACGGCATGGTTCACACTTAGGGGAGGGAATGAAATGCTGTGCTCTGGAGAAAATGTAAGGGCTTCATTGTCCCTTTGACCCTCCTTCACCTCCGCAAGGACTTTGGCCCCCACACAGGATGGTCCAAGGCTCATTGATAAACTCCTTTAGCATCTCCTCAATCTTACACTGCTGAACCAGATCAACACTTGCTCTGGTTAGGTCTCAGTGAATTTCAAGAGCAGCAGACAGTGTTAGAAAGGTTTTACACCTTCCTTGGTTTAACACCGTGTGACTTCCAGCACATCTGAAGGAGCCCCAAGTCAGCCAGAACTGACCCTGCTTCTTAAACAGCCACTAACTCATCGGCAGCTCCAAAGGCACTCGTTAGCTCTATCACTAGATGCTATCAGAACAGAAACTGGAGTAATTGACTTTTAAAAATAGCTAAAACTCAGTGAGACAAGCAGAGAATAAAGAAGGGCTTTGTAAACTGATTGTCCCACCCTAACAGAACAGGTTCCTTCCTGCAAGGCTGCTCTCAACCCAGCCATCCTTCACAAGGTTCCTGAGCTGCAGCAAACTCTGGGACGTCAGGAGAAGTCTCCTTTTCTGCAAGCCCCGAGCCACTCCTTTCCTCTGCCCACGGCGTCAGAGCAACACCTTCAGCGTTCCCTGGGAATGACTGATATTCCTCTCCTGCCAAACTCTTCCACCTGACCCAGGAAGGCAAGCAGACTGCTTTGTGCTCTGCTGTGCCCCCCAGCCTGCTCAACAGGAGACATGAGCATACAGTAAGCTCCTAAAGAGGGGCTGCCTCAAAGCAACCTCAGCCTCGCCGTGTTCCTGCTTGACAAACAGACCCAGAAGTTTCTGACCTGGCAGGGATTGAAGTCCATCTAACAATATTATCAATCAAATGAAAAACATTTTGCAAGGTCCTGAGTACCTCTATCACGCACAGACCTTACTGGAGTTTGAGGATGTGCAGACAATTTCTGGCATTTTCCACAATCAAGTACTGCTTGAACCTAAATTAAAAAGAGCATTCCAACCAAATACCAGATAGGAGAGCTGCTGAGCAGGCAGGCTACTGGCAAAGCAGATTTCAAAAAGGAAGCCTCTTTAGCATCTTGAAATGCCTGACCCTTTAGAATGGGGAGTTTGGGGATCTGACTTCATATTACTGTATTAGCCCCCAAAGTGAAAATGATCTGCCAAGCACACAAAATATCATTTTTTATTTCTTTAATTCCTTAACTGAATGCACATGTCTTTTGTAAGAGTTATTCTTCCCAGGCATTTAGAAATACTCCTCCTCTTCTTAGGAAGACGGTAGAGCAAAACAGGAAGCGTTACACGCATGTGTACATGGAGATTGTTATGGAGCTGATGGAAACACTGGCTCTTTATTCCATCATCTGGGTATTTACCTTTTGATCAAACTACTGAGACATTGGTAATTGCATCTTTATGACAAGGACACGTTGCTGCGGTAGCATCTGTGTGGCAGCGAGGAGTGATTATCTTGCGACACAGTTCTATTATACAGCCCTCCTACTGAATCGGCTTGCTTAGTGTTACCGAAGCACTTGAATGGTATTGCTTTCTCATGTCTCAGTATGGCAGAACAACTGCGTGAATAACTTGAGAATGAAGAGCACTATTTATCCAAATGAGTCCTCCAGTGCCTTCTTGCAGCACCTAGGCTGTATTATTTCCTTTAGTTTGATTCATAAAAATACAAATAAGTGAGAATTTATTCCTTTGCCAACAATTAAAGGAGCTGGTTACAAATAAAACATGCCTTCATTTGAGAGACCCTTTCATGCATAAACTCCTTAGAAGTGAATGCATTTGCAGAGCTCACAGGCAAATCCCTTTCCTTCCTTTCCGCTGAGGAGTCTCCCCAAACCCATCACCTTGGCAATCACAGGCACGGACACAGTTGAGGTGCTCGTTTTACCTGAGGCTAAATCCCAAAGCGCTCTCAATGGGAAGCTGAAGGAACACCATGGCTGTGCTCTCCTGGGATATGAGACCTCTCCCACAGAGATGGCAGCACAATCCCTGTCTGCTACAGCGAGCAGCTCATCATCGAGCCCTTGGTGACGTACGCCTCACAAGAAGCAAGTTATCACGTTCACCATCAGCTTCAATGGCCAGTCTGGCTAAAGTCTCAAGTTGCTGTTATCTAATTTGAGGTGTCAGAGGCAGAAATGACAACAGTAAGTCCCAAAAGAATCCCTTCCAGAAGGTCTGCTGGTCAGAAACTAGGGAGAAGCCACCTGGAACAATGATGGCTCGGTGCTCAGCTGAGGACTTACCAACCCAAAGAGCAGGCTCAGCCCCAGAGTAAAACAGACCACCGCAGTCCTTGTCATCACCACAATCCTGAGCTGATCTGAGGGCTCTTTTGACAGGGATATTTAAGTCACTGAGCACTATCAGGCGTGGAGCCCTCAGTGCCGATGAAGTGATGAAGTTCAGTGGCTCACGGAGGAATGCCGTGGTGCTGAAGTGCACACTGAGCAGCTTCGCACCGTTCCTGCCTTAGCTCTCCTCCAGCGCACCAGTGATGCTGCCTGACTTTGATCCAGGCCTTCATGTTTTGGATCGGGGGAAATCCTCCATGCGGCACAAAACAACGTGGTGGCAATAACTGTGCATGCGGTTGCATGCGCGTGCACCAAACCCTACAGGAGAATCTTCTCCCCAGGTTTCAATAATAGGTGTAAGGTCTTGCTTCCGATCAAGGCATGGGAAGGTGCTTTAGTCGTCAGTGACACTGATTGCTGTTAAAAGCATTAGAGACTTTTGCCAGCTGTCACCACTGCCTTTCCAGTGTTAAACATAGGTAAAAGCTCTAGTCATGGAATTAAACGCAGCTGCTTGGTGCACTTCAGATCACCAATAAGGGATTCGGTTCCCTCTTATCCTAACCCCATCCTCCCCACAGCCCTTGCAGGCATTAACCTCCACGGGCTGCTGTGAACGTCTCAGGACAAAGTTGGGAATTTCAGAGTTTCTAACACATTCCCAGGAAAAATAGGAGTGCCTCAAATTCCTTATACAGCCTAAGACCACTCATTTCACAAACTGAAGGGAAAAAACTACCCCACCCAAACCAACCAAACTGCAATAGGGAAGATTTAATCAAATCTGAAACCTGTTCATCAGCGTGAGCCCAGCCATACAGTTTTGCCATCCACCCAGCCCACCAGATACAATGTGAAGCAGCAACAGAGCATCCGAATGAAGCAAAAAAACATCTGAAAATAAAAAAGGCTAACGGAGGAATGGATGCCTCCACAGAGCCGACTCAGGCGCAGCCTCCCGCCACTACCTGAATGTGTCAGAGCGCCTGCGGTTATTCTATCCTCAACAATGTTCATTTATCCAGGACTAAATATGAGATTTCTAAGCTGCATTTGTGAATTCCTGCCGAGGCTTTGATTTAGTTCCTGACATGCTGCAGGGAGGCATAACCGCAGTCAAGGGTTACATTGCTATGCTCACTTAATCTCCTCTATGAAATGCCACAAACAGGAGATCCCCTTAAAAAATACATGCAAAAGGGAAAGAGCAGCAGCAAAACCACCTTTTCATGTGTGTGGGAGACTCGCCTGTGTAAGAGGTAGGGCTGGGGGAAGACACCGTTCCTGCCACGCAGCTAATTACCT
Organism: Gorsachius magnificus; assembly: GCA_034008185.1. Taxonomy (NCBI): domain Eukaryota; kingdom Metazoa; phylum Chordata; class Aves; order Pelecaniformes; family Ardeidae; genus Gorsachius; species Gorsachius magnificus. The sequence continues at coordinate 18,788,324 of CM067083.1, read as the reverse complement.
TGGGTCCTCTTATCAAACAAATGGACTGGGATGATACGCCAATAACGGGAGGAAGGATCTAATTGACGGATACCAGGGGGTAACACAGATCTTCTTGTTAAACTAAATTTGTTAATCTAGTGTATATGAGAAAAGGGCAAATGGGAGGGAGAATTCTTCCTTGTTAAACATTTGGTAAATGTTGGGTTATTTGAGCCCTGGGGAGAAGTAAATGTATTCACTACTTAAAGGCTGGAGCATTTGGTCTTCTCAGTTGGAATTTATCCCCGATTTGAAAGGAACATTTTTTCCCACTTGGAAAGGTTAGCAGCCTTTGTCTGTGCGAGTGATTTAACATAATGGACCATGATTATTGTTGGATTATTATAATGGCACATTGGCACAGTTATAGTTAAAGTTTTGGCAGAGTTTGTCTCATAAACTGCTATTTTACAACTCGGCTGTAAAAGTTTACTTCAGTCTGAAACTTGAGATACAAGATCTCAGTCCAGGAGGAGTCTTTTTTACTTTTTTAAGCCAAATTAAAAGAAAAAAAGAGCTTAAAAATTCTCCTGGCTAATGTTTAAGTTATGCAAGTATTAAATACAAATTGAAATCTACTGGCTGAAGACACTTGACGGCATTTGCTTGCTCCTGAATGCCTTTGAGTTAAATCAAAATTTTTTCAACCCCTTTCATGTAGAAACATGGCTTTCCCACTTTCAGTATTTTGAAGAAAAATGTGGAATAGTAAAACAGCTGGGGTATTAAACAGAAAAATGAAGACAGTGTGTGCCACAAGCACTTTCCTCAGTAGGATTACTAGCCTGTATTTGTTATTAAGAATGCAACTGATTTTTTATTTTGCATATGTAAATACCCAATCATTTGTTTTAAATCAATGTTTGCAAAGTTTTTTTGCAACCTACTAATATATTGAGGAAAAATTCCTCTTGTTTTAACAGCCCCTCTGGCCATTGTAGAGTAAGACGATAGGACGAACGATGTCCAGCACTTTATCATCTGCACAAAGCCATTGAATTTTCTCCAAATTTCTTGATTCTTAAAGGCACAGTAGCCAAGTGACCCCATCAGTTCTCATTTCTGCTTCCCCAAAGAACTCTAAAGGAACTCAAATATCAGACTATGAAAATACCACTTACTGGTACTGTAACTTTACCATTTTTATCCAGTTGGTGCCAAAGATATTGCAGATGGCAAATACACCATCACTCCGAGAGAAAAGGTTTGCAGAAATATAGGGCAGCAAGTAATTTCTGTCTTAAAGCTGTAGAAACTATAATAAATAATAGAGTTATTCAAGATAAGGCTACACGTGATAAGCTGAGGAAGAGCCAACGTAACTTTTGTAGAAGAACGTCATGCCTCGCAATTCGGTTAAGAGCCCTCGAAAGGATTCAGTCAGTATGGGTGAAAGCAACACACGCAATATAGCGTACTTGGATTTTCTAAACACTCTCAAAGTCCTTTTACAGAAGCGCAACAAGAGGTTGTGATAATTGCATAAAAGACTAGAAACCAAACAGTACTAAGTGGTCATTTCTCAAAGTAGAAGGAATGTTTCAAAAGAAATATCCAATAGTTATTGCTGTTTAATAAATTCATTAATGGCCTAGGAAAGGCCATTAATTAAAAAAAGTTTCACTACTTCAGAAATTTTGTATCAGCAGCCAAACTAAATGTAACCCCAAAAAGCTGCAAAAGGACTCTCTACACTCAATGACAAAATGAAAAATGAAATTCTGTATCAATAAACACAAAGTAATGCACTTGGGAAAAACAGCTGGCGCCATAAATATACAAGGATAGGCTTTAAGTTAGCTATAACTATGTGGGAAAGAGGTCTGGGGAAAGGAGAGCTCACTGGAGGTTAGAAGGGGAAACAAGGATTAGGCATTTTTAGGAAAGGAATGGGGACCGAAAGGAAAACCTGATCATTACCTAAACCTGCAGCCTGCCTCTTAGGTAGGATATAGTTCTGTTCACTCATCTCAAAAAAGCATATACAAGAACACAAAGACATATAAGGAGGGCCAAGGAGGATACACGGAACAGCTTCAAGACGAGCCTATATGGGTAAGGATCCTTCAGCTTGGGGTAGAGAACACTGAGGGCATGTTACCAGCAGAGGTCTGCACAACTGTAAACAGCATACAGAAAGGATGTAAAGAACTATCATTCATCACTGCTTATTATATAAGAGTTAGGGGATACTAAAACCAAGGAGGAAACCCCTGTGCCATCCTTCCTGATTAAACAGCAAAGCACAGCACCCCAGGAGTCAAACGCACAAACAGTTTCTAAAAGGAATTAGGAAGTTCACAGAGGAAGGTTTACAGGCAGGACAGGTCTTCTCCCACTTCACCTCTGCCTCCCAGTAATGCCAGAGGGTGCCTGGCTAATCCGCTTGCTCCCACTTTCTGTCCACCGCTTGCTCCCCGCCTTGCTTTCTCATCCAGAGCAGGTGCATCCCTGCCTTCTTGCGGGCATCCTTGCCTATATCATTTGTCCTGTCAGCACCCTTATTTGGGGAAGTATCAATTCTGAAGATATATTTACTAAAATACTTTCCTAGAACATGCCAGGGATTTGGGGATGCAAAGAAGGACCAAAGACACCTCTGACACAAGACCTGGCCAGATGCCTTTAGCCTGCAAACTCATGACCCAAAGAAATACCACCAGAAAACTTTACTGTTCTGGCATGAATACAAATTTCCAAACTTGTAAGATGTAAGCTGTTTCAGCCCAATATTTTGAGGTTAACCTCCCAGTTTTCTTTGAAGCCACTCTTCCAACACTGAGACATTGATATGGCAGGGAGTTGACGCAAACAGCTCTGGCTCAGGACAGCCAGAATCAGGAGTCTTTGGGCACTTTGGGGGAGGCTGTGGGATTATTACCCCTCTTACTATATGGTGGCTCTTGGCAAATGCTGTCTGCTCACAGGTGAAAACTTATCCACCCAGGTTTCTGGACAGCAAACAAAATGTTTTCCCTTAAAAAATTCCTTTACAGCAAAGTTTTAGCATCTGATCCCTGTGGTTTGCGCTCTTGCTGCACAGAAGAGTACCTTAAGTTGCCTTTGTGCTGCTTAATCCCCCTCTAGCCTGGGCTACACTTTATAAATGCATGCAATAAGAGGAGGGGTGAACAGCGACCGACTGTTGGGCTATTTCAAGCGTGCCCACCGGTGCCTTCCGTGCACTCCGCAGAGCAATGGCCAACCTTTGTTTGAAACCCATCCTGTTTGAAAGTGGCGTCTCTACACAACACACACATGCTGGGGCTACCTTAAGAGTACTGAAGGTCAAGACAAACGCAGAATAAAAGCTAATCTGCTGACTGCTTAATGACAATTAACATTTTCCATGGGTAAAAAGCATTAGAGGCAGCCTATAGCTTCAATATTGAGTTTAATTAATTTTTTACTTTTTAATCCCGCTCATAGCATAGTTTGTAACATTCCAAGTCATTTATCTTCTGTGTATTAAAATGATGCCATTCTATAAATAGCTACAGGTTTCTTGGCAATCTTGGTGTGGCAGTGGATTAATTAAACAGGAAAGCAGAGAGTGTGGGGACTAGATTTATATAATGAAAACAATATATCTGCTAACACTGGAGAAGTGCTGACACTGTAATAACACTGATATTAATATCTGGTACAGAACATCTTAGAGCGCATTAGTAAGATGGTTAAATCTGGTGGGCTGAGAAACGATCAGAACACAGAAATTACCAGAAGAAAATAAAACCGTTACTTTACTATTAACACCGGGAGTCTCACCCCCATTCAGAAAGATTCACTGGTATCTTATATTTTAATATCCAGTGCCTGCAAAGAGCAGTCCACTCATCTCCCATGTGAGCTCCACAGCAGTTGCGAGAACACTGGGATGTTTGCTGCGTTGTGTCCCTAGACAACATCACACCAATCTGGAGTCAAATATGTACTATAGAAATCAATGAGAAAAAAACCATATAACAGGTTGGCTGTATTAGCTAGCTGGTACACTGAAAGGGGGGATAAAATTTAAATTATGTTTTTTTTTATGTTAACATAGTCCTGTTGACTTCAAGAACAACTGTGTTACAGTGTGGAGAATGAACATCCAAGCACCACAACAAAACAACCAGCTTGACGTTATGAACATCTTCCAGATTTCATAGAAAGTCTCAGGTAGAAAATTACCTTCAAAGTTTATACAAAACAGAACAGGGCAAAAGCATAAAACACACAAAGCAGCTAAAAAAAAAAATCCTCCATAAATACAAGATGTCCCAGGACATTTAAATATTCAAGAACTCATTCAAACTTTACTTCATTACACCTAGAAAATGAAATGCACCTACGAATTTCCCCTTGATACCTTCTGCACTTCAAGTTCCACCTCATCCCAGGGCATTGCACATGATGGAAACAAATAGTAAAACTAAGTTATTTATTAAAATTATAGAATAAAGAGTCAGAGCAAAGATATAGATGCATGTCAGTGGCCCAAATAAATTAGGGTCATTTTCATCAGTAGATGATGACAATGTTTACATTTATTATAATATTTTCCACATAACTATTCTGTCTGGTGACATTTTTGCACATATATTAAATTTATGTGACAGTAGATAATCTATAGAAACACAGTAGTGTGAATACATTTACAGGCTATCAAATATTTTAGACTTTCAAGTGATGCATTTTAAAACACAGTAAAATGAAGATAATTTACAGAGGAAGAGAAAGATTCTGGTCTTGGCTACTAATAAGTAATCTCAGCCTTCCAACAGGTCTGAGAGTACCAGACCACATTGTTATTACCTTTAAAGGCAGGAGGCATGTTAGGAAATAACAGAGGTGGGAAGATGCTTATAGGACCAGGCTACCTGTATAAATCAGTACAGAGCTATCAATGAAGTTATACTGATTCTCACCAGCTGAGAACCTGGCCAAATATCTTAAATCCTGGTTCCTGTGGAATACACCCTGATGCAGGAAGATGAACATGATCAGAGGCTGTGATTTTTGAATTTTTAGGGCAACCTTCATTCTGGCTCTTGGCAATTAGCACAGATAAAGTCTATAGTGAGAAAATAACAGGAAGTAGACCCTGTCCAGCTCCACCTAATTCAACCTAACTCGTCTCTATTCTCCTCTCCAGCCAGCCCTCACCCCTTAAAGCCGTGTCCCTTAATTTATGACCCTGTCCCTCCACCTCCAAGCTCCAGCCTCATCTCCTGACCTCATTCCCTTATTCCCCATCTTTCTGGCCAGAGGCCAATGCCCTAGCCCCTTGCCAAGTCCTGCCCAGGGCTCATTGTCCCTCCACTCCATCTCTCCCACCTTCACGATCCTTCACCTCTCCAACCGAACCCCAGGCTTCTGGTCTCACATTGCCTGCCCTCCTGTTCTTCTCATCTGCGTCCAAACTGAATAGTTTCTTTTTTCCTGAGCAGTCTTGAGGGCTAGCACAGAGGTGCAGGCTTCCTAGCCCAAATGTTCACCATCTTCTAAAAGCCATGAAGAAATGGGCAGCTCATGGAAAGCACATCTTCACCTCCCGCCCTGCAGCCCTCCTGCCTTGAGGCCAAGGCAGACTCTGTGGCTCTTTGGGCAGAGAGTCTTAAGCACCGCTAAAATCCAACTCCTTGCTGCTGAATATGTATGAACTAAGTTTGTTAAAAGCCTGACAGCTTTGCCAAATTTGGGTGGATTTTGACAGAAACTGTAAAAGGCATATCCTTGAAACAAAAGCCAGTTTGTTGCCAGCTTTCATGCCTCTGCTCCAAAGCATGGGCGTGCCACACAGTTTTAAAGAAAAGATCACCAGAATTGTTTTTTGCCTTTATTACTTTTTTTTTTTCTACTATTGCAAAACACTGTTGTTCCAGCCTCCCCCACTGCCCTGCTCCACCCCTTAGCCCTATTTTTTCAGATTGCTTGGGCTGAAATTTTACAGTCTAGAGTAGATACGTGGAGTGGAAAGCACGTCACCAAAGCGACTAAATGTAGCAAAGACACATGCACCTGAAAACAGGATCTCCTAAAGGTCCCTCGACTGTGAAGTGCTCTTCCAGTCCCAGTTTCTCAAAGCTTAGGCCATACAGCATATTCCATCTTTTCTCACAGCCAGGTCCACACCCCACCGCAAGGTCACTTCCCTCAACCTCAGGATGGGGCACTTTTGGGGAAGCACAGGTTTCTGCTAGTGTGGCAAGGTGCTTGGCTTTTTGTGGGAAAAAGACTTTTAATTAAAAATCAGGAAAAGGGATGAACTGAAATACGAAACTGGTGCATCTAGTATTTGTTAATGGCTTGTTTTAAAAATTTGTGAGGTGCTTTAAGTCCAGGATAGGTTCCAGACACACTGAATAAATATAAATAAATACAGTATTCCTCCCTCTGCCCCAAATGGGATATAAGCAACAACTGACAAGCTGCCTACAGAGCCTAAGGAAGGAAACAGATGTAGGAACTTTTATAGGCAATTCCTTGGAATCACTAGGAACACTGGTTAAGCATTAAAAAAGAAAGAGCCAAACACAAACAGTCATTTATGCATGTCTAAAACTTCTGTTTGGAGCCAAGAGCCAAGCCAGCCTCCAAGCTACTGGAGATATCATCCTGGTCCTCACCTTCTCCAGGGGAATGGTGGTCAGGCAGCACCTGTCCAAGGGCTGCGCTGTGTCCCAAAAGGCAGCGCAGCACACCACGGGCTGCGCTTCTCATCTATTTATTATAAGCGTCAGAAACTGCAGCTTCTTTCAGTCGTAGCCACTAGTGGATTCCAGAAAACTTTGTTCTTCTGCTTCTTGCAGCTGACAGGGAAGCCAGGAGCTGCCAAGACACAGCCACCCTTTCCTTTCCCCTTCCTCCATGCACTGCAAGGCGCAGCATGCAGTAGACAAATCATTAAAATCCAACTGGCTCTCATTTGTGCTACAAAACATACCCAGAGGAGATCTAAGAAATCCCTCACTTTGGCTTTCTACCCCTGAACCGAGACTTTGAACTATTCCAGGCAGTCGACGCTTCTTCTCAGCCAATGCCATGATGTGGTGCGTGGTTCAGAAAGAAAGAAACTCAGTTCAGATGATGGAAAACTACGCAAACTGTTCTCTTTATGGTACATTGCAGAAAGCTCTGCATACAGATGTACATGGCCAGGCTAGAAGTTTTATGCCCGTTAATGACTAAATGGAGGACAACACACACAAGAGACATGGAGTTCACCGCAACACTCAGCTCCAGTTTTGGAGGTTCTGGGCTCTACTCCAAATTCCCTAGTAAGTGCCTGCCCCCACCAGTCTGAAACGAAACACTCACATTCCTAAAAAGCCTGAGGAACGCTCTGGTCCCCAGCCTCCATACTGAGACAGGGGTAGGTTTAGATGAGACTCAGGGGGTGCTAGGATGCACATCTGTTCCAGCGTCCCACCAAAATCCTTCCCTGGGGAGCTACTGTAGTCTCAGGCCAGGTACTTTGCCAGGAGAAATTCCCTGCCACTTACTTCCCTCTGTCAAAGCCCTTGCAGGGTACACATGTTAATTAAATTCCTTCTTTAGGGGAATGGTTTAGGTTAGGACACGCAGAGTCAAGGCTTACACTACAGGCTCAGCCCTGCCAGATGCTAAACGCCTCTTCCTTGCTTGACGAACACTGCCAACCAATAGCCCGGAAAGCCAAAAACCCATCGCTACCTTGTGGCAAGATGAAGATTAACAGAAAGCCCAGATTCACCAGCCCTATTTCATATACAAACCCTTACAGGTCAGTCTAGTTTCACTTGCAGGAAAATGGTATCAAAGCAGTGCTGCCCGTCAATAGGACGCAACCCTGTTATCCAAGAATCAATAGATCAGCATCCCTTTCTTTTTAGGATACTGACTGAGTGTTACTGAATGAAAGGCTTCCTTTAAACTCGTCGATTTGAATTCCTCTGCTGACAAACATATGCACACACCTCCCCCAAGCTAGTAAGAGGAATGGTAATTATTTCCCCAGAGAACAATAATTTTGCAATAAATTTCAGAAGCAGCATGATTTAACAAATTAAGCTGAGAGCCAAGGATACTAAATGCAGTTAACTTCTTTGAAGCTAGTGGTATCAAAAATTATTTCCAATATCCCTTTAAACACTCTCACTTTGAAAGGATGAATGCAGAGCTCTTGACAAAATTCCCGGCTCGTGTTTTGAAAGGAGCAAGAATCTAAAACTGACTCTAGAGAAACATCTTTCCAATGGGTAAATCACACGTGCATTTCTCTTCCTGGCACTGTTTAGAATTTCCTAGAGTTATTAATTGATAGGACTATAATAGAAGCAATATTTATAGCAGTATCACATTCAAAGCAGCAGCATTTTTACTTTCATTATTCAGACCTGAGTTTTTTCTACATATTAAAATGACATTTTTCACATCTTCCTATTACTTAGCACTGTGGGGTTCTTGCTATTTTATTATTACCTTATGAAAGACACCAAACTGCTGAAAAATGGGTAAAAGTACAGTTTTCCTTTGGAAAACAGCAGCAGTGGCCTGCCAACATACAGCTTGGACATTACGACTGTTAAAGGATTTCTGTGTAGCTAGGGGTTTCAGCTCAAATGTAGTTTTTGGGTTTTTTTCTATGACACAAGGAGGAACTTATTAAACTCCTAAAAAGATCCTTCCCTCTGTAAATCGTTCCTTCTCCCTTTGCTATGATAAATGCCATCTCAGAGACTGTGATACACATAAACTTTGAGGATTTATAGTGCATTTCCAACACTAATATTAAACATATCCTTTAAACTTTTTTTTGGAAAGCTTTCGATTTTTTCCCCCCTTCAGAATCATTTAATAGCTGTTAAGTCACCTTCAAAGAATTTGCAAATCCTTTGAAGTATGGTACAAAAAATAGACTTCAACATCTTCCGAACAGTTGCAGGTAATGCGTAATAATTTTTGAAGGCACACAGAGAAATAGCTGTCTAATGCCAAGTTACCACCTGCTACCCTGAAAACGTACTCTTGACAAAGTCAACTTTACAAACACGCTTTTGTTAAGCTCCCTTACGCTACAGTGGCATTGGGTATGAATGACAAGGGCTTGGGTTTTGGTTTTTTTTTTTTTTTTCTTTTTTGATAACTTACATATGTTTCATTTTTAGAGAGGAGATTCTTCTACAATTGGACAATCCCTTTGCAGCAGGGCTTTGGTTTGCAACATCATCTTGCTTTCCCTCCACAAAGACAATGGATATCTTCGCTGCCTCATTCCTTACAGATCTGATTTGGCGGGGTTGTTGAATAGGACTGCTTCCGCTTACCTGTCATGGTTTTTTCCATTTTGTGACAACATGGCCATGAATTGTCAATAATAAGCCTTTAGGAACAAGACGTTCCTGAGCAGTCAATTACCAAAAATCTTTTAAAAAGTATTTCAAATTTTAACTCGCTCCAAACTCCCTTAACATGCATGTGGCAGAGGGATGCTATTGCCCAACCACCTGAGAACAAAGATTTCCAGTGTACGAAAAAATAATTATGTCCTATAAAAGTTCAGAGTGCAGAAGTTTTGCACAATTAAAACATTTTCTGAATCTTGCTAGCGGCTCAAAGGTTAAATACTTTTCTTTGCTAGTATAGACCACATAATTGAGAGGAAGCAAGCGAGTTTATTCTTTGAAAGGCCATGAAAAAAAACCCCAGAAGTTTATTTGTGCTTGCAAATCCTTTCAGGTCTAAAGAACCAGCAAGATAATAAATTGTTTTTGCTGAAAACAGGAAGTTTGGCAGAGATGCAAAAGGACAGCTAAACTTTGGCTAGACGACCCAAAACACTGTGTTCTACTTTGAAAGTATTTCCAACAACCAAAAAAAAAAAAAAAAAGTGAAGTACCTCCTCAAATCCATAGAAAGCTAAAGGAACAGCAAAGGCATCTGGCAGCGGTAATTTGTTGCCAAACTTGTGGTTGTGTTGTGCAGGCTTACAGGCTGGTTTGCCAGTTTGCAGTAACTTGCATCAAGAGCAGCTGAAACCCACATTTATAGAGCCTCAAATGGTGTCAAAGTTAGAAAAGTCTCAAGGAGTCTTTTCTTTCTTCTTTTCAGCTGACCAAGACCAAAGGAATAAATAAATAAGCATCATTCATAATGTTCTGGTGTATAAAGGGACACAACAAAATTCTGAGTCTCAGACTAAGTCCCTACCAGGTTTGACGGAGCGAAGGCCAAACTACGTTTGGCAAAACAACGCAACAGCCCTGGCTTGTGCCGTCTCCTTGCCACTCGTACCCCATCATCAGGCCACTAGAAGGACCTTCTGGCACGAGAAGACATCATTCAGCACACAACACAACTTGAATGCAACAGCTTCGAGGACATCTGTGTAAAATCACGTTTCCTTAAAAAGAACGTATGCTCACAATACATCCATCCTGGAGACCACTGGAAACTAAGGCACACTCCGGCCTTTCAGAGGGATTTCAAATGGGTTATAGGACATGACCACCTGCTACAGCCTGGGAGTGAAGCCAGCGACGAGGCTTATGGTAGGCTCCAGCACTGTCCCCTTTTTGTTGATATAGTGGCACTTTCTGGCACAGTTTTGGCCTGGGTGAATTAGCTCCCTCCCTACCAACGGCCAAGCAGGGTTCAGAGGTTGCCACAGGCCAAGGACTGCTCCTAGGAAGCTGTTCAAGCATTGCTGACTTCTTTTAGGAATGAAAGATTTTAGACCACACGGATACAAGCTGTACCATGACATTTGCCCAAGGGAACAGAGAACAAATCCCTAACCACTTCACTAACACAAATCTAGCAAATGACGCAAAGGATCACTTCCAGTACTATACTCATATGAATGCAGTTTTTAAGTAAAGAAATGTTAAATACACGAACTTTGTTTTTTGGGATAGAACTGGCCATGATTAATATGAGAGCTTGCCCTCCCAAAATGTTGGGGTTGGGTTTTTTTCCTTCTTTTTTCCCCTCTTTTCTTTTTTTTTTTTTCTGTCCTCCCTCCCTCTTATTTATTATGAAAACGCAGATCTTCAAAACATATATCACAAAGGACCACTGGATCCTTTGGGCCAACCAAAACATAAATATTATCAATACCATAAATATTGTCTTCTGAAACATGCAACTCTGAAATGCAATGATCATAGATTGATCTTTTTTGTAAGATCCATTACTAGTGTTATGCAGAGTCTTAACACCCGACTTTACCAACAGAGATGATTTTGACTATATTGTTTCTTTTAATCCTGAAAAAAGGCCTTATCACACAGTCCTAAAATAGGGTGTGCAAGAAAGCAAGCTCAAATCTTTTTCTCATTTGCCTTCCTCACTACAACTACTTGCTGGATTTAACTGCAGGACCGCTCCTTTACACCTGCAGGGGCTTGGGCAAGACAAAGGAAGCACACTGGTATGCTACGAAGATGTAATATGCAGAAACTGGAATGCAAAGGTCCCGAGAAGTCTTAACGATTAGCAAGGATAGCAATAAGGAGAGAAAAAAAACCTTACCTTTGTTTTGCAGTGTTCACCCTGGGACACTTAAACATCGAGCTTTTAGAAGGACTTCAGCTAGAACACTGATACTCTCAGCCCCTCTGAAAACCTAGACCAGGTATTTTATATTTAGCACCCTCAGCATCTGCTCCTTAAGAGTAACAACGATGGTGATAACACCACCACCCACACCTTACAACACAGCCCTTTTCATCTGTCAAAACCAAAACACTTCACAAAGGAGGCAAAACATTATCATCCCTGGTTTAGAAACTGAGAAATTAAAGTACGGAGAAATGAAATCACTTACCCAAGACCATTCAGCTGAAGCAGTAGCAGAGCCAAGAGAAGAAACCAGAGTCCCCATCCAGCTCTCCATTGTACGCCTTTTAACACTCCGCACTGCACCTTGAACTTCATTAGAGCAAGTAATATTATGCTTGACTTTCTCACGGATCCGGGTTAAGCCTCAGTTATACTCTGGAAGCACTTCAAAAGCTGTGGATTAAAAAGCACTGTATAAATGCAAAGTGTGATTATTATTCAACAGATATTGGAAAAATTACTGCAGTTTGTATTTGTTTTTCTGTATTTGTGGGATTTATGTTGTTTCAACACTTGAACAGCTTTTGATAATGACACCATCTGTTAATTCTCACCCCTCACTAAATTAGAACAAGTGGTGGAATTATTAGACTGCAGTTTTACAGATCCCAGCTTAGCAAACAAATCTGAACCCAGGGTCAGCAAGAGGCATTACCAGCAGTGGGAGGCAACAACCGGTCAGGCACAGCTTCCAGCCTGAGCAGAAGAAAAAAGATAGGACCATCAGGAACAACATGGCTCGTATCAAGCCCTTTGGAATAGCTCTTTGTTAGGTTGTGCTCCCTTTCCTGACCCTGCCAGGTGAACATCATTAACTCACATGCTGCTCAGATTGGCAGGGCAACAGTTGGTGGGGTATTCCAGCTCTGATCCGAGGTACCTGCAAGGTCGTATGGACACCTGGGTGGGAGTTCAAGGCTCTCAAATTGCAACAAGCTTCAGGTGGGCAGAGCTCTAAGTCCTCTGCCTGGAGCAACTGCCCCTCTAGCCAGAGCCTTGTTAAATTAATGCTGCTAGATTAGGGGCCAAACTGGTGTAAATGATTGCAATTTTATATGCAGAACACATGCATTACCTGCAAAAATACCAACTGTGGAGCCAGGGGAGGACCACAGGCATGTATTGGTAATACATTTTTAAGTAAAAAAAAAAAAAAGCTTATGATCAACCTGTTGTTTACCACCTCCAGCCATTTTCCTTAACTATTGATATCCTTCTCTCTCCTCTAAGAGGTGCTCTTCCTCTGTCTTTGTACAGGTTATATGAGCGTTTATTTAATGTACTTGTACCTGCAAGAGGGTCAGGCTATGTTACATGCAGATTACACACTGAAAATACACAGATCCTGATCTCTGGACTACTCTTTGCATGCATTGTTAAACATCCCTTAATTTTTTAAAGAAGCTTTTAACTCCTTTTTTTCTGAATTAGTCTTGACAATTTCATTTTTTTCTTGGGTACTGAACCAAATCCCAAACAGCTGAAATCCTGTATTTTGCAAATCCTTTTTATTAAAGGGATGGACTTTTACTACGAATGCAAGCTGTGATACAATGCATACTTCACCAGACAAGGCAATGGGAGTTTGCTCATGCTGTTTATGAATGTTCAGGATATCTATGAAAACCTCAGCCCTCCATATTCCTGATTATGCAGGAGTCAGGTACAACACTGCAGTTACACTTGTCTAGCGAAACCTCTGGTGGAGATCTTCAGATTAATTTTGGGTTTTATTCATCATCACTGTAATTACCTCATGTCCAGAAATGAAAGAGATTTCCCACCTGCCACTAGCACAATTTCCCATTGCCTTTAGTAGGCTTATAGGAAGGTTCACGTAAAGCAGGGAATTAGGTTCCTCTTCCCTTTACAGACAGGGACATGAACATATGTTGGTGGCACAATGGAATGATACAATGCTCTGAAAACCCTACCTTTGGTAATGGCAAAAAGCATAGTCATTCTAGCATGATGCTTTGCCTGATCAAGCATCTCATGCTATATTTATATTAAGGATATCACGTACTGAGGCACAGAGAGAATGTGCCTGTCAAAAGGTCACACAAGGCATCAGCAGCAGGCTTAGGGAAAAGTCAAGATTCTTCAAACTCTACTGTGCCTCAGATGGAAGGAAACCCTTCCCTCCAGAATGTCCTCCAGCTGCAAAAGCGTGAACTCTCCTCTCCATCCTCCAGTCTGAACTACAACAGGGAGAATGAGCTTCACGAACAAAATCTACTCAACTAGTTGTACTGGGTGTCATCACAGTGGACCACAGCCATTTCCCATTGTCATGTGTGACACGAGACACTGAACTGGCAGAGGCTGTTGTATATGGTGCCAGGAATTACCCAGAAAGAATTAGTTGTGATCGAAGAATAAGGTAGTGACTTTCTCCACTGCCAAAGTGCTATCTCCTCATTAACCAGCAATAGATGAGACTGCACTGGAAAATGAGCCTTCTGGTAGCCCCAGGAAAGGTGGGTTAAGATCTTAAATCCAAAAGGTGCATGTGTGCTGCTGTGATGGGCTGAGAAAGGTGTCCAACGTGCAAAATCTGCCTAACAAAAACTCCCGGTCCTTGCTCCTCAGTCCCATTGACTGTGACTCTTTGATGCACGCTATAGTCAGCTTGCAGTGCACTCCAAGTGACTTAAAGTCACTTGTTGCTGTTATTAAGGGGCGATTATTCCTAAAAAGGAAGAAGAATGAGACATTTACTGGGCATTATAGGCACATGGTTGACATCACTACAAGCCAATCAGGACCCCTGAATCCAGGCCAGCTTTCTAAAGCCCTTTATGTCATTGTTTTACAAAAGGTATTTGACACCATTGCTGCCTTCTCAGATGTGATCTCATCCTTGACCCCAAGTGGCACTTTTAGGAATAGCTCCCTCAGGTTTACTTTTTATCAGATCATAAAGTACATCATATTCCCTTGCCTATGAGATGTGCTAAAACTTGTATCATTTGTAACTGGAAATCCTATAAAGCTGCCTGACAGTTTTTGTCCACAAAAAATTGAAGTCGAAGTTGGAATAGATGAGAAGGAAGCTTCCAAGATTAAAAAAAGGGTGTGTTTGGTGGAGGAAACTATAATCTGGAGCACTTTTCCCTAAATACAGTAAAGGCTAAATTTTTTGGGTAGTAACAGCAGGGCTGTATCCCTTCTTGGAGCAATAAACACATGGTCCCTAACTGACTTGTCTCACTGATATTACAAATATATGTTAGATGCTGTATTAAATATTTTCAGGTTTTCCCAGCTCTGCCCTAGGTGAACTCACTTTAAAACTATTGCTGTTAAACTGTTTAAAAAAAAAAAGGCAGTATTTTCAAATGCAGGTAAATTGCGATTATCATACAAGTGCATGGAAAATAATATAGGCACTTTAACATCCAAGGTAAAGATTTCACACTAGGACTATGCTAATTGTAACACTGTGATTCTCTGCAAAGAAACCAGGGTGCACGAACATGCCAGCATCACTCTTTGCAGCATCCTAGGGGGACTCTTGGAGTTATCTTTCATTTTGCAGATCTGCAAACTAAGTATGAGAAATTAAATGGCTTGCCCAAGGTCCCAGAGCAAGCCTGCTGCACAGTCAAATTTTCACGGTCGAAGATAAATAAGCAGCATGAATCTAAACAGGCAGGCAGGTTGGAGGATGTCAAAAGAAGGGGCCAGGAAGACTTGAGTCACAGCTGGCATGGGTCAGCATGTAAGTTGAGGGGGCAGAGAATAAGCTTAAGCTAAATATACTCCAACTCCTTGTAGACTCTGTGCTGGCAGTAGGCCAGGCTGCAGCAATCGTGGCTGGGGTAGGTTTAAAGTGCTCTCCACTGCCAGCTAGTCAGCCCTGCCTTAAATTAACCCAGCTGACTTTAGACTGAAACAGATGATGGGTCCTCATAAACTCAATTACACCAGTTCAGCCCTGAGCGAGGAAAGCTCTAGATGAAGTGTGGTGCTTTACACATATCTTGAACCTCCACCGTCTTCCCTGCAGTGACTGTTGACAGTGACCTAAATTCTGAAATCCATCTGAAAGACAAAGCTTCTGGTTAACCTACGCAACATCACTTTCAGGGGCCTTTGCCTAAGATTGCTGCGTAGATGATGAAAGGAGGCTTTCTGAGACCATTTTTCCACTTGATGTGGAGAATTCATGTAGCAATGAATTCGCTCAAGATGTTCCTGTGGATCTCTTTCCTGTTAGGGTCATCCATTTCTTGGGGCTCCTTTTATTACAGTCTCTGATCTTTCCAACTGCAAGAAACCACAATACTGCTTTACTGGAGACCTGTTTAAGTCGCGATATAAAATGGTGCTCATATATACTGTTAACAATTCCACTACAATCCAACCATTTAGTATTAAAACCCCCATGTTTGTACAAAGTTTGTGTATGTGCACGGATATAAATATAGTTCAAGTGCTAAATTTACATGCTGAGCCGACATTTTCTGTAATAAAATATTTAAGTGGTTTCAACTCCACCATGAGATTTTTAAAACAATCTAAGATAGAAAAAGACATCAGCACGGGACAGTATCAACTGGACACAGTCCGAAGATAAGTATCTTCATTGTGGACTGACACGGCCCAGTACAGATTTTCCCAGAGAGAAATAACCTCAATAATGCTACCTCATGCCACAGTAAACTAAGACCAAGCTTTCATTTTAAGCTGCATTTCTAATGCCTAGCACTTAAATATCAGAAAAGTCTAAAAAAGAACTGCCTGAGGCTAAGCCAAAGCAGAGTAAAACACCGGCCTGCAGTCTGCCCCTGGAAGACGGCTGAAGTGTTGTGGAATCTAGTAAGAGCTTTGACTGCCTTTCCACCTTGTTTCTTTTCTATGCTTCTTCAGAAATTTGGCTTTCCTAAAAAGTCACCTTTGAGGCTGGTCTGTCATAGCCAGGGCTGGACTGGTGGCAGGACTTGCTTGAGCTGAGTCCTGGTAGTTCAAGTAGAAGCTCTCCCACTTGTCATCACAGAATATATGACCTTATTACTCCTCCCTCGGTTCTGGCACTGACTGTTAATGCTGTTTGCAGCCAGCGAAGTTCCTCAGTGCTCTCTGCTGCCGTCTCTCCCAGCTCCTTCTGCTTTTGTTTTCCAATTGCAGCAAAAAATATGTGAATCCCATTTTCCGCCAACACTGAGATGAACAAACTCCAGAAAACAACGTGAAAGATAGCAAAGCAGGAAGATTATGTGTTAGGGTTATACTTCTAGCTAAGTATACGTCAGAACTTGCAGGAATTTATCTGTATATCGGCGAGATGATGCAGCTTGCTACTGTAGGATCTGGACAAATTAGTTAACGAACTATGGCCCTCAACAGCTCAGCTTTATCTCAGATTTTACTGGTGGGGAGAATAGAGAGTCAGAGAAGCCACAGGACGAGCCCACGATCGTGAAGAAAGTCAGCAGTAGACCTAGATCTGCTGGCTTGCCGCCCTGGGTGTTTAGCTTTCCACAAGCTTCCTGCTAGCGAGGGGTATTGCGGAGAGCTGGAGAAGCAGGCGGTTTTGGGCAAAGTAGCCCTTTTTCCACTGGCAGCAAAGAAGATGGCCAGGCAGGACTGGAGAGATGGCAGGGCTGCAGCAGCCTCCTCTCTGGCTCGGAGCAGTCCCTGTGTCAGAGCGTGAGGTCCCCTTGCTCCCACACAGCCCTATCCAAAAGGCATTGTCTGGAAGCAATTAGAGATATATTAGGTTTTTTTTCCATCGTTGCCTGACAACTTCAGCAGACACACATGCAGTCATCCCCCTCCACTTCTAAAGAACTTTGCTTACTGTTAACTATTTAAATGTTGAAAGTATTAAAGCTAATTGAACTCACTGCTTGGAGAACTACGTCTGAGGTCAACTGTCATATACGGTAACACTGTTTGGGTAAAAGGACTTTGGGGTAGTTTAGAAACCTTTAGAAAAGCGCTCATGCCTGTCCACATACTTGTCAGTCCTACTTGTCATTACTAATGTTTTTTTTTAGGTTGGACAAACAGATGGAGCTGCTTTGAGGAACTCCTCAAGGAACGGCTGGATGAACTAACTCTGGAGGTAGTGCTAAAAGTGGTGACATGAGACGCTACTCAGCTGGCCAAATTTAAGCACCTTGCTTCAGGTGCTTAACTTGGGACAGTCTTGATGGTCCATACAGGGGTAAGGGGGAAAAGAGATGGGGTGGGGGAAGAGCAAAAAAAGATATGCTCTTCCATAGATATTTAGATGCCGTAATTGCCTTCCAGAGGGACTGACTGTCTCCTCGTCAACTTTATGGGAAACATCAAAAAATTATCCTCTAATTGTAGATATTGTGAGTATCATCTCAGTGTCATCCTGAGAAAGAGCCTCAGACAGTAAATGATAAAAGCCCTCTTGACATTCTATGATTCTATGACTTCAAAGGTGTTATTGCTTGCTTACATCCAGCTGAGGATTCGGCCCAGTATTTTTAAAATGCTAATGCTCCTTGGCCTGTGGGTGAACAACTTTATTCTGACTGCCATACTTTTTTCTGGGAGAAAAAAGGAAAGACAGAAGAAGTTGGTGGACTTTAATGGAGCAGCAGCAGAAGCAGAGGACTTGTCCCTAAAGTGATCCTTGGCTGCTGTAAATCCAGAGCAAGTGACAGCACATCAGGACCAGACCTGTACAGCAAAGATGTTCCTAATGCTGTGAGATCATCTCCTACATGCACAAACAGACTACCTTCCATTGCACCAAACTGGTGAATTTGGGGGTACCAAGGTCTTTTGTTGCTAAATGGAAAAAGCAGCCTGCTAGAAATAAACAGCAGGTATTGTTGATTTTATAGAAGAGCGAGTTGTCTTTAAGGCGTGTGGAGGAACGTAAATATCCCACACATCCAGACACTCTTTGCAAAGACTGAAAAGAAGAAAAAAGAGAAAAGATACCGCAGCAAGGAAGGCTCATTCTCTCTCATCTGCCAGATCTAAGGCAAGACGATAGGCACTTCTGTTTTGTAGGAGGAAAGCAAGGCTGATGGCAACATGATTCTGAAAGGTTATAAGGAGACGCACTGCTGTTGGAGAGGTTATCATGGGACCAGAGGCAGCCAAGCTCTAAAGGAGATTGCAGTTATAGTATGTCTAAGCTCTTGTCATTAAGCATCTAGCCAATCTTCTGGGAGATGACAGGAAACCTCCAGATGGCAAAGTCCATGCCCTAGGCACGCTCATATCCTTTCACATCTGTGACTGTGGCCTTGCACAGGCTTTGCAAAAAACAGCATGTGAGCTTCCACCACACTTTGAACTACAGGCAGGAGGCTTAGATCCCCAGCAGCACAGGGAACGGTCATGAATGGTCTTACTGGGTCATCAGCCAAACTTTCTAATCTGTATGAAATAATGAATTACTATCAAAGGGACAGGAACAGTCCAAAGCAGCTGCAGGGCTCTTCTGAGGGAAAGTGAGAGTCTTGCATTTGTCCTGCACTTATATCAGAATGGGAATAGCCTGATGACCTAAGAAGTGAAGTAATTTTTAATACCTGCTCCTTTTTCGCAGTACCTGGAGGGGTAGAGTCCTGCACGCCTGTCTCACTGGTTATCATTATTATGTCATCCAGATCAATCATTTCAAGCTCATTCAGTTGTAAATGCAGCTTTGATCATTCGTTACACTTTGTTAGTATTTATCAGAGCCAGGACTCTGTTAATCTGAAACAGCAGCACTCAAAAAGCAAGGAAACCTGGGGTCCAAGAGCACTTATGGCAAGTTGGAGGGGTGGTGTTTGGGTTGGTTTGTTTTCTAAATTGTTCACATCTAAAATTTCCAAACTGCTGTAGGATACAGCTCCAAAAGGCAAGAGGAAATTTTCACTCTCTCAAGATAGGCACTGTGAGAGTGAAAGGCAAAGCGCCTGCCAGTTGCTGGAAGCCCATCGCTGCTCCAGCGGATCGGAAACAAGCACAGGAGAGGGAGTTCTCCGCTGGCAAAACCTCTTTTATGTCAAAGTATGTGTAAGGCTCCTGGGGCTGATCCACAGCGCACTGAAATCACTGAAACCAATAGGCCTAACTCATAAAGTGCTCCGGAGCAGGTCTTTTGCTGGTTTTAACTCCTTGTATGCACTGGCTGCAGCCTCTATTGCATTTAGGGCAAAGCAGAAGTGTCGCCTTTTAATTCCAAACCCAGGAACTGAAAGGAGAACGCACTCCAAATGCTCTCCTTAGCGACGACAAGCAAAAATTCTTTAGCACCATCTAGCTAACGTTGAAGGTAACCCACGTTGACACTTCTTCCTACAAATTTGCTCTGCCACCGACACTCCCTGGCTTGAGCACGCAGACTTCAAAAGCCGAAGAGATAGGTGCTGCATGCTGATGAGGAGAAGGAGAGGGTTTAGCAAAGCACCCAAGAGCTGAGCATGCATTTCACATAGAGCCAGACGAGGCACCAATTACCAGCCATGGTAAGTACAAGTGCAAATTTCATAAAACAATTTAAACAGCACCTTGTTCAACAATCTGAGAAAACACAACAATGGGACATGGGAAGGGACGAGGATACCTTTTATGCTGAAATGTGAGTGAGAAGATGAATGAGAAAACGCTGTGGAAGCAAAACTTAATGCAGGAAGATTTGGTAAAGCTGAATAAAGGGCTACAAAATTAATGGGAGGTGCCTAGAAAAACTTTGAGAGATTAGTCAGAGGCAGTCAATCAAAATCCTTCAGAAGTTCATGCAATATTTGCTGAAATGTTCCTGTAGAAAAAAAAAATACAATAGGGTGAACAGTCCAAAACAGTCCTGCATTTTGGAATGAGAGAGTTGGAATTTTCCTTTTTGAAATAAATTTTTTTCTTAATTTTATAATGCTGTATTATTATGTAAAATGTAAAAACAAAACCTCAGAAAACCAAGTTAGCAATCTACATTGAAACATTTCAAAGTCCCCTTTATAAACCCGTTTCGTGGAAAAATTTGAAACTGTTGGATATCACATTTCAGAATGTAGACAAATATTAAAAACTCAAGAAAAGGATTTTCTTTCCTAAAACTTTAATGAAAAATTTTCCAAACTTCTTTTTCCTTAAATTTCTGATAAGAAATCTGTTAAGGTGATATTGGAACTGCCTGCAGGATAAGGCACAATCATCTAAAGAACTATTTGACTTGGGAACCTCCCTTTTCTAAAGAATTACTAGTAAAGTATGAATTTGCCTAAATTATTGTTTCATGTAAGACTGAACCACTGTCGGAAAAGAACACGTCTTCACCTTTCATGCCTTTGGCAAGGAAAAAGAATCAAAATATACAAGAATAGGAAGCATTTTGATTTAGCACTGGCCCAATTCTGTTTACATTTGGGCCTTCAGAAATTTCCAACTGAGTTTTATTTTCACAACCAACTAAAACAATATTGTAAATGTTGACCTCCAGCTTTTGACCTAGGTTATTTAAAACCACTTACTAGGCATTCTTAAGTGTCCTCCCACAAAGTGTTTGTCTGTCTTTGGTTTTTTTAAGAAATGACCCAAACCAATCCATTCCATCTTTCCACAAGTAAGGACTGTGGGCAAACTGATGTATTTTTATTTAAGTACTTATACCCTGATTTTCAGACTAAGAAGACCCAATTCCGAGCCCTAGGCTAACTTGTGGTCCAATATTAAAAGCAGTTTGTGCGTACAGCCTTCTGCTGTACAGCCTGTGCTCCAAACTAGGACACAGAAAGAGGAAGCAATGTCTCCAGGCTTAGTGACCATCTGGAAGCTTTGCACCCCCCAAACAGAGCAGGCTGATAGTGGCTCCTCAGTCTAGATAAAATAGATATCACTCTACAAAGGCTGGCTGTAGAGACCATACTCTGTAGAAAGGACAGGCTCAAACAAGGTCCAAATTTTGAGGATGGGGCTTGGGTGGGGACAGGAGAAGGAGTAGACTGCAGAGGAGCACAACCCCTTCCACAGGAATACAGCAAACCTCCGCCAAGCTAAGTTACATTCACAGTCACACCACGTAATGTGGTCAAAAACTAGAGGAAAAGGCAGTGGCAAGGAGTCTGACAAAATCAATACCTACAGAGCACTGCGGTGGAGATGCTGAGCTGCGCGGTGCAAAAGAAACTGGAGCCAACGCTTCCACCGGGCCTCCTGGCTACCCAGCCACCTCCTGCTGCACAGCCCTCTGGCTAGCGTGGCAACGCTCTCACGGCTTTGAAAACAGCACATGTGTGGTTGGATATGCTTACTTCAGGAGACAATCAAGGGAAGAGTTTTTGTTTGCTTTCCTTTTTTACCTGCCCATTTTCGGTATTTCGTTCCTTTCTGATTTGGCTTGTACAAAACACTCTGTCAAAATGCACGCGATGGAATTGCCTCCGAGACTCCGAGCATACGCTATTCCCACACCCTCTCACACCCTGTAATAAGCTTTTTATTCTACTATAATTAATCAGGAATCAGTCCCTGTTTCCCTAAAATCACAAACAGTCATACACTTAGTATTTTGCTGTTGCTTTTCCTTTACCTGCTAATAACCCCTCCCTGAATTGCTTTCAAATACTCAGTTTTTCCAGCCACTACATGCTGAATTTGGACTTCCTGTTGGCTTAATTAAGTAATTTTTACCTAAATACTGTACATTTCCTACTGAAACAGCTTATGCCCGTGAAATCAAGGCATACTTTCTTCAAACCAGATCCAGATATTTTGGGGAGATGGACCACGGGGATAACTACAGACCTTCAGTCATATCCACGAGATGTCTACTGAATGTATTACTGGTCCTCTTATTAAATACTTCCAAATTTCAGAGTAATGTTTTGATACACAATGTCAGCCCATACACTTTTATTCCTGTGGAAGACAGAGGTGATCTCCAGTGCTCCCAAATAAGCAAGGCACTTATATCTCCACTTACAGAAATCCTATAGGCAATTAGGAGTCTCAGCCTCATTGAAAAACTAATGAAAACAAGCTAAAATTGGGAATTTTAACCTAAGTCATGTAGACCATTTACAATATTTTATGGGTTTTATCTTCAAATAAAGGTTGCACATAGGACACCTCAGCTTGAATTTATGTCAACTTAACTCTCACCCCTTGAAAAAAAGGAGTAGTTCAACAGCAGTGGTTCAGGAGAACCCACTACTAGTACTTTTAAAGAACAAAAAATGTAGCATTCACACAGGAATGGGATCCAAACCCCCCTGGAGCCAGTGGGCTTCCCATTTAATATGACAGGCATTAGACCAGGCTGATTATATTGACTGACGGGGAGGACAGAAATCGACTCTTTTGGCTTCATAAAAGCAAATGTCTTTTTATCTGAATAATTATTATTATCGTTAAAACAAAATGTATATTTTCTCAGCTTTTTATTTACAATATAAAGTGCTTTCCACAGTAAATCAACAAATATGAGTATTCATGTCACCAAGTGCTGATGATTAAAAATAATTACTTTAATGGCAGCTGGCCTGATGCCAAACATGATTAGCTTTCGCATTTCAAGCATGATAGTAGATAATTTACATCTCCTTTCACGCCAATACCAAACTACTCCTAATGGATTCTATTTTAGTTTTTATGAATTAATAGAAATTTAGTGTCCAATTCACTATATTATAGCCACCATTTGCTTTCAAAACCAAAGAAATGATTCAAAAAGGGCAGAAAGTATCCAAATCACAGGATCCATAGCCAATAAACTCAGATTTCCTGCTGACAGCGTCCTTGCCTGTGCCCTTAGAGCTGTCAGAGGCAGAGCGAGAAGGAAAATTTCTCAAACAGGCCAGAAAATCCTGTCAAGTGGGAAAACCCCATGGAGATACCCAAAGTTTCTCTACCAGGAGACGTGCAGGTTGAATCCCCTCTCTCCTGAAGCGCAAGGCAAACCTCCCACCCGCTCCACTGGAAAGGATTTTATTCTGGGGATAATGAAGGAAATTGGACATTTGCCTTTTAAGAGCATCACAAGGTGCTCAAGGACCTGGTGGGTAAAACCAGGAAATATATTTACATTCTTTTAGCCTAGTTTTAAAACCAGTTGCCTTTTACCTACCCATTAGGTCTGAGTACAGAGCCCTGTGGGGATAAACACTGATGTGCACAGGCAGGATTGCACTTGCCTGCCTCAGCTTGGTCCCGGGGTGTCCACAGCATCTGAACGCTCTTTGTGGGAGGAAAGGGAAGAGCAAACAAATTCCCCTCCATCTGGTTTGGGAGGTTCTGCCCACAGGAAATGTGGAAATGCAAAATACAGCAAGAAGACACGGTGAGTGGGTTCATGGGCAAGTGGGAAGGTCAGAAGGACAACCTTAGCTTTTAAACATGTGTATGGGTACAGGCAGGACCACTGCTTCTTAGATGGAAAGGAACATACAGGAACACTGAGGCAGAAAATACCAGGGACACTAAACTGGGCGAAGGACTCACTAGGCATGGGAACCAAGAATGAAAAATAAGATAACGCCCTCCAGCCAGCAGGCTGGAAGAAGAAAAGGGAGGTTGAAGCTCCCACAAGAGCAAATCTTGGTGATGTGGTTTCCCCTTCATCCCCAAGATCTCTACACCTCCAACAAGCCCAGCAAGGCTCCAAGCTGTGCCTGACTGCCCAGGTCTAGGGCCCTGGTCTGAAAGGTTTGACCACTTTTGGTGGCTACATGAAGTTGGAACTTGTGTTGTCTAACAACAAGCCTGGGAACAGCATCCAAAAAAAATGTAACTAAAAAGAAGCACAAAGAAGCCCCCTCTTGCCCCTCAGTGCTACGGAAGATCATTTCTGTTGCCCATGATGCCCTAAGACTGCTTCGGGGCTGCAGTAATGAACCCAACCCAAGTGAATGGGTTTCACAGGACCTGTAAACATTCATTTTCTTTTGCTGGTTGCTGATGCAAAGAAAATATATTTGTCAAGTTTAAGCCTTCACCTTTCAGCCTACTGCTGATGTAGAATATGAACACCTCTTGTGAAACCCCTCCAATTTACATTTCAATAGACCACAACCCTTGTATATACTGACATTAAAATTCCCAGCACTGGCAGCTTCAGTAGCTTCAGAAGAAGCCCAGAGCAAATGGACGTGGTGCTGGCTTCCCCATGCTGCCTCCCAGGTTTCAATCTTGACCATCTATAGGCTCCTATAGGGGCTATTGAGAAACTCAGACTTTCACATCAGGTCGATGCTTGGCTTGCACGGAGAGGCTCAGACACAGCAGCAATTAATGCTGCTTGTAAAGCTGTTTTTTAATGGGTGGACAGCTAGTGCAGTTTTTCCACAAAGGTCAGTCACATCACTTCCCAGAGGCTGTAGAGCAAATATTTGGAGGAGAGAAGGTGGGAGGGAAGAGCAGACAGAACTGATGGGCTCTACCAGTCGGAGCGAGTTTGGAATTGCTTACTTAGAGATAAAATTCAGTATCGCAACAGGAAATCCCGAGGCCCGGCCCTGTCCCCCAGACTAATTGCTGTTGGTCTGGCAGTACACCCCTGTCGCTGCACCATCCCTTCTTGCTAGAAAGAGCTCCCAACACCCCCCCCTCCTTCCACTTTGGCAGAAATCCGAGCGTATCCTCCGCACTCCGATTTAAAGTAAACCGCCATGTCATCGCCCTAGCACAAAAACACACAAATACCCTCCCACCTTCGTAAAGAAGCAAAACATTAAGCTTTATGGGTACAACAACTATTACAAAAAAAGCCCGACTATTTAATGCAATGTTGTGGTTGAGAATTTAACCACACAAAAGGCAGAAAATTCAAATGTACAATTCCCACAGAAACCATAACTTGGCCACATTTCACATACACACGTCAAGGCAGAAACTGTAATAGCGCATTCCCCCATCTGAATTATTGCATTTGCAGAAGAGGTACAGCTCTCCTCCTCCTCCCTCCACTTCTTTTGCCTCATTTTTTCTTATATATGAATGCTCAGTGGCAACATTTATGAAAAATTAGGGGAGGGGATGCCAGGGAAGGGAGAGGGGAAGACAGCTTTGGGTAAAAACACACGTGTTGTAGATGGTTCAAAAGCAGAGCTTAGCCTCCAAATCGCTTCCAAATACAGCTGTTTTGTGCCGAGGCCCCCAGCCCCAAGCCTTTCCCCGCGGCAAATGCTGAAGTCTGCATCATAGCTTAGCTGGATCACACAGCACCCAGCCCTAGGCAGACCCTCCCAAGACCTAACCCTGGAGGGCAGTGCCCAAGGGACAGCCCTCCAAGTCTCAGCTCCTTCCTTGCTCCTTCAGCATGGATTTGAATTCTGCCAAAGGTCTACTTAAGTCTACTCAGGTCAATGTGTGCCTGTTTCCTGAATCAATGCCGTGCAAGGAAATAAGGTGTCTTGCAGCCTATTCAGTTCATCCCTCAGTGTAAACAAACCATTGCCCTTTACAGGCCAGGCTGAGTGAGGTCAGCTTTTGTACAAATCTGGAGGGAGGACGTAAGTCACACATCTGGATCTACCATAGGTTACCTTCACCCCTCCACCAATGCAGACAAAACAAGGCCAATACTGCAGAAAGTCACCAACTCCAGGCTTCTATAGTCAGCTTTTAGAGCAGTAGCCGGTGGTGCTCTACATGCAGGCAGCTAAACCTTCCTCCACCCACACCAACCTTGCTGCTTAATCCCTTCCCACCTGCTCCTGGGAAGGAGGTACAGCAAGCAATAAGCTTCTTTCTTCCTGAATTTCCAGCCACAAGGTTGGAGTCAACTTTGCTTGCATGTCTTTACTCATACAAGCAAATGGGCATTTGTACCTGGAGGGAAGAAGTGGATCCAGGCACTGACCTGGGCTGCATGCTCACTTGGCCCTGGACAGTCACAGAGGCCAGTATGGAATATGTTATAATTCATGTGCTGTGCTATGTCTGTGCTGGCTCTGAGCAGCCTGTCCTGAGTGGCTGGAGCAGTCAGAAAGCTGAATTTCTTGGCACTTGTGAATTTCAGCTTGTAGAGGGGAGAAAAATGAGGTAACTTCTCCATTCATTGTACAGAAATTAAGAACATAAAAATAGATGAGCCATTCTGAGGCACCGATGGCCCATCCAACCCCAGTGGTCAGTGGTGGGCACTTCAGAAGCGAATATAAGCAGCATGGCAATTACAGTGATCCCTCCTC
Source organism: Gorsachius magnificus (assembly GCA_034008185.1). Taxonomy (NCBI): domain Eukaryota; kingdom Metazoa; phylum Chordata; class Aves; order Pelecaniformes; family Ardeidae; genus Gorsachius; species Gorsachius magnificus. Next base: position 18,761,604 of record CM067083.1, on the reverse strand, counting down.
TGGTATAATCTCTCAGATTCCAGCAATCAGCAGTTTGGGGACTTCCTGAGCCAGAGGTTGCATCTGGACCATCGTGTTTAATAGCTCCCGGTAGACTTCTCCTCCATGAATTTGTCTAATCCCTTCTTGAACCCATTTATACTGTTGGCTTCTACAACATCCTGTGACAAGGAGTTTCACACTACAGTCATGCACTGGGGGTGTGGGGGAAGCAGGGAGGGAGGAAAATTTCATTTTTGCTGATTTAAATTCACTGCCTAATTATTTCAGGGAGCACCCTCCACTTCTAGCAGTAAAGGTCATTCCCTGGGAACTTGCTCCCCATCATTCACACTGTTATCAGGTTCACCCAAGCTTCACTTCTACAGGCTCACCAGCATTTATTTACTATTTACTTTTATTATTTACTACCCTTCATAACAAAGTCATTCCATATATTCACCACCTTTCCCTGTGCCTGATCTCACTGTAACTCTTTCAATACAGGCAATTTTTCCTTGGTTCTGATAACTAATCAGAGCATATTACCCAGAAAAGTTTTGAAACTGAGTTATTTACACTGAAAATGCAGGCACAGTTACAGAAAAAGAAAAGAGAAAGTTCATTTTGCACTTTCATGGCTTCATTGACTTCAACTGAGCAACTAAGCTTTAACCAGATTTATGTCTGATATTCACTCAGCCACCCAAGTTATCTCCTGAGCTTCTACATATACCTATACATAATAATACAGTGAAATATTATTATAGTATAATGATATATTATTAGTTGTTCCAGAATTACTATAATTGAGTTATGAAATAATTCATAATGATCTACTAAAATACTGTGATGATATAAGCATAACATATAACCTTGTTGTACATATAGATACATGCATGTTATATATAACATATAAACAATACAAGTTATAACCATGCATAACTTCCTTTGACTAATTATCCCATTTCACCCCGAACAGTGATCACTCACTCAACAGAAAAACTGAGGGCAGACGGCAGATTGCATGGTGAGGTGAATTTGGGATACTGGTTTTTGGAGACAGCAAATAAAAGACCTGTAATTTCAGCTCAGCACAGATGCAGAGAACAAGGCCAGAAAGACTTAGCAGAGTGTGGAAGATGTGTCGGACCTAAATTTGGGCAGTGAAGCATGTAGGAATACGTACGTTGGTATGATGAAGCTCTTAGTGCATGCATATTTTTAAGATTTGCAAAAGGACTATTAAGCATTCCCCTAAGCTCATCAGTTGGAACGTTTCATTCTTTGCCCCACCTCCTCTATAGTCAGTTTAGGGGCGTCCAAGCCCTCATTTCCCACAGGATGCAGCAGGAGCGAGAGAGGTTCTGTTCAATGCCAGCTGATGTGAGCCCCCTGCAATTCCACAGCACCTGTTCCTGTGCAGGGTGTCACCGTGCAGAGGTCCAGAAGCCCCAAGGGAACCAAAGCCTAACTGCCAGTTACACCTCATTTTAGTTGTAACACCCAAAAAAAAAAGTTTTAAGGGAATATGTCTCAGTTAGGTGAGCTTTACCAATATATGTCCTTTCCAGGGACAGCATGCAGGTTAGAGGGGAAAGGGGGCAGTCCATGGGAAAAAGGAAGGAAGATCAGAAATGAGGAGTAAGGGGTTAATAAAAGAGTGAGTAAACGTGCATTCCTCTTGTTTGCCACAGTCACCACCTCCTCTAGCCCAGCACCGACACCTTCACTGGCCTGACAGTGATCGTTTGGATCTGGACCCAAGTGAACAAGACAGCAGGACCCTGGTGATGGTCCCCTCTTCACCAGATTTGCTGAAATCCTGTGACAGTGGCAGCACCGGCCTGGCATTGCTGCTTCTCACGCCACTCCCTCTTGCCTTTTCCCTCCTCACCCTACTTCTGCTCTTCTTCAACCTGACTTCTGCTGCCCTTTTGATAAAGAAATATTTCACCACGCCAAGCAAGACTCCATCTTTTGTAAGGCTTCTGTGACCGCAAACAAAACATGGAGTAAGAAACAACATTTTAAACGGCCCAGCAGAGCTGAGTTTGTCAGGTCTCAGGGCGGCTGGCAGGACTGTAGCAGCCAGCGAGTGAAAGAAAACAGCTTCTGTCTCTGGTGCTGACTGTTCCCGGGTCTTTTCTTTCCCCTTCTCTGCGTGTTTGCTTTGTCATTGAAGAAAAAGTCTTGAACTTTAGCTGCAAAAACAGAAACAGCAACTCCAGCCTATCTCAACTAACCGTGTTTCTTTTCTCCCCCAAAGAACGTTCATCTCATTTATTTAAAGTAATTTTAAAAGACTTTCAAGCTGAAAGGGAGTTTGTAAAAATTCCCTACAGTGAAAGAGAAAGAAAATCCTATTAAAGTGAATGCAATAGTTTATATGTACTGAATCTAGTTCTTTAACTAATTTTCCTTCTTTCCCCTATCCATACTTTTAACAGAAGTTTAACAAAAACGGGCTGTAGCAATGGCTGCTGCGGTGGGACGAGCCAGGCTGAAACCTGCATTCAGCCCCCTGAAACGTTTTGAGTGTTCAGTACAAATATTCTGACAGGGCTAAGTTAACTCCTTTGATTCAAGGTCCGTGTTTGCTATCAGAATGACAATGACGGATGAGCATGGGGGTTTCTGGCAGAGGCTGCCGGCCAGTTGTGTGTGCTGGACCCTCTTCTCCTGCGTGCTGCTGGCAGCGCTGTGGGGTTTGCTGGAGGAAGGTGTGTGTGTGTTAAACGCAAAAGCTTTTGTAAAAGGAAATGAAAGGATGCCATAAAGCCAAAAGCATACGCCTCTTCATTTGGTAAAGGAGACAAGGAGTAATAGTTCAATATTGGCCAAGAGAAGTTTTGAGAACCAGTTACTACCTGCCAGCAATTAAAAAGTTTGAAGATAATAAGATATACTTAACCAAATACCACATCAAATGACAACACCATACACCCATGTTACCTCGGATGTACCTACGTGCAAGTGTGGAAATAAACATTTAAGAACAATTAAATCTTAGTCAGATACCTAGAAATAAAGAAATAGGATTTGCTTTGCTGTTCTCACAGACAGCATCTGACCAAAACTTAGGGAGTGTGATGCCAAGCTTCTGGGCTTCTCTTTAACCCTTCATTGCCTTGGTTTGCTCCTTCTTTCTCTGGGACAGATACATACACACAGACCTTTATAAATATATTTCTCTGTGTGTGTGTATGTGTGTGTGTGTGTATTATATACAAACATCCATCTTCCCTGAAAGGATTTTATTAGAGCTAGTCAATGTCTGCAAATCATAAAGGAGACTGAAAGGCACGCTCCATATGCACCGTATCACTCATTGCACCTAACAGTCACTTACATGGTATCAAGCAAGGGAAATGTGAAAATGGGAAAGCTCCCCACTCGCTGTAAAATAAGGGTCTGAGGCTTACCACGGGCCAGGCAGCTGAGGACCTCCTCACCAGCTCCTGGACCTCGCTTGCCCACAGCTTGCATTTCGAGCTGGGCGCTGGGGCCCCGAGCAGGTGGAACAAAGCCGTGACAAGCACACCAACCCAGCTCACAGCCCAACTATTAATGCGAGGTCGGCTTGCGCTGCTGCATGAGGCTGCGAGATCTGGTGGTCCGTGAGTAGAAGCGCTGCTCACTTGGCTTTGCAGGTGGTAACACCCAGCAGAGGGTGTGCTGGGCAACTGAGCAGCGCAGCCTCATCGGATGGATTTTAAAAGGATCGCAAGCAAAACCTCAACACCTCTGTGGGGAGTTTTCCAGCTGGGCCAGAAACGTCCACACATTTTGTGCTGTCCTGCCTTGCATATTTGGCTTATGGGCATTTTGATTTGTGTGAACCCAGGAAAGCATCAAACTGACAGACCGTAGAAGACCATACCCTGTGCTTGGGAGGGACTTCCAGAAACCACCCCTCACATTCTGGTCCTTTGAAGCAGGACTAGCCACATCTGGGCCCTCCCTGACACGAGTTTGTCTACGTTGTTCTTAAGGATGTCCAGTAACACACACTTATTGGGCTTCCCAGGCAATCTGGTTTCACCAACCTGCATCATTAGCTAAGTCCTTCCTACTGCCAAATACCATCTCTTTTCTCAGGGCAGGGAAAAAAAGAAGAGCAAACACTCTACCCAGCCTTCATTAGCAGATAAGTTCTTCAGTGTCTTCTTGGTTGACCTTGTCTACTAAGGCATACTGAGAGATAATAATAATAATAATTAGCACTTATATAGCACTTAATCCTCAAAGCACTTTACAAACATTAGCTAATTAACTAAAAGGCAGATTATATATGTGTCTGTACATATAAATAAATAAATATAAAAGATCTGGGAAGTCTGCCATGTTCATTCTTGCAGAAGTAAGGTCTTGCAAACTGCCTGCACTACGCAAATCTTACTGCTTTCAGTAACACGTCATGCCAGCTTGGTTCAAAGCCCGCAGTTTAGCTTATGAGTGCGTATTCTGCCATCTATGTAGACCTGAAGAGTAGGGAAATTTCTTTAGGACAGCCCTGAGATGGTATTAATTAAACAGTCTGACTTAATTTAATATTCAATAGGCTTATTTTCCAACATGAGGAGTTGCTAATGACTGTAAATACTTGCATTATCGTTGTTAGCCACTTTAAATAATTGCTAGATACTAATTAAACTAGCAGAAAAAGAAACAAGGTCAGGGAAATGGCAGCATTTTCAATTTCCTACCATCTTACACAAACCCTATGTATTTTGTTTTCTTTTCCTTTCAACCCAAATCCCACACAATCTTGTGGACAAGCTCATTTTGGGAATGGTTTCTCCTTAAACTGCGCTACCTCACACAGCAAGCTAGGGGCTACTTTTGTCACATCCTTGAAAACAGTGGCAGTAGGCCCCAAGGTTGCGGCAAAGGGGAGGTCAAGCCCTGCCCAAAGATCTGAGCTGCATGAGCTGATGTGGGGATAGGGAGACTGGGATCAGCCTGAAGGGCAGACTGTATGGAACACCATGTTCAGCATCTCCTCAGGCAATGAGACTCCACCAAGATAAAAAAAAAAAAACTTCAGCGAAATAAAGAATGAAAATGTATGAAATGTAAATGAAAGGCCACCTTGCTGACTTGGCAGGGTGGTTGTGATGCAGTGAGATAAAATTAATGCTTCACATGCCTCCCTTAGAAAAAAAAAAGGAAAAATCCTCTATAATAATCAAATTAAAAATGCTGTTTTCCTTGTACTTTGTGTACGTGAAACGTGAATTGGCTGCAAATATTGGCTGTGAAATCCCTCCCTGGTCTCAGCTTGTAGACATGTGTACATGCAGTGGACACAAGGTGCCACACATACCAACACCCATGTCACAGCAAGAAGATTTAAACCTCTGTGAGAGCAAAAGCACAGACCTCTACCTCTTCTGATGGCCTCTCCAGATCCTCTGGTGGAGTGGCATGGGCCAGGTCCAGCTTTCCTATAGAAAGGCCTTAGAGCAACATCTGTTTCAATGCTCTGGATCCTTTCCTCAGACAAAGATCTCTGCCTTGCAAACCAGTTCTCACTGTGAATTCTCTTTAAAGCTGTAAAAAACCCCCACATGTAAAAAAAGTCACAGGCAAAAGCTGAACACGTACCTATTTTCAAGTGAACTACAGCTCCTCCTGCAACAGGGTAAGTATTGTGTGTGGTTACACCACTGTAAATCCATACTGTCACCCCCAGATTTGTGTCATGATACCTGACAGCAGTAATAGGACTTGTTAAATTGCAAGGGGAAACAAGAACCTGCTTCCAATTGCACAGGTATAACACCCACAGAAGGCAATGGGAATTGTACCTGGCAGCTTAGAAGAGAATTTAATGCTTTATATTTTAATTTATTCTCTTTTAAGAAAGGAATCGGACTTGAATATGAGCCTGAGAAATGCTTGCGGAACACCTTGAATATTCCTATCACCAAAACAAAAGCAGCACTTGTGTCATTTTTTTATTTTGTTGTATTTATTTTTCCTAGTTGCAGTGGAGTCCCTCCTTCTCTGGATACAGCTGGACCATCTCTGCCAGGATATCCCTGGGGCGCAGAAAAACACTTCTAAGGAGCTTTTTTTTTTTTTTTTTTTTTTGCATTTGGAATGCAGTAGATTATATCAAGTGTCAGATATTTTCAAAACATTTCCCAAGGGACAGTACTCCTATAAATTCTTCACACATACACTGCTTCACTGCTGTTATCGCAGGAATCCGCATAAAGATTTGCGTGGAAGTACCCTTGCTGCAAATTGGACCAGTGGCTCTCAGTTCCTTCCAGGACTATGCACAGGAGAAAGTATGCTGTATTCAAATACATGAATCCATAGGACACCAACTCTTTCATCTCTGTGGACGCATACGTTAAAGGACTTTTATAGTTGTTGAAATGACTAATTTAGAGACTGACAGATCTTTCCAGAAACAATGAGAAAAACTATTACTTTCTTTTTGGCTTGGTGTTCACATAATATAATTTTGATATCTGCACATTTCCTCAGAATTAATGCACTCAGCAGATGCCCAGGCAGAAAAGAAATAATTTTGTTCACAAACAAGCACACTTCACAAATGGTGCACCAATGGTAGAAAACTAAATCCAACTCCATGTACTCAAACTTACTATGGCGTACGCACATATTTGAAAACATCTGTGTATAAGTTTAAGAGTATTACACAAAACCCTGGAGTAGTTTCTGGTATGTCCCTGAGGTCTTCAGATGCAGTGTTTGCTATCCAGAGAGCCCCTGAAATGAAACTTGCAGATCCACAGGCCTCACTAAGCAGCATTTCCAACCTCTGGAGTGCCTCTGTGAAGCTAAGGCAGATGTGGGACTCCAGCGGGCTGAGCAGAGCTGGGAATGGAAGTGCTTGGAGTGCACCTCTAGAATTTTATCCTGTTTTTCCTTCAATAGGGGATCGTGCTTTAATTTTGTGGGGTGCTCACAGGGTCACCACAGTCTCCATTAATCTGGAAATGAGGTGAAAAGAGAGCTGATAAAGAAGAAAAGGAGAGTAAAGGAGAAACCCAACTATTTGAAGGCACTCCACTGATATGACAACATCATATTCCTTATTCCTATCATTCCTATTATTTCTATTTCTATTTGCTGGAGGGATGGCTCAGCCCTTGCAGGGAGCGGGGAGGAGCCCTCCCTCGCCCTGGGGCACTGCAGGAACAGGATGGGGCATGGACACGGTCCTGGTGGGCTCAGACCTAGGGGAGAGCACAGCACAGAGGCAGTCGCTTCTGCAGCCATGCGAGGCCTTCGCCTTGGTAGGATGAGGACTCACCATCGTGTTAAACTCCTGCTCTGCGTGTTCCCACAAGCCAGAGGAACACCCCACCTGCCCCTGGCAGGGAGATGATGTGTTCAGAGATAAATACTCACCCTGCCCACAGGCTCCCGGGCTCTGCCCACGCCTAATCCTCCCTTTCTGTAATTCCCTTGAAATTGGGCATTAACTAACTTTCTTTCCACCTGTCACAATCCCCAGGAAATCCCAGGCTGAATTCACCCCACCCAGCCAGCCCTTGCATGAAAAGGTTGCGAATATACAGCAGCCTCATCAGAAGCAACCTTGATAAAATACTTGAAAACAGAATTTAGCAATGCATACACAGAAGAGCTTCTTCAAAAGACACAAGTCCTCTCTTTAGCATGTGATCTACTCTATGAAACCAATGTGCTATTTATGTATAAAAATGAAAGGCAATTAAAAAAAAAAGGCTGTTTCATGTTGCTCAGCAAGCAATAGCACGCCTACATAACCCAACTCTTTGGAGTAAGGGTCTCTGCACACCAGTCTAACATTCCTTTGACTCCGACAAAGTGGAATAAAATCTATTTCAAATATATTATTTGATGAAAGCAGATGTCAGCAGATACTGCCTATGTAATTGATATTTGATTTATTCAAGATTTATGCATGCTGTGCCTTAGATTTATTAATGATAATCCCCTGCTCTTGTGTTTAATATAGTGGAACCAAAACATAATTTGCTGGGATCAGTCAGAAATGCATCAAAGTGATTAACTCTACATGCAAACCATTATCCAGTGACATCCCTACTGTGCATAGTGCAAAAGGAGGCAATAATACAGTAATTGGCTTCACTTAAGCAAGTCAGATATTTGCTGTGATTGCTGGTAAAATTTGGTCCCTTTAATCTCAATGGTGCTACTTCCTCACATCCTTCATCTTCACTTGATGCATTCCTGCTCTCAAAAGAGTCAGAAACTTAAAAATAATAATAAAAAAAATATTAAAAATCGACACAACCAAAACCCCTCCAACAACCTGGCAATTTAACACGAGGAACTCATCAGAATTGCAGTCAGCAAAGCAATGAAATACAGCTCTGCTCCTGAAAACAGCTAAGAGGGTCTTTCCCCCTCCATGACTGTATATCTGCCAGTTGTTTGTGGCATCCACCTCATCTCATTGATGTGAAGAGGCAGAAGGCAAGACGCACTTTGTGTGCCCAAAGAGCGAGGAGGAGATTTGAGCCTTCCCTGTGGCCCCCAGCGCCCCATACCAGGGGAGGAAGCACACCCTGAGGAAAGGCAGGCAGGGAGCTGGATCAGGAGCAGAGCAGCAAGAAGAGCTCGAAGAGAGTTCAAAAGAGGGATTAAGTTCAGTGGGGAGGAGAGGCCGTGACTCAACGAGTAGTCACTGAGGCTGGAAGGGCATCTCCTCCTCCTCACCAGTGGGTGCTAGTCCTTTACCCGGGGAAGGAGCAGGAGTCCCTTGGCTCTTGCACCTGGGGACAGAGACTCAGAACAACGAGGCAGCGAGCAAAAAAGGTACAAAAAGCTCTATTCCGTGTTTGCAGGAGGAGGAGAGCTGTTAGAAAAAGGCAGCCTGTATCCTGTGAATTTTCTCACCAGAGTCATGACAGGCAAAGACTCCATTTACTCTAATTAATTTGTTCCACTCCTGAACAATACAATTTCGGTTACACGTCTTACGAGTTGTTACATTTCCGGGCAGATTCATTGCCACCGCAAGAGCAGCCATGTGTTTCCATGTTGAGGAACTAAATCTTTTAGCTCCTGGACCAGCACAGTAACTCTGCTCCTGATGACTTGATCATCTACAGGACAGGCCAGATCCTTCCTGCAAAACCCAGAAACCACCTTTCCCCTTGAGCCGCTTAGGCATGGTAGCAACAAACACCACCTGAGAGCAGCTCACAGAAGTTAAACCTTACCATCTTGAGAGCTAATCCTTGGAGCAGGTCAAATAGTTATTGAGTGAAGTGTACATTTTTATGCATGCTCTTCCACCCTTATCAGCACAAAGCAACTCCACAAGAGTCCAACCAATTTACAGCTTGCAGCTTCTCCTCATCCATGGTTGGATTTGCAATGACTGCAGCATTCTTCAGAGGTTGTGCCCAAATTAAAACTTGCGCTGAGTAGGATGACCAGAACCCTCTAGATTCAGAGAGATCCAGTTTTTTCAAAATTGCTCCGACATGATAAAACCCAGGCAAACACACACCCCCTCCCCTTTTCATCTCTATAACCACTGCTCCTGAAGCTGTCCTGGGGGCAGAGCTGCCCTGACAAACAAAAATGGGGTGCTCTAGCATCCAGTCTAATCAGAAAGTAGTTGTCTCAAGAGAAAACCATAACCAAGGAAGTTTTTAAATGGGTTGTTTAAATTCTCCGTCATTATCTCTTAGGAAAAGAACATGTGATTAACTTGACTTTCTCTTTCCTTCCACCTGAAAAGACAAAACGTAACAAAAAAATACGTCTCTCCTAATTTCTCCTAGATGCAAGGGTGATGGGTTGTGATACAGACTGTCCTCACTAAGAAAGGTTTTATTTGGGCCAACATCCTGTGTTGAGGGTGCTGGATGAAGAATCCTGAGCATGCAAGCCACAACAAATTCAACAGAAAATAAAGAGTTGCAGCAGTGAGAAACAGGCACTGGGCCTGCCTTGCCTCAAAGAAGATCTGTGACCTGCCAGCTAGCAAAGAAGGATCCCCTGCACGGTTTGTTAGAGCAGAAACTGAGAGGAGGCACAAGTGAGAGTTGTGCAAGAAAGAGGAAACGCTCTCCTCTTATTCTCTCACCTCCTCGCCTTCCAAGAAGAGGACAGAGCCACGAGGTACCAAAATCAAGCAAGCCCCAGGCAGCAGGAAAAAAAAAAAAAAAAAGATGTAAGAGGTGGGCTACTTTATTCAGAAAGAAAATAATTTCTAGATTTGGAATCATTACTCTTGTTCTTTTTTTGTACACCCCTAATGAAACAAGCTAGCCTCCTTTCCATAGCTTCCTCTCCCTTGACGCCAGGTTAGAGGAGAGTCTCCGCTGGCCCAGCATATGCCCCAATGTATTCATGGGTTTCCCTTTGCTGCAACCATTTCTATATGGTACAAGAGAGTCCTCTTTTCATGGGTTGTATAATTCTCCCAGTATAGAGCTGATGCTCTAATTGACTTCAGCAACTCTTTCTCTTACCTACCTGGTTATTTAAAGGAAAAAAAAGTTACCCTGCATTTCAAAATGATGCAGCTGACAAGCTGAGAAGATGACATCAATCCTGTCTGGTAGGAAGGGTCTGCAGTTCCGTAGTAAATTTATCTTTGAACAAAATGAAGAAAAATTGATAGCTTCAATTATGAAGGGAATTCATATCACACACAATTTAAAAAAAAATCTTCATTAATATACTTTTTCCAGATTGAGAATAATCACAGCCATCTGGAGATCAAATTATAAAATGAAGACTTGTGCAGTAAGAAGGAATCTTGTCACTCAAACCTTGTACAACTTTGTACTTTAAAAAGATTGCTAACATTGATTTTATAATACTCTGTTTCATCGTTCTTCTGGAGTGCTTTTATCCTTAAATAAAGTTGTTCCAGAACACTCCTGGTGTGCCCATAGAACAACCAAGACAGCTCCCGATCATGTCATTTCAGCCCTGCCATGCACTGCCAAGATACCAATGGAAGCAAGCAAGAGAAATACCAGGAGTGGCACAAGATACAACAGAGGAAATGAGTGGAGTATTGGGAGGAAAGGAAATACCAAGACCCAGACAAGCTGCTCGCCTACTCTTCCCCATGGATTCCGAAAAGTGCCAGAGACAGCTGCTGCCCTCCAAACCCAAGAAGCTCCAGATGGGGTCCCCCTCCCCCAGAAGGCTAAATCCAGAGAAGAAACTTCACAGAGCCGCTGTAGACACTGCCAAAACAGAGGCTTCTGGACACACAGAAACATCCTCCAACTGTGACCAGCCTTCCCCTCCCCAAAGCTGTTTGACCGCAGCCTCTCTTCACCTCCACTTTACACCTTCCCTTCTTCTGTGCTCTCCTCTATTTCTTTTTCCCTTGTAGATGAACTGACCTCCTTTTCACAAAATCTAGCTTGTTTCCACACTGGGGAATTAATATGATGTTTAAGAGCCTCACGCTGTTCCACAAGGGCATCTTCTCCCCACCTTGACTGTGCTCCCTCTTCTGTTCCTACTGGAAGCTCTCTGAGACAAGAGCCACTTACGGCTCCATGTTCATGTAGTGATGGACATTCAAGTTGACATCAAAGGCTCTACTGTAATAAACGCAATTCATGACAACTCCTGCTTCCAAAGCTCAATGAAACCCTTTGCGTTTTAATGACACTGATTAAGCCCCTTTAGAACACAAAACTGGAAAACTTCAAACCATTTTGTGCTTAAGCCCACCCAAAACCATCAGTGCTTTAAGCTCCACTGACCTTTGCTGGACTGTGAGGAAGTATTATTAACAAAAAGTCCTGCTGTGTACTCCGTAGATGTTCAAGGGCTGCCCTCACCCAAATTTTAATGAAGTGCTTTGCCCAGGGAAAGAGGAAGAGCAGCCCCCTGGCCTCCACAGGCTCAGCTGGTGGCAAGCAAAGTAGAGGAAGGCTTACTGGGAGGTGGCTGGGAGCCTCCCATACCATCAGCAGTGCTCCTCAAGGCACTCACTCACACCCTATGGCTGCAGGTAAAGCACACAACTTCCCATGGGAGTTGCATCCTCGCCACTAGAAACAACCATCTCTCCTGCTGTTTAATGCATCCCCCTGGGATCAAATACCTGGCACAGCCCCTGCTCTGCTTTAAACTCATCATTTGAGCCAGCATGAAAGGGGAGCAACATAAGGAATAATCCAGCTCAAACAGTTCCTCTCAGTCAACACTGAGGGCTTAGTACTCCCCAACAGCAATCAAATTGGGTTGCAGGAATGGTAATTCTTGGCCACACCTCTGCTCCTGTCTCCAGTAATAGCCATAAACAGAAATATTCAGAAAAGCGTAACAGGAAAGCATATATGATCACATCCTGTAATACTGCCCTAACCCACAGCCTAGGCTCAGGACATAAATAAGAAGTCACTTTTCTGTAAGTCACCCAGAGATACTGCATCCTCACAGTGGCAGGAAAAGAGGATGATGGCTTTACAAAACTGCTAGCACCTTGCTCAGAGACAAATAGGGACTGGCAAACTATAGAGGTTGGATTTTACCCTTATGTCCAGGCAATGAAATGAAACCCTACAGGCTCTGTTCATGGAATTAAGTATGCAAGCTCTCAGGGTGGGTTGTCTTTCCCCTGAAGAAAGAGAGTAGTGTAAACCAACCCCTACAAAGTGCCCTCAACTGTCAAGTAAATGAAACAAATTAAGGTTAAACTTAAGGAAAAAGAATGGGGTGCTGATTGAACCCAAAAGAAAGTACCACATCTAAACTGAAAGATAAAAAAACCCCGTTGCAGGAGGAACACCGCATCCCTCAACACACACACAAGAAGCCAAGGTTGCTAGTCTCTTGCATCTCAAAATCATAGGACAGTCATCCAGAAATCATGAGATAAACTCAGAAAGAGTGTTATACTAAAAATAATCTACTTTTACAGTAGATTATTTTTAGTAGATTAAAACCCTTTTATATGCCTTCATGGATGTGATACTCTCTAATGTCCACTTTTTCACGGTCTTTTCCACAGCCACGAGGACTAGCTCTTCAAGGGAAAACTGAGGATTTTCTTTGAACACATGCCTCCAGGAATTGAGAGATCAAGGGAAATACAAAAGCAAATGCAAAACATCAACTATCAGAAGATTCATGGTTAAAAAAGAAGGATGAGCTGACAACAAGGACAGAAGGTCAGTTCATTAGGGAACTTCTGGTTAAAATTAGGAAGTTTTTCTCAAGAAATACAGGAAAATAACAGCTTAAATTAAATTACATATTAGTTTGATGTTTAAAAAGAGATGCCCTTATTTAAGAAGTGCTTAAAGTATATAAATGGTTAATCATACAGGTTTCCTCACACATGCAAATGGCATTAATTCCCTACCCACTACTTCTGCTCTATAATTAATATTGGCACTACTGAGGGAAACATCATCCTGGCAAAAACCCTTTCCTTCACTACACACAAGGGGCTTGGACACACAGAAGTACCTCTCATCTCTGAAGCATCTAGAACATGGACTTGCTAAAAACTCAGTGCAAACCCAAAGCATGAAATGGGCTAGCAGAACATGCACCCCACCAGTGAGCCAGCTTCGCATTCACCAGCCGAAATTTCCATGCCCTTCAAGGCTTCTAGATGAGCTGATGCAGGACGCTTGGCCAGTGGGAAAGAATTAAAAGCTGGGAAGTGCTAATCTGTTAAATTCATTGCTGAGCTCATTCCTGAGTTACAGTTACAACCCCTGAAAAGTTGTCCCACATTCAAAACACACCAAGAGAATATATGAAATACCATTTTCAGCACTGGCATAATCCAGCTTTGACAACCCTCTAAATAGGGCTTGCCAGGGAAAACCACCTCTCCGGGGCCCTTTGTTCTCTATTTGCTACTCAGCACACCCGTGTCCAGCTGAGCCATGTCTCCGTTTATGTAATTTATACCATTCAGTTTCTTAGTGGTTTCCAAGCACGTTCTCCCCTACAATACCCACATCTCTAAATCCAAGAGCAGGTGAGCAGCTCTTCGCTTGTAAGACACCCTACAAACACTCTACATTATTTCTTCCTGTGGGATGGAATGGCGGCTTTGAAACCCGCCTCAGATCTTCCTCTGGGAATGGTGTCCTAGAAAAAGGGCTTCTTGGCCTGATCCTATACCTTCTTCCAAAAGCAGGCCACTAGCTAAGAGACGGGTACAAGTTGTGAGCTACGTGGGGAAGGAAGAGGCCACGTTGCACTGCATGGGCTGGTGCTAACGAGCAGGGTTAGTCCCTGCAATAAATCCAGATCTAAAGACTGCACCTCTGAACAAGAACATTTCAGGGATATGAGGGTGTTAACAGGATACAACGTTGATGATTTAAGACAGTGAGTGTCTCTTTTGAGCTAAGTGTCCCTACCTTGGCAGAAAGAGGATGGTATGCTAGAAATATTAAACTACCAAACTCCGTGGAGATACATAGGTACAAGAACAGAATCTGAATCCCTGTCTTCAGGATAAGTCATCAAACAGATCCTCCTAAACAGCAGCCAAATATATATCCGCATCTACTGTTGTAGGTGTTAATGGAACAGCTCCCAAATATGAATGCTGAAATAACATCCTGATCTCCTGTAACCGGAGCTAAGAGGATTTGCCATTGATATACCAGCTCTGAGCTGGATTTACTTCCAAATTCTCAAAAGCCCCTGCAATGGCATAAAGCACGTTTTTGTGTCGAAGGAATCCAGATGAGCGCTCCACATGAGGCATTGGGCGATACGTAATGAATTCCACATTCTGGTTTTGTCCCCGGAGAAGGCTCCCACAGATTCTACAATGGAACAAGAGGTTTATTGAACAGGACAATGTGAGAGGAAATCTATTTTACAACTTTAAGTGAGCTTCTGTCCACAGAGGATGAGCATAATTTGTTGCTGAAAAGAAAACTAATATAAGCAAAATGGCCTAAGTATAAAAGGAACAAAATTTCATCTTTTCTAGTTCTTGAAAAAACCCAACAACTTGTGTATGTGTACACTCATCCCTACGGACAGATATATGTAGCATGGACACACAGATATTCTGTGTAAGCACTCTCCAAACACAAAGGAGCTAAAAACAACATAATCCTGTCTTCTGGAAGTTCTTGGTACAGAAACGGTAATTAGATCATTCTACATTTGAATGTAGTACAGTTAATCAGAGCTTTCCCAGGGGCATTTTAGAATTAGGAGGAACACTATTAAGGAATACAAATGTTTTATTTCCTAAACTGCCAATAAAAGGACACGATCAACTTTAAAAAAAATGCAATGGAAATAGGTTGCCTAAAAAAAAATTCAGACCAATTCAATCCAATGTCAGGAACCTAAATAGGATGTCATTGTGCCAGGGAATTAATTGGATTGTAAATAAAAGTGAAACCGATCAGTAAGTTTTTATTGCTTGCGATGAGTGAAATGCAAGGAGTGTACGAAGAGCATAAATGATGAAAGTTGAATTCGTTCTGAAAAATTCTTTCAGTTTGAATAATCTGCAGGGTATTAATGGCACTGGTAAGAATTTTTATTATAAACATATGAGGACAGTGTGAATCAGGAAAAATTCTATTGAAATCAATGGGATTGCACTCAGGGAACATTTTTGAGGGCTGCAGAATGGAAACTAACTACGATCGACATACCCTTTTGGTGAGACCAGAATCAGGCCCATGGTCGTCTTGATTTTCCTCCTCACTCTGCAGTTGCTTGCTGGAATGCAGGACTCGCCGAACTGAAGAATGCCACAGAAACCCAAAGTAACACAATCACAAACCTTTCAAAGAGGTGACCAGGGGGACACAGAGGCATTCTGAGATGTGAGGGACTGGGGACAACATCTCCTGAGGAAGACACATGAAGTCAAGAATCACAAAATAGGAGAACCGGAGCGAGAAGCTATACCCTCATTTTGGATTTTGACAAGGATCTTGTGCCTCCTTTTACGAGGAGCAGAAAAGACAAGATGTTCAGGAGGACTATTTGGATGGCCAGCACGTGCGAGATCATACCTGATGAATGGAGGTGAAGGCCAAGGACCCACACTTTTCCTTAGCCCACACTAACCATGAGAAGGAGAAAGCCCTGCCAGCTTCAGCTGCTACAGAATGGAGGAGGAAGCCCTGAGGGATTAGTCTCCTAACTCAGCCCCATTAGTTAGAAGATGTAAATACAGATTCTCCTCTCTTGCATCTCCCCATTATCTAGAGACTTGAAAGGGCTCATGCAACCTGCATGTAGTATTATGAATACCCAAGGCAGATCAGTTTAAGTTAGCTTGAGTACAGCTACAGAACACCCCCACACAATAAAAGCCTGATTGCTGTCTGAAATGTGCTGGGGTAAAACACCAGGGAAGGAGAATACCTTCTCGTATTAATGGATAACAATGGTACAAAGCTGTGATTTTGTTTAGGCTTGGAACAAGCACCAAACTTGTAACCAGCAGAACATTTATATCTTGGGATGACCCTCTAAGAGGAGCCATGGCCAGCTAACTTGAAGATGGAGCTGCATAACATATTAAAGCGTTTCCAGGATGATAGCTGGAGAACATGCTTGCTGAGCTCCATCTCCCTTACTGCCTGGTGCTCCTGAGAACCTCCTTGATGGGCAACAGCATCGCTTGTCTCCCCCTCTTGCTGGGTTACTACATACCATGGGACAGCTGCATATGGGCTGGTATGAGGCCTTCCTGTGCAGCCAGAAAAGGTTTTGGGAGATCTGTAGTAGCGTGTTTCTGGAACTAAAACTTAATTTGTTTAGCCCACCTCTCAGAGAGTGAAAGAGCTCAAGGAAAAGCAAAGCAGAGACAGAGAAAGAGCACATGTGCAAAGGAGATGGACTCCCGTAGAATAACATAGCATACTAATTCATTCTGATATTGCTATTTAGTACCTGCAAAGTCTACCATTATGCATTATTAAATTCATGTATTATTGAATCACAATCCTTGTTGCCTGGTAAGAAATGTGGATGATTTCTTAGCTTAAATTAAAGCACTGCTTCCCTTATTTGAATAAAACTGCATTACTGGCTGCCTCGCATGGTAATCAGAAAACTGCATTAGGCAGGTAGTACTGTATGAATTAAAAAATAATGAAACAAGACTTTTCAGTCAGACATTGTTCCCTTGCCTGCTTTTCATGACAGCAGATTTCCTACTTTGAGTTGATAAGACAACAGCAAATGAAGATAACAACATGAGAGCAAAATCATTCACTCTAATAGGCTCCACCTGTGCAGACTGGAGCTCATTTACATGACTGCAGAAAAATTAGAAATCATGCAGCAATTAGTCTCTTCTAGATTATGCACTGTGTCAACTGATACCACTCTGGAGAGCACTAGTGCTAAAATGGTTTCAAAAGATAAATCTACTAGCCTGTGCAAACATTTTTAATTACCTGGAAAACTGGATTGCCTGTTTAGAAATCTCTGCTGTAAACCAGGCTGCCCACACAGCACTGGAATCAAATGTCACCAGATTCAAATGTTTATATAACTGACTTTTACAATGTTTGATGGCTTAGCGAAAGAGAACCACGTATCTGCTTTTGCTGCTTTGTAGTTGAAGGACCATCTCTTTAGAGGGAGGTAATGCAATTGTGGGAAAAGGAATTTTTCCTTCTTTTTTTTGCGTTAGCAGGTATTGATCCCTTTAGTCTCAGATCTCATCATCCACTCTGGTCATCCATTTTAAAACAATGATCATTCACAGCACTGAGCAAACCCACCGGCAGCTATTTACAGGATAAAAATTAAGGGCTGCATTGTGAACCCTGTACTCTCACCAGTAAGGAGTTCTTCGCCTAAGAGGCCCAGCAAAGTCAATTTAACTGCTCATGAGTAGCTGTTCATCCTCATGAGTAAGCAGTTCACAATCTGGGCTTAAATTCTTTGCCAGGGTTAGCATATGTTCTGGTGGAAAGGCAAGTCTGCGCTCCCAGCTGGTGCAAATCTGCAGCATTCCCAAACTCAGAAAACTTCTGCAGATTTGCACTGAGCGGTGATCTGGACCCCTTGCACTAAGCATGTGCTCACCACACCTTTGCCGTTGTTAATGAGCTTGAAAAGCTTCTATTGAAAATTGAAAATGGCACTTCTTCAGTATATTTAAATTTCTTTCAAAGAAAAAAGTCTTAGAGTAATTGAAGGGGAAGAGAGCAATGAAAGCACCATAGAGACTTCAAGAGTTACACAGTTTAATTCAGAGCCAGGACCTTTCCGTTTATTTGACTAATTCTCTCAAGAGCTCCAGAGCAAAAAAATGCCTAACTGTGAAGCTTGCAACCTCTAGGACCACTCTTGGACTCATACTCTCTAGATGATATTTCCACAGAGTGTAATAATACAGCTTTATAATTAGGAATGGATTAACTCATGAAGGGCCACCTTAATGGCAGAGCCACAGCTTTGATTATGGAAACTGTTCCTGCAGGCTGAGTTTAGACACAGAAGCTAACCATGAAGGTTTTTTCCTTCCCTCCTTGAACTACTGCACGCGTCTTTCCATGTCACACACAATAAATTCTACAGTTTACAGAAGTGGGTTTGGGTCACCCCCACCTCCACAAGGTATTTGCGCAGCTCAGTTCTGCTGTGGCACCAGGTTTGCATTAGCCTCAACTCACGACCCCTGAATTATCCCTCTTCAGTTATCAAGACTTCTTGTTACAGTTTTGTAGTTTTGAAACTCTTAGCTGAATGCCTTCAGCGTTTCCAGTCACAAATTAAAGAGCTTAATTTTGTTCTCAAAGCTAGGTCCTTTTGCATTGGACTGTGTCCCTTGGCCACACCTGGGTAGTATGTGTACCATGGAGTCAGAGCCCCCAGAAGCCCCAGAGATCCTTCAGAGCTGCCAGGTGCACCTGGGAACTGCTGTGCTATGATGAGGCTTAGCTGAACCTTGGAACTCCTTGCCACAGGATGATTTGAACATTGAAAAAGCTTGTGTGCACCCAAAAAACAGACAGGAAGGGATGCAGGGCCTGAGTACAGCTGTTCTGATACACATCTTAAAAGATACCCCATTCTTCCCCTGAGCAGCCTACAAGCTTTGTGGGCTGATACCCGTGAGGGGGTCACCACTCTCCTTACTCCTGTATTTCTGCTTACTTCTTGCTTCAAGAACTAAAACTTTGTTTCTGTGCAAGAATGACTGGCAGCTTTGGCTGTTTGTCCTTCTCCCCAGCGCACAGCTCCTACAGAGGAGGACTGAACATCCAGGTAAATGGCACACAGACGTGGGGTGATTCTGCTCCGTTCATTCTATAAGCAGGATTACAACCTTTACCAAGGCAACAGCCCAGATAAGTCTGGCACAAACCACGGGGAAAGCATTTTCATCACTGCAGCCTCTGCCGTGGGTCTCTGCTCTGGACGGACTCCCACTGAGCATGGCCACTCTTATGTTCTAGTTTTGGATGGCTACTGAGTGCCAGAACATTGCTCATCCGCGGAGAGTCGTCATGCATAGCTTTGATGCTGCTTTTTTATTTTAACGCAAATCCAATACAGTTTAACCATTTTGAGGCTAAGGTATACATGCATTGGATAGAAGTATTACCTTCACACAGCAGCATGACATAGGACAGTGATGGGAGGAGAGGGCCCTTTGGATGTGCCGAGAAAGCTGGAGAGACACAATGCAAAAGCCCTTCTTGAAATGTGGCCAGAATGCAAGAGAGGGGCCCTGGAGGTGTGCATACAGGCACCTACCCTATCGCAAGCCAGTTCAACTGAGCTTTAATAGGAAGGACTGGCAAGGAGAGCTTCCTAACAGCCTTAATTTACTCCTTGATGACGCCACAGCTGGTGGTACTGACTAGGATTCAGATATAAAATGAAATTTATGGAGAAATTTATGAGTTTAATGTACAAATCTGTTAAGAGCCTTGAAAGCCCTTATATAGCCAACGAGGTGTTTTAAGTCCCCCAGCAAATTCTATGCTGGCCTGATGAGGTTCAAGTTTCATAGTATAACCAGAGAGCAAGGGGAAAGCATGACAGTATATGTGGCAGAGCCGTAACACTGACCACGGGCGCATTTGGACGCATCTTGGAAGATACGTTATAAGGCATGTTCATCTGTCGTTATTAATGACTGAAGGCAAAGGATTAACTGGGTGAGCCTTATCTAAGACTTGTGGAGCCTGATCTGAGACTTGTGGACTTGGCAACATGCATGGAAACTGCAAAATAGTACGTTGGATCTGCAGAATCTTAAACAGAATCTTAAAACCATCAAGGATAAACAGTGAGAGAAAGGGGGATTCATGCTTGCCTCACTTACTGGGATTGCCTTAAGGATACATGGGCAAATTGAACACTGTAGAATGCAGGAGTTGCCACAAGATGGGACATTCAGCTCACAAATATGAGTTGCTGGCAGAATACTGAACTTTACATCTAATGAGTAAAGCTGGCTTGATAAACAGTCACGTAAAGGAGTTAATCCTTTGCTCCCTTTGTGAATCACCTGCCAACAGGCTCCTGATAAAAACCCTCTCCTCTTCAAGGCAGAGGGAATTTTGACATCAGTGACAGAGTTACTGTTCCATTCTAGCTCATTGTTTGTCACCAACTGGCAAAAACTGAGAATCAGAAACGTCATCCTGCAGGTGTCCAAAATGTCTGTTGTTTGCTCTCCTTCGATTACGTCTCTGGCTGTAAAGTCAACTTGGCCAAGCGGTGCCTCCACTGGGGAAATCACTGCAGCTTCCTCCTTCAAGTGAATGTCATATTCTTCCACAAATGAGTACGTATTTTCAAACACCGCTGCGGCTAAGCTTCCCGAGCTATGATTCAGGCCACACGGAGTGAGCAAATAAGCAAGCGAGCAGGCAGAATAAAATGATTCCCTGCTGCAGACAGCGTGCATCTAGACTCAGTTGTAGCAGGACAGCAAAAGTGAGTGATTTCCCGAGTAAGGAAAGTGAACTTGGTTTTAGAAGTCAACATAATAACACTCAAATAATTGTTTTTCTCTCTGCTCTTTGGCCAGGATTTTTAGTGGCGGTGGTCCTAAAGGCAATGTGAGCTTCTTCTGGATAAAAGGTGATGGATGGAAACGTAGCTTGCACGATGTGTCTCACAACGAAGGGAAGGAAATTAGTTGAATAGCTTGCCTAATGCACCATATGGAGATAGAAGCAAGGAAAGTGCGCCTGCTAGAAGTTAATGCAAAAAACACTAACCACAAATCCAGCGTAGGGCCAGGCTCCAAAACATAAGTGGAAGTGGCCTAGAAAACCCACACAAAGACAGTAATTTACAAGCAAAGGTTCTGTGCTTCTGGAAAATAAGGGCAAGAATAAAAAATGCCTGTGTTAGTAATCTAGGATCTGGAGCAGAGTAACTAAATCTATTGGGCTTAGACTGCCTGAAGGCATAACATTAAACTGGGGAGAGACATTCAGTTTAATCTCCAGCATGACAGATGCCCTTAAGGGGATTCTATGTAAATATGCAATGTATTGTTTTTGCCTTCTTAAAAAGGCAGGGGGAGTTGAACCACCTCTCTCCTATCAGATGGTATGGATATTTTGCTCTGCCTTGAAGGAGACGTGGGTAAGTTTAAGAGCCTCCTCATGATTCCAGCTCACTCCTTCCCCTGGGCCAATGTAAATCAGCTGGATTCATCAACAGGGATGTTGTAAGTAACCCTCAGCATGGTGCACTTGCTATGTACTGTCTCTGGATATGCCTGCACCCAGGCAACACATGATGTGGTATTAACAGCAGCATCTCTGACTTTTCAGCTGCACATAGGAAAAAAAAATAATGCTGGGGGATGAGAGACAAAGAGGGAGGAGAGAGAAGACAAAACATTTCCTTGAGATCACAGTATACAGGGGTCCATACTGCATTCCTAGCACCAGCTAATAAACTGAGGTTTGGGGGCCTTATCTGGGGAAGAAATGTTCTCTTTTGGCAGAATTTAAACTGCAGCTTAATTAGACAACAGCATCCAAGGTCTCACAATATCCATAACCCTGCCTGGTACCACAGGATGGGACTGAATGAGTTAAACTCAAGGACAGGGTATGGGACCAAATGGGTCTGGTAAGAATTCTTTTTAAAACCACTGCTTTCAAAATAAATAATGCAGAAAAACACTTAGGGAGAAGTCTGAGAATATTCCAAAACAGACACTGAAGCAGATGATCACACAAATTCACCTGAAATAAAGGGAGTTTGTGAGTGCCAGCCTGCAACTTCGCAAACATGTGGTGCGTGCAACCTCTAGAGTGACTGAAATGCTGAAAGCTTCTCTAATCCAAAACTAAGCTGATTTTACACTACAACCACAATTATTTTCTTTTTAAAAATCAAGCATGGCACTGCCAGATCCGTAGCAGGTGCAAATCAGCACAGGCTTCAAGGGAGTAGTCTGATCTACAGCAGCTGAAGAGCTGGTGTAAAATGAGATCATCTGCTGAAAAATTAAGAGAAAGGCATTTCTATTTGTCGTCTGCTATCTCTTATAATTGCTCAGTAATTTCTATCTTGCCCCTCTAGAAATCCAAGTGATTGATGTACTTACTGCTCTGGCTGTTGCCCACTCTCAGCAAGCTCTGAGTACTAAGGCCTCCTGGACAGGGATACTCACCCACAAGATGCTTATTCCCCAAGGCTTTTGGCTGGCTTTTCTTCCAGACAGAAGCCATAGGGCCATATCCTAGTCTCACACTCAAAAACCACCACATAGCCTGAACCACCAAATCCTAGATGGAAACCATCAAGGATACTCTCCTGTTTCTCCAGCAAGGATTATGTCCTAGAAAAACAGCCCGAGGAGCAGATCTGACAGAATCCCTTCCGCTGCAATGAAATGTTTCCCACAGCAGAAATGGCATTTCAAACACAAAAATGCCACTGTGATCTCTGCTTCTGCTATGCTGTATGCTATACCTTGTGCTGCGCCATCTACCCACACTCCAATAAAAGCTTGGAGTTAGGGCAGGGAGGAAACGGAGCACCAAGGCAACGACACTAACAGCAGCATTAAAGACACCACGGAAGTTTAAACCTCTCTAACTGGGTGGTTGCCCAGCGTAGGGGAGCTTTATGGATTAGTTAATGCTGGCATCGTTCTTCCGCAGAAAGAGGACTGGCAGGAACCATCTGTGTCACAGCGTATGGAAGACCGCCATGTGACACCCGGCCCAGAGGGTTTACAGAGCATCTATTCTGAGCTCCTCTGTAAGCCCTAAGCAAGACGATCCCAAGAGCATAGAATCAACTAAATAGCATTACTTTTTCCACGTCTAATGCATCCAAGTGTGCCAAAGGAAGAGAGCAGAAGAGAACAAGGGAATCACCAAACCCAGTTAGGGGAAAATGTCTAGATGGGCATTGACAGTCCCCACTCCATGGCACAAGAGGGTACAAAGAATGTAAAAACACAGTTGCCACTTTTCTTAATGCCTTAATCTCGAGCTCATATGACATATCAACCACCATTCTCAGCTCAGGATGTGCATTACAACTACTCATTTCCACCTTTGGCAAATTTCTGCTCCTTTAGAGGAGGAGAAACACCCCAGGAGTCAAATTATATTTGTAGGAGAGACCAAAAAAAAGTATTTCCCGGTCACTTCATGGCCGACAGTGCAAAATCCCAATCCCAGCAGCAGTGATTACCCCTTTTAATCCCCATTCATTGAAACTGCCTTTCAGAACCTGCCAGTATTAACTCCTACCTTGTTTACAAAAAAACATACGTCAGTCAGACGATAACTGGTTTCACTACCAGTAGAAAAAAACCCTGCCAAACCATCTAAAGCCCCTCATGGCCCCAGCTCTCCAGGACTCACTGGGACTGAACACGACCCACCACTTCTCAACAGAGGCTTCAGCTGTTCACAGTTGCAAGTGGCAGCTCAGTCGCACTCAAACCTGATTTTATAACCACCTTGTTAAATCTCATGCAACTATCCCCAGATTCTTGAAAGAGGACGCAATGTTTGGGAAATAGGTCCAGTTGGCAAAGCTGCCCTCTCTTCATTTGCATAATTATAGGCTGCGCTTTAACACTACTTAGGGTTGAGGGTGCCTGACACTTTCCATTAAGAAACTCGGCTTTCATTTACTAAAGACGTTGCCAAACTCTCTATGCTTGATTTTATGTTTTCCTAGCCAATGTCTGTCTGTGTGTCTTGGGCTGAATTATTTGGGAAAGTTTCAGTTAAAACTGTTCGGCTGTTTCCCAGAATGAAGTGAGGGGGGAAAAACAATTTGTCTGCAGAGAAAAAAAAGAAGAAGTAATAACCATTTAATGGAGAAGTTCTCACAACCACATGCTCTGGAGCAGGACCTTAAAGCA
Source organism: Gorsachius magnificus (assembly GCA_034008185.1). Lineage (NCBI taxonomy): Eukaryota > Metazoa > Chordata > Aves > Pelecaniformes > Ardeidae > Gorsachius > Gorsachius magnificus. Next base: position 18,737,309 of record CM067083.1, on the reverse strand, counting down.
TTGGGAGAGGACAGCCTATATATCAGGCCTGTTGCTGGCACCTCACATACCTATTTGGCCAGTTCCTGCTTTTGGCCAACTTCTAACCCTGCTCTCACCTCAAGCACATTCACTGGGTACTTATTATAGCTAAGTTCTCTCAAGATAAGTCTGCTCTGAATGTGCTCTGGACTCACACAGCTCTTGCAGGCAGAGAAGAGCTTTTCGGGAGCATCCCTGCCAGGCATCTGCCTACCCCAGCCATGACAGTCATTTTCCAGAAGTCAAATTTATTTGCTTTCTTTGTCTCCCGAAACCATGCTAAAACCTAGGAGGTCGGAAGGAAGGCAAAGACATGAGGAGCCCTTCCCTCTCCTTCCATGTAGTTCTTCTCACCTTTTCCTTGCACTTCAGAGCCAGAGTGTGCCCGCTGACGTGCATGCTTTGTTTTGGGGTGGCAAGATGTTAACCTATTCCTATAGAGAGCTGAAAATGCTTTGCTCTTCTGCATAAGAAGGCCCTGATCCAGGCCGGGCATTTATGCTCTCTGGTTCAGAAACCTCAAGGTCATCCATTAATTCGGCGAAAGAAGCCATGCTAGGGAGCTCTTTTCCAAAGGGCATTAGCCAAGAAATGGATGAACTGAGAATATAAAACACCCCTTCTCCAACAGCAATTAAAGAACCCCCAAAACAAGAACCCCAAATTCCACATATTCTGATTCATCACTAAAAATAATTTTCCCTCTGGAAGCATCATATTTTCTCGCCATATGAATAAGCACAGTACACTGAGAAGAAGAAATGCTGCCTAGGAGTTAAACCACAAAGTCAAGAGATCCAAATTCTATTCCTGGCAAATGCCCAACACCAGCATTTGCAAACCCGCCTGAAGCAAGGCACCAACATCCATATTCAGGCACTTAAACACAGGGCCTTGTATCCAGCAGCCTTGCAAGGCCAATATCGGTTACCTGTGCTTCAAAAATCTCTTCCTTAACTGTTTGGTGTCTTGGTGTCTCCGAGTCACCAAACTCTGGTTAATAGTGTCCTGGATGCTTAACCTGTGGAAATATTTGGAGTGGAAAAAAACTGGACAAAACCCAATGATCCTTCCTATGCCCTCTTTCTACTGGCCACAGTTTCCTCCCCAATTAACACTTGGCCATGGAAACAGCCAATTCCCTATTTAGCATCTCTGGTGGGGCAGAAACCTGCCAGTGTGCAGCACATATCTGGGTTAAGAGCCCTCTAACACAAATCCACCTTCATGGCATAGCCAGCGATGGCTGGAGGAGGACACAGATGTTCCAGGTGTTGTAACAGACTTAGGTACTGATAGCTCCACTCGAGCGGAAAAGGGTCTCACACTGTGGGAGCCCCACCGATCGCAGTGGGATTTCAAGCAGGAAAAATTGCTATCTGCCATGAGCTGGGAATCACTGTCTGGTCTCTCCTATTTAATCATCGGAATGAAATGTCTTGAATTTCCAGATTCTCAAAGGAAAGACTTCACCAAAAATAACCTGAAAATATGCTCCTGTCCTAAATATCAGAAAGATTTTTTTTCTTTTCTTATGGCATTAGTGATTTTGCCTTGATTTAACAATGGATGTCAGCAGTGAACCTCTGCCTTGGGAGACAAAACAAGAAACAAACCTCCCAGATGGAGCTTTCTCTAAGCACTACATGCATGGAGCTTTTCAATAGTATCAGATAGTATTTATTTCTAAAGTGTTATTCAATAAAGTCATCTTACCTGTTGGTAACAGAAGACTCAATTCTGCCCTCAAATTCCTTTGAAATAAATGGGTGCTGAAGACAGCCAGTGCTATGCAATGAGCGGCCTGACACTCATGAGATGGGGCCTACCAGACGACCCATCATTGCAATTCTTTCAGCAGATGCTGCTTTTCCAAGAGCAGCTAAACTGTTTGCTTCACAGCCTGGTGAGCACAGTGAACATGGGTGTCGGAGGGGAAGCCAGCCCGGATTAATGATGGATCTCAATATGAGTATGGTCGTTCTCCTTTATTGCGCAGCTAACAAAAGCATATATAGTCCGAAAACCATAACATACACACATGTCACACTGTGATTGGTAGAACACCGTTATACACACGCCTACATCGCTACTCTGACTGGGACGGGTCATCTGTCCAGCGGAGGGGCTTCACCTTCTCTTCCGGCCATAGGTCCGCCCACATCCGCTTAAGAGCAGGGGCTGTCGAATGGGACTAAATCATGCCCATTCTCACTCAGCCACTCCTCTACACATGGGAGGCGAGCAAGGTTGGGGTCTACTTTGTTGCGCAAGATTTGGAAAAGCTATTACTTACCAAAATTGGCTGTGTCCTTCCACAAAACATCTTCGTAGCAATGCCTTCCTTGGCAATCCCAACCACTCCTGGTCCCAATGGCCAAAGCTGTTTCTTCATTAAAGTCATCCCATCACCCCAGTCACAGCAGGAACCCAGCCCAGCACACCAGGCGGTACTGCGCTTGCACTGCAGGTGTAAAGCCACCTTATCGAGGGTCATTATTTAGGATGCCTTTAAGGCAGACGGCAAAAGATGGTGAGTTATGCCTGTATGTAAATACAGCTTTAAATTTTGGCTTCTTTCATACATGCTTTATCATATTTGTTAACTGGTCATTAGATGCAGCTACATTCCTTTGCATCTTATTAGAAAGCATTCCTCTTTTCCTGAAGAAATAAATAAATGAATGCACAGTAAATGCCTAACATATGAAGCCATAACAAGCTGTTGCAAAGCATATAACACGGAGATATTGTTAAAACAATGTGTGCGCCTGTTAAATGCAGGAACATTTAATGTTATTATTAGGTATGCTATAAAATCCACCATAATTTATTAAATAATATTAAAGTATTTATAGATGGACCCTTCTATGCTATGTAACTGGTTACTACTGTAACAAACATGCAAGGCCAAATCTATATTTAGGTTTTTAACTTTCCTGAAGTGTTTTTTCCCTCCTATGAAAAAGCAGATGTTCTAAAGCAACAGCAACTGTAAACTCCCAATATATGCTCAAAGGCTGAAATCTAATATTGAAAACGAGGGGTTCTAGTACAACACGTCTCCATGGTGACCCCAGTAGCCAAGTGGGAACTAGATTTGGCAGCGAGTCCAAGCGGATGCAGCTCCTGTTGGTGGCACGGCACTGCCCAGGGGTTCACTGCATCTGGGCCCCAAACCAGGCCGAAGTGTCAAGTATTGCTCCACGCACTCACCAAAATGAACTAGAGAGGGCTTTCAGCAAACTGCTTCCCTCGAGCAAACGGATAACTCGGCCAGTTTGTTGTGGCTTAGTAATTTATGTAATGAGGTCAGGCTTTATAACGAGGTGTAACTCTCACAGTAAATCTGATGGTGACCTGCAACCAGTAATTAACAAAAGCCAGTTTTTCTAATGAGGTACCGAGTTAAGAGTATGAAATTCTGTGTTCCTAAATTTCTTAAATATCCATACTCCTGAGCGCTACTAAAATGGAAACAAAGGTTTGCTTTGTTTTTTAAATGAGGGAGTTTGGATAACTCGAGCCTCAAAAAAGTGTGTGACAGTTCAACAACTAAATGCGGTACCAACAACATATTTAAGCATCACAGGGTATGTTAGAATCAGATGAAAAGAATTCTCTGCTTCTTACAAAAACCCCAAACCCCAGAGCTCCCCAAATTTCTCCTGTTTTTTAGTTTCAACTGTTGAGGAAGAAAAGCACTAAGAGAAAAATTCAGTTTTCCTTCTGAATCCGTAGCATCTCTTCTGAAGAAAGTTGGATTTATGCCAGCATACCTGACAGCGGTCTTTGCCCCCTAATGGGGAACACCAGAAAATGGTTACTGAAAATTCAAAGTGCTACACAATTTGGTTAAGATTTAAGAATAAGCAATATTTTCTCTTAATAACAGTTTTCATAATGGAGCCTTTCTCACATGCTGTATTTTTCATACAAGCAGGATAACATTAGCCAGGGACTGGGGATGGTTACCCGTCAACTTCAGGTGCTCAACACCTTCCAAGAGATAGTGCAGTGCACATAACCGGTCCCTATGTTGTATATAAGCTAGAGAGAAACCTGGGGCTGAAATGGAATTCAGCTGAGGGGCTAGACTCCACAGCTGAAGGAGCTTATTAAATCCCCCCACAGGAGGGGAAGCAGGTTTTATAAACCACATTCTCCATAGAAGCCCATGAGCCCAGGCAGTTTGAAGGAAGTCAACACATTTTTAAAAGTAAGTGTTTTCTTCTTGTTCTTGTATAGACCTTAGCAAATCTCCCAGGGGTCAGAAGCACTAAAGAGCACTGTACTTGGCCAAATGAGACAGGCAAAATCTTCCCTGGGATTATCTGCAATAGTATTTTGATTTTGGTTATGAGGAAGCAGATCCGTACTAACCCTGTTGACTTCAGATGCAGGGTGTGACAGATTTACCCCTAGGGACCAGACCTTGATCAGCCAGGGAAAGGTAAACTGCTGCTGCTGAAGTTTTACTCCTCTGTAGGACTTTCTCTCTCATTCCCTCACAGCACGCATACACAGAAAAAAAAAATCCTGTTTCAAGTACAGCATGACACAGCGGCCTCATCATGAGGTTTCATTTCAGTAGAAACGTTTGATTTCATATTATGAAAAACCTGGTAATTTGGGAGCAGTCGAGCATTTTGGTCACCAAGGGCCCAGTCTGAGTAATGCTGAGCGTCTCTTCATGAGGGATCCTCCCCGCAATCTGTGGACTCGTGCAGAAGTTGGGGAGCTCGGTACCATTGCTGCTCAAGATGTGCGCGTTTCACAATGTAGTTTGGACAGCAATGAATTTGGCTTGAGGAGACAAGCAGGCAGGCCCAAAATATCAATCTGCCAACTAAAACAGACATCCCAGGCTCAAATTCCCATCCCCGCCATGCGCAAGTTTCTCTCTCCTAGCTCCCATCCCTATCATCACCTTAAAAAAAGATGGCTTGGAGCCACAAACTATTTCAGGACCAGGGAGTGTGCAAATGCTGGAGCTGCGACTCTTGCTTGGAAAGCCCCAAAAGACAAATGAGGCAGCATCCTTCAAAGCAAAATGCAGGTCCTGTTCCATTTATGGCAAAGATGATGACTGGGAGAGAAAAAAAAAAAAAGAAGAATAAAATAAACTCTGCCCTGAAGCCAGAGATCAGCCAGCACAGGAGCTTTGGCTGCAAGCACTTGATGGAGAGACCATGTCTAGTAACAAGCAAGCTGCCACATTCTGGACCAGATCCAGTTCCCAAGTGGATTGTAAGACATAGCCCTCTATTTATTTTTACAAAGATCAAGCGTGTGTATATTTATATTGCTTGGTCAAAGAAGGTTGACCACAAACAAACCCCACCTTTCTATTCTCTACTGCTGGCTCAGGTGGTGCCACTGAGCTCTCACCTGAAACTGCAAATACAGGGTGCCAGGAGTTTGCCTGATGCCCAGAAAGGAGGTTGCTTAGGCTTGTCTGGGCAAAAGCCTCAGCTATCCCGGAGCTCTGCTAGGTGATCCCAGTCTGTTCTTTCCCCTTTCTGCTAGAGAACAGATTCTGTGACCCAATGAAGCATGTACAGGGAAGGAAACACTCTACCTGACAGCCACAACCTCAGCTCCACAGCCTGCACAGGCCTCCCCAGGGGACCTTTCCCCAGGCAACCCAAAACACCCGCCTGCACCCTCAGTCCACGTCAGGGAATACCGAGCCACACGCTGAGACGGCCAGCATGGTGCTGTCTGGTATAGTTTGACATGGATATAAGGGCGAGCTGCAAAAACAAAGTTCTGAGACAAAACCAGTATGTTTTAATAGACCAACAAGTACTCTTGGAAAAAACAGAAACTGCCAGGTACATACCCCCCCCCCTTCTGCAGGTTACAGAAAATGACTCTGGGTGATCATGGCCTAGAGATAATTCTGTACACCTGAAAGCTGAGAAGCTGATAAAGACATTATTGCTACCTACAAACTTTATTTTTTTCACGGATGCAACAACATCTCCACTTCACTACACAGAACAGGACTCTGGGCAGCATTACAGTATAAAGCTGGAGAGCTGCTTGAACTCGCTCTTCCACTCCAGCTACCTCTTGATTGACTTTGGTCCTCTGGCTCTGCCCTTCCACCCTCTCCATATAGAAGCTATACTGCCTTGCTTCTACATCCCGGTATTTATGGCACCTCTCAGCCTGGCCAGTTCTGTCTGCTGCATCTTAGGTTTCAAACTCTGGTAATGAACCACCCATGATTTCAGACTTCAAAAGATCCCCACGTTGCCAGACTGACAAGTCAGGACACAATAGTTCTAGTGTAAACAAAGATGCAGATCTATGTATTTATTTTCACAAAAAATATCCAAGAATGGATCCAATGCCAGAACACGCTCCCCTCTCCAGGCCATTCCTTCCTTCCTTTAAGAACCATGGCCATCACTGTTGGTTAAACTGTCATATTTAGATATGTTAAACTAGACCCACAGTAATAAGCATGGAGAAAAAAGCCTAAAATGGTTTAATTCAGTTCAGAAAGGGGGCAAAGCAGGCAGATGGTGAGGGCTCAGACACACAGGTCTGTTAGAGCCGTTGAAAAACTGAGCCAAACTCACTCACATCCACACACAACTGCGATGAAAAGCTATTTTACTCCAAACACTGGTGAAAGAGGAGGCTTCACTACCAAAGGCTGCTGCAGGCAACCTGGCAGAGAAGTTGTCCAGTCACTTGCAGGTGATGGAATGTGGGCTCCTCAATTGTACTGCCTTGGAAAGAGGATGAAGGAGCAATTAGAATCATAGAATCATTTAGGTTGGAAAAGATCATCAAGTCCAAACGTTAACCTAACACGGCCATTCCACCACTAAACCATGTCCCTAAGCACCTCGTCTCCCTGTCTTTTAAATACCTCCAGGGACGGGGACTCGACCACTTCCCTGGGCAGTCCATTCCAATGCTTGACAACCTTTTCAGTGAAAAAATTTTTCCTAATGTCCAATTAGTGCAAGTTAAGATATTACAGGTCAACAGATATCAACACAAGTGCACATCTGGGGACAGTGCCTTCCTCATAGACTTTGACTCCTAAGTGCCTGTCATCTCTGCAACGGAGACGTAGGCTCCCAAGTTAGCCGGAGGCTTTTGGAAACACTACCCTGCCACATCTCATCCCTACCACCACCCACAAACTTGAGCAGCTGAACCAGGAATTGTGTCAGACAAGGCCTGAAGAGCAAGAGTGCCAGTCTGCGGGTGACTCAAATTTGCAGACCTCAGGCATTCTAAGTGAAGTATTTAAAGACAAATAAATGAAAGCCATACAAGCAGAGGCAGCGGCAGCTGGCCTGTGCTGGATGCATGGCTTGAGAAGAAAGTGCAGTGCACAAACCGCACCCCTCATGCAGCTTTGGCTGCGCCATCCCTGCAAGTGATGAGCAGAGATTCCAGGAATGCTAAAAATGTGATGTTTTCTTGCCTCTCTTTGGTCTCTTTTTCCTCCTTTTTTTTTTTTTTTGTTTGGTTTGTTTGTTTTTAAAGGCAAACAAATCCAGAAAAATAAGGGAAAACAAAAGTATAAAGTAGTTGAGGATGCATCAAAACTCACTGCTACTCACATCTTTAAGGATGAGGTTCCTATGGTGTGTAATTACTTAAGACAAAGAAAGTAACACTTGGTGTCTATAGGCAAGCAATTATTCTTCAGTTCTCAGTATCACTATCTGGAAATAGCGACAAAGATGTGCTATCCATTAACTTTTAGGGTTGGTTTGAGTTTTTTTCCCCAATACATATCAAAACAAGAGAAGGAAAAAAAAATTACAATACTGAAAAACCATCACTGGTTTTACATGTAAACCAAAATTAAAGTACAATATAGAATTTAGGATACAAAAAAATAGAGACTATTTCAGATACAAAAGAAAGTGGTGTTTCAGAAGAAAAAGCATGAAATAAATTAACTTGCTATTCCTGTGCATATGCTAATTATAGTGTCGTGCACACAATATTAAGGACTAAAAATAAAGTTTGGCTTATAACAGATAGGAATTGTAATTGCCAAATGCCATAAATTTTGGCAAAGTAACTTCATTTGAAATGTATTAGTTAGCGCAGGCAGAAAGTCTGAAGTGTGGCAGTAATAGTATCACCTTATATAGTATTCTAAAGTTATTTTGCTGTTCCTAGAGAATAAAAACAGTTTATGTAAAAACTTCTCTTCCATCTTTTTCCAAATTTCCTTCCCGCCCACCCCACCCCATTTCAGGACTCAGGAGAAAAGCAATAATACGAAGCTAAACCAAAAAAGCATCCAAAGTAAATTTCACCATTTCCCCACTTTGACCCATTTCTGCTGCCTGTTGCAATATAGGGCTCAGTGGGAAGAAAAGCCCTTGATATCAGTGCAACTTCTTGTGTGGAGTAAGGTAGTCATCAAGATAATCAAGGGCTCAATTTTTGGAGCTGCTATTCTGATTCAGTTAAAGTTATTGTAGCTAAATTAAAGGGCATGATTGGGAGGCATGAAAGGAGTGAGTTTTGCTGCCTTATTCACATTCAGGGAACTGCTGAGACTTTCATGTTAAACTGGATCCTCACAAGGGCAGGCTTTGGCCCAAAAATGCATTTCAAAACAATCCAAACAGATGGTAGCACTTAATATATCCATGAGAAGTGTTTCTCACTACCATGCAAGCTTTCTGAGGGCTCAGCTGGGCAGAATAGGGAAATCTCGCTTTCAAGTCATGTTTGTTTTATATACAAGCATATAAAGTTCTATAATGGGGGGAAAATTGGGGACAAACTATCCAGTATCAGTCTGTAATCGGGAAAATTGAAGAGAGGAAAAGAGTCCCTGAAGACCCTGTGTGCACGTCCATGTGTAGGACTTGCCTTGAAGGTAATTTTAACTGTGCAGTTCCTATTAATTTAACCCCCCCTATTTTGCACTATTTATTACACCATGAAACAAATGTGCTTTGCTCAGGGAATTTAATTCCTAATGATTAACATGAAATAGTTTTGTCAAGTGACTCCTCTCTCAGATAACAATTTGTTACTGGTTGTTAAAATCCCTGCTTAGGCCTTATTCCCACTCAGGCTACACGGCTGATGAGCTTCAAAGCAAGTATTAGCTTAATAAACAATTCTGTGGGGTGATTTTTGAAGGATTTTTGTTTGAAACAAACGTTTCAGGTCTCAAGAGAGCTGCTATCCTTCTTAAAGCACGAGGTTCTGGATTCACGCAGATGATGAGATTAACTGCAGGTATTGCTTAAACTGCAAGCCAGTTTTTCGCTCATATGGTTATGAAGAAAGATAGCAAAATAAGATCTAAAGGTAATACACAGAAACAAGAACTAGTAGCATGATTTCTAGGGCCTGACTCAGAAGTCATGGCTATTTGGAATCATTAGCCTTTTACCTATAAACGATTCAAATATGCTTATTTCTGGAACTTTGCTTGAAGGCTCCTTGTTTGTGTACAACGCATTCTCAGTCTACAACTTCTTTCCCTAGGAAATGTTTCCCTTTGAAGCAAAGCAGCCAAAGAGACAGTAAGGGACCCTCCAAAGCTTTAAGGAGATCCTTGCAGTTATAAAACAACCAAAATAAAGTTGAAAGCAAACCGCAAGGTAATGCTTTCCTAAGCGGTACAAAGATTTCATGTGTGTGTAATTTGAAGAGGAAAGTGCATTAATATACTTTGCAGTTGCTGTCTTTATGGGCGCTCTGCCTCCCTTTGTAGCACTAAAATCTCACACAACGCTGTGCCTAATTTCAGAAGATGGGCGGTTCATCGTATTTCCAATTATTTTATCTGGATAAATAAGAGAAAGGTCACCTCCTGCGGTGACACATTTCTAGCCTGCTGCCTGTCCCATTTTTCACAGATAAAGATTCAGAAGTTATTTTAATTATTATCTTTTTTAAACCAAAACATTGTTTCTCAGGATGAAATCTCAACTCCCTGAAGTCAGTGATTTTTAACTCTAACTTAATAGGGGCAAGGATTTGCCAACGGCAACTCTTCTCCAGACACCAAATAGACCCCACACAAACAGAAATTGGTTAAAATCTCCCCTCTAATTACGAAATCAGTAGCAGAAAATAGAATTATCCAAATTAATGCAAAGCTACTTCAATTTCTGTATTTATAATATACACCGATTATATATAATCTTGACCGTGTATGTATCCCTTTCAGCTTTGTGTTCGACACTTGCTAAAACAAGATCTTCCTTTAAGTCACAGGGTTAAAAGGTACCTTTCTCTGAACCATGATTATGAGTCTTTACTGTAAGAACAGGAAAGGAAAAAAAAAGAAAACCCCTTAAGAAGCCTCATCTGAAGTCAATCTCTTGTCCTTGAGATCGCTCCTCTCCAGCTTTTTAAAGGGGAGAGCGAACCCGCAGTCCCTCTGGGGTATAAGGATCACGCACCGTTTTCTCACTGCCCAATGGGTTTTGGTCAGCTATTTTAATGTTTCCAGTCCTTCATCTACATATGCCACTAGACATAATGCCCCAAGCAGCCTGGGAACACAGCCATTTGTTAAGTCCTGCTGGCGTCAGCGACAAATTGTGCCAGCTCGAGTCTTAATTTTTATTCGAGTGTAACTATTAGCTCTACTGCTAATAAAAAGTCTTTGAAGAACCTCATCCTGTATTTGTATTCACTGCTGAATTAAGCACCACCAGCAACGTGCACCCAGGAGTGCACCCAACCTCACACCTGGTTGAGACAGTCAACAAACCTGACTGTTGTGACACTTCTCTTTAAGAGTTTGAACCATTTTCCTGCTTTTTACTGTTGCAGATAAAACTTAGTGTATAAAACAAACAAACAAAATATGCAGCTAAACTCACCTGCCCTGATTATATGAAGTTCATTAACTTTCCATTGCCTAAATCAGATTTTGTACTGGATCACTATCCAGTCTGGAAAGAGGGCTTAGATCCAAAGGCCAAGGTTTAATCAGTTGCTTCGTATCACACCATTCACAGACATACCACGTCGGAGAAGAAAACATCCATTTGACTAATTGCAGTCCTGAAAAAAGTGAAATGGCTATTTTCACCTGCCCCCCTAGCACCTCCTTTTGGTTAATTTGAGGCTTTGGATCTGCTTCAGTGTTCTGAGATTTTTAGATTACTTGGCTGATCGTGAGAGGCTGGCTCCTTCTCCCCAGTAAGATCAGAGCGTCACGCCTGGGGCTCCAGGCACAGACCTGCACGCCGACAGATTTTTCTAAACACAGAGTTAATGCAACCATGTCATCTCATAACCAGTGAAGTGGTTATTTACCCCGTCAAGTGTTTCTTGCTCAGCTCCTAAGAATGAGTTCATAAGGGAGGAAAAGTCCAAACTGAGTATGAAAATTTTACCTACCTATTTTGGGGCATAATCTAAACCACATTTATTTAATGGAAAGGCTCCAGCTGGCTTGGAATCAAATCCAGTATGGAGGTCCTTAAGTGTTACTGAGGTTTTGTACCATTAACTATGGAACAATTATTATAATATTCATATCAGTTCTTCGAAATATGAGAGCGCCTTTTGTATTATTTATGTCTCGTGCTAGGGATTGGAAAAGTTTATTGTAGCAAGGATATTAGTCACTGATTATAATCTTTGCCATTTGCAGTAGTGCTTAGGGTTTCTTTATGTGGGTTGAAAGAACAATATGATGAATAAATAAAAACATAGAATAGAAGGGAGAAACGACAGATTTCCCCTCCTTGCCCAAATATATAGGAGGCCAAATGAGCTCTCTACCCTGCCAAAACATATGCGGGAATAATAACAAAATGTGTATGTTCAGGGTAGTTATCATGCGTGTATTTTGGACAAGCTGCATTTGTTTCTTGAGTACTCTATCAGACGATGGAGGAAACCAATGCCAGCATTGCAAAAACACACACAAAAGCCTGGGGTAAGCCAGCCCCACCGTACACTTTTGGTGCTAAATTAGGGATAAAATGTTGGAAACCAGCCCTAACATAGCAAAAAATAAACAAAGTACCCAATGATGGAGGAACTGCAAACAGTTTGGTTCAGAGATGGGGTCTCAATTTCTTCCCTGTTCAGACCCCACAAGTCCCTTTCAATAAATAATTCTGGAAATTCTGAAATCGTGGGAGAGTAAGGGTGTGAAGAGAACATGCACTTTTCCCTTTTCTAACAGAGAAATTCCTCTTCAAGAACTTAGAAAAACATATAAATACCTTCTCTAATGATTTGCTTATCAACACTAAACATTGTATTTAAATGTGGAATTAATTAGCCCATAGTAAGTACTACTCTCCGTATATATATGAAGCCAATGAGTATAAAGACTTTACTATGGAATAATAACAAACATACCAAGGCGTGGAGACAGAAACACATTAGAATGCACAAGGTCTTTTTCTTGCCAGCTGACACCTCTCTAAAATACGAGGAAAAAACAATGAAAAGAGAAAGCATCAATAGTATTGACTGGTAAGCAAAAAAAAAAAAAGTTTATAGTGTTAGATTCAGCAACCCTATGTAAACAGAGACGTACCATTACACAAATGCAGAAGAAACTCATTATTCTAAAGAAAACATTTGGAAAAAATCAACCTGACATGCCTATATATTTTCAATACAGTATAGTTAATAGAGAACAACATGAGGATCAATGCGCCTTTGGCACGTGATACACAGGCACCGTAATTGCAGAATCCTGTAAATTCATTTGGGATACCTATCAGCTAGAGAGAGCACTGTGAAGGACTGAAGTGCAGCAGTAAAGCTCTTTGTTTTAACACTGCTCTGAAAGTTATTTCATTGCTCAAAACCAAAGTATTTCACACCATTTCTTTCTTTTTTCTCCCAAACTTCCCTCTCTATTGCCTTTTGTTGAAGGTTTCCATGGTGTTCTCAGCTCCTAATTTCTTTATCCAGACCCTCGCAGAGCCCTTGTTAGAGGGACAAGTTAAGAGTGACCTACTACCATTCTCCAAAAGGAGTAGTTGCACCTCCCCTTCCTCAGATTTGTCCATCAGGGTTCCTCATCATACTTCTCCCGCTGAATTCCTCTTGCTCTGCACAGCTGGGTACAAGTGCTCTCAGGATCAGAGAGCATTTTGATTTGGAAAATGGGCTTGGATCCATTTTAACATATCCTATATATTAATTTTGTAATTCTACCCAAAATACTAAAACTAAATAATAGATGAGAGCAGCAGGATAATAACATTAAAAGCCATGGGGAAAAAAAGAAAATACATGTTTTCAAATGAGATTTCTATTGGGAAAGGGAGTGAAGGACACATAGAAATTTGTGAAAACTGTTTCAGATGGCAGGAGTAACAGACGAACAGGCTTCTGTATCAAGACAGCAATTGGTGTGAGGAGACAGAGTTAAGGCCAATATTAGAAACATGGCAGAATCTTATACCTGTTGCTTGGATGTAAATCTGCAGTGAATTAATCAGTCTTATGCCAACTTTAAGTCTATACAGCTAAGATCAGAACATAGCTCAGTATGTTTAAGACTGCAAGCATTTTCTTCCATACAGGAAATTTTCAGCCACAATAGGACATCGCTGGCTAAAACTTGGTGTTATAATAGAAAAGTAAATATTCACATCCCCATATAAGCAGCCAAATCTGTAGCCAAATGGGGCAAATACATGATGGTCTCTGTAACTTGCATCTGATGCACAGCAGAAATACTGAAAATGAGAACTGCACAGAGACAAAAATCCCAGGGATGTAAATCCCGTCTCTTCAAAACAATACTACTCTTGTTTTTTCTGTCATGCTGAGTCAGACACAAGGAGCAGGAAAACTGAGTTCCAAACACCTTGGTCCTTATAGGCTGCCTGAGATGCAGGTTTTGAGTGAGGAAATTAGGAATTACCAATAGCCCTAGCCAGAGATGTTAGCTGACAGACAGACAGACAGCTCTGTATGGAGCTCAGATGCTCACACTCCCTCTCCCTTCCTCTTTCCCACCCTGCTCAGACTGTCACTGGTACACCTGGGCAAATATTACACTGCCAACACGCTAGCCCAGACAGCCATGACACATACAAAAAAGAAATGTTATAAAATACGTTCCTGGGTTAGAAAGGACTCGCAAGCAAAAGACCAAGGGAGGGGAGGACACACACACAAGGCAACACCTTGAAACATCTGATGAGCCAAAAGCTGGAGGAGGACAGGGGGGAAACCCTTGTCCCAAAGTAGAAATCTAGGCTATTGCTGTACAATCAAACTGAATCTACCTATTTTAAACTTTACTGAGTATAAAACCTGATATGCATACTGCTTCATTTGTTTTGATCATATCTGATCTCTCTACTTGTTGTAAATCCTGTTTTAATTTCAGCCCTAGATCTCACAGCTTTTTTCTCACTTATGTTAAAATTCAGCTTAGGTTGATTGACATTTTTATGCAAATCATCCCCAAACCCACCTCTTTGGAATGAAACACCTTCACCTCTCCCTTCACACACAGAAGTGAGAAATCCGTCTCTGGCAGGAGGGCGTGCTGGGTAGCTGCAGACATATTCTTTTATACATTTGGCAAGTCCTATGAATTCCTGGATCTCTTCCGAAGCCTGGACCCTAACCACCACTTCATCTTATTCCAGAAAGACAGGACCACAAGCACATATGGTGTCACCAGGTACAAATCAATTGACTTCAGCTACCAGCTTTGGTCAATGAGAAAGAGTAATTTTTCATAGAAACCTAGGAGGGGTATTGTTTAAGGTACAAAAACCCAATTAGGTTCATTCAACCCAAATAGTCTGAACTTCCACCTGAATTCCAAACAGGTACTACAGAATTCATTCAGAGTTAATTCAAGCAAGTGTTGCCCATTGCAGAGCACAGCAACCTACTTGGGTTTTTGTACCTTAAACAATACCCCTCCTAGGCTTCTACAAAAAATTATTCTTTCTCATTAAATAACTTGTTTAGAATGGCTACCTCATTTTATCCAAGTTTTAAATCCATACCTGTATGAAGCGGACTGATCCCTGTTAAATTCACTGGTGGTTTTCATAAAGGGACAGGAAAAAATTTATGCCATTTCTAGTTTGTCATCTCCATTTCAAAATAGAGCTGATGCCTTCCTGCTGTCTACCTGATCCTGCAAGTATCTTCTAAATCTGTTGTCCAGCTTCAACCAGATTTGCTAGAGGGCTACAAACTTCAAAGACTAGGAAGTTCCTATTGGCTTCATGAAAACCAGTTGGATTGATGAGGAAGGTCTGAACTAGCACCTGCCTCTTGACAGAAAAGCAGGCTCAGCTGTCACGAAGGCAGCTTGGGAACAGTCAGCCACCCAGCCAGCAGAACCATGCTTCCTCGCCAGTTTGCGTGAACAGAGCTCCAGACAGACCACACACCCAGCAGCAGCCAGAGGTGAAGCTGCACAGGCTGCTGTCCTTGCAGCGTAATGGTGCACGGGATGCGGACAACCAGAAAATCTGGTTTCATTAGTTCTGCCACTCACAGCACAAAGCATCCTCTTGAAGGCCAAGCCCAAGGTGGACAGGTAATCCAAACTAAGAACATCAGACCAAGCTTTGTGCTTGCTTAGCAGAATTTACTAATGAACAGATGAGAACAGAGCTACAGATGCTATTCTCCAGATAGTGACTGGATATCTCCTTTAGCAAACATGAGCCAGAGGCACCATGTCCCAGGCACTGCAGTTGAAAATCTTTGCTTCATTTAAGGCAGGGACACCACTCCCATTGATTTCAAATGGACCAGGAATTCTCTCCAAACCTCTAAAGCTGTTCAGCTTCAGCTGAATGTTTCCTTGTGCTACCAGTTCAGGAGAATTATAGCTCTGCAATTCAGAGTAAAACGATGTTCAAAATGTCCTACCCTTCACTAAGAAATAACCAAGATCAGGTGGCCATGTGATTCCATTATTTATGTAATGCCTCAAAATGTCATTTGTCTTCTAATACGAGATGACAGGTTTCACGTGTACAAGTTTTCTATAAGGGTAGCATGCTCAGTTTGATCCACTCAAAACACACATTGCTAATTTGAGACAAAAGATTTATCACGTAGATCCTGTAGTTAATTGGCTGCAGTAGCCCTTTTTTTCTTTCTTTACTATGTAGATTTATTTGGAATTCCTTTATGGATGTGCCAATTTTCAAGACTGATATATTTGGACTGCAGGTTTCTTTTGGGAAGGCTTTTATTTTCACTTTGTATAGGCTCAGCACCTCACAGTATGTGTTCCTGGTAACCACTTGAGGCTCCCATGTGTTTCTGCATGCTCACACAAATAGAACAAAAGAGTTTTTAATACAAAATTTATTGTTCTCTTTAAGAATCAATAAGAAAATTGGCCTCTTTGGTTATCAAGCCATATTTGATACACACAAAACTGTGTTTGTGACTTGAGTGAATTACATTCTTGCAACTGACACTAACGTTTAACTCATGTTTGAAAATAACAAGACAGCACGATCGTCCCCCTCAGTGATGCTTTTCTTCTACCAACTCAAGGAAGCAGCATCCATCATCATTTGTCATCAGTGTCCGAGTATTTGACAGCAGCAGACAGTACACAAGAAGTGTAACTGTGACTTGGAAAAGAATCATGGAACAGTTGAGATTGGAAAGCATCTCTGGAGAGCACCTAGTCCAAAGCCCCGTTTTGAAGAAAGGCCAATTACAGCAGGTTGCCCAGGACTGCATCCAGTTGCATTTTGACCATCTCCAAGGACAGAGACTTCACAACCTCTCTAGGCAACCTGTTCCAGTGTTCAACCCTCCTCACCGTTATTTCTAAGAATCTGGGGGAATATTTCTTTATTCTTTAAGGCACACTGATCAATCTGGTCAAACAACCTACGCTCGCAGCCTGGCCGGAGTCCCTTGTAGAAATGCTGTGGGAGTGGGGAAGACACACTGACTCTAGAGGATCCACAGCACTATGAAATAAAGGCAACTGGTGTGGTCTGGTTTGGCTCAACTGGTATTAAAATCACAGCTGAAAACCAAAGTAGCTGTTAAAAACTGCAAGCTCCATTTCCCTGTTCCTGCTGCCTCCTCTCCTGAGAGCAAAGCCCCTGCTGGGCTTCATAGGAGGTTGATTTCTCCTCTCTGCAGCACACACGTGCATTTGGAAGTCCTCTCCCTTTGACCTGCTCTAGGAAGCAGTGGTCTTTTACTATGGCAGATTCCTCTTCTGGCCATGATTTCTAGAAGCCCATCTTCCTCCTCAGACAATCAAAATCTGTCCTGTCTGCAAACATGTTAGGTAGAATGTCAAGGATATCATCTGAATGTAGGTTTCAAAAAGAGAAACAGAAGAGAATATAGAAGTGCAACTCATGAAATGTAAGGCATACAGTCAACTTAAACTGTTACAGACCCTTTTATCAATTCCTTCACCTCAGAAGTAAAAGAAATCAGGCACAGAGGTATCACATAACTACAGTGCTTAACTATTAGAAGTGTGTAGAAAGAAATGTTGCTTAGGCATAACTACAGAAATTCCAACAATCACCAGATTTTTGCTTAACTAAAATAAATGGTTGGACGAGAAGGACATGAAGCAGCATCTCAGGTCATTGCTGACTTCACTTCCTGACCTCTGAACTCACTGTTACCCCTATCCTTTTAAAACATAACACTTTGTTTCTATATTTATGACATAATTTTGCATCTAAGCCGTGAAGACACACATTTTAAAATGTGCCCTGAATAAAGACACCTCAGAAGTGCCAAATAGCAAAGGCACACTGTGCTCCCTTATGCTGGCCAGTCCCCTGACCCCCTGCAACAGCTACATATCGTTTCCTGCGAGACTGCTTCCTTCCTCTTGTCTTTATCATCGCCTTTCTCCACGTATTCCCTTACCTCATGTATTTGTCCCCACTCTCACAGGTATGAAGCTGAGCCACAACATCCTTCCAGATAGAGGGCCCTCCCCTCTCCCCCAGACTGAGGCTCAAGGAGGGTGGCTGACACTTCATCCATCAGACTCCTTTAATCATGCACATTTTGAGGAAACTCTAGTTGGTTTCCACAAGAACCTCCTATGTGAGGTTTGGGGAGCTTGATTTGGGATATTTTTGCTGAAGGTAATCTAGCACGAGCTATGCCTATTAGAACAATATTCCAATCTCAGTTACAGAACGGGTAAATCTCCTGTAGCTGTACAGAACAGAAAGAAAATCCGACACGGACATGAACAGAATGTCAGAGGTGATCCTAGACAGGACCACTTTTCTAAGACCTGACACAAGTTTTCAAAATTTGGCAACTAGAGTGAATGTGGCCTTTCCCCAGAGAGGCAGAAACAAGCAAGAAAACTGAGTCTTGGAAAAGACACAGACTCCTAAAGTTATAATAAATAGAAGCCACCCTTCCTGGAAAATAAATACTTAGGGGCCTGAGGCCAGCATTTGATCTGTGCTAAGAAACATTTGGATATTTTTATGAGGAGCAAGTTCATCAAGAATCTTGCTCAGAGGTTAAACCTCACAGAAAAGACAAAATAATGTGAGTAAGGACTGCTCATAGGAGCAAAGATGTACAGGAAGAGGCCCACACCAGTGTGTTGATCTTGCATTATGGAAATCAATTAAGCATTAATTATAAATGTTCCCAAAGGTTAAGTGAAGTGTGCCTAGCTACAGAGCCAGCAGGCTGATGGACCCATAGGGCTTCCTGATGCAAACAGCTCCTTGGGCAGACGGAAATGCTGAGCCCCACTGCCTCTCGGCAGCTGGGCACCCCAATCCACAGGCATGGCAGGGGCGCACCTGAGGGGATCTTCAGGAACAGCTCTCCGGGAGCTGTACTGTGCATCAGGGCAGCCCTGAACAGTGGGGAAGCCAAGAGTAATGAACAGTTCTCTCAGGCATCGTTTGACTCCTAAATAGCCTTACTCCTAGCCTTACTAGACTAAATTAGCAAGCCCCTCCAAGTTGCTCTCATCAGTGAAACTTTTGCTTTAGCAAGACCAGAGTGGCGAGATCAAGCTTTGACATGTGGTGCTGTTGCCAGGAGGAAGGTTGCAAGAAAAGGCCCCAGTTTAGCTTCTCTTTGCTGAGGATGTGGTACGTATAATGTTGATCAAGCAGTTTCTGCCTTCTCTCCCTTCCCTGTCATGCAGTTTCTGAAAAAGGGGTTCTCCTGCTCTGCTACATCTGTAGACTAAGGTGATTTGTCTACAGTATCCCGATTATGTAGAGCTTAATTATGTACTGACTAATTGCACTTGCCTTCTTGAATGTCTCCAGGTAACAGGAGTCCTGCTTTCTTTTTGCTCAGCGGGCCGTGAACGCAACCAGTTTGTCTCATCCTCTCTAGTACTTCCAGACAAAGGGCCTTTCAAAAGCAAAAAATCCTGAACAGAAAATCTAAGTAATCCCTCTTTCCACATCCCAAATAAGACAAATCTATGTGTGTGCATGCATTCATCCATCCCAGGGTCAGCTGTTAATGCAGTAACTTGAAGGTACCACCCTGAGAGATTTACCTGTACCCAGAGGGAGGAGCAGCCTGCCCACAGTTACCTTTTCAGTGATGTATTAAAAGGAATTTGAAGGAATGCGAGGTTAATCCTGACAGCGATACCTGCTAACACGAGACAGCAGCACAAGTCAGTCACACACGAGTCAGTCACCGCCTTTCACCCGGGAGCTGCCAGCTCTCCCCTGCGGTAAGCGCTCGCCTATTCTGTCGCAAGCAAGGCCCAGCAAAGCAGACAACGCTTACAGAAGATACAGAAGTTTGTGCTGCAGCAAAACAAGGAGCGCACAGTCTGGTGTTGCATGTCCAAGAAGGAGCAGTAATGCAGGACAGATCAGTAACGATCAGCTCCCTTGCACATCTGTGTGATCAGCCCTTACACTAGGGTCAGAAGACAGCACTCAGAGCATTCCGTTTCCAACACTTATCTAAAATGGGAACCAGTCAAGAAAACGAGCATTTCCAAGCAGAGGTCCCTGAGCCAACAGAAGTGTGGGCGACGCAATGCGTCAGTCTCAGCTACGCGTCTCCATTTGGGAATACCTGGCATGCTGGCGCACTTACAACTGCGCCTGGCCTCAGCAGACTCTTGATACCTTCATATACACATTTCTGGAGTTGACCACAGCTGGGAAGAGCCACTGTACAACAACAGGCAGGAAAACATAGGCTCCAAACTGATTATAAACCCAACAGAGACTCAAATCCTGTCAGGAAAATTCTCAGGAAAAAGAGGCTCCATGTGGAAGTGTTGGTAACTGAACAAGCAGATGGGCACTCTTGCATATTTTCCTGTCACAGATACTTATCAAAACCTGATGCACAGGCTTTTGCACTGTGTCTCTCCAACAAGCAACATTCACAGGCCAAACCAACAGAAAAAGGTGGAGGCTCTGGTGGAGCATCTTCCCTTTTTCCGACTACCAGCATGTAACACCCACCCACAATAGGAAACATGCCTTTCAGAAATCAGAGATGACCCACAGGCTGAATGGCACAGCACAAGCCATTCCTGTAAACAAACTTCTGACTAGCCAAGCGGGCCACCAAACCTTTATGCTTCCCCTTCCACAACTGCTGCAGCTAAACAAGGAGTTTTAAAAGCGATGTAAAAGGCAGCGGTGTTTGTTCTTCTCGGGCTTGGTCAGTAGATATAAAGATTTTCTTCAGCTGAAATGATCCAATAATTGTGTTCTTAAAAATCAAAAACTCTCCTCCCAATGAAGGACATTCCCCAACTTTCTCTGAAGAGGCTTTGCTAAAATCTCTTTGGGAAAATTGATTCTGGAAGACAAAAATTTGAGTAAATCTGTGCTAAAAAGTATCTGAGCAGAGTCCAGATTTGGAGACCCTGGGATGATGATATGAGCTAGTTATTGACTAAAATGTCATCAGGGCTTCGGTTTTATGGCAGCCATCAGCCTGATGCTCCCTGGAAATCAATATTTGCAATTTAAATTTTGCATTTTGTGAGTTATCAGTTGAAGTTTAACGTCTGTTTCTCTTTGTTGTACTGTTTTTGGGGAGGATTTTTCCCCTTCCCCCAGTCAGTACAGTGATTATATACAACGTCAACACCTGCTTGCAGCTCAGCCAGTGGAAGAGAGAAGATCCAAGAGCCCACGTTGTCCCACACCCAAGACAGCAATAAACTGGTATTTCCTTTTATTACACCAGTTTAGCACCACAGCATGTGTGAGATCTTCCCCTCTGGGTTCCGGGGGCCCAAATCCTATTCCGGACCCATAAGAAAATAAACACATCCATGTGTGTGGGACAGCAATTAAAAAAACAAGACAGCAAAGCACAGTATCCATTCCCAGCCCTTCCTTGACTTTCCTGGGGAAGTTACTGTGCTGTAGGGTGGACATGTTTCCCATCTGCCAAATTAGAACAATAATATTTCCCATTCCCACAGTGAGGTTTGGTGAGTTAATTCATTTAATCCCCTTGATTTCTCTCTCCTGCCATCCTTCCCCATCCTCCCATCACTTCAAGTCAAACTCAACCCATTACTAATAAATGAAAAATACCAAGTCCTCTTTCCCCACTCTCATGACTGTATTAGCCCAAGAACTGCATGCAAGCCCTCCTTTGGACTTCGTTACCCTCCTTGCCACTCTTCCTTCCTTTCATGTTGTCTTTTCTTGCATTACTCTGGGGCAAGTCTAACACAAGTGAAGTCTCCTGAGCAGGACTTTGAAACAGGGCTTCTCCCTTTCTAAGGGAGGATTCAAATCTGTCTTGGGCCATTAATGCCTGTCTCTGGTTCTATTTTAGACTGAAAAGCCCACAACCGAGTCTTGCGTGGGGTCCAAACACAGCCTGTGAACACTGCCTGGAGAAGGACTCTATAAAAAGCATAAGCGATGTCTTTTCTGTGTCTCGCCAATGCTTACAGGGGAAGCAGGGAACGAGCTGCTTGGAGTGGGGCAGTTACAGGCATAGAGAGAAACAGGCTTCCAGGTTGCTGGGGAGCCCAAAGCTCAAACTGATGAGAGCTGAAGGCCATCCATGTTAAAACAAGCACCTGAGAGGGAACTCAAGAGCCACCATCCTACCTGGAACAAAAACAGCCATTCCATATGTCTTCTGCTTTCAGGGACCGACCTAGGGAGTCCAGCACCAAACTGGGGCACCAAACTTTTTTGTAAAGAGTTCACCCGCAGCAACAGACTCAGAGGGGGAGGCTTACAATTAGACAGCATCTGCCAGGTAGTTTACTCCTGTAAGAGACTAAAACTAAGCCATAGCATTCCTCTGAGATTTATACTGCCAAAATAAAAAACATCTAATTGAGCAACAAATGCCTTATTCGCTCTCATGCCTGAAGCTGACCAGAGCTACTCTCATGAAGAGCCACTGCTGCAGAAAATAGAAATTACCAGGGAAAAAATTATGACACACATGGGAAGACAGTGCCGAGTAGCCAAGAGAAATGGGTAAATAAAGTCAATTATCAAATGCAGTATGAAAAGGCAAAAGCTTCCTTTTATAATTTTGCTTTTGCACTTGTCTTATCTAGACACTTCATAGGTTGGCGTTCAATAAAGTTAGACGACGTGCTCAGCTGTTTTCAGTAACTGGGCACCAATATTTATTTCAGAAATAAAAGGGCCTTGTAATTCATTTGTAAGGCTGTAAGTGGTTAATTCTCGATGCCTTGTAAATGCTAATTATGAAAGAAGATGTTAAAGGGTTCCTTAGGAAATCAATACTTTATTATACAATAATTGCAACTGCAAGTTTAATGTTCTTCATAAGACTTCGAAAGAATGGAAGAGGTTGGGAGTTCAGATGATGCAAATGGTGGCTGCACAACCTGGGGAGTCATCAAGAATTTGAGGCCTAGTAAAATGCCCAGATGTCCTTAAAATATCTTCAAAAATCCAACACTTATTATTGAAAGCAAACTGCTACTACATCTGTCTAGATGACACCTTGGCCCAATATAAACCTAGGCACACTTATAATTGAAATGGTTGTCCAATTATTCATCCAAGAGCTTTGATTATTCCTTTGCCTGACTGACTTGTTTCTCTCGGGAACATTTCAGTTCTGTCCCCCCTCATCTTCCCCTGGCTCACTCCCCAGTTGTTCCAGCTTCCCACATATGAGCCTGCAAGGAGCCACCATTGGGGTTATAAGCCCTGGAGACAGGATATAGCTGAAAAATCATTCTTCCAAGAATTTCTGGGTCACTGTCTAATTGATACTAGCATTAGCATGCTTCATATTCATGTTCCAGCTCCACAGGCAGTACTTACTCTGCACCCAGCCATGTGGGACTGCTCTAGGCAGTAAGCGGGAACCCAAAACAACGTTACTATGTCAGCCTAAGAACATACCAGCCCCAAGAGTTTTACAATAGCAAAACAGAGAAAAAGGGTCTTTCTTCCACTGCAGTCATCATTGCAGCAGTACATTCCTCTGGTTTTTTATTACACACTTTTTAAAAGAAATATTCCATGTTACTTAGAGCTTATTAATTTGCAAAGGAACCACAAGTTATTTCCTTACATCATGATGGGTTTTTAAATTTTTTTAAATTCTTACAGGCTATAAAAATCCAGGGACTTCAAAGGAAATGAGTTTAAGACTCAGCATGTTATAAAAGGACTCCAGACCACGTTCACAAATAAGATACCTTTTGCTAACAGCAAAGTATTTCACAGGTTGTATTGTAGCTTATACTTTGTGGAGAAAATGAATGAGAAGTGAGTAGTGATTCATAAAACAAACTGTACATTTAACGCACGATAAAATAAGATAGTGTTGCACAGCTTTCTTGGAGAGCCAAAAGGCGGTGCCTTGTGATCAGCAAGCTAGTCAAATAAAAACACAGTAGGAGGGGGTGTAATGCTGAATTGCTGCAACCACTCCTAATGATTCATCTTTTCTCCAGCAACGCACCCAGTCAGCACATCCAAAATGCAATATGAAAATTTAATGTACGCCCCTCCCCAAAAAGTGATGAAAAAAGGACAGTATGCGCCTATGTTCACACGTGTGGTGCGCGTGCAGTATTTCTATGTGAATGGATGGTCACTTCTGTGCTACTGTAAGGATTTCTGTTTGGCGGCCTACAGACAGGTCAGAGGGAATCTGCCTTAATACCTCAGCCATATGCTGATGGAGGCGGTTGCGGGAATTTCATTTTTCAGGAGAAGGCTTGGTCTTTGCTGAACACAGGAAACTCCCCAACAAATCCCCAAAAGTAGGAATCCTGGCACACTGAAATACCCCCTCTTCCCCTTCTGCCCGATGATACATTTTTCTGGCACCATTATCAGCAAGATGTAATACGCATTCATTTATAAAGCAGTGACACATCACCGCTTGACACCCATAAGCAAAACATGCAAAAGAAGTAACCTCATGCATACTGGAGAACTGGCAATGCCAAAAAGGATTTTCTTTTTTTCCAGCTAAGTAGCCTGAGTGTCAAACATGACCCCACTCAAAACCATTAAGGGTGAAGAGCTCTACATATACGCTCCATAACCCCTCCCTCTATAGAAGATGCTCTGCTCAAGACATTGTAACCTGCAGCTGTAGTCAACACAGGGAGCAGAAGTGAACCCATCAACTCTATTCCCAAGCTTTCCTGAGAGTATTACTGACACCAGGATACACTTTTTAAAGACAGCTCAGCACCCAGATAGGCACCGAGCTAAGTACCCTGGCTGGCTGAGTCCTGTTGAAAACCCAACCGTGAGTGCTGCCGTGGAGCGCTTTGAAAGTCTTGCCCTTGCTGTGAACCCTAATGAAAAACTTAACGCTGAAGGTGAGCTTTAAGGGCACAGCTTCTCCAGATTTGATCACAAGATAAATGTCATTTTAGGAGCCCAGGCAATGAAATTAGATGCTTAATTCAAAAAAAACAAAAGAAAACTAAACCACACCAAAACCCCCAAAACACAGGCCAAAATTTGGCAGGAACAGATAAAAGTGCTTACCCCCAAATTTTCCTTTATTCAGTCACAGCATCCACCAGTCTTACCCAGCACCTTCACGGCTGTCTGGAAGCCTGAGGACACAACCCAGGCTCATCAATCCCTGCCACAAGCACAACTCTCCTGCTAAAAAAGCCTGTTAGCTGAGACAACTCAAAACTTATGATTGAAAATGTGTCCTTCTGACAACAAACATCTGTAGGCAAACACTGAACATCGTGCATATGGAGAGCACGAGAACCCTACCATTCAGTCAGCTACTGAATAGCAAGAGCTTATGTTTGAGGTAGTCCATAACCAGCATCACTGCCTGAAGAAAGGAAATGCCAAGGCAAATACCTGAATGTTTTCTCTATTTTTCTGCACAGTGAAAAGCACAAGGGGATCTTATCATCCAGACAAGGTGTGCTCGGAAATAAGATTAGCTTTATAAATACAGTGTCCAGCAGGAATAGCTAATTAGGTGTATTGCTTCCTGCTTAACAAACCACTAGACCAATTTCAGACTGTGGAACAGCTCAAGGCATTTCAAGGATGTGGGCAAAACAGATGTGGCACTTAGGTGTTTGGTCTCAACAGCAAGATTGTGGTGGGGAGGGGATGGAGATCGTTGCTGCTGGAAGGGCTGCCCAAGCCCTACCAAAACCAGCCACATCATCACAGGCTGCTTTTGAATAATGGAGGGTCTGCAGATACAGCTCAAGAAATGCAACTCAACAAACCCTGTGACCGTCCTACAGACCACTTCTCACAACAGTGTTGCTTCCCAAACGGTCTCACCGATTTCAGGACGTTGTCTCTATCTGTGTTTCTCAGGCATGCATGTTTTCATTTCCTCAGACGCTTGAAGAAGTGCCTCCAGTCCCTCCCAGGCAGATGAAGCATCACTAGCTATAGGTGTAATCTTGGGCATGCTTTGGTCCTGCCAAAGCTGCTGCGAGGACACCTTGTTTAACTGCATCTGCTGGACACAGCAGTTTGGCAGAGGGGGATGCTACAACCAATGGGAAAAAGGAATAGAGCTGAAGGGGGACTGGCCCCTAAACCACGCTGACAATATGTAGGACTTTATCCCAACATCCCCAGGCAGGGCACCTCATATAATCTCCCTAAGGTAAGACAATAAGACCCCCCCAACAGACAACTATACTGTTCCTCAAGCTTTTACAAGGAGTATTGTCTGAGAGAATAAACTCGACAGAGCTGTCTCCGGGGAAGCTGACTATCTACTGCTGACCAGCCAAAACACACTTAAAGACGTCTAAGTACTTGAAGGACAATTTCAACAGGTTTTCTATGGTTTTCCACAGCACCTAATATTGTCACACTGGGATGACCTTCCAGGAACTGTCTATGCCACCTCAAGGGCTACTTTGAAGTGAAGAAGGAGCACAAGAGCAGCTCTCACTAGAACCAGGTACTAGTCAGCACTCTCATGAATGAGTTACATTTTCCCCAGAAGAAACAGATGCTCCACAGGAGGCCTAACTACAATGGAGATTAGAAGAGAGGGTTTGCTACACCGGGAATGACCATTCCTGCCACTGACACATGGAGACATACATCTCAGTGAGAAAATACACACCCATCATCCTTAGCAGGGTAGGATGACTTTATCCCAAACACGGAAAAAAGTTAAGAGGGAATAGGGTAAGTAATTGCTTTTCAATGAGATCATAGAATCATAGAATCACCTCAGTTGGAAAAGACCTTTAAGATCATTGAGTCCAACCGTTAACCTAGCACTGCCATCCCACCACTAAACCATGTCCCTAAGCACCTCATCTATCCGTCTTTTAAATACCTCCAGGGATGAGGACTCCACCACCTCCCTGGGCAGCCCATTCCAGAGCCTGACAACCCTCTCGGTGAAGAAGTTTTTCCTAATGTCTAGCCTAAACCTGCCCTGGCGCAGCTTCAAGCCATTCCCCCTTGTCCTATCACCCATTATCAGGGAGAAGAGGCCGACCCCCACCTCACTACAGCCTCCTTTCAGGAGTTGTAAGGGCGATAGGTCTCCCCTCAGCCTCCTCTTCTCCAGACTAAACAACCCCAGTTCCCTCAGCCACTCCTCGTATGACTTGTGTTCCAGACCCCTCACCAGCTTGGTTGCTCTCCTCTGGACCTGTTCCAGCAAGGCAACATCTTTCTTGTAGTGAGGGGCCCAAAACTGAACACAGTATTCGAGGTGCGGCCTCACCAGCACCGAGTACAGGGGCACGATCGCTTCCCTACTCCTGCTGGTCACGCTATTCCTGATACAGGCCAGGATGCCATTGGCCTTCTTGGCCACCTGGCCACACTGCTGGCTCATATTCAGGCGGCTGTCAATCAGTACCCCCAGGTCTTTTTCCACCAGGCAGCTTTCCAGCCACTCTTCCCCAAGCCTGTAGCGCTGCATGGGGTTGTTGTGACCAAAGTGCAGGACCCGGCACTTGGCGTTGTTGAACCTCATACAATTGGCCTCGGCCCATCGATCCAGCCTGTCCAGGTCCCTTTGCAGAGCCCTCCTCCCCTCCAGCAGATCAACACTACCACCCAGTTTGGTGTCGTCTGCAAATTTACTGAGGGCACACTCAATCCCCTCATCCAGGTCATTGATAAAGATATTAAACAAGACCAGCCCTAATACTGAGCCCTGGGGGACACCGCTTGTGACCGGCCGCCAACTGGATTTAGCTCCATTCACCACGACTCTCTGGGCTCAGCCACCCAGCCAGTTTTTAACCCAGAGAAGAGTACATCCATCTAGGCCATGAACTGCCAGCTTCTCCAGGAGAATGATGACACATACTTGCACACAGATTCCTAAACAGACTGCCCCGAGTGTTGAAAATAATCCTACTGATTCCTTAAAAGTTCAAAGAGTATCTTACTAATGACAGCATTTAAGTGAGGAACCAAAGCAATGCTTTTTTCCTACTTTCTTGTGGGTTTTTTGAGTCTTTGGGGTTCATACTTCCAAGTTCTTCCCAAAGCCTTGGGATCTCAGGATTTAATGAAAGATCAGATTGTTGCATAACATCTTGGCTTCAGAAGCTTGAGTTTTCAGAAAACACAACAGATAGGACTGTAATAGTCGGCCCTTCTCAAACTTGGTACAAACACCACCTGTGGAGTGATTAGCAGATGCCTCAGACTTGAATTTGGGCAGCATTCCTTTGCTATGAAGGACCATGTCACAACCTTACTGCCAGTGCTGTCATCTCAGATTTGCCTAAAATTACAGATTTTTGTCAAATAAGCTTTCACAGAATGTTGGAAGAGCCAACGCATTCCTCTTACTTTAAAGCAAAAATTCCAGAGGAAGCAGTTGTTTTGGAACAAATAGAGACCTCTGCAGTGGTTCCAGCTGAAGCACTGGAGAACTTGGAGGCTGAACTGATTATAGACGAAAGCAAAACCCAGTTCAACACCATGTTGAAAAGTAAACATCAAGGGGGGAGGCAGGAGAAGAAAAGAACAAAAGAAGAAGTTAACAGCATTCTAATTTCTTCCCTGTTGTCTCAATTTAAAGTTTTTTATAAATGACACATTTTTAAAGATTGCCTTTTCTCCCCTGGTTTCTAAATTTTAAGTGTCCAGATAGTTTCTAGCCATACTACAGAGTTGTTCTTCGTGCTAAAGTAGTAGTTCAACAACATCTAGCCCTGATGTAATTTTTTTTTTTTAAGTAGACTTAGAAATATCACTATTCTCATTCCATAGGTGAGGAAATAGCTTATGTAAGGTCACTAACCAGTAAAGAGTGCAGGCTCAGGGCGCTCTCTCCCCTCCACACACTTTATGGGAAGAGAAGCTAAAGAAAATTTCCAAATGAAAAATACTCTTTTTTCTTTTAAGTCGTGTCCTTACTAACTGACCCAGAGACCACCAATCTGTGCTCTGAAACATCTGAGAAAGGGGAGAGATATCCAAATGGAATTAGCTAGCAGGAGCTCACATCAGTAAACGAATGAAAGGAACCATTACAAACACACTTTCCATCTGGAAGTATGGGTGCTGAGGCTCTACTTTATTTTTTTTGCTTGATGTAGCTGGGCATATGTCACCCCATAAACATCCAGGCAGCTCCTGTGCATCTTTGCTGAGCAGAAATTTCATCACCAGTTTTCCTCTACCCCTGCAAAAACCTGGGAGAGGAAATGCTCTGCTCCCTGCCATGACCAGAGTTAAAAGGGACATCACCCAGGGGATTATCCTGCCACACTGTGCCCGTTTTAGGATTAACATAACAGGCAACATTAAGTTCATGGAGATCTGACACCGCATTGCAGACTCTTCCTCTTCCACTCTCATCAGCCTTCTGGCTCGAAGAATGAAAGACAGGAGTAAGGCATAGTAGGAAGTTTGCTGCTGCCAACGATGCTACCAGCCCCCACATGAATACTGTGTTGTCCCAACATCTTGGGCTTCCTTACCAATTAGTTATTCTTCATTCTTCAGAGAAATTTGCCTTTTTCTCTACATTTCCCTATCCTTTCTATCAGCATCTGGAGTAGCTCACAGTACTTACACAGCAGAGCTCACCGGCATGAGGCCGCCTCTCTGGCTTATATCTACCTAGCATGACACTGCCTCCATGCAAAACAAGCCACAGAAGGCTTGTTTCAACAAGGTTCAACAGGCTCTTAAAGACAAGTGATTTCCAGCAAAAAGACTGCCTTTCCCCTAAACACCAAACATTTTAACCTGCCATCCAGGTCTTGTGCAGAATCTTTGCAAATAAAGTTTTACACGCCCTCAGGTGTTGACTACTCATTGGAATAAAAAAAAACCCACCAACCCCACAGCAAGCAAGAATCAGCTTAGCATTCACAGACTACCACCACTGCTGGTGGCCCTACCATGACAAAAACCTTACATGGTTAATACATCCCAAAGCAGAATATTGCAAACCCAGATCAGAGAATTTCACAAAGATGAGACTGACCAAATCTGGCAAAACTTTTACTAGGCAAAAACCTATTGCCTTCAGCAGGATATAGGGATGCTCAGAGTGTAAAATTACTCTAAGATGTCATGACTTTTAACTCCAGAGGATGACCCAAAAGATTTTTCTAGTCTTATGCTCCACATAAAACAGGCCAGTGCTTCCTGCATCAATCTCTATCCATGCTTCAATATAGCAGGCTTTATGTTAGCAAGCTTCTTCCACTTGCATCACACTCTGCCTAGGGTTTTTTGTATCAAATATAGTCAGGTTATACCCAAAAAGGTCATTCAGTCTGCAGCCAGCATTGATGGACAGGGAGGAAGGGACCCTCCTGCGCTCCACTGCAGCCAGGACCTAAGTCAAGGCAGCAACGCTCATCATGTCTGGGATCATCTTCAAGAAAACACATGGCACCTTCCTTGGAAAGGAGGGGATTGGTGGCTCATGCCAAGGTGTGTTTTGTAATTTATGTACACTGACCTAGACATTTCAGGAAACAGATTTGGGTTCCCCAGTAGAAGACAGACATGGACATACTGGAGGGAGTCCAGTGAAGGGCCACTGAAATGATTAAGGGACTGGAACACCTGAAATATGTGAAGAGCTTGGGCTGCTCAGCGGGCTCTTATCCATGTGTATAAACAACTGATGGGGATTGTGGGGGAGTAAAGAAGATGGAACCAGGCTCTTCTCAGAGGTGCCCAGTGACAGGACAAGATGTGCAATGGGCACAATTTGAAATACAAAAAAAATCCATTTAAACAGAAAAAACATTATTACTGTGATAGTGGCTAAACAGTGAAACAGGTTGCCCAGAAATTTGTGCCATCTCCATCCTTGGAATATTAAAAAAAAAAAAACCACTGTACATGGTCCTGAGCAACCTGCTCTAGCTGACCTTGCTTTGAGTAAGGGGGGTTGGATTAGACAATCTCCTTCCCACCTCAACCATTCTGCACCTCAGACTATTTAACCTTTGTAAATTCAAGTAATTAATTGTTAGCAACCCTGACTGTTAGCACACACAAAGCACAAATGTTGGTTTATCTAGATCAAGAAAGTCATTTCAGCCACCTGGATAAAACCCCTCAGCTGACCTATGAAGACCTGCCCCTCATCAGCAATGAGGGATGGAGACTTACCTTAGCTTCTCCTGCCCTACACGCCTTGCCTAGGACCAAGGCAAGCTGCCTCCTTCCATAGGAAAGTCATAACTTATGGCCCTTTGCATCAGGGCACAGGGGTGGGAATTGCGATTCCACTAAAGGGCAGGCAAAAGGGACAAGGACATCAAGAGTTCAGTGAGTAACAGGAAGGCTAGGATGCAGCAGCCTGAAATTCAGTGACCTCCAGTGCTCTAATGCCATCTCACCCATCCTGAAGTCTGGACTACCCACATCTCCAATGCTTTAACACCCCAGCAGCTAAATTAAACACAGCTCAAGAAAACTAGTCTATCATATTGTCATAGTGTGCGAACACCTTGAGATACAATTTCTTCTGTGGGGTTTTTTTTTAAGATTTTTTTTTTTTCCTCCCATCAAAATTAAGCCTAAAAAAGTCTCATCTAAGAAGCAAAGCTGTCCCATTTTCACATTTTTTTTCCCAAACACAGCTGAAGGGCTGGCAAAATCAGGTTACGATATAATCCAAAAAAAGCAAGTAGGAATTTAAGGTGCACAAGCCTTGCCCTGATGAAGGTAATTATTAGGTCAGCCCAAGAAAAATTGATGAACCTACCATAACATTCCCAAATAGATCAACGGCCTTCATACAAATTTTGGTCCTGGCTCCTATAAAACCATTAGCATTCCCTAGCATTGTAATTTATGGCCTGATGATACACTGAATCATATTTTAATTTATCTGGAAGATATAAACAAACATTCTTTGTGGAAATTAATACCTGATCTTTGGCTACCTCTTGTGGTATAAAATCCAAAGAGAGGAATTACATTTTAAAAAACATAAAAGAAAATCATTACCCAACTGATGAGCTTGTCAAATACTTCTAAGGAGAAAACCGGTTCTTAGGTTTTTTGTATGTAAGAAGCTTAGAAGATCTTGCTGTGAAAATGCATGCTAGGGTATAAGCAGGGTGAATATTTCTGTAAGTATGTGCCATGGATGGCATCTGTTTTAAAGAATAGTTCAAAAGGAGTGCAAAGAAGTAATGTATTTTTATGCCAGTAACTTCTCATATCTGTGGACTCTCTGAAAGAAAACAACACAGTTACATCCCCTCGACTTTTACGAATTTTGTGCGGACCCCAAATGAAAATTTTGCCTAGGCAACTGAAGAACAACAAAACATGAATTACATAAAAGTGTTCCCTCCATTTTTTAAAGACAGCAGAGGAAAACAAAAGGTACAAAGCTAAGATGACCCAGGAGACTTTTTCCCCCTTGTCTTCCAGGACAGTTCAAAACAAAATAGCATCGAGAAAAAGTCTGACTGCATACACAAGAAAGTGGAGGGCAAATGGAGAATTATTAATAAAAACCTCACCTCTTCCATTTGCCTAATGTTCACTGTTCTGCAACACATTTCATGCTATTGTGTGATTTTATGTTTAGAGAGAAATCTGTGAAGCATTGCTATTCACATAACCTGAGGAGAAAAAAACCCAGGGAGTTGATATGAGCCTCTGCTATGCAACGAGAGCTCTCCCACATAAAATCAGACTCAACAGCTACAAGTTACTTCAAGTATAGTAAAGGTACAAGATATACAGTTATGGAGAGGAGAATCATAAATGCAGCTGGCATGCTGAGAGAACATCTGTACACTTATTGTACCACAGTTCATCAACTGTTTATTTCAGCAAGTACCATACACAAAGCAGAAATGGGAAGAGTGTGAACACAAAACAGAATTTGCTCAGATATAAAGAATCAGATGGTAGATCCATGGTCCAAGTTAAACAAGAAAAGCAAAGAGATCCTCAAAATGAGACAGAAGGTCTACCTAGCCCCCAACTGGAGTAAACAGGTGGAGCCCCAACAAGGCTCATGGCTCTTGTTAGTTCTGGTCTACTTTAGGTAAACCCAAAGCTTTCTTCTGTGATGACATTAATTCAAAAAGCAGCCACACTCCCCATTTAAGGTAGGAACAGTGACTCGTCCAAAGAGAAACAAGAATGTGTGCAACTTCAGTGTTTTTATGGATTTTTAAAAAGGTCTGACAATTTGGGTTCTAGAGCAGGAATTCAGGTCTTGCTCAAATAATCTCCCCCTGCCCCCACCATTAAACTGGAGAACCAGCAAGACCACCGTATCACATTAATCAGGTGAGAAAAATAGACTTCAGTTAAATAGTTTCGCTTCTGCACAACCAACTCAATACTGGGGAGAGACATCTTTTTGCTGAGAGTTTAACATTCTCTAGCACTCAAGCAAATGTTCCTACCCATATTGCCAAAGGCACAGCTTGTAGGAACGCATCCTATCAAAACAAGCGATACCAGCAGAAGTCCAATTTTGCCTGTAAAACTGTGTTTACTTTAGATGGTCTTTCAGTCCAGAATCATCTCATGCTGTAACTCCAAGCATCACAGACCTATGTCCATCGGGTAAATTCCACTGTTCAGTAGATGGTAGGAGAAAGAGCTGTGCCACCAAAATACCTGTTGATATATAAAAGGAATTAAGATAGAACAAGTGAAAACAAGATGAAATAGTTCAGATGAAAACACCAGAGAGAAAACAGAGCAACACTTAGTAGCCCTCAAACCAGGGGCCGGAGAGGGCACTATGAAAGGTCAGACTATACACAAGTTTATTTTGTGGCCAGTGCCAATTTTTTCTGTAACCAAGACCACAAGAGATTTACTTTCACCCTGTGTCCTACACATTGTGCTACGGAACTCAATCCAAATACGCAAGCATTTCTACCATGCTCCTCAGTGTGCTGGGGATGGTAGGAAGCAATCTCTTCAGAAAAGACTGGCAAGTATCCAGTTGTGTATGAGCAGAAGCAAACGACAGCATTAACTGCACCACACCAGAGCCCCAGAGGAGCTATGAAAGCCACTGCTAAGCCTACTGTCAAAGGAGAAAGGATATAGGAGGTAGGCAATGCAAACGCTACAGCAAAGGAAATGGAATACTCTGACAGACGATAAGGAACCGGAGGGAGATGACTCTTGGACAATGAAGAGACAGCAGCAAGGAGATCTTCACTTGAGATCTTTCAACAAAGTAAAGCAGAAGAGTGGGGGTTCTTGTGAGAAGGAGCAGAAGAGTGCAAAAATGTAGCTATGCCTAAATTGTCGTTTTTACACCAGCATCCTGCAGAAAAAGGCACAATCTCTCCTGCCGCACTAATCTCTCGATGGCCAGCACTCACATTCATATAGGTGCAGATAGAGAAATAAGATTTCATCACCAACTCAAAAAGCCATTATAAAATTTGCTGAGGAAATTGCAAACCCAAAATGGAAGCCAGCTGAGACCACAGCCTGCAGGGTCATGTATCATTAGCGCCAAGTGAACCAAGTCCAAATGTCCAGCTTACTGTTCAGGAGGAAACAAAAGCACTACTATATACGTGGGCAAAGTATCATCTTTTTCTAATCAAACCTGTCTTAGGTCTGGGTTCAGAAAAGCATTCAAGCATGTGTTTAAGGCTCTCTTTTTTTCAGAAAACTGCTCAAAACACACGTTTACCTGTAAGCACTTGCTAATGGCTGTGAATAACAGTGAAAACCATAACTAAAATCTTCTGAGAAGGGGTGTTAAAAAAAAAAAAAAAAGCAAAATGTGATAAGATGTGATTGTCCAATGCATTGCCTTATCTCTCTGCTAGAAATACTGCAGGATGAACAATGAATAATACAGGGCTGCTCCCAGAGTAAGATGGCCACAGACATCAGACGCAGTATTCTACTCACCAAAAATATATAATCAGCATGCCAGCGTATTCTCGGGTGTATTTATAGTATTGCCACAGACCCAGTAAAAACCTGATCAGAGCAGTTCCAGGTTTGAGTCCATTCTCAGCCACAGAACTTTCAAAAGAAATCTTTTGCAAGCGTCTAAAGTGAAAGTTATGACCCCATTTAGTGCCGCTCACTAATGGCAGTAAACATGACAGAGTTTTCACACCACAGCTCAGCCCTGGTGCCTGCTTGCAGTACATTAATAATCCTGTCATAGCTGTCAAGGGAACGCAACACTCGCTGTTCCGATGACGCTCTGTCCCTGTCTCCACGCGAATAATTTGTCTTTCATCACCAGCAGAATTGTTTTCCGGCATTTCTGTTTGACTCGGTGACTTTTGATCTCTGGCCTAATATTCCATTCGTCCTTATCAAAAAACCACAAATCTGAATAATAAGATAGAAAGTTGCTGGCTGACAAATCTAAAAGGTTGCAAAGGCAAACTGTCACTAATTTTATTGTGTGATTAATACAAGTTGACTTACATCTTGAGGAGGCTACGTTACCTCCCTGGGAAATACCCTTCTGCACCAGTTATTCTTAGGTGTTATTTCTGATTAATTATGCTCTCGCTCCATTAGAAAACTGATGGCCAACTTTGCATCTGTCTCTTTGCTTTGTATCTTACAAAGACAGTGGCTATAAAAAATTCATAGGGAATGAATGAATAGATGGTCAGTGTGTCCGAGGTGGTGCAGCAGCTCCGGTTTGCTATCCTGGGAGTATGTGCCATGTATAAAAATGAAGGTCACAGAAGCATCAGTTGATACAAGCACCTCATCTTCCCAGGTAGAGGTGTGGTTTTTCACCCCACCTGCAGTTTAACACGGTAGAATTATTAACAATTCCATGAAAAAATACCAGATGCATCCTCAGTTTTATGAATGCAAATAGCCCTATTGGAGCCAAGGGGAATACTCACATGTGTTTAAGTTGGATACATGCATAAGCAAAGACAGGATCAGAGCCCCAGCTATAAATATTTATGTCTGCAGTACAACACGGCCTCAAAAATGCATTCACAAAACAGACTATAATGCAAGATCCTGACAACACAGGTTACTCCACAGAATTTCAATGGGAGGCTCTCCTTTCTTGGGTCCCTTTGAAAACCCCAGCCTCTATTATTTTAATAAAGCCACCACTGTCATTTCAGCAACCTTGGCCAATAGCACCTAAAAGAAGTCAAAAGAAAGAAAATATGGTGTTTTTTTTTAAAAAAAATCATTTATTACTACCAATGTCAAAATCTTTTCAAATTATGTTTTACCTTATTTATTCATTATTAAAAACAGCACTAAAATGATCTGACTTTGAAGCCCTAACATATACCTTCAACTAAGATGAGCACAAATCAGGTAAACTCCCACCTCTCTTCCTTAGAGATTTAAAATTAGACTTGGGTGACTAATGCGGATAAAAATATTCATTCACTTCAGCCATACAATCTGGTTTCCTGGCATAAACGTTTGCAGAAAAAAAATGCCAAAGCAAATGCTGTTATTTACTTTGGAAGAATATTTCTATACATCCAATCACAGAATAGAAACAACAGCAGGTGACTTATGTGGCCAGTCAGAAGCAGTATCACTCAGATTTGAAACAGTCAATTCACAGAGGAAGAACATTTGGGAAAAACTTTATCAGATCCATTCAAACTCAGAATACATAAAATAGAGATCAGAAAAGCACTAAAGGAGAAGAAAAGATGGAGTTAGTCAAAACAAACAAATACCTCACTCTGAACCCAAGCCAATAAACAGCTTTTTCCCTTCAGTTCAGGATTTTGGATCAGGCCCCTCCAGCTCAGTTCATTTTTAAAGGCTCACATGAATTTGGGGACATCATCCTGCAAGCAAATCCCAGGCACCTGGACTATTACAGCATTGTAGGATCAAGTCCTGTAGAGTATAAAATTCAAGTTGTAATT
Organism: Gorsachius magnificus; assembly: GCA_034008185.1. Lineage (NCBI taxonomy): Eukaryota > Metazoa > Chordata > Aves > Pelecaniformes > Ardeidae > Gorsachius > Gorsachius magnificus. The sequence goes on along the minus strand of CM067083.1, from coordinate 18,700,552 downwards.
AAAATAATTTACATGCTGCTAGCAAGTCAACTAAAGCAAGCACATCGGGTTCCCAGCATGGATTTCAATTTGCTTCAAAATTACTCAAGGCTAGGAGCTCATATTTTTCAACATCATCCTAGTTAGCCTAGGAAAAATGCAAGACCCAACTGACAGCTGTTTGATTGGAAGGAGGTGGGGGTGGCTCTTACTTGGTAGGTATTTATCTTTACTCGCTGCCTGGATTAATCATGAAAGCAAACATCCATGCTGTGCATATGCTATAAACAAACGCATCATCATGCGCAAGAAACAGGCTGGGTTGCTTTTTCCCATACGGAAATGTGCATGATGCTCCACAAGCAGAGCAGCCTGGTAATTCATGGTGGGATCTGACCTAATGGGAGACAATCCCAACATATGGATCCTGTCCTCACCCCCTCCCTTGCACTCCTCAAGCAACCCAGCCCTGGATGGAGCTGTGCTCCGCTGGCTTCCCTCTTCACCTTGATGCTGTTTCTTCACAAGCTGCAATTGCTTAGCCAGCCTTAAAATCCAGTTGTCCTCTCCAGAATGAGCCACCTAGGTGGATCTTTTGCCTACTGAAACACTGAGATTAACTCCAGTGGATCCTGGAGCAAGCACCTATTCCTCTACAGGAACACTTTTAGCCCCACAAGCAACAGTGAGATGGAGGGAGTTGTATAAATATGAACTAGCATACCGGAAATCCCATTTCTCCCTATATGGGTAAAGCACTGCAGAGAAAAAAGGCTGATGATGAAAAAGACCCCACAGAGCACCACCAATATGACTTTGGCATTTTCTAAGAGCCATGCATATTACCTACAACATTAAAATATATTTCCTATTAGTATATCTGGTTCAAGAGTTTATAAATTGTCTTTGGCCATCTCAACCAAGGTATGGACTTTGTACTAAGGAGAGATGGAGACAATTTGGGGTTTTTACTTGGGAGCAGTGCAGTTGCTGAAATCTCTATAGGAATTTTGGGGGTTTGGTTGTCTGCGGCGGTTTGGGGGTTTTTTTTGCCCATTGTGGAATTCGATATTTTAAGGCCATGAACAATTCCACTCCAAAACTTATCCTTGCTAACGTTACAGTGCAGGCGGGTGGATGTTCAGGGTGACTCCTATCCACAGAAGCCAACTACCTTAAGTCTCCGACAGAAAAGTCGCAGCACATTTACCTGCAAACATTTAAGGGGTTACCCTACCCAGGAGCCGAACCACGAGAGGTAACTGTGCCCACTGCAGAGTCAACAGATTGGGGCATCTCTGCTGGTGGCTCTGAGACTCCAGCCCAAAGCCCGGATTCTCCTCTCACAAGGACAACAGTTAAATTCTGGTATTGAAACCCAACACTGACTGGCAGAGATCAAAATTCTAGCTTCCTAGATCTTTTTTCTGGAACTTCTGCTCTTGGACATTTCTAAACAGGCCATACAAGTCTTGATGGATCTCACAGCTCATCCGTTGTGACAATTCCTTTGTTTCTCACATCAGTAACATAAAACTTTGTATTTAAAATTTTGCAGCAGAGTAGCTGGCATATTGCGTTGTATTTGTGCTGTACTACTTACCAAGTTGACAAGTCATTTAATTATTGCATTTCCGAGAAAGCAAAAGTTTGCTGTCTAGACCATACTAACAATATTGTTTAAAAAAGCTAATTCATAGGACGGCATCTGAAACCAGCAGATCAGGAGTGAAAGTTATTAGCCTAGATTCAAGGCAGACTTTAGCTAGAATACCGTGTGTTCTCGATCTCCTCGGATTGTGCAGTCAGGAGGGAGATATCTGGCTAGATGGGATTTTGCACATCTGTCAGCTCCATCAGAGATCCAAATGCAAAAGCCAGCATGTAAGAACATTATGTGGATTTGTGACCCTCTCCTGAGGATTTGGGGTCCATAAACCAATGAATGGATTACAAAGAAACATAGTTATAGTATTTTCATCTGTGACAGATACTGCTGTAACTCCAGAGTGGCTCACAATATTTAAAGGAAAACCGTACCCATTCTCCACACACAGGCCCTGCGAAAATGCAAAAGGCAAGCACTGCTCAGCATGAAGAAGTTGGAAAATGGATGTTAAAATTTATTTAGCATCTGACTTGAAAACTCCAGATTTCTATGGTCAGAACCAGCACAGTATGGGAGTTTTGTCCTCTTTCATATTTGTCCACATATGAATCCATGTAGAATAGACACTGGCTGTATACCCTGAACCACATGTTAGACACATGCAAAGAAGTTCACCAGGTGGCCAAGAGCTCCTATTAACCCAGAACTGGATGACATTTAATAAGCAAACTACATGACCCTGTTCGCGGACATTTCCAATCAATCCATTCCATGCCTCCCAAACTCTACTTCAAACATCTCAGCATGAGAACTGCTGAGCCTCAGATCCATTTGGACGCTTTCAAGGAAAAACCCAGGAAATACCAAGAGCACATGAAACTGAACCACTAGATGTGTCACGGAGTAGCATTTCAAAATGCCCACCCCCAAATTCAGCAAATTCACTGGAGATCTCTGAGGGTTTTACTCACCAGCGTGTCAAACACATCACTGTACGTATACTTTACACTTGAGAAGCTAGGAAAGCAACGCATGAGCTTACTTATTTAGCTACAAAATGTAGAATTCTTTACTTGACCCACTGTAGTATTCTGTGCCCATCCTCAGTCAGAGGGTTCTTTGTCTCTGTGGTCTCGGGGGGGTGGCGCCATTAGAAGGAGTCCTATTTGTTTCCTTCAGATCTTGTTTGGAAAGGCGGTTGTTTTAATTTGAAGCTAGGATTGACATTATTTGCACCATGACAAGACATTATGTGCTTTTTTTCCTGAGTTCACCTGTTTATATTTAATAAAAATGCTCTTTCGTAACTCATGATGGGTTAGAGAATTCCCAAACCATTCAAAATACTTTAAAGTTCTTTTGGGACATAGCCAGATACTTAATATTGTATTACATTTTATAGTTGTCACTTAATCAAGCTATTTAATATTATAGTACATTTTAAAACTGTCACTTAATCACATTTTCTTGACCCTTTTATGTGAATTAAAGATCACTGTAGATAAAAAATGGCATGCTTTAGTTTAAATAGATTCAGTATGTCCAGTTTGACAGTTACTTCTGAGACATTAAAAGAATTTTCTGTGATTAATGTGACCCCCACACGTTACATAGTATAATGTTCCATTTCTTCAACCATTAGAGGAAACAGCGTTAGACAGAAGGAGCCAAATCTTATCCAACTGTACGTAAAGGTAAGAAAGCCTAAAGATAATGTACAGCTATGCTTGGTGTACTATGAGACTGCATTAAACCAACTATTTTCTGTTTCCTTACAATTCAAGTCAGAAAAAAAAATTCCGTAATAACACAGTAAACTGACATTCCACAACGAAAGCAAGCATCTTACCGCAGCTTGCTCGGAAAGGAAAAAATGCACTTTATGCCATGACAGGTGAGCAGGACTATCTGCGCTTAGTATAAATGATTGATAGCCACACATTCTAATTTTGGAAGAAATCTTACATATGCATTTACTCACAAGAGCAAAATAAGTACAGAAGCCATGTCCATCTTCAGAACCATTTATAAAGGCAATCATCATCATTTTATGTGGTTGATCCAGAACTGCATCACTGAAAGATTTTATGCTTTTAAGTTATACATAGTAAATTACCTTCTCTTATAGGCATGTTTAAAACCACTATCTTTTTCTGTAACCTTGGTCCTCAGATCCTATTTAATTCATTGAACTCTAATCGTTATTCCCTTGTATCTTAATCTCAGATCAGATCTATCACGTTTGTTAACAGACGTGACTATAAGTGCTGCCCATTCTTAGAGTATTCCGTGTGCTTTTCTTGACAGTTTAATCAGAATAAATACTCTTTGATCCATGAAGTAGGACATAGTACTGTAACACTGATCTTTCATTTGACCGCAAATTTGTTTGATAACAGAACAGGATTTAGCGTAACCAAATCAGCAACAGTAATTCATTTTGGATAGTCAATTAAAAACAGTGTGTATACAGTACCTCTGCAAACAATGAACAGTGGACTAAAATAATCAGGACGTGAAAGGAGCCTGCACAGAAATCAAGATGTTGATGGAAGAGAAGAATAGTTCAAATTTACAAGAGCTGCCGATGAGATGCATATGGGTATAAGAGTGCTTCTCTCCAAAAATGTGGGCACACTGGGAAAAGAAGTCAATTAACAGGGTCTGCTCAACAGAACTGCTGCCTCCCAGTCATTTACTCCAGAAGGATATTTTGTTAATCTACATTTTGCACACAGGACAGTGTTTGCCATCTCCTGGCAGAAATGACCCAGGTTTTGCACTGCACTACCAGCAGCTTGGGAAGAAGCAGCCTACCCCTTCATCCAAGAGCAGGCATCATCTCGACCACTTCTAGGTGCCCCTTCCTACCTGCCACACTGGCACTGGCACCACATCCAATAGAAGCAAAGCCTCAGCACGTTAGGATACAGCTTACCTGTGCCTCCAGCTCCTATGATATTGAATACAGCATCTATAAAGTAAGTTGCAATCATGAAGAGCAGTAGAAAACTAGATACCCACTTTTCTCTCCATCCAAAATAAATTATAGCCATCTAGACTAATTGAAGAGCTCAGTGAACACGAGCTGCAGAACCTTCAAATGAATACACCTTGCTGCTGTCGCATGGATGTCGCAGGTATCAACTGACCGGTGTTTTACAGTGCTCCAGCATAAGCACAGCAGTAAAGAGGACAGGTAATTGTTACTACCAGTAGGTAAATGGATATTGTCCCTTTCCCTTCATCCATTCTCTCCCTTCCTGTTTATCATCAGCATTCTGGATCTTTTCTTCAATTAGATTGTAAGCTCCCTGGGATATAAACCAGGTCATTATTGTGTCTTCAAAAAGGGATCATTGCAAGGGGCCAAAACTGTGTCAATGCTGCTTGGAGCCTTTGGGCACAATATTACTAAATTGCCCTTCAACTGCAACCCAAAATTATAGGCATGCTGCGTGCAGTATTTTGTAAGCCATTGTTTTGCAACGTGGAAATATGCAAGTGAACACGATACTTGAACAACATAATTCATTTTCCATTCATGAGCCACAATGGGTATCTCATGGCACTGTTTGCTCTTCAGTTTCAAATGTGAACTTGCATACAAAGTCAAGCAAATGAGCTTTCCTTCACGTTTTATTAAGCTCTTGGACTACACTATAAGCCCTAGAAGAAAGAATTACAATTGCTGTTGTCTCACAAAAGCAGTGAAATTCCCGAAGAACTAAAGAACTCAGCCCTAGATTGCTTACGAAAATGGCTTTAAGCTCCCTCCACGACCTCTTGCTATGTCTTCTGCTGCTCTTCTTATCATTCCTCGTGCCAGCACTGCATTTGTGTTCAAAAGAGAAAATTAAGTTTTACAGCCACATCCAGTAAAAACCCCCATCTTAACTTTTGGAGAATATCCTTAATGACCTTATTGGTCTGAAAAGTTTAAAGATACCTTTGTTTTAATTTCTCTTTAGCTTTTCACTCAAATATCCCGTGTATGACATTATTATAATTCTTCTACCAGCTTTATACATGCCAGCTCCTCTCCTATTCATTTGTTCTTGGGCTAATCTTTCCTTTTGTATTAATGAAGTCCTTTGAAGTATCTCTTCAAATCTTCAACTAGATTCCTTTGTGACTTTCCCCCCTCCCCACCTAAACTCGATAGCGTCTTTTTATCATGAAAATTATTAATTCTTCCTCTGCTTCTGGCATTGTATCATCAGCTCTAAAATGTTCTATTATTATTTCTGATCTTAAGCTGCTTTCTCCTGACCCAGGAATATTGGCAAATTACTGACCTCTAGCCAAGCTTTTATAGGGAAGGTCTTGCATCAAGTGGTAGCCTTTCAAGTGCTTAACCACCTAGTAATAATCTGTATGACAAACGGCCTCCTGGTTTGCAGTTATGCCTAGCTTCCTATGCATAGTGCTAAGAGAACGTCCCTTAAAGTGGTCAATGACTTTTTATAAAACCATACCTTGAGTATCATGTCAGCTTTTACCCACCTTGCTATTAGCATACCGCTAGACACCGCAGATCACAGTAACCCTTTCTGACCATATGCCAAGTTATAAAACACAGGGTGCTTCGTTCAATCTAAAGACATCAACTTGCCGCTCAGCACCATCATTCATCTGCATCGAGCAACATGCATCATCTTCTTGGGATCAATGCAGAGCCTACTGCTCCGGAACGTTACTGCAACTAGTCATTAAGACTGTTAAGAGTGCTGACACTCCTTTCACTCACTTTATGCAAAGAATTAATTCCTATACCTACAATTTGGCATTTTGCTGTGAAACAGTCTTTTTTCCTCTTTCTGCTCCGTTATCACATTGCCTTAGGTGCAATGCAGTGCTTTAAAGTAACGCTTTTAGCAATAGGAAGTGTTTGTGAGTAGCAATTTTCTAAAATTTTTTTTAGGTCATCTCCTCCAACCAAGACACCAAAAATTACTGTAAACTAGAAATCAAGACTATAAGCCATGAAGCAACATGAAGCAAAATGTTCCTTAACAGGTTCTTTCCTGGTTGCCCAGCAGAGTAGAAATTCTACAGGCAAACAACTTTTCACCTCCCAACCACAATTCATTGCTTTTAAAAACTGCCTCATCATGACCGCAGATTTTGTCATGGCTTTCATCAGAAAAACAAATCCAGAAACAAACACAGATGACAAGGACTGTGACAGATGTCTTTCTTTGACGCAATGACCCTCCCTATGCGGATAAAGAACCACAGTCAAGAGTGGTGAATACTTTTTGACAAATCTCATTTTGCTGAAATGGGAATATTGAGGGAGGAGGCAGCTGATGAAACTTGTTCTCTTAATTAGAACATCTTCAGTTAGTCCACAGACAATGATATCCTTCTGATTTTCTCTAACCTGGCCTCCAATTGTCAATAAGAATTGATACGAAAAACACAGAACAATTAAGCTTATCAAATGACTTTTTAATGTTCAGCTGTATTTATCTTCATTGGGGCTATTTGCAATATTTGCTGTGCTTAATCTAAAAGATGAGACAAACATCACACATGAATGACAAACATATGGCAAATGCCCTCTTTGAATAATTCTGTTCTCTTATATGCCCAGAAGCACAAGACCCTTTGCATATCCTCAGCATTCCCTAACACAACTTAATTCAAGCCAAACAGCAAGTCTTTCTGCTCTCAAATTAACTCCTACCCTCCACTCACAAAAGAATACATTAACAGGCAGCCTGTAGACTTCTCTAGGCTTATGCAAAGAGACTCGGGCAGAACCGGGAGAGGAACGCAGAAATCTGATGGCTCCAGCATAGAATCATAGAATCACCTCGGTTGGAAAAGACCTTTAAGATCATCGAGTCCAACCGTTAACCTAGCACTGCCATCCCACCACTAAACCATGTCCCTAAGCACCTCATCTATCCGTCTTTTAAATACCTCCAGGGATGAGGACTCCACCACCTCCCTGGGCAGCCCATTCCAGAGCCTGACAACCCTCTCGGTGAAGAAGTTTTTCCTAATGTCTAGCCTAAACCTGCCCTGGCGCAGCTTCAAGCCATTCCCCCTTGTCCTATCACCTTACCAGGGAGAAGAGGCCGACCCCCACCTCACTACAGCCTCCTTTCAGGTAGTTGTAAGGGCGATAGGTCTCCCCTCAGCCTCCTCTTCTCCAGACTAAACAACCCCAGTTCCCTCAGCCGCTCCTCGTATGACTTGTGTTCCAGACCCCTCACCAGCTTGGTTGCTCTCCTCTGGACCTGTTCCAGCAAGGCAACATCTTTCTTGTAGTGAGGGGCCCAAAACTGAACACAGTATTCGAGGTGCGGCCTCACCAGCACCGAGTACAGGGGCACGATCACTTCCCTACTCCTGCTGGTCACGCTATTCCTGATACAGGCCAGGATGCCATTGGCCTTCTTGGCCACCTGGCCACACTGCTGGCTCATATTCAGGCGGCTGTCAATCAGTACCCCCAGGTCGTTTTCCACCAGGCAGCTTTCCAGCCGCTCTTCACCAAGCCTGTAGCGCTGCATGGGGTTGTTGTGACCAAAGTGCAGGACCCGGCACTTGGCGTTGTTGAACCTCATACAGTTGGCCTCCGCCCATCGATCCAGCCTGTCCAGGTCCCTCTGCAGAGCCCTCCTCCCCTCCAGCAGATCAACACTACCACCCAGTTTGGTGTCGTCCGCAAATTTACTGAGGGCACACTCAATCCCCTCATCCAGGTCATTGATAAAGATATTAAACAAGACCGGCCCTAGAACTGAGCCCTGGGGGACACCGCTTATGACTGGCCACCAACTGGATTTAGCTCCATTCACCACGACTCTCTGGGCTCAGCCATCCAGCCAGTTTTTAACCCAGCGAAGAGTACATCCATCTAGGCCATGAACTGCCAGCTTCTCCAGAAGAATGCTATGGGAGACTGTGTCGAAGGCTTTGCTGAAGTCCAGGTAGATAACATCCACAGCCTTTCCCTCATCTACCAGGCGGGTCACAGCAAAACCAACCTGAGTCAGGTGAAAGCTCCCAAGGGACGACCAAACTTCTGGGTCAGGTTGCTGGCCACTCCATTGCATTAGTCCATGGTGACCGAGACACATTACAGACAACAGCTTCATTCACACACTCAACATTACTCTGAGACTGCTCTCTTGAAGCTGGTGGGGGCTTCACAATTGAAATACATTTGAAAACACACACACACGCCTGCAATTTTGATGCTCCAAAGATGAACTTTGAACATTAAGTGCATACACCAATGGACTCCAACCCAAACCAACATTTGCTCGTGGCAAAAAGCTATTCACTGCTGAACTGGGGATATGCCTCTAACCTTGTACACAGCCAATGTTGATGAGGGAGGGGAGCAAGCTGAATATTAAAAACTGCTGCCTCAAGAATAATATCATGTACAGATTTAATCATAATAAAAAATGATCTGCAAGTAATTGTAGTCATTACTACATCTGCTCAGAGCTGTGGGTAATCATTATGTATGAGTGAATTAAATCAAATTCAGTATCATGGGCCTGATCCTAGAATTTCTTGAGTAAACTCGCCTCATATTAATAATCTCCCTGAGCGCAGTGAGTCTTATTTGCTTCTACGTGCATGTTTCTTCTTTTGACTCATCTTTCGACTCTTCCTCACTTTACCTTTAAATGCTAATTAAAATGTAACTGTAAAAACTTAAGAAGGTAGAGTGAAACATTGAGTCCAAAAAGTGGGAAATTTGTTTCAGGCTGCTCTTCTGTCTGTAAGGAGCAGAGAGAAAGATGTCTTGGTGTGGAGCTTGAGTAGTGGAAAAGGCAAAGCCTTCAAGGATAAAAGTTGAGCTCAAATTCCTTCCTTTTCGCACTGCATCCCATGCATTAGCATGGTACTGGGGACACAGGTGTATTTTATAGTATAGAGTAGGAAAGTCAAACCCTGACTCATGTAGATAACAAAAAAACAGTTCACAAAAGCTGCTGGAGGGTAGAGCTGGAGCCAAACTCAAACTAGATCAATAGCCAGATGAATTATTAGTAGAAGAAATAAATTATTGGTGAAATTTCTCTGACATCTGTGCCAAATGCTAGAGACTGCATTTCAGCAAACAAAGTTTTTACTCCAATAGACTTGTGCTGACTTCTATGTACGTTTGAAATGAGGAGTAAGAACTGAGGTCCCAGATGTACTCTTTGTGCAAAGGGCAAGTTTTACCCTTCTTAGAAGACAAGGGTCCAAGGAAGGCATCACGCTCTTCCAAAGATGCAGGAGAGAAATGGAACTAGGTCCAAATTATCCCTTGCATGGCCTTGGTGAGGTCACAAAAAAATATGTTACAACCTGAATGTAGGTGACATTTTTTCTGTCTTTTACATGGTGGTTATTCCACCAAAGAGAGTCTTGAGGGCAGCTGGAGCAAGGAGAAACCGTAGTAGATTGCCTCTTTGCAGCTGGACCATCAGAGAGCAAAGCTGGAGCCCTGGGCTTGCGGCAGAGGCACAGCACAGGTGTGGGGAGACACTCATGCAGCGGCAGAGCTGCTGAGTCCACACTTTGCAAAGAAAGTTCATCAGATTTACCTCCTCCTACCTCCTTTCATGGGGAGCGTACTACAACAAAGGTGGCTCGGACTTAGTTCTTATAAATAGTTCTGTATTTTTGTCTCTCATCCAGAGACAGCAGTATCTCTGGGTGGGATGTTCACAGAAGTCACAGTGGAAACGGAGGAATTAAAAAAAGAGGCAAAGTAGATGTGGGTGCATGCATCACACATGTGAAGATGATACATATATATACACACACACACACAAATCTCCCCATCACCCACATCTACGGACATATATTCTCACTACCAACACAGGTAATCGAGTGCAGTAACACGAATGATCATTTTTTTTCTCCTGAAACAGAGATGAGCTGGCAAGTGTAATCAAAAGATGAGGATCATTTTTCCAAAAAAAAAAGAGCGAGACCGTCAACAACAAAAAATCCGGCGAGAATTATGACAACAATGTAAGAAAGCAATCACTAGAAAAATCCTGATAAATGAAGAGCTTACATTTTTAAATGCCTTAAAACCAGTACAAATAAATCTAAATTTGAACAGAATTCAATGCACAACTGAATTAGACAGGAAAAATTCAACCAAATTGTTAAACTTCCACTACAGAACTTGTAAGTACTTTATCTAGATGGAGCTAAAACAGCAGCACAAAGGATTGAACTTTTGCTGTCAGTAAGAAATCCAAATCATGGATAAGAGTATTATGAATGCTATGTAAAGAGCTCTGCAAAATATCCTCTGGTGAACAGGAACAGATGAATGTGCACGTATAATTGAATATGCAAAAAAACCCCCCAACATCCCAAGGAGGGAAACAGAAAAGCTACCAGGAGTACAGGCTCATGCTAACATCCACAACACTGAGATGCGTACAAGGAGAAAAGGCAAATTACCGAAAATGCAGCCTGCTATGTAAAATAAAATACATGTTTGGGTCTACACGTATCCTTCATGAGATTATCAAGGGAGCATGTGTCACACACACAGTTGTGAGGAATGCTGGCAGGAACACTCAACCACATAAAGCTCGCCTGGGTTTGGGTTTCATTACCAACGTTGGGCCCCATGTTGTTCCCATCTTAATTGATGGCAAACTTCCCCTTGACTTCACAGAAACCAGGATCAGGCTGTTGCAATTTTGCTTGCTTGGCAAAGGGTTAAAAAAATAAAGCGTAGCAAACCCCTTGAAGCGCACCTCAGCCCAGAGCCGAACCACCCCAAAGATCTGATCCCTTTTGCACCCCATGCCATAGGAAATAGGATTTTCCTAGCTGTATTTTGTGTTAAGTTGTTGGGCTCAGCTAAATCGAAACTCAAGCAGAGCAAACCCACACAAACTAGAAATCAAACGAAATTTCACACTCCCCCTGCAAACTGAAGCAGCCCTGCGCAGAGGTACTTTGGGCAGACGAAGCCAGTGCACCTTTTAAGGGTAAGCAGAAAGCAGAGCATATTTGTAACAGATGAATCAGAAGCGCATCAAGGTACTAGATGAAAACAGTTTTTGAACGTAAGCCAAGTACACAGTAGGAATAGGTTAGAAGGCTAAATCATTTCTAACCACAACTTAAAGACGACTTCATTGTAAAAATATCCTTTTTTAACTCTTCTCTTCCAAGCACACATCACAACTTTTGTTTCCATTGGTTTTAGTCCCTATTTCAAAAGCAGCATTTGCTGTAACAGCTCATTTTTTCATGCAAAATACTGAATCTAATTGCAGAAATATGTCATTCCCTCCTCTCCGCCACATGGCATGAGTTAATGATGATGAATGAAAGTAATAAAACCCAAATCTTTTTCAAACTAAAGCTCCTGTTAAATTACTGGAAATTATATGCATGCGTCTACAATGAGGACACTGCAGAAGGTCAAAGATCTCACTTCCTGCGCCTGGCCAAACTATTCAACAGGCAGCTCGGCTGAACCTGCACAGACCCGTTTTTTCTGAGATCTGGGGGAGCCACCTAAGAAAAGCAGCTTAGTTCAAGGCTGGTGATTTCATTACAGCGTTTCTCCCCTTCCCCATGGAACACTAAATATCATTCACCAGAGCCTAAGACCTGCCCCACATGTCCATGTAAGCTATTTTTGGATGTTCAAGACCGGGGGTTGGAACAGTAATATATCATCTAATGTGATATACGTTCTTAGTGAAGGCCCCAACTTCCCTAATCCAAAACTTTATTCTGTGGCATTGATATGAAGTAGAAGGAATACAGCAAATTTACAGCCAGACGCTGCCTCTCCCGTTCCCCCTGAATCACACCTGATTTCTCCAGCTGCTCCACTGAGAAGACAGGCAAACCATTCAGCGATTAAGGTCCTACTCAATACAAACACAAATGGCAAAATGTATTCCTTGCCTTGCTGAAAACTCTGTTTCCAATTCTGCACGCTGCAAACTTCATCAGCTTATTGCTGTTTTCCCCATTCATTTGTTTCCTCATTTTTGTTTAACTGGCCGACAGCGCTGCGGCCCCTTCTTTTCCTTTGGGCATTCGGACACTGTGTTCTCCCTCCTTTTCCCCTGGCTCATCTACAGCTCTCTTCGGGGTATTTTTGTCTCCCCCCCCTTCATCATCAATTCATTGAGGTTTCATTGTTTTTGTCTTCCCACTATGCTGCCCTCCCACTCCCTATGCTTCCCTCTTATGGTCCGTTTCACAGATGGACCACAGAAGACATGGAAGGAAAACACAAGGAGAGGAATTCCTAATAACTTCCCTTAATGTATTTCCTTCCCACAGAAGAGTTTGAATGCTTTGAATCTTGGACTGGTGTAAATCAAGGTGTAACTCTGCACAAGTCAGCATAGGTTATTTTTGCAAAAAAAGTATTGTAGTACCAGGCTTACTGGCAGCAAAGCAAAACTTACCATCCTTGCAAGTTTTATTTCTCTCTCTTTCCATGAAAAACAGTTTGCAGCATTGAAATGCATAGAATTAGAAACATCAGTTTTCAGAAACAAAAGACCTAAATTCTGCCACTCACGTTCACAGCAAGGGATAACTTAGTCTCTAAGTAGTACTCATTTCATCTTGTCGGAGCCATCAAGAAATCATGTGTAATTCAACTCTCCATTCCACTCACTGCTTCACCACGCAGCGCAGACAGGAGAAGTGCAACACAGCTCTAAGCACAAAGCAAAGCAGGAAGGCTCCCACGGTGAGAAGTCAGCGAAGGGACGGCTGCAGTTAATCACTGTGAGTGCTCATTTAGAGCAAAAGAAAGTGAATGAAGGTCCAACGAAGGAGCGGAATTGTTTTTAATCTGCATGTTGACACCGATGAGAGATAGCACAAGGGTTAAAACCCAAATAGATCTCATTTTTTTTACCTTTCTTTTTGCATTGCCAAAATACCTTACACAATGTCACACTGGAGGATGCACTCCCCCTGTAAGTTTTGCTGTATCGGCAAGAACACGCAGAGATGTTCTTAGCAGCTAAATAACACAGGGGCACAAGTCGCACATTTTCCATGGGACTCATGCAACTATGTGAGCAAGAAGCTAAAAATCTTCCATCTGTTTCAGACCTTGCCAGTTCACACTTGGCTTTCAGATACTGGCTTTGGGACGATTCTCCAGAGCTCCCATGTCACCACTATGCTATTGGAAATTACTGACTAATTTCTCACTGTGAGGAAGCCGCTTAATTTTGATCCTGAGCACGCACAAAAGGAGGAGGAAATCGCACAGAGCCACTCGGGATGGGTTTTCGCCAACTATTTCTGAGTGCAATGGACACCCAGAAGTTTCAACAATCTCCATCATCTTTGAAAAAGAAAATCTCTAAGGGATGAAAGAAAACTAACTACATGACACCTCTGCAAGCACAACCCTGATCTTAATTGTTTAAGACTAGTTTTTTTGGTTCAGCAGTTTTTCATGGAGCTTACAAATATCGTACAGAATACATTGTGGGTTTCTGGCATCCTACGTCCACAAACAAAGCCATGTGTTGGGGTGGGATTAAATCCATTTGCAAGACTGCACGTCCACTTTAAAAGCAGCATACTCTGAGCTCTAGCGCTTTGCAGGTTGAGAGAAATAGGCTCATCCCACAACTAGGGGCACCTCTTCTGAACATAGGGCTTCCCAGGGACAAATGACACCATCTTAAAGGAGTAGGTTTCATAACCAAGGCTGGGCCATGTGAGCTTTAACATATTAGCTGAATATTTATAAGAACATGTCCTCATTTACTAAGCTTCTGGGAACATTTCCACAATTAAAAAACAAAACAAAACAAATTGAAAATAATTGTCAACATACTGACAACAATTGGCAGCTTTCAAAACAACTCACGATGCCATCTCCAGGCCTTCAAAATCTCCCCCACAGTGACGCTCCGTTACCATCCTACCCAGATGCTCACATTAACCTTTGGAGGTCCCCTCCATTCCCATGCCCTCATCTATCTACATGACATCCTAAGTAAGAGTTGATACACAAACCCTATGCCACACTTAAGAGTCACACTGAGGCAGTAAAAGGAGAGTATTCCAGTTCTTCACTCAATAAGCTGCTTCAGCCACGTGGCATGGGTTATTAGCATTGTCATGGGCAGAGCAGATGCAACAATCCACATAAAGGTAAAATAGATTCATGGAGAAATAGTATTTGTGGCCACTCCTGTCAAAAAGGAACTGTAGTGAAGCTATACCGTAAGCATTCCTGATGAAGTTGTTACTTACCATCAAAAAACCCACAGGACCAACTCAGGAGAAGGGCAGCATACAACACCAAAACATTTTGCAAACTTTATCTCATTCATACAGATACCAGTGACAGCTGCTGAGAATGAGGAACCTCAAATCTTGAAATCATCTTCTCTAGGACCTCTGAAAAATGAAGATGAGAAACTGCCACAGAACCATGATTCAGCCTTGGCAAGTTCTACAGGAACATCTGCTGCCAGCTAGGATCTTCTGCCTGTACTGACTCAAATCTGCCAGCTTGCTTATACGAGATTGCCAGCTGTAGTCACCACATTGTCTTGATAATAGCTGGGCCCAGGCACAGCCTAAAGAAGGTCTAGCTTGAGACCTGCTGCTCTGATCTTCCTGGTGGAGAAAGTAGGAAAAGTAAAGGAAGAGGCTAAGCAGAACATGCAACAACTACAGGGCAGATCTAGCTGCTGAGAACTGTGCGGTAACTCTCTGAGCAAGAATGAGATGCGTCAAGAAAAGGGGAGACAGCATCTCCTCTGTCCTGTATAGTATTCAGACATAGTTTCCCCACCCATTCCTGATTCCAGGCCTGGCTTTTTTTCTCCTCTACCTTCTCATTTGATGTTTCTTGCTTTGTTTTTATTTTTACCTCAGCATCTAGACTTCTCACCTAAACATCCTCCTGTCTCTCCTTCCAGTTGCAGAAACCACCAACAGTCTTAATATTGGAGGGAGGAACCCATCAGCACCTTTTCACAGGAAAAGCAGGATGATCATCTCTCTTCTAGCACTACTCAGCACCTCTAGGCTTCCTCCAATACAGATGTGTTTTCTCCTCAGTCTCCATGGTTTCATCCTGACCTTCTTTATTCCCTTCATTTCACAATCTTCCTCTATGGCTTCTGCTCCTCCTACTGACATCTTCAAAGTACTGTGTGGCACAGAATACTTCTGCATTTGGGCAAAGTTCATTGACTGGAGACGGGACTGGGAAACCACAGAGCATTTGTGGTTAGATGCTTTTTCTTTACCCTGAACCGCTTGCTTAGGGACATCTCTTTGTAGGATCAGAGTTGCGCCATCTGCAGTCTCAGGCATCTCCTGCTCTGAGTCTGAAGAGGACTCAGAACACCAGCACAGGGAAGCTGAGATTTAATCTGAGATGACAGGGAAGCTGAGATCTCATTTGAGGTGACAGCGAGGCAGCAAGCCTGACCAACCTATTCTGCGTTCCCCAAAGATAAGCACATTCCAGCAAACACTACAGCTCTCCCACAGCAGAGGCTTCTCAGCAGAGGAAAAGTAAAAACAGAACACCTGCACCTGGAATGGTGCCCTGCATAGACAGAAAAAGGACATTTCTAAAACCACAAGCGGGCAAATTTCACCTGGTTGCATGGCATTCACGTTTTGCACAGCTGCAATCTCATGATGTCCAGTGCGTTTCAGGAACAGAGGAGGGCAAAATGCGTGGGGCAGAAGGCTCGCTTCTGGCTTCTGCACAGCCAAAGTCACAAAACTCTGGAGGCATGAATCACCAGTCAGCTCCAGGGGTGCTGAGTTGTGGAGTCGCCGTGACCGGTACCCGCAGAGACACAATTTGAGATGAATAGACGTCTCTGAGAAGGACTGCGGTGAACGATGTAACACTTATACAGATGGCACAGTCGTAACCATTAAACAGTTATGACCAGCTTGAGTGAGAGTGTGAAGAATGTGTGCCCAGGGTGATAAAATACACCCACAAAGTTGAGAAAAGTACACATATTCTGATTTTAGACACGTGGGTTATCAAAGATAAGTGAGCCCTCACCACAATATGATCTGTTACCAGAACCTAAGGCAGCTGTTTGGTTTCTGAACTTTGACTTGCAGATTCCCATATGGTCACAGTTTGCTGGAGAGAGAGGGGGGGGAAAAAGCCATGAGCTCTTTTAGCACAGCAAGTCTAGTCCAGCCAAATGGTTTCTCCTCCTCTCCATCCCTGACCCCATTTAAAAGCTATCTTAAATATTCCTAGGGACTCACTAGTCCATAAAGAAAAAAAGCTAAAGAAAACATAATCTTTCAAGGGCTGACATTACCTAGTTCCCAGCACAGCTACAGACTAGTTGCAGTGAAATGCAACAACTTGATGGGAATTAGAAACCTGTCTTTTAACTGCCATTATTACCTCTAAAGCCTCTCTAATAGCAATCCCAGAATATAGGTTTAAAGAAAAATCATTTTAATGGAGGTCCCAGTACTACATTTTTATATTGCACCAAGTCAAGCTATTGATTAGCTTTACATTAATTCTGAAAGCACAAAGAATTTGTCATGATTTTTCTCCCTTTGATATCAGTGTCCATCAGCGATTGCATCAGTTTTCTGCTGAGCTGCCGAGCAAAGTTAAAGGACGACATGCTTCCTCTCCCCAACTTTTGATTCCAGCTTGGTTCAGCAATCTCCACCAGCCGCTTCCTGCCTCCCCTATTGCACCGTCTGGCACTTACTTCAGACGAGTCAATATGTTTAAATTATATCTGTACCAGGCATAATTAATCATAAAGCTTTCTGCTTTGTAATGTTATTTGAACTTCTGCTTGGTGTTCACAAGTAGAAAGCAAAACAAAAGGAGCTCAATTGTGAAAACTGCACAGGTCCCCCCTGCCTCCTTGTTGAGTTGGAGCTCCTTGGATTTCAGAGCAAGAGGCGACTACTCAGGAAGTCGCTGCTCTCTGACGGTTCAAAACTAGGTCATTGAGCTCTAGTAGGCCGATAATGGGTGGGGGGAAAGCTCCAAGGAAAATACACGGCTTTATCATCAACTACATGCAGAGATACTTTGTATGGAACCATCCTGGAAACACGCAGGTAGGTTTTTTGACATCAGGCAGTGCTCCATGCATAAGGGAAAGGCCTTAGAGGTGGTGTGCATGGGACCCACCTCTGAGTCACAGCTCTACCGCTATGACTGCTATTCTCCAGGGCATGTAGTAATTTATAGCCATTAGAGGCCAGCAGTAAATTAATACCCCCAGCCTGGCTCTGAGTCAAGCTCCCTGACCAGCCACTGCAGACTCGCTGGGAGGAAAGCGTGAAGAGCGAGGAGGAGTGGTTTGCATCCACCCCTTGTCTGTTCCAGCCTCGTCTACTTCTAGAAAGGAAACAAATAGACAAGTGATACTTGCTTCTTTGCAGGCACTCAGCTCACAGGTCTGGACTACCTTGCCATGGCGGGGGAATCAGAGCTCTTCCCCCTTGCACAAGAGCACAGCGCAAGCGCAAAAATGATCCTGCGTGCAAGACCACCTTCTTGGGTAAGACATCTCCCTCCCCTGAGCAGGCACAGAAGGAGCTCAGGATGCAATGCTGATGCAGCACCCTGACAGCTGAAACTGCTCACAAACCCACCCGCGCTTGCTCCTCTCGCACGGGGGGCTCTGCTGCACCCAGCGCAGCAGCACGCTCAAGAGTACAGCCCGCAAACCCCACCTCAAAACAGCCGGGATGGTCCTTCAGCTCAGGGGGCGACAGGGGGGTGAGTAGCACCATTCCCACCTGGCACGGGGCTCCAGCTGGCACCCAGCTCAATCCTTCCATGCTGAATCTGTCCAAATGCAATTGCTCATCCTACAGGGAAGGAATCCTCCCCAAGAGCTCAGCCGGCTGCTGGGGTTTTTCTTTTAGGTGTTTTCAGAACAAAGAGGTGTCATTCAGCAGAAATCAATCTTTCACGTAATCCACAGCACAGGCACCTTTAAAACATTTCAAACAAAAAATAAAAGCAACTCTTTTTCTTAGAGAATCCCAAGCAATTTTACAGAATTAATTATACTTATTCATTTTTGCCTTTCCCTATATTTTAGCTCTCCCACAGAAACTAATCCACTGGATTTCAAATTATGGCACAATTAGCATGAAATTAATTAGCATCTGACCTATCCCCTAGTTTTCCTCCAGCCGAGACTGCCAACTTTTAATATAAGCCTAAAGCAAGAACTGTAAGACTAATACAGAAAATGGGACAAAGGACTTTTAAATTAAAGGGAGAGAGTTTAAAAAATGCAATTTACAGCCATAAGCATTTCCCTGACAACAACCCCAAAACTCCAGTCCTCAAAGAAAGTGCAGAGAAATATTTCACCTCCCCCCGACACACGCAGAGTTCATTTGCAAAGCCTGCAATCATCCCTCCCATCTTTTAAAATACTCATGGCCTTTCAAAAGCAGAGTCTATAGTTATCAATTAGCAATGCCTTTTAGTCCCATCATGCAAAATTTCTTTTTCACGTAACCTCTCCAGATGCCTGTAAGGATTTTTAAGTTCATCGTATATATATAACCAGTCCCCCAACTGTATCTTAGCCTTCACAATTTCCTGCATCATTTATAGACCTCTTCAGTCTCTCTTTTTGCCACCATACATATTTTCCACATTCCTTCAGGCTCCTGTTCACTATCTAGTACTCAAATTTCTTCCCCTCCTTCCTCTTCAGAAGATTTCAGCCATCATTAACCGAACACTCCTGTTATTCTTTTTCATAGTTGCTTCCATCACTGTCATCCCTGTCTCCCACATGGAGCCTGTGATTCACAGATGTCCCACGATATTTAACTCTTTCGCTTACCCTGGCTGGAGTGGCACACGGCAGCGTGGCAGGATCATCTCCTCCCACAGAACATGACTTTTAAATCAGAAAGCAAGACCTGTGCTCAAAGAATTAGACAAAAGGAACCTTCCCTCTCAACCTGCTATGATCACAAGTTGATACTGCCTCTGCGAAATTCAGTAATGGGCTCTCCCCTACCTTGAAAGGACAAGAATCCCTGGTGCAAACCCCACTGCCTGTGCACCAGAAAGCAATCCTATAGACAGGAGGATTTTACAGCCTTAAAAGTGAACCATCCAGACAATAGCCCCACCACAGAAGCAACACAAGCAGCTTGGAGAAAGTTTACATTAGAAGTGGGACTTAAAAAGAAGGACACGTGCAGGCACCGCAGAGAAAACAAGATGATGTGAAAAATGGAAGGGTATAGCAGATGCATGCAGCATCCAGAGGAGCTCTTAGGGAACCTATGTATGCGCATATAGATTCAATGTACACAGTACAGAGAGCACATTTCATTCTCTCATCAGTAGAGACTACATGCAAGATCTAGATCTTGGTCAACAGAGCTGCAATACTGTTAGCCTCAGGAACACTAAAACTCATTCAGAAACCACGGAGAGGAAAACACAGAAAGACAGAGAAGAAAACAACGTTCTATACAAACACTATATTTTCAAGATTAGCTTTTCATTTCACAAGTCTTCAGCTCACCTAGATGTTTACTGTTGCTATGGTCTGACATCTCTGGTTTTATAGACTGCATTGACTGCTCTTTCATTCTGTCGTTACCAATATTGTTTTTTCATGGTTTTTGGTTTGTTTTTCCCAAAGGTGAAAAGGGTGTGCTCTGCTTTTTTATGAGGAGGCAGCAACCACTGCCCAATCCATAGCACTTCAAACCATTCTGAACTTCAGCAAACAGCCCTAAACCCTCATCTCCTTCTATTCTTTTTTCTTTTGGTAAAGCAAAATCAAAATAATTTGTTTGCTCCCTTCCAAACTCAGACAGATGAGGGGTCCAGGGAAAACCAGAGAAGGAATACAGCATCAATAGACACAGACCCGCCCAACAGTGGGAGAAACCTGCCTCGTGCCCATGTGCATTTTGGTCAGAGGAGGTAAGAGTGGAAGCACAGTCCAGCAGCTGGATTCTGCCCCCGCTGAGGTGACCTCTTAAGCACACAGATGTCATCAGGTGTTCTGGACCAGCTACAAGAAGACGGGAAACAGCAGGACCTGTTATAAAACAACACTGCCCCAAACAGGTATTGCAATTACACATGTTGGCACAACATGGTGTGTCGACGCATTTCTGCTGTGCACGTTTCCATATTGTTTGCATAGCTCCCAGCAACAGCAGGCAATTTCATAGACTTCTTTCAGCAGGATGTCAAACTGATGAACCAAAATGAGGTGTCCTTTAACTTTGTTTCTCCAACTCCTAAATACTTCTTTCAGAATGGAACAGTTTACGATAACCTAGCTCACACTAACCCTTCACCCCTCCAGAATCCACAATATTAATTCTCATAATGAAGCCTATTTTAAATATTTTTTTAATCCTCTAAGAAAACCAATTTAATCCTTGAATGTTCCATTGATCTACAGTAAATAAATAGGCATTAGGGAGAAGCATTGTTTATTTATTTGCTTGCCACTTAGAATTTAATCCTGGGATTCTAAAGGGATGATTATAAATTTCTCTAACAGTCCCTAGGGTACGTTTTGAATGCAGCCATCTAAGATAGGACTCTTGCGTTCCAAGATGCCAGTGCATTACAGCTTTAGAAATATTGTAGCCAAACAGCACTCATTTATTATAAAGAGGGATGAGGCGGGGCACACACTAGATGAGATTTCACCACTATCTGGTCTCTGTGCAGTGCAGAATGTATCTGGAAGCTGTCCAAAGCCTGCTTATATACAGCACAGTCTTACTAAGGGAGTTCCTGGCAAAAATCTTGTTGGAAAAGCAAGGGATGTGGAGCTTCTTCAATTGAAGAGCAGCTTCCACCACCTATCGAGCTGAGTTTGTAGAGTCAGAGATTTGTGGTCATGCAGAAGGATTGTGGACCATCTGACCTCTTACACTGGAAAATCTTAGGTCAATGGTTCCTTCATTTAAACTTTCATTCTTCTGGAAAATCAAAGGAAAGGGCTTTTTGGAAGATGCAGGCTTAGCGATGCCGGGCTGGAAGGGACCAGAAAGGTCACTGCAGTCAGTTATATACAATTGCAAGCATCAAGGCTGCATGAACATCAGCTCCTACCACCACAGGCCATAAAACCCTCTCCTGACTCTAGAAATAAAAGTTTAAATCTTAAAGACTGCCAGTGAAGAAGACCTCATCATATATCCAGGAAAGCAGTGGTTAATCACTCTTCAGCTTAAAAAAAAAAAAAAAAAAAAAAAAAAAGAGAAAGCCTCATTTCCTACATTTCCTATTTTGCCAAGCCTTTTCCTAGGAGAGGAAAAAGCCATCCACTAATCAGAAAGCTCTTCATTCAAAGTACATCTTGGATATCATTAGGTCATGGTGTAGGATAAATGAACTAGACCGAGCTGCTGTGGGTAGGTTTTCCAGACCTCTGATCATTCTCCTAATGTCCTTTTCTAAGCCCTTCCTGATCTGTCAGCACAACTTTGGCAAAACTAGACAGCAAGGAACTGTAACAAAATGAGTAAGCTCTTCAAGAAACATATTTCTACTGTATTTCCAAGGAGCAGGAGGATGTAATTCAGTGTGGAGAAGTGAAAGAAATGGCTGCACCACGATATAATCTTGCTTAAATGCTTTGGAGACTCCAGATCCCCAGTGTATGTCAACACACAGCCTGAAAGAGTAGCTGGGCCAGAGCGCTAGGTTGCATACAGGCTAATGAAATGCTCGACATAGTGAGGATGAAGTCTGCTTTGTGTCACTGGAGAAAATTAGACTGATATCTAACAGATGACATTTGTCAGTAAAAAAAGATTGTTCACATTGTGTTTGTCTTCTGGGAGGCATTACTAATCCGACGTGCATCCATGATACATGCAGGTAGTATTGAGTGCAACCTCACTGTAAATGGCCTCCAACCTGCTATGCAGGTCCTTCCAGGATACAAAGTCTCGGGATAACAGTCTTTTTCATTTAATTTATGAATCTCCTTCATGCTCATATTAATTAAGACTAATGACATCCATTGGAGCCAGGTGCTGAACAAATTTCTCATTTGTCTTTGCAATGCAGAGCACTATGGGCCCTGGCCATGTGGAGAGAAAGGCAGGAATGGAGACCACCTCTGTTCCTGCATTGCGTTATCCCTGGGCTCCTACTGCTCATTTTGAAGTATGGCTCTGGTACTCAGAGTCACAAACTACAGCCTCATCGCACAAGGAGTCCTGTGAACACAGGACACTAAGGTGGTCTCTGTCCCCAAAATATCTACTATATCCTGCCATGAAGGAAAAAAGCAGCCCCCCTGCCTGCGCTACCACTATTATTTCCTGCCTAAAATGCAGAGATTCTGCACCGCAAATGCAGCTACAGTGACATAATGCTCACCATGTAAACCAGCTGGAATTATCAATTCTGGTTTAATCTGGGGGCAATGAAGAACAGAAAGGTCAGTGACTTGTCCCAAATCACAGTGGAAATCGGTAAGGTAACTGGGGATAGCATCCTCATCTGCAGAGACCCACATGGCATCTTCACTGTATGGTCAAAATTGCTCAAACCAAGAATTTCACGCTGACACCTGATTGCACACAGGAACACAAGGGCTTGGTTTCCTTCGGCTCATTTACAACCCAGAATTTGGAGAATGAATTCCTGTTCCTAGGTAAACAGAGACTGGGTTAACGCTTTGAATCACGTGGTATGGAGTGGGAAACTTCTGCGTCTTCTAGGTCCTATTTCAGTTAAGTCAGACACAAAGAGTTTAGCCAGGCAGATCATGCACACAACAATTACTTGAAGCCTATGAGAAAACCCTCCAAGGGCTCATCTTGCTTCTTGAAGAGCCAACACACAGAGGAGTTCCCTGCGATGCCTTTCATGATCTCTATTGTTCACAGAGTACTAAAGTAATGAATAGCCTTTATTTTTCCAAGTTTCAGTCACAGAATGCGCATGCTAGCATTAAAAGGAAAACAAAAGTGCAGAAATGCCAAGATACCATGTAACACACAGCCCTTCATCACTTGCATTGATGCACAGTGTTACAAATT
Source organism: Gorsachius magnificus (assembly GCA_034008185.1). NCBI lineage: Eukaryota > Metazoa > Chordata > Aves > Pelecaniformes > Ardeidae > Gorsachius > Gorsachius magnificus. The sequence goes on along the minus strand of CM067083.1, from coordinate 18,676,926 downwards.
TTATCTAATCAACTGACATTTTAAGTAGTGGAGAATTTAACAAGAATAACAATGTGGTGACAATTTAGTCTTTCTTCCCCCTCCATAAAAACACTGTCTTCTGTTTGGTCTAGATTCAGGTCAAGACATTTCACTAATTTGCTAGTCATTAAAAAGATATTTTTATACCCGGCCTGTAATATTATACTCTTCAGTGATTATGATAGTTCCCAACAGAATTCCAGACTTGAAAATGAAGGCTGGGAAGCTGAGCTGCAATTATGATACTTTAAATAATTCCACAAAAGTAGAACCACTGTTAAATAATTTATAGTCTTTGATCTTGTCACAGATCTACTGAAATCTTCACATCACTCAAGCTAAATATTTTCAAACAGAAATGGGATAGGTTACTTCCCTCCACCCCCTTCTGTCACTGCGGGAGCTGAGGAAAATAACGGTGCCAGGGGCCAAATTCTTAGTTACTTTGGTGTAAACTCCTTCAGAGCAACTTGCATGAAAATTTTTCTTCTGGGGCTTAAACATATTCCGAAATAAGTCTTTCATCACAGCACCTGGAAAGGTGAAGAAAGTAGTGGTTGTTTTTGAAATGGATTTCCCTCCAAAGTGACATTATTCCCCGTATTTTAGAAAACAAAAAATGTTCCTTTTCAATTCTGCATCTTGCACAGCAACAGGAAGCAGACACAAGAGATGCTCGGCACAGGACACCGGCCCTCGGGGAGCGATGTGGGTCCACGCCAGGAAGGCAAGGGAGCCTTGCGCAAGAGGTCCGGCCACACTGCCAAACCTCAGCAGATGCCACAGGGACCCAGAGAGGCACCGAAGGCAGCCAGTTTCCTCAAATGAGGCTCAGCTACTAAAGGCTGGTAACCAGGGACATACGTGAAAATGCAGCCTGGGCTAAACTACGTGGTTAAAAACAAAAAAACCCTGTAATTTGTGGTCTAATCGGTCACAATCCGCCTTAATGTCTCACCAGTCAGGGATACAGACTATTCAGTTACTATCAAGAGTGCTGGCCAAAAAACTACTCTCTAGTGAAAACTGTGCTTCTCAGTTAAAAACGTCTTATAAAGTCAGATTCAGAAGCTTTGGTGTAAATTACAGGCTCAGGATCAAGCTGTGCTGTTTGAAATAAAAAGAGTTACCTCTAATTAGCTGAGCCCCAGCCTCTAATGCAAGACAAGATAACATAGCTTAGACGCCTTTCATAAGAGGCGAAACAAAGGCTGCATCACATTGCAGCCCAGGAAGCCTACGTGCGCACATATGTACAATTATAACGGCTCCGCTGACTGATAACTTGTTAAATTGACATACCTTGACTGTGTCAGGGTCCTAAGACTAATGAAACATGTAAAGTATGGCACAAGTAAACAGCAGCTTTCCAGGAAACCCTTAATTTGCATTCTAATTAATGCAATGTGGGGCAGAAGTCATAAATAAAGGATTCAATCACAGCTCACTGTATAACAGGCAGACTGGTTTTACACACCTGATGTGACAGGCAAGTAGTAATGTGGGGTTATGGAAGATGCCAGACCTAAACAAGCTATTCCCATCTGCAAGTGACAAAGAGCTGCATCACCAAAAAAAAAAGGTTTTCATGATGCAATTTGTCTTCTAAAACTTTCCCTCCTTAGGAATAAATCACATCTTTTTTAGAAGATGGCAAGCGCAAAGAAGATTTCATCTAGAGGAGTCATTGCAGCTGTGGCAAACAGGATTTGAACATCACACCTTCACGCTTTTTACCGCTGGAGATGAGGAAAGTAGTTCTCATACCCTGAACACCCTGGGAAAGATTCAAGTCCCACTTTTCCAATGGCTTGCAGAAGTCTTCTCAGAATAGCTGCCACCACCAAGGAACCCTATGCATTCTCCCTGGCCCCAAGATGGGATGCACACGTACTAGAAGAGGGACAGAATTGCCAAAAATACCCTGTATGGCACATTCGACTGAGAGATCGAATAGGAAAAAACAGAATCTGGAAGAGCTCGATAGCGTGTGAGGGTACACAAACAACACTGGAATGTGTGAGCACTGGTTCTGAATCTTGCTGTCATATTCATCAGTCCTGTCACATAAAGTGTGTTGCCTGCAAGAGGCTTTTTGGGGGGATCAGGCAGAGTTTGAGGACAGATCCCTGGTTTGCTCTCACCCGTAGTCTTATTGTATCACCATTCCAACGTTTCAGCCATTCCCTCCTAGGGACCATATCAGGCAGGTAATGCCGACTGGTAAGCTCTGAACATGACAGGGCAGCAAAAAGGGAGTCTGGTTACATTTAGCCACAATAAATTCATCCACCTAAAACCATTCAGAAATTCAATTTTGATGTCCTTTCTGTGTGGTACAGTACATGTCGTTTACATTACTTCAAGAATACTTTGGTAAGCGCTCTGTCGTATTTACTATATGTAATCAAGTCAAGAAAAGAACAAGTAATTAAGTTACTTGCTTTCTAATTGAAAATAAACAGAATTATTTAAAATATACCGCTTTTCCTTCCTGCTGAAAGTACAGTAGAAATCTAGCCTATATAAGTGACAGAAGATTACTGCAAACCAAGCCAATGAAATGAAAGGGGACAGTAAATATCAGTACCATAATAAAAGTAAAGTCCATTAGTGCTTTTAACTACTTTGCTGTACCTGCTTCACATTTCCCCCCTACCCTATCAAAAGCGGCAAGTCTTCCCCTGGAATCCTCCACGCTCATTCATTTTTGTGAAAAATACTTCCTTAATGCCTATTTGTTTTTGCAACCATAGTGATAAAATATATTACTGGAAGAAGTCTTGGGATTATAAATAGTTATCAGTGTTTAATTTCAGTAAACCAGGACAAAATCACTGAGGTTTCCACACACATGACTTTCATTAGGAGCGATGTACAACTGAAAATGCATCAGGCTCATGCCTTTCACTGTTCTTACTTTTATTTCTACTGTCTTCATGTAATTAGAAAGCTGAAAGTTTTGGGGGAGGGGTTAGCAAAGGGCCCAGGGAAAAAGCACTGATGACTTTGACTGAACAGGCAAAGTCGCTCACGCCAGGACGGAAACTACCGATCTGTTTGGAAAAGTGAAAGTATTTTGGTTTGAGGTTTTTCCTGGTTTCCATTTTGTTAAATTGTTTAAGATGTGTGACTTTGGTAAATATCCATCTAACTCCAAGCGCTAATCAACACTGTGAAGGAAGAAAGACAATTCTGAAAATTTAACACATTACTCCAGAAAGCTGGAACCTAACAGACAGCAACAGGCTGTCCACGAGCCCAGTGTCCCTCACCAAAGCTGACACAGACCAGAGCTGACATTCCTTATACTTCAAAGTCAGACGAGCAGCACCAAAAATACCTGTAAAGAACAAGTGCGAGCTCTCCCTTGGGTTGAATCTTTCAAGGATTTTCCTTAAAATTCATATAAATTATCTTTATGTAGGACATGGAGGTTTTCTTCAGGGCTTGCAAGCAATCTGTATTAAGAACAAAGACTCAGTAAAATAACACAGAATTGATATGATAAAGTCCCCAGTGCATTCTTTTGTGATTCGAGGATATAACTATATCCTACAGCAGACAGGTAGATGCAACAGCTTAGTCCAGGCACTGAGTTTAAATCAGCCCACGACTTCCCCCTGCAAGCAACGCTGAGCCTCGTCCGGGGGGAAGGGGAAGGCAGAGGGTGGCCCACTCCTCCTCTGCACAAGGAGACGGGAGCCATTTCCTCTCCAGGAGACCAGTCTGGGGCTCCATCCAGATTACTTTTAAGTGATGCCCTCCCAGGGTTTGCCTGAGAGTACACGGACAATGCAAAGATGTGCTCAGCCCTGGCCCTGGCAGCCACAGCCGGCAGCTACATCCAGCCATGGTAAGGCTTTGTAGCAGAGGCCAGTCCCACGAACGTTGGTACTGAACCCCGGGGCAATCCACCCACGCTGTCTTTCCACCATGGCCATAGACAGAAGACCCACCATGTCCTCTAATCCTGCCAGGATTAGCAGACCGCAAAGGGTTAACCAGCCCCAGGCCAGTTCAGGCACAGGGGGGGCATATTCCAGATTAGCAGAGGAGTACACAGTATTCACTGGAGCTAAAATGATTTGCTGTTTGGGAGCCATTTCATGCCACCCTCAGACAAGCCTCTTGTAGAAGTCAGCAGGATGCTTCTCTGGTTATGGACTGCAGCAGGATTTGGCTTTGGCTCTGAAGAAAAGGGATTCGCAGGGGAAGCTTCTGGTAGCAGCATGTACACAAGGGAAGTTGGGCACAGCAGCATTTTTCTTTCAAAATCTCCCTGCTCCTGAAAGGCCACCCATGGGACGCAGTCATCTCTTGTGTAGCTATTGTTTTCTGTGGATGCATGCCACGTATTAACGGCCAGGGTGGAACGGAGGGAGCTCCCAGGCCTTGCGCAGAGAAGACAAAGACTGCCCTCTGCCTTTCTGTCTTCAGAGGCCACTCCTAGCACAAACAAGGCAAAAAGCAGGGGATGGCAAGGGTGCAAGAATACGGCTGCAGTATTACTGTCCCAAAACAGGCTCCAACAGCACCCAGGCTAATCCCATCAGCCAGCATGTCAGCAATGCAAGGAGCCTTTCCGAATGGGTTGGAGGGCACCTGGAGCAGGTGACCCTAGATAGCTGATTTAGGAACCACATACTCCAATTTAAGAGCCAGAGGCTATAAGGATCAAAAATCAGGACCAAAAAGGGACTGTTTCCCACGTACAGTGTATTAAATTCCTCACTACCAGGCTGAGCTTCTCCCTTACGGAGAGGATGCAAAGAGTGGGAGCTGATACACGAAGGTGTCTTGAGCAGCCGGGGAAAGCCGCCGGCTGAGGATGGAGGCACAGCAAATCTTGCTCCCCTCACTTTGCCATAAAACCCACAGCACCAATAGCAGGACTAACTCCAGCTCTCCCTCCTTTGAAAGGGCAGAGACCCTTCTGACTCCCCAAGGCTCAAGAGCCCTTTTTCAGAGCAGCATTTTAAGGAGCCCAGTTCGGTTTCTTTGCAGCCTTCCACTTCATTTCCCCCTTGGCTTTCTCTTTGGGGCAGGGTGAGCGTTCCCCGCAGAAGCGGGATGAGATTTAGCAACAGCAGAGTTATCAGAAGCCTTGTGTGTCAAATAAACACTACATTTCTTACAAATAGAAAACATACAAGCCATAAATCAAGGGCCCGGCTCCAAGAGGCTAGTCGCTGGAAAGGTGTCCGTGCACGTGCGTGTGGACGGCTGCCGCCCTCAGGCTGCCTGGGGGAAGTTTTGACTCGGGATATTAATACAGCTTACTCGATAGAGAGCTAACCAGGCTGGGGCTCATAGGTCTGTTTACATGACAAGACTGTGGGCCTTTGGGAGATTAACACCTAGAGAAAACGCATCTGTGTTTGTTTTGGGTGAGGCTACAATTTAAATTCTTATGTTATCACACAAACAAGACATGATAGATAATCAATGCCCTGTGATAGCTAGTACCAAGGAACTGAGCTAGTTTTGTTTTGCAGGATCATTATTCAGCATATCATTCTTTCCACGTTCATTTATATTTAAAGTCAGATCAGGCATTTATTTTCCTGAGACTTTTATGAATTCATACCTATGTTTTCATCTCTCATCATAAAGCAAAACTGCCTGGATTATGTCAGTTCTGTTCTTTTTTGCAGCAATATAAAAATATATTATACTGTTGCAAAGCATCATGTCACAGCAATCATACAGATGTCAGGCTAAAAGGAATCTTAAGAGGGCATCCAGTCTATCTTCTTACCCAAAAGAAGTATCAAGTTTACTTCCAGCCATGACAGATGTCTGTCAAGCTTCTTAAAATCTTCAGAAGACAGTCTACAACACCCCTGGGTAATCTGTTCCAGTGATTAACAATCCTATACAGAGGTGTTTCAAACAACCAAAAGCCTTGTTCTGTGACCAGCGAAGCCAATCTCTGAATTTATTTTCACATCTTTAATCCACACCTTTGCTAACTCCACCCCTTTGAAAATGCTGACATCTGAATGTAAGTCAAGGGATACACAGCACCTTTAGGTATTAAATTAAACACAGAGACATAGTGGTGATCTGGGGAGAATGAGCAACCAGCACAGATCAGGGTCAGCAGCACTGTTGAGAGGTAGGGCTGTGATGCTCTTCTCGCATGCCTGAGCAAGTAAAGCACTGATCTGCTAAATCTGAGTTCAGTTGGGTTTTTACAGAGAGCTTCCCATTAAACTTCTGTGAAAATTATAGCACTTCTGATCCTGTGCTCAGCAGACACGGTGACTGATAGATCCGCATCCTCTTTCTAACAACACTCGGCTAGAAGACTTATAGCCTCACTCAGACATATCTTCTCTAAAGAAACACACACAGATCTTTCAATCTTTCAGCACAGATCATATTTTCTAAGTCTTGAATCATTCGGGTCATTTTTCTGGACTACATCCCATTTTTCTCCATCGCTTTCAAAAGAAGTCAAAAACCAGACCCCGAAATCCAGCTTCTGACTTCTCAGCACTCAACAGAGATGTCTTACAGACAACAGCTTTGCTCACACGCTGCATGCTAAGAGTTGCTCTTTTAATGGAATTATCACATCTTTTATTCCTGTTCCACTTGCCAGGCACTAAAAACTCCATCTTCTCTCCTGCTGCCAAGTCCCTGCATGGTTACAGATTATCTGACACATACTACTTTGCAGTTTTAGAATCTGAGTGCCGTCATGCTGATAACTTTTTTCCCAACGTATCATGTTCATTTGTTCTTCTAATCCTGTCTTCTAAAGACCTTCTGTACCCTCTCACCCGAGCAACCTCCTTAAATTTTACAACGTTCACTTTCTATTCCATCATTCAAGTCGGCAATGAAAATATTGACTGAAACCAGGCCCACAATTAAGCCTCTTCTGAGAGCAAAAGTGAATTCCGGTTTTAGCAGAGCACCACTGCTAAATACTTTCTCAGTGTGGGGTTTCAAAGAATCAGGCCCTCCCCTGTTATTCAGCCCAAATTCCTCCAGTTTACACACGAGCATATAACGTGCCATAGCGTCAAAAGCCTGGCTTAAGTCAAGATGTATCACATTTACCCCTTTCGCCTTATCCACTAAGCCAGTTTCCCTGTGAAGGAAGGAAATTAGATTGGTTTAACATGATTTGTTCTTGACAAATATGTGTTGACTCTTTTTTATCACCTTATTATCCGGATGGTGCTTACACACTGACTGCTTAATAATTTGTTCTAGTATCTTTTCAGATATCAAGGTTAGACTGACTGGTGCATAATTCCCAAGACTTTCCCCTTTTTAAGGGCAGATACTACAGTCTGTTAAGAATTCAGAGCAGAGAGAGACGTACGCCTTCAAGAGAAACGAGAGTTTGCGTGCGCTGTGATAGTCACGTGCACAAATTTAGACAAGAAACGTTTAACTATTTCCTAGAAAGCACGGGCAAAATTGTTAAGTTGAATTTATCTATTACGTTATCTTGGCATGAGACAAAGACAAGCAAAGCCTAGGGTACATGACCAGAAATGAATATTATATAAACAGAATCATTCATTGTCACAGAAATACGATCGCTGTTATGTAACATCTTCCAGCCTCCTGCCAGTGGGTTATTTCCTACAGAGTATTTTCCACTGTTTTGTTCATCAGAGATTTAAGCAAATCAGTAAATAGCTTCCCCCCCCTCCTTCCCTCGGGAAACTGTTGCACGGCTATATAATAGTCAGTTTGGTCTCACTGAAAACAATAATGCAATACTGAAACATTCAATAGCAGCTAATTGTGACAACAAATATGTAGTAGTAACACTACCTCTCCTTTCTTTGTCCCATTCAGACAACTGTTCCCATCCACAGGTATTGCACCTACTTATTCTTCCGTTGTTTCTCCTCTGATTCCTAAATAGCTCATACTTTTTGTGTTTCCCATTGTACGCAATCATGCGTTAGCATCTGCAGAGATACGTGGAGAGGCTAGGAATGCCTGATCTTCTAGTTTTTGGGTGCCGTTATACCAAGTGCCTCCCATACTCTCACTGGTCTCTACCATGGTTGCTGGTGGAGAGACTGGTCTTCATCAAGGAGATGATCTTGCAAGTAGAAGAAATGGGAAGGAGAAACCACTACTCTACTTCCATTACAATGCCATATGTAATGCCTTCACTTAAGTGTGAAGGAAGGTAATGCCTTCCTTTACCATCACTGATGTGTATGATACACACACACAGAGTCTCACATAGAAATACACACATACATAGAAGCAGCTGAGTCCAGCAAAGTCTGAACATTATCTCGATACTGCCTAGATACTTCAGTATAGCTATATTAAAATGCCTAAAATACAGACCACAGCCTGTCAGGAGAGGTTGAGCCCTCGTTGATTCCAACCTGTCACTTCTCTATTTTTCTCCTGATTTACTAATCTGATCCAGTTCCATTCAAATAACTTGAGTAAACTGACATGTCTGGAGGAGAACAGGCTCCCAAGCTGCTTACAAGCCAGCAAATACTCCACGTCTACCACTATTCCAGCTATTTCAGATATGCTCAGCGCATTTCTATCTGTAACACATTCAGAGACTCAGAAGTTTGTGACCAGCTGAGAATGCACCAAGTTCTCATCATCACAACGGCTACTGATATTTATTTCTTTATACCAACCCTTGCATCTATTGAAATAAAGTGGGATTAGTTTTGATGTTGACTTCAGATACCCCGTATCCTGCTCTCCCCTTTCAGATAGTGGCTGGGAGCGAAGCAGAGCTGCAGTATCCCATGATAAATGCACTGCATGAATAAATGCTGTTTCCCATTCTCCATGCATTTAAATCAGAGGTAGCTGACCTGTTTAGGATATAATCTATTCAGATAATAAAACCCACATGGCACATAGTAAAACGTTTTAATCCATGATCCATGCATATACTTCTCTAGAAACAAAGATGGTTACAGACTGTAGCATATAAAATTTGCCCTGAGCTTGAGAGCCAAAGCCCTTTAGCACAGAGACATTTTTGAATTGTGAACTTTATAAAACCCAACCCATAAGTTCTGCAGATGTAGCTTATTGCTGAGAAACATCTAAGATGTTAACTGCCCGTGTTAGCTCATATAAGCTGGTATTCGTAAGAAGTGTGCTGTATAACTTGTATTAATTTTCTCACCTTTCCTGTATAGTAAAACCCAGCTATTGTAAATTAAGGCTTTTTTTTTTTTCCTGTGGATTTGTTTCGGGGTTTAATGGGGCTAAGGATGTGGTTTGTCCTCTGCCATTTCTAAAAACTGTACAAATCAAAGTATATTTTGTAAAGGAATTTTACTACCTGTTTAATAACTTTTTAAAAGGTTCTAGTATTGCATCATGGGACTACGTGTACGGCAGGTCTTTTCCTTCACGGATGAACAAAGAACATATCCAAGCAATGCTTAGTAACGTTAATGGCAGTTGCCATCCAAAAATCCCTTGTTCATTTTAAGCAAAGGGATCTAGAAAAGCTAGTCCACTTGAAACATTATTTAAAGACATAGGGTTTGGACGCACACCCACACAAGCTGTTTAGCAGCAGATTATCCAGACTGCATCAGTTTTCCTTAACCTTATGGCTGCCTACGACTATAATTTTAAGTTATTTTTATCCAACAGCAGAAAGGGATAGAAAGCAAATCAAGATCACGCGCAGAGATGCGCTGTAGACTGATCACTTTCCTTCACCTGGCTTCAGACAGACACCGCTCAATTCTGAGTATCCACAGTAGGACTTAGCCAGAGGCTTTTCCTTTTGGCATTTCATGCTTTGGAGAAGCTTCTTTGCATGCTAATAAAAATGCCAGGAAGACCAGCTGCTCCTAAACAGTTTGCAGGGAGGCAGATATAATTAATTCACAAGTTGGAAGCACATTTGACAGAGAGAATTGTTTTGTTACCCCCAAACAATCGAGAAGCTCATATGTGAAAAGTGCGTGCAAGTACATCTGCTCTCACTTAAATTCCATACATTTACGCCACCCTAACTAAAGACACTGTAGTCGACTCTCGCAAGCTAGCCATGAAGATGATTTGCAGAATAATCTAAATACTGCTGTGCAAGAAAAAGCTTGATCAATAGGCCCCATAACTTAGAAAGTATGAATTTATGCTACTTTAATGGTATGTCCAAGAACATTAAAACCAATCAAAGTCTACCACGTTTACCAGGGCCTCGGCCTTCTTCAGGTCATCACAATCATGACTTCCACCAAATTCAATGGCCAAGACTCCCAGCAGGAAGAACAGGATTATTTAAGCATTTTTTTTCCTTGATTTTTCTTTTTTCCAACCATATTCACATAAACTTGTCACCCATTTGCATACATTTGAACAGTCTGCCTGACTATAAGGCATCTGCACTTTTATGTTCATTTCCCTGACATCTGGAGTGCTATAAATTCAATGCTTGCCTTGGGTTTGGGTTTTTTTTTCTCTCTCCCCCTCTCCCTCAAAGAAGTACTGGCAGCAGCACAGATCAATCCAGTCACGTTCAGATCCAAATTAACTGGAGATTTCTGAGCTTGAATGACTCAAACTGGACTAAAAAGTTAAAAGAGTGGTGAAAAAAACCACCGGTGGTGCCTCTGTAAGGAAAAAGCAGCATTACCATTTCACCACAACAAGATTCAAAGGAAAATACTAACAATGAACAACTCAAGATAAATGGCTAAAGGTGCCTCAGGGCACTTTAGAAGAGAACCCTGGGGCATGTATGACCAGCTCTTGCCCACTTCTGCTATCTCCTTGCTGGGTAAGCAGGAGTTGATACCAGCACCCCAGGGAAAAACAGCTCTGGGCTGACCAACGGAGCAATTCAGCCTCCCTCCACGTCTCCCTTTGGACTACCAGACAGGTAAGGGACCACTGTGCCAGTGAGTGTGGGGATACTGGACATCGTACAGTGAGCATGAAAGCTGTACGTTCATTTAATGGGAAAGTTTGGAGCAGCCAAGCACCCAAAAGGGACACATGAGAACCACTTTGCAAATCTCCAAGGTATTGCAACACACAATGCAAACATACAATTAAGTTTTGCAAATCTGGCTGGACACCAAAGGCTTTAGAAGTTGGCTGAACACGAAGTTCCCTGATTGTTCCCCTGACTCTCAGCTTTCCCTACAGACTGAATCAAAAAGTACAGATAATACTAGGCTGCTCATTCTTCTGTTGCCCATACACTGATATATTTTTCTTGCTCCATTGGGACAGATGAAATAAGAGAAATGAAAACAGGGCCAGTCTGGTGTCTGTTGAGGGATCATCTCTTACTAACCAAGAAATGGCAAAATCCTCCTAAAGGTTCTTTGGGGAATATTTATTTTGTCCTGCGCTTTTACTGTAATTGTGTTAATCCAATAGATTTGCTAAGCAGTAAAGCATTAACTGGCATGTCTGAGGAATGCCGATTGGGTAATGTGCCTGCATGGGAAGAAGACCGAAAATGCAGTTTACATAAGGGTGTGGACCATATGTGACAAAGAATACATTACAGTATATGTTTCCTTCATGGTAAAATATGATGAGGTAATGGGGAGCAGGGTTAAAAGCTGAAGAGACTATATTTATGCATCGAGTTCAAGGGGTTGTTTTAATTTCTGGACCCGATCAATGACGACAAACTTCGGCTCTGCTTCTGTACACTCTTCGATAGCCTGGGAGGGGTAACTACCATGTGTCCAGCTAGCATGCATTTCTGTGCTGGGCTACTTTTATTCCCTTAAACTGGCAATTGGAGTGGAAAGCATGGTGCTAAGCATGACAGAAAAGGCAAGTGGAGAGGAGAAAAGAGCGAAGTTAAATTGTGTGGAATTGACCATAATGAAAAATTGGGGGGCTAAATCAAACCTGCAGCTATTTTGCCTATCACTCACCTACGCATCTTTCCCTTCGTCTAAGAAATCACTCATTTGATCCAATGATTGCCTTTACAAGCTGCAGGGTGTATCAGGAGAACATTTTACCAGTTTCATTTTCTCTCCTACCGAGTTATGCTACCCACCGCCTCTAGGATCACACATGATACGAGAGCCCACAGCTCTTTTTTTTGCTGTTGTTGGCTGCTTTCACTGCTAGGGCTCAAGTCCTGTCAGCAGAAGCTTTGCAGCGGATGCGCAGGGAACCTGCCTAACGTGTTACAAACCGACACAATTCCAGCAGTAGCCAGTGGTCTCACATAATGCAGTTATTTTTTCCAGGACTGTTTTCTTCTTCCAGCTGAGTTCCCAGAAGGCAGCAATGCTTTAATGGACCCACACAGTGAAAAAATGAGCAACAGCAGCATCCAAAAGGCTTTTGTTCATTATTGCATCCAGCCCTTCTGAAGGGCTCAGACAAACTGGAGGGCGAGCTCAGCTAACATTTCTTGACTGAAGTACTGAGAGCACCCGGCTCAAAGATTTCATACTTCAGAGCGACCCCACTTTCCATTCCGCCACTTAAAACCTAATGCAAAATGAGCATATCAAAGTACGTAAGGTCTTTCAGATACCTGCCCTCTTCCTTTGCCTGAGGACACCTGGACACCTCCAAAGATGAGAAGACACAACTCTAGGCTAACACACACACACACACAAGGGCTTTGGTAAAGCAGGAGGGAAATTTGGGCCAGTAGTACAGCGCGATGCAGTTTTGCTGCTCTAACAGGGGGGATAATCCAAGGCTCAGGACTGTGGGTTTTTTTGAAGCAACCTACCAAGGATCTTAATTTTCAGTAGGACCTAAGCTTCTGACTCTGGAAATCTCTGCCGAGAGATTTTCATATCCATGTTGACCAACATTACAATAAGCTCTGGCTTATAGCATAGCCAGCAGCTCAGGACAAAGCCTTGTCCATGCCAGATAGAGGAGGCAACCTGAGACACAACCAAGATGAGAACTTGCTTGGTCCACATGAAGCCTTGTCGAATACAAAGCCAGTAACAGAGATGCCAAAGGTTCACACTGGCACAGCTCTGCTGAAAGGCTGCCCATTCCATGCCTCTTTCCTTCTCGCCATAAAAGCAATGCTGAAAAAAAATCCCTTAACTCCTCTGAGGCTCCATACATGCAGTTACCTACACACCACGTGTACAGTCCCTCTCCCCCATTGTCCCTTCTGCCCCCCCCCCCCCCCCCCCAGCTATGGCACAAAGCTCCAGATAAGCAGAATCAATTACTTGAACAATGATCTTGGAAGTAAAAAATTTCCTTCCTTGCCACAAATCTTTATAAGTAGTGAAATAAACACCACAATGTGCCTTCTTCCAACAGCTGGAAAATTATGGTCTGACTGAAATGACATCATTCTGTTTTCCTATGGAATTTCTGTGCTGTGAGATTTCAGGGGGAAACCGTGTGGCGGCTTGAGGTGGGGTGGGAGACAGTGTTGTGGTGAAGTGGGCAAACAAAAAAAGGTGAAATTGTCTTAAACAGGCCTTACTGCAAAATAAATGTTTACACAAAAAATGGAAAGATTCCTTAAAAACAGATCAGATGGTGTTCTTTGGCTTACAGCCATTTCTCAGTTCAGCCTTCAACAGTCCTGTCCTAGCTCTAACGTACAATATTATGTTTCTCAACATCTTATATTGTTCTTCCCCTCTGTCTTATTACATCACCAAAAAAGATATGGAAGATATACCCCAATGAGGAAATACCTCCATCAGAGCAACGCTGAAATTCTAGCAGGTTTTCAAAGGAGCCAGCACTAAATCTACACCCTTAATTATGTGCTTGGTTGTGGATGTCATCAGAAGGCGTGTGACCACACTGGGTATACTGCAATCCCCTTCATTACACAGAGGACACGTAGAAAAGAAAGGCTTGGTCCTAGGAAGTTAGAGTCAAGTCCCAAAATGTGACTCTGAACCAGAAAAGACAGACTGCAAAATGTCTTACGGTAACAGACTCAAAACCGGAATTTGGCCAGTTGGTGAGAAGAAAAAAAACAGCCAACTTCCATCAAGAACTGGCAAGTTCACTTTTTCATTATCCTGGTATTCAGAGCTGTAAGCTCTGGCTAATTTCTGTGCTCAGCTTTGGTCAATATTGTGCAAAGAAAAAAAATTACACTTTTTTTTTCCTGATTTGCTTTTCAATTCCTTACCATGCCAGGGCCTCATGCACAGTAAGACAGCCAGAGGTACCTGATTTTCATTCCCTGGCCCAACAGGCCCCAGTATCATTAAAGGTTTGGTCACCTTCACTTGAAGTTTCTTGAGCACAATTCTCAGTAGCACTCAGTGCAATTCAGTAGTACAATTTGGCACTCCGTAGATGGATTAAAAAAAAAATATTTAAAAAAATAATCACTGAAACCAAAGAGAAATTCTGAATTGTCTGTGGTGATCACTGTTTTGCTATAAACTACCTCCTTACTCCAAATCATAGCTGTGGGAAACTATCAGCACCACTAGTGCTGACTTCAGGCAATAATCAGGCTGAACACGAAAATCAGAAATGAAACAGAGCATGCGAATAAGAGAAAGACAAAAGACATCTTTGCTGAAATTCCTCTTCTGTGTTAAGTCTTACAGAGGCCTTAAAAAATCTTCTCAGTGCTCCAAAAACCACCACAAACATCTTCAACAATTCTGGTTTCTATATACTTTCTCTTACTTTGTCCCCCTGCCCCTCATGATTTTTCCTATTTCTGTTGAATAATTGCATAAACAACCCAGGACGGCATAACTAAAAAGTCAAGGTGTACGTTAAAACTTCCCCCGAACAAGGGATTACACTCACTCACCTTGCAAAGTTTTTCTACATTATTCTTTTGTTGTGCAAACGAGTGAACATCATACACCTGCAATTCCATACTTCATTTCTTACTGTTGTTATTTATAAGCAATCCCACCAAATTACTTTCAGCCACTGTATTTAGTGGGGTCAAGAAGAGCGAGCAGTGAAGGTCTACGTTCAATAGTTTGACAACGAAGAACAAAATTGATTTATAAATGTGCATATCACTTTAATATATCCAGCCCTATATATAAACATAATTTTGTGTGATTTATATCCCTAATTAGATTCCCATGGCAACATTCTTCAGCTAACAATGTGTATCATAATCACCTTTTCTTCCTACAAATGATTTCCTTAACTTTGCATGCATAACTTAGCAGCTTTTATTTTTAAAACTCATGTTAACAGTTTCTCTCGTTACCAGTAGGGGTGCTATGATAAGAAACTAATTTGCTGTAAAAATTACTCATTTGTCAAATAAGCATTAAAATAATTGTTCCCCTTTTGACTGTTACCCTGCTGTTTCCAGTCATTTTCAAAAACTAAATTATTTACTCATTTGAAAGTTCAGCTGTGCATATTTTAATTGATATTCCCTCATAGGACTCATATTGTTAATGACAATAATTAACCCGAAATGGCTGCTAAATAATTATGCTGAAAAGATACGAAGTATTTGTGGAGAAAGTAAAATCAGCATTTGAGAAACCATCAAAACGTACAACTTTCCTATTTTATGGCAAAGCATAGTAATAGTTCATAATCAAATTAAGGATGAAAAGGAAAAATGTAGATTACATGCTTTGATGCAGAATACTTTATGTTTCCAATATAGTATGGCATTCTAGCTAACAACGAGTACTCAGTCATTTTAATAAATCCCTAGTATTGCTATTCCAGATAGTAATATAGAGTATTCTCATGAAGTCAGTGCAGTTAGGAATGTGGTAAACTATCCATTAATAATATTTCTCTGCCATCTATCTATTGCATTTCATTCCAAGGAATCAGACCCCTGTAATAATTTATAGCTTATGGAAGTAGTGCTGAAGGTTTTCTTCTGGCAAGCGTTGGTGATTTCAATGATGATGGCTGAAAGCTATTCAGACCCAGCTTCTTTCTCTGGACACATCACAGGCCAGATGCATTACTGACCTATCGTTTGCGTAACCATTTATGCTAGCACAAAAACGATAGCATTTTTGATTTAGCTCCTTTGCTGGAGCTCAATAGCGCGAGTTACGGGTGAAGCAAGCCCCGTACGCGTGGCTATATAAAGAGACAGGATAGGTTTGTCTATATGTGAAACAATCTGAGTTAACTAAGGATGTGATTTTAATGTGGGTTTCTATATACAACTATATTAAGCCCATGTGGACTCACTCATTCAGAATTAAAATAGCTCTAATTCACTTTAATCTAATTCACTTCCAAAGACCACAGAGGGGTTTAAAGTTGTTTAATCTATTTGAACAGCTCATTTGAATCCACATGCCTGAGTGTCCCCACAGACACCCACACAGACAAACAAAAACCCAGTAAAGCAGCTGAGAGGTTAAGAGTACGTTGGCAGAAAGTTTTACTTTGTGGCTTTTTGATGGAAAATTTGGTTTTCAACTACATAGTCTCTTTGAAGAAGGTGTTGACATTGAGTGCTCCTAAATTTCAGCAGCAAACTAAATTCCCTTTCTAAAAGGTGCCCTGAAATGCTGCTGCGGTGCTCCTTGGTTGAACATCACATATCCCCATAGTCTGCAGTCCAAGCAGTTGGCCCCACACACCGTGGTCAGGGACAACCAGGGTGCCAGATGAACCCAGGTATATCAGACAACGCATATTCTGGCTCCAAAACAATTTTACTGTTTTAGACCAAACCATTTTTGGCCTTTGATTTGTTATTGAAAAGTCAAGATTTTGAATGGGGGAATAACACTTCCCCATTGCCCTCTACCCCAGATCAGTCCTACCTGAAACGGCTTTTCCAATAGCCTGTACCAACAGAGCATTGCCAATGTGAAAGTTTAGGCAATGCTTGCAACCAAACCAAGCACTAGTCATCTATTTGGGGAACATCCACTGCATCACCTGTGTGCAAAGCTCTTCTAAGAACAAGGACGCATCTGAAATCACAGTTTAAGAGTGACAAGCTCCTGACATTTTGCTCTTGTTAGAGGACTGGGTAGGCTTGAAAGAGCAAGAGTGTGTCTGCTCACAAGCCTAGGTGGGTGCTGGCAATAAGCAGAGCTCTGGAGCTGATACACAGGAGTGAATCCTCCTTCTGGAAAAGTGCTGGGTTTTGTAAAAGGAATCAGTTTTCTATAGGTGTCAGTTTTTAAGACTTGAGAAGCAAGTAGATGGCCCACCTCATGGGATTGTCATGGATTAAGCATAGACGTGTTGCCAACCCTCACGATTTTGAGTGAGTTCACTGTATAGCTCCCCCTCTTAGAATCAAAGGAATACATGAGCCTTGAAGCAAGTGAATTTCTATTCCTTGTTTTAAAGGAAAGCAGAAAATTCCCAATTGACTGAACTCCAAAGGTTAAAAAAAATGTAAAAAATGCATATTTTTTTAAAAGTCTGGTGATTTTGAAGAATTAATTCCTAATTTTTGAATGCTTTCAGTTAGTAAAATGCTTCATTATGGCAATTTGAATACTCCTGGTCAGAGAATCTTAATATGAACGCATCTGTCTTATTCACTTAAATTGCCTCGGCAATTCCTATACATTTTCGCATGCACCTCTGGGGGGTTTGATTGTGTAATCAGCAGCATTCAGAACTCAAGCATGCTTCTGTGAAAGCTTGGCTCATTTAGACCTACCTTCCACATCCACTAAGTTAACATTTTGGATTTTGAAATTTAAGACAAATAGCCAACAGACAAAGAGTGTGTTTATGAAAAAAAAAAATTCTTTTAATTGCTCAACCTATTGCTGCCTGAAAAATAAGTGCAAGCTATTACTGGCACCAGATGACTCCCAGTTTTCACTGGCCAGCAAAGCCGCATCTGCAAGTTCAATGAGATCAGTAAACAGCGTAGGTTAAGTAACCGGTTACTAATATTTTCCTCAAGCCACAAAACTTTTAAACAAACAACAACAACTGTGATCACAGTAACCTTCCAGAGGTTAACAGCATGCAGGTGGTCAATTTGAATTAAACGCAAAACAGACGGCTGCAGCATTATAAACTGAAGATTTCTGTTAAGTTTGCTTCAGGAATTGGGTCTTCTTTCTCAAAAGCCTCAATGATACAACACATAAATTTCAAAATGACAAGAAAAAGAGGAAGTATGTCACAGACTAAGCATTTTAATGCCTTTTCTGGCTCACTTTCGCAGGCTGAACTGTGTTGACCACATTTGATGGCATCAGTGCTTAGAGTGGCTGTGTGCATGAGTTTTTAATAGCTGAAATAAGTGGAGATGGCCCATCAACTAACTGAACTGTGCTGAGGGCTTGTATTTTAAGCCACTGGTACAATACATATTATACTTCATTTATGGTGCCACTTTGCTGACCTTGTGAGATAGCTCTAAGTAGTGGTAATCACATATTGAACTGGAAACAGGTTCAAATCGAGGTAGCGATGGTGTAAGTAGTAATCAGAAAGGGTTATTCATATCCTTCCAGAGACCTTTTTAAAAGCAAGTCTCTCAATCTATTCCTAACCAGGCAGGTCTACCTAATACCACTGGTGACCACCAAGAAATCTATTTGGAAGTTCCCCCAAAATAAGCACAGATTAAAGAGTGATAGGAGCTGAGAACTCTCTCACCCAAGAGAAGTCTTTTCTCCAACATCATCAAGAGGGGCTGTGGAGGGAATCTGGGTACATCAGCGCTTCTAGGGGCTCCTCTTAGGAGACCTAATAAAAGTTCCCAGTGTGGTTCCCAAATATATTTAAACTGAGCACCTGTGAAACCTAACATAAGTTTGGGTCACAGTGGACGTAGCCTGGCAGAAAAGTTGTTACTGGAATGGAAAATAAAAACAGAGGAGAAACACTGAAAAGTCCTTCATGCCACATCAAGCTTTGAGTAGTCCAGTGCACAAAGCATTTGCTTTAAGAGCTTTTAGCAAAATGTTTCTCAAAGCCAAGCATTCCCTTTTGGGATCCCCCGCTTGCTCACCAGCCCACCCGAGCAACACATCTGCGAGCAAGCCAATGCCTTAAACCCACAGGCACAGGCTAGCTGCCGCCAAGAGCGAGGGGCACAAGCAGAAAATGTAGGTGACTTGCCATGTATACTTAACACCAGCTGGCACTTGGACCCAATGGAAAAGCACCAGCAGTTCTGAAACTTAACACCACTCAGAGATCCACATTCAAGCTGAGTGGCTGCCAGCAAATAAATACAAATCTGTTGTCAGGGTGTTTCGTAATGACTAGCTCCTTAAAGCTAGTAATACTCATCCCCTAATGAAGCAATATCCTTCTAGGTACAGTTGCTTCTCAGGCTGCCATACCACCTCCCCATCTACTGTACATCTTCACGGAGGGCATGAGCCACTGTCGGCCCTGGAGCCCTGGCGTACAGCAGCGTGGTGCCAGTGGGGTCCGGGCACACGGCATCCAGACATCTTCCAGCAGCTACTTGAAACAAGCCAGTGGGAACAGTGAGGTTAGAGAGATCTCTTAAGTGTACCATCCCCTTGTCGTTTACCTAAGATTCACATCCAGTGTGTTAAAACACAAAGTTGTTCCTTAGTCTTGCTGCTTATGAAAGACACATTTCCTCTGGACACGTGTCCTATGCCCTCACAGATGATCCCTCCCTCATGCCCCCTGTGCAGGCAGGTATATGCTGGCACTAGATCAGAGCCACACACGTGCACGTCACCTAGATGTGGTTTTTCCCAGCTATCCAAGCTGGGTGGCCAAACCTAAGCAGGGAACAGCTGAGGTCCAGCTGTAGCCTCTCCATTACTGGTGGCATGTTGTTCTCTCTTCTTTCCGCTCAGCCAAAAGTTTTCTGAAAACTTACAGGAACTTCATTACCTCCCTAAAATCTGGTTTAAATTGGCCAGTTCAAAAGTTATTAAGGAAAACAAACACTCTAACAAGCTTTTAACACACTTGTGAGGTCTTCTACTTCAGCAAACACTTAGCCAACTGAGTGAACAATTAAATGCTCTGAAAATTTTGAACCTCTTAAAATGCAGATTGACCTGTGCTGCAATGAATGCCCACCATTATTCTGTTCTAAAACCACCTCTGTTCTCCTTGCTGTTTATTTGTTCTGCGTGCCTCTAATTTCAGCTGGAAAAAAACAGGGACCTGAGATGTTCCCCCAAAAATCAGCAGCATTCCTATCACCAAGAAATTAAAGGAATAAGGTTTTGTGTCTCACCTGAAGCAATGGAGCCTCGATTCCTTAGCAATACGATCATTCTGTTACAAACAGCAACTTTGGCTTCAGCTCCAAGCGAAGAATATGTAGCAATGGACTACATGACAGAAAGGAGTATTTTTTAGCCTCTTCAGCCTCGCCCTGCCTTACCTGGGAGTGATACATCACAGAACTGAATGCCAGAAAAGTGCATTTTAGAATAAAATGTATAGTGTTTCATAATTTGATTTAAATCAATTATACCATCTCTCACTGGAACATTCATGAGCTTCAGAAATAAAATATATAAATGAAACCAGCTGCTCTAGATACTCTTTCCTTGGGATAGATTTCACTTGAACTCAGTCAGCTTTCTTCTGCAGCACGTTATTGTCATGCAGCATCAGAGAGGAGAGCACTCAATGCTCTATGAGTTACTGCAAGGTAGCCAGTTATGGTTTAAAAAAAAAAATGCAGAAGATTAAAATTCTTTCCTTTAATGGCTGGCTAAGCCCGGGGGAATTAATTAATTCCTCTGGGGCTGACAAGGAAACTGAGGTAGTTATTGGCATCCCAGCAAAATCCATTAATTTATAGCCATTTACTACATTGCATAATCTTTCTGATTTGTCTCAGTCTGGAGCCCCTCTGTGCCCAACAGCACGGAGGTCTGCAGTGTTTGGGATGAAGAATAATTACAACTGGAGAAGCACATGCTACCAAAGCTCCGTATTCTTTAATCTCCAAGTATAATGCATGTGTAGATTTTGGCACCCCTCTTAAAATGATTGTAACTAAATACCGTACCTCAGTGCTTAGATACCATGATGACTGATCTTTTCATAAATCAGAATAAATATATAGGGCAAAATCCTGTCTCTCCTGAACTCAGCGGGAGCACTGCCAGCCCCTTTAAGGGAGTCAGAGTTTCATGTACAAGGTTTTCAGCAGCCCAAGCTGTCCAGTGCTTTGGTTGCAGTATTTTCAACTCCATTACTCACCAAGCCCTCTTTTCCCATCCAACATCTGCCAGTAGCGCTGTGCTGAGATGCAACTGCACACTGAACTCCCAGCCAAAGTAAAGTAATATGAAAATATCCTCTGTTAAAATAAGGTACGATTCCAGCTTTGGTTGACAAAAGCAACCTCTATCTTTGATCACTGTCAGGCTGCCCACAGCCTTCAGTCACGAGGCACCGGCCCGTATTAAGGCTGGTAAAGGATTGTTCATTTTACAGAATCACAGAATGGCAAGGGTTGGAAGGGACCTCGGGAGATCATCTAGTCCAATCCCCCTGCTAAAGCAGGTTCTCCTAGAGCATGTTACGCAGGACTTCATCCAGGCAGGCTTTGAATATCTCCAGAGAAGGAGACTCCACAACCCCCCTGGGCAGCCTGTTCCAGTGCTCCATCACCCTCAGAGTAAAGAAGTTTTTCCTCATATTCAACTGAAACCTCTTATGTCTCAGTTTGTACCCATTGCCCCTTGTCCTGTCACTGGACACCACTGCAAAGAGTCTGGCTCCGTCCTCGTGACATCCACCCTTAAGATATTTGTATGTATCGATGAGGTCCCCTCTCAGTCTTCTCTTCTTCAGGCTAAACAAGCCCAGCTCTCTCAGCCTTTCCTTATAGGGGAGATGCTCCAGTCCCCTAATCATCCTTGTTGCCCTCCTCTGGACTCTCTCGAGCAGTTCCCCATCTTTCTTGAACTGGGGAGCCCAGAACTGGACACAGTACTCCAGGTGGGGTCTCACCAGGGCAGAGTAGAGGGGGAGGATAACCTCCCTCAACCTGCTGGCCACACTCCTCTTAATGTGCCCCAGGATAACATTGGCCTTCTTGGCAACAAGGGCACACTGATGGCTCATGGTCAGCTTGTCATCCACCAAGACTCCCAGGTCCCTCTTGGCAGAGCTGCTTTCCAGCAGGTCAGCCCCCAGCCTGTACTGGTGCATGGGGTTCGACCTCCCCAGGTGCAGCACTTGACACTTGCCCTTGTTGAATTTCATCATGTTCCTCTCTTCCCAACTGTCCAGCCTGTCCAGGTCCTGCTGAATGGCAGCACAGCCTTATGGTGTATCAGCCACTCCTCCCAGTTTTGTGTCATCAGCGAACTTGCTGAGGGTAGAAGGATGACAGACGAGCTGAGGATGTTCCAGGCCAGAACAGAAGTTAGCAATGTAATGACAGCCTTTACTCTCCATTTCCCTTCTTTTGTCAATTTGAACCAAGTTTTCCTCACTTTTGCCTCCCCTCACTGGAAAACCATTGTTCCCCAACATCTTCAAAAAGGGTCAGAATAAATCAAAGTCGATTGTGCTCTCGGGCACTTCTCCATTAATTCATGACAGGGTTCTCTGATGGCTTCTCTGCAATGGCTCACGCTTCTGCACCCTCTGACACATCTTCATACATCACATGCACAGATGGGTGGCAAAACTGATAGTGCCTTAAATTCCTCCTCCTGCAAATCCATCACCATCACATAATGAAACAAAACTTTAGGGGATACTTGCACCCTCTGAATTTATGCACATAGATTCCCCCAGGCTCTCTCTGTACCCTGTGGGATGAGACAGACTCCTGCACAGAGTGGAAGGGAGCGCTCCTTTGGGGTTTCTGCTCTGAAGCATCCCCAGGAGGAGTCCTCCAAGGCTCTTGCAAAGGTGAACGGTCTGTTGACTCAAGCAAGGAAGTACCACCAAGCAGCAGGCAGAGAAGGCAGAGGGCATTAAGCACCAGCACCACAACCTCTAATATTGCTTCTAGGTTTTGTATTATTTTAGGGTTCATTTGAAAAACTTGCAGAGACCACACAAAGGAAACAAAAACTCCTCCTCTCCCCCTTTTTTGATCATTCCTTAAAGAAACAATTATTTTCTGATACAGCTCCTCATGTGACTCCCCTTACCATGTTATCCAAATGTCTTACATTCCTCTGTAGACCCTCTGTAGACTCATGAGTTCCCTTCAATCAAATACCTCATTTTACAGCTACAGTACTCAGACCAAGAGATGCAAAGAATCTGCCTTCTTAAAGGTATCATGGCACCTGTAGCTGAAAATAAGATTATTTTCACAGCTACTGTGTGTTCAACTTTCACCGACTCCAGTAATTTAGAGCACAAAAGTGCGCATCATATGCAATAGGTAGTGACTAAGGAGAGTCAAGTGAAATAATGACTAACGGGCTAACAAATTCTGTTTGCATTAATATACTTAAAGACTTGTATTCCTAAGTAGTCAATACGAGAAATGTGTTTGTATAGGATTAACAATGTCAAATTAATATGTATGACAAGACAGCAGCTTCCATAACTTGACAATAAAAACTAAGTGAAGACATAAATCCAAACATTTTTTGTGAATGAAGAGAGAAAAGGAGGAGGTAACAGAAAAAGACAGAATGAAAGAGATGAAAAACGAACTATCGGTCTGTGTACCGAGACGCAAAACAAGTTAAAAAGGTGATTCTCTTCCTTTGCCTGAGAAGCTTGAAAATGCAGATCCTACCACTAGAATATTCAAACTAATCACTAATAAACAAAATTATTTTGGACAGGAACGGATTACTACTTCAAGTCCTGACTAAAGAACAAGAAATTTTTTAAAGACTTAAAAAGCGTTTGAGGAATTGGAGGACAACTGTAAATAGGTGAAATCTTAACAATAGGAAAGTACTCATTTGTGAGCAGACTCCTTGATGGGTTCACGTTCTTTGGCACATTCACCTGATGTCCCATATGGCACAGTGACCTCAGCATCCCTCATTTCTTTACCACTATTCAAAAACCTTATAAAAAGAGCTTACAGCAAAGTGGGTCAAGGAAGCAGGTGTTGCAGTGTATTTTAAGAAACATTTTCTTCAATGAAAAATGGAAGTGTGAGGCTGACCCCCAACAACATCATCACAGAAAGAGGATGGGAAAGTTTTAGAGTTTGAAGGATGACTACCCTGAAACGCGCATCTGACCATCTGACCTACTAACTCCTGTAAGGCAAGGCAGGGCTGAATTAAAGTGGAAAGAGGGGTGCAAGAAACGAGCTTCAGGTTTTCAGAAACAAAGGCACTAGTCAAATGTGTCCTGGAAACTACCTTGAATATAACTGCACTGATCTACAAACTCTCTGTTGTTAAAACAACATTTTCAACAGCTGGGAAACACTACCCCATCCAAAGCATATTAAAAAAAAAAAAAAAAAGTATCTTTGGATAGATGTGATTCTCTCCCTCCAAAATCCCATCTTATTCCAAATTTTGGCACTGGACATTTTGTGTTTGACCGTACCTAACTTAAATATCCCACTGGCTTGACTCAGCTGTGAGCTGTCTTTTAGACGACACCATTACTTTCAGCGGTGCAGATGGTATTCAAGGACCACGTGGTAGTAGGTGGTGGCCACTGAAAATACTGTATATCCTTAGAAAACACCAGCAAAAGATGGGTCAAGAGCCAACATGCAGAGGAATAACCACTACTAAAAACACCACAGGGATTTCAGTCCTATCAGTTTCCTTAAGTCTAAAACGAGACACTGAACTTCTGTTTCTTCTGGTTTGGGGAATAATGGGAATTTAGCTTTCACCCAGTTTTCCAAAGGACCTGCAAGGCTTTTTATCTGACTGTAAAAGCAACCCCCTTCTTCCTCACAAGACAGAGCATTACAGAAATGAAATAAGATCAAGAGTGCTTTCAGCATGTCTCTGAAAAATGTCCTGCAGAAGTAACAGGTGAAGAGTAGCCAGATTAGCCATGAATGACATCACATTGATGGGACTTGGGCCTCAAGTTGCACCAGGGCAGGTTTACATTGGACTTTAGGAAAAATTTCTTCACTGAAAGGGTTATTAAGCATTGGAACAGGCTGCCCAGGGAAGTGGTTGAGTCCCCATCCCTGGAGGTATTTAAAAGATGGGCAGACAAGGTGCTTAGGGACATGGTTTAGTGGTGGAATAGCAGGGTTAGGTTACTGGTTGGACTTGATGATCTTAAAGGTCTTTTCCAACCTAATGATTCTATGACTACTCTCTTGTTTTACCAAAGAAGGGACTAAAGTTCATGCCTAAAACTGACTGGGACCTATTGGAAAAGCTGTGAACAAAATAACAGATTTAAGAATCCTGTGTTCCTCCCTTCTCTCACTTTTTAAATTTTTTATTTACTCTTTCCTTTTCTCAGCCTCCAAGATACAGAGAAGCAGATGTACTACTCTGAGCCCCACACTTCAATATTCACCAACCACCATGGAAAACTGCGCAAAGCATTTCTTGTGCCCTCAGGAAGCTGATGAAATTTGAAAAGAGAAAAAGCACACAACTTTATTGAGGTCGGTGCAAGCCCAGAGACTTGCAAGTTGCATGTCGCCGTTAATCAAAGTGACTGTGCCAACATGATTAGTAAACCCACAAAGCCAAGCCAATCAAGCAGCTAACTGAGGGAGACCATGGAGCAGATAGCAAATACCACTGGAGTTGTACATTGTCTCAAAAGATTATCACTGCAGTTGTTCAAACTCTTGTGACCAGCAAGGGATTCCAGTGACTCATTGCTATTGTGTTTCTGCAGCTCAACATTATGTCCCATGCATATTCTGGAGCTCCATAGCACCACATGTGTATAACAATGTGCCGCACTTCATAAAATATCTTTGCGGTAAAAGTAGTACCAAAAATATTCGCACAATAGCAGAATGCCAACCGAGCGCTGGACTACATTAGAACAACTCATTGGGTGCCATTCCAAAACAGCATCTGCCATGGCCCCAGGAAGTAGCTTTAAAAAAAAAATTAAAAAATTAGATTTTTCTGAAAGATCACAGCTTTTAACATACCAAGGAAACTTTCAAGAACAAATTAACATATGACTCACCTCCCTGAGGTCTATCCCACGGTTTCATTATCAGTCAAGCAGAATCCATTGTTGCAAAAGCAGTTCAAAGTGGTGACTCCATCCATGTGCCACGCTGAATATGCAAGCAAGTCTTCATGTATATACAGATTCTTAAAAAAAGGAGGAAGGCAGGATAACATTTAAAAAGAAAACAAACAACCCCTTCCACACCAGAGCTGGAAAGGCCAGGAAAAGCCTGAACATGTCAGTAAGGGCTAGGAAAGAAGGTGGTTGCTTTTCAGACACTCTTAAAAACTTTCCCAAGAAAAGTATGTCCTGCTCTGGGCACACCAATTGGCTGCTCTGGCAAAGGTTGCAGAAGGAAAGATCCCCTGCTAGTTCAATAGCAGCAGTTTCTTAAATAATCTTGAAATGATGAACAGCATGAGAACACTTCTTCCCCTGCAGGATTCAGACAGGAAAATAGGGCCCACATCTTAACTGCTGTCCTCCTGAAAGTGTCTCTTCAGAGCAGAGCAGAGTATCATCTTCCGATCAGAGGAACCAGGCGTGCTGAAATGAAAACAAACAGGCTTAATTGACAACCTGGAAAGGAATCATGGAGGAGTCCCCTCCAAGCAACAGGGTTTGGGATCCTGCCACAACTAAAGAGGCAGATGTAACTTCTGACACTGACAAGTGCTGAATGTAATATCAGACGAAGGTAAGAGCTAGCAGGGAAACCCTCTATACATCAATCATGTCATAGGAAGAAGGCTCCGTGCACAGTAAGAATCTAGGGTGAGTTAAAGGCTAAAAAAAAGGAATCATGACATTAGGTTTTTCCTTGGATAACTGGGGAGAGGGGGGTCTGTATTTTCTAATTAAACAAAGTCCTGATAGAGAACCGGATGCACAAACAGAGGGTGCTCTAACATTAGACTTGGTCTGCTGAAGGGTAGATGAGCAGCAGGTGGGAGCCCTGCAGAGGAAGGACAAGTTTTAAGGGATGCTGGTCCTTTCTCTTTCTTCTCCCAGCTGATTGCGTGACACAGGACCCTCTCCATGTCAGGTAGGGACTGCGCTGAAAATATTCATACTCTTCTCTCCCCTGTTTTCTTTTCCCTTTTCAGAGTCCTGCACAGGGGTAGCAAACAAGATATGAGGAGCCTTATGGACAAGATGCACAGCACACAGAGGCACCAAGCTGTGGTAGGGCACCATTGTACACATGGGCTTTCCCCTCAATAAATCGTCCTTTCTCTGCTTGCATGCCAAGCACCAACAGAAGACAGTGGTTTATGACTTCCACCCTCTTGTGGGCATCCACGTCCCTGGTGTGGTAACTACTTGCCATCGCTGCACTGTCAAAAAGCCTAAAATCTGGCACACATCCTGTTCTCCCTGGTAGGTCTCGAAAAAAATTACGTAGCTAAAAGGATGAATATAATAGAGTGGAACTTCACAGCCTCTTTGTGGTCCTCTACTTCAACAGACACAGAGCATCCTGCTCACAATGCTCCACAAAAGCATCCAAAATATAAAAAGCTTAAAGCGAACTTCTCAAACTTTAAAGCATCTCTGGAGTTTACCATGAAAGGTACATGGTGCATGCATATTGAGCAGAAACCCTGCAACACACAAAGCTTTCTACAGATATTCAAGACACCCTTTCAACTTTTATTCACTTAAGCAAAACATCACTGAAGCAATGTTAATCCTCTTGTTTACAGTTACACCCACGAAAAGAAAGCGAATTCACAGCTGAAGATCAAACAGATACACTAAAGGGAGCTATTTAACATCACTAAGGATAGCACCCTATAATTACTGTATCGGAGAGGTTGGATCTTTCGTCACAGGTTTTGCTTTAAGAAAAAAGAAACAGGGAACTTCCTTCAGCTCTGTTTTTGCCTCAGCTTTGTATCTAGTTTCAAGTTAAAACTAAACAATAACAGCAACTACCAATTTACCAACCATTGTTTCAGGAGCTTAGATCATCAGAAAACTATATGAAAGAGGCAACACAGTTAAAGCAACATCAGAAATATAGAGCAACCAAATGCAGCTGCACACCCAGATATAAATATTTTTACCTTTGCACCTGCAAAGCACAACTGTTACCAAGGACACCTTGAAAACTGGAGAATTCCTGAGGGGCTCAGTGCAAATATAAGCTTTGATGGTAAGACCCTGAGCATCCTCCAGTCTATGTGTGAGGACTTATTAACCTCCACAGAGTACTTACGGGGTGACGTGGGTGCCTGCTTTTCTGAAACTGAATTCACAGAACCATCCAGAGATGGTGTTTCCAAGCAGCCTTAGCCCCAGGAGGTAAAGTGTCTTAGCTATATAGAGTAGATGTCCAGAAATGCAGACAATCCAAATTTGGGACCTTTTGTAATATTGACAGCATTTCAATAGAAGCTAGATTTGGTATTTCAGTTCTTGGTGGCAGCTCTAGGTTCAACGTGAATGCCAGACCACTGTAAATCCTCTAAACTAATTAAAAAGGAGAAAATCTCCAACTCCTAACTTAGTTAACATTCCCACCAAAGTTTTCAGTTATTCAACTGCTTTACCAGAAGTCACCACAAAGCCCAGAAGATTTGTGTAAGTCTCATGAACCTCTTCAATATTAACAGTCCAAACACAACTGTAGGATTCATGGTAATAGAAGATCTCTTCATATCTTGATAATCTCCATGAGAAACAAAAAATGTAGAAGGAAGCCTGTCCCTAGAAAATCAATGGATTTTGCAAGCAACTTCCCTAGAATAATCCCTGTTGCATTAAAATCCCAGTGATGCGACTCATCTGTGCCCTTGAGAAACCCCATTCACTTTTAGCAGCTGAAGCATTCAAGATCTACAACATAAAACAATTGACTTCTGAATGCAGGTTGCTTCATTTTAAAACATTACTACTCTTTGATGTTTATCTGTTTAAGAGAGTTTATTGCAGCTAATTCACAGCAGGAGTGCCCTGTGGCATCCTCAAAAATTATATTAAAAATATAAAAGATAAGAAAGGAAAACATAATAATTATATAATCTAATTTTTATGGCTACACAACAAAAATTAAATCCTAATTTCGTAATGTATATGCATAGAACTATTTCTGACACACACCAAAAGCATGAAGCCATTGTACACAGGCCTTTTTATTCGAAAGTCTGACAAACTGAAACAGCAAGAGGCCCAATACCATATTAGTTCAGTTTCAACTTTATTTAGTAAATGAGCTGCAAGGATAAGCCAGAAACATATGGATGGAAGGTTGTTATCTGCAAACAGAGTCAATGTGCAAATGGCATTTTTTGATTTACTAGAAATAATATAACAACTGCTGCAGTCACTCCCCCGCACCACTTACATTAAATTCATTACTGACTAAAAATTGCGCTTTTTTTAATCGCATGCTGTTCCATTGCCATATACCATCCGATGGATGTCAGCTGCAACTCCGCGCCCAGGCCAAAAGTGCCAATGGATCTTACGGGATCCGTTGAGCCACGGCAGTAACGCGCTTGACCCCAAGGGAAGCATTTGGGATAACTCCCCCTTAACAACTTGAGATGCTAGTGGTACGGACCGCTCTGGTGCACGTCCTGATTTGCTCAAGGCATTACTGAAGGTGGTCTTAATACCCCTGCAAACATAGTCAGAGTCAAATCAAGCCATTAGGAGCTGAAAACTACAGCGTGCCAAGCCCAAGGTAATGTATACTTAATAAAACACAAACACCCTTACCATGCTTTTATCTTTAACTGTACCTTTTGAAGGCAGAAACTTGAGGGCTACATCTTGAGGTTTTTACCCAAGTAACGAGTTCGGTCTAGCTTCAGTACAGATCGATTCTGACCAAGTGATCTGTAATTCCAATTGCAAGCAGAAATAAAAGGTTATAGATAGCAAAACTCAATAGACTGCTGCTGTAAAAATCAAATACTTCTCTGAACAGTGCCTTCCGCAGTAGTGGCACACAGAAGAATCAGAGAGATGTATGCTATACCACCTAACACTGCAAAAAGAAGCAGAATTTGTGGAATCACATTGCAAAGAAGCTATGACAAAGGAAAGCCTCAACCAACAGGTCTTCCACTGAATCATCCCTCTCAAAACAACCCCTCAAAGAAGTCCTTCTGAGATGCTTTCCAGAAGTCTGTGGATTAGACTGCATTTTCTTAAAGCCTTAAAGCTCTTTTGGGGTTGATGCCTTTACAATGCATCCCCAACTCAGCCCGCATCCAGCTGGAAGATCATGCTGTATTCATGCTATTCCACGGGGCTGGCAAACATAAAAATGGAGAGTTCTTCCACCAAAGGGAAGAGTTTTAAGATTATCTATTCCAGATGCAGCAGCTGGGGAAAAAGGGTAATTCCAAAGGATAAATCAGAACAGACATCCAAGGCCCTATTTGTGCTAAAACGAATAAGGATGGATTCACCAGACGTTCAAAGGTCAGGTCGGAGCATCTAAGTTTCACAGTCTGAGATCCACATGTTGGGACCAATACAAAAGTCTTTCCAGCTGAAGGAGGGTTAAGAATAAAGACTAACACTGAGAAAATACAAATAAAATCAAAAATACTCTTCCACAATGACTAAAACTTCAGATAGCAAGGTAGTTATACAGAAAAAGGTGATGTGTATCAACACCCCCAAATGTGCTCAAGTATATCCACTAGGAGCCAAGTTCCTTGAAAAGAGAGTCAAAAACCTTGATTTAAACAGCTTGAGAACATTGGAGCCAACCTGAGAATCTGATATTTTCTTCTTTGATAAAAGGCTGAAAAAAACCCCAAAGCTTTTGAGTACACCTTCATTTGGAGAGAAACGGTGCCATGGACTTCATTACATTCTCAGCATGCCCTTTTGTTCCAGAACTGAAGGCTTTTGCCACAGTAAATCCTGCCTCCTAAACAGAAAAAGCCAACATAGGTACCTTTCAAGAGAGGGTTGTACAGGTTGAGGACCCTTTGAGGAAAGAACCCTTGTTCCAGCTATTGCAGTCAACCCATCTGCCTCATTTCACTGTTAACCTCTAGCATTATCTCCAGACCAAGCAAAACTGAAATGTTTTCAAAGTCCCAGGTGTAAATCCTCTTCATTTTCAAGGCCATCAACTGAAAATGAGATGCCCCATGTTTCTAGACACATGGAAAATACTGATTTCAGACAAAAATTATCCCACAAATATAAAAATTTATGACCAAATACTCCCCTTCTCCAAAATTATGCACGCTGGGACAAAACAAAACAGCCTAAATGCTTCCTAAAACTAAAAGTAGTGTTTCCTACTGGGTAGGCACTTCTGAAGGCCTAGAGCCAGCAAAAGGCAGGTGGTAGGCTTTAAGGTGGCTGACTACAGCCCTAACTGCACATTTAGCTCAACAAATTGACAAAAAGACATACTTGCTCTGAAGCTGGGATCTGCAAAGGCAATTTCATTTCCATTCAAGCCTTTGCAGCTGAGAGAGAGGCACCTTTAATTGTCCTCTGTCACCATTTTACTAACGCCACATATATACATTGGCTTCATTAGCTAAGGCTACTTCTGCACAGTGGTGTTGCTGACCGGAAATTTCTGCAGAAAATGAGAATTAGGGAATTTACACGTAAGCCCAGTTTATATGTACGTATTTCCTCTGCTAAAAAACAACCCAGACTTGAAAAAGAGAAACAAGTAAAACTGCAGGTCTGCTACTCTTGACATTGTCTCCTGAAGCAAATGGGGGAATAAAAAACCCCAAACCTGTATTTGCAATTTCTATGCAGTTTCTATTCCATTACCATCACTAAGGTACCCCTCACACATGAGAGAGGGAGGGGGGAGAGAGGAAAGAAAAGATTTAATAAATAACAGAGAGGAAAATCCTGATGACGTTAATCTCGACCACAGTAAAACAATAGTTTGAGAGCACGCCAGGTCTCTCTGCAGTCTCAGGCTGAAGCCCAGCATCTAGTTCATTAAAGTAAATAAAATATAGCGGTGAATGAAAAATAAAAATAATAAAAAAGATTGCATGAATAATAGAGAGAATCTGAGCACGAGTCCAACCAAATGATGTCAACTATTATTTAATTTTTACTTTGCGCTCTCTGAGAAAACACCAGAGAGCGCAGGGGGAGGGGGAGCTTTGGAGGTAGCGTGTTAAGGAGAAAGAGGCAAGGATATCCCAGTGGGGTTTTGATAACATAATCACTAAAATAATATATATATATGTATATTTTAAAAGCCTTTCAACATTATTAATTCCCTTCCAAAGAATATACAATGGGGAATCAGTGGGGGAAAAAAAAAAGTAATGAGCAGAATTGCAGGAACATTTATATTGAACGGCTCTAGGCCATTATATCCCAAACTTGCCTTCAGTCAGAGATGGAATTTGGTCCAGTGTGGACATTTGTTTATATAATTATTAAGGCTGATTAAATCTGTTCTTAACAAAATAAAGAAGAGGGACATCAGTAGGTTAAGTCAGTCTTATCTAAAATGAATAGTATTCATCCAGGGATTCAAATTTGGATGGAAAAAAAGATGCTACACCTTTTCTTCTGTTTTAGTAGGATGCTAATCAGAATCGCTGTGAGAGGTCTTCTACCCACACATCCACTGAGCTCTTTTCAAAATACCTGGGACAATTTTTAATATATTTGCTCTTCCCACCAGATCTCAGGAAAACCTTCTGGCTTCTGATCAAAAACACTAGAATTGAGATTTGCTTTGGAGACACTCAAAGACCCTGAAAATTTCATCTGTCATAGAGGAAATTCCTCTCCAAAAGCTCAGAATGACAAGGCTTTGCCAGATACTGGCAGCAAGCATACAATAAAAAAAAAAGATAATCAGTCATTCTTACACTTAAACCCAAAACAAAACAAGAAAAAGCATGATGATTGCTGTTATCTTCAACAATGCCAGATTTTCATGTCCAGACACATAAGGGTCACTACAAACCCAACATTTCTCACTGTTACCAAGTACATATTCAGTCCTAAGCATTGAGAAAACCCTCGGTCACCTTTGCTATCATCTTGTGAATTAATGACAAATAAAGCCTTTTACGCTGACCTGAGAATGATTCTTGTAGAGCTGAAGGGACAGTGGCAGGTGGGGGGAACTTGTCCATGATTTTGCATTTAAATGCAGCAACGCAGACTATTTTTTTTTTTTGGCTGCCTTTGCTGTCATTTTGGGTTTTGATTTGGGTGACCTTTTGTATCATCCATCCTTAATGTAATATACAAATGGAAACTGGATTTGAATGCCTACTCATACACTCTAACTTTCATCCTTGGACATGGATAGCACAAGTTATCAAATATTAAAAATATTATATTTTAAGTAAAAAAAAAAAAAAATATATATATATATATGTATTATGTCTGTTTCCACCTGAAAATACAATTGCAGTATTCACAAGTTACATTTCTTAGTTAGGAGAGCTGATTGTCCAACCAGGCAGCAGGCTAAAAAAGACTAACAAAGATAAAATATGAATTGCAAACGATGAGTGCACAAACCCAAGTATTTATGAACACTCTTCAAACAATTATTAATTGAAGAACTTTGTGAGTAACTTCCTATAGCAAATAAATCAGAGAATTCTGGAATCTGCACAAACAATTTATTGAATAAATTATTCATTGTGAATCAACTATTCAGTCAGATCTGGATCTTCCTCTTTAGGTTTCTCTTTTGGTTAATCACTATGAAGATTACACTCTGCCTAATTTTATTGCCACAGTGTAAATTAAAATGTATCAGTTAACTATAGTTTTATTAGTAGTAGTCAAGCAGAGGACAGAAAGAAATTGAGGTCACTTAAACCATCATCTAATCCAAATTTGGTTTACCATAAAGTGAAATTTGGGGTACATTAGCACAGTGATATGTGAGAGGGATTTTGGATACCTACAACTAATGGACTGCCTCAGAAAGCCCAGCTATAACTGTGCACGTTTAACAACATTTACTTGTGGAAACAAATGCAAAACAGATTTGGGAACAAAATCAGCTTTTTATTCTCTTTGAAAGCTGGGATAAGGAAGAAGTGTTTTGCATTGGTTTGTTTAGCGTGCCCCACCAGGCATCCCCCCACCCCCCTAAGGCTTTCTGTGTGAATTAGGCAACTCAAGCTCATTTGCTCTCGTTTTGCCACAGTTGCCGTGGTCTGCAAGGCAGACAACTTCTCTGGGCTGGAGAATAAACACAGTAGGCTGTTCTGGGCTTAAGACAGACAGCAAGTAGTAAGGTGGAAAGCCGGGGTAAGGGACTGTGATTTCTAGGAATGTGCAGCAGGTTTATAAAACAAGATCACAAAAGTGCTTTTCCCTCCCCTCCTTGATAAACCTACACCTCCTGCCTTTGCATCTGATATTTATGATTACGACACTGGTTTAGAAATATCACTTTAAGCTACAGTGGACTCTCAATATGTTGGATAACAACATAGTGGAATAAATCCACAAAAAGGAGAATAGGGTTAACTGCATGATCCATTATTTGGGACATACAACGAGAGAGCATCTGCGATGTTGCTGACTGGAGCACGGAGATCCCTGAACACACCCCAAACCCACACCAGGGAGCACAGCAACCCACAAAACATGGCTCTGCCGCTTCCAGACCACAGGCAGGGAAAGAATCTATGTCTATGCTCGCAACGTAACTGGCATTCCCAATAATCAAGGGTTGACTATCCTTTTTTTTTAATTATTATTATTTATTCTCTTTTTAACAACAAACTGGTGTATTTAGCATGGTTGTTTCCCAATACAGCAATTTCTCACTCAGCAAGAAAATGTTTTACAAACATAAACAGGGTAGCAAAGCTCTGCAAGAATTCCTCTATAAAGGAACATTTTTCCTTTTTATAACCTAAAGAATACTTTCTGATGAGCATCCTCCCAGAAACCCAGTACTATTTTGAACACCACAAAAAGCTAGTAAAATATATCAGACTGGGGATGGCTGTTTAAATTAAACTGATGTGGGAGAAGGATATGATATTCAGATATTCTGAACAGAAGGTGGCAGAAATTGCAGCCATTCAGTAAAGTGTCAGTAGTACAGGTCGAGTCACTACACTCCTCGACTCTAGTTAAAATTTACGGACCATATATTTGAAGATAGTATTTTCTTACCATTTATATCCAGTGGCTACACACACACACACACACACATCTTACCCTAAGTTGGTAAAATTTAACATTTTCTTCCAGCCATAGTGAAATTCATGCAATAAACATTACCGAAAAGAGAATTTTCAAACGCTAAACTAACACAGAGATTTGGGTGGGTATTTTTGCCCCCTGGGTTTTCCCACCCCCCTCCTTACTTTCCTGCTCTCATCCTTCTCTCCCCCTTCTCCCTTCATGCTTTTTTAGCCTCCCATTTCGCTCTTCCTTTGGTTTTGGCATCATTGCATCCTCTCTGCTTTTTTTCCCTGCTACCTTTCTCCTTAATCCCCAAAGCCGAATGTGAAGTCAATACCATTTATATGGAAATCACATTTTCCAATATACAGCATTTGCCCAAAAAGCATTTGTCCATTTCTAGCTGCTCCAGGAGAGAGCAATCTGCATCTACCCTGCTCAGAGCAGCCAGAGGACAGGCTGCCATCAGGAATTGCGTTTTTCCCACAGGTATATAGTGCAAAACTTCTAACAAAGACCAGCTTTTTTGGAAGTGCTGAAGGGAGTCACCTACTAATAAGTGACATTTCTGACACCAGCAAGATATAGGAACCAGTGCACAAAGTAATTTCCTTTATACTTTCAGATTATTTTAATAATCAGAGGGAGCAGCTTAACAACGCTGATAATAATT
Organism: Gorsachius magnificus; assembly: GCA_034008185.1. Lineage (NCBI taxonomy): Eukaryota > Metazoa > Chordata > Aves > Pelecaniformes > Ardeidae > Gorsachius > Gorsachius magnificus. Next base: position 18,641,159 of record CM067083.1, on the reverse strand, counting down.
TATTATTTATTGAACAACAACATGCTCAGCCATGTACAAAACCAAGCATGTGCTTACTGTGTCAAATCCCATTAACATTTAATACGGTAACATATAAACAAACCACACATGAATGTGAAATTCAGCTGGGCAAACCTCTTCCATTTAAGGACAAACACACTCATGTCCCCCTCTCCGGAAGTCCTGCACCAGGTGGCAGTGCCAATTTTGATTTCAAAACCTCAGTTTCCTTTCCCATACAGTCAGCTTGAAAAAGGGAAAAAATACCTTATGTTATTACCCTGATGCTGTTGTATCATCTTGACTGGAAGCAATGTTTATGCTGGCCTGTTGGTTGAGTAGGGGAGGACAACAGTACCCTTTCTTCTGTTGGATTATCTATAAATACAGCGTTGGGCAGTGACTCCAGCTTCCCTTGAGACTGGAGGACAATTTTGGCCCTTGAGGTCTCCAAGCACTGTGGGGTTTAGTAGCATAATTCCCCATCAGCAGCACAGATAGCGCATCCAAAAGGGCTTCAGGGAAACCAGGAAATTAGGCAGGTGCAGACAGTGCCACGGGATCGCTCCTTTCCGCTTCATATAGTGAGACACAACTTCTCTGAATGATTCTCTTTTACACAAAAGGACATCTTCCTAGAATCATAGAGTCCTTTGTGTTGGAGGGGACCTCTAAAGGTCATCTAGTCCAACCCCCCCTGCAACGAGCAGGAACATCTCCAACTCTATCAGGTTGCTCAGAGCCCCGTCCAACCTGACCTTGAAGATTTCCATGGATGGGGCCTCCACCACCTCTCTGGGCAATCCGTTCCAGTGTTTCACCACACTCACTGTAAAAAATTTTTCCTTATATCCAGTCTAAATCTACCCTCTTCTAGGTTAAAACCATTACCCCTTGTCTTGTCACAACTGGCCCTGCTAAAATGTTTGTCCCCATCTTTCCTATAAGCCCCCTTTAGGTACTGAAAGGCCGCAGTAAGGTCTCCTCACAGCCTTCTCTTCTCCAGGCTGAACAACCCCAACTCTCTCAGCCTGAGCTCATAGGAGAGGGGCTCCAGCCCTCGGATCATTTTTGTAGCCCTCCTCTGGACCCGCTCCAACAGGTCCATGTCTTTCCTGTGCTGAGGGCTCCAGAGCTGGATGCAGTACTCCAGGTGAGGTCTCTCCAGAGCAGAGCAGAATCACCTCCCTCGACCTGCTGGCCACGCTTCTCCTGATGCAGCCCAGGGTATGGTTGGCCTTCTGGGCTGCCAGCGCACATTGCCGGCTCATGTCCAGCTTTTCATCCATCAGTACCTCCAAGTCCCTCTCGCAGGACTGCTCTCAATCCCGTCATCCTCCAGCCTGTACTGATACCGGGGGTTGCCCTGACCCAGGTGCAGGACCCTGCACTTGGCCTTGTTGAACCTCATGAGGTTCACACAGGCCCACCTCTCCAGCTTGTCCAGGTCCCTTTGGATGACATCCCATCCTTCTGGCATGTCAACCGCACCACTCAGCTTAGTGTAATCTGCAAACTTGCTGAGGGTGCACTCGATCTCACTGTCTACGTCACTGATGACTATATTAAACAGCAGCAGTCCCAATAGAGGTGTGGGAAAGGCACACAGCTAATGAAGCAAAGGCTATGCCAGGGCTGAAGTAGCACCTGCAGGGTGGTCCTGGCCCAACCAGGGGAAAGCAGGAGGTAGGGGCACCTGTCCGTGCTGTGGTTCTGCCCTCCCGATCCCCAGGAGCGCAGAGCAGTGAGCTGCGATGCACCAACACAGGCAGACAGCTGCCCAACAGGGCGCCTGCGTTAGCCCCAGCTCTCATGGCTGAGCATCTTCCTTAAAGCTCTGGACGTGGGTACACATCAACAGCGGAGGGAAGCTTGTAGTTGTAACTTACAGAAATGCTAAAACTTCACAGGCAGTTGGCAACCAATGAGAAGTCTCCAGCAGGCTATTTCTTAATCTCACTTTATAAAAAAAACCCAAACCAAAACCAACCCAACCCCCAATCCCAACGATCCAAATCTGATTACTTTTCTTAGACTCCACCTCTGCGTTTATGAACTCTCGGGGCGAGCAATGCTGTTCCTGTGAAAAGCACCCTCCAGTCCCAATAAACGTGAATGACTGCCGTTTCTCCATTTCATTAATCAGTGATGTCTGTTCTCATAAGCACGTCTACTTCCAACAAAAGCTTTCTTGACCCACCAATGATATTTAAAGTGTCTATTTGCCCAAATTAGCTTAAATATATTACAGGGCAAATGTAAAGCAAACTGTAAACTCTGTTTGACAACAAAACTAAAAAGCAGACTTTTAGCTATATTGCTGCTAATTCTGTTTGGCCCTTAGAACGTATTACGCAGTAACCCATGATTTTTAACTAAGGCTTTTAAAAGTAGTATTTATATTAGATCATATTATGATCTCACTACTGGTTTCCCCAAGAATTATTATTTTACTGAAGACAATGGAGGCAACCCTGGATTTATACTAGTACAACAGTGGTAATAGTGTGCTCGCGGGCTGTTAAGATTTTGGTTTGGTTTAAACAGTAGAGTTTGAATATTTTCATAAGTCATAATGTGAGAACAAGCTGACAGAAGTGTCTTCCAAGAGTGAGTACACACAGAAATAAGTATGCTATAAATCTGGGAAACGCACTACGACATATTTGAGAATATATACAAAAAAAACTTCCCGCATTGATTTGCAAACACTCACGAGTTCGTTATCATAGAGCTTAACTTCACTATCTTCATCTAATAGCATTAGATAAAAATCATATACTGCTATGTGTCTATAGCGCTGGGAAGACAGAAGGCATCCAGCAATTTAAGGTTCATTGCAATTGCCGGCACCTCAGGATAATCCACTCAGTACAAGGAACAGAGATGTCCCATGAAACCCATTTGGTCATGTTTGTCATGCAGTTCCCCAAGGTAGCTGGGAGCCCGCTCAGGAGGCTTCTCAGCTGGCCGAGGTGAAACTGCCATGAAGGCAGCCCCCTCCATCCACCGGCAATGGGTGCCGCTTGCTGCCCGCTGCTGGGCCCAGGGGCCCCTTGGCAAGGCAGAGCCCTGCACCTGCACTGGTGCCTGCGGGTGCTCCCAGTAGCTGCACCAGCCCCAGCCCCTCTGCAGCCACCAGCCAGCCTCCAGGGTTTCAGCCTTACCCGGGAGCAGGGCTGCACACAAACACCTATTTGCCTTTGTGTCACTGGGTGCCCTTCGTGGCTCTGTTGGGAGAAAGGGTAACTCTGAGCACTTAAATATGTTTTGGTTTTTTTTGTTTGTTCGTTTGATTTTAATAAAAACCACAACTCAATGGGGTTTTTTTCACCTCTCTTCTACACATCCTACCTAAACAATCTTAATCTCAGAGTCCTGCATACAGAATACACTTCATTCATTCTTTCACTGCCTACCACATCACCTCGACATCTGTCACAGGCTTTATCAGACGGGCTAAGCAGAAACAAGTAAAGGACAACCTTGTTTGGAGCCACCTTCCTCCAAACTCGAGTGCCCTGCTGAATGGCCTCTTACCACACGTCTCTGTTGCAGCTGCAAATGGTTTTCATGCTTATGTTGCTTGCAGAACAGCAAAAAGGATACTTGCTACACTAACAGTGAATGCATCCCCTTTTTTTCACCTCATTTTTTTTTTTTTTAAATCTGATTTGTCCTTTCAGTTTTTCACAGGAACTTAAAACTAGTAAAGCTGGGCTTAGAATAAATAGCTTGAATTTGCTATCCAGATTTAATTTCTGCTTGTTTCATAGGATGGATTAATTTGCCATAAAACTTTAACCACTGCTGATACTGGATTCCAGCACACATAGTTCCCTACAGGATTTTATTGCCCTTAATATAATAAAATTTAGTTTAACCATCACTACTAATTTCAGAATTAACTACTACAAACCTGACTAAATGGCCTTTTTTATCCCATACACATTATCTGATCGTTACTCGTCTGAACCCGCCTTCTTTCTGCAGCTAAAAGTTCAGCACGGGGTTCAATAGAAGTTTTAGAGCAAATGCAATTCAGTACCGGCTATGGAGGTAACTTCAGCCCAGAAAAGCCTCGTGAAGAAGGATACCTGAAAGACTCCTGCAGGAGGAACATTGCAAATCCAAAGCTGCTGCAATGCAAAATAACCACAAATTCTTGCTAAATAGGGATAAGATTAACACAACAGCCAATCCCATAAACTAAGCTTCTGCGAGAGGTAGAAAACACGTAACTTCTGGCACTGATGGCACTTAAGAGAGCGCTACCCACTAGTCTACAAATATATCTTCTGAAAGCCAGGTGAGAGACAGTAACAGATCTTTTCATGCCTTCCATACATTTCTTTTTCGCAGCAGCAAAACCAGACAACCCATCAGTATTCTCTTCTTTCGGATAAGCACGTAAAAAGGAATATGTTGTTTATTGAAAGGGAATATCGTAATATTACAGTAGGTTCATCTGCTTGCAGGATTAAAGAAAAGGAAGAATAATTTAATTTAAAATAACCAAATGTTTTTAGTCATTGTCTGTCTCCAGAACCAAATCTGCCTCAGTCAGACTTAGAAATCACATTAATTCACACTTTCTACTGCTGGTGCCACACTGCACAGAATGCCATAGGCACTGAAGGAGGCACTCATGGCGTGGATGCAGAGACGAATAAAGCCTCAGTTTAATCTCACTGTCTAAATGGATGGCTTTATCTTGGGACAGATATTAAGCAATGAAACCTCCTAAAAATTAGCAGATACTCTTAAAACCCACCAGCTTTAGTGATCCACCATGCCTAATTTTGCACTATCTATCAGTACCGTAGCAAGACCAGATTACAAAACCAAAGTGGAGATTAAATGACACAAATCTTAACGCAACCTTAAACCTCGCGCCCCTCATCGCACGCCCCAGAGTTCAGTTCAGGGAGAGTTGCTTAGCAGATGGGAAATGAAGCGGGACTGCTGGTCAATTCAAGCGCCGCACAGTATTTTGCATTCAACAGGCACGCCAAGTGACGCCCTTTGGAGGCCGTGGCTGGGTTGCACCGGCAGCTTGCACTGATGACTTGAACTGACACCCACTGCCAGAAGGTCGCTCTGGCGCGTGGCATCTTCTCTGACCTCAGTTTGCCTGGGTTTCCCACCATAAAACATGTCAAGCCTGCCCTGACTCCCCAAAGCACATCTCTCTCTCCCACTTCTAATGTGGGAAACACCCTTCAGTGGTCTGAACAACCCTCCACCAACATGCTTTTGTTTTCCCCTTCCCTCATTCTCCTCAATAAAGCTGGCTTTTGGCATATTAAAGCTTAATTTGTTTAAGAACAAACAGTTGGGGGCCTGCATCTCACAGATGAGAGTGACAGATCACATGAGGAGACCAAAGACTTCGGGGGCTGAAGATTTGGCAGGTTTGTGTCTCGGCGGAGATACAGAGCTCATTGTCATGTTTCCAAAAGGCATTACACAGGGCTCCAAGGTGGAGCTGTTTACCAATACCGTGATCTCTCCCCAGATGCAGTTGCTACTGCAGCTAATTAAGAGAACAATTAAGACTAAGGCAATCAGTCAAGTACACAGATCCGAGTCATTTTCTCCACTCTCCGATGCTGCGCTGGCTCCCAGAGGGCTAAACCTTATTCACTCATTCAGAAAATGACAGGAAGAAGCTATTAAATATCTGAAAACCATAAAAATGCAATCATACTGTTCCTGAGCTAAGCCGCTCACTAGAGACCAATGCCAGGCAACTTAAGAAACTTGCTGGCCCCCAGAATTCACATACTTACAAATAAGAAAATTAATCAAAAGCAGTTCAGATCAAAATTTAATTAAAAAGAAAAGGATTGCAGAAGACTTCCTGAGATTTCTCCGGTTTATGTTCATGACTGATCGATATTATGTGTTATCAGCTCAGTGTATGACAAATTCCACTGGGCATCTTTAAAGAGGAAGTAACAGATTAAATATTGAGCTAAACAATTTAATCTCTGCTTTAAAAGGTTTTCAGATATTTGTAAAGGTAAATCCTATTAGAGTATAAATGTCTCCATGTGCTAGTGCTGTAGGCTCGTCACGGAGGAATTTGTAAACACCAGGAGACAGGCCCTCATTAAATATAAATTTCCTTCTTTTGTAGAGCTATTGATGAAAAAAGAGAAAGCATTTATGTCTTCAACAGAGGGGGAAGAAGGTCTTAGGAGTGAGATTCAAATGTATCTATAGGTACAAGTAAATACGTATCAGACTTCAGAATTGGCAATGCCAACTGGCTCCCTAAATCCATTTGAACAAAACCCAGCAACACTGATCCTTCCTGGCTCACAGCGATGGTGAAAAAGACTCATCTATTGGAAATAAAAACACAGTCAACTGTGCCAAGCACATTCAAGAACAGAGAGTTATGTATGATAAAGAGATAAATTAAGGAAAAGGCTAAATAAAAAACATACTGTATGTCTGGCTATGATCTACATACAGTATATATGTATATACACATGCATGCATACATTAAATATGGTACGTCCTGCACACACAGGCCATGCACTGACAATACAGGTGTTAAACCCAAGCAGCATTGCGGCAGCACCACAAACACGCACTCTCAAGGCGCCGTGCAGAGGCATAGAAGGTGCCCGAGGCCTTCCGAAATGCCATGGCACCCCATCCTCTCTTCACTGGGGGAATGACTTTCCCCAGCTTTGCAGGCTCCCTGGGCGGCACTGACCAACATCTGCTCCTCAACATCTGCACAGCTGTATCATCGCTGGGGCTTACAGCACAGGCGTGGCAGCGGGAAGCGTTACTTCAACCACTGCTGCAGCTTCTCGGCTAACTTTCAACCTAGGATGTAGTACAGAACCCATGCTCATCTATCTGTATTCCCCTGCCCCGAGTATCAAACCCACCTCTGATAAATAAAAGTCAATCAGTAAGTGATCAGAAGAAGCACCACCAACCCACCAAAAGAGCTTACTGATGGATTTTACCACCTGGGACCACCCCACCACTGGTGGAGCACCAGGACGAGCCCGCCTCCTGCATCCATCCACCCAGAGCCCTACAGGCAGCTCTTCTGTTTCTGAGCCAGCGGCTTTCTTCATTTCACATTTGGGAATTAGTTTCATTTTTTTCCAATTTAATGTGAAAAGGGATTAAAGTAATTAGAAGCTTCACACGGCCTGTTCCCCTGCCCCTTCTCTCCCCCCAACCATTAATCAGCTCTATTCAGTTTCTACCCAAGCCAGAAAAAGAGGGAGAAGAGGAGAAGAAATATTTTGAACATTTAGAGGAATTTGACATTTGTTATGGAAGGCTGGGTGACCTAAGAAGCAGAACTACAACAAAACAGATATGAACAGATCTATTGTATATAATGTCACTGTGACAAATAAGAACATTAATAAAACAGGACAATCTTTCTAGCAGATGAGAACAAAATAATAGTAATAAGGCACCTACAGTTTCTCAGTGAGAACTAAATGAATTCCAAGAGCTAAACTTCAAAAACAAATTTACTTGAAGTTACAGGAAACTTCTTTAGTACAAAAGTACAAGTTAATAATACTTGTATTATTATACATTACAGGTATTGCTGATTTCTGTAAATAGAACCACTAATATTTCAAAATAATGGCTTTGTTTCAGAACAAGCCTACATGCAACTTCATCCTTCTAATTCCCACTTTCCTGACGTGTAGAGGTTTGGAAAGAGAGACGAAATTTTGTCATGAAGACGGTGACCAGGACTTTTCCAAGCCTGAATCAGGGGATGCCAAACGTACCTCGAAGGGAGTGGTCCAAGACAGAAGGGAGATGCTTACCCTTGGTGGAAGTTCTGCACCAGGACAGCATCAATACTAACAGCCAAAAAAAGGAATGGAAAAGTTGGGGGGCAGCCTAGGGGAACAAAAACTCCCCGGCAGCAAATTTTAAGTAAAAGCTAGCACTTCAGGAAGCTCCATCACAACAAACTTCTGTAGGCTCAGAGAACATTTACAGGAAATACCTGTGCACCCAGCGCTTATGCTCTGCCCTGCCATACACTGTCGCCTGCTGCCCGAGACAAGAGACCACACCAGGGGGAACCAAACTACGGCCCTGTCTGATGACTGTGTTTTCTATAATGGATTTCTAGAAAATTATCACTATTGAGCATTTGTCTTCTAACCACTGTTTACCCTTAGGTTCCCATATCACCTTAACACCAGGATCCAGGGGTTTAGGGGCCTTTGTTACATATTTTCATGAGTAGTGAAAAAGGGGAAAATCCATGTCCCTATGCAATTGTGTTTCAATTTCAATCAACTAGCGCAGTGACAAGCAAGGGGTTTTTAACGCTGTGTGGGATGAAATCATCGCTGCACCCAACTAATTGTAGTGCGTCACAACCAAAATATGCATTTAACATTTGGGATAAGATGTAAGTACACATTTGTTCAAAAGTGTGTTCTACCCTCACCTCACAAGCGTCACTGAACCTGAGCAAAGCCTACAAGGCAAAAATCAGTGGGACTCCTTGCAAGCACAGAGATCTGGCTACGCGCAGCCAGTAAACCTCTGCAGCCAGCTGCTCCATGCAAACTATTACGGAGATTTGCCTTGACAGGAACGTGCAGAGGAGCTGCCAAGAACAGAATGGGCCCAAGCATCTTTTTCAAGATTAAAGTCAGGGCTGAATCAGGATCATTACCTTAATATCCCCTAAGTGTACACACTGACTGCCTGTCCTTATGAACCCGCCTTCATAAGACGCTAAAGTAAATATTGAACATATAAGCAGTGGCATAGACATGAAACCTGAGTGACAGAGGACTTTTATGCCACTGGACACTGTGAAAATGTAGAACTGGAAGAGGCAGTTACTATACAGGATCATCACCTTCCTCAATTTGCTTCCCTCAAAATTATCCTGTTTCTAACTTTTTCAAGATTTCTTACTTGCAAGCTGCTGAGCAGCACACCTTTGCGCTTTACAAAGCAAACTTACAAAAACGTGTGATGACTACTACATCTAAAAAGGCAGGTACTCTGCATGCCGCTTTTGCAAAGAGAACAGAAAGTATCATTAACGTGTTCAGGACAGCATTCGAGGACATACCAGGGCTAATCTGCCTGGAATCCAAAGAATAAAGGGGAGCTCCCCCTTTAAATGAAAACCATCTCATCTCCTTTGTTGCTTTGAAAGTGTTTGTTAAAAAGCCAATTCCTTGATATAGTGCCATATTGTGCTATTGATTATTAGGCGGAACCTCCCACCCCCTTTTCCAGCTGAAATTTTGCAGGAGTTCTGCTTTATAATCAATAGCATGCTCCGCACTATATGGACTTGACAGTGCAGCAGCTCTCCTCCAACGCCCCCAAGGACAGCTGCAAAAAATGAGAAGGCTACCTCCCGGAGCTATCTAAGGACCAGATCCAGACTTCATTGAATTCTATGGAAAAATTCCCACTGACTTCAATGGGCTTTGGATCAACTCCCTGCAGAGGAACACTTTTTAAAACAAACATTAGGGGGAAAAAAAAAAAATCATTAGGACTAGAAAGCCTTTTATATTATCTACTGGATACATTTTAAAGCAAGAGGGTGGGAATGTGCTCTTTTCTCCTTATGAATGTGTAACTCCTGTTAATGTCAGGGAGAAGTCATGCAATTATGAGGTTGCAGAGGTTGAAAGAGAAAAAGAAATATGGCCCAATATCTACAAAACGAACCTCTGTCTAGACCTATATTTCATTAGGAAGTTTTAAAAGATATGAGTTAACCACACAAAACTTCAAAAATCTCTTTAGAAAAAAAAAACCTAGAATTTTAAAGCACTTTGATTGTAAGTATAATCATATAAGCATCTAGAATACAAAGAAGAAAAGGATAAAGTTTAATAAAGAAATTACATCCTACACTAGCTTTTGATAAAAATGTAATGTTATGCAGGTTTAAATAAGATTAGCAGAAACATTCAGTTTGTGCATGCATGGGGGCAGAGTAGGTTTTTTCCTCTCCAAATATACTTCTACCTGGGGCCAGGTCAAGCCAAGCTCACAGGCAGGTACATATACTACACCCTTTAAAAGTGTGCAACCAAAATCCCTCCAAAATGCAATGTTTCCCCCTGCTCTCAGAGGGATAACACCCATGGCTGAGACTGTGTGGGTGTTCATGTGAAGCCAGTAAGCCTCTGACAGGCTGTTATTTCTAGGATCAGGACCTGAGATTTACCATACATCTTTGACAGTTCATTAACAGTTACTGTGCAACAAGACAGAGGTTCTCCCTTTGGTACGCCCTCTGCAAAAGCACCAACATCCTGAAGAGATGTGTGTGCAGTTGCTAGGCTCAGGTTATTCTCTTAACCTCAGCTTTTAAGTTACCCTGCAGATTGCGCATGGGAAGGTGCTCGAGCTTGGTCATGAATGTTGACTCCAGCTTGAAGAGGACACTGACAGAGAAGTGACACTGCCAGGACTACGGGGTGGATGGGCTTCAAAGTAGATTTGGCTCAAGATCCAGCTGGGCGCAGGCATGAACTAACAAACTGACTTATCTGAAGCAAGCACCACACTGTGAGAAGCTTCTGCAGAGGCAATGTTCTCCGATTCTCCCCTTCGTTCTGTTATCTCCATGATCTAACCTTGCAGATTTAACTACAGCTACATGAACATGAAAGAAAGTTTTAAAATACATAGGTTCAGGATGATCAGAAATCAAATTTCCTTTTCTCAGCAAAAATGAATACATAAGAAAATCTTTTTGGGGGTAGAATGAAAGTGTCATATTGCTCCAAAATTATTTTAAAAACAATATGTTATTTAAGAATGAAAAACATTATTAGAAGTAAAGACAGTTTCATTCAGATAAATATTAAAGCATTTCCTTTAAACTTCTCTGAGATTTTTGTCCTTCTGCTCAGCCCAAACTACCATGTGAATTTCATCTAGACTTGCAAATAATTTCAATAACCACAAAACTGGATTACCATTTATCTTTTGGGATAGTTGAGAATAAGCTTGCCTGAAAAATAAACTAATTCTAACTGGAACACCAAGAAAGACTACATCAAAGAATCTCGGCACTGAAGTCACTGCACAGGACCTTATAGTTGCCTGTTGGAGTCCGTAATTGTACACACACGTATGTTTTGGTTCTGGGAATTCAGACAGAATCCTTTCAGCTCTCCAGCTTTCAATAATTTGCAACAAACATAGCAATGTTTAAGGATAGGCATATTTCTTTTAATATAATTACTTAATGACACTAGCAAAACGATCAAAGAAGTTCCAGAAGCTGGAAATTCATTCCAATGCAGACATAAAAATAATTGGGCTAAAGAGTCATGTTTTAGCACTTTCTTCTCAGTTATGCCCCAGAGATTTGCTCACAGCCCACAACAATTTCAAAACCATACTTGTGGGGAATAAGATGATATAACCATAAAATTACACTTGAGATAAGATTTAATTATCATTCTCACCTTTCCAACACCTTTCAAGAAGTAATCTTTAAAAGCCTTGCAAGAAAGAATATTACAGTTAAAATGATAGCATGCAACAATGATATTAAAGGAAAGACAAACCACTATAATAGGTTTTACAGGAGCTTAAGTTCAACAGCTTTATTCAAAAATATTACAAGTGATACTGTCTGATGGATTTTAGATATTCACTCTGGGCCAGATGATGTTAGAGCAAAATAAAACAAACTGACATTACACTCTAAGAGGTCTTTTCATTTGCTTGAGACACGAGGCTGGAGAAAGCCACTGTAACTACAGCTGGCAGATCATCGCGGAGGAAGAATCGTGTTCGCATGTAGTTTCATTTCAGAGCTGTTGGATTCACAATGAAAACAAATACCACTGTGGAACGGCGCTGCTCCACAGCACTACTTCCCACCTTCTCCCTTTCTTCCTTCTCCCCCTGTCCTCCACGCTCTACTGACAGGACACTCAGCAATCCCTCTGAACTGCAAAACCAAGTCCGCCAGCAGCTGATTTGATGTTGCAGTCTTAGCTCGGGCAGTAGTTGTCACCCCTGCAAGATACTTCTTTGTCGTTTCTATCTGTTGCAGAGCCCAACCAGTCTGCGTTTAGGGAGATTTCAGGCACAAAGGGAGAAAGCCTGGGAGGACAGCCAGTCCTGAGAGGCTGCCAGCGAGGGCTGAAACCTTACGCCATGGCTGCCATTTTGCCCTCTTATTCTCCCAGCAAACGTATAAATCACTCTCCCACTGTGGATGCGGTGCCTGTAGGCAAGACACACCTCAGAAGAGGGGAGAGGGAAGCACAGCCTTAGGCACATATCCTGCAGCACACATTACTTCCCCAGCATCTACAAATAAATGGTCAGCTGGACCTTCCAGACAAGGGGGGGGGTATGCCCTGCAGACACCCTGCTTGCTGCAGAACTGAAGTGATTTTAATTGCAACAGTGGGAAGCTCTAATTTATGTTCCTAAGAAGCTAGTACTTCTTAGGGTGGGTATTTTACTTCTGTCAGTTGACTGCCTGAAGCATGCAGAGACCCCCTCACCTTATTATGGGCAGATTTAGAAAGACAAGACTCAAGGGTTGCTGGGGAATCCCTTAAAACAAATATATTTGGGTTCCCTGAACCGAAGGTTAAATGACAATTTTCATTAAACTGAAAATGAACAGGGGGCAGGGAGAAAGGAAAGGAATAGGCAGGTCTTGCTTTTTAACCAAAGGATGCAATCTCTTCATAAATATTCCCAGAAATACTCCTAAAAAGAAAGGCTGATCCTTCATTTATGCTTACGTATGGGAAGGATGAGTAGGTTTTCCCTTGTTGCTGAGACCTTGAGTAGAAGGGAAAGAGCATCTTTCAATTAGATGAGTAACCAGGAAAAGGTGAACTTCACTGTATATCGCCAATGAATGCAGCAGGGGCAGTCAAACCAAGATTTCTTTCTCTCTTTCCAGAGCAAAGAAAAAGCAAATCAAAACCATTACATTTTTAATATGCTTCTAAATAGAAACTTTCATTTATTGTTCCTCAAACCCAAATCCAGCTAGCACTGCTTTTAACTCTCGTGAAGAAGGAGAGACTGTTTATTGAATTCGGAAGTCAAATCACTGCAAAGAATATTTTACATTAAAGCCAACCACCACATCCTTCTGAAGCAACATGAATGCCTTCGAGGGAAGACGGAAAATGTAAATCACTGGCAACCCTGAATACCCAATAAATCACTGGCAAGCAGGCCTAGGTTTCAGCGCTGAACAGAAGTAAAGCAAGACAGTTCCAAAGTCCAGCAAAGATGGAAAGAAAGCGTTCATTGTATTGGGAATGTTACATGATCCGCATCGGACCTTTGTGCACCATGCTGGGATGAAGAATTTACACGGATGCAAGGAAGTGGGAGGTGTTAAGAAGGGAACGGCACTTAGAGTTTATACAAGTGTTACCAATGTTAGAATAATGTTTATCAGTTTACAGTATTTGATTTAGCATAGCTCAAGGGAGGAGTGAGAGATAACAACAGTCCAAAACACGTTCCTTTACCTGAGAAGCCGGAAGGAGGTCTGAATTCTCCAGTTGAAAGGGAGCCCAATTAACTTTATCTTGTATATCTGAGCTCCAGCTGGGGAGACGAGTTCACTGGGAGTTATAATAATAATAACGCATGTGCAAACATTTTGACTACTGCATATACTGAAACGTCAGGGAAGGAGTATTGTGTTGCGGAGAAGGTTTATTGCGTCAACTCCCATTCAGCACAATTCTTTGGAAGGCACACACTTAACCACGTTTCTGATAGGAAGCTAAGCAGTTCCCATATACATCAAAAGACTTGGCTAACCCAGCTGTGCTGCTTTTCTGAAATCAACAGGGCTATGCTGATTTATATCAATCAAAGAGCTAACCATCCATGATTCATTCCTCTACACCAGTACAAAGCAGGAACATAGCAGAAACACAATATTCAGCTTCTGTGCTGGAGAACTGGTCAACAACCACCCCTGTGATGAACAGTTAAGGGAAAGAATGTCAAATATTTGATTAATTCCATAAATTAGTTGCTTGGTGTGGACACACACATGAGGATGAATGAAACTTGGATTAAGCCACCTTCTTTGCAACAGCAGGGTTACACGCATTCATACAAGGCTCAGTCATCTGCCATCCACCACAGCCGGAAAGCTAAATTTCACCCAAACACTTACAGATGGAACAGTATTTCTATGCAAAATAGAACAGGCCACAGCCTGTTCAATCTCTTCAAAAGACTCTTCAATCTGGTAAGAGAAATTACTTTGGATATGATAAAAGCCTAAACAACTGCATGTAGAATGATAGAATCATAGAATTTTTTAGGTTGGAAAAGACCTCCAAGATCATCAAGTTCAACCATTAATGGAACACTGCCAAGTCCATCGCTAAACTGTGTCCCCAAGGACCACATTTAAACATCTTTTAAATACCTCCAGGGATAGGGACTCACCCACTTCCCGGGGAAGCCTGTTCCAATGCTTGACAACCCTTTTGGTGAAGAAATTTTTTCCTAATGTCCAATCTAGACCTGCCCTGGAGCAACTTGAGGTCATTTCCCCTCATCCTATCGCTTGTTACTTGAGAGAAAAGACCAACACCACCTCGCTACAACCTCCTTTCAGGTAGTTGTAGAGAGCAGTCCAAGCAATTAAATGGTACACTCTCACTGGCAGGTTAGCTAGCAACATTCTGACTTAACAAAATTCAAAGGAAATAAACTTGGAGGCATTCTGTCAATTCTGTCTATCTTTACAAAAGGGGAAAAGGAGGAATCTGGGAATTATAACCCAGTCAACTTTAATTCCACTTATAAAAAGACAGTTGGGAAAAAAAATCCAATTTGCAAACACCTACAAAGTAATGGAGGAGTAAGTAACAGTCAACATGGATTTGTCAAGAGCAAGTCAAATCAACACAGTCTAAATTATTCCTATGACAAGGAAACAGATTTTGTGAATCCAGATGAAGCAGCATGTAGCCTCAGGAGGACAGAAGGGAGGGACTGTTAACCACAACTTCCAATACTGAAGCAAAGGGTCATCAAAGGAAGCTTTGCTGGGAACAAAATTCAAAACAAACCAAAGGAGGCTGAACACCTCCGTTGTACAAAGAGCCACCCAGAGAACTCCTTAGCAAAGGATGCTAGGACTACAAAATATTTACAAGGGTTCAAGGTGAAAAGTATGCAAATACCTAGAAGAGAAATCTGCTGGGGGTTAACAACTAGACATACCACACCAGGCACAGGAAATCCTTTGGTTGGAAAGTAATAAAGAACTGGGAGAGTACTGGAAAGGAAGTATCATACACGCTTAATCTCCTCCAAGCATCCATTTACAGCTATCATTGGGAAAGGGGTGCTGGATTTGCTGAACCTTTGGTCTGAAGAGGTACAGTAGCTTTTATTCTGCTGGTATTTCTGTTGAGATTCTGTTCTTAGTTTATCTTGAAATATGAAAATACATAGAAAGAAAGCTGAAAACTGGAGAAGGATAATAGGCAGTGAACAACACCCAATAAAAAGGAGCAGAGGACATTAACATTTAATATGGAGCCATTACAGGTAAGTAATTTAATTGAAAAGATGGTGAAGGTCCCAGAAGTAACTTTAATGTGTGCTATGCACTGCTGAGGTTAACAGGAATTGCAAATATTCACATAGGACTGTTGGCCCCAAGCCTATTTTAATCACTGAAAGTTAGCACCGAGTCCACAGCAATCAGAATTTAGGTCTTTGGTCATCAGGTCTGCTGCAGAGAAGCTTGGGAGCTACTGAATCTACAAATCTAGAAGAAGCAGTAACGTGAGAATTATCATATTTTCATGCACTCCAAATCAGCCGCTTATCCTTTTAAAGGATAAAAGTACTGGTCCACAAAAAGAAGTACTCACCTTTGGGTCAAACCAGCTATGAGGAAACAGATGCAACAGGACTATTCTGAGAAAGGTTCTCCAGGATAAACATTTCTACACCAAATAGATCATTTATATGTCCCACAAACTTCAGAATCAAAGTTTAGAAGTTTTGTTTTCAGACAGATAATCTTTGGATGTGGTGTAGTATCTACCTGACCAGTAAATTCATCCCTGCTGTAAATCTTTGAATCAAGGATTATTTTCCACCCTGCTACAGACATGACTTTATGGCCAGAAAACAAATCTGGCAGAGGTTCACTTGCCAGCTGATCTTAAAAAGTTCCATTTCTTTGATTAAACACATCTATTTCTGCAGAGTTCAGTAAATGCGTGAATGGAAGATGTGACAAGCTGTTGGCAATATATTTATTTCTACAACACTCTGTAAATCATCTTGTCTAGGCTGCCTCTATCCTCTGATTTTCTTGTCTCTATTACTGTTCCTCATAGCAGGTCTGTGCCCTTCTCAGGCACTCAGACATTTGGTGGCTGCTTGCAGACCTTCAGCTGATGCCCTTTACTGCTACGTGAGACGTGCAAAGATTGCTCAGAAATGCACTGCCTGTTGTGTTTTATTGCTTAAAAATTTTTAGGTGTGCAACTAGGAACTTTCAAGGAGTACCTCTGATGTCTAGATGCCTCATGAAGTATTGACATTGCTAGAAAGGAGGACGGGAGGGGAGTGGAGGTGAAGTAAATCTCTAAACTTAAAAATGTCTGAGGAAATCAGTCAAGGGTGCAGATGGAGTTTTCTAGGGAGCCACTTTTCACTGTCACCTGAATTCCCTGACAAGAAGATACACCCTTAATGAAAAATGCCACACTGTCATCATGATCTGACTTAGAAACAAATAAAATAGCAAATTAAGCAAGACAGCTTAAATGTGAAAAATTGCCCTCTGGCCCTGAAATTCCAGGTTTATTTCCAGCAGGAAGAAGCAAAGCCACCAACAAAGGAGGAAAAATTTTCCTTTAAGGTTACATGGACAAGGGGATCTACAGAGAAATGTATGTCAGCTGCTCATGGTGGAAGAAGATTTGACAGCACAGTCAAGGAAGAGCAAAACCATAACACACTGGTTTGTACAAAGTTTAGCACATTTCACAGTAGCAGAGACCTGAAGGAAGATGGTTCAAATGCTCTTGACAAATGAGAGAAACAGAAAAGAATGGGGCAAAATTTAACAGGGACAAGTACTAAGTGATGTCGGAGCATTTAACTGCTCAAACACAGGAAGCATGTGGCTAAACAGCCGTTCTCCAGAAAGATGTTTAGGGATTGCTGGATCAGAGTCAACATTGCTCTGCTGTTGAGAAAAAAGAAAGCATAATGCTGGAATAGATAAACAGGGTATACAGCCTGCAAAACCCACAGAGTAACTCCCCTGCTCTCTGCAGTGTCAACAGGACTCAAATGAACCCTGTATTCATTTCAAGAAAGAAGTGGAGCTAGCGAGAAGAAACCCAGAGATCAACAAAAATGATCAGTCTAGAAGATATAACTTAAAAGGAAAGATTAAAATAATGAGATTTGTTTAGTGTAAGGAAGAAAAGACAGACAAAAAAAAAAATTTAAAAAAATGAAAAAAAACCCTCACATTCTTATAGTGCACATCTATGGCATGGTGGAAAGAAGCATTTCTTCTTGTCCAGAGTGGATGCAACTGAGCAGCAATGGGATGCAGTTTCTGGGAGGCTCAAGGCTCATTTATAAAAGGTAAGGACTATACAAATACCATGAAGAACCAGAAAGAACTGCCATGAGGAGCTACATAACCTCCATCACCAATTGCCCCTCAGAATGGGTTGGGCAAACATGCCACAGGAATCATCCTACCTGGACTGACATCACTCGACACACACGGGAGTGACAACTTCCAACCCAATTTTTAATGGATTCTGTATTCAATGGAATTAGAGGGGAATCCCTTGGGAGCAAGGGGAGGGGATTCACTGCTTACACTCCAATATAATTCATACTTCCCCCTCTTTTAGGTCATCCTCATCTTCACATTCAGGGAACCTTTTGGGGTGGAAGAGATTACTAATAGTCTCTGAACATCATGAGCTGATATGAAGCCTGGCTTGGCATGCATAGAGAATACAGACACACATTTTTAGACCTGAACGTTTCATGAATCCTGCGGCTGCATCCCATTTGCTATTATCTATATCATTAATACAATTCTGAGGCCTTTCCTTAAACATTTGAGAAATGGCAGAGTAATTAAGGACTGATCTCACTTTGCGCTAACATGGCTTCACGGGCACACGCAAACATCTCTGCCTTGCACTGTACGATGCTTCATCTCCATGCTTCCTCCCTTGGAGTTAGCATGGGCATCCCCCCACAACCCTGCGCTGGGCTGCTCACAAACACCTCTCTGGTTATGAGCTTTCCTTTTCATAGCTGAAGCAGAAATGATATTAAAAAGGATCTCTGCTGCCCTCTTTCACCAATTAGTTCACTGGATGTGACAGAGCAGAGAGAGAGTAAAGCCAGCACTTTGGGGAGAGAAGAGAGGCAGTAATAACGTTGGAGAGACATCAGGCACTCAAATAGAGATGGCTAGAGAGGACTGACCAGAGATCCAGGGCTTACATGGCTTATCCCTGCCAGAGAACCAAACTTGAAATAAAAAAGAGCTCAGACCAGGATTTCCTCTATGCTGCTGGTCTGAATCTTGGTAAAAGTCCTACCACATTAAAACTGGAGCAAAGCCAGCTTCAGTCACGGCCAGACCCAAACCTGAACAAGGAGTAAGAGCAACTACTGTTTCACTTGCCTGATGATTTGATCAGTGATGTGCAAGGTAAACGCTAGAGCCAATCTTAGAACTAGGATCTCAGCTGGAAAACCAAGTCAGGAAAATGATGATTAACAGCACCCAATTTAAAGAGGAAAAAAAAGGAGTGGCCATCACAGCCTTGTATGCTACTGTTGTCGGTAAATAATCCAACTGACATGACTGTGCTTGGGGCCTAAGTTAAGACCCTTACTGTAGCAACCTTAGCATCAATTAACAGGAGTAACAAACACTCACAAGAAGGAACTTTTGCATTCAACCTATCGCCTTCACTGTCAAGTTATCAGGAGTAACAGAAGGATCATTGCTTGTACCTAAGAGCAAGTATTAGGACTACCCCATCGAAAGCCCATGAGGACTTGTTCAGTGCTAGGTGACTGGGCAATAAAATGTCAATAAATAAATGACTGTGATTATGACAAACGCACAACACATCCATGCCTGGAGCACTGCAGGTAGTTCTGATTGCCCACCTGGAAAAGAACACAACAGAACTGGGAAAGAAGAAAGAAGGGAGATCAGCTTCTGATCACAGGAGGAGACACTTAGTGTTGGGGGACAGTAATCTTTTGGGCAGAAAATAGCTATCTAAAGGAGCCATGGCACTGAGACCTTTAAAATCATTAAGGGGAGACAGGAGGTAAATAGGCAAGACACACATTTTCACAACAGAGCTCCAGAACACCCAAAGACAGGCAGATTAAAATCCATTAAAAGGAAGTAAAATTTTAACAGCTCTCAACTAAGTTGAGGAAGGCACTGCAAAAGGATGCTCTGAAGACAACAGAATGGTTGGGAAAAAAAATTAGGCGAGACACACATTTTCACAACAGAGTCCGAATGTAAACTATAAGGTCAAATTGTCCATTACACTGAGTTTCTGAGCACTGCAGAGAACACATAGGTGGGGAAAAAAAAAAAATCATGACTACCCAGTTTGTTTGCCCTTCTGCAGGGTCTACTCTAACATCTCCTCAATTTTCCCAGCCACAACATCTAGCATTTGGGGATAATCAAAGTCCTGACTGCTCTATATACGTCATCTTCTGTTGGTTGTGCTATGGGCTGAGACAATAGGCAACACTGTGGCTCCACAGGGAATTGTTTGATGGGAATCTCCAGCAGCTTCAGTAAGCAGCACGAAGTGGACTGAGCAGACCAGAGAATTCAGATCCAGTAATTTAACTAACCCACCTTTGTTCTTTCTGTCACTAGCTCCAAGCACAAAATACCAGTTGGACTCAGCTGCTGGTTTTAATTTAAAGCATATACAGATTTTGCTCAATATTGTCAAGGGGGGCTTTGAAAGAGAGATTAAAAAACCACCTTCTATTAGTCACACTTTAAAAGTTATTTGTTTCTCTTGGAATAGGGCTGGAACACTGTCAGCTCCAGGGCCTAAACAACTCTTGTGGGCTACGGCAGGTTACTTGCCAACCCTCGAGAAAGTACAGTAACTCCTAGAGTTACCAAGTCCTTCTAACTCTCTATGTTACTAAATACAATCTACTACTACAGATCATAGAACTATTTGGTTGGAAAAGACATTTAAGATCATTGAGTCCAACCATACCTGTCTACTACTAAACCCTGTCTCTAAGAACATCATCTACCCATCTTTTAAATACCTCCAGGGATGGTGACTTGACCACTTCCCTGGCTAACTCATGTCAGTAACTGATAAACCTTTCGGTGAAGAAATTTATCCTAATATCCAATCTAAACCTCCCCTGGTGCAACTTGAGGCCATTTCCTCTGATCCTATCTACCAACACCCACCTGGCTACAACCTGCAGTTGTAGAGAGCAATAAGGTCTCCCCTCAGCCTCCTCTTCTCCAGGCTAAAAAACCCCAGGTCCCTCAGCCATTCCTCATCAGACTTGTGCTCCAGACCCCTCATCAGCTTTGTTGCCCTTCTCTGGACATGCTCTAGCCCCTCAATGTCCTTCTTGTAGAGGGGCCCAAAACTGAACACAGTATTCCAAGGTGCAGATTCACCAGTGCTAAGTACAGGGGCACGATCACTCCCCTTAGTCCTGCTGGCCACGTTATTCCTGATACAAGCCAGGATGCCCTTGGCCTTCTTGGCCACCTAAGCACACTGCTGGTTCCTATTCAGCTGGCTGTCCACCAGCACCCCCAGATCCCTCTCTGCCAAGCAGCTCTCCAGCCACTCATCCCGATGCCTGTAGTGTTGCATGGGGTTGTTGTGACCCAAGCGCAGGAGCTGGCACTGAGCCTTGTTGAACCTCATATAATAGGTCACTGCCCATCAATCCAGCCTGTCTGGATCCCTCTGTAGAGCCTTCCTGCTCTTGAGCAGATCAACACTCCCACCCAGCTTCGTGTCATCTGCAAACTTGCTGAGGGTGCACTCAATCCCCTCATCCAGGTCATTGACAAAGATATTAAACAAACTGGCCCCAACACTAAGCCCTGGGGAACACCGCTTGCGACTGGCCTCCAAATGGGTTTAACTCCATTTACCACCCAGCCATCCAGCCAGTTTTTTTTTATCCAGCATATATACCAGCAAGATAGTGTACCACAATGCATGAGGTAGCTTAGCAGATGCAGTCCGACAGTGCTTTAGCCTAAGGAACATCCAAAAAAATATCTAAGGGTCTCAGGACAGCCTCAAACAAGCCTCAGGTCTAGCTGAACTACAGCCATTGCAATCTCCCAAAGTAAGGCAGTAAAGTCTGATTTTAAAAAAAAAAACAAACAACAAAACAACGAAACAAAACCCAAACAAACCCACAACCCTACACCTGATTTATATTCCCTTTGGCATGGAATAGCCAAAGACATTCTGATCCAGTACCTTGAGTAAATTCAGGGTAGCCCTGCATCTGCTGGGCAGCGATGCAAGGTCAATACCTCCTCGCTGGCTCCGTCCCTACCGCATCGCAGAAGCCAGGCGCAGTTGTTGCAGAGCCAGCTTTGTGCCACCTGAGGACTTCCCTGAAAAGGAGGTACACGCAAAGTTATGTCTGCAGCAGTCTTTTATCCCTGACACTCTGCAGCCTGAAGTTTGAGCAAGAGTTCACTTGGCTTGGGGCTGGAAGGCAGAAGGACACAATCATCTCAGTCAGGAAAATCTAACATACCCGGCAAGAAAGAATAACGCTGCAGTCCAGCCTTCAAAACAGATTTTTCAAGGGAGGAGAAGGAAAACAGCCATGAATCAGTAAGAGAAATATGACTTTAAAGCCCTAACAAAGGAGAACAGATGGGAACAGAGCAAAGTGCTCACACAAACTTGAACTGGAATAGCTGTCTCTTAATAAAACCTCTCCAAATATGAAAGATCCTCAAACATCTGCAATTAAATCCCCTATTAATCCCAACTTTATTTTAAAGGCAGTTGAGCCAGGCTACTAATCGCGCTATTGACAGACTGAAAACTATACCCAGGAAGACAGATATGGTGAAACAGAAATGAAAAGAGCCAAAATACAAACTCAAAACCCAGGGCAATGGGGCTGTTTTTTCCACCTCCTTCTACACATAATTAAGATCCTCCAGTAGGTTTTATCTCTAAGTGCTGGAGGGGGTTAGGACTTCAGTGTTTCTGACTCACTCTGATTTCTTACATGCTCACAGGAATGAAGATAGGGAAAATATCACCACTTCTGTATTATGGAAACCTTGCAATTAATAATTGAGAATCTTTTTATCTCTCTCTCCCTTTTTCTTTCAGAACTAGAGTGCTCTCTTCAGCTTGTTAAGCTTAGTTCACTCCCACTGATAATTCACTAGAGATCATAATTTATGGACAATTGAAGCTGCAGAAACATCTCTTAGAAGGAATAGAGCAGATCCATAGCAACAATTCTTCAGGGGAATATTAATCCCCAGCTTTATGTAGTGCTAAGTGTACAATAGTAATCAGAACTTGAGTAGAAGCTGCTAATCATTGAGGGAAAAGGCTGTATAAAGAATTCATAATGGAATTAGCCCGCGGCAAACAAAGAAAGACAAAATTAAATCAGCCATCAAATTGCACCAAGGAATTTTAATTTACAGGTTAATGTAGGATTATGTAACTAATCACAGCTAACATTTTCAATGAACAACCAATAAAATTCTGCTCTTTTTTTATTCCTGCTAATGGTATTCCAATAACACACTTTTATCACCGTATAATGTGTTAAGAATGATTTTCAAAAATTCTAAAAATCTTCCAAAAAGCATTATGACTGAGCAATCAATGCAAAACGATGGCTTTAAGTTAATTAGCATAAATATACATCTAGATGATCTACTGTTTGGTTCAATCCAATACAATAAAGTTCCTTTGAGTCTGCATAGGACAGATTTACATAACCAAATGTGCATAACTGTAGCTTTAAAATATATGCATGACTTCCAAAGAGGGAGATACAGCAATACAAAAAGCCTCTAAATTGAATAAGTCAAACAACTTCTGAGTACTAAAGTGCATCAGCTAATTCTAAATAAAACCCTTATTATAGATTTTTATATCAATACAGCATATATATCCTATGACATACGCACAAAGGATTGCTCTAACAGAGTTTGCGCTGTTTATAATATGAACATCATAAAAAAGAATAAGGTTTCTGGGATAAAAAGTTGATTTGCTTCCCCTTGAGAAAAAAGAGAGACCTTGTATTTGACCCAGTTATATTCTGATATTGGCCAACGCAAACAGATTAAAAAAAAAAAAAAGGCAGAAAGAGAAAGAAAGGAAAACCTCTGTGCTCTAAAAATGCATTTAAAGACCACTAGTCAACGTATGCAAATATACAGAAAAGACTCACATAACTCTTATTTTTAAAGGAAAACTCCAAAATTATAATGTATGCTTCCAAACACATCAGCTTAATCAAAAAGATCTTTTTTGCAACATATGGCAGCAGGAAAATTTTTATAAATGGAGTAAAAAGCATTTTCATAAGCTTTACTTCACTTAAGAGGAATGCTGGGAAGAAAGGCAACAGCATTCTTCCTGCATATGTTTTTCTTTTAACAATGTGGGAAAACCTCATTTTACTTTAATCTAACAGTTCATTTTATGGAAGCAGCAACATTCTGCCCATTTATTAGCATGGAGGGTTTGGGGTTGCGGGTTGCTTCCCCCCCTCCCCCTTTAAAGTCTAATTTTAAGATGCACACTTCCAAAAAACATTTGGTGTCAATTGCACTACCCTTCAGTGTTAATTAAATTTCTAATTATAATTAATTTTCAATTCCTTTTAGCTATAGAAACTCTTTATCAATCAGAGCACAAGACAGAAAATTACTTTATTACAGCTACAGCTCGTTAGTCTGAGTGCTCTTAATGAAGCAGCCTCATAATCAGATGAAAATCATGCTGAAGAAAACTTGCATCATTAGTCTGGGCCTTAATTACCAAGAAATATAGTCACTAACAATGATACTCCATTTCATGATACGGTGCATGCACCTTCTACAGTACTTGCAATTAATAATTCCGCAGACTGCTACAGAATCTTTCTATTTATTCATAACAATGGAGGGGAAAAAATTCTAAATTTAATTGAGCGGCTCCGAATGCACTCTCTCACTCTCTCCTGCTCAGATTAAAATGTCAAAAGGCTAATATTCTATCTTACAATAATTCATCATTTTAATTACATATTTTATGTATGTGAAATGTCCTTTTTTTTTTCCTCCCCTCGATCATTTAGGGCGACATTTTGGGGGGACACGCGTATGAGAAAAATCTTTCCATGTATGCAGGTGGCCCATGCCACACAGAGCAGCAATGAACAGAAGAAAAAAGCATTTATTTTCATTGTCAGTGAACAAGGTCCGTGTTGGATAAGCTTCAGACATAAGCGCAAGACATTCATTTAAATTAATGATGGCCTTCATCCAATACACTTATCGGTAAGGATGGAAGGATTCTTGAGCGAGGAATACGTTGATCCCTAAAATCCTTTATGAATATGATCCATCATAGGATTAGTAACTTCTACACACAAGCCTCTTCCAATCCACTGCATTTTCTGTACGCTTTCACACTGAATATGCTCCTCTTAACTCTCCAGCAAGCTTCCTGCACGTGAAAGCATCAGGAAATGCAGTTAGTGAGAGTCCCCTTCGGCCAGCTAATGAACCCACTAAAAGATCAGATCACAATCCTGAACGCCGAACACCTGGAGTATATTTCACTCTAATTTGCAGCATGGAAAATGATTCCACAGACATCAGTGGGAACGTTCACAACTCACAGTGGTGCCCCCGAGATCTCTACCTGCTCCAGCTTTCTCCCTGTTGTGCCTCGTCGCCACTGAACCAAGACAGGCTCCCAAGGGCGATAACGAATACAGATTTCCAGCGGATTAAACGATGCAGCGAGGGGGTACTGCTGCTCCGCCGGCTGCAAAGCTGCGCATCGTAAACTGTGGATTCCACTCGACATCAAAATAGTTTGACATCAAAGTATTTGACATCGTGATTTTTGCAAACTGCCCAGTCCTTGGCTGTTCAGCTGCTATCTGAGTAAGTCACATTACAGAAGAAAGATATCGCTCTGGAGTTAAGTTACCAAGCCTGTGATTAATCTCAAGGGCATAAGCTAAATAACTCCCTTGTACCACTGAATTGTCTAGCGCTCACACAGTGCTGTGCTTTCATGCAAGCATTTCAAACAATAACTAGCTATTAGACAGGCTAGATGAACTTGCTGTAAGGATATTCAGCATATTCTGCTTCCCAACACTGCGCTCCACAAGGCATCCTCACTGTTGCCTCTGCTAAATGATCTGCTGCATCTTCCCATGATCTCTGGCAAATCATTTTCACCTTTTAAAGCCCTTTACGTCCTCTCCTGAAACAGAAGGTAAGAAGCTCCCTTCTCTGCTTTTCCTGCTTCACATACGTGGCACAGTTGAGGGCTACTCAGCAAGAAAAGGAAAAAGGAAAATCAGCCTTAAGTTCTATAAAACAAATCTGTAAGTAGCTGGAATAAATAAATAAAATAAATAAAAAGGCTTTCTGCCCAGTCTTTCCCTTCCAGCCACTCTTATTTTCCTTCCCTCCTGCCACGCCTCAGTATTTTTTTTTTTTATTTTTTTTTTTAGGAGAACTTCTTTTACGTAGTTGCTTCAAGAATTTGCATCTGGCACCGGCAGCCGACGGAGACAGGAGACTGAGAAGATGGACTGTTGTGGCAATTCCTATGTTCCTACTACATTCCTAAGCTGTGCTTTTTGGCATTGGATATGGCGAAAAAAGAGCATATTTAGAAACGTGACAACTGGAAAAAATATTCTTAAACCTTACAGTGCCTTCTAAAGTTGCAGAATAAAATTAATTTATAGTATGACTATAGCTGGCCAAAAACCATGGGCTCGCAGTAAACCAAATGGGGTAAAAACCTGGCTTTGAAAGGGATTCTGAGGTTTTGGCTCTGTCCAACAAGTACGCTTATAAACTTATTGTATAACTTACTGGCAAGAGAGCAGCATCAGACTGACCTCCACTTGCATCACAGAAATTACACATTCATTGTCTTGGAGGGGAAAATGTTCTTATGGTACCATATTAACATCCTTTGTGGGTTGGGTCATGAATCAGCATTGGCAGCTGCCTCAGAAGCCGTCTGCCTGCCAGCCTTCCCAGCTGGAAAACTGGTAACACAGGAGAGATGTATACATAAGGGAAGTGATGGTTTCCCAATTCCGAATTGATTTGTACATGAATCCGCTCGAGTTTAAAGTGCCGCGACGTGCCAAAAACCGGGTCCAACAAATATATATAATCCCGAGCGCTCACTGCGTGTTCTAGTGTTTAAGGGCAGCGAGGATCGGGTTCGTGCCCCTCTGGCCCACGCAGCCGGCTCTGCAGCCACGGAGCCCTCGCCACGCCGCTCCCCACGGGGGTGAAGCTTCCACGGGGGGCAGAGGGCTCAGCCCGGCTAAACCCGGGATTTCATTTTTCCCCCCACTCCGCTTTTTCGCGGCATGCCGGCAGGGAAGGGCGCAGGGCAGGGACCGCGTCCCCAGCTGGGCCTTGCGGCCGCGGGGCCGGGCCCGACCGGCGGGGGAGCCCCCCCCGGGGGGGCCCCCCCCCCCCCCGGGGGGGGCCCCGCGCCCCGCAGGGCCCCGCCGTCAGGCAGCCGGCCCTTCCTCGGTAGCGCTCGCAGGGCAAGCCTAATCCATCCTTCCAGAACAATTAATAATAAAAAGTAATAAAGCACCACACCGTCACTCAGGGTGACAGCTCTAAACCCAACCAAAAAGCATCGAGAGACAGGGACAAACAATACTTTACACCTGCCAACACCGGTAAACAAACAAACAACAAGAAACCGGCTCGATGGGCGCAGGAGGCCGAGTGTCCCCAGCCTGCCTCCCCTAATGGAGGGGCGTGACGGCTGGGATCCAGCCCGGGCGGCAGCGCGGGAGCCTGGAAGCGTCCCGGTCCCTCATCCCTCAGGTGCTGTGCCAGGGACCGGGAGGCCAGCGTCCCGCCAGCTCACAGTGACAGTGCCACAGCCATCAGGGGTCACATTCATTGCAACCCATCTGTCGACAGCCAGACCTTCAGGCCTTAAACCAGGAGGACACAGACACACTAGCACAGAGAGGATAGGTTTTATTTTACCTGTCCCTGTGTTTCTGCAGTCCAGTCTCGGCTTCATGGCCCACGTCCCTGAACTACAGTTTGGCAATTAGATCAGTCTAGGTCAGCACTTCTTTGCATTTTATCTTCTCAGTTCTTGTTCCAAATAACAGCTGTATTTGCTTACTCCTCCTCTTCTTCCCCCAGAAGGATTCGTCCCAATCTTAGAAACTAAGCCTACAAGCAGAAAAATGGGATTAGCCTGGCAAAACCCTGGGTTTGGTAGAAGTAGAATAGCTGTGGTTTCCCAAACACACATAAATCCAAGCCGTAGGTATGAACCGCTCGCCTGAGCTGCCATCCAGCTGTTCCAAATGAGCACCACGCTGCCCACGTTACTTGGCCATGCACTCTCCTCGGCTGCACTTCATGCCAGTAGCCAGGAGAGAAGCTCCAGCGAAAAGCAAGGAAGCTCCAGACATGGGGAGCCAGCAGACTGCTGCAGCAGTACAAAAGACAATTTTTCCTCAAGTAAAGACACGCCAAGTCTCCCGGTTCCCTTTGCCTCTCGCTGAAATTGCCTGCTATAAAATCCAGGTGGAATGTAAAATGCAGTTTAAAAAAAAAAAACAACACCAAAAGAACACACTAAACCAAGACAAACAGGATTTCCTGACTTTTCCTTGAATAACCAGGTCAATACAGAGTTATGCTGCACACAGGGTTCTTGTTAAGCAGAGATTACAGGTGAGTGGCATGGTCCATCTAAATGGGGAGCAATGGGCAGCAGAGCTGAGAGACCCATGATCCCATTTCACTTGGCAAAAGGGCCGGACGCAAGACATCGTGCAGAAATTGGAGCACAGCTATGCTACATGATAGTCTTCAGTCACAGTTAAGAGCACCAACCCACTCCCTGACCCATGACATCTTTAACGAAAGCATAAAAGGACACCCACATGAGATGACGGCACTTCCCACATGAAGAAGGTTCTCATCCCCATCCTGGCGTTGCACCTTAACCTCAGGGCACCCCTGCCCGCTCTAACACTGCAGGAGCTCCCCTGGGGCTGGGCAGGCCCAGAGGGGTCCCTAGGTCTGCCCAGCTCTGGGCAAACTCTCAGCAGAAATGCCCTCTCAGGGCAGAGGGCATGGCTGCTCTCCTCTGCCTCCTCCAGCTGGGGCTTCTCTTTGGTGGTGGTGGGTATTTTTTTGTTTGTAATTTTTTTACAAAGCCAGCAGGCACAGGATGAGGCAAGCCTGTGCAAGCGTGTGGCAGCAGCACCACGAGCTCCGTCAGCCCAAGTGGCACGTTGCCTGGGGACACAGACAAAATACTCGGGCTTCCGCTCTGCTGCACAAACTGCCCATGGAAATTGCTGCGTTGGGAGGAAAGGTGCCGTGCAGGAGGCGGCAAAAGACAGACAGCAAACCCCTGAAAGACCAGCCAAAAGTCATGACCCCTCTGTTCCTACACTGGTACCCGTGATCCAGTGAAACCACCTCACACCCTCCCAGCAGGCCGGTATGGAGTTAGCAGATATTGCATGTTTATCAGCACTTCCTTCACAAGCATCTGCAGAGTTACCTCCTTAACCTGTATCTTTAAAGCACTTTCAAGACTCTTGCCATATGAAAAGAGTCAGGAGCAGAGGTTTTTTGTTGCTGTTGAATGATTTTTTTTTTTTCCTTTTTTGTACGATGACGTGGTTTATATTATTTGCTCAATGGGATCACTGCCTTTCCACTGAAGAGTCTATTTTAAATATCAACACAGGTTGGCATTTTAAGAGTTATTTAAAATGTCACCAGTCACAGAATGTTTAATTATTGCAAACATCTTTCAAAAAACTCCACAGTGGGTTTCTTGCGCCAAGTGATTTATTTCTGATATAATTTCTGTTTAATTAATAGGGGAATTAGCTCTGACCTGGAGGGTGTGAGAACCAGCAGAGAAGCTGTAGTTGAGTTAGGTTAACATTAAACCTGCCCGTGCCTGTTGGAGGCTGAGAGAAAAATTGGGCTGGCACTTACTCAGCTGCTGCTACCCAGCATATTCTCATGTTGACTGCAATGGAAAAACTGTAAAGGCAAACAGAACTAGGGGGAAAAGAATTCATCACCAGAATATGAACACTGTGCTTTGTTATTTATTTTAACTATGTATATAATTTGCTATCGAGTCTAATTATACCTAATTTCAGCCAAGATAATATCTGGGCCATGCTTTGTTACTCGTATATTCTCAGAGAGCAGTTTCTCAATCATCTGGCCTGAATTTTCTTACACCTTGAGAACAATTGGAATCAAACACTAAAAGGCTATTGGGGAAAAAAGAGAAAAATGCGCCTACATTTAACAAAAAAAATTACAAACATGGAAAATGCCTAATCTATGCTTTTCAAAACACCAGGTTACATCAGAACCAATTTTAATATCCTGTAAAAATCTTAGTATGACGCACATACAGCTGTCTAATATTGCTGCTTAAAATGCCCCCGCATTAAATAAGATTCTATGCTGTAAAATTTTGCAAGGTGATAAAACAAAAAAATGATATAATAAATATAAACCATCTGCATTTTTTTTAACAAGCCACTTGGAAATGGATTTCATTTATATGTAGAATTGTTTTGAAGTGTTCTCTTTTTTGAAAATGTCCCAGTTACAGTATATTAGGTTTTCAGTAGAAAGATTAAAAGAGCTGACGCACAAATAAACACGCATGCACACCCAGAGCAATTTCCAGAACTATGAGAGCATTTGATTCTTCAAGGATACTACAGCTGGCTTTTAGTCACATAAAAAGGGTTAGTGTGTGCAATCGGCAGCTCTGGAAAATGGATTCACGCACACAAAAATGCATTAAAACGACATTAAGATTTTGGCAACAACCAACGTAAGCCAGGAAACTGAGCTTCGGGCTGAACTTGCATCCTTAACTCCTTCCACGGCGCTCGCTGAAAGGGCTGGTCGCATTCTGCAGGAGCAGAAAGCCCATCCTGGGGCTTCCAAAGGTCAGAGAAGACACACCAAGGGGAACGAGGGCACAACCAGGGGAGGCAAAAGAGGGAATCATGCTTTTTGGTATGACCTGACTCCTGTAGCACTATCTCCCTTAACAGAATCACACCACCTTGTGTCAGAGGTCCACGAGCCTAGCATCTCAACCTAAAAAGCTTTTCACTTAACTTCCCTATATTACTTCTACTGCTTTGCACTCCTACCTCCACCAGCGCAGGACACTCCTAAGTGCTTTCCAAGCATTTATCTCTAGCAAGCCTCCCAACACCGGTGAAACAGCGATGATACAGTGCTGCCTCGAGCACCTACACAAGAGCAAAAGAGTTTAAAGGCTCTCAAAATTGTGAAGAGCTTTGTATGCCCTTGCACCACTGCCCAGCACCTTGGGCCCCTTCCCCTCTCACCTTACCATCAGCCTCGCCATGAACCCCCCAAAGCTTAGCTCTGCAAGGTGCCCATGTGAGTTTTTCTTCTTCTGAACCCTGCACTTAGAAAAACTAGTGATTTTGGCTATTTTTGCCTCGTATTTGCTTCCACTCTACAAACCCCTTCCCCAAGATTCAAAATGGGGTTTTTGCCCCTCAATAAGGGGATGGTGGTATGGTACAAGAAAAGGGCATCTTGTGCCAAACGAAGCAGGCAAAGCATAATGGGGCTGTGACCCTTTACTTCCTTTGCTATTCCTTCTCCCAGTAAAGCAAAAACTGTCAGGAACCATTACTGGAACCGCTACAAAGTAGGAGAAAGTTACTTTTTAAAAGAAATTAAGCACCATATTAGAACTACAGGCATTTTCATGCCCACTAATAAACACCTGAGGGGTCATTTGTTTAATTTTAAATCATTCATTCCATTAATAAGCAAATGCACTATTGACCAGATACCAACTGTAATTCTTCTCCCTGAAAACAGCCACCAAGAAAGTTAAGTTCATCATCATTAACAAAAAAGGAGCTTTTATTGGACTTTCCCTTTCTATTTCATCATTTAATTACTTGATGCTAACATCTGATCAATGAGATCAAAGTTTGAACAAGCCAGGGATTTTTCAAAGACGCATCTCTGGACAGAAAACTCTCCATTTACAAGCCCAGCATTTTGCCTTTTTTGGTGCCTAATTGCATTCCTGTACCAATCGACATATAGCTAACAGAGATGTCTGCTCTCTTTGCTGTAGGATATGCGATCCAAATTCTCTAAGCCCTCCCCGTCCTGCTTCTTCACAGCGTCTCTCTGTTAGCATCATCACAGCTCGCTTTCTGCCACTTGGGATCTCAGATCTTCCAATAGCCAAACATTTCAGTTCCCCAGGCAAGGTGGGGTGCAGGCATACAAATAAAGCAAGTGTTAATAAAGTGCTTAAGCGGACTGGCCTGCTCAATCAGGCCCAAGACACCTATGGCTTAAAGAATGTCTGAACTTATCAGTAGAAATATATACATGTCCATACCAACGCCAGGTGTACACGTTCATGTGACTTGAGGCAGTTCCTCCACAAAGGTTATTCAAGCCCCTTGGTTATTACCAATTTCAGCAAAATTTGCAAAGGACACAAGATCTGTGATCAATCAGGAGAGAATGTTGCCAGAAAGGGTCTCAGACAGCACAGAAGAGCTCATCCAACTGAACTGATCTCGCTGTCAGTGAGGAGTCACCGGTCTCGTTTTGGTACCCATCATAACAGCTCTCAGCACTAAGCACTCGCACCATCCTCTGGCGCAGCATATGCAGCAGAGACAGGAGAGACAAATATAACTAGAGAGATGTACGCCGAGACCCAGACAGGCAAAACTGTGCACAGACCTGCAAAGCATTGTGCCTTTCCCCCTTTGTAGCGCTGGCACGGAAACTCCACAAGAATTAATGTCCTATATGGTGACATAAAAATATATATACAGTTATTACAGAACCACAGAATCATCTAAGTTGGAAAAGACCTCCAAGATCATCAAGCCCAACCGTTAAACTACCACCACCAAACCCACCACTAAACCATGTCCCTAAGCACCACATCTACCCATCTTTTAAATACCTCCAGGGAGGGGGACTCGATCACTTCCCTCGGCAGCCCATTCCAGTGCTTGACAAAACAACCCTCTCAAGGGGTTTCTCCTAATACCCAATCTAAACCTCCCCTGGTGCAACTTGAGGCCATTTCCTCTTGTCCTATCACTTGTCACTTGGGAGAAGAGACCAACCCCACCTCGCTACAGCCACCTTTCAGGCAGTTGCATAGGGCCATAAGGTCTCCCCTCAGCCTCCTCTTCTCCAGGATAAACAACCCCAGGTCCCTCAGCTGCTCCTCATCAGACTTGTGCTCCAGACCCCTCACCAGCTTCTTTGTTGAGACCTTACCAAGATGGGACTGGAAGTTTTAGGAAATGGGACAGATTTCTTCATGCCACAAGCCCCTGCACACCTTGAAGTCCTTGAGCTTCTCACTTGTTTTGGGTGCGTTTTTTTCTTTGCTTTAAGGAAACCCTTCACTGCTCAACCACTGCCTGAAAATACAAGCTGAGGAATTTCAGGATTCAGAGGGAGATTTTTAAAAATTTAAACTTTTATGTCTATTTTCACCTTGCAGTTTTTAAGCTAACTGTGAGGAAGAATTCCTTGCTATCTCTAAAATGAGGAGGCTCAACCAAAAAGAATAACACGGATAGCATCTCATCCCCAATATGCAAAGTGGGGCAGTCATCTCTAAGCAACTCCTTTTCTTCCCTTCCTATGTAACTTGCCCTGTTCCATTTTCTTCTTTCTGGGAACACAAAGTTTGGGTTTTCTTTCCTGAAAAAAGAAAACGCTAGAAATCAACAGAGGAACTTCATGTCTCCTTTGTACCTACTTCCTCTTGCAGGCTTCATTCACTCAACCAAGGAGAAAGGAAGCTATGGAGAAGCTGTATTTCAGGAAGAGAGGAAGGATTTAGAGGCAAAAACATCATCCTTTGGCTGTTTTCTGGATTACTTGGTTCCCGATAAGAATGTGTGCCAAAGAAAGTAGTTGTCCAGGGAGCTCTCCAAAGAGAAGTGATACTGAAACAGCGAAATGGCAAGACTTTTTCATGCAAGGAAGAAGTTAGCCTTCCAAAGAACAATTTTTCATGTGTTCCCTAGTCTCCTACTCTCAGCATCAATTCTCCCCAGAAGCAGTGGTGTTACAGTACCCACAGTGTTGGAATAAAAATTTTAGACCAGCAACTCTACAGAAAAAAAAAGGAAAAAAGTTAAGGGGACAGAGGTCTGACATACACATAAAAACTGCTTTGGGGGAGAATATTTTCCCCTCTGGGATTGCCATTTCCTCCCAAGAAGGACTGGAGAAGAAGGAAACAACTTTGTCCTTTTTTTCAGATCTACAGGGACACAAAGAAAGCACGTTCCAAATAACAAGCAAAATAACACAAAAAGAAAAAAACTCAGCAACAAAATATCAGTTACAGGATGTGACCTCAGGGTTCAGCACAAGACAGTGATCCCCAGTGCAGAAAAACAAAACCAAAATATTTTTCTCCAAAATCCCAGACCCCCTCTTTGCTCACAAGCATACACACTCACACACACATGCTCTTGCTCTGGCTACTCCAGCAATGCACTTTCACAATCCCCATCATAAGGATGCTTCAGACACCATCCTGGTAGCCTTGGCTCACGTATTGAATACGGACTGAGTGAAGATCTGGGCGTTTTTCAAAGGCCATGGAGGTACTCCAGTTGGACTTGCATCAGATGGCACATCTGTGAATGGTGATCTTCCTGAGCAAACTTGGCCGATTTGCTCACACAGGCTGAAGTGTTTACATGCCCAGCATTAGATGCATTTTATGTTCAGACATAGGAAAAAGCCCAAGCCTGCATCCATCAGTAGCAGCACCTCGAGAACATGGGAACTGATTTTTCCCGTGCTGTCCAAAAATCTCAATTCTAGAAAATGTACTGTGTGTTGGTTAAACGTGACTTGTAATGCTCAGGCAAGATTGAAGTGCAGTCTTCTGTGGCGCAGCTCCAGTGCAGTACCTCTCCAGCAAGGCTGCTTATATTCCACTGGTTGTGACAGTCACCTAAATTCTCATAGATTCAGGGTCTGCTCAGTACTCTGCTCAGGGATAGAATCATAGAATGTTTTGGGTTGGAAGGGACCCCTAGAGGTCATCTAGTCCAACCCAAGTGGGGAAGCTGAGGTCTACCACAAAACAAAGTGGGGAAAGGATGCTTATTAATTACCTCTACATTCTTAATTTATAGGGGATTGCCTTATAGAATATCCTAAAATCTGTTGATGGACTGATGCCCAGGCCAGAGCAAAAAGCACTTCAGGGCTTTTTCCCTCCCTGGCCAGGAGCAGCAGGTGAAAGAAGGATGGCTCCTCCACCTTATCCTCACCCAGGCTCAGCTCCAATAATGCATTATTCTTCTCACTTCTTTCCTGTCTTCTCCTCTAGATCTTCCATTAGCATTTTTCTCCTTCATGCCACAGTAGAGGCAGTGAATGTTGATGAGGCAATAGTTGGTGTGATTCTAATGAGACTGCTTTCACAGATAAGTTCTCATGACCTCAATATCCAAATTGTTCCTTTCAACACAGAATACAGATCTAGATGCCTATATATCAGCAGGTATTTTGGTAGTCACTGGAAAAGTCTGAGGAGTAGGAATATTTTACAGGAGCCCTGATTTCTCTACCTCTCACGCTTTCTCTCTAGAAAAGTTACTTGCAATCATTACCTTTGCTCTAAGGGTCCACATGCCTAGTGGGTAGCCAAGACTGCAGCAAAAAAAACAAGAAGTAAATTTCAGTAAAAGCATTATTACAAAATCTAGTCAAGCATTGTAAATAGAACTGCCATATTATTATTGAGAAAAGGTGTAGTGCCCATGCAAACTACATATTTGATTAGGATCTGAACTCTTTGCTGAACCATGAATCTGAAATAATTTAGGTGATACATATAAATTTAATTTCTTTGTTCAACATTCCAGATCTGAAACGATGCACTGCAAATGTGCAGCTCTCACTGAAGTCTGCAAAATGAGTCTTCTTATAACTAGCCTATACTGTGTGGAAATAATCTGAAATAATCTTAAAGGAAAAGGAATAAACCTATTTTAAAAACAGCTGAGTCCTTTAGATCGGATACCATAACCAATTTATGGAGATAAATGGAATTCAATATTAAAGAAATACTGGGGTTTTTTCCCCTCCTGTGGAAAATTTAAATGCAGAAAGAAAAGAAAAGGAAAGAAAAAGAAAGGACAAAAAAAAAAAAAGAGGAAGAAAGAAGTGGCATGAAAACACATGAGCAACACTTGGCTATTGTTTCTACTGCAGTGCCTGCTAGAAGCAAGGCACCTTCTTTTCCCCAGCCCAAGCTAGAGAAAGCGAGTTGATTGTGGAAATGACTCATTCAGTCTCTATAATGGAGATATACCAGCTATTGGACATCTTTATTTCTCATTCATTAAATGAATCCAGTGTCTACTGCTATGATAGCCATCAACAAAGACAGACGAGGAAATAAAAAAGGGGGAAAGAGCAAGAAGGGGAATACAAATGAATATTATAGACTACTGTATGGGCCCTATTACCAAAAATGAATACAAAATACTTAAAAAAAAATACATTAAGCAGGTATTGGCTTACAATGAGGTCAATATTGTGATTCATTTAACTCAAGGGACAATAAATCTTGATATTGACTGAAAACATAAGTCAATATGCATACTGTTGTGTGCATTCCATTATAAAAATGAGGGGGGGGTGTGTAAGTTTAATGGACACTTTTAGAAGAAAATTAGTTTTGCCAAAAGATTTTTTTTTCTGCTTTTTAAATTCACCAGCTAAAGGAACATTGCAACCATGGACCACCATAGCTCAATGGTTGGTCCTCACTGTTAAGGTTGTAAGGTGGGCTGGGGCTGGTGACCATCTCATCCCAGACATGTTGCAAAGCTCCAACACAGTCGGCAGCCTGAGGGGACCAGAAAAGGTAACGGGCTGCAGAACCCGATCAGGTGGCTGATCTCCACAAGGGTCAGGCCTATTCCTGCCTTCCCCAGGGATACCTTCCATGAGCAGAAGTCAAACATAACCAAAGTTTTCATACCAATATGGAAGAAGTGAGCAGGAGAGTCTCTATCGAGATTCTTTCAGCTTTAATTTGCACCAGGCTGCAGGATTCCCACACCTCACCCCTAGCGAGAGAGCAGAAGACAACAGAGTTTGGTAGAGTTCATGCCAAATAATCTCAGTCTACCTCTGCTCACATGGATAATAGCAAGAGCTTTGTCCCTAATTTCACCTGAAACAAAAATCAGGCAAGCAGTGAACAACTAACTCGGGAAAAACTATCCACAGTCCCATGAATGATGGTGGCATCTTCTTTACAGGGACCAGGGATGGTAGCACTGACATGCATCAGACCATCTATCTGCCACACAAACTGGTTGGGTCAGCAGTCCTCAGGTGAGAGGATGAAGCCTCTTTAAGAAGAAGGCAATATCATTTTCCTTCCTGCCCGAGTCATGATTTCCTGCTCCTTAGAGATATACAACAGCTGGAGTAATTTTACTGCCACTTCGGGACAAAATATAGGTTCTTTCCAATGCTTCTCATGATCTAAAAAAAAGGTTTATAAAAAAAATTAAAACTGCCACATTTTTGAAACACCAGTTTAAAACAGAGACTGTATGCCTGATGCCCATGCTCCCAGGGCAGCTCAGCTCCCACCATGGACACTGCGAATGCAGCCTGGCACTTGCACGAGACCAAGCCGGGAACCAGGCAGGACAACCAAGGAGGCCTCATGGCCCTTGTAGCTTTGGAAAGTCATGAAAAAAAGCTGTATCTTTGCAGAAACGTTTTGATGTCAGCAGGCTGGATGACCTGACACACTGTACTGCTGGAAAAACCCCAACTACTCCTAAACTGGAGACACTGGGCTTGCCTGCCTGCACTGCCTGAGCGCGGTTATCATTCTCGCTTGCTACAAGGTCTTCCAACACATCTCTCAAAGACCAGCTGGACCACGTGCCTGCACACAGCTTCAGCTGGCCCCATTAGCACCTGACATACTGAAATACCACATTCACCTACAGACCAACCTACTCCAGAAACACTGAGCCCGCACAGCGGGCACTTCCTAAAAATCAAAGAAAAATTGCTACATTGCTTTAAAAAAACCTTCCCTTGTAAAAGCACCCTGTTTAACTGAAAAAAGTGGTACTATTATCAGTGAAATGTTTCAACTGACAAATTAAGTTTTTCCTGAGCTAGAGGAACAGCGTGTGACATCCCAGGCAATTGGACAGCCCCAAGTTACTGACCTATGAAGTCAACAAAGGTGAACAGCAAAACTTACTGACTCAGCATGTGACCAGCTTGGGGCAGCCAGTGACTGGGGAAGGTTCACTTTTTGACCTTATATCCAGAGGTGCTGAGCACTCGCCTTCACCACAGAACTCCCCTGGAAAAGGGGTGGGCAGCATACGCAGATGAGAGGGAAAAAATGCTCCTGTCCATATGTGGAATTGCAAAAGAAAAATCAGAGGACCCCATACACCAGTATGTATGAGTTCAGCTCTTATGCAGGCCAGGAAACACACTTTCCCCTATATGCATATGTGCACACATAGGCACATATACACTTATCTGCAAGTGACTGTATTTCAGCACACAATCAACCACAGGGAGAAAGAAACATGAGAAGAGTATCCCTGTAGTCACTGTTTTCTGTATAAAAGCAGTGTGGCAATGCTCACGACGTCATACAAGAGAGGAGAAGATGACTTCTCACGTGACAAGCTTCATGTCCTGGATATCACCTACTGCCACAGAGCCAGGGCTTCACCCACACTTGTTCGCAGACCAACACTGCCCTCTTCAAACAGCTTTCATCCACACCAGCTCAGGGACAGGCAGCAGCCATCAATACACACATGCTGAACTGTAACAACTGAGAGCGCTCCTGGGTTAATGCATCTCAGAGAGAAGCCAAGAAGCTCCGTGCCAACTTGCATGCACCAAATGAAACAGGGACTATGCAAAAGTGAGGGAAAAATGCCTGGAGTGGTTTAAGAAATTAATATATCCAGTCAGGCTTAGAGGCAGTGCACTGAGGCCAGGTACCGCAAGCCATCTAGCCTCATCGTTCCACTTAGACATCAAGGAAAGAGTGGTAGACAGTAAAATTATTAATTTCTCCCAGCACACTTCTATCTGGGGATGCATTAGTAATGCCTCTCTCCCTCCCAGTCCAACAAATGTTTAAAGGAAAGCAAAACGGCACAGAGGCAATGACCCGATGAGGTTTTTTCCTTTACGAGGCATCCTTCTTGATACGCAGCACTGATTTGCCTACCCCTATGGTGTTTGTGATGAAGACAGTGAGCAAGGATCAGGCCAGCAGCAAAAGCAGAGGGAAGGACATCTCACTAATTTTAATGGAAGTGTCACCCCTCTGTTATCCTGCCAACCTGGTTTCATAAGCTTTCTCTCAACAGAAGGAGATAATTTCCCTGTGACAACTGTCCTCATTAGGAAGCACTAGTCAGAGCCTTGACTATGGTCCATTTCAAACCTTAAGTCTTGCTATAAGCAGTGTTTGACTCCAACAAGGCTGGATTCAGATCTTGGTTATGCTACTGCTTACACATTCCTCACCACCATGTCAGCAGTGCACAGGCAGCCTACTACAATCACAGCCTCCCCCAAAATGAAAATCAGCGCGTGCCTGTGTTTGCATCTGTACAAATATTAACTGGGCTCACTGCTTGCAAACAAACCCTGTGCCCTTTCATGCTGAGAGTCAAAAGCCTGGTGTCTTGCATGCAAGGTGACTTTCAGGTGACAAAAGCTTAGCGTGGCTTCAGCTTCCCCAGGCAGCGGCCGACTGCCCTTCCACAGTGGCGAGCTGGCTGTGAATCACGGGGGACCAGGGCTGTGACTCCACTGCGATGGCGTGCCCACATGTCGCACGTGTGGCCAATGTGTGGACAGGAGCTCTCGTAAGCGGATCACAGCCCCTGTAGCACCTGCTCATGGCTGGTAAGGAGGCTGGGATCCCAGCTTAGCTGCAGTCCAGCCACAGGACCACACTGGGATGTGGAAGATGAAGATAAGCCACTTCCAGCTTAAAACAGACACTGTGCAAACCCCGCTGGTTTTAGCTAGTGGTAGGTCAGAGAGAGCTAGCTGCTCCCCTTCACTTAAGAAAAAAAACTCAAACTCCCAAAAAGCCCTAAAATTGAACAAAGGCATAACACGCTTTCCAAATTCAAAACGCTAGAATTTGTTCCCGGGGGAAACATCAGGAGCCCTTATTATTGTTCTGAGTAAGAATAAATCTCTTTTTTGTTTTTAAAAGACACTGATTCTTTTGGGCCAAAAGATGCAGAGAGACTCTCCTCGGTACGCTCAGGTACCCTCTCCCCAAGCCCAGGACGCCTCTGCAGTGAGCTAAGAGGCAGAGCACCAGCCCCTGCGGCCAGCCTCTCATCTGGCTTCGAAGCCATGCTCACTAGGCGCCAGGAGTCGGTGGGTTATGGGAACACCGGCTGCATCGCTCTTCCTGCTGCCCGGCTGTGAATCCACTTCTGCCCCGACCACTGCCCGCCCAATTGCTGCTTCCACGCAGCAAGGTTGCAGCAAGCCCAGGCAGCAACGGGAAGCCAAAGGTGAGTTCAGAGCTTGCAGGCAGAGCCCCAGCCATTAACAGATTATTTACAGGGACATACACACAGTTTCATTCACACCCCCGTCCAGGCTGGGACCTCGATTCCCCTCCCCAGGTAAGGCCTCCCCACTCATACCTCCCTCTCACGCACTGCGCTGCTCCACCCTCCCTCTCCTGGGGCTCCCCGTGAGCCCAGGCACCCTGGCACAAAGCAGAGCGTTCATCCCCCAATTTGGGGGAAGTTTGGGTCTGCATGTGTACTTCACAGCTCAGGCCCAGCTCAGCATAAAACACTTTTTCTCTCTCTTCCTCCCCTCCCCCCCCACCCTTTCTGAAAGATTCCTCCAGAGATAGACAAGGAGGAAGCATTTTTGCCTCCAAGAAAGAATGAAAATTACAACCCTATCTACATAGCAAAGGATACTTTACCCCTGGGTGCAGAACAAGAAGGTTGAAAGAAATGTAAGCTAACACAAAAATTATGAGCAACTTTGGATGTGGTTAGGCCTCTGGTGTGAGGCCAGGATGCAATCCTTTCTTATTTCTTCCTCCTTTCTGTTTCTAAGATACAGATAGATATTCAGATCATACAGTGTGTAAGGCAGATAAACAAATAAAGTTTTCAAGATTTCAGAATACATACAGCTCTGTGGTAGGGTGTCTCATCACACGGGCAATGACGAAGAGTAAGTCCTGCACAACTAGTAAGGATAGGAAGGCTACATTAATTCAGAGCTACGATAACAAATTAAATGGCTTCAGTTAGGTACACAGGTTGGTGCTATTTCTTGTGCAACGTATTTACAGGCATATCAATTCAACAATGAGGGAAGCAGAACCTGGTCTGAAATAGCACTCTTCAACAGCCAGATAAGCACGCCAGAAAAGCTCTCATACATGTAAGCCAGCTCTTCTCCGGCCCTCAGTTACTCTCTGCCGGTTGTTTAGTCTTCCATAAAGAATACATACATTTTTCCTGCATTCAAACATTTTATCAAACTGCCATATAAAAGTCAATGGATATTAAAACAGAATAGTACTGTATATTCTTGCTACAGCCCCAAATTCAATTATAATCCTTCAAGACCCCAGGGAAAAGTTACAAGTGGAAACACTGTGTGCTCAAAAAATGAGAAATGATCGCATTTGGCATCCGTAAGTTTATTTCTAATGCCTTTCCTCAGGAAAGCAGGTACAAATAATTTGCAGTCATGATGTTGCTTTTGTTTCCAATGCCTCCTTCGCTTTGCTGCTAACTGCAGTTAATCTTTAGTTTAAGTTGTCTTGCTTACAAGGATACCAAAAGATTCCCCCCTCTACCTAGGCGCTTCCAAAGCCTTAGGCTCAATGATAAAGGAGGGAATAGATGCAAAACGTGTGATATTAGTTCCCCACACCATCTACCAGCAACTGCATTTAAAAAAAAAAAAAAAAGGCTTCTTTTTTTTTTTTTGCACAGATACCTTTAAAGACTTTTAGTTTGAGCGAATATGGGACTCATCACTTGATGATTAATTTGCATGTTGATAGGCAGTCAGTGTAGCAGCTTTCAGATTAGGGACATTCCGCTGCACACTAAAAGGCACAAAGAACAAAAAGTGAATTTCAATCTTGCCCTTCTTTTCCAGTCAGTGCATTCCCAGCCCATGTCTATTGATGAGCAGTTGGAACAATACCAAAATGCAGTGTAAGATCAATCCTGCTGTTTACTTCGCTGAGCTGAAGGAACAAAGGACAGAAGAAAGGACTTAAACCCAGCTATAGTAAAAGAGTGGGGATGAAGGATGAAAAATGTGCCTGATGGGCAGTAGCACAGAGTAAACTCATTTAGAAAATAGGCAGCTCCAGCTGAGATAAAACCAATGATGATTTGTATTTTGTACTGTATCTTCAGGGGATAAAAGCACTTCTATCAGATACCATTGGAGGCAAACTTGAAACACTGCAGTAAAATGCTATGTTCCCTACTAGGGAGAGAATAAAAATTCCATAATTGCAAAGGAGTGTTAAATATCTGATTGTGCATGCCTTTTTCCTCCCATGGTGAGATAACTCAACCCAGTCCTCTTTTTAACTTCACAGGACCTGTCTAATAGAATATTCAGCTGGACGCTTTTGTATCAAATGCAGCATGACAACGTGTTTTACTTTGATAAATACTGATAATTGTAATTTAGGGGATTATTAGCCTTTAAGCCTTTTTTTTTTTTTTAAGAAGATGCAACTTCATTGCCTGAACAGGCAGGAGGAAGTGAAGAGAGAGGAAAAAGTTCTTGTTCAAATGCAAATACCTTAACAAACTGTAACTACTGGGAAGGAGAAAATAAAACAGTCCCTTCTATTGCTAAACAAAAATCATCCTAAATCAAAAACCTATTTACTTTTACTGAAAAGCAAGAATATCTGACACAATGAACTACTGCTATCTCTGGCAAGGACAGCACAACACAGAATAACAGAGATGGTAAAACTGAACAGCACGAGAATTGATGGTATCCTGGTTGACATTCTGGTACAGTGGAATTTGGTTGTTTACTGATCACCCTTTACAGGGTTTGTTCACCTATTAGCTTCAAAAAAATTACTTCTCAGAGGCTCTTGCTTGCTGATAGGGATGTGTTGGCTCCTCGCTTACACTGATCAATGTACATTCTTCCAGTAAGGATAAAACTTGAAGTAATTTATTTGATTTTCTATGATGCTTCGAAAGAATCTCTGACTGTCACCAAGCAGCAGATAAACAATGTTCCTGTTTGCAAGAGTAAGCACTTAGAGACAATTATAAATTGACCTGCCTAGACACCAGCGCACCAGAGCGTGAACGTTGTCTTTGCAAATAGGGGGCTGGTTCATATATATATATATGGTTGTTTTGGGAAGGTTATTGTTTAAGGGAATCAGAGGCAGCAATTGAAGAAAGAAGGTAGAAAAATCCGCGAGACTTGGATAAACCAAGCCTTTGAGAGAAGCCTCCGCAGTACATCCAAATGCAGCTGCGCCAGCACAGCAGGAAGGATAACACGGCTAAAGTTAGGTACAAACATCTCTGCTGCTGACTCAACAGCTGAGATATTTCTGTGGGTTGATGAAGATCCAAAACATTTTCTCCATTTCACCTCACTTTCCAACCCCTCTGTTTACTCTGAAGTGACCCGACGTGTCTCTTTTGTCCCAGGATACAATAGCTAAGAAACTCGGGCCCTGATTCCGCAACTCTCCTCTTCCAGTGTTATTCAGCAGGAGACGTCAAACCACTGCTGATTAAAAGCGAGCATATTAGAATTAGAAAGGAGGTACACTCTGTCTTGTGTTAACATAGCTTCTACCAGCCCGTTTCTGTGCTAGAAATTTAAATCTTCCTTTTTACCAAAATACCACACCTGCAGGTACTCTCCTGCAGTCCCACAGCCTGCCAGAAATTTGTCCAGCGGGGCAATAAAGCATCCACCTTGCCCTGGTGAGAGAGAACAGCGCTGCGTATGGACCAGTTCCCAGAAGAAGGAAGGGGGTTTTTGTCTATTTACGGTAACTTTCTCCGATTGTAGAAGTATTTCTGTTTAGTTCTGCGTGCGCGCTCTCTCTCCTTACATAACAAATAGCATAATCAGATAAACTGCTGTTAATTTTAACTCTCTCTTCAGAACATTCATCCAAGCACACCCCTCCGCATTTGGGAAGACTCCTCTATTTTTATCCGTAAGCATAAATATTTGGTACACTGATGGATCTTAAATTTTTAACTACGTTCCTCTGAGCTCGAGAGTTCATGTTGCTTCAGAGACAACACGAGCCGGTTTATAACCCTCTAGAAACACGCAGATTCTGATAAAGGTTCACAGCTGAAATAACCTTTACTACAGTGGTAAAAAATACAATGCCATCAGTATAAAATAAGGCAGTATTATTCTAAGCAATTCTATGCCCATAAATAGTGCAAGATTAAAGTGCCTATAAATTGCAGAGTCTTATTTACTTCTAGATACAATTACATTTACAACAGATAAATGTCCAAAGTCTTTGAAATCTTAAGTCCCTGCTGTCATTTTCTGGATGCAAAACTATACGGCATGTATCTGTAATACGCATTCCTCTCAAGAATATAATTTATAGGGAGCCTAGTGAGAAAAAGACTTCCTCCTCCTCCTCCTTGCTTTTTTTTCCCCAATCATTGGCCCTCTGGTGAAATCCCTGACAGTTATCTTGAATTTCTACAGTGCTGCAATTTAAAAAAAAAAAAACAAAAACAAAACAAAACAATAAAAACCCCCACAAAACCAAAAAAACCCAACCAACCTAAACCCCAAAACCCAAACAACCCAATCATACGTCTTTCCCCTTTAATTAAATAGTATCAGCAAGTGATGCTCAGGTCTGTAAGGCTGTGTATGCCCACACCTCCCCACTCCTTTTAAAGGTGAGAGGAAGGTCTGTTCACCTTTTTGGGGCAGCCTGCTCATACCCAGAGCAGGACCAGCACAGCAGCTCCCTAAAGACCCACAGCTCAGAGGGAACACCACAAATACAAAGTCAAATTTTCAGATGCTGCTGGGCATTTGAGGTTGCCCAACACCTCAACTGGATTCCTCAGGTTGAGGAGGTTGAGTCTTTTCAATTTTGAAAGAAATTGTCCTTTTGCAATACAAAGTGAAGGGTGGGAAATGGACCTACGCATGCTTGTCCTTTGCCACTAAAGGAGATCAGGTGTTGCAAGGGGAACCACATCATGTGAAACGAGCATGCAGATCCACCAGCCAGTGCTGATGTGGAACATGTTCAGCACACCTAGGACAAGCATGCTGTCAAACAGGAGAGTGGCAAGCAAAACACGCAGAGATCATTCAGCCTCCCAAAAGAGTTTTTGAAATCTTACAATATTATTTAATTCCTTAATTACTAATTACTTACATCCTAATTA
Source organism: Gorsachius magnificus (assembly GCA_034008185.1). Taxonomy (NCBI): domain Eukaryota; kingdom Metazoa; phylum Chordata; class Aves; order Pelecaniformes; family Ardeidae; genus Gorsachius; species Gorsachius magnificus. Next base: position 18,596,255 of record CM067083.1, on the reverse strand, counting down.
CTTGAGTCCCACAAGCAAGATCTTTTTATGTAGCTGACAGACATTTTTAGAGATTATCCAAAATCTCACAGACCTTGCCAATTCACAGACATAAATTTGGTTACCTGAACAATTTCCTTGAGGGGAAAAAAAAAAAGCAGGCAGCCAACCAGGCTTTGAAATTGCACTAATGTCTTTATAGTTTCCTCCTTTTCCTCAGCTCACCCCTTTTTTCAATTAATTGTAAACATGAGAAATGCAAGGCTTGGACCTCTGATTTTAAGGGATTAGCATGTAAATAATATAAATAAATAAATGAAAACCTGAAAGCCAGTGCTGACTTTTATCAGGGACCAGGGTCAAGGCTGTGAATGACGGCTCTGAAAGGCTGGACTCCATCAGCACTTGAACAGCTGACATCTGCGGGACTCTCAGATGATGGCAGTATACCCCAGGCTGATGTATTATAGCAACACAGCTCTGACCTGCAGACACTAGCATTTCCAGAGCTTTTCTTAAGACCAGTTACCTTTCCCAAAACAAAATTAAAACTATTCTAGGCTCCAAGCATGGCCCATGAGCCCTCTCTCCATGCTCCATACTTCAGCAAGCCACTTGAACAAGCAACAGTGGATTTCAGAGTTAAAACAAATGCAGTGGGTCTGACCCCTCACAGCTGCTGTTTCAGGTTGCCTGCAGACTCAGGCATCCATTACATCTAGGTGACATCCACAGTGTCCTGTAGTTATAAAAGCTGGAAGCTTTTCCCACACATGTTTCAACACCACCACCACATGCTACTCTGATTCCCATTTCTTGATATCCCTTTCCTTGCTTTCTCAGCTTTCACAAACTTCTGTTTCATATGCTCCATCCCAATCCAGTCTTTCCCAGAAATATGGGGAAGAGAACAGAAAGGAGGTGTTAACAGAAGTTTAAAAAGTGGCAATCTTCTGAAAGGCTAAACCATATAAAGGATTAACATAAGATGTGCAGCTTCTGCACAACCAGTTTTCATGGCATGCCTGCTGTGCAGGGATCAAACGTTATCACCATCTGACTGATGTGCAGTGATTAAATGAGATGTCAATGGTGCATCTGGCTCCGCATGTCCGAATATCAAAACCTCTTTCCATCCTCCTGAAAAAACAAACCAAGAAACTTGTCGCTAATTAATACACCTTCCACTCTTTCCAGCAACTGCGTCAAAAGCTCAATAGATAAGGAGGAGGAATTATTCCTCACACTACAAGAGATCCAGTGGGCCTGATTCTGTATTTTCCATTTGAACAAACCCCCATACATATCACAAAACCAAGGTCTTCACTCGAGGATGGCCAGGAGGATCAGCCCAGGTCTCTAAGAGGGAGTAGCATGGGGAAGGCTGCTCAGATGCAGTCACACAGGCAGCAGCAATAGGAAGACCAAAATAGTCTCTAGGACATCCTGCACACGTCTCCAGGTATTTACACATTTTCCTGTAGAAAAACAGTGCAAATGGCTCAAGCATAGGGAAGATTTTAACTTCTCCAAGGAACCAAGAGTGTCTCCCAGCCCTCAGGCTGCAAGCAGAAAGGGAGGTTGGCCTCAGCGAGCCCAACCAGATTTTGGAAAGTTTCACTATCCTCAAAAAATTTCCCTGGGAAATTATGCATAATGCAGCTATCGCAATAGCAAATTTACACAAACTATTCTTCCACCTTGTAATGAGAGCAGCCAGGGCCAAGGGGAGATGATGAGCAAGAGGGAATTAAAAAAAAAAATAAAATAATAATAACAATGAGAATAAAGCCAGAACAGGGAAGAATGGATGTCTGAGCTCTTCCCCTTTTGTACTTGGGGTCACTAGCCTAATTTTCTCTTACATTTGAGTTGTTTTTAATTTCCAGGAAGTCTTCTCAGATATCTTGAAACTTTGCCAAATTATCATTAAGCCAATATTTTATCTCCTCATAAAAATGCTACAGTATCTCCCCCGCACCATACATACTGCAGGAATAGATCTTAAATCAGGGAGGATGGGAATTTGTTTTTAAAATGACTTAACTATTTCATCCATCTCAGAAAGAAGGAAAAGCTTTAAGGGAAAAAAATCCCTTTAGTGCTGCCCTCCCCAAATATAATAATTATTTTCCTGTGGCTCTGTTTGAAACATGAGCACTGCATATCAACATTATGATTGCTCTTCACCTTGCACAGCTGACCACAAATGCAGTTTCACAAGAAAAATAGCTAAACTTCCATGTGCAAGGCACTTACAGACACGGGATCTACATAGAAGCTTCACAAATTCATCATTAGCCGTGGCCTCCAGAAGTCCTGTAGGGAGGAAGCAAGGAAACCAACAGCGCAGCAAAGTGCAAACGCTCCTTTGCGGATCATAACACTGTGAGAGAGAGAAGGGATGCTCAGACAGATAACAAGTGTAAGTCCGGCCCAAAATGGATGTTCGACAGTCCTTCCCTTTATTAAAACAGTGCGTTTTCAGCAATGACATTTTTTGCTCCTGTTGTTGCCACTTCAGAAAACAGTAAATAAGCCCAAATTTGGCCCAGTGGAATAGTTGCACCATTTAGTACATATGACCATTTGGTCAGATCTCTTGTCATCATGGAGGAGTCTAGCGGAGAGCACAATTCCAGGTAAACGATGTATAGGAAACGCAGGGAACTCATCTAGCCCATCATTAACCTCATTCCGAGACAGCCCCAGAGGCAGTCCTTCAGCCACCAGCACAGCCAGCTGTCAATTGTGTCAAACCAGTAACATATTAGTTAGCAGGGGAGCAATCTAAAAACCCAGCCATAGATCCAAATGCCTAAAAGATATTCTCAAATGTGGTAATTATGTCCTGCAGCTGCCAAGAACGTCCTCAGAGAGTTCACAGATATTGGTTGTACCAGTGAATCAGAGCAGATAGGTGCTCCGGCCTTATCAGGAGTGTTAACAACAGACAAGGCTCCCTCAAACTTGGAGGGAGAGATTTTGAACCGTCAGCTACAGCTGGCATGGTAATTGCCATGCTCCTTAAAAAACAGCCTGCTCTTAGTTTTTAACAGTGTGCCAATCAAGAATCTTCACTGCTTAACACATAATTATTTTTAAACACAGTGTAGTGATAGTAGAGGTGAGTTTCAGAGCGGGATCCACAGAGATCCCTGAAAATGAAGGTTCCCTTTGCAGTCCCGTAAGTTGGGTGACAAAATGTGGATGCAGGTCACAGAGGAATCAACGTCATCAGCTTTTGAAAACACACACACATTTTTATGTGGACTGAAGGAACGGCCTGTGTGTAGCCTCCTGTAAAGGGTCGGAAGGGATTTACTAACCTGCCTGACATTAGCAGGTGCTTCATGTCCATCTTGCAATAGAAAAAAATGCTTGTGAATGATACTTGGCAGCTAGTGGACGACCAAGCAAACTTCTGCTTGTTTCAGTGATAAGCAGCTAGCTAACAGGACCGATACGGTCTGGCAATAGTGACAGGACAAGTAACTACCACCTCCGAGCAATTTCCAAGGGCAGAGAGCAGAATAACTAGGGCAGAAGGAGCCACGCCACAGAGCAGCCCCAAGAAAACCAAATTCCCAAGTCCAGTGTCCACTGACAAAATGCAATTTTGTCAACTTTTAAACACTACTGTGCAGAGCTGTTGACTCTGATTACGTTTTCAGTGGGGAAAAAGAAGTCTGTAATTCTTTTAAAGGTTTTCTGTGATGTCAAAATGCTGAGTTTTACTCATCTAAAATGGTTTTGATTCAACTTACTTTTCGTTTTAAGAAACAATTCAAAAAATTAACACAGATTTTTCCAATACATTTCCCTTCTCTTTACAACTCTTTACAGACATAGAATGAAAAGGATAATTTCTAAGAATGATTTTTTTTTTGAGCTTTAAGTCCCAGCTTCGCTTGCCCCAAGCCAAACAGAAAACTCAGCAGACACAAACTGTCCAGAGTCCTCACATTCCTGAAGCCAGAAGAGCCAGTATAATCATATGTAAACTCTGCCTACCATTCCCCAATCTAGCTGTGATTTCCCTTCAAAAAGCTAACCAGATAGAAGAGCAGAGAGGAAGAGAATGCAGGCAGATCTCAGATCCATCCCAAAGTACATCCTGACTCGTTAGGAAATAAGGGATTGTGAAAACTGGAACAACTTCTGGGGAATGCTCAAGTGAATATAAAGTCTGTTCTGAGCATTTCAGACACAGCATGCTGGATGGAACAGTGTCAGAATTAGACAGTCCTAAGAGTGGGATGTAATACTGAAAGGCAGCTGCAAATGATCCTCAGAACCAGAAGTCATAAAAGACAGTTACGATACCTGGAAGATCAACTACAAGCAATTAAGACAATCTGGAAAACAAAGAGCCCATCATTTAACATCAGTTAGATGAGGTTTGCTTTCCAACTTCTTTTGGTATTTCAGCATTTTAGCATTGGTTTAGTTCAGAAAACCCAAACCAAAATCATGCACAAAGCATTTCTTGATGACCAAATGCCAACCTTGCAGCATTCTTCAGAACCTAAAGACAAAGGTATATCCAACTTCAACTCTGAGAGACAAAAAACCTCAACCAAAAAAACCCACACACCCCCAACAACCACTCCCCCTCCTCTCAACCTAGGAAAATCAGGTGTGGTCAGCAGGAAGTTTCTGATGTTCCATAGGATTTTCAAAACACACGGCACATTTTAAGTCTACACTAGAGAACAAAAAGAAGGAAGAACCCAGCAACAACTTCAAACCAGATCTTCTATGGCTTGTCAGTGTGATCACCCCAAATGAGTGAGGAGCACCATCTGTGTACAGAGGGGCAGAACCCCCAGCACCAGCTCTGACCTTTGGAGGAGGCAGCTGGCCACCTTTTGAGGCATTTCTCCCTGCAATTATTTATTTTCTATATCTTAATTTAGGAACACTAAGCAGGATGGATACTAATCTGGAAAAGAAAGGAAGGATTGGGCATAATAATCTCAGGTAGAACAAACCACTGCTTTTTGGTCCCTTTCCCCTTGCTACTTTCCGGTCCCTTTCCCCTTGCTGCTTTCCAGACCCTTTCCCTCCTCTGCAATCGCTTAGCATCCCTTTCTCCAATCTAATCTTGGTTCCACCACCATTACAATTGCCAAAATGTCTACAAACCTGTAGATATTTCCAAAAATAGCACTTACATAGGGTAAACCAGCAGTATTTAACTGAAACTAAATAATGAATCATAGAATACCAGTTTGGAAGGGATCTCAAGGATCACCTGGTCCAACCTTACTAGGCAAGAGCACGGTCTAGACAAGATGGCCCAGCACGCTGTCCAGCTGCATCTTGAAATTGTCCAGTGTGGTGGAGTCAGCCACATCCCTGTGGAGATTATTCCAGTGGTTGACTGTTCTCATTGAGAAAAATTTTCCTCTCATGTCCAGTTGGACTCTCCCCAAGAGCAACTTGTATCCAGTGAAATGATGGTACACCGGATGGTCAAAAACAGGTTGCCATTTTTGCACAATGGAAACAGCTGACAACATTTATCTGTTTAAAAAATCTGAACACTTTTGTTAGGTCAAAGAGACCAGCTATTACTCCTGTTCTATTTTTAACTACATGCGTGTCCAAAAGGTTCTTGTCAATTGACAACTTACTTATCAATATTATTTGAAAAGACAAGGTAACATTTTCAAGCCCGGGTGACATTAAGTTTTCAACACCTGTATTCAGAAGTGACTTAGAACTTTTTAGCCTATCCAAACTAAAACTGAGAATTTTATGTAATATTTTTTCCTCTGTGCAGCTTTCATTGGGTTGGACAGATAAGCAGAACTCTTGAATCCACTGTAAAGGGAAAGCTTATTTTTTTTAAATACAGAAAATGTCTACCATTCTCATTGTGAGGAAGTCCCTAGAGAAGAACCCACTGGCTTTCCATTCCAGAAACTTATATTTAAAAATCTCAATTTTAACTATTCCATTGCTGATTATTTTAGCAGAAGTATCCTGCTACCATAAGCCTCATGCATGCTTTCTGCTCACATAGGTGGGACATCAGCTGTCCCATCTAACCTTCGAACACTTCACATTCTCCTTCAACAATTGCCAAAAAACTATAGCTGTGTGCTATCCGGAGAAAAATAATCAGCACACACACTAAGTGAGGTGGCACAAAATGGAATGCTGAAGGGAAATAAATAACAAATTCCACTCTAACCAGAATTAATTCCCAAGGCAGATTTGTTTCCTTGGAAATGCATGCTTTGTGTGATTTCTTACATCCCAATATAGTATTTTTAAAAGTAATTTTGCAGTTAGAAAAACGTTAAGTATTTTAAGTCCTCAGTAGTCCTCCAATTACTTCAGAACCCTCAGGTTCATGCAATCTCATCACAGAGAAATAAAAACGGTTACAAAACAAGGATTTGTCTGGGTATGAAGTCCACATGAGCCCCAGTGTAGTCTGCGAAGACTACAAAAGTAACTTGTTTAGCTCAAATATTTGAAATGACTAACAAGCCCCAGAGCACTGTGGTTAAGCACTGCTGATGACAAAGAGCTAAGCAGCATGACAAAGGGACACCACCTACCCCTGCACCTCTCTCAGGGACCCCTTCCCCAACATTTATTCATGTACTTATTTTCAAGACTCCCTACGTTTCCTACATCGCGGTTTCTTCTCAATCCTCCCCAGTAACATCCAGGGAGCCCGCACAGCCTAGGGACCCCTTGAGGGAGCGGTTTAGCTCCCTGCTAACACAGCAACCAGACAACTTTTGTTTACCAGGATACCAGAGATTTGAGTTTGGTACATGGCTGCATTCCTTACATGAAGATGATCTATTCTACAAAAATTTGCATAAATTTATTTTTCCTGAGTACCAAGCATCTCTCCTTGACTCTCTAGTACTTCACCAGACATTAATCCAAGGCACAAGTTTGGCTTCTGCAACTGTTCCCACTCCTCCCTTCTCCCCTTTGCTGGACTTCTTGATCATGAATAAGAGAAAGAAACTACTGGTTTCTCATAACCTTTTCTGAATTTATTCACCCTGTGACTCTGCCAGAAAGTAGTCAGCCAAAAACCATCTCCTTCCCACCCATGCCTTAGCCATGACACATAACATCACATATATCACATATAACTTGGTGATGACCCGCTTTGGCTCTGCAAGTAAACAGCCTATTTTCAGGAGGTGTCAACATTCAGTTTTAGCATCTGCTGAGTTTTGGGGTTTTTTAGCGCGCTCTGCATTCCTCCTGGACTTTCCCTATTTGGGAACTGGGAAAAACAGTTCCAAATAACAGAATAAGTTAATAAAATTGCTGACACAAATATCTTTTGAAGTCCAAAGTGTTTCATAGTTTGTTTTCATTCATTGGAAAAGTACTTTGCAGCTACCACCACCATCACCATCACCGAGGCCCAGACTGCATCCCGCCATGGGTGCCATCCTCGCACCAGCTCCACTGCCCTGCTTGGGTGCAGGAGGACTGTGCCCAGGTTGACAAGGTCCCTGCCTGCCCCACAGACATCACCAGCTCCCTGGCAGCAGGTAACAGCTTGTTCGTACAACGTGCCCTGCGCAGCATGTGCTGTGTCACAAAGGGGGTAATCACATGCTTGAACGCATGCTTTAGTGTTCTACGCAATTCAATTTTAAAAAGAAGTGCCAAGACAGCGAGGACTCCTCCACCAAAGCCATCAGGAAGCCGAAAGAAAACTATTCTTTCACCAACAACGCACACTGAATGGGCACGTAAAAGATATTTCACATACAGGTGATAACAATGGTCAGTGCAAAGCTGTAATGCTGCTGGAAATACTTTCATTTACAGGCCCAGCTCTCACAGACAAATATTTAACATGACAAAATAATGGACATGACACAGAGTAGATTTGGCAGTGGCTACTATGACTCAATATTAGTTTTCCCAAATTGGATCTATCTCTCTCTGTTTCTTCACAGGATTTCTAACATTGTCCCAACTACTGCTTGTGGGAATTCATTTTCCAAGAAAAGTTAAACTCCTATACATCAAATCAGGTTTGTATCTGGTGCTCCCTATGAAAGTAACTCGGACTTATTCAAGAGTTCAAAATGAAATCTTTGAAATCATTGAAACTTTTCACCCAGTGCAAGAGCCAAGTCCCAGTTTCTAGCCCCAGCTCAGATGCAGAAATGCCGCTATGCATCGAGCTGCCACCGCAGCTTCTATAGAGCCTGTCTTTTCCTTACCTTCTCTTCCCAAAGACACAGAATAATTTCCTTAAACACTTGCTCCGATGGTGCAAACCCGCATTCACCTTGAGACTGAAGCAGATGACACCATGTAGGTGAAAGGAAACATGACAGAGGCCACTGCTACTCAGCACTTCACAAAGACAGAAAAGGCCTCAGGGTACACAACAGAACGAGAAACTTTTTTTTTTCCCCTTACCACTGATGTTTATTGATTTGTCCAGTTCATAGGGAGCATCCCTTAATGTTCTGCTTTCATGTTTCTGCTTTGTTGCATGGGTACAGAAAAGAATATTGCAAATTGATCTTTCTTCCCTGCCTTTGTTGGGAATGAACTCCTATTACGTTAGCTCCTCTGGCCTGTCATCTCATGCTCACTTTGCCAGTATATAATCAGCATGGCTAAACACCGAGGGCTGAGCTGATTAATTTCCAGCCTTCGCCACTGAGCCCATTGATGCACTCCCCGTTTGATGATCTATGCAAGAGAGGACCACTTTTGATTGCTTGACCCCTGCCCTTAAACCTCGAGCTGTCGGCTCTAGCACCTGTCTAAGTTAACAGCACACACATTGTGTTTATTTTCAGTTTAAAAGGAAACGAAAACAATGGATTAGCATTCTCAGCGCACAAAGGGCCTGATTTTCTGCTCAGCACTGAACTCTTGCAGCTCCCACAGATGGCAGATGATTTCGGGGTGCCTGGTACCTCCAAGGACATGCCCAGAATACAAGTTTAAACGAAATATATCTCCCTCCATATCTGGATACAAATTTATGAGCCATATCCACTAAGTAAAATCAAGATGAAAAAAAAACCCCACCAATTAACACATCTTCAAGCCTTAATTATTCACCTGATTCAGGTTTAGGTAAGCACCAGCAGTAACATTTCCACTAGCTACATTTAAAATAAAGTGTGCAGCGTTCATTTTTCCAATGGTGCCGGAGATGTTACTGCTGTTTGTTTCAGATTAATAAACAGATTTAGTTTATACCCCAGGAAGGACCAGTGAGCGATTACTGTTAGGGCTGTAAGAGTCACAATGTTCTTCCTTGCACAGAGAAGAGTTTTACTTAAATGCCCATGTGTTTATTTAAACATGTTATCATGGACTCCTGAGGATGTTGGAAAGGAAAGGAGGGGATAGAAAAAGCATGTTGTGGGCATTTTGTTAGAGTGATTTTTTTTTTTTTTTTAATGTGTACATATACAGGTGATTCTGCATACAATTATTATAAGTGAATATTTGCAGATATGAGTTAGTAACATATATCTTGTATAATACAGATATACAATTTAACTGTAACAACTTATCCTGGCAGCCACATCTTCACAGCAGTCTGAAATAATATGCCTGGTGCAGCAGGGGTGCACCTGTGCATCAAGAAGAAAAGGAAAAAAAAAAAAATCTGTATTCATGAGTGCAAATTGGGTAAAATTGACTGACTAGCAGTAGTCAGCTACAAACCTGTAATTTGAAACACTCCTTTTGCTTTCCTTAAATTATGTCTTGACTGCTTATCCTGCAAATGCTTTAGGTAGCAGTGCTCTCGGAAGAGGGTTTCAGGGTGCTGTTCTGGTGGTCACCAGAGTGACCAGGTTAGACTATGCCTGTCCCCATGCTCGGTGGCAGACCCCGTTGAGGGGACACTTCCCTGTTGTAATGCCAGATTCCATTCCAGGTGCTGCTATGTGCGATCTTGTCCCTTTGCAGGTGTTTCTACAGAGGGCAATGGACTCCAAGTGGACACTCCCCAGCCACAAGTCTAGTCCCTAGAAGCAGATGCAGAGGATTGTGCTAACTCCTCACAGCAGCCCTGAAGAGCTGGGAAATTTTGGAAGACATTTCACCCATCAGAGCCCCATGGAAAGCAAATGTGTCTCAAAGACTTCATGGAGGATTATGGAGGCAAAACCCATACTCCTGGCCTATTAACAGCTATCTAATATTAATATTTATTATCCTTTCTCACATATAGTTCTTTCCTTATCCTGAATCTTTTCCTTATTTGTTATGAAAAGGACGGATTTCCTTGATTTTACCTGGACTAAATACATAAGCTGTGGTAGCCTTCCCTCAGAAAAGGAAGCTTCTCCTTCTCCTCCTTCACCTCTCTACACATGTTCCTGTCCGAATTCTTCCTTCTTGAACATGGATGACCAAAATAGTGAACAGTATTCACCCATGTTTTTCCCCACTACAAAAATTTCACATGACACATCCTAGGCTTGCATTAACCCCAGTCATTAATAATGGCCATAAATTTGCAATCAGGAGAACACTTAATACACGTAGGTCTGATTCCACCATTATGTCCAAATGCAGCATTTCCTGCTTGTGGCAGAAACTCTTTTTACTTCTTACACTCATGACTTAAAATTTAGTGACACAATATTATCCCATGTTTCTCCCTCCTCAGTGACAAGGTTGTCCAGTTCTTTATGATGAGATGTGCAACTTCTATCTTTGCATCATTTGCAAATTTCAAGAGTGAGTTTCAACAGTTTGTGCCCCATAATTTCTGAAGAAAAGATTAAGCATAAACAAGTCCAAAATTCCATCCCTGAGGACTATCCCTCACAGGCTCCCTCCAGTCAAACAGCTCACTTTCAACCTGGCCTTTTCAGCCTTCTCTTTGGCCAGGGTACAGTTGTTCTAATCCCCTTTCGCTTCACTTGAGTAAATTCCCTTGCAGCCATAACACCATGAGCTTTGATGGAACTTGGAACTATGCCTACTGCATTTCCTTCTTTAAAATAGAAGCTACCAACCCGAGATAGAAGGTTAGTCTTGTGCAAACATGAGCAATATTCATTATTATAATCTACTTGTCCAAAGGGAGGATGATCTGAGGTCTCACTAGCAATGCCTACAATTGAAGAGCCAATTCTGAAGGAATCATCTATTTTCTACAGCTGCTGGTCTTAGGACAGAGAAACAGTGGTTTAAATTAGACATAAAAAACTTACAATGGTATTGGGAATTTGAGAGTGAAACAGACTGACTGGGAACCTCATTTTCATGTCGTACAGCTGAAGACCATCGCTTTGACAGACTCTTGAAAGGCCAAAATTGACTTGATTTTTTGCAAATTCTTTATTTGTTCCTAAACTTTCTGTTGCCACAGTGCTGGTGTCTATGCTGAACAATGTTTCGCACACACACATGTGCTTTCTTCATTCTCCTCTTATTCTTGCCAACCCTTTGGACACGGCAAGGTAGCCACTTTCTACAAGCTCTCTCCCTTTTTGAGAGGTGGGTATAAGTTCCAGATGCTTTTTGAACCATTCGGAGTTTTCCTGAAATCTATTCCAACTTCTAGTCCTTGAGCTTTTCAGTTCATCTGACTTCTTATGTTTGTAAAAAGCCAAAATACAGACTTCTAGGACACATCGAGCCAAAATCACAACACTGGCATCAAAACTAGTCAACCTTTGCAGCACCTACAAAACCTCTGGGATGCTTAAAATTAAGACCAAACACACCATTGTTTTAATGGACAAGAGATGCAGACCCAAACATGAGCAGAATCCAGAGGTGCCTGGTTCAGGATTCCTATTTACCAGAACTCTTGATTTGATTAATCAGCAAGGTTTTTCTTTCCCCATCCCCCTTCCGTTACTAATGTACTCTAGACTAACTATATTACTTCAGAATTGCAATAGTTATGTCAAATTACCATACAATTGGCTTTAATCCTATTTACTGGTGTTTTTAATTAAAACATAATAAATAGGAAATTATATCACTGTCAAAACCTAAACCTACATTGTTTTTTAAAAATCAGTAGATACTTAAAATACAGTAATTGTCTTAATGCAGCTTAATTACATCCTTACAAGAAGACAATTTGAGGAGTGACCTATTTTCTTCTGTAGATTTACATAATACAGCAAGCAATCAACGGTGTCCTGGATACCTGAAGCAAATATTTTAAAGATTAAAATGACTGATGAAATAGGTACTTTTCACGGGGTTTGTTTTAATACCTTGATGGGTTTTAACCTGCAAACTATTCAGGGTGAGTAACACTCTATAATGATAATGCTTCTGAGGAAAAGTGAATTTTAAGCTGCGGAGGAAAAGTCAACAAGAAATAGCGAAAGCACGCTGAGACACTGCACTGAGTACAGTCCTGTTTGTGACGCTGAACCAGGTTTTTGAGCATGTGAGGAGAACATTGGGGAAACAAGCGCCCCCCCCCTCCCCCTTTCTCATATTCCCCCCAAAGGAGTTACAAGACTGTTCTGACACAAAAGCAACCCTAACTTAAGGATACACTCCATTCCATGAACCAAATTCCTTGGCAGAGCTCATAACAAGTCTTTTAACTGCTTCTCTGGATGGGGTCCTTATTCCCAACTAACACAGCATCCCACTGCCAAAGCCAACAGGAGCCAAACGTGCATCCCACATCAAATCAAACTACTGAGGCAGGTTTGCCACAGTTCTGACACATCAGAGGAGTAACCTCATTCGGCCAAAATCTGGACTCTACAGGGCTCCTGGGAGTAGTAGGATAAAACATGAAGGAACTATTGGGCATCCTTTATGCACTGAAAAGTAGGAGTCACATTTCTTCCCATTCTTTTCTAGGAAAAAAAAAAATATCCATAAACCCAAAAGAACTGACGCTGCTTCTCAATCTTTGAACCTATCAGTGGACCAAGGTCTATATTCTGTCTAGATGCAGAGAACGGCTTTCTAGACTGACAACTGATTAGTATACAAGCATGATTATATGCAAATCTCCAATTTCTATTGACTTAATTGTGATCTGATGTAACATGTATAATTAACACATGCATTTAAAATAAATGTATATTTAATTAACATGCATATTTATAAAATGAATATTTATATTTAGCATATAATTTTGGGTGAATTTAGGTGGCACAAAATTGAGGGGTTATCATTACTGATGAGAGCTAGTCACAGCAAAACAGCTTTCACACCTCAGGCTCTCCCAGGGGATTTCAGTCCCAATTTATCTCACCTCTGGCAGGCCAGCCTTGGGCCTTCCTCCTCTAAGCCAAGACTGCAAGTCACACCACACAGATGCGACTCGGGTAAACACCTTCATTAAAGGCTGGGGGAGGGGAGTTGCTCAAATCATAGTTTGGACTGAGAACCACAACTGTCCGACAAGCTGAGTACAAATGAATTTGAAGCCAAAGGTCAGAAAGTTAAGCATCAGACTGCCAAAAATTGCCTTGTATTTCCATTATGGATACAGGCTGCCGCATGACTCCAGCAATTCAGGTAAGCTTATCTCCATGAAATTCTCTTCTGCAAAAGAAAAAATGTAAAGCTTCCTTGTATCCTTTGGGCATGACAGAGGTAGGAGGAACTAGGGCAAATTTATAAATAGTAGAGACACCGATTTCATAGCAACGCAAAGACAAGATGCCTTAAACACTCCAGAAAGGCCAGTCAGTGCAACAAACTGAACACTGAGTCAGCAATGCTGATTTGGAGAGTCCATCCAAGCATCCTTGCTACTCTCATGGACCACTGGGTTTCACAGATCATGGTGTTTATCACCAAGCCACTCACTACCATGAGTGCAGGGCACCAAAGGCACAGGACAGGACAAAATATTTATGTAGGACAAAATATCAAGGATGTATTCTTTAGTTAAGAACTTCTCTGGTGCAAGCAAGACACTATAACAAATACAAGGCTCTCATTCTCTGGAACAAGCACCCTCAAAAAATGAGAGTAAATTTCACTGCTTTCCACAAACAAACAAAAACCACCTCCAAAGCAGAAGTAAACCACACTCCTGTGACTCTCTGACTATTTTCCATATCATCTGTTCTCCCCCTGAGGGAGAAATGCTGAACATGTTGCTTAATACACTGCTGGGAGGTGCTCAGTTGTGCTGGTGATGAGCATCAAATGGGAACTCACATGAAACCCAACCCAGAAATTCAGTTCTAGGCTTAAGCCACATGCTGAGGCAGGGCTCACATGAAGTAACCATTTGTTTCCTACCTACCAGAGTCAGTGCATGTATGAAGACAATTATTAAATACCCAGTTTCATTGGGAAAACCAGGAGGAAGGTAATAGCACTTCTCCCACTGAATAGTCACTCATTCCTCCCTAGGGAGAACAGAAATATATTTTCTTCTTCACTTCCCAGGGAATGCAGAAATCCCGGCTGCTGTTGGAAGTCTCAAAAATACCCTAGTGTGCTCCGCTTCTACAACATGATGAAGCATTTGCTCATCATTAAGGGCTAAAATGTAAACAGTTCATCCTTGCTATTCCTGCAGTATTTTGATCAAATGTCATCTAATTCTAAACAAATACTCCTTGATATATTTAAAAATCAAGTTCAACAGTTCTTGCACAGTTGATGCAATCACATTAGCCATTCAGAAACGTACTGACAAAAGGGAACATTATTACCAGAAAGCCTTCCAGCACCATGCAGTAGCAAGGATTTTACATCTAAAATGACCTCATCCTGCAAACACCAGATTTGGCAGTGATGTATTTAGACAAAAATCAAAACTTACAAGAGAAAAAAAAAGTATTAATCAAACCATGCATTGCTTCATTAGTAGGACGTGATCTTTCTTCTATCGCGCCAGATCTATCAAATCACAGATTTTGCAGTTAATCATTTGGATTGCACACCTCCAGGAAGCCAAGGAATCAATTTACGGTTGCTTTTGTCCATTTCTTCTTCTGCCCCGCTCCCCACACTTTCCTGATGTGGTTTTATTACCTGTCCCCTCAGACAAATCTCTTCCTTGCTGCTGTGAGTCTTCCATTCTGCAGCCTCCATTCCCCAGAATGGCTTTCATTTCTCTCCCTGAATGCTCAACTTCCCCTTCTATTCTTTTCATCTTTGCCTATGTCTCTTAACTCAAAGCAATAAAGAAGAACAGATCTGAGATTTAACAACTGTCAGGATGCCTTTGATAGGAGAGTGTGTACACAAAATGAGCTTGCATTGTGCTAAGGAAGGAAGATCCACAAAATAGTGTTAATATTTCTATTGGTATCAACAGGTGAATTAAAGCTTTGTAACATACAGGGCAATATCATTCCATCATTGCCATGGTTAGTAACTGAAACTGAACTTGGATGCTTTAGGAATGAGCATTTTTGCTGGCCTGGATATAATTTCCAATCATGGTCGAGTCTGTTTTCATTCTCAAAGACTTCCTGAATTTTCATTTAAAATATGAATTTCCAATTCAGGTGTTCATTTATAATATACATACTTTTCTTAAAATAGATCTAAGTAGTTTGTAAAATGGCCCTTCAACCACAGCGGCAAAGAGCACACCAAATATTATGCAGAGAACTAAGTTGCTTCAGGGAAAATTCCATACAAGTAAAAATATATACATGTTCTCCTCCATAAGAACTATTGCACATTGAAATAGGTTGCCTAGAGTGGTGGCGGAATCTCCCTCACTGGAAACAGTCAAGACTCAGTTTGACAGGGCCCTGGAAAATCTAACCCAAGGCTTTCAATGGGAGGTCGGACCAGATGACTGACAGAATTGTCTTCCAACACCTTTGTCACACAGTATTCCACTTCTGCTGTGGAGTTGCAGCACAC
The DNA here is from genome assembly GCA_034008185.1 of Gorsachius magnificus. NCBI lineage: Eukaryota > Metazoa > Chordata > Aves > Pelecaniformes > Ardeidae > Gorsachius > Gorsachius magnificus. The sequence goes on along the minus strand of CM067083.1, from coordinate 18,580,460 downwards.
TCTCTGAGGTGCACACAAAATGGCATTAAGGTATTAGAGCCAAATATCATAGAAGAGGCAGGGTTTAATCTGGCAAGAAAGACCTCTACTAGTGGCAGCATCCAACCGCCATTATTTGTGCCTCCTGTAGACCCCAGCTGCCCGCTAATTCATAACACTCTACACTGGTCTTTGACTGTATATGTTCATAACAAAATTATTTTTGAAGAGCCATCTGGGAAAGGAAAAAACCCACAACAAACACGCACAAGTTGGATGTCTCTCCAACAAGAATGTCTTCTCTGTTCCATCTAACACTTAGAAAAATGTTATATTTACTGGAAATCCCAGAAGGATCCCAGAGAACACCTCCAAAGGTTTCAAAGGATCATAGCGAGACACATCAGGTAGCGTACTGCGCCAAAGAGATGCTTCCAAGGGGGCTGGAGATACAGACTTTTTCCTCATGTGTGCCAGACCCCTCGGAACATCTGTTGATCCATCAGAACACTTATTTTGGTATTTCAGATTGGTTATATGGGTGTTACAATAGGTGTTCCTCAAAAGCAGCACTATATGTTCACATGAAATTACAGGTTACAAATTCCCACGCTTCATTTTCTAATTAGTCTTCCCTTTCTTTTCTCTCCTCCCTGCCTCCCCAAAAACTTTATATAAGATATATTAAATAACCTGAGATCACCAGTAGTACCTAACACTGAAGTTACAAAACTTCCATTTACCTTGAATCAGTTGGTACCTCTCCCAATATTCAATATTGCATGGAAAAACACTTAAATTTACTGATGCCCAAATACAATTGCCTCACCTCAGGCAAGAGCGTTCATAGCATACACAACATCTAACGCACTCTGTATCTGTGCTTGGATCTTTTTTTTTGTTTGTACATAGATTACTGGATTTTACTGCAGTCGCGTACTTTCTGAGCACAGAAAATACTTTATATGTGAGGGATGAGCAAATGAAACTACCCAGTGCAGTAATTAGTTCTCATCCTTTGCAAACAGAGTACTAAATAAAGAGGAGAAGGGAAATTTATAAATGAAGGGTATAGAAAAAGAACCATTTGATTTCAGATATGGCACAGCATTCAGTACTAGCATCTGTGTTAATACCCTGTGAACCATTTTCCCCTCTCCCTTCTTCATTGGTATCACTGCTGGCAGTGAATATAGCAAGAACCTTGCCTCATTTGTTGCTTGTGAGAAGAAATGGACAGGACAAATGACCCAATAATGATTGAGAAGGCTCATCTAATTAGACAAGACAGGAGATGGATGTTCTTGGGTATTTCTTTTGAGGAAATCATAAATATGGAAGAGGAAAGTGAAAATGCAGACCAACACTTTCCAAAGCAATTCCTAACAGGCTGAAGAAGAGTTTAGGAAGTTTAGGAAGTGATGTTCAGAAGAGTATGGGCACAGTGCTTTGACTTCTTCCGAGTGCCCACACCCACAAGGCAGGCCTACACACTTTAGAAAATATACATGCTACACCAAGCGCTGTAGTTTTACTAGGAATGAGCACAAGCATGCTTACAGCACAAGAAAACTAAAGCCAGTGCTACATTTGTTAAGGAAAAAAAAAACACAACCTAATATAAAAACTGTACTTACAAAATGTGATTTTATGTTTCTAATTTCTAAAACACGTTTTCAAACACCACAAGTAGAACCCCAAATCCAGGCTGCTAGTCCATGGGAATGAGGCCCCGAGCTGTCTGCAGGGTGAGAGGTGACTGAGAATATCTTTTAAGCACATCACTCTGCCTTGGGAATCTTGGGTCCAGATTCAGCCCAAATGGCACAGAGTACAAAAAAAATCATTCTACTATAAAGTGGCGGCAGAAAAATGCGTTTATAATTAAAAAGGAGATGCAGAACCATGGCCTGATCTTGCAACTTGCATTGCAGACTGTAATGCTGATTTGGACACTAGAACCCAATGCGGGTTACTTTTTTTTTTATATACTTTTTTTGATATTTATTTATCCTTACTCCTACCATGCTGTTGGCCCTACTTGCTGCTGGTGTAACGTCCTGAGTGGAGACACCAAGTCCATATTACAATAGCAGGGTAACTATTCCACTTACTATACATTACTATTCAAGGCCTTTTAGGCACTAGGGACATTTATTCCAAATACAAATCTATTAGTGTATATTAGCATCATCTACTTTCAGAAACATCTTTTTTAATTATCAAAACTATGTCTAGCTTAGATTGCAATTTGTTATTTAAGGAGCCCAAACAGAGCGGCATCAATTTTTCCTACCCCCAGTGAAACACAACAGGGAAAACCTACTCCATGTCTACTGGCTTGATCTCTTCTGTTTTAAGACAACACAGTTTTACCTGTCTGGATGGTTTTTCACATATTGCTAGGAATGTGTTGCAGAGAAAGCAACACCTTATGCTTTTATCTGTGTTCCAGTCCTGTAGCCAGGTCTAATTATGGGGAATATGGACAAGCAATAGGCAACGAACACCTGGTCTCTGGGGAGAGTATTAATAGCAGTAAGATCCTATCAACAGTAACTTGAGAGGCATAAGGAGAACAAATCAATGAGGGATCATGCATCTGGAAGCCTCTTCTTCAGGCAACCTCCTCCCTTGCCATCAGTCATTGCCCAAGCCAAAGGTCAGCAGCTCGTCGCTTGTTTGAGGCAGACTTCAAACACCTCATGGAAAGGCCCAGAGCTGGGAGCAGGATTAGAGCAAGATGGGCACTGTGGAGAGGCAGATCCTGGCACCCAGGGCTCCCGCTTCTGAACTCCAGGGAGCTGCTGCTTTCCCCAAATGGAAGATACTGCGGTGAAGCCCAGGGTACCACTCGCAGCAATGCGCCCCTTGGTGAAGCACCATCTCCTGGCCTGCCCTGAGGGCCCAGATGCAGGCTTCATCTCGGAAGACTGAACAAACATAGTGACCCATCCAGACAGGATAAAAAGGAACATTTCATTCTCCCACTTCCGAGAGTCCCACCTCTTGTTCCGATTAGTATCTGGCATCACAGGTTACGCACATCCTTCACACGCCTGGAAAGGGAGCTAGCCATGCTCCCTCAACATAAACAGAACCAGTTCAGTTTTGCAGCCCACATTTAAAATCCTTAATAACAAATGAAGGGAGCAGGCTGCTTTTTATTTTTTAAGAAAGGCAAGAGCACCCCACAGCCTGGTTTGAAGGAACAAAGCGATTTTCTTTTTGATTATGGTAATTTGACAGTCATTTAGTCCTTTGTTTTGACAAAAATAACCAGAAGACATTTTGGAATTTCAATCCTGCATTAGCAGGGCACTGATTTGGATGGCACTGGCAGGAGTCAGCCAGTGCTTGGTTGGAAAGGACACATTTTACAATGTGCACAGGCACAGTGAAATTTCAGCCTTAGAAAAGTCAGCAGCAAAATTCCCATTGGCTACATCGAGGCTAGAATGCCAGCCAGCTTCTATTCCACAACTAAAGGTTTATTGCATCAATTATTGTTGTTTATCTGATAAGAGCCACCATATTTAAGCAGTAGGAAACTTGCTGAGAGAAAGAGCTGCCTCAGGCTTTACTCTGCTTCAAGAAACTCAACCAAATATTGCGTGCCTCTGTTTTTTTCCCCTTTTTGCCTCAGTCTAAAGCCATACAACGGGACTGTTAATAATCATTCCTTCTCTCTCTTTCACACCCACCCCCCCCGACAGGCTGGCTGCACAAATCTTCTTTCATCCTCTTTTTCTCCAGGGTAGCCACAGGAATCAGACCATACGTAATAGCTGCCAGTGTTCACTTATAAGCATAGGTATAGATACAACCGGATCTGCTAGGTTCCTAGACAGAAATTAATATGACCTTGTTTTTTAAAATATTTTTGACAACTAGAAAGAAAATGTGTTAAAATGCCAGGGAATCCTTGTGGTTCTCTAATGCTTACACCACAAATACATTGTTTTTCCAATGGATAAATCTTTTTTATAAATGTTGTTAAAGATGGACACGCATCAAATCCTTTTAATATCACTAATGCAGTGGTTACTGCAACATTTCTTTACAAAGATGTTTTTAAAATGATCTGCAGATCCCTCTTCCCCGATCAGAATTTTACACTCTGCTTTTACATGGGCAAATCAGATGAAAACTGAAGCCCGAAGAAGATTCACCAAAGCTCAAGCAGACAATAGAGGGAATAATATTTCCCAAAACTACGATGCTGGTGAAGCTGTTTGTCCATCTAACCTTTGCTTCTTTCTGCTTATTTGACCAGAACAGACCAGGTTTTTGGTGCACAGCTCTGTGGCCAAGGTGGTTTCAGTACTCCCTAAAGCCAATGGGGTGGGACAGCCCTCCCTACACAAGCTGACCAATTTAAGATCTGTGCTCAGCAGAAGCTGCAACACGGAAGGCAGGAATTCATCCAGGCACTAGGCATGCACAGACCATTTTCTCCAACAATATGACTTGTCTGTCCTTCTTATTGCTCTGCATCCAAATTTTTTTTTTTTTTTTCCCAGAGAAAATGATGCCACAACACAGTTCCAATCAATACTTGACATAGTATCTGATTCCTTGCAGTAAAAAGTACTGGCTTAACGTCTCATACATGCTTTCTCCAAGAAGCCTATGGTAGCACGCCTTGCCTCAGCAAACCATCAATTTAAATGATTGGGAAAAAAACAACACATAATAAGTGACAGATTTTTCAAATCAGATAAAGATGGGAACCAGATTATCTGTCTGTGGGTGATAGATTGCAGCAATAATAAATTCACTTTAAGACACTGGATCAATTTTTAATCAAGCCAAGAATTATTATTGCAGAAAGATAAAATGACCCATGAGGAGATGCCTTAATTTTCAACCAATCAAATTATAGCCTTTCTAAATAAGATGTAATGAGATCCATGGAATATCCAGGTTACACAGCCTACCTAATTACCCATGTTCCCTGTCATGTTGTGATATAGTAGTGGTAAACTGACCTCTGAATTTACCAAGATGAAAAGGTAATTAGTTTTTCCACAAGGCTGTAGTGAAAACAACAGCAATGACACGTCACCTCCTTCCACCAAGTCACAATCTCAGAGGTGTTTGTTCTTAAAATATACAGGATATGACCTACTGGGTAATAAACTACAGTCATTAAGCGAAGCATACATCTGACAGAAAAACAACCACTATCTCCAAGTTGAGAATACAAGGTCTGAAGGTAAAGCAAATCAACCCATATTCCACATGAAACTTTATCAGCGTATTACCACAGAGGGGCTCAGGAGATGGCAGAGCATCTTCTAATTAAAGAAGTCACAGTGCCATATAAAAGAGAGCTTTCCTGAGCCACAGGCACCACAAGTATAATTTTCTTTCCTATTGTCCTTAACCACGTAGGCACTTTTTTCTGCAACTTGCAGCATGGCGTCTTTGGAAAGCATTCCTGAACACATCCTGAGAACCTGAATGCACACCAAGGTCAAACTCAGAAATTGCAATCATCATCAAGAGTTGGTAATTATTTCAGACAGAAGATCCCAGTTTTGTGCACACTCAACAAGACTAATCATCTCTCCACCCCAACCTTTGGAGCCAGGATTAAGAACTGCTTTTGCAACAACTTTTGGGGCCCGATACCTTCACCAAAGCTGTAAGTGAGAACCTAAACTGAATTTTCTCTGGCCACCCCAGAAAGCAGGAAATCTCCAAGATGATTTGCCCCTGTCTGTGTGCCCTTTCCTTTGGGCACCACTGCAGCTTAGAGATACAATGACAGACATAATTGGCTCATGCAAAGAAAGCCATCATAAAATTAATGAACTACAACCATTCATTCCATCTGCTGCCTCTTTCTTACTAATTTATTAATAACAATTACACAAAAAATGGTATGGATTATAAATTTCAATTTCTCCTCTTTACCTGAAAATTTAGTCTGAGAGTCTTAAAAAAATGATCTCATATTATACCAAATAGATTTACAGCTTATTGCTAGTAATGTGACAGTACCAATTGACCATAAAAGCTAACTATTTAAAAGTAACTCAAATTACCCCTTCTGAGCAAATTGGATGTTTGGTTTACATAGCTTGAACTGCTTTTATGACAAGTACCCCCCTCTGGTCACCAACCCATCATATTGCTCCACTTGGGTCTTCTTCAGCCTGTCACAGATGTCATATGGTGCAACAGCTTTGCGAGCCACAAGCCCAACTATCAGTGCACAACTTTTCCTGCAATGGCAAAAACGAAGTGATACATGCAGAATAGGAAATATGGAACAGGTTTTTCAGAGGTTCAGATTAATTCTACTCCTGTATAAGGCCGTCAGCCACAGACTTCAGAGGAATAAAGTTACACAAAGATTAAGTGTTGCAGAATGCCTCTTTTCTCCCATAAGTGAACATAGCGTCAGAGAGCTTGAGTCAGTCATTCAGGTTGGAAAAGACCTTTAAGACCATCAAGTCCAACCATTAACCTAACACTGCCATCCCACCACTAAACCATGTCCCTAAGCACCTCATCTACCCATCTTTTAAATACCTCCAGGGATGGGGACCCAATCACTTCCCTGGGCAGCCTGTGCCAGTGCCTGACAACTCTTTCGGTGAAAAAATTTTTCCTAATGTCCAACCTAAACCTGCCCTGGCACAACTTGAGGCCATTTCCCCTTGTCCTATCGCCATTACCTGGGAGACCAACGCCCACCTCACTATAACCTCATTTCAAGGTCTCCCGTCAGCCTTTTCTCCAGGCTAAACAACCCCAGGTCCCTCAGCCACTCCTGGAGGTAGAAGTCAACTAATAGATGCCATCAACACTCATGCTAGGGATAGCATGAACTTCACAAAAGCCTGTCAAGTTCTCCTGCTGGGCATCCCACAAATGTGAATGTCCCTGTGCTAAGCAGGAGTCTGCTACTGCTGCCTCTCCATTTTGCACTGAACCATGTGAAAAACCCTGCATAGTCTGTGGTCAGGGCAGGTTAGGACATGCAATAAAGCCTGGCTCCATTGCATCGAGGCAGAACTCCCCTGGACAACCACTTTCCCCGAGGTCTGATCCACACACCAACACTGTAGGAATATAACTGCCTAGCTAGTAAGTTTTTTTTACTTACTTTTTCAGTATATCCCTTACTATTAATGCAGTTCTATTGACACAAAAAACAGGAAACATAAAAATGCCATCCCTTTTACTGCAGGGCTATAGCTGTATCAACACAACGTATCTGTGCACCAACGTCAAGATCCTATGCAGTAGGCAAATTACGTAGCTTTTGTGGTACCAGGCATTTTGGCTTTTGTGGTACCAGGCATTTGAGCAGTCAAACTGGGAGTTACACATCCTAGACTGATTTGCAAACACTACAGAAAGTTTGTTTTAAGAGGGATCGCTGCGAATTACCTAATACATGATGAGGTAATGCTAAAATACTAAAAAAACCCTCAACACTTTTTCCAAGTAGAGATTACAGATGCTATGGGGGGGAACCTATTACCCAGAAGGAGCTCAACAGTATCAGAGGGCTATCTGCGAAGATAGTTTGACTTTGCATCAATGTTCCTATTTAAATGTTTTGATCAAACCACATCAATAAATTAAATGCAAAGGCTATATGTTGATTAGAACGAAAGATACATTACATTAAGATTAAAGTCTTGGTATTAAGTAAAATATCTAAGCACTAATTTCTAGTTCTGTAATATTTCCACCAATACTATTATATCCATTTAATTAGGACATAAAAGTAAGTAAAGTTAATTTAAAAGGAAATTTCAAACAGCGTTCCCATTTGATTTTCTAGTGAATTAACACTTTAAAACCTCTAATGGGCGTCTTCAAAAGAAAATGTTATTAACAAAATATGTGATAATTAACATAATTAAAACTCTCTAAAGTATACATTTTTTTAATGGCAATTGTTCTGTTAAAAAAGATGCAAGAGGAGCAAATCAAAAGTCCCACTCCCCTCATAATGTAGACATGCATTAGATAGCATAAACATCGGACAATTCCTCCTGGATATCCACGAACCTAGAAATTGCTAGCGTTAACTCATAACAAGATTACTTTTTGTGGAACTGGATTAACTTTTACACATTCCCTTACCCCCAAAAGAAGCTCAGTAAATGGCTGTGAGAGCTCCAATATCTCAAATTATGCAGTTATTAATTTAAAGTAGGAGTATATTATCTGATCTTATCCCAAACATATTCTAGTCCCCTCTTATTCCCTCCATTTTCTAACACCTATTCTAGCACACCAAAAATCATCAGAGTATCTCACACATAAGATCAAACTGGCAAAATAGGACAATTCTTACCCTACTACAGTGTCTGAATGAAAAGATTTTGTGATTTTCAAAAGTTATGACATCCAGCTCCACAACAAGCAAATATTTTTATCATCCTCAGGTTGTGTGGATGCACCTCCCACCTGGGGAAACCACCACACCTTTCAGGGGACAAGCTTGATGACCTCAAATACATCTTTTACACCTTCTGTGCTCCCAAGAGATTTATATGTTCCAGTCAGCTGGGATAAAAGCATGGAAAAAGTTTCACAACTTATCTGAGCTGTTCAAACCTCTCGAGCTTGCCCAGTCAGATATCTGATGAGAGAGCCTGTGCTTCCTGCTCCCAATCTGCCCAAAATTACCTCATGAACAGGCTCTCACGTAATTTCAGACAGGATGCAGCAATGTCCTTTTATATGTTAAGCTCAACACCAGGTGCAACAGCACTGCTGATAACAGGGCATAAAGGCAACTTTCTTCACATTTGGCTTCCTCACACATTTCTTGGGAGGGGGGAAAAAAAAAAAAAGAGGAGGGAGGAAAACACATGAACCTGCCCCATTCATATTTGCCTATTGTATGTTCACCCCACAGAGGTGGAAGGGCTCAGACATATATGACATTTTTAACGAGCAGGACTAGTTAGACCAACATCAGAGCAACACATGGGCCAGCTTTTCCTGAGGGACTGGGAGCTAGGATCTGAGGGGGATGCCATTGCTGGGGCCTCACCAGAAAATGCCGCGCCCCACCATATCTAAGCAAGCTGAGCAAGGCAGTCCAAGGGTCAACCAAGAACTTGTGGTGATCAGGCAGGTCCAAGGTCAGGCTGGGAGACCAAGATCAGACCTGCTGAGGGTAAACAGGTCCCCAGTGATCACCAGGGAGGTCCATGGTACCAAGACAGGTCTAAGTCCAAGCTGGCAAGTCAGCCCGTAGGGCAGGATCTGGATCAAGCATGTCCACAGCCAGAGAGCAGTACAGCCATGACTGAGCTAGAGACCAGCACTTCACCAACAAAGCTCAGGCAGGGACAGAGCTTAAATAATGCACCTGGGCTGGGGAGGGGTGTGGTGGAGGCCCCAGGTGAAGCTGAGCAGGGTCATTAAAGCCTAGTGGTACACTCAGGGCCCTGGCAACCAAAATGCAATTTGTTCTGAGACTATAGCGATGAGTGTCCCACAGAACAATCATTTACTCAGTCCCCAGGGACAAAGCCTCTTCCCTGCTCCTCTCTCTCAAATTCATTTCTATAAGAGGTCTCATGTGCAGGTTTCTGCATCCCCCACCTCACACTGCTGTTGAAGAAGAAAGCTCAGCTCTATTGAGCTCCCAAGCAAAAGAGGTCCCTCACGTTGCCCGGCCTCACAAGCACACCCAGGGCTCCTGGGCTGGACAAACCTGTGTGGGCAGCCAGCCAGGTGCAGAACACAGGATTCGATTCCTTGAGGCTCTTGTTAAATGGCATGCCTTGGATCCTCTGGTGAGGGATCCTGGCCAGCATACATTAGTAGTCCTGCTCATGCTGGGGCGTTCCTTCTGGGGAAGTGGGAGTCCTGCAGGGCTAAAGTAGTTTTCACAATCGAGTAGGGAAGGGGAACATGAGAGAGTTAACACCAAAAAAAAAAAAAAAAAAAAAATCTTGTTTCTCCGAAGAAAAAGCAACCCATTTGCTTCAAGAGCAAGAACTGGCTGAGTATTTGGCTTATTTGCTATTTCACTAGAGCTTTGCCAGCCACAACTAATAGATATTACCACCTGAATCATGCACTGATTTACTAAATAACAGTCATGACGCTCTAGTAGTGTAACCTTATAATACGGCAAATATTTGCCACCATCTGCAGTAAATTCAAAGCATCTGCTGTAACTTTTTTTGATGAAAGTTAAGTAGCATACCCCACCATAAATTCTTTTGATATTGTTATTACAATATTCTGCAATAAATAAAACAAATGCACAAATACAGCTCAGGCTAACAAAATAAATCAGCAAAGCTTAGCAACTACTTTAATTATTATTAGAAACAGTTTGGCATTTTTCTTACCTGTCACCTTACAGAAATATTTTACTCACCATGGAGAGCAAAGCTTTGCCTACTCTTTGAATATCTAAGAAAACATTTTGGGAAAAAAAAAAAGCTCATTTTTTCTTTCAACCTGGCCTGGAATTTTTCAAAATAACTCAGAAGTTGCTCAATCTCTGCTTTCACCAAGATCTACACAACTTCTCCTGTTGCCTGGATGGGTGGAAGGCAGAATGACGTGCTTTATAAAAATTCCAGCTCTAGGTTATCAATGCTGTGTTTATCACCACATTATCCAGGAAACTATCACTCTTGCACACTGAGCATAAGAGTTTCTCTCTTGTCCACCCCTAACAGCAGTTTGGCTGATTGTGGGAAAGCCAGCAAATCTTGCTTTTTTGCTCTGTGGATGGACAGATTCCCGGGCATTTTTATCTCTTGTGGAAGGGGTTCAGTTACAGCCAACTGGCCTTCATCCAGGTACTGATCTTTCCCAGGCAAGGCAGAAAGCTGGAGATGGAGTCAGTTGCCTCTGGTATAAAGATGATGTGCAACAGCATGTTGCTGGAGTCCCAGTTGTCACACAAGCTCCACCAGCTGTTTAGGAAAGGTGCTGAGCAAGATGACATGACACCAAAAAAAAGAAAAAAATCTTTTGTGAAGACGAAAAAAATTACCCATTACAACTATTCCAGAGTTGTTGATTTTTCTGAAAGGAATGAAAAGTGCCATCTCAAAACCCTTTTACAGCTCTACAGTAAAAAGGCAGCTTCAAAACCAGCAGTGGTAATAACAACAGGAGTTGACCCAGCCACAGGACCATAAAGGTTAGCCAATATCCAAAAAAAGACTAGACCACTCGTGACCATAAATGTCATCATTTTTGATTACATCATTCCAGAAGCAGGATTCAAGACACCTGCAAAACCCAGACAAAGTCGGAGTTAACTATTTATTAGCTTTTCAGCTAAAAAAAAAGATAAAAGCACTACACTATTTTCAAAGAGTGGGCTAAACGGACATAGGAATTTCACTCTTAAAGACAGTATCGGAGGCCTTGAATCAGGCATTGGGCCCAGGACATCCTGCTCTTATTAAAGCTGTTTCAGGGACTAACCTTTTTCATGACTAGTAACCACCTTCTAGCTTCCAGACTAAATGTATCACATGTCTGTTCACCTTCCTTTGGGCATTTAAACCCATATTTTGAAGTTCTTCCAGGTTTCTTTCATGGTGGTGTTTTTTTAGCTCTCACTTCATACATAGCATTTTCCTACCTTTATACAGATGATTTCAGCACAATTTTATTCCCTTTCAGCTTTGCTTTGACTAGGCTAAGCAAACTATACTCCCACAGGAGATAAAACCTGTATCCCAGGAACCCTTCTCCAAATTCATCTTCTTGAACGCAGTTGGCTAGAATTAGCACATGGGGGTAACTTACAGAGGTCAAAGAACACCATTTACAGAGATACTTCACATTTTTTAATCATCCCATAACAAATACTACACTCCAGTCTCCCTCTTACTTACCTACTTCTAAATTATGAGTTTACAATGGATATAGGATATTTATGAGTGTAACTTTACATTTTTCACTAGTACATTTAATTCCTTTTCTTTCACTTACTTTCTCACGGTTATCTTAATTTTCGCATGGGAGATTTAAGGCCTGGGCATCTCACTTTTCTCTATCAATACAAGCATGCTCCAATTTTCATGCCAGCATTGTTAAAGAAAAATCTTCAACCAAATCCAGTGCCAAAACTCATTCATGAGACCTTCCTTTAGTAACTTGCTTTCAGCATAGTAGTATCTCTTTTAGTACAACTGTTTTCACTTTTACCAGTTCCAACCCACATGATGGTTCTAGTAACTCCCTCCTTAACAATTTAAATTAAGAATTGCCTATGTAACACCATAGAGACCTCTGAAGATGCAGTATAGCAGATCTAATTAGTTTCTTTTGTTTGAGAAAGTAGTTATCTTATAAAGAGAAACTGATCCCAAGAGACTTACATGAAATACTTTTGGTGAAGTTATATTTCTCTTTTGCTGATCTTCTTTCTTATCTAAATATTCTTTATTTGCTTATTACTGAGTTTGGAATTTGGGATACTCAGAACTCTCTCTTTTCAATCAAAAAAAGCCACTATGTAGATATTTGCATGTCCCCAACTCCTGCTCATCTCAATGTTTAATCATGAGTTGCTTATCTTCAGCCACTCCTCTTGAGCTGACCAACAGTTTTTTGAGACAGCACGACACTACGAAATTGATGGAGTCTAGAACATGCTCCTGAAGTACAAGGTCCTCTCAGAAATAATTTGCCATTACTGAGCAGTCAGGATTTGAAGCAAGGCATTCTGGGTTGCCAGCAAGATTTACAGCTCAAACCACTATTGAGGGATGTGATTTAGTGGCTCATATCAGGTCAATGATGCAAAGTGTTCAGGTCCACCCCCCAACTGGGCTTATACGATTTTTGCACCAAAATCTTTCTATTCATGTTTCTTCACCTCTCATGTTTCAGTTTCCCTTATGTTTTCCTCATCTGTCACAGTCTGCCCTCAGATCACAATAACAAATGAAAGCTGGGGACGTTTACAACATAAAGCTTCCAAGCACTCTGCACGTCTACAGGGATCATGGCAACAACCACCCTGAGCATTTGTTAAATTACCAAGAATTCACTCTAATAAAAGTGATAGGTCTTCAGCTTTTGGAAGCACTAGACTTTACAGCTACGTAAAAGAAAAGCCAAAGCTTTGGAAAAGCTTCCTAAACAGAAAGACAAACACTGAACTGTACTATTTTCTCTTCCAAATTTCATCTGTCTCTAAAGCCCAAACTTCTTCAAACTATTTTCATTACATTGTTATCTTTAGATATTTAATTAATTTGCACCGAAGTCCCCAGTATTTTCATTCCTTAGCATCCTGCTCAGTGTGGCCCCAGAGTAAAGAATACATATTCACACTCTTAGAAGCTAGAGATCTTACCATATTTAACAAGAAGCATCTCTGACAGTAATTGGAGTTTTGTATCAAGGTAAATAAATGGTAAGATCATAAGAACATACTCTAGTGGCCACATGCATCGTGCAAACACTAACATCAGAGAGCGAATTTAACATACAGTCTCAGTGGATACGAATTTTCTGTAAACAAACAATCTGAAGAAAGCCTCGCTTTTGTCATTTGTTATTCCCATCGAAGAAAAATGAATATTCTGTTTCATACGTTTCCTACCAGGTGGCTTCATTATTTACCACTAGCCTTTTTTCACTCATCATGTGTGCAATACTGTAATACCCTCAGTGGAAATGGATTAACTTTCTTTCCTCAACAGTAGCATTCAATGCAAATTATCCAAATTATTCAATGTGCTAGAATGATGGTACTTTACAAGGGTACATTGAAAGACCTCTTCCTCATATTGCTTGAAACAACATCTTGCTTCTATCAAGATACCAATTGCCCCCCTCACAGTATTTATTCCCACAAGTACAGGGCACAGAGCAGAGCAGCAGACAAGGATGGGGACAGCCACAGCAAGATGCCAGAGGCTCCGCACCTCCTAGTCACTGAGCACGTGAGGAACCTTGGGCAAGTCACTTACTCTCTCTGAACACTGGCTATCCCTCTGTAATACGGAGATAACAGTGCTTCCTCCCTTCAAACAAAGTGCTGGAGGCATAAAAATTCCTAGACTGAGAGGTGTAAAATCTCTTGATGATGAGGTAAGTGCCTTGAGCAAATAGTGGCTGGATAACTCAGACTGAAGTCTGAGCACTGTGTTTAAAGAGTTAAGTTCAGAGCAGAGAAAGCAAAGAAAGGCACAAAGGGCTCCCTTCTACCCACCTAGAAATCAGTGGCTTCAGCAGATACAGGGCTGGCCTCTAAATGCTGAAGCTGTGCTAAGGCATCTGCTAAAGAGAAAGGAATACTTATTCTGACCTGGAAAAAAAGAAAGGCAAATGCCGTGGCTTTGAAATAAAAGAGCAAAAAGAAAGAATAGGCTCAGAAGGGTTTATAAATCCTCTTAGGCAGCCTCTCAATATTCCCTTTCCTAAAACTTTCAAGCAGGGCTTTAATAAATGATAATTTCAAGGAGGATGGTCAGACACTATGATAGCCATTTCAGGCTTCATCCTGATTAGAGTGGCAGTCAAGTTTGATGGGGTTAACTCATCAGGTCCAAACAAACCTCAGTAGAAATATAGCCTCATTATAGTACCGCTACTTAGGAACAGCCTTAGTTTGCTTTAAGCTTATTCAGCTATAGTTTTGCTGGATACCCGAGAAAATAAAGTAAAAATAGATTTATAGCGACACCAAGAAAGGAGCTAGGTTTGGGTCAGGCTGCAAGATTCAGATGACCCTCCTAGTCAAGATGAAACCTCTAAAAACTTTTTTAAAAGACAACTTTGTTATCAAATATTCTAGTGTAAGCCAAAGAAACGAAACATTTTTGAAGGACTGAACCAGCAGGGCAAAAGCTAGTACTGGGGACAGCCCCTTTGTACAGCTCTGGGATATAAAAGGGTCAAAAGCGCTCCTTAATGGAAAAGGACAATTGTGAAGGCAAAGAACAAGCTGGAATTGTTCAGGCTGCTCCACCTTGTTGTAGGGGGCTGACACAATCCCCAGGCAGCTGTCAGGAACAAAACGGTGCAAAGACAGATCACAGCTACATTTGCCACCTTCCTTCCTCAGACCTTTAGCACTGCATGCCTAACCCCAAGCCTCCTCCGCAGCACCACTGCGAACTCGCTGCCATCCACCCCACGCTTGTCAGATTCCAGCAGCTCCCCGGCTGGGGAATGCTCTTTCCCTCCAACTACACAGCGTAGTCTGCAGCGGCTGTATTATCATTTGCTTTCCACAGTTGCAAAGCCCACTCAACCTTCTCACAGCCGTATCACAAAAACAGGAGACACTCGTGTATGACCAGCTGCAGCAATGCCCCAGGCTGTATTTCCCCCTTCAAACACCCACCACAGAACCACTGTGGACCGATGGCCAGCCCTTGTAGCCTCCAGGTATTCGCAGCAGGGCAGGTATTTCTATTTATTAAATCAACGTTTGCGAGGTGCATGAAGAAGAAGGGGGTAGAGTAATGAAATCATTTGAAATGCTAGAGTCCTGCCAAGTTGTCCACGCTGTGCTGTACCCTACTACATTAGTTATAACTACAAGTTGCTACCATCTGCCATTGATTAAGCAAAAAGGGAGGTGAGACTTCCACTTCTCTGCTCAGCTGCATTTGTTCTGTGGACTCACAGGCTCTCTCACCGCTTTCTCCACTGCTTTCATAGAGTCATAGAATGTTTTGGGTTGGAAAGGACCTTTAGAGGTAATCTAATCCAACCCCCCTGCAGTGCACAGGGACACCTTTAACCAGATCGTGTTGCTCAGAGCCTTGAATGTTTCCAGGGATGGGTTTGCTGTATGGCAGTTGACACTGAGGTCCTATCCCCCCACTGATGCTAACTAACCGTCGCTAACCATCTCCCTCAGAATCAGCACGCACAACAGGCCCTACTCCTGATCATCAGTAAGGACAGAGCAGGACCTCTTGTCTGCTTGCACCCCGATGTACCTACCTGCATCTGCTCAGGGTGGTGTAGTCTCTAACGATATGTCTCCTGGAGCTTAAGAAAATTAACACACCCTCAACATGCAGAAGGAAGTCAAGTATGAAAGTCTGTTCCTCTCTGCTCCCCTCCATTTTAAGAACCTAACTCCTTACAATCCCAGTAGGAAGTTAGGAGTCTCTAAACTCCAGTTTTCCCAGAGGGAAAAATAAGAATTGTGAATCCCAAGTTCCTGTTGCAAAGATTGCAGTAATTCTAAGAAGCTGACAAACACCTCTGTTCAGCTGGCTGGGCACTTATATTTGAGGTTATATTGCCATTCTTACTGGTGGTGTCCAAGGGCCTTTCATGTAATACCACCAGAAAAGCCACTAGTGAACGTCTCTGCATCTCAGGCCATGATAGAAGTGTACCAGATGTACATTTTAGAAAGCAGAGCATGTACCAATCTCCTCATAGAGCCCTGTCAGAACATTTGATTAACAGTGACGTGCAACAGTGACGTGCTGGAAATCCTAAGCAAAAAACACAGCCCCTCACAACTGTTCTACCAGATCAAAGCCATGTGGCCGCAGATACTCAGCACCAAATGTAGTTTCTGAAGCTCTTTTGCCACCCTGAGTGTCACAAGCCAAAAAAGATTTCAGGCTAAAAGGAAGTTTGGGAGTCATTGTTTCATAGCCCTTGAAGTTTAAGAGACAAAAGATTCACCTTAGACTGCAATGATTTGAAAAACCCTAAATCTACAATGAACACTATTTAAATTACTTGGGATAGAAGGAAGAACAGGCTTTCCACTCCTGCTCCATGACCCACAGGTTAATGGACTAATACAATAAAACAATAGGTTATAATAGGAGACTCAATACAATTAAAATCATAAAACTAATGATGATCTGTTTCAGATGAAGCCACTGATGAAAATAAAGGATTAAATATTTTCCCCATTTAAGTACTTTAAAGACTTCAGCCATGTAAAAGTGTGATTTTACATGCATGCACTTGCACGCACGCAGACAAATCTATGTAAACAGATCCATTTAAAGTCACTAAAATCTTGTACTACCAGATTTCACTTACTCATACCAAGGAATTATACTAATTTCTACACCAAGAGGATTACTTTTGAAGCAGCTTAATATGGGTATCTAACAGAAGAAAACACTTGCTAAAACAGACTGTGGTATGCTGCAGAGGGGAAAAAACCCCACAGATGTGTTTTGGAGTAGAGAAAGCAATAAAAACACCCACCAGCTATCTTTCCTCCCATTCAGAGCTCCTTAAGGAGAAAAAGTTAAACCTATAGTCTGTGCTTCAGTCCACTTTTTGGAAAAAAACATGCAGAGATCCTCAGGGTCACAGTGCCAAACTTCCAAGTCACTATCAACCCTCCAACAAGCCACAGGCTAGCACAAAACCAGGACTTGATAATTCCAATTCACTGCCCCTAAGAGCATGCAGGAGCACATCAGTAGTAAGCCCACTGTCCAAGGACCTGGGTGGGTGGGTGGCTGCTCTAAAGCACCGTTGCTCTGCAGGGTCAGGTCAGGACTGAACAGGCAAGGATTTGTTGTGTAATTATCTCCCAGTATGGAGGAGACACCAGCATGAGATACAAGAATAAAATTAACTCCAGCCATAAGGGAGGAAGAGGAAGAAAAAGACTGAATACATAAATGATGCACTACTGAGAAATGCTATTTGTCTCCCATCTCAGCAGACTTCAGTAAAGCCAGCAACACAACTGTGTACAATTGGTCACTTCCAACTAGGCTTCCTACCTTGTTTTGGAAATAAGCTTTAATTAAAGTGTGGGAAGTCGGTGGTGTTACCTCCCACAGATCCTCATGATCCTCTCACGAGTCCTCTTTTACCTCTAAAATGAGACAATGTGAAGAATTTTCCCTATGACAAGATGTATTCCAGTCTGTCTTGCCATTGCACTTTAACTACATTTCTCCAGTATCTAACAGAGCTAAACCTCATCTGCTGTTACATGAAACATCATGATCTGAAAGGACAGATTTGAAAAGAGGGAAGACCAGGTTTCAGCTGGAATGTATATGTAGCAAGACATTTACAATTAACCTGAAACAAACACAAGAAGTAAAACATTTTAAAGGTCTTCATTACTCTGTCCATCGTTGTCATACCCTTTCCTGTCAAGAGCCTACCCATATGCAAGAAAAGCAGGTGACCCATAAAGACTATGGCCCCTTCACCTTTTCCACTGCATTGGACCAGCAGTGAGGGGGCCACAAACCAGTTCAGGATTAGAAAAGTTGCAAGGCAGGTCCAACACAAAAGTACCCATTCCAAAGGCTTATTTCCTGCAGTTCAGATTATAACTGACCCTCAATAATTGACATTAATGATTTGTATGACAGTAAGACTGAGGGATCAGCTGGAGAGCCACGGGGCCTGACACCCATTGTAAAGGAAAAGAAAGAGCTTGTAATCTAAGTAACAGAGCAGGAGAAAAGGATTTACCTTCACACCACAGATGGAGAAGCACACCACAGCCAGAATGAAGTGACTTCTTGAAGAAGAACTAAACCAGGACCTGAACACAGATTTCTCACATCTTAGTCCATTCCTTGAACCATAGCTGGTCATTTCGCACACAGCCTTGGCAGACTTTCACTACTGAGTTGCTCTGAGGTTGCTGCACTTCGGCCCCATCCCACGTGGCCCTGCATGCTTTTCGCTTCCCTTCATCGGAGCCAACTGTAACAAATGCTCTTTCCATGGCCTCTCTGAAGTGCTCTGTGGACAGGCATCTGTTACCCTGTCAAAGAAATATGGCCCTGAAGTCCAGCTACTTTCTGGTCCCCACACCAGTGCTGACACTCCTGATGTCCCATTAGCGGAGAAACACTCGTTCCCGACCCCACGGATGCCGAGCAGCCGTCCTCCCCAGAAACGTGCAGTTGAAGCGAGTTAGGCGTGCCCATTGGTAACGGCTGCAAAAGCCATGTGCCTCTTCACTTTATCTAGAGACTCAGGCAAAATGATTCGCACTCACATATATTCCTGTGCCTCTAACGCTTCTCAGGTGTAGGTCAAAGTCACCCTAGTAGTTCAAGAACCTTCTTCCCTTACATACGTTGTCTTCTCTGACTCGCACAGGCTCTTTCCATCTCCCTCCCTCCATTCGGTTCCCTTCTTGTTTAGCCAGTCCTACAGTTACACCAAACCTGTTACCAAAGCATACCCCCCTCCATCCCTCCTTCGTGCCCACAATCTTTTCACCTCTGCAAGTGCCTTTGAGATCCCTTCCATTTCTCCCACAACCTTTGAAGCTTAAAACGCATCATCAGCACTCAATGTCTTTGCTTCTTGGGGAAGTTTCACAGCTCCAAACACCTTCTCCGCCAGCAGACTCAGCTGGATTGATTTCCCTTGCCTTCAACTCTCCCACTGTCCACGAGGGAGCCCACTTGAATGAAAGCCAGAACCCCTGCTCACGGAGCTGCATTAGCCATATGCTGTTAGGCCTGCCCATTTTGCTCAAAGGGTGATATTCAGCCATGCACCGAGACTTCAGAGTCACAGTCAGAATTAATAAGGTACATAGGGACACCTTCTCCCTTCTCACCTTTGATTATCACACCTATATTATGTGTGTTTATGCAGCTATTTTCTTGATGCCGACTGAGATATACACGGTCTAATAACACTGCAGTATATTATTTTTCAGTATTTGTTTTCAGGCTGGAAAAATGCCATGAAAACTGTGAAGAAAATTGAGAACAGATCCTTTCAGCTGGTGTAAATCTAGATACTTCCATTGATTTGGGTGGATTTATGCCAATTTCAACAAAATGAAGATTCAACCCTTAAAATATCAAGTCATATGTTTTGCACATCTTCCATATTCCTAATAAAGTATTTAACATGATTTTCATTTCATTAAAACTTGAGCAACAAGATATTTTTCTATGGAAGGAAATTAATGGAGATCTTACTAATCCTGGACAAGTTTCTTTGCATTTGACACTGGCACAATAGTTGGAAATTAGACTGGAAAAATAGTATGGTCCCATTCAAGTACCTGCCCCACCAACCTGAGCTTTCCCCAAAAAATGGGTAGATGAGGTCACACACTAAGGATTTCACACTATGTTTATTAAATTACTATGTGCTGATTCCCTGCCTGGCTTTTTAAATGTAAGGTGACAGAGATCACTGTAATCTACATTTAATGAAACATCCTATCTCCTGTGTATTCTCATTGATCGTATCTTTTCTTATCATTTTTAAGAGAATATTGTGCTTTTGAAATGGCAGAGGCTCCTTTCCTTGAAGAAACTCTTGCTGTCTGCCAGTGATCTTGTTATATGCTTTGAGAGTCTGCTCCATACGTAATTAGAGTCAAACTATCAGGGACTTGCTGTCGAGCAGCAAAATTTAGCCAACACAATGCATCTTGCACTGCTTTCTTTGTAAGCATCAGAATGCTGGGATTGGTGTTTTGCTGGAGATTCACTTTGAGGACAGTAAGGAAAAAAATTAATAAAGTAAATTATTTCTTTAGAAAAAAAAGGGGGGGGGGGGGGAGATTACTGGAAGAATAAGTTTTGTGAGAACCTGGCAAAAGCTAGCCAGAATTGCAGGCAACCTGAACCACACCAGGTAGCACTCTTGTGTGTAGTACACATGAGTAATGCAAGTATATTTATTGCAAGCAGGTATTCCATACACTGATCATAGGATTCCTATTCAAGCCAGGCTTTTGCTCAAGTCCTTTTCTCCTTTTCTGAACAGAGACAGCACTAGGATCTCCTGAAACCTTCCTCTTTAGTAGGAAGACTCTCCTGAATCAGGAGTCTTCTGATTCAGCATCTTGATGGTGAATTCACAATCTCCTGAATTAGAATTTTTGACATTGTCACTCTTTTGTATGCCACCGCTGCTCCTTTCACAAATACAGTAATTGTATTTGGTTGAAGAAATATTGATACATTTCTGAAACAAAGAAAGTTCTGGAAACAGATGCTGCAAATTCCCTACTGTACTTTGCATGTCAGAATTCAACCAGCCGCAGTGAAACTGCTGAATTGGGATTTAGTGCTTTGGCAAGTGTTATTTAATGCTGTGGTCAGAGGAGATGGTGTTTGCAATGTTATCCTGCGAGAGGGTCAGGTTCCAAGAGGACTGACAGACTGCACTTAATTTTTTAGAGCATCCCCACAGTTTCCAGTGGACGTTACCATTTTGCACTTGTTGAGGGCAACAGGTTTGGTGATATCATTAATTTCATTTCCTAAAGAATCAGTCCATCTCAGCTCAGAAAAGTACCAGATGTCATTAGAGCTTTTTTGGCACCTTCTCAACTCTTTCCTCCTTTTTGCATTTTCACTGGTCTCCCCTGTATAGGTCCGGGTCACTCCTCCCTCCTTCCTTTCTTTATACTGCTCAGCCGCCAGGAGGGAGCTATGCCCAAGTCATGGCCGTGTGGACAGAAAGGTCCCAGATTTGTGGTTCCACCCTACCTACGTTTGACAGCAGCCTGAAAACACAAAGGTTTCTGTTCAAGTCAACGTTACAGCAAACATCTATATGTCATTATGTATGTATAGGTGAAGATCTCAGACACCTGGCTGGCTGCATCTTTCAGCACCCAACTCAGCACTATCATCTGGCCAAAGAAATAAAAGTCACGATTTGTTTTCCAGGGTGCAAAAGGAAGAGAGCCTTCAGCCAGTGCTGCTCACTCCAGCCTTCAGTCTGCCCTAAGAACTGAGAGACTAACTTAAAGTCATCACTGTATTTGTTTGGAGTTCTCTATTTGCTTTCCATTCTTTTTATGCTTACTAGTCATTTTCCTTCAAGCTTCCTGCACTTCACCACTAAAGCACTGGAACCCAAAACCCTCCCTCTTTTTTTGAATAAAGCAGGCATCCAAAACAAACCAACAACATCACACTTGACTCCAGGAGCTCAGGCTTTATAGAAAATATCAAACAGCAGGTTTTGCAGCTCTTTTTATCAATAGCCAAATACAACTAGCCTAAAAAGTGACCTTTAGCAGCCATATCAAAACAAGAGGAGGTCTTCCTTTCTACGCATAGACAAAGAGGGACTTCGGACCATTGAAATAAAATCCCTCATCTCAGTAAAGAATCATTGACCTTGTTCACTGGTTTTAGGAGGAGGGAAATACAGCAAGAACAAAGTGTCCAGTTACATTGATTCTGGGATTTACTAAGCACTCTGGATCAGGTGGTCTAGATGAGGCACAGATTAGAGTAGCTAAACATGAATTTCGCTCTACACTGTTCTTTCAGGCTTTGAGGAACAGCAAGTAACAAGACAAAAGGTTTTGAGTCTAAAACCAAAAGCATACTCTGCAACTCAGAAATTTTAGTCCAGGTGGAAGCAAAATTTATGATGCCTATGCCAGTCTCTCCATAACGTTCTGTATGGCTCTAAACCAGCAAATGTCTGCACCTCCTCAGACCTGCCATTTAGTCCCAAGTTCTCCCAGTGAAAGCCTTCTTGACCAGCCCTGTAGTCTACCTTCCCCCAGCCAGGGAGAAAACAGCAGCAACCACCCCCAAGTATTTTCTACACTTTAGTTCTGGTTTCTTATGGAAGGCCTGTGGGGGTATTGCCGTGAGTTTGAGCACTGGGTCCTTTTAGGCCAATGCCTACAGAGACAGAAAAGAAAAGGCTTAGCCCCAGGGGTGGCTGGACAGGAGAGATCTTTCGTTTTCTGTAACAAGCCCCAGGCAAAGAATCTGTGATTCTGGATCGAGCAACGGGGTCTTCCCCTACTGCACACTACAGTGCTCCCATCTCATGGCCCCAGATGATAGGGCCAAATGCAACAGCAACCTTTTGCTTCTCTTTTCCTAGGAGTACCAGATACTACAAAGACCTTTTCCTCTGCACTGTACTTATACTTGACCTTTCAGAAAGGATCCAGTGCATACCTTTGACAAGCAAAGTTATAATGCAAAGCCTGCACAGAGATTCTCAATCTGAAATAATTTCAAAACTGTAAGTATACACAGTGCCTGTAACATTTAAACCTCCACACCCATATCCTCACCCAGAAGGCTCTTGAAGCATTTTCCCAAGGTAGTGGTTTTGTGGGTTTTTTTCGTGGTAACTACATCTTGTCAGAGATACAAAATGAAATATTGGTGTCTTCCATTTGTGAGTTGATTATAGCTAATGGACTCATCATAACCGTAGGACTTTTTTTCTCCTTTTTTACTTCATATTATCCAATCGTGGAACGTAGCAGCACAAAATACAGTCTTTATTCTTTATTTCAATCAATACAGTACGTATTCCGAGTAGCCCTTACTGACAATCCGATTTCTTACAAAGGAGTATTTGCAAGGTGAAAGATGGATATCCTGTGAAATATTTTACTTGTCATCAGTTTTGTGTTCTTATATCTCAGACTGAGACATCCTCTGACAGATAAGTTCAGTCATCAGAGGAAAGAGTAGCAATGCCTTTCTCAAAGGCTAGACCACACTGCTCCCGTGTGGTTTCTGCGGAAAATAGAATGGGCTGAAACAACACTGCTCTACAGAGAAACTCTTGGTCCCCTGCTTGTATTAATCGGGAACTTCTTACATTTCTTCGTTGGCACTATGCATTCTCTTGACACTTGACAAAATAAAAATGACAGTGGCAACTTTCAAGCAGAGACTTTTTTTAATGCACTGTAATATCAGTGCCGGTACAAAGTTCCCTTGACTGGTGAGGCATTCAACTGCTCAATGCTCGGCAATTAGCACATGGCTGACCATTTCACGCCAGAAGTAGAGAAAGAAGTCTGCACCCACTGGGATGATCTCCTCAGACACTAAAATCAGAGGGCTGGTCTGCTTCACGCAGGGGGTGGAGGTGTGCATTACACCTGCTGCCGTGAGGCAGCACCAGTTTCCATGAGAAATGCCACACATTGGCACCCGGGGACAGCGTTTGCCATTTGGCTGCTGTTCTTGCACATCACAGGGAGCAGGCACAATTCCTGAAAGGATTCGATCCCGAATGCTGCGAATGTTTTTAGTGAGAGGGAGAATACTTCCCTCCTAAGAAAGAAGTCTGTGAAGTCAAGGGCTACTGATGACCAAATGCCAGCCCAGCAGCAAGCACTTCCAGGATCAGGTCCTTAATTTGCGAAGTACTTAACCCGTAATACACATTCATATCAACTGAGGTGACAGATACAATATTAGTTATTATGGAATCAGAACCACTAATGCCAACTACAATAGAAAAAAGACTGGAAAAAGAACTGTATTCTGGATGGACTTGTTCTCTGAGTATGTGTTAAGACCAGTAGCAACTCTCGTATATGTATGACATTTAATTCCTTTGAGTTTACACAGTTAATTTTACATTAACTCAGTGGATTCTTTTCAGAATGATCTAAATTGTTCTCTCTCATTCTCAAACTGTATCTGCAAACAGATGGTGAAAATAGCTGTTATTTTTCAGGGTAAGAGTATTTTCTAATCTATTCCATCAGAAAGGCCTGCCTTCCTTAAAGACAAACTCAAAAGCTATTTGCCCTTATCTGGTGAACATGCAGACAGGAGGGGTGGGACGGGGGGGAGTAAGAGAGACCTAAAGGAGAGATAATTCCATACAGAAACAAGCTTTATAGAAGAAACCTCAAACAAAACCCCAAAAGCTAACCCTGCCCAACTCCCCCCCTTCCCTTTTCTATGGAAAACCAGCAGACTGACAGCTCATATAAATATAGCAGACGAGTTCAGCACAGAGAAGGCGAGAGGAAACAGAAATTCCTATTGGATTGTGGAAGGAATAGCTATCCCAGAGCCTGTTACTGTATCATCTCAAGATTCCTTCCAGGCCTCGTTTCAATTAAAAAAGATACTTGTGAATCAGAGAGTAACGCAGTATCTTAGAATTGAATCAGAGGATCTGTCAACATGCCGGAGAGTTTACTTTTAACGCATACCAGGTCTTAACCGCACGCACACAGAGGACAGAGCATAATGAACACAGACTTAAAAGTTCAAATGGTTCATAGGCCCTCAAAAGGGATGAATGGCTCTGAAGGAGATGTTATGGTGCATCAAGCAAATCCTCCTTAGTTCACACAATTATTGACCCGAGACATCACAATTATTCCTTCAGAGCCATTAAGGGTCAAATGTGTTAATCCCATTGCCACCACAGATTATTTGTTATACAGTTTAGTGAGTAGGATAAGGAGGATGTTATATGGGAACTACACACACTTGTCATATGAAGACCACCTCTCTTCCCTATGCCAAGTTACGTTCTTGATACCTGGGGGCTTACACCGGTGATAAACCACCGCGAGGGGTGGAGCAAGGAGTCAGAGCAGCTGGGAGAGGCGTGCAGCCACCATTAGGCAACGCATCCCCTTGGGACAGCACATCTGCTCCCCTCCCCTGCTTCAGCTGGGTGCTAACTGGCATGGAGCTAGAGAAGAGTCGTCTTCCTTCTGGAGAAAAGTTGTCTTCCAAGTGCAATATGCTCATGATGCA
Source organism: Gorsachius magnificus (assembly GCA_034008185.1). Classification (NCBI taxonomy): domain Eukaryota; kingdom Metazoa; phylum Chordata; class Aves; order Pelecaniformes; family Ardeidae; genus Gorsachius; species Gorsachius magnificus. The sequence continues at coordinate 18,555,048 of CM067083.1, read as the reverse complement.
TGTAGAACAGCTGCACCCCTTCCTTCCCAATGGTACAGGGAATTGCTGTCACCAAACTTTCCACCTCTTCATTCAGGGAAGTGTTTTTGTATCCTTCTACATCTGCAAAAGCCAGTGGCAAGCAGAGGTTTAAGCTGAGATAAGTCAACTACCTGCCAGCTGTGCCAGGTAAGGGAAGACAACTCCCCTGGCATACTCAGCAGCACTACCAAGCAGCCAAATCCACAAGAGCTAGAACAAGACATTCCCATGTGCCCAACAGACCTCTCCAATGAACACACAAATCTCTCAGCTGCCTGCTCCAAACAACTTTGTGTACATTTTTCCTTGAGACATGCACACCTGCACCCTCTCTTGTGGGCAGCACCTTAAGGAAGTGACTTGCACCAACTCAAAGAGCAAAACCCATAGTGAAGACATCAAGCCTTTGTCAGCCTTTCTCTAATGAAAAACTGCTGATGTGTAACAGCTGTGATGGAGACCAACAGAAATCAGCATTTATGAAGTTACTCCTTTCTACCTTACACTAAAATTGACATAGCCAGTCAATTCAAGCTTATTTAATCTCAACACTGGAATTTTTTGCCTTCTCTAAAAAGGAGAGCAAGGATGGCCAAGGTAAGAACTGCTCGGAACGCATAAAAATAACTTAAAACTATTCTTTAGGTGTCTCAAGTTCACCCATGACAAATAATCTGCTGAAAAGATAAACTGAAACTAAACAACTTTAGGCTATATTGGGCTGGTGATTTTTTACTGAATTTGCCATGATGTTCCTCCTGAAAACAACAGCAAAGTGAACTCCCAAGTAGGTCGTCTCCTCAGTGGAGGTAAGCGGGAGCTGTGCACAACCCCAGAATCCACCGGATGTAACTCTGCCGTTAGATACAACATGCAAAATATTTGAGGCAGTAAAAGACGAAGGATCCTTTAACACGGTAACAGTTTGCCCAAAAGCACTCCAAAACACCACATAACTCACACTATCATGGCTGCAGTCTTCTGCATCATTCCAGTGGAATAACAGATAATACGGATAACACTTTTAAACATGGAATAAGCAGAGAGGATATATAGAGAGCACACAACACAAGGACGGATATAAACCATTTACTACACCACTACAGAAGACTACCCTGCAGTTCCTGCTTTGCTCTGCTACTTGTAGGCAATATAATTGCTCGTCCCACGGCAATGCTATTTCTGTTGCCTCCACTCACACTGTATATTACTCTCTGTCCTGTAGGATATACACATATACACTAAATATATTATTAATATGATAAAACAGGGCCTTGTATTCTTGCATTTTTAAAATACTGAATTGGCAACAGCTGCACCACAGCTTCTGTTAAACTGTTTTTCAGTAGCAGAAAACTTACAGGGTGGGCAGGAGAAGAGAAGAACTATCTTCATTTGGGGCTTAAATTGGCCTCCAAAATGTCATCAAATTATTGCTTAAAAGATGCATTTTTGCAAAGCGTGGGAAAACTCTTTGGTGATGTTTGTGTTACTCACTTGGGGGGAAGAAAGTATATTTTGTCTACATACACACCTCAAATTGCACACAAGCTGAACATTTATAACTTCCCTTATAGATACCTGAATGTTACAGAGACTGGAAAGGAAGATGGGAGGCAAATAAAGAGAGAAATACAGGATGAGAATAATTTTAGCACACACCAGACAAAATTTTACATTTGCTTTTTCATTAGAGATACACAAAACTTCAGCAAGCTCATACCGTAAGCTCACAAGTAGGATATCTGACCTGCAAAGTCAAATTTTATAGTGGAACCAAAGCATTTCACAGCTCCTAAATAGTGTTAGGGGAGAAACTGGATTCTCTGTTTTCAGTTCTTTTTGAAAGGCAATGAAGTCCAGATTCAGCAAAGTACTTGAACAGGTTCTTAAATGTTAAGCAAGAGTGTTATCTCAGCTAACATGTATAGAAGAAGTCAGAAGATTCAAGCTAGGCATGCCTTGAAAATATTTTTTTAATCGACATCACTCATCTGAGAGCAGATGTGAAAAATGAGTAAATACTAATATGGGGGCTATCATCCATTTTCCCCTCTTTCCTCAAACCCACAAATCCACAATTGTACTCGACCATGTTAGGCAAACAATGATTTTCCACTCACTTGTTTTTATGAACAAGAAATTAAAAGAAATCTTTTTCTTATAACTGCTCTCCTGTGATGGGATGAAAACTATTGTTACGCTTTTATCTTGAATTCAGTAAGTCCTGTGAGAGGTGATTGTTTACACTTGGCCAAATGTTTTCACATTTTTGCCAATTTTAAAACCACAGATTTGTTCTTCGCAGTGATTACCGATGCTGAGATGATGACCACGTTCTGTGTTGTTCTCATCTACTTACAAGTGTAGCTAAGCTTTCTACCAAAAAATTTGCTTTTTAACCTGCGAGTAAGACAATGTCTTTCACATACAACCCAAACTCAACATAAACAGAAGTACTTGCCTTACTTTGTGGCTACCATTATTCACAATAAATGTTTTCAGTTTACCTTAGATGTCAAAAATAAAAATTAAAAAAAAAAAAATCACATCTGCATATCCAAAAGCTAGTCAGAATCTCATGTCACTATTTGTAATTTATGATGAATATCAGTCCCGGATACATGCTGTTGAAAATGCTCAATAATGCTCGAGACTATGGACATGATTTGCTGCCACTTACACTAGTACAAAGGAGGCATATTTTATAAAAACAAAAGGAGGGAAAGATTTGGCCCAGAACTTCAGATGCATTTTTAGTTGGAGGAATTACAATAGGGACAGGGCAAGCAAACAAGGCTGTGTTATGCCTCCCATCCCATATTTCTTCTTGGGTAACCTTGAACTGTCGGCCCATGTTTCCCTTCCCTTCACTTTCTAACTCTTGGGTTCTGGCACAGGGGCCAATTCACACTGATGCCCAGATCTCATCTTAGCATCACTGTTCGTACCAACTACAACAGCTGAAGTATCCCAGCGGTTATAAAGGCAAATGCAGAACTTGAAGCATATAAGTAGCCCCCTTCACTTCAAAGGGAAGCAGTCTGATGGAACAGGGCTATGTGGTCATAGCTGTCTTCCAGATACAGGTAAAATTATGACACAAATTTATAAAAATTACTTTACTAGTGTAAAGGATCCCCCAGACATGTTTCAGTCACTTCTCATTACCAGAAAGAGTTTCCCATTGCTCTCATCTACGTAACTGTTTCCTTGTCATGAACCTTTACTATGATATAGCTAGTTTAATGCTGTTGGTCACTAGAGTCAGCTATTGGGTGTTTATGGATTAAAAAATGCTGGACAGGCAGTTCCCTTTTCAGACACTAAGATCTAACCTCGTCACCAGCATTATACATCCTCATTCCTGCCCATATCATTTCTATTCAGCACAGGACACACTAAACTGCTGCCACAATGATACAGAAGTCGCCAGACTCCCCTTTTCGGAGCTTCTATAGCACAAGGAGTCTCTTCTTTAGTTTTGTCAGATATAACAGGCAGGCTGGTGAAACTGTTCCCCCACGGCATGCACTTCTCTGGGGCAAGTAGCTTGATTTGAGAGCCTTTGCTCCTTTCTCAGCTCATCAGGAATTTGAAACAATGCACGCTGCTCTAATAATCTACTTCATTTTCCCTTTTAGTCTTCAAGGCGTCCCCACAAAAAAAAAAGAACAATTTGCCAAGAAAGCAGAAATTTAACTGTGCCTCTAGAAAGCAATTCCATGGAAAGACTTCTGCTACATGCAAAAGTCTGCACAGAAAAACACTGCACACAAAGCATTGCAAGTGGAAGGCCTTAGAATAAGTGTTTCTTTATAAAAGGCCCATGAAGAAGAAAGTAGGCTAACTCAAGTAATTTCTGCATCAAGAGATTTTCTGCATGAAGATCATCAAGCACAACTTCTCACCCCTTCTGCAGAGCAGCCCAAGTGGTTTTAATCTTCCTTTTCTCCCTATCACAGGACATAAAGGTTTCCACTGCAAGTTCTGAGACTTGAGCCTCAACTCTGAGCTGCACAAAGCAGATGCTAAACTGACAAGCTCACTGAAATTTCTACCAAATTTCTGTGAAACGCACCCATAAATAAAGTCTGTCAACACTTGCTCGTCTACACTGATTGCCAACATCTCCCTGTTCTCAAAATAAATACCTCCTACATCTACTTTTAGTTGCCTGAAGTACTAGATTTTAAGTTAAAAAATACAATTTCCAATGTGGATTAGTGATCTTTGTTCACTGTTAAAGAGCTGAAGTCCATCAAACAGATCTGAAAGATCAAATCAAAGTCAGTTGCTATCTGTGCATAGAACTGCTGGGCTCCAATGGACTTCAAATGGCCACACGTTCCACCTCAAGTGATTTATGACAGCTGCTTCATCATACAGTTTGGCACACAGTAGTCAGTAGTGCACTTCCAGGTTTTCTTAAACCTGGACAGAGGATAACTCTTCCATTATTTCTTGCCTCTAAATGTCTGAAATTCAGAAGCATTCAAAAACTAACTCAGGTAATCATACATCAAAGGAAGAACACCGTCAGCTGGAATAATCACTGCTCAAGCAAAAAGTCAGGCATCTAGAAGGGACCATATATCCCATTTCAGAGCATTCTTTCTTCACAGTTTAACTTTTTTAGAAAAGAAAATAAGCAAGAGTTTTAAGGAATAGCAGTATTCACTGTTAGTTATAAACCAGCTAGCTGGTTGTAAAATACTAGGGGAAAGCAAACTTACACCCCCAAACATCAGTTCATGTCTCAAACCAGATATCAAGCATTCTGGCACTAAATTACAGACAGGTACACCAATACTGAGTTATCACTATGAGCAGTAGCATTTCACTATAGGTGAATAACTCCACAGCGCAAGACTACTTTTACCCAACTATCACACATTTAATGGTACTTGCGCTACCAATCACCTGGAGAACTTACCCCAAGGTTTTTAATGAAGTTCATTAAGCATCCAAGATGAGATTAACACAACATTAGTAGCCAAGAAAAAAAAAGGGTAAAGATATCTTTGAAGAGAATTAATACACTTGGGTCCAGCTGGCAAACCCCATCCCAAAGACCCAGCCAAATATAGGGCACTGAGTTGTAAGAAAATGCTGCTGTTTGATCATATCCTTCTTCCCTCAACAAACACACACCAGAATAATCCAGAGTTTACATTTTTTCTGTCTGTGGGTTCATCACAAATAGTACAGTCCATCCCCTTCCTGTTACCAAAGCTGGGAAGAGCTAAACACTTGCAAAATCACTTATGACAGCAGGTCTGGGAAGGATAATTTCTGCCAACCAACTCTTCAAAATTATTAAGAATTTTAATTGGGCTCAGGCCATGCCTCCATTGGCTGGACTTTGACTGTCAAAAGAGCCCGAGCAGTCACATTACCACTTCAGATAAACTCATCAGTATAAGGAGAAATACATTTTAAGAGTATAATCCCACTTTCTAAACTCAACCACAAAAAGGCTGAAGTTAAAAAACCACAGTTCCAGTTCAGTTCCTGATAGATAAATAGGTCATTTCAGGTTAATAAGTCTCACTCCAACTCAGCCCCAATATTATTTACAAAGCCAAACCAAGCACTAGCAGAAGCTGGTGAAACCGTGCTACGGATCACACCGTTCCCAGCCCTTAACCAGAACCTCAGGAACCAAAATCCCACCTCCAGCAAGAGAGGGGCACATAACCACTTCTGATTCAAATTCTTATCCTCCCAGTTGTTACAGAATAGTGCATGATTACAGCCATCCTTTCAATGAAAGGGAACATTTATTTTAGCCGTGCAAAACCAAGCAACTTAATTATGACCCTTCTGATGAGACAGTTCCTAGGTTTTCTATCAACATGTTCCCAGGCCCATTCCCAGGGGAATTCAGTGGTAACATGAAGAGCATGACCGTTTATTTGGCTTAAGGAACAGACTAATTTTTCTGGCTTATAGAATTTAAACATCTGACGAATGACAGTGTGGTTGATTTTATTCATCAGCTAATTGCTTTGCCACCTGGAGCTGCAGCTTTATATATTCAGCTTATAAAAGATCTGAAAAGGATCTCAATTATTCTTTAATTTGTTCCTTGAATATAAAGTAGGAAAATCTGGCTTAATCAAACATTGTCTCAATTCTATTGGGATATGTCTAGTTACCTTATAACAAGGTAAGCTTTCATTTAATCATATGATATGATAATTCCCCACTTTCAAGCCAAGTATCCTCTTAGTTACAATCAATTTTCCACTGAAAAAATAAACATTGTCTCTTTACTGAAATCCCTGTAGAGGAAAATAGTCCTTTTAATGCAACTTCCTGTTAGTACCACCACCATAGGAATTTTTGTGTTGGAATTCATTAAAACCTCTCATTTGGCACTGATGGGTAACTTGTGATATCCTGAGTTTTTAGAAACTACTCTTCATACACAGGGCAATTTTTGGCATAGTTGGAAAAGTCTGATAATGAGCATTTGGGCAGAACGGCGGGATCAGCAATATCTGGGGGTTATCTTTTATTTTACATTATAATACAATTTTATTTTATATGGCATCCTCTGGAAACTGACTGCCCTGTAATCTTTGTACTTATTTTGACAGCAAATAACAGAGGGGAGAGAAGATCTATCAAGCACAAAGTAGCTTTTCTCCAAAGATTCTGTGTTTAAAAATTCTACATTTACATAGGCAGACAGTACTAAAGAAACAGACAGTACTGAAAAAATAACTGGGTCAGAGTCCTGCATAGACACACAACAGATATTTACCCACAACCGCACACCCCAATGAACCATTCCCAATGCTAGAGCACTTTCACCCATTACCAGAGAAAGCCTAGATCCACAGTGAGCTATAGAAAGGGTGCAGGAGAGATCAAGGGCAGTCTGTGTCCCTAGATGAGTGCAGTTTGTAGAGTTTACTCCCTGGAAATAGCAAGTTAAATTAAGTTTAAGATACCACCACACTGAATGTGAAGTAAATGTTAAGTATGTGTTTGCATGGGAATAACTGAGATGTAAAAAAAAAAGGGGGGGGGGGGCCAGAATGCAGAGAAATCCCTGTGAATTTGAACTGATGGAAAACCCTTTAACTCAAACCTGCTGCCTGGTACAGTCATGAGTGCCAAGCTAGACGTATCACTTAAAACTGAGAAATCCAAAGGCTAGCCTGGCTGAAAGAAATATCCTTCTGATGAAAATGACATGACAGGCACTGGAGAAATAATTAGATAAGGAGGCAATGCGAGGAGAAGCGCCGAAACAAGTTAAAAGGAAAACTTTTTGTACCAAGTCCTGAAACACTGTGGATCCAGAGGCAGGAAGGGATAACTGAACCCGCTAGTACTTCTACAGACAGAACAACTCATCCTGTAGCCACAGCACCGAGGAACTCTAACACCTGGCCACAGAAAAGGCAGGGGCAATAGCAGTACAGAAGGAAGAGAGTTTGAATGAGAGACACAGCTCCATCCAGGCCACCACGGAATGGTTGGCCAAATAAACGTGCTAATATGAGGAACATGCTTACGTGAGTTCTCAGATGAGGAAGAAGAGAAAAAAAAAAAAAAAAGATCACCCAATAAAGGAAGCCAGCAAAGAACTACCTAATGATATTATTTTGCATCTCTGGCTTTGGTAACATGTGGTCCAGCTCCAATTGCCTGCCTTTTTTTGCATGGGAAGCTCCTCATTCTGCATATCTGGAATTTCACAGCACTCTAATGTGCACTAATGGCATTAACAATAGTGATTTGTGTACTGACATTATACTTTATATTAATTGTGTTGAATAAATCCTTCAAATTGTACTTAGATTTGTGCAATTTGAACAACTGAGTTGCATTAAGAGGGAGCAGACACTGGTGAGGGATTTGGAGGAGAAGACTAACTTCCCCTGAAATTAATTTCTCCAGAAATTCAGATTCTCGCTCTCCGTGGAAGACTTTACATGCAGCTGGAGAGCCATGGTGTATAGCATGAATACAAACACACAAAGGCACTTTGAATTCAAAGGCCATTGACCTGAGTAAATACTCTACAAGAAACTTGGGATTCTTGTCATAAAAATGAGACAAGTGTTTCTGTATCCAAATTTTATACTCTGGATTCATGAGGCAGAGTGGAAGCTTTCAGCAAAGGAGCCTGGCATTTGGCAATCCTTCCGTGAGATCTCCCTGGAGCTCTCTTCTGGGGGAATGTCAACTTTGCTCCCCTCTAGCATCTGACACACATATGAGGTTGAAGCAACAGCTGACTTCTCAATTAGCTTTGTTCGCTGAATTCAGGCAATAATACCTATTTTTTTTAGCACTGAAAAGAAAGCCGGATCTTGGATGTGTTCAAGCCATTGTGAATTTCCAGTCTGTTTACTTGGAGAGGATTCTGTAAAGTGAGCATATTTCTATAAAAAGAAAAAATATTTCCAAAGCTAACACACAGATACATTTTCTGCCTTACAAATATCAAAGACCCAAATATGCTTCCTCAATGCAACCTGTGGTTTGTGTGTTATGCAACCCATAAACCATCCCAGAATATGGCAAACTCTGAATTCAAACAGGTTGAATAGCCACAAGCAGAATTTAGACCTAGATAGTCTGCAAAGACTAATTTCAGGGCAATATTTGAATAATAAAAAAAAAGATTCTAGTGTGGGCATACCACTGGCTAAATATTAATTCTTGCTTCCTAATGAACTTGCCTTTTCTGCCAAGTGGAATAATGCAATGCGATCTACAAAACATGACAGAGCATAGGAAGTGATAAGGTCTGTCCTGACTTTTATGCAGTGCCTAGCATAAGAACAGAGAGTACTTTAGTTTTCTAAGAGTGTAACAGCACTATGTCCAACAGAATGACTCCTGGCAGAAATGAGAAATATCTACTGTATACGTAAAACTGGAGTCACTATAAAGAATAGAAATGGAGTATCCTCTGCCACAGCTTCTAGATCATCCACCAGTGCTCACCCTACACTTTGAAAAACTGCCAGAAGCCAATAATGATAGCCATATCTATGTCATTAGGGTTCATATGTTTGTATATATATTTAGTAAACACAGTTATTTGGAACTCAGGTGTGCCCTTTTGGTCTGTTCCCATTCTCTGGTTATGAAAACAGCAAGAGACAACAGTAGCCCCATTAGATTTTGGCTAGCATCAGAGAGGCTGTCCTGGCCAACAAGGAGAGTGTACTTCATTCTCCCAAACATATGGCAGCTATCAAGTGGAGCACTCAATTAGAGCTGTTCAGTGCTCTCCCAACTTAATCTTTTTTCAATGAATAATCTTTTGTTTTCTTAAAGAAATACCTATCCATGAAAAACACATGTTTAATGGGGATTTGGGATAGCGTTTGCCTTATTAAAAAAGCAATTATTTTCATCTTCTAGCCTGTGTTCCTTTTTTTTTTTTCCTCCTCCATTTCTTGTGCCTCCAACAACTAGTAGGGAAGTAAAGGAGTTCCATCCTCCCCAGTTTTTAGGAACTGAAAAGCCTTGGAAGAGTTTCATTAAAGAAAAAAAAAGAGAAAAAGAGAGAGGGGAGAGAGATTTAAAATAAAAATAACTTGCAGAACAGATCGGATCTTTTTTCCCAAGTCTCCAAGCTCCAAGCATTGCCAGAGCAAGCAGTATGTCCCAGGCTCAAATTAAACACCATTGCCAATGGTCACCTCCTCTCACATTGATCTCCTTGCCAGCTTGCAGCCAGATCAGCCCTAGAGATCCTGACAGCACGGGCAAGGGATACTGTGATCTGAAAACCCACGTAGCTCAAGCATTTCTTTAAAAAATGATCACTCTACGTAAAAGTAGAAACTTAGTAGAGGGATGCAACTGCTGCTCTCCTTGCTTTGGCTGTTCTGAGTGAATAATTTGTACTCTTAAGCACATCACTTAATTTTGGTATAGACCAATACTATTAACAGTCTAGTTTTCAGGGGTAATAGTAAACTGAAGGTATGAGAAAGACTTCATCAGTTTTCATTTAAGTTCAGTCAGAGTTCCCATCTTTTCACCTTCTCATCACACAGAAGACAGGAGAAAAAGTAAGGAGAGAGGAAGAAAAAAATTAAAAAAACTAGGAAAGCAACATCCAAATTTTCTCTGCCAACCTCCTACCACAGCATGCAGCGACAGCTTTTCTACCAGCGCTGGCATGTAATTTTAATTCATTACATACAGGGCAGTGTCATTAAAATGGATATGCCCTGAATGGACACCACTGCTAGAAATTACTAATGAATTCATGTATACAGAGCTCAGCACCAGATTCAGCTGAGCTGATTAGATGAATGTATAACTCTCTCAGCTGCCCCTCATTCGATAGATGCTATTATTTTAAGCCCTAACAAACCTGTCTTCCACAAGAATTTAGTACCTCCTCACTTTTACTGAGGAACAGATTTACCCCTGAAATAAAGAAACACAGAAAAAGAGATATTATAGAAAGAGTCATTTCCAGTATAAGAACACAGTATTTCTCACTGTAGATCTTTCATTAGAAACCTTGTTACCCCTTAACAAGGTAGGGCTGAAGACTTTGGAGAGAATGTAATCTAAAAATGATGTGCATGGTGGAGAGAAGAAACCCAAGAAATATTAATATTAAGAAGACCACCTTAGGAAAACCAATAGATAGCACAGAGTTTGAAAGGCAATAACATTGCATGCACATAGGCCAAGACAATATTTTGTAGCAGACAATATCCCAGCAGAGAGCACAAGGCTGATAGTCCTCACACTACATAGCTCAGATCCAGGATCATTATATTAATTTGTGGGTATGATATTATGAGGACAGTTATTAATTAAAAGGAGGAACAGAGAAGTGGTCAGGCCACTTTCAAGAAAGACGGAAAATGGCATGCCTTAGGCTTGGATAGGCAACAACTGGGCAACTCCTAACAAGCTGCTGATCTTTAAAGGCTAGAAATCCCAGAGACAGAGAACTTGTTATTATAGCCACTGAGTGAGAGGAGGTGCACAACCATGGGCAGCTGAGAGGAACAGTGTTAACAAGCATCAAGCAGACTGGAGCTTTCACCGCTCTACCTCTGAAGTGGTCAAAGAGGATTGTGTGGATGGAGCACATGGAGGCTAGGCTCAGTGCGCTGCAATATAGCATTAGGATGCCCTCAGGGAGAATTAACAAACACGAAAACCACATCCACCATGATGTTCAAATAATGACTAAAACCTGCACAGACTACAAATGGATTAAATGGATAAAAATAAATCCTTGTCTGATTTATTCTCAACATCAGACCACATTTTTAAGATAGCTGAAATAAGGCAAATTATATCCCAAGCTTAAAATGCAAAAAGAGCTTTTGGTTTTGTTGTTGGGCGCTTGCAATATAAGCCAAGGAAAGAAAGAGTTGTGACCAATTCTTAAACAATAACCTCGAAGATGGGATGCTGCCACATGCTGTAAGTGTTCAAATAGCTTCCTTTACATGAGGTGATCTGAAGTTCAGCCTCCCACCTCCCAGAACAAAGCCATCAGAACCTTCTGGGGTACCTCCACCTCTCCTGTTGACCATGTTCCATTTTGCAGGCCCTGCTTGAATACTCAATCATAAAAATATTATTTGAAACAACAGCATTTATAGAAGACTACTGAAAGGTTGGATAGCTGGTTTCATCTTTTTTGCAGTGCTCTCAGAGAGGACATCTCCATGAAAGAATTCCAACTTCTTTCCACCATGGCCTAAGCTCACTTGGATCTCATCCCGCAAACATGGGTAGCAAAAGCTATCATTTCAGCAGTCCAGCAGGCCACTGCTGGCAGATAGAGCTCCCCGAGATCTGTCTTGCCCTAACTATACGCGGCCTGGTACCCACACTATCTTTAACCTTGGTTTGTTTACTATTACTGTAATCCCCTTTCCAAATGCTCCAATTAAAATGCTTCCAGGCATGAGATTAGTCAACTGTGTAGCTCCCTATCACAGCAAGCAGCACCAGTCATACTGCTTGAAGCTTTTGACAGAAGACTGGACAAAACACTGAAAATCTACTGTAGGGAAACATCTTGCCTCTAGGAAAGACAGGTACGTTGAACATCCCTCGGATACACTGCTGAAAATGGTTGTTGTGCAACCTTAACATTCCTTCCTTTTGAGAACGAGTTTTACACAGATCCTCTGGTTTTCTCAGTTGTGGATCTACTCTTCAAATTATCTGTTGATTAAGCCAGGATGCAAACTATTATTTCTTTTTAAACTTTTTATATGCACACACAGCATTAGCAGAAGTGTCATATTTCAGCCCTTTCCTTAATTTCTACAGATTTTAACCAAAGCAAGAAGGCATGATATTCCTCCAGCACATAGGGTTAAAAAAAAAAAAAAAAAATCTAAAGTGGTCACACTTAAGTTAATGGAACTGTACCCATATAAAACCAGTAAAGGTAAACTGAGCCCTGAATCAGATTTTCAAGCTCAAACGAACTAGCAAAAGGCTTGTGCGAATGATAGTATATGGAATGTATGCAATAGCTGCCTCGTCAAACTGGGACGCTATGTAGAGATAACATGATACTACAACCATGTACTTGGCTACAACAATATAGCAGTGCTGTAATTACAATAATGACCTCCCAGAGCTATTGTGTCTTTAATTAAAGTCTTTAAGAGTAACTACTGTAACATGAGCGTTCATCTACTTTTCAAAAAATTACTGTGTCATATTTCTTCAGAAAGTGAAAGGGAATATTTTAGTTCAAGTAGTTTTACAGAATGAAACCGTACGAAGTAAGAGGCCCATAGATGTCCTTTTAGCAGCACTTCAGACCAAGTAAATGCTTCTGTTCCCTTTCTTTCTCCTACTACTCTGCTTCCTCCCAGTGTAAACCGGGAGAAAGCAGGCAGGAGGGGCTACACAGAGCTAATATCACACCTGATTACACGGATGATAAAGCTGTGACAATAGATTTTAACCAGAATACAGTGCACAGCAGCAGTGCCACAAACTAACAGTTTTCAAGTTTCGCTTAACTCTTTACCACTCATCACAAACAAACTACTAAACTGTCCTTACTGGCGCCCACCAGCTCATGCTGCCTTTGGACGGGAGAGCTTTCCTGAGATCCCTTTCCATTTTGAAGCATTTTGAGCTACATGAATATTCAGCGTAAATGGGTATAGTCATGTTATTTTCAACGTCATTAACAAACTGTTATTTAGGGGTATTTTTCTAATAGTTGTTCTTCAAAAGTGAGGAATTCTTTCCAAAAATGTGCACGTATATGCAGAAGAGTTTCTGTCTGTTGTCTGAATGGCACCAGTGTTAACTCAAACACAGAGACTCTGAGTAGCTCTGTCAGTTCTACTTTATTTTAACAGACTCACAGGCACCGGAGATGAGAACAATTTTCTGCTTGTTTATTTGAGGGATTCTTATTCTAACTATGGAAACCTGACTCGGCCCAATTTCTACATCTTTTCAGTGTCTTCTTTGATATGAGTATTTTCACTCCACTTTACTACTCACCTCCATCAACTCAAATACCACATCCAAACTGATGAATGAGAAGAATTAAATCAAAACTAAAACCTATGGAAGTATTCAGGGAATTCAAAAGTGATTAGACTCTTCTGTGTTTCTGTATCACCACAAAAGACTCTCTACACTTTCTTGACATTGCACACCAGGGAAGAAACAAACACAAGATGATCTTACCTTTTCCCTGTAAACAAGGCAGGGACTTCAACTCAACAGCCAGCACTGGTTTAACTCAAGTGCTCTTGTTGCTGTCATCTTTCCAAAAGCACCCTCATCCCAGTGCCCTACTGGACTGATGTCTTCTCCAAGCCTTCTATTATTTCTCCAAGTGAGTGTATTCAGTTGCTTCCCTGTCTGGTCTGTAAAACACTGAAAATAACATGTTACTTGCATTAATATGCTACTTGAATCACTCCAGAGAAAAACAGCACTAAAAAACTTCTCCCTTGTCATCAGAAACAGTAACGCATCTTCTGCAAAGTCCTATTTCATTATTGTCTTTCTGACCTTCATCATGCTTGTTCTTTCCTTTACAAGATTTTTCATGAGCCTGGAAAACACACACCGTTCACATCACAAAACAGATGTCAACAGTTGCCTGAAGCCTCTTCCTTTTCCTTTCTTTACTACCATTTACTGGAACATTAAGATAGTACTACCTTCCCAAGCTGATCTCTGTAGTAATCCCCAGTTTCCAGAGCATGAGAGAAACTGATGTTGCATGGTTCTTTTCTGCTACTTCAGGTGTAAGTAATACTACTGTATCAGGTACACAGATGCAACCTCTTAGCAAATTCTAATCACCTGCCCACACACCATGCAAGTCTAGTGAGGTAATCAAGGCTGACACTGACTGGGAAAAAAAATTGAACAAAGTTATTTTGCATTATAACACCCACTGCTTTATTCATACTACAAACCAAATTTAGCACAAGCGGAGGGACTTATTGATAAATGCCTGTTACATCATGGACAAGCTATCTGTATAAAGATAGTTAAAGGAAAGATGTTTGAAATGGTTGAAGAGAAGCATTCTCTTTGTAAGCAAATAATTCAAGCTCTTCTAACACACCAGGAAGGATCTACAAGATTGGGCCATAACCAGCATTGCCCAGTGGGGTACCATACAAAAAAAAAGAAGTTTATCAAAAACTGGGTTTCTACTAGCAATGATGTAAACAAGGTCTTTTCTCTTGTGACTGAATTGAGGATGAGGAGGAAAGTGACAATACTTTTTTTTTTTAATTCTTTGGATTTCGGCTAACCAAAGGAAAACAAAGATCAAAATATAGCTTCCAGTATTTCTGCTCAATACAAGATTTCATAGTCCACCGAAACGATTCCATTTCATTTTTTGATTAACCCCTCCTTATGGGCAGCTAATTGTGAAATTAAAACACTTTTTCAAAAGCTCAAAGGAAAAATACTCTAACCTTCCCTAAATGAAAGGTATCACTTCAACATTTCAGAATGATTTTCCTTGTGTTTCTGCTTTTAAAGAATAATCCACCATCCCTTTGAGGATACAGCAATGTGATAGACACATCTTAAATTACTTCCCTAAGGTGAGAGATAGGAGCTCAGCCTTAATGAACCAGCCCTCTTGCCAACACTTTTGCATACCACCCTTAACCAGACCCTTCTCTCCTGGCTTGATGTGGAAAGGTCACTGGCCTTTTATCTGGAGAAGATAGCCCCTGCGAAGTCCAACCATCTTTTCATTTCATTTGACACCAGTACAACAGCCTCTGCTCAGCTGTTACAAGACAAGAACCTCTGAATGCCTGCTCACATATCTCTCTACTACAACTTGACAGGCTCACAGTGTGAAGGATGTGTTAGAGTTCATTCCATTTGGAAAAGAACATCTTTAACTGCTGAAATTGTATCTCTTTCTCTGTACAAGATGTGCTAAGTAATTGCAAGTTCTTCTTGACAATTAGAATCACATCCCAAGACTTGCCATTGATTTCAGCGAGCTTTAGATCAAGCACACATTTACCAAATGAGACTGTTTGGGTTTGATTTCTTCAAGGAATTTAGATCGAGTCCACAAATGCTACAGTACTCTCAGGCAGCAGCACAACGTGACCTACAGATTCTCATACTTTCACACCTTAAGCCGGATGGGTTTCCTCACACATGTATAATTGCCTCCTTTTTAAAACTCATTACATCACACAAAAATATTTAATTAATAAAATTCTTATTTCTACACAAGTTTGGTTTTTTTTAATTCTACTAGGCTGAATCATTCTCTCAGATACTACTTCTGGTTGATCTCTGAAACAGTTTATTTTAAAGCCATCCCAGGAGTGTGAAACAGGTATCTTTACAGAATTTTCTGAAATTCTATTCTCTCACAGCATATGTATCCCAACAAATAACCCTACATTCCCTAGGAACAGGAGGAGCCATTGAAAATTTTTTTAAGACATTTTTCTCTTATTTTGGGCAGAAATCCCTTTCATGAACTGAATATTAGGCCAGCTTTAGGCACTTCAGGCATGCAAAATACCGACACAGATGCAGTAGGTCAAACCCTTGTGACCACAGAAGCATCTATCTCCTAAAGACAAAAAGTAAAGCAAAAGTCAAAGTTAAGTATGTGACTAGTAACAAGAAATGAACAGACACATTCAGGCTTGGCCTCAGTGTCTACAAAAAAGAAGCTTTAAGAAAAGGCAGAAAAACCTGTGGACAGGCAAGTCTGAAGAGCAGACTGAAGGGGATGGAATAATAATCTGGCAGTGCAAACAAGGCTGTTGCCAACAGGAAGGGGCTAATCCATCCTCCTCCACTGTGGCAAATATGTTAAGAAGATATATGCTTAGCTTGCCGCAGAGGAGATTCAGGGAAAGACAGTAAGGGTACATAACCTGAAGCCTTCTAATGGTTAGGAAACTGAAGCTTGGGAACAGATTGCTGCGGCCTGGAATGGCAGAGGCTCCACCAGCGGTGGCCTTCGAGGACATTGCTTTCTCCAGAGCAGCACTAGCAGAGTTGATTCTGCCTCCAGGGAGAACAGCATAAATGACACCTGGATTCTTCCCAACTACTTAAGGCAGGGGCAGAATCTCACCTGCCAGAGATTTTGCTATTGATTTTAAATGCATGACGACTGCTTTCTTTTTCTAAACTTTCTATTGATGAGTAAATACAGCCTCAGAAGGCACATTTCTGCTGAAAAGAACACAGAACCTGTGGTTACAATGCCTTGTGAAGGCTATGCAGCTCACCAGTGATAGCAGAAAAGGTGGGGAATGGTTCCCCACCCCCAGCATTGTATGTTGTACATTGTTATATACAGAACTGCTCTTGTTGAGCCTGAAGTGAGCCAACTGGAAAGCAGACAGAAGCAGGTATTGATATTACACCGGAACATATTGTCACTGGTAGAGACAACTTACCGTCACCAAAGCTGCCAATTATTCCCAAGTCACTGATACATTATTTTTTTTAATCCCAGAGAATGATCTTCTGCTGGAGGCTTCTTCACACCCATGACTCTGAAGTATCCCTGGTGGCATGTTGGCTAATTAAGAGCAAAATCCATCTCTTGATGAAATAACACTGCCACTGAAAAAGAGTTCTACATGTAGAAAAAATGCTTAATCAGGCTGGAAGGAGCAGCATCCTAACACTTGCACTAAGCACAGGAAAGAGATCTACAGCTAGCAATTAACAATGATGAAAAGGACAGTGATTTAAAGCATATTGCCATGACATTTTTATCAAACTAAATGAGTTTGCTAGGCCCAGCGGCTGCATATGCTTATTGTCATTTAATGTTTGGATAGCAACACATCAGGCACTGAGTATCAGGAGGTGCCGAATTTAATAAGTCATTTTGACACTGGTGTGAAACGAGCAAATCAGCATTCTGAGGAATGTGTTCACACTCTGAGGAGACAGGCAGACATCCTAAGCATGTGAGGTGACACCAATCAACAAAAAAAAGGGGAGGCGGGAAAGAGGGAGAGAGAGATGAAAGCCAGGAGAAGAAACAGGCAGCAATACTCTGATGAAAAACTAGTTCTGTCCTGTCTCCTGGTTTGGCTGGTTGATGTCAACAAGGCAGATTTCTTTTCACTAAGGCTGAGATCCACTGCATATCTTTGATGGCATAAATCTCATGTATTATTTAAGCCCTACATGGATTATCTCAAATGAACTAAAATTAATGTCATGGAAACCTTTCAGGACTTTTTATTGCTTTAGCAGCAATGCAAAATTCCTGCCACGTGCACAGTTAATCAGAACTTGTTTTTTAGCACAACAAGGCTGGCTCTGCACACGTACTTTGAGAGCCTCTCAGACACATTTCTCCCTGAAGCCCAGAGGAGCTGTGCCTGTGTGAGCAAACTACGGCTCTGGCTTTTCATGACTTTCAAAGAACCGGCAGCAGTTTTGATCCTAGCTCCTCTGCCCTCTGCAGATTGGCTGCTTGCTCCATCCTTCGCCTTCCAAACCTCTTTATATTCTCTTTACCTCAGGGTATGTCTGTAGTGCAGAGGTACCTGAGCTAGCTATGAAGCTTGCCAACTCAGGTGCTGCTGTAGATGAGGTTGTGTGGAGCTCGGTGCAGACTAATTTACCCCTGCTGTCACTAATTCATTTCAAGCTAGTATAACCATGTCTACCTGACAGACCCACTCTCCACATTCATCCTTAGTACCATGTCCCCGTCCTCACCCCTTCACTTCCAAATATTCCATGTTTCATCACCTATCTTTTCAGTGGGGTGATCCCCTTCTAAATTAGTCCCTTTTCCTTCCCCCAGAAAACATTGGTACTAATTGAATAATTCTTTCGCATTTTGAGATTTATCTTAAACTGTGCCTTAACTACAGGGCTCACAAATTCCATTTCCCCTAGTCCCAAATACTCGAAAATGAAAATAGCAAAGTCTCAGAAGAAAAACATCATCTCCTTGTCTCGCAGAGCATCAGCAGGTACATTAGGATATGATAAAACAACTGTTATGATGCACACACTTAGGAACACAACGTAGAGTAGGAGCAGCATCAGGGGGATGAGGTGGAAAGGGAGGAAGAAGACAGGTGAAAGCATCCTCTTCCTATGTGCTGTAGACGTCCCATCAACAGAAGAGAGAATAGTCTACTTTCCTCACATACACTGTTTGGACTTACTTCCCCCCTAGTTTGGACTTGCACTCTTCCCCACAAAAGATCAAAAGTTTGAACTGTCAGGTAAATACATCAACAAAGCAAGAAAGGAGAAATGAGATACCACTGATACTGGAACCAAGTAATTCTATCAACATGTATAATCCACGTTTGATGGGGCATCCACTAAAAAAATAAGATCAGTTAATATTTTGCTGGGCTGATGGGAGGTCTCAAGAGAATCACAGAATCACAGAATGGCAAGGGTTGGAAGGGACCTCGGGAGATCATCTAGTCCAACCCCCCTGCTAAAGCAGGGTCACCTAGAGCAGGTTGCACAGGACTTCATCCAGGCGGGCTTTGAATATCTCCAGAGAAGGAGACTCCACAACCCCCCTGGGCAGCCTGTTCCAGTGCTCTGTCACCCTCAAAGTAAAGAAGCTCTTCTTCCTATTCAACTGAAACTTCTTATGCTTCAGTTTGTGCCCATTGCTCCTTGTCCTGTCGCTGGGCACCACTAAGAAGAGTCTGGCTCTGTCCGTGTGACATCCACCCTTGAGATATTTGTGCATGTTGATTAGGTCCCCTCTCAGTCTTCAGGTTAAACAAGCCCAACTCTTTCAGCCTTTCCTCATAGGGGAGATGCTCCAGTCCCCTAATCATCCTTGTTGCTCTCCTCTGAACTCTCTCTAGGAGTTCCTCATCTTTCTTGAACCGGGGAGCCCAGAACTGTGTCAGGTTTGCAACACCAAATACAAAACAGGCTGAGATGATCTCCCTACTTGTCACAGGAACTCCCCATCCCCAGATACTGCTGCACCTATTCCAGTCACAGATTACATCAAAAAGCTGGTAGCTATCTGTGTCTCCCCTCCACCCCCCAAAACCAGTGTGACCAAAACTAACACTGTCTTCAGTACAGCTTCGGCAATGAAGCAGAAGACAAACATTTTGGCCACAAGCCTGCTGCAAGAGATGGTACTTCATGCCTTGGGGAGATTCAGGAGACAGCACCTTCCACCTCAGCAGGGAAAAATGCTCTCCAAATCTCCCCAGCCTTCACACACAAGTGGGGTGCAGGCTGGGGGGCGTTTTACAGGCTTGAGGGGTGGGAATTCAGTGGGATCTCTCTGGCAGCACATGAGGACTCTGGGTTATTAAAGTTAAAAGTGTGCTATATTGGTTGTTAAACTTTTCAATAAGGACTGAAACGAGAGCAAGAGGGGCTCCAGGACCACAAAAATCCTAGTAACAGGAAGAGCCATATACAATGCCGGACACGGAGCAAGGGACATGCAGCTGTGAAAGACCGAGTCGGTAGGAGGAGGACTATTGAGCATGCAGACTCCAAGCGGATCAGAGCCATCCAGCCAGAATGTGCTGGGAGAAGAAGGGGGGAGCACTGGTGCTCCACCAGGTATGTTACTCTTCTCAGGGCCCAGAGTACATCCCCTTCTAGGATTTAGTTGGCCAAGCTAAAGAGTTTAGCTGGCTGAGTCCAAGGTCAGCTCCTGCACTGATAAGAGCTGTTGTGAAGAAAGCCAGAAGTGAGGACCTGCCCCTCATTTCCCTTGGCAACTGCTTTTGAGCCAAGGCTTTACTGCTGGCCCCCACCTTTGGTAACTGTCAGGGAGCGCTGGCTGCTCTGCCAGGGACGGGAAGCCAGGACCGGAGCGGGGTAATAAAGCAGGCACAAGCACTGACCTCACCAACATGTAGTTGGGATGGAAATCAGCAGGTCCAGGTCAAGATCAGGGCAAGAGACAACAACCAGAGTCAGACACAGTCCAGGGATCACCCAGCCAGTCTGAAGCACTGGGGCAGGTCTGATGTCAAGCCAGGAAGCCCATCCAGCAGGCCCAGCTCAGGGTCAGAGTTGTGGCAGTACGAGACCGTCGCAGATACGGATGCTGCAAGGTGGCGATGGAGCACAGGTGGGAGCCAGCAGTAAAGCCCCAGCTTAAAAGCAGTTCCCAAAGGAAAGCAACAGCAGGCCATCACTTCTAGCTTTCTTCACAACTGCTCTTATCAGAGAAGGAGCTGACCTTGGATTCTGCCACCTAAACTCTCTAACCTAGCCACCTAAAATCCTAGAAGGGGCTGTGCCCCGGGCTCCTCAGGCCCCACATCAGTTGTCTCTCACTGCTACTCACAGAAAAGAGCATGAGAGAGAGGTTTGATGGACCAGGTTGTGTGCTCCATTACTACTCATTGTAAACTCTAGCAAGACTGAGGTAGAAGAAAGGAAAAATTGCTGAAGGCAACACCAGTGCCTGTTACAGCAAGGTTCAAAGGCCGCCTGTCAGCTGAGGAAAAGTAAGTTCTCAACACTCCGAAATTCAGTCTCTGTGACCATGGGTTGCAACTATTTTTATTTCCTTTAGTATTCACAAGCCAGCTTATCTGCATCCCAAGTCCCTGCAGGGAAAGGAGCTAGAGCAAAAGGCAGAGAGGGAGGATTTCTAAGACCTACGCATCCTCCATCCTTGGGAGGCAGGGAGGAGGGGAGAGAATTAACTATGGGCCCAAATTGAACATCACGTTCTTTCATCCTTCATGGAAAAGGTATATCCAGGCATCACACCAAAGCTGCAGTCTGTCTTCAGGCTGCAGCAGTTTACACAGCCCAATTTAAAATGCCTTGCATCCCCTGGAATGTGTAAAAGGTGCAATAAATTTTTTACTAGCTGAAATTGTAATAGACTTTTCCCTCTTTGGTCTTTCCTCCCACACTCTTTCCTAAAACCTCACAGTTCAGTGTGTGGGCAGCACAGCCTTTTCCCATCCAGTTGCTACACCACAACTAGGCAGCAAAGGCATATCAGCCCAAGATGAAAAGAAGGCTTTTTGAGTCCTTCATCCTTAGTTAATATCTTTTCCTTCCACGTAGTTACATTGGCACTAAGTCAATGCCCAACAGGGCAGTGCAGCAGCTCTGGCTGTCTGATGGGAAGATGGTGCTAATGCAGCCTCATGGTTAGCTGCCAGATGCAGCACGAGCAGTGCACAGAGTCCTCACATCCCTGAAGAAGAGTAAGAGCTTTTCCTCCCTGTTCTCTGAGCTGCTAGCATGCACAATGCTGCACAGCATGAAATCCAACACTGTCCCTAGGCTTGCATCACCAGAGGTACAATTACGTCATGTTGTGAGTAAATGTTTCAGAAGAGACCAAAGACAACTTACGTAGGACCTACCACTTGGGAAGGAGCATGAGTGCACAAATATATCCCTTTGCTTCCAGCTTAAAATGAAATAGAAGTGATACCAGATACGCTTTCCAAAACAGTTGCAGAGTCTGCAAGCACTTCTACTTTGCTCTGTGTGCAGTAACCCATTTTGTACCTGCTTTTTAAAACACTGACTCCTCTCTACCCCTACATAGCTTGTTGTTATGTTGCCTCATTCCAGTCAGGTTGCACCTGCTAAGTATGCTCTAAATCAGGGACACCACCCAGAGAGGAAAGTACTATTCAAGCTAAATAGGAACAGCACAACTTAGGCCCCAAGTGAGATTTACTCTCCACATCTTCAAGCCCAAACATCTCTAGCTCGTCATTCTTTCATTTTGAGGTGGAGAAACCAGAATATTAAATCCCATCAGGAGATGCCCAAGCATGTCTGATATTTTTCCTTTTTTTTTTTTTCCCCTAGCCTACCATAAAAATCAGTTTCCCCACGGTTGCAAAAAAAAAAACCACCTGACACGATCCAAATGTTGAAACAAGTGACAAGTGAGCCGTATGCCACGTTTTGTTTCACTAAAGCAGGTACCACAGATGGAAAAGAGAGTGGTTTCCACTTTAAATAAGAATGGCACTGAATTATACAGCTCAGATATGTAACTCTGCATGCATCAAGCAGTTGAGAGCAAGTAAAGAGGTGGCAAATGGACACACTTATGGTCTCCTGTTGATTTTCCAGTCAAGCTATAAAGATACGTGCTTGGTTTCCCTCCCAGACTGGCAGCTTTTGGAGTGACAATCTACAGTGTGGCCATATATGACACAACAAGGTTTTGCGCACCTCTAAGGAAGGGCAGATTCTAAAGGTGGTGTGAGCTGGTGAAACACTCACTATTTCATGTTCCTGCTACAAGCAGCCTGCAGACATTAGTTGAAACTTCCAGGACACTACAGAGATAAGAAAGGTCAATTTAGAAGCATCAACAGGTTGAATCTAAAAACAGAAGAAACACCCTCTTGAGTGCCTCCTGACTCCACCAGTAAACATCTGCTGGCCAAGGGGACAGCACTGTTATCAACTCCTACTTTGACCTCCAAAGGCAATTCCGCTGCTCTGACATTAGCTGAGGAACTACAGTGGCTGGCAGAGAGGAGCCAATGCTGGGAGACTGGAGACCTCCTCCAAAAAATGGAAGTTAGATCATGGATGGACCTGCCATCATCATGGAAGTCATTAAAGATGAGAAGCAAAAGGAAAACATAGCCTAAGCAGTAATAAAAAAAATTTTTGTATTCTCTCCCTCCAGGTCTTCACTAACAAAAATAATTTTGTTTTCTGAAGACCTGCCCGGGCATTGCTAATGCACAATATTTTACAGCATCCATTGGAGGTAAGAATACAGCACTGCTGCTTCCTACTAAAACAGGCTGTGAACTGCCCTGTATTCCTGAATTTTTCTGCTGGTTTAACTCTACTCTTTCATTTTAAAATATCTTTGTTTCCATGGGCATTAGGTATAGACATTTCATGCTGGCTGAGGAAGCTATATGATGGGAAATTAAATTTTAATGGTTAGCACACAAAATAAAACAAAAACCCCATATGGCACAGAAAGTCTGGATTAGCTAGAACTCTGAGTGGAGAATCTCAGTGTCCCACGCAGCTGCTTTCTGGGTCCTAAAAAAAGGATCCAAATTAAAGTTGTACTAATTATCCCCAGGTGTAGAATGAGAGCTGGTTTTCATTTCTTTTCAATCTGAACCAAAGGGCTGTTTTTCAGCCTAGATTAATTTGTCCAGAGGGCCTTTAAGGGGTGTGGCTTTAATTTGCATCTGACTTCAGTTTCAGGGTTCCTAGCAGTGGCACTTCTCTGAACTCTTATCAAATTAATTGAGCACTCATGCGTAACTCAATTGGGCACTCATGTGTGAATTAATTGGGCATGCAAGCATGAAGCAACTGGGTTCTCATGATGATGGCACCAACATGAAACGGTGAATGATGAGCTTAATTGATACAAACTTACTCAACCCTGCAATTTATGCCCAATACATTCTACCCTCCACCTCTGTGAAAAACACACAGGAACTGTTTCAACATCAATCCATTATAAACTCTACTTTCAACATCATCACGATCTTAATATACACCGATTATAAAAGCCACTCTTACTCCTGTGGACCAGGCAGCAGGGATAAGCACTGTATCGCGCACACTTTGACCTCCGCAGCACTACAAGCTGCTCGTTCTGACCAAGGGCCTCCCTATTGCGCAGAGCACTTGTTAACACCTCTTTTAGCAGGCCCTTACTCTAACACCAACACCCTCAGCTCGACTCCCCAGCTCTGCCAAGTGCTCCTGGGCTCACTGGTGACCCACTTGGAGCACACGGCTAGCCTCTCTGCACCCCACAGCACAGAAGCATGCAGCTCTCCGGGACTTTCCCAGACCCACTGAACCTACAGGGAAGGTGCTCTGGGATCCCTCATGGGGACACAGCCCAGGCTTCAGGCCACCGGGGCAGGGGCTTGAAAACCTTCCTTCCCTCCCTCAGGACCTTGCTCTGGTAGCCTTGAACCCTCCATTTCCCACCAGCTTACACACTGTCTGCACCTACCCCCTCCAGACCTGATGGACCCACCGCAACACCCCAAACTCTCAATATCGGAATCAATGCTCCTTATGAGCCTCAAAGTCACTCAAATTATTGCAGTCCCAGGCCATGCCAGGCCTGGGTGCTGCCTGCATGCTCCACCAATTACTGTAGTGTGGAAAACAGCCTCCACTAGGGGAACTTTTACTTAAGTTGAGGAGATAAGAAGTAAGAACACTTAGATATTGTCATTCCTTCATCTTACTATTTATTTTTACAGTCAGAGTTATTCTTGTTAAAAAACGTTTAGCTTGAAAGCACAAATATGTCTCCTCCTTACTATAAACACTTTGTCTGCGGGAACAAAAAGACTGTGAGAACTTGCTGGCAGAAGCAAGACAAGTTGCCTTAACAAGACTCAATTCATAATTATGATTTTCTCCCTTTGTGACATTTAAGCACATCTGTCTAGAAGACAAAATATTTTGTGGCCAGAAGAGGCCACAAAAATGATCAGAGGGATGGAACACCTCTCCTATGAGGAAAAGCTGGGAGAGCTGGGGTTGTTCAGCCTGGAGAAGAGAAGGCTCCAGGGAGACCTTATTGTGGCCATTCAATACTTAAAGGGGACTTATAAGAAAAATGGGGACAAACTTATTAGCAGGGCCCGTAGCGATAGGACAAGGGGTAATGGTTTTAAACTAAAAGAGGGCAGATTTAGACTAGATACAAGGAAGGAATTTTTTCACGGTGAGGGTGGTGAAACACTGGAACAGGTTGCCCAGAGAGGTGATAGATGCCCCATCCCTGGAAACATTCAAGGCCAAGCTGGACAGGGCTCTGAGCAACCTGATCCAGTTAAAGGTGTCCCTGCTCACTGCAGGGGCATTGGACTAGATGACCTCTAAAGGTCCCTTCCAAACCAAACTATTCTACGATTCTAGGATTCTAGTTACTGCCAGTTAACACAAACTTCTAATCCCTGATTCAGGTGTTGAGAAAGAAGAAAACATAAGCAATTAAGCACTTAAGAAAGCACTTCTTTTTCCCCCTTTCCTAGACTCCAATTAAGCCAAATACACCTTCCTAATCTCAGCTTCTTTTGTTTGCACCACTGGTTACACTCGGTCCATCCTAATAATTTTAGTAAACCGATAAGACAATGCAGGAGGTTAGGGTTGTGCACACAACAGTTTCTTGTGTCTGCCACTGATTCACGCATCTCAGCAGGTCTCTTCCGCTTCCCCTGGCTTCCCAGTGTCACTGTGCTGGCATAGGTCACCCACGGCCACAGTCATTCAACGTGTCCCTGCCCTGGTGTGTGTTGTCCATAGGCTGCAGTGATCCAGACACACATCCCTTGGGCGCAGAGCATCCTCTTCCATACATGTCTCCTCCAGCATTTCCTCATACTGTCTGTGCTGGGGCAGGGTGGGCTCCTCTGAGGGCCTGGCATTTTGGGATGCCATATCACCTTCAGAGCCAGCTACCATCTGCACAGAGCAGTTCATGGCCACCTCCCACACGGGCAACACTGCAGCCTCCAGATGCCAAACACTGCCTCGTGTGTCCAGTGTGGCACCCAGGTGAACTCGTGGCACACCTGGGGGGTGAACTCATGGCGTGCTTGTGCATGCATTAATTGAGCATTCATGCATGAGTAAATTGGGTGCTCATCTGGAACTAATTGGGCTCTCTAAAATTGGGCACCCGGGTGCAATGAACTAATTGGGTGATCAGCATGACTAATTGGGCACCCATCCCATGCATGGACTAAATTGGCACTCATGCATGATCTAATTGCGTGCCCACGCACAAATGCAGTAAACCCTGCAATTTAATCTCAATACCTTCCACCCCTTACCTCTGCAGAACACACATTTAAGAGCTGTTTCAACACAAATACATTACAAACTCTACTTTCAACTTCCTCACAATTCTAATAAGCAGTAATTATAAACTTCATGCTTCCTCCCTGCAGAAGAGACAGTAGGGATTAAGTTCTGTTCTTTGTCACACAAACCGCCTTATAGTGGCTAACATCATAGAATCATTCAGGTTGGAAAAGAGCCTTAAGATCATCGAGTCCAACCACTAACCTAACACTACTGAGTCCACCACTAAAGCAAGTCCCTAAGCGCCACATCTACACAATCAGAACCCCCTAGCCATCACAAACTCTACCCTTTGTCCTGCTAGACCAGACTGTATGGGGTTAATACCATAACAAAGTGTGCATGCATTTACTAAAATTCTGCCCCTGCCCCCTGGGAACCAGATTACAGAGTTTATCATCACAGTCTGAATTTTTAGCTTTTATGAGCTCCACCCCTTGCCCTGGTGGACTGGATTACTGGGGTCAACCCTATCACAGTCTGACTACATGTACTCTTCACAAACTTCAACCCTCATCCCCTTGGATCAGACTGTAGGAGTTGATAATATAACAATCTGAATGCATAGGTATTATTATGCCCCTCAGGGCATAAATTGCAGGGTTTACTGCATTCATGCGTGAATGTCCAATAAAGTCACACAGGGATGCCCAACTAGTTCACGCTCAAATGTTAAACAGGTTGATGCATGAGCACCCAATAAATATGTGCATGAGTGCCCAATTAGTTTAGGGTCCAATTATCCTTGAGTGCCCAATGAATTCAAACATGGGCACACAATTAATTCACATCCAAGTGCCAAATTAATTTATGCCAGGCCGCCCAAGTAGTTCATGCATGAGTGCCTAGTTAGTTCATGCATGAGCGTCCTGCAAACTTTTTTGGCACAATTAATTCATGCCTGAGCACCCAATTAGCTCACACATGGGCAAAGATGCCCCATTAGCTCACACATGACTGCACAATCAGGTCACGCATGATCACTGAATTCATGCATGAGAACCTGACCATTTCATGCATGATTGCAGAGTTCACTTGAGATGAGAACCCATTTTACTCATGCATGAACGCTCAATTAGTACATGCATGAGCACCTGATGATCTCACAAGCACCACACTGGACACATGAGGCAGGCTTCAGCATCCAGAGGCTGCAGCAGGGCCAGTGTGGGAGGCAGCCATGAACTGCCCGGTGCAAGTGGCAGCTGGCTCTGAATCTGATGTAACTGCCCATAGCATCCCAAAATGCCAGCCCCTCAAAAGAGCCCACAGTGCCCCATCACAGAGATATTTAAGAAAGAGCAGCAGGCACAAAGGGAAGGCATACATGGGGAGATGGCAGAGGAGAAGCATGGAGGGAGAGATGGCACTGATGATGTACAGGGGACACCTGCTCATGGACGGAGGCACTCCATGCCTGAGGGGTGTCCCTGCAGGACTGTGGCCTGTGGGTGACCCACATGAGAGCAGGGACACCCTTGAGGGACTGTGGCCTGCAGGCAAGCCGCTGCCTGGAACTCCCACAGCTTTTCATAGTTAGTAATTCCCTTCTGCTGTGAGCTGGTGAGGCAATGGGCAGCACAGGAGGGTGGGGTTGTGTGCATAACAGTTTGCTGCCGCTTTTCATTGGGTTTCTTCCACTCCTTTTGAACCCCAGTCTTCCTGCCCTGGCATGGACTGGATGAAGGGCAACACATCATTCCTGTTCTCAAGACACAACTAAGCGGGTTTTTTTTCATTCAGTGAAAACTGCACTTAACATTCTTCACTGTCTCTTTTCTTAGCAATTATTCAGAGGGCCTTGCAAAAGTTCACAGTATTCACAGCAATATAAAAGGTCAAGCCATAAGCCCTCAAGAACATGCACAATGCTGAAGATTAATGTTTTATTCCTAAGCACCAGTGCAAAAAAAAACTGGTTCAGTGCAATATTCACCACACTGCATGAAAAAAACCAAGGACTTAGATTGTCAAGCATATCCCAGTACCTCCTGGACTACTCTTACACCATTCTAGCCAGGCAAAGCATTCAGCAGTGCAACACAACTGCCTACACCAGAACGATAACCCCTTTGCAACAGGCAGTCTGGACTGTATTTGGGAGCCTGGCTCATTTACTGCATGTTTCTGCCAAGATATATCTTAACTTGCAGCTGACTTTGAAATGCAAACCATTTAGCAACCCATAATATGATGCTTTCTAATCTCTAAAATCCCACACTACCTACTAAAGGCAGGAGGCTTGGGCCTTGAAATGCCAAAGTGTTAACAGAGTTGCATTGACAGAAACAGCATTTGTTTTGAAAACTCTTCAAGTGTATTGATACCAGATCAGGGCCCATCAGAGTCTGTCAGCTGAAAGTCACTTCTCATGTTCCTCTCCGTGTTGACTGCTGTACTTGCTAAGATGTCTCTCAAGCTATGCAAGTCATGAGGGAAAAAGCTGTAAACTGATCAGAGGGAAAAATAAGCCTACTCTGTGGCTATGTCTTGCCAGTGCAGAACAGCTGGAATTTGTGGCAATACTGGTTGTAAAAGTACTGTTTCAGTGTGAGCTTAGAACTGTCACATTTCCAGAGCCCTTTCCATCAGGAAAGGGACAAGTATTTCCTCACAGACGAGAGAAGAACATCTACCCCATGCAACAGCACCAGCCAAAGGTTTGCCCAAAAGCATATGCTGAATCAGAGAGGAATGATGCCTCATGATGCCTCATGTTGCTGAGATTATTTAAACCCTGTGAGCACTGTTTCCTCTCCAAATATGTACGTATCAGTTTAACATTGCTGTCTACAATGTCAGATAATCATAATTTATCTCAGCTGGTATCCCCCTGTTTAAGGGAGCCTCCAGCAGGCATTTACCCAGGCAAGTAAAAGAACCGAAAATGAAGGGCTGGAGAATGGGAACCATTCTTTGTGTACTACTGTTTACTGTTTTTGTTAAAACTTAACCAGGATTGACAGAGAAAATGGCTGGACAATCTGAGCATGTACTTAGAGGCATGCTGCATCAGTGGCCCCATGGAAAAGAGACTGCCTCTTCCTCCACCAGGTAAAAACGTGCTCCCACCCTGCCTCCCATGTCTGTCAAACTACCTGAAAATGCTTGCAGTGGCAACTCCATTCCTGGGCACCGGGGAAATACAGTAATGCAGCGCAGGAATTCTGTTCCCACGGCTGCAGAATGCCTACTTACACGGAGCTTTTACTTGGCCAACTCGTCTCCTGTCTTCTGGAGAGCCACTCCGCGCCACTTAGCTTAACCACACACGTCTATCTTATTACCCAGACCCAAAATTAGCATGAAAAATAAATAAATGCTATATCACAAGAGCCCAGTGTTTAAATGCACTCTCATTCCCTACCTCAATCCGAATTTCGCATTCTGCTACAAGCTGACAAGATAATTGTTAGGTAATTACACTGTCTTCATTTCCAAGTGCAGCAAAGATGCAGCAGCAAGAGAATGTACTGGCATGATAAAAATTACATGTTTGTCTGCTTTTCAAAAATTATCCAGCTGGCCTATATATTACCAAATAAGTAGTGGGCTGGAAGGAAATGATGGCTGGAGAATGCTTCAGAGCTCTGTTTGCTGTTCTTGTTGATGTTATTGGCACTTGCAGCTACAATAATAGAGTAACAATAAATAGCAGCTCTCTGCACTGCTGCTTCCCTTACATACCAATGTTGGGACACCCCATGTGTGACACCTGCTGCCACCAATGGAAGCATTGGCACATGGGAGGCACAGTGCATGCAAGAGAGGTGAGAGAACTCAGGAGGCATCACCAGACCTTCATCAGCCAAACCTCCGGTAGCAATAAGGTAACTTCAGCTGTTTCTGGTGTATTTCTACACTACAGTTATCGCAGACCCAGTAGGTCTACCTGAATCAACTTTAAAAGCAGCTCAATCCAGGAGTCCAAACTATGCCCAGGAAGAAGCAAAGTAGCCTGCAAAAATCCCGCTGACAAAGGCCAGCCAGGCTGTTGTGCCTCTCCTCTGCCAGCATTCAAGGGAGCCAGTTTGACACTAGTCCGCATGAGCAGAGATGGTCTAGGAGAACGGCTGTTCTTGCACCAAGGTGTTTTCAGTATCACTGATACCATGACAGCACCACAGAGTGGGTATTTCATCGCTGTAGCTGCTCTGAGGACAAACTGCAAGATGCATGAGTAAGTACCATTCCTGGTCAAGATTTCAGCAATCAGTTATGAAGGACTGCCTTCCCTGCTGTTTAGCATAAGCCACAGCTTTATTGTTCCCAGGAGGCACTGTGCCAGTTTAGTGGGAGACACCAACTCATCATGAAGCCCAGCCCATGAAAGAACACAGTTTTTACCCACATCCAAGTAGTACAGCTGCCTAGGCAAACATGGCATAAAAATCAGACTGACCAGAAATAGAATTTTTATTTGGTTCAAGACATCAAAAGTATTTCCCTTTGGATTAAAAAATTTAATTTTTGATCTTCATATAAAAGCCTGAAAAAATCCTATGTGGAAATTTCATTTTCCCTCCCAAAGACCACATAAGAGAATAACATATCAATGGACAAACCACCAGCACTTCCAACCATCTTTTGTAATTCATTTCCTGTTTTGTGACTGTTCAGTGAAAAAATGAGCAATCACAGAGAGAGGCCTGAGTCTCCCGGGTCTATCTGTATTACCTATGGAATCCCAGATGTCATGTAATAATCAAGTGATTTTGCTTCTTATATATTTTAATTGCTGTGTATCTTGCTTGGTCATGAAAGTTTCCTCTCAAGCTGTAAAGCACTCCAAAGCCCAAAACTGTAACACCTGAGCCACCAGCATCTGATTTAATGGTATTACCAAGTGCTAAGCACAGTTACATCTCGTTGTTGAGTTTTGGAGCTTGGTGTTACAAGGCATCCGTGGCTGCTGATGCCATGGGGACTTGGTAGTGAACAGCAGTGCAGCAGGTCCTGAATTGTCTGCACTGGATGATTTGGGCACTTCTTTTGCTTTTTATCAAGAAGCTTACCTTTGAAAAATTTGGATGTCAGTAATTAAAGTGCGCCACTTTCAATGAAGCCTTAGCCAGGAACATTTTTACTCTCCAAGGCAAGTTTCTAGTTCAAGGTGGAGGGAGGTGTTCAGAGCAGGGAGCCTAAGTTTTTCTTATTCAAGAGTAGTGCTGCCACACAAGGTTCGCTGGTGTTAGGAAGCCTGAATCTGTTAACCTGTGTGTCTCTCCCCTCCTCTTCCCCACTCCTCAGTTTTCATGAAGCACTAGACTGAGTCTGAAACAGGAAATAGTTTTACATTTCCTATCCACCTCTGCCCAGCACATTGAAGGAGCAAGTCATTAATTAATGGGGACCATATCCTAAAGCAACCCAATTCAAACTTTTTGTCCTGGGTTATTCCTGCATATTTCAGTTACTAGAATTTTCAGCCAGGGCTAGTAGCTGATGACTGCTTTTGCTAATCATTGGTTTGATCATGTCTTTCTCCTCTCCTTGAGACACTCAGAAGTTATCCCTGGGGGCACAGGTGGGGTTGAGAAGGCAGTCAGGCAGTGGAGAGTTTGATCTCCTGTGCTCCCTATTTCACAAAATGATCTCACATGTTTGTGAGCAACAGGGATGGATTTGGATATTACAGAAGGGGAGACCTGAGGAGTGGTGTGTTACTGGGAAGGAGGGAAGGATGGAAGAGTATAGATGGGGATGGGCTGGTAGAGAGCAATAATTTCAAGCCACTGGCTGCAACTGCAAGCAGTGTATTCCTTTCACTGTATTCCTTTCACTGTATTCCTTCTCACTGAAAGTCTGTTTCCACCTGAGCTAGGCCTGTTAGGAAATCTGCTCAGCAGAGTCATTGGAATAATGACCTAGATTCAGTTTGAGATGCAAAATAGGTCATTTAGATCACTCCCCACTGGCACCTATTTCCTCTCAGAGAATACACAGGGCCACAGGTGACAGCTGCAGCTGTAGACACTGGAAATGTCCACACTGAGCAAGATGAACCTCAGCCTAAACATCTCAAAATCATCAGTGTGTTTATCATCTCAGCATTCCTGAGAGGTATGGCAGTACTACTCTTGACAAAGTGAGGCAAGAGAAATCCCAGCATACAACCTCAGGCCTAAAATTCAGGCTTAAAAATGGGAGCCTTGGTTTCCTATGGCATCACTGAAGCTTAACAGAATGTGATACAGAGTGATTTCCTAAGCAAAGTGACTTGAGCCAACTCACTTAGGAAGTAGATTGCAGGAAATGGTAAATGTCTCAAGTACATGTACCTACATGTGCAATCAACATTTTTTTTTTCCCAAGTCAGTATGTGGGGGACCTAAATAAAAAGTCAGAAGCACACAAGAAAACAACAAAAGCCCTGAAAATAGTCAGAGAAATAGATTCTGTAGTCTTCCCAAAAGGAGATATGCTTTTCAGTAGGTGCTTCTTGATTTGGATGGAGTCACTGTATTTGTTTCCCAGCAAGGAGCCTAGAAGCCCTAAGATAGTCTGAGCTGATGGAACACATCTCAGCTGTTCCCCTAGTTTCCTGCACTTTCCCTGTATAGGAATCCAGCACCTTCCCCATGAATCCTGGCTGTATTCCTTCAGGAATATTCCCACCATGACAGGCTGGCTTGTACAACTGACAGTTCAGTGGGAAATCCGTAATGACTATACACCTAAGGTCACAGCTAGGACCTGAACTGTCACTAGCTGTTCAAAAAGTCTAGGGAACTATAGGAATTTTTTACTGAGCCTAATCTCAGCATTAAAATAGTATGTATCAGAAGCTATGAAAAGCTATTAGTTACAAGAAGGTCTATACTGTATTGACTGGGGGAGGAAAAAAAGATCTTGCAATAGAACCAGCCTGAAAACCACATCATCCCAGAAAGTTTGTGCAGCTTGAGACAAATCAGTCAGCCCATGCACCAAATTCTCTACTGTTTTTCTGCTGTTAAAAAAAAAAAAAAGTGCTTTCTTCTGTAGGAGGCTGGGCTGACTTGCACTGTGTACAACCCGGTCTGACCCAGTGGAAGTCAAAATTCCCAGTGCTAACACTGCTACAGGCTATAATAAAAGGGAGGATCTCTGTCCTGCCTAACCTTCAGCACCTATTATTTTTTTACTCAAGTTTGGAGCCTTAGGTTCTCCACCAGGACCACAAAAAGGCATTCTGACACTCATGGCAGGATATTCATTTGGCAGACTAATAAACAGGCATGATTTTTTTTAATTTCTTTTTTTTTTAATTTGAAGAGATTTATTTGTCTCAGCTTTGGTAGCCACCACAGAGGTACACATAGAGTAGGTCTAGATTTCCTTCAGCTTTCCTGCAAGCCAGCTTTCTTTAGACATGAAGGCACCACATCAGTACACCCGACTGAAGAGCTTTCATTTGATTTTTTTTTAGAGAGCGTCTGAATCTGGATGCCATGAGGACCTACCAATGTATATTCAATGCTACAACTTAGTGGCTTAAATATATGAGAAATAACAGAGGCATATATGTCATATTCTTTGGGGCAAGCTTTAAATAGTCTCAGTTTATGAACCTTACCGCACCGTCTCAGGGATACACTCCAGCTCCATCATTTGAGATGTTCTGAAGCTTCTTTTATTCTGTGCCAGGATGTCTGCAGCTTTTCACCCATCTTCAGATATTTCCTGCATGAGACATGCAGTGCCAGAAGAGAAGTATCTGGAGAATCTTCTCAGCTGAAGGGATAAAAAGAGCATTGTGAGTAGACAAGACAATTTCAGAACACCTTTATTTTAAACAAAGGACTATTGATATAGGACTCTAACCAAAACCCGTCACCAGGGAGAATTTATCGCAGTTAAACCCAAGAGCCTGGATGTGTATTGCAGTGCCATAATTTACAGTTCAATAGCTTTGAAAAATAAACTAAGATTCTTGGAGGAAAGAGATTAAAAGGTGCAGAGGTGGAGGATTTCAACAGTTCCAGGATCTTTTTAGTGGCGGAGGAAGCACTCTTGCGACATCGCCCACAACCAGGAAAAATATAGCAAGGCACCAAAGCATGCTTAAACCAAAGAACCTTGTCTCATCTGCATAAGGGTGGTGTAATTTTCTCAGCCTCCTTGGTACCACAGTCCAAGAGCACCTCTGAACATTGGTGACGCAGGCAAACTGCTGTTTTGTTCAGATAACCCAGGGAAAGGAAAGGCGAAGTGAGGTCCAAAACCACAGCTGACATGAACCAGCCAGCTCCCTCAAAGTTAGGAGAGTTCATCCAGCTGAAGACTAAGCCCTGTTAATATATAGTTTTTCTCCTCAGAGGAGTGAAGTTACCATTAGAGAAAAGCTTTTGGGGTTGCCTTGTTAAAGCAACCTTGATGAACCTTGCCATTCATAACAGCAGCACATTTGAGCACTGCAGTCCCAAATAAATCAAAACATGCCAGGATGCCTGCAATTCTTAATCAACATTTTTGAGTTTCCTCTTCCCAAACACCACCCTTAGAAAAAAAAAACCAGAGTGGATGCCAATTTGCCTGCTGGTGCAAATGAGTATACTTCCACTGAAACTGAGAAGCTTCAGCCAATTTAAACAAGCTAAAAAATGTGGATCTGGTGCTGTTTCTGCTCCTGCTTAGAGTGGTTTTCAGATCCTGCAGAGCTCTTGCAGGATGAGTAACAATGAGATGGTTATCTCCTAAAGCAGCCTTTATGCAAAGGTTTGCAGTCCTTGACAGAGGAGATCTCATTACCCATGAGTTTTAGTTCAGGCAAAGGAAGAAGTGACTTGTCCAAGTCTCTTAGCTAAACAACAGCTGAACAAGGATATGCCCAAGCCCTGGAGACCAGGTTTCAGAGTGCCTGTTTCACAATTACGTTTAACCAAATCTCTTTCCAGTGAGGGACTTTAAAACGAGGAACCTTTTCATTTTTTTTTATTGCTCAAAACCACAGCTACCACATTGAGACACATTTCTAAGCTTTAAAAAAGGCTGCTTTCAACATTCCTAATTTTCACTGTTTATAAGCCATGACTTTACTGAATGATTTTTTTTTCCCATGTAGTTGAATATGCCCTGTTTCTGAGGGTAATTTTGGCTTTAATCTGCTCTAAATGCTAAAATGTCGGACAAGTGAAGCATTTGATGGTGATGATAATGAGTAGCCCATTAAAGGTAATTTTTAAAAAGTTAATGAGCTCTCACTAAGGGGCCAACACGTACTGTAATGAAAAATGTTTGCATAAAGAATATAACTTTCTTGCTATTTATTTTACTTTATAGAGACTCTGTAAAACTTTTTAATATGTCTTCAATTAATTCAGCAGTTTAGACGATGCTGGAGTTTTATTTTCATTCTTGCTTTGCCATAGTGGGTTACAGAAATCTAGTTTTCTAAGGAAAGCAACTGATATCTTAATTAATCACTCTCTTTTACCACCCTATTCTCTATTGAATATCCAGGGATTCAATCCTCCTCCTCCCCCCACCCCCGGCTTAATTAAGGGAACTCAGCAACAAAGTGATTTAGTGATAATGACTCTTGCCATTTCTTTAGCTGTGTGGTCACTGTTAGCCACTATTTGAATTTACCAGCATAAATAAAGCCCTTCAGTGACTAAACAAAGTTAAAGTAGCAATAAATTAAGCCTGCCATGTACACTTGGTTAAACCTTTAGCCAACATAAATACAAGCGGCCTTTTGCTGTGATTTGCTTGGTACAATGACATCATACATTTCCAAATAGAACATCAAGACCACAGCCAAAAAGCTAATACAATTCCCTTACGTGAATCAAATTGCAACAATCTCGAGTTTGTTGCACTGAGTGTTCAAGTTTCTGGCTTCTATGCCCCCTGCTCTCATGTGACCACATTATAAAATAATCTATATGGCGATCTCAATTTTGCATTTTCTGCATGATTACATTTTGGCAAAGGGACCCCCTATGTCATCTCTCTTTGCAGGAATGCTTTGAAAGTTACTGAAAAGTCAGAATTTGCCAGCTCAGAGTCAAACCCAACCTTCCCCTCCTGAACCAGATCCTAGGAGGAATAAAGGCTACTAAGGGCTGTGTCCAGAAACAGGCAGAAAGGCAAAAAGACACCAAGAATCCTCCCCAGAGGCTGTGCTAACCTGATCTAATCCTATGATGAAAGGGGCCTATGCCTGTTTGGATGATGAAATTTTTAGGTGACAGAAAGGAGAACAAGGGGGTGCAGGGGGACAAGAAAACTATCATGCTATCTTAGATTTTCTCAAAGCAGGCCTCGACCATCATTCTCCTCCCCTTCTGATCCATTAGAGCCTCTCCCAGGGGCTTCACCTCAGGACAACACACAGACCAGAGACACCCGAGCTACCCTTACAGAAAGCAGCTTCATCGCTGAGAACAGTCACAGCACAGAGCACCGACCTCAGGAAGCGTTCGCTGAGGTCTGTCAACACCAAAGCGAGCCTGGGTCAGAGCCACATGCTTCCACAACAAGGCGGAACCTGAAAACTTCTTTCAGAGATGGGGCTGCTGCTCCTCTGGAGGGTTTTATCCCCTGGAGAGTGGACAGGGCAGGCTATGAACAGCAGAGCACTGGGCTCCTTTTTGCACGATGAGGGGATGTACTCAGCTGGCGCCTACCTGCTCACAGCAGAGGAAGCATCACTTCTGGCGCACCTGCGAATAGCGCTTCCAAAAGCACCGCAGGCAGCTTTCCTAGACGACCACATAGCTAATTTTGCGCTAATGCTGCTTAAAAAAAAAAAAGCCAGAGGTGTTGGTGGATGCTGACCCTGCCTCTGAGTTGACAAACCCCATCCTCAGGTATCTGTGAGCCAGTAGCTGTGAGCTTCTCTATCAATCACAGCAAGTTAGCGGAGAAGTTGAGAGTCCTTGCAAGCTACTGTAATGAGAGGGAAAATATTCTGTGCTTTCTTCTCTTTTCCCTTGTATTCCCACCTCGGCAGCAGCCAGGTTTAATCCAGAAGTACAATTTGCTTCTAAAGAATCATGGTCTCATATTTGCTCTCTAGTAACAACTTCTTCACTAAGTAAAGCAAAACAATTAAACTTCTCAATGCAAGAAGGATTCAAATGAAAAATTGCATCACAGACATATTATTGATCCAGAGATGAGCAAAGGATGAATATCTCTCTGAGCCCGTGTGCACGACACAGAATTAAAAAAGGAGAAAACTGAATAACTAATTGGTTATAACTTTATGGTGAAGCCATAAAAATGGCAATAACATTTTGCCTGAACCAGTTTTGTGCTGAGCTGTACAATTTTGTCACTTTTTATTCATATTTTCATCATGAAAGTTTTGTTGAACAAGAAGCACTAGAAAAATATGGCGAGGCTAGACTTCACAACAGATTATACTCCTACAGTGTTTTAAAAACAAAGAGGTAGAGCAAAGTCACTCATGTATCAGCTTTCCTCTACTCTCTATTCTCCTAAGCCTGTGTTTAGTAATAATTCTTCCTTTCTAAATCATGACATATTAAGCATGAAAAAGACTTCACATTCTTTTTTCCCCCCTCTCTTCTTTTTATTATTCCTTTTGAAAGATCTGCAAAAAGCTGAAATATCATCCAAGCCTCTACGAAGCCAATCAGCACAATGCTTATTAAGCACAACACAGAAGACATGATCTATTTTTAATTAAGCCATCTTTGAACAATGCCACGTAAGGAACCTGGCTTTAGAACTGCTAGGCAATCAGTGAATGGATGGTGAGTGAATTAAAAGTAAACAGGAGGAAGAATTCCAAATATGGGGGGGCTCAGAGGGATTTCTAAAAAAATAATTTCTCAAGGAAAGAAAAAATGAAGATTTTTCTTATCATCATTTTGAGGGTGCATTTCATTCCCTATTTTGACTCAATTTTCAAAGCCAGATCAGGTTGTTTGTAGAAACAATTTGTTAGCAAATACGTGGTTCTCCTCTGCCCCGAACATTAGAAACTGCAACATATATACAACACTTACTGATGTTTAAGTATCAATCAGATTGTGTATTATTTGAGCAGAGTACACATTCAAGTCCACTTTACACCGTTATGGAACAGACTAAACAAACCTGACCTCAGGGGTGACCCTCATAGGATCCCTAAAGATTGCAAATGTATAGTAGGCAGTCACCATGAGACTTTTACAGCCTGGTAATGGCATGCAAATGACACTCTGTCTCTGTAACACAGCCAAATTCTGGGGTTGTATATGAGAGTAATTTCCTGAAGAATTTGGGGAAAATGTGATACTTTTCCTTTTATGTATGAAATTCACAACATCTCGTCCTTTTACTAGAGGACTACAGGGAAAGCGCTGACAAACTTCTCGCCAAGCCGTACTGTTCCCTGTAGCAGCACCTCTCCAAAACTTCCCTCCATAAGCGGGGTGAGCATGTTTCCCCAGTACGCAGAGAGCACCTAGTATGCTGATCCCAGTTTCCAGACCCCAGGAAACATGCTCGGCACCTCCCTGAACTCCCTGTGTCCAAAGCCCAGCTGCAGGTGGGAGATGAGGAGACATGCTCGGAATTGCCTGGTGGAGGATCCATTCTCCCTCTCCAACACTTACACAGGGTGCAAGGAAACGAGCTATATGGTTGGCTCCTTAAAATGAGTCAATGGGAATCCTACGTGTTCCCCTCAGGGCTGCATTTTTTGTAATAGAATATATGTGGTGATACAGATGGTTCGGCGTGAGTGAAGCTGTCTAGTGGGTCTCATGCCAGTGCAATGGGTGAAGGCTTAGCTTTGGTTGCTCTATCACTGAGGATTAGGCCAATTTTCACAGCGGCAGCCGCACCTACACATCACAGATATAACTTCTTGTCCACACAGCTCATATCTTTCTTGGCACTTTCAGTGCCGTAGCTCTGTTATTCCAGTTTTGCTTCAAGGCTTCCACTGCAGCTGTGTATACATTTGCCATAAATCAGCTTATCTGTTCCCACTGGAGCTCTTAGCAGAGGAAAAGAGACAGGGAGGAAAAGGTAAATGCATCTTCCACAAGCCTTTGTACTTCTATGTACGCTGGCTAGTAAAGGACCGGGATCATCCTGGTGTAACGCAGAGAAACCCACTTGTGGTTCCACCCTGGGCTTTGAGGAAACAACCCACTCTAGTCGTGCTGAGTAGCAGCTCCCAAAGGACAGCATGTCACGACCGCGCTCCCTCCCTCGGTTTTTACAAGAGCTCACAGATGGACATCTGTTTTAAGACATTCTTACGGCCCCAGGGACTCAGGAGGGGTTTTTTCCTCCCAACCTGGCCCTAAGGTTTCTGCTGTCCATTGGGGACCTCCCTAACGGCTACCTGTTCTTTTATCAGATATCTGATGTGTTGCCGCAGTGTACTCCATCCGCAGACACATCATGGATTACTAAATCCAAACTCTGAAGAAGAGTATAGCTGCCCCACTTTTTTGCACCACTTTACAAGGGGTACATTTTTGGTACTCCTATTATGCCATTTCTTTCACCTGACCTCCTCTGCTATGAGACCCTGGTTACCACCTGGAGAGAGGACTGTATAACAAGGAGTTAGGCCAATGAATTATTTGGCCCAATGGGTTAGGATTTTCTGTTTGCAGTGACTGCATTAAAGGGAGACACTGGGAAACATTGCCAAATATAATAAAGCAGTGTTAATTTAGCATATCTGCTTCATGGAGCACTTAGGCAGACATGGGGTTTGATTTGGAACGTGCATCTATCTTCCTCAAGGTACTGCTGTTTAAGGTTAAACTTACACAAGGACTACACAGGGACTGCAGGGAGAAAAAAACTGTTGGGCTCCTGTGCTTTTTAACAAAATAAGATTCAGGGAGGTTTTGTTGCTTTTGAGACCCACTCTAGTCGTTTCTTCCTTTTCCAGGTGCCCCCCTTTCTTTCCTCTTCCCAGAATCACGCTGTTGGTAAACTGTTTTTCTTCCAATATATAACATTACAAACCTATGGGTGTTTTCCTTTTCTCTGCAGTTCCAGCCTCTTCTGGGGAATTAAGTTATGCAGACTGCATGAAAATAGGACCACAGGCTGGGCCTCTACAAGCTGCTAATTGAAAACCTTGTCAGAAGTAGGAGGAAGTGGCAAGAAACTTGGCAGGCCCTCATGCTTTTCATGCTGTACTTAGTTCTTGGTACTTATGAATGGCAGCTCTGCAGTGCTTTGCAGAGGTTTACAAGTTGTGCCAGTGCTGTCTCTGCAATTATAGAACAACATGTTCTTCTCTATAAGCTGAAAAAAGAAAAGAGCATTTATATCCAGAAAGCCACATCCTGTGGTTTTCATCCAGGTAATACCGCCACTGAAATGAAAGCGAAGACAGAAGACGACCTCACATCAAACATATCAGGCAGGCATGGCCATCAGCTGCCAAAAAAGCTGATGAGGCAATGTTATTCTTTGAAAAACACCCATGTGCTAGATTCCTGGCAAAGATGATCTTAGGCTGTAGTAGGTAAGAAAGTGAAAGGGGGAAGATGTCTGGACCTGATTCTGCAGTTCTTAGTTGAATCCTGCTTCAAAACACCACCACACACGTGAGCTGAGGAATCCAGCCCCATTAAAAATTACTACAAATTACCTGATATGAAATGCTTACATTATGAGAACAGCGATGATTTTGCATCTGTTAATGAGGATAATGACTAATATATTCAGGCAGTAGACGTGACAGCTGTCTGTATGTTTTTAGGGGCATATATTTTTAGATGTCATTTACCTCCAAACATATTAACTACTACATTCTTCCAAAGTGCTCCAAACCTCCAAAGCTTAAGAGTGCAGGTTGAATTTCTTTCTGCTTCTGCATCACTCAGTTACATCACTCTGTCTCATTATTTGAAAGCTCTCATAAATCTGCCACTCAGATCCTCAGCTAAGTGCTATGGTAAAGGGAAGCGGCTAATGCCAATGTGAAAGAAAACAAATTTGAAATCAGAGTCCACAGAAACACTGCTTAAATACAACTGCAGTGCCTGCTGCTCCAGTTTAACTAGTTTAATCACTTGCTGACCAAGCAGGGCTTACAACTGTTAAGGAATATATGTTTGTACTTTTCTCCCATTTTTCAAAACCAAAGATTTGCAAGACGAACTCCAATTTTAAGACAAAAGTCACCCCATTAACTCTTAACAGATGTTTCTCAAGTTTAGAAGATTAAGAAAGATTTCAGCATCAAAAATCAAAGAAAATATTCTATGACCTTAAAAAAGGATAAATCGCAAAGCTCTAAACAAACCAAAAGTCCACTTTGACAGCTGCATCTGACTGAATTGATGAGGTGCTATTGATGTTTGGATTAAACTATGCCTCTGTGATCAAGTACTCAAACATGGGATAAAAGAGGAATATATTCTTTAATCCCACCAACTAATTTTGTGTAGGCAGCAGTTGCAGAAAGCAGTGGTTACAGAACAAATTTTGGAAGTGGCTTCACTTTGCTTATTGACAAAGCTATTTTTATTTCATTAATTCACCAAGTATACTATCAGCATTTAAACTAACACGGGGAAATCTATATCAGGCACAGTATTCTCCACAAACAAATCACTGAAAATTTCAAAGTCATTAAAGGTAGAATCAATAGGATATGATTCTGAAGGGCTAGGAAGATGCAGTGCTAAAGTGTAATAGAAAAATTAGATATTGATTTTTTTTATATAATCTTGGTAAACAAAGTAAACAACACAGGAGATTCCAAGTTCTGTTTTTATAGCACCTCTTCTCCAAAAAGGGAAAGGGTTAAGAGACAGTTAAGTCACTTGTTAATTACTGTCTTCATCTATCACCCTGTAAACCTAGAAACCTGCCACCTCTAGGAGAAGACTACATGACTTGTGCTTTCCAAAACTCCTAGCAAGGGAGGAACTGAAGCAAAGCTAGGCTCTAGATGCCACATCACTAGGAATCCAGACGGGAGGAACTCTAACACAAAGCTAGCCACCCGGATACCTGGATCCTCGCCTGACTACATCTGGGAAAGGGCTTTGGGGTAAATGAGAATCAAACCTATAACATTTGAACAGTGGCATTGTGTCCACTGCTGTGTGCTGGGATACCTCCTGGAGTTCAGACCCATTGTGGGGAGGAC
The DNA here is from genome assembly GCA_034008185.1 of Gorsachius magnificus. NCBI lineage: Eukaryota > Metazoa > Chordata > Aves > Pelecaniformes > Ardeidae > Gorsachius > Gorsachius magnificus. The sequence continues at coordinate 18,512,636 of CM067083.1, read as the reverse complement.
ACTGTACGAAGGAATGGGAAAGGTTCTGGCTACTTGCAGAAAGTCCAGTCGCAGGCTGACACCGGGTGGCACCATTGACTGTCAACATATGAAGCCCTGCAACCTCAGCAACAGCTGGGCACATAATTTTCTGGAGCAGAAAGTGCAGTGTTAAAAAAAAAATAGACTCTTGGGATGTAGGGATCCCAGATCTGCAGAAGGCAGGCACAGAGAGAGGGAAAATTCACACTTAGTAAATTTGTATTCCAAACAAAACTTCCTCACTCACGCACACAAAACGACATATGAATGTTTTTTTTCACTTGAGGCACTCAAGAATGTGATTCTGAAGTAATTTACTGGAGAATGATGTCATTTTAGGGGAAGAACTCCCATCAGTAAATATTTACTGCAAGCATCCTTTCACTAAAATAAAGGGATAAAATGCATCCTGAAGAGATCAAAGGATACAGAAAAGGTAGACAGCCCTTCACAGAGCAGACTCTGTGGTGGGGGATGAATCCATTGAAGCTAGCAGCAAACTTCTCACTGGTTTCAAAAAGGCTAGGACTTCACCTCTAATCCTTTACTCTTCTGCCTCTTTTTGTTACTTCTGTTTCTCCCAACAGCTGCTCTTTCCATACAGGAAAGGAACACCTACTTTCAGATCCAGATTTGCACACACTGTTGTTTTATTGTGCACACAGAAGAGGAAAGCTTTATAATTCTGAGAACTGTTTCTGAGAAGAGCCAAGCACTCCCAAGTTGAGCTGAACTAACCCATACGTTTTGCAGGATTAGGCCCAAATTAACCAAAAGCAGCTGCCGTGCATTCAAGAGAGGCAGCAAAAGTGACAAATGATATCATGAACCATAAAAGAGAAGAATGAAAATAATGGATGGTTTCTTCACCTCACTTAGAAACCTAAAAAAGGTATAGTCTCAGCTGTGGGATAGTCTAGACTCCATCATTTCTTCAAGCACAGTTATATGCACATTTTCAGGAAGAGGTTGGATGTAAAAAGAACTTTACATAGCTATCAGTTTATTCTGTCTTTACAGTCACTTGTTCTTGAAGGAGGCAAAACCACACAATAATATGACTGGAAAACACCAGATGAGAAAATATATGTGGTAATATGTCCATGTATTAATGGATATTTATATAAAAGTATTGTGTTTCTATGTTGTAGAAAAATACATAGAATGTTGACAAAAGTTTGAGCCTATTGCTTTTCTTTATTTTCAGCTGGATAAAATAAATTTTAGCAATTTTTTTTCAGACTGTTTTTAACTCACAAATATATCTGCTTATGCTTCCAGAATCGTAAATATGAAACCAAGCAACACCACTGGTTATGATTTATATAGCTGGTCTGTGACTATTATGCAAAGACAGGTTTTACCATTACAGTTATACTTACGTAATTCTGACAGTTTTCTTTGTGTTGCTAGGGAATTCTGTAAACAAACCAAATAAAATCAGAGTACTTCAATAGCAGTGACAAAATTTCGTAGCCACAATACTGAGAATATGGTCTAATTATTCTATAAACACACTTTGATTTGTTTACTTCAGTGTCAAATTAACTTCAAATATGTAACAACAGTCACTGATTTGATATGGTATACAATACTGCCAGTGACTGCTTTCATTGTAGTGTGTGTAAATCTATCTCTTTTTAAAATGAGTTCATTTCTGAAAGCGTCTCTGCCGTACATTGTGAATACTAAACAGGGAAACACATATGCAACTTATTTAAAAGAAAATTATTTCCAATGAATTTTGCTATGATCCAGCATATTTCAGCTCCATTTTATTTTTTCTTTTGCACAGTAGAAGGAATAATTTTTAGGAAGATTAATAACTCATGACTTAGAGAAACAAATTATAATCTCACTGGGGAAAAATGAGCCAAACTAACCTCATCTCCATCCATGCAGTTGCCCTGAATCAGTAGACTGTGCTAGTTTAAAATAAAGACAGAGCTTTGACTGTTATAACCAATATATAAAACTGGGACAAAATCAGATTTTTTTCAGCAGTTGCAAAGAACATGGAACCTTGAGAGATGCGCTGAAGAAACAAATGATTACACTGTGGTTTTCATTTTATACTATATTTAACTAACTGTAATCTAGGGAAAACATCGATAGCTTACAAAAAGATTTGGATGTGGGATTTCTGTTCTTTTTTTGTGAGCTCTTTTCTGGGGAGCGGTACAGGGGTTGCTGCATACCGTGACCACCAGTGGTGGCAAGTAACAAATTCAGCAATGGCAGCCGCTGCTCTGCACAAATGGCTTTGAAGTGGCTTGTGATATGCATGCCAGAGCTTGGAAACCCCTGGCTTGTATCATAAAGTGCCTTTCACAAGGAAGGATCTCCAAATAGTTTACAAGCTGTACATGCTACAGACAGGTCAGAAGCCCACCCACTTAAACAAGGCCAGCTAAGGACAGAATGAGACTGCCAAATGGCATCTGTAAAACCAAATAAGATAATTAAGCATTAAAAAGAAAGAACATTAGTCCCATATTCTGCCAGTGCCAGCTGTTTCTGCCCATTTGCCCACGTAGTACTGGGAGGTGTGACAATATCCCGTGGACCAATTTCCCTTTCAGCAAGCAATGAGCTAATGTCTCACTCACAAAGGTCATGTGTATATAAAGCAGAGAAAAGAAGGCAGGAGCAAGGACCTGGGGCCTGACCAGAACTCACAAGAAATCCCCTGGGAGTGCCAAACTGCAACCAAAACAGGTCCCAGAAACCAGAAGGGGTTAAAAATGTTAGTAATGAGAGGATCAATCATGTCCAGAGTCTCTTGGGACTGGACTGACAAATTTTCTCCCCCGGTCATAAAGTTTTGTGGTTTCAGTAGGCAGGCAGAATGCAGTAACCCATGCTGGAATGTCTTTGGGAGACCAAACACCCCTTCTTCCCTCTCCGGAAATGGCAAGACCTGCAATGATGTGGAAAAGATGATTTTCTAATCTGCACAATAATAGGCCTTCAGCAGGCATGTGTGAGACACCAACGCAAAGGCAGAGGCGTACATCCCTTTAATTCCCACCCACATGACTTGTCTACCATGGAGGGTGTGACTGCATCCCAACCTGTTTAAGCAAGCTGTCCACTGTGACAAAGAGCAAAATGTTCCCATTGCAACAACTGAAATGTCAAAACATTGCAGAAGAACACTGGAAGTTTTGAGGATCCTGCAGGCATTTCACCTACGTTACCTTGTAAGGGAACATCCTGGGGTTTCTTAGAATTGCAAGACATACATTATCATCTCGGCAATATTTAGAGATGGACGGAACAGCCTCCTGTGAGTGATTCAGGAAAGAAAGCCAGCTGTAGAGCTGATGACAGTATTGGGCTGGCATCCTTTCTGGCTCTGGCATGAAAAGTGATAATAAACAAATTGATTCTAGGGTAAAACAGTCGTAGAGACAAAATGTGAAAAAGCCACATAAAGAAGTGTTGTATTTCCTCTGGGACATAAAAAACAGTTCCGCAAAGGCTCCCTACTTACCTTTCTCCTCAAAGACTGGTGAAGAAATAAATCGAGAGAATGAACTAGGAAAAGGCAGAGGATCAGCCACTGCACAGGGTCGCCCCCCAGCACATACAGACAGCTGTACAGCTCAGGTTCCTTCAGCCTTCTGGTCTCTACATAAACACTTGCTGAGTCGTCTCGCTCCTGTTCTGCTATGGGAGACCTAAGGAAGCCTCGACCACCCAGAGATCCCAGTGATTGGGTAATCCCAGTGACTGGGTATTGTGGAAAGGATTTGGTCCCAGGAAGCTAACGTGTATGCAGTGTAATCACCAGCAAGACTCACAGCAGACCCCAGTGCTCCCAGCAGTGCACCTCAAATGGCACTGAGCAGAGACACAAGGGCTCATGCCCTTTAAAGGACTGAAATCTCCAGGAAGAAAATACTGGATTTACCATCATTAAGCCAAAACAATCTAGGGACTCATGGAGAGCTTAGAGTTCTAATACTTCTGAAGTAGAAATTGTGGAAATTAACAATGAAGTTGTGGAAATTAGAAGCTATTATTACAAAGCCTCTATTTAAGGGATAATGTTCTTGGCAGAGAAATATACGAGGCAATAAATTGCATTAGTAGGTGATTATATTCCCAAAGCAAAAACTGCAGTGATGGCTGCATAAGTAACCACAAACACCATTATACAACAAGGGAAAGGATAAAAGCCATGAGACTGTGCCTTCTAAAAATATTTCATACACACACATTATTTTCCTCCATTATTAGTGCATTTAAGAGTCTTATGCTTCATCCTTCTTAGTGTTTCCGTATTTACCCAAGTAGTACAGATGGAGTCTAAAGGAATTCAATCCAGAGGTAGGCCTTGGACAGCTGACCCACCTGATATCCATTGGTAAGGACATCCAGATGGTTTGTAGATCAAGTTCGTGGGTAGGGATGCATTTTCAGCTTCTCAGAGGCCCTCCAGTATAGCTCTGCACTTCCATACGCACAAGAGTATAGTAAGAAATCAAGGGGAAAGGACCACCTTCCCAGAAATCTGTGGTCCAACCCTCTAGGGGCACTTCCACTTGTACCTACCCCTAGGAGAGATCCCTAGGACAGCCCCTCAGGCTGACTGGGGTGTAGAGAGCAAATCCCTTCTCCCCACTCTTAGCTCTTATTTCTCAAAAAACCCCACTCGTCCCTCCCACTTATTCAGGGTGAATTTCATCCAAAAGAAGTAACTCTTCCAGCACACAACCCATATGGTTAGCTGAAACAAAGCAAGCTAAGAAATACAGCAAGGGCTTCTATCTTCATCTTTCCTGTACTTTATACTTTGCAGCTTGGGGCTCTGATGGCTCTTCAGCTATTCCAAGACTTGTAATAAGGATTCCCTTTTTTTCCCTCTTTATGTATGGCTGAAAAATTTTAACTGTTTCACCAGCTATGAGCCCCACTGCCATTATTCCTCCCTCCGTCACGTCCCTATAAGCTTGCTTTATGTGTATGGAGCATGTACCAACCCCAGGCTACACTTAAACTCTCTTGGAAATGGGAGCAGAATGTAACACGCCACTGTTATGCACAAGTTCCCAAGAAAATTATTCCTCTTCTACAATTTGCACTGACCTCCAGTAAGTTTCCATGAGGGGGAGGTGTAATGGAGCTGATTTTGCACTCTAAGTCACTGCTTACCTTGCAGTCCATCTAGCTGGCTATTACTCAGTTTCCAGAGGGGGTGCTGGAGCCTCTGGAAAGGCCAGTTTCAAGCTTAGGAAGATCAAGTTCTCTGGCCAGCTTCTACAGGCAATAGAGAGAGACTGATTCCTCCAATGTGAAAACAGTTATTTTCTGAAGTCAGGTGCCTGGAATGAGGCAGCCCTCATTCCCTGACTCTAGAGTTTGGGTTCCCTACACGAGGGTTACCCTCTGTGAACACACTTCCCACTTCGAAACAGTAAAGTTACCCCCTCTCTAGCTCATTTAACGTGAACACATTGAGTTTGTGAGAACACTCTAAAGTGTCTCTCTTCTGGTATGGTTTTATGGATGCAAAGAGTGAATGACAAAGGAGCTGGGGGTCTGGCACTTTTTACCTCAGCTGGGTTGGCTGCAAGGAGACCTGTCAGACCTCTTATAAAGAAAGCTTCGGACTCAGCTTTTCATGAAGATCCAGAGCTGGCCCCCTGCTTTGGTAAGTGGGAGCTGCAACACTGACTGCAGGGACAGCAGAAATACACTGCACCAGGTGACGTGGCTGCCTGTACCAACTAAGGGCAGGGTCTGAGGGCCTGGACATTCCTCTTCATACTCATGAGGCAGGATTTTCAGATTGCTGGGGTTTATAGGTGATCTCAAATGTCTGATAGAGTGAAATTTAGTTAAAGTGCAATGAATTTTAAAGGGCCTGATTCTGAAGAGTTTTATTGATTCTGCTGTAAACATTCTGGTATTTGCACTCCTTACTTTTGAAAATGTGCCCTTCAAAAGCCTAATTTTTCATCTTTTTTTACCAGGCTGATTTCTTATTTCTGAAGGTGAAATGGAAACAATTCTGCCCTTCTCTTGGCAGACCAGAACGCTTCTTTGTACCCATACACACCACAGTAACTGTTGCACAAGAACAACAGGCTCTGCGGCTAGCTCGGCTTTTATAACTCCTAGTGGTACCCCCAAAAACTCTACACCAGAGCAGCAAAGCTAGTGCTCCAAAAGATAAATTGAAACTTTACCATCTGTTCCTCTGGGAGCCTTTCATTCTTTGACCTTTCTACTTATCAAAGGACCAATATTAATTGATTAAATTCACCCTGCCAAGGAAATCCCAACAGAAGGCAGCTGCCCAGGAGGGATGAGGGCTAGTTAGAGGTTGGAATTGAAGTTCTGGAGATCAGTATTCCTTTCCTCATACTGTGCAGGTTTCCTCTGCAGCCTTGGGCCAGTCACTTGATCTCCCTGTGAGCTGGGTCTATGCCTGTTACAGCCAGGTCCGCATCGCTGCATTCCTCCTCTCGAGATTGGTGGGGGTAGGGAGGGGAGGGATCAACAGGTTTTTCATGACAGTGCAACCCAGCACAAACTCTACCAGTTTGTAGCAAGCACCCTCTTCCAGAGCTGGCTGTGCCATCTGGGGACATTCTTGTCACCCAGGGCCTGTTACCTGTCGGAAGTGAGTCCCACCTCTATATTCCCACTGCCAAAAAGGCTCATCATGTAAACTCTCCCCAAATCTGTGTCCAACAAGGTCAAGTTGCTCAGCTCAAAACATCTTACTGTTTAAGTGAGCGTTGTTCATTTTGGCTTCCAGTAACTACCAGTGACTGTGCTTGAGCCTTGCCTTCCTATGCCATTGTAAGCTTGAAACAACTACATCCATCTCTACTCTCCTTCTCTCCTTCCCTAATATAACATGCAATTTCTCATACCTGCTGCCAAACCCACCTTGCCTCCAAACCCTAGCCCCAGTATTAGCACACAAACACATATATGTTCAGCCTTCCTTACTCACCAGCTATCTCAATTCAGCAGCACTCTAAGCCTGAAAACACCTCGGCAAGGCAAGCTTCAAAAACTCACCTCACTAGCCCATTGCCATCCAAGGAGTTCCTAGGCAGAAACAGCCACAAAGCTCTCCTGGGCACAAAAGGAGGAAAGACATAAACTGCTAACCACCTCCTTCCCCAAGGTATTTTCTGTGTGTCCTCAAGGGATGACATCACCTTGCCTGAAAGTGCCCCCCTCACACACTTTCAGAGAAGTTGGTTTATTTTCAACCATCATTTGCTAACCAAATAATCAATAAATTGGTCATTGGTTAACAATCCTGGTTTAAACCAACCCATCTGGCTTTACCTTTAATGGATTAAGGACGATGCGTATGATCCCTATCACAGGCAGATTTATAACACTGGGAAGAACCATCTGGATTGTTTTCAGCTCTTGCAGCTGCTTGCAAAGTTGCTTGGACACGACAGGAGCAGTATGAAGCGAGCAGCCGTCTCACCACAAGGGCTGGAGTTGGTCCCTCTGCAATAAGCAACCATTTGCACCTATGAATGGGTTTCCAGGCCTTAACATCTGAATCAGATGTGCCTCCATTACCTGAGAACTGAAAAGAGGCAAAGCCACATCCAGAGCAGACCTGTTCAGAGGAACACCTACAGATGTACCTGAAAGGAATAAAAGGCTTTAGAATGGTTTTTTACATCTTTATATTTCCTACTTACGCTAAGAGCCTACAAAAAGGAATATGCCCTTGTGAATAAGTCTAACTGAAGACATTTTTTCCCTGTCTTTTTTAATAGCCGACACAAGGATAATCATAACTTTTTTCCAAAGACTTTTTTTTGTCTTCAGTGGAGTCTTCTCTCTTTACCTCCTCACACTTCTACACGTGTAAGACAAATACCAGCTGCACTACCAGCTATGCTGCCAGGATTGTGTGCAAGAACAAAAGTCTGGGGATTTCTAGCACCTGCCTTTGGTGTGTCAAGACACACCATGGAGTGCTGCAAACCCCAAGTGAAGGCTTTGGGTTTGTGTGTATTTGCCATAAACAAACACATTTCTTCTGGCCTCCTCCGTGCTCACAGGGGCCTTATGCCACTCACTCCCCCATGTGAGCTGACCAAACTGCCTTTCATGCAAATGCTACACCAGGTTATATTTCGGTTGAATGTCACCCCAAGGAAAAATAAATGAGTAGGTATCACAGTTCCTTCTCTCCTTTTTTCCTAAGACCAGATACATTTGGGACACAGAACAAGCAGGAAAAAAAGACGTAAAAAACACCCAGTATGTTAAATTGCACTGAGAGCTGTTGGGAGAATTGCTGCAAATGATTGTCCTGAGATTCAGAGAGGAAAAAAAGCCCACTACTGCAACTAACAGGTAAGGATTTCTATTTCTACACCTTCAGTAGAGCAATTTGTAGCCGACAGGATCTGACAAGCATCCCACTAGAAAAAAATTACTTCCACAGATGAGCTTCAAACCCATGGGACCATCAAGGCAGAGGATGGGGATAAGTGTGTGGGGGTAGGGGGACAGCAGGAAGTTCCCTGCTCATTGAAGTGCAGTCAGATGCAATAAATATAATCAGCAACTGTGCATTGACAAACCATCCTGCCAAGGTGCGCAGCTAAGACAAAACAGGGATTAATGTTCTTAATTCAGCATATTCTTAATTTCTGCATGAGCACCATGGACTGTCCTGTTCCATTGCAGATGTACCCTGGGCGTACAGCAGTGCTACCAGACGCTTTCATTGGTGCAAACTGAGATCTGGTGTAAAACTGAGATCTTGATCTCCCTCTAACAGGAAGAAAAACATCTTTCTCAAATCCAAAAGATCCTGACTTATTTCTGGACAGGTAATTTCCCAGAATTTCCCCAAGATCTTTTTCTTCTGTGTCTGCTCCTGTGTGGGAACCAAAAGCTTAGGAAGGTCAGGTCCTCATAGCCAAGGGCTGGGAAAATGGTCATTCAATAGGAAGGAAGGTGAAGCACAAAGGACAATTGGGAAACTATGGTGCATGCCTGCTAATGAAAGGCCCCCAAGAACCCTGTGGCTGAGATGATTTACTGATGGCTCATACAAGGATCACAAATCTATCCATAGCACTATGAAACTACCCATAAGGCTGAAGAAACTGCTTGTACCATGTTGGACTACAGCAGAGAAGCATCTTCCTGAGCGCTCCTGTGGATCCAGGCAAATTCAGATTGGCTTTCCCCACTCCAGATAGCATAGTGAATGGGAGCTACCAAAAAATCTAAAGTGCATGGCACATAACTAACTTCTCTGAGATGCCTGGTCTTTTGACAAACTTACTTGCCAAGTCATAAGTGAAAAAGACAAACAAAGCTGAAGTCTCAGTTTAAGAGTTGGAACTCAGTACCTAAGCAAACTGTTCAGTAAACTAACTTCATTGCGAATTAAAAGGGCCAGTAGGCCAGATTCAGCCATAAAATGGGCCCAGTGGGTTGTGCCATGGTCTGAAAAGGAAGGTGCTGCATCTGCTTGTAGAGTGATAGCTTCTCCTTTGTCAGGTTTAGGGGTCTGCAAGGCACAAGGGAGGCAGGACCCTGTCCCTCTATTGCATGGCAAGAAACAGCCCTCCGTATTCAGTTCAGGAGCAATATTTTAGCTGCAGAGCATTTGTGGGAGGAGCTCTCCCTGAGGAGACACAGCGATAAGAAGCCAAGCAGCAAGCACAGGAGAAACAGAAACTGATCTTCCCAGAAAATCCTGTTACACATTGCTGTTAGAAGATGCTTCAGACAAAGAGCTGACCTTTTGGGTAGCCTATGTCAGTACTCAGGTTCAATGAATCATTTAGTCACTACTACTACTCACTCAGTCACTATTCAATCTCACTACATCCCATTCAACAACTAATCGCTAAAACGTTACATAGCACATCCAAAGTTAAATACCCTCATACTACCTCGGAGAAGGACAACAGCAAAGAAAAAATATGTTTATTAATTCCAGTTTCCTAAGCTGTAGGGAGAACCCATCTTTCTCCTATGCCCTCCCCTTCTGGCTGTATTTCGCACATGAACTCTGTCTTTTGGAACACAGGCTATAGAAAAGGACTCCTGGTATTGTCTCCTTCAGAGGCTTGGTGGGAAATATAATCCAGAGTATCACAGCAGAGAAGGAAGGAGACAAATGGGCATGAGCAGCATAGGGGGTAAGGAGTGGGGAGAAAATGCGTTGAAAAATCTTTCCGTCCTTCAGTTACAAGGAAGAAGCAGCGCAATTTAAATGCTCCTCTGTGGCTACATTTACGTAGATACCTTCAAGGCAGATATGGAAATACCAACAAAAAGGTGTCTCAGAGGTGCGCTACCTCTTTTTAAATGGTTCCTTAATAGACAGTGGATGTGTAAGAGAGGAGTTGGCTCAGCTGCCTACAGTAGAAACATTAATGGTTTTGCAACACAGTAAAACACACATGGAGCTGAAAGTAAGTTGGAAGACAGAAACCAAATTTTGGGTCAGAAAATAAAAGGGCCTCTGTACCTGGCAGGAAGAAGGGAGCATTAAAATCAGCCAGGAGCTTGGAAACACAAGAGAGCCCATGCTAGAAACAGGCTGTTTTGCTGGTGAAATTCTCTCAGTTGTGAGTCTACCTGCCGACTCTGCAAACACATTAATAAAAGCAGACTGAGACAATTTAATAAGCTCACTCCTGCTGCCAATTCCTTTTCCTCCTTTAAAAGAAATAACCCATCCCTCTGGTTCCAGTCTGCTAACCATCTGGCATAAAGCCCAAGTGGGGCTCGGCTCTCCAGCCTGAAAGGCAAGAGGTGAAATCCAGTCCTTGCTTAATACCAACAGTGTAAAGCCAATTTAAAAGTCTTTAAAAATCTATCTTTGATCGAAAGGAAGATGTTGTTTAATTGAAAAGTCTCCTTTTCTGGAACAGCTGGATTTTCCTCAAGCTGCAGCCACTTCAAAAGGATTCCCAGTAATGTCAGAGCTTCTTAGGTTTAAACTGTCAGCATCGGAAGGGCTGCTACAGGCTTTTGTCTCCTGCAGGTTCCTAAAGACCTCTAGTGTATAAAGATCCATTTTAAATAATATAAATGCTTTAAAAATACAGGAGGGAGGGGAAAGGCTATGAAAAAAATTCCCTCTAAATATAAAGTTATCATAGTTTCTGCTGAGGACTGACTTCTGCAGCAGTTGGGTATTTTTTCAACAGTAATACTTTTGCTTCCTGTTCCTTAATTTGCATAACATGTAAACAGTAATGAGGTACCCACTGCTGTATACACACAAAAACATGTTTTGCAATTGCTGCTTTACTTCAAATGCATTGCATTTAAATGCAGATGGAAAATGCACTTAGGCAGGCATTATTATTCAATAAAGTGTGCCCTGTCAGGTCTCATCATGCTTGACTAAAACTTTGTAACGCTGGCATAAAAATAGGGATGTGCCAGTATCTGGATGGAGACATAACATTCTCCTCCAGGGAAAGCAGACAGCAGCTTAACAAAATTGATGTCATACCCAAACTCCACTGAGCCCTCAAAATAAGATAGACTGGCTTCTTTAAAATTTTGGAACTGCCCTCTGCACCTTAACTTTCATGACCCATGTGAGGATTTACCATTCCTGTATATAGCTTTAAATTCCTGGCACACGCCGTCTTTATAGATCAGCAAAAAACATAGGCAATTGGCTTTAAAAACAATTCCTCCACACAGATAATGCTGAGGTCTGTTCAAAATTAAAGTATATGAACAGAGACTCACCTGTATTCTCAAATCTATGGGCTGCTCGGGTTTAAGGACAAAAGATTTGAGGCCACTTCACTGCTGGGCTGGGGAAAGCTGTGCTCTAGAGTCTGCAAAACATCAGGCGGGATCAGTCCCCCTGTTCCCTGAGCTCTCTACCTGGACTCACACAGACCATATTCAGCCGACCTGGATTCTACTACATCTCCCTGCCTTCCTTTTCCTGCATGTGGGCTCTCCCTTCAGCAGCTCCTGTAAGCTTTGGGACTGTCCCTCCCTGGACTTAGATCTTCAGCATGCAGTCCTCTGTGAATCTCATCCTTGTGTTTCTTTCTGCTTAAATTCCTCACTTGCACACTAAGAACCACAGGACTTCAAAGGGTATTTGTGAGGACAAACAGGGCTGCTCAGAGACTGTAGGAATGGAAGTCATAAAGTGGGACACTGCAAAACACGTGACAGGAAAATCTAAAATATACATACATATTTAGTAACAACTGATTTTGGGGTTCCCCATGTGTGAGCACCTGTAAGGAATCTTCTGTCAGGTCATAATGTATTTATTAGTCATAGTCATGCCAGTGTATTGCCTTTACAGCAACTGGGGCCACTGGTTTTCTGAAGTCATGTTTGCTATCAGTAAATTTGGGAGTGAGGGACAAGGAGCATAGATTAGGACAATTGAAAGCTTATTCCATTGCCAATTACTTACAGTGCTATGCTACCCCTATGCTATCCCTGGTGTAATTCTATTAAGTTTTTGGAGTTGCAAGAGGGACAAATTTGGCTCAGTGTGCTTAAATACTTTTTTGTCTTCGATACTCGTGGCTGTATTTATATCCAAAGCAATATGTCTCTTATTACAAACATAAGTCTTTGTAATGGCATAAGCCCTGAATGCATAGGACATTTAGCCCATAAAAATAACCAAGGTCTGATCCAGTCTCCATTGAAATAATGTACAAAACTCCCATAATTTCTAATGGAAACAGAATCAGGCCCCAGCTTTTCTGCCCTTAGAGGGGAGAGTTGCATTAAAAGTTAGTGGTAATATCCCCATATTGATGAGTCACTCACTTTGCAGTACATAACATTTTATGAAGTAGAGAATCACTTTCCCTAAGCAATTACAATTTTGAGACAGGATCTCAGACACTGGCAAGTTCCTTTGTTTCACAGCCCACTCTTGTGTGGTGCTACAGCCATTCCTAGCATGCCTGCCTGGTTATTTGCTAGGGTAAATAATTTGTAAAATGTGGTTTCTGTGATAAGAAGAGATCCTAGCTGGATATTAAAGTGTGGGTTAAGATTTCAACAAATGAGGGTTTCCCTTCAACTTCTCACCCCATTTCTTCAGTGTCTTGATTAGGGGCCCGTCAATAAGAACAAGAACATCCACCCCTGAAGCATATTAGCCCTACTGAAAGGAGACCCCTTTAAGCCTTGTCCAGTATTGAGTGCGAACAACAGAAGCTTACCACATATGTAATAACACGAGCAAGTGCAACTACTACAGAAATCTTTAAAAACCTATGCGTCGCATCTCTCCAGCAAGACTGCTAAGATCTAATGTGAGCTCTGCCCACAGGAACAATGGGCTGTACTAAGAGCATTGCAACAACCGAAATTTACTGCTCCATCAGAGGGGTAAGTGTGTATTGGTATCAATTGCTCAGCTTTGAGCGGTGAGATAGGAAGATTTAATTATATGGGATGAAGCCTCCAAGCCACATCTCTGTATTAAGGAAGAGAAAAGATGTAAAAATGGACAGGGCATCAAACGGCATTTGATAGACCGGGCCGGGGGTGGCTGTGTTCTTTCCAACTCGGAAACATTTACAGCACTTAAGCAAAGCATTTACCTTGGCCACTTGCTCTCTCTAGTGGCCAGTGGGGGGAATAACCTAAGCCTTCAACAGCACATACAAAGTTTCAAACGTTTCTAGAGTAGCACTTCCAGAAAAGACAAGCTACAAGCTTTAAACGGCGACCATTAAACACTTCATCTGCCACTCAAAGCTCTGTCATGTCACCGTCACGCTGGGGAGGATGTAGGAAACAGGACTGATTTTCTGTATCTGATTTTCCTCTAACAAACCTCCCTGAGCTGCTAACTGAGCTCCCTGCTCCAGTTTTTGACATGGTCCAAGCGTCCTTGAGGCACGCTGCTAACGCACAGAACGGCTTTAGATGGGGGAGAGGTATGATTCGAAGTGTGAAGATCCCAGTTCTAGTTTGCTTTTACATGGTATGTTATAACACGGAATAAAATCTGCTTAAAGTCCAAGAGCAGCAAACATGATGCTCCAAGGAATTAAATTGCTATGGGCTCTCCAAAAATATCCAATTCTTTCTTGAAAGTTAAATGCAATTATTATAACCCAATGCAGTCTTATCAGCCAGGCTTTCTGAACCAAAATATCTGCTTCCTCTTCCACTACAGCTTCTGCTCTTACAAACTTCAGATTGCCCAGCAGCACTGTAAATCCACTTCTAACATTTCCCAGGGAAGGGCTGTGGACCTTTGAATTATGTTCTACTAGAAGTGGAGAAGACGACTTTTAAAGAGTAAAGAAGAAATAGAAGTTATAGATGAGAGTCTAAAACAAGTGCAAAATAGATGTAAATTAAATAAGGACTTACTGCATAATGCCAATGGAAAAGACAGTGCCAAGGCTTTGGTTTTAAATAGAATACTTTCATTCCAGCTAGGTTTTTTAATCCAGAGATTGAAGTTACAAGGCACTACCTCAGTCTATTGTTTAATGACATTTATAACTCTATAATGGTATTTTGCAAAAATTACTGCTCAGACTTAACATTTCTGATTATGGAATAGACAATACAGTGATGTCATGAATGCAAAGTTAGTAAATTATAATCTGTCATTTGGCTTTAAATAAGTGTGTTTCTTCAGACAATAGGCATGATGAATATAAGCGCAAATTAACCATGAATCTCTTCAACTATTCTTATTTAGATTCATTTTCCTATGAATTTTCATTTAATTTCAACCACAATCTCTTTACCATAAATCAAAGGCAGCCCTGTCTTGTGGCAACATGTCTACTTAATATAATGAAGAAACACCTACAGTCATTAAAAATAGCATTTCTGTGATTCAAGGTTCTTTTATAGCAGTATGGTCTTCTGTTTGAGGCTATATTCTGGAGTTTGCAACATTGTCCCTTCTTCTCTAGCATCAGTTTGTTACTATCAACCACAGCAATTAGGCAGAAACTACATTAAAAGCCTTTTACCTTTAACACTAAACCCAGGTAACCTGTGGTGAATAAAGATGTGATTCTCCTAGTGCTAGAACCTCAGCTCATCTACCCATCACCATTCACCTCTTGCCCTGACAGCATGGAAATGAACTGGTATTATCAAAATAGCCCACGTTGCCTCACTTGGACTCAAGCCCAAGGCCTGAGAGATTCCAGATCCAGCTTTTCAGTTCAGGCAGATCCTCAGGGGGACAACGTGGGCCCTAATTGCATCAGTACTAACAAAGATGCTTAGCTTTAGCTGTCCCACTCAAGTCCACAGCCCCCTTGAACATGGCAAGCAGCTGGGCCAAAGCTTCCCAGCCAGAATCCTTGTGCCCCATCTGGCTCATGCTGTCTTTTGAGCTGCAAGCTGCCCATCTGCAATGGGGTTCCCATGCTGCTCATGACACCCTGAAACCCTCCTTCTGGATGTCGTGGTCTCAGCTGAGGTCATGACACCTTGTGAGGGTAAGCAAATGCATCCTAACTCTCCAAGAGGCTCCAAAAGACTCCTGTCATGCCCTCTGTTGGGAATCACTGATTTAAAGCCCCACACAAAGCCCCGGGGTCATAGGGTACAAAAACTGCACCGCAATTCTTTTATGTTGCTCCTCCCTCACCTGTTTGCCTCCTAGCACCATATCAGGCTTTAATCTTCCGTTTTCCTAACCTTTGTGGCATACAGTTGATCAGCTTCAGCCCACTTCCCAAGGTGATCCTGTTCACCCGTGGAGCCTCCTGCTCTTCTCTCCTGACACTCTCCTATTGTAAGCTAGCAGAATAGGCAGAAGGCAAGGCGATAATCAGGCAGCCGATGTGGTCTGAATACAAGTCTCGTTATCTCTTTATGCATTCTCTCCTCAAATTGTATGACCTGCATTTCAGGCACCCTTGGGCTTGGGATTTACATTTTTAATATTGGGGGCTTGTGACGCCGTCCTCTTGTTGGTTAATTGGTATCAGAGAGCAAGTGTTTTCCCTTCCACTGAAATAAATCTCCCCTAAAGCTGCAATTGCTCATTCTTTTGTTCCATCCTCATTTGAAATGGGTTCTGCAAAGCCTCCACACCATGCTAAATAATCTTCAACTCTCACTTTTTAAAATCTGTTGGTTTATGCCTTAATGGCTTTGATGGGCTTTGCTATTCAGTCCTGTTACTTAAACCACTTTCCTCATATTCCTAAACTCTGTGTTTTCATTCATCCTTACCACAGTGGACTCTTTGAAGCTGAAAGGATTTATTTATTATCCAGAATACTTTTCCCCCCTGATTTTGGAAACATACCTTTTTAAAAGACAATGTGACACAGTTCAGGGTATTTTCGTGGTCTAGAATATTGAGCCTAAAACAAACTCATTTTGTGTTCTGATTTGCTGAAAAATCCATCTGTACCTCGCAGGGAATCATTTTTCCAGTGGATCTGTGTCATCTCCAAACAATAGAAATGTTGCACTCATCATCAGTTTAATGTGATCTGAAATAACATTCAGTTTGAATTCAGTTGTTAGTGGTGTTAATAAAAGGTAATCAGTACCAATGGTGAATTTCTGGAAGATTACTGCATATGAGCTGTAATTCTCTGCCTTCAGTATGCATTGCAATTTTAAATTAAATTAATTTGGACACACATAGGAAATGTCAGCCTGGGTAACGCTGTGTAAACAGACTGAAGTATCACAGAGGAGGATCAGGAACAAATAAAACTGTCTGTGTGACTTTGTTCTTAAATCAATGTTGACACTTTCGCTGCTCCTACAACGATAATGTAACTTTCAGCTCTTTCTTCATGTGCTGTCCTTATTGTGCAACCATGGAAATATTGAAAAGTGTAATCATCATTTTGTCAGTCATTTATTTTAATATTGTTCTCCAAATATTTGAAAATATCTAAACACAAGGGCAGAATTTCCAAAGCTCATCTATCAGTTGGAGGCAGTCAGCCCTCTTTCCAACCCACACACAGCTTCTTCGAAAACTGGAAAGATGTCCACGTATTTGAAATATCGCCAGTTGCTTCCAGGCCAGACAGCTGATGTGCCCAGACTCCTACATCCTCTGGGGGGAAAAATATGCAACCAGAATCAGGAGCCGAAGTTGTTTTGTTTTCTCTTATATTTTTACACTGATTCCAGAAAGAGATGGTGTGACTGAAACACTTCACTCAAGAAGAGTTTTTCTAATGACTGAAGCTGTGATTCAGCCCCAAAGGACAAGAACCTTGACCCAACCTGAAGCCAGAGATTTCACTTCATCTGGCTTCTGTGGGAAAAGAACTGAGTCCACACTGAGCCCAAATTTCTGGACTGATAGGGAATAGCATTTGCCTAATTCGAGTCCAGCTGGAGGCTTATTGTATGGCAGGATACCGTGGGCTTTTACTTCTTCAAAGCAGCTAGTCATGCACACAGGCTTGGCTGGAGACCTTTGCTTTCTGTGACCTAACCAGGACACGACGGTATTTAATGGGACTGTGACTCTTTTTGTATTGCAAAATGGCCCCTGCAGAGCTTTGACTTTCCCTGCAGTCACAGTCTCTCACCTGCAGTACTCACATGCTCCAAACTACGGGCTGAAATACCAGTTTTAACGGTGTGGTCAAACACAGAGGCAGGAGCCAAGATTTTTATCTGCATTTGGGGTTAATCCACTTACTTACATTAAGGTTATCTTCTTAGATTTAAGTTGAGAATAATACCACCTATTTTAGTATCTCACAAAAGCTGGGGGGGGCACCACCAGGATTAGTTGATGCTTGCAAAGTGCTATTTTGTAAAGTTGTGTGCAGAACATGACAACACGGGCCACTTCTACCAGGTCTGTTGGTCAAGATGGATTTCTCTAACATCAGATTTCCAAGTTACACAGTTCCCTGATCATATTCTTGCTTGGGTTTCACCAGTGAAGAATTTGGAGGGATCCTGCTCTTGGGCAAATGGGAAATTTGAAATCCCATGACAGAAAATCTTCCAGCAGTTCTTCCAGGTTAGAAACAGGTTTCTGCATTATTGGATAGGCTGGGGGAGGGAAGTCACCAGGACTCATGTCTCCTTACAGAGTGAAGTGTTCAACAAGGATGAGATGAAATATACCCTTGCTCTGCAAAATGGACCATGGGCTAGATATTATTCATGACCACAGTTCCCCCATGCTTCCAGGAGGACAGTAAATGGAACTTCAATAGGATGTAACATGCTATCTCCATTGTCCAGTGATACGAACCAGTACCTGTTAGGACTGAGGCCTGCTATTTAAGCACAGCAAAAAGACAGCTTGCTTGCCACAGACTTTTCCTGATTTTTGTATGATGAGAGAGACTTGGCATCAAACACGCTTTCAAGACACTGAGCATCAGATGAACCGTGGTAATTGCTCACGCATGGACACAGAGTCTAAGGGAGGATTTTGACTCATCTGAATTAGCTTAACTTTCAACAACAGAAATTAGCTATGTTCTAAGTACCTTACCAGTTCAGGGACTAAGTGCTTGTGCATGCATATTTACCACAGATCAACCAATGTGATTAAATATATTATTCCCAAAACTGGTTGACAGTCTTTGTCCTGATTTAATTATTTTAGATGCGGTATTTATTTCATAAACTAACAAAAGTAAATCCATACACATCCTTAATGCTGACACTTTTATAGAAGAGCAATGGTATAACTTCTCCTGCTTTCAAATATTCTCTTCTGATCACAGAACACCTACCTCAGTCACTGCCCACCCTTCCACCTCTGCTAGAAGACAGTAAGAGTGGGTAGGTCATGCAACAGTTACGTTCTGGTCCAAGCAAGTTAGGCTAAAGAAACCAGCAGCAAGCCCTAGTAAAAATGACCCAAGTTAACAGGACAAGGCTTGTTAACAATCGCTTAACTGAACAGTGAAGACTAATTAACTTAAGTGGGCTTGTTTGGATTTACACCAGTTCAGGCAGTGACCACACATACAGTTCAGACAGAAGATGGGAAGGAAAGGAAAGGGAAGGAATTAGACCCCTATCATTGGGCCCACCGGTATTAAATTGATCGGAAGCTAAGAGGGGAGACTCCTTCAGCCAGTGTAACTACCAACCTTGGAAAGGGACATCTGGGATAGCTCCTTTCTTAACTGAGAGTAGCAGTGGCTCTACCTGGAATCTCCACAGATCACGCTCCTTGCCCCACAGCTCCTGCAGCCACCTCCCCGCAGCGTTTAGAGGCCAAGCGTGGGTAACTGGCTCCTGCCCTGTGCTACTTCAGCTGCTGGCTCTGTTTTTGCTCATGTGCCTCTTCTGCCCTGGCAAAATCAGCCCAGAGTTTGATTCAGGAAGTCTGAACCCAGAAACAAAGCAAGCCTGTACCACCTAAGAGAGACAACGTCTCCCTCCTTTTGCTCACTGATTAGTACTTTTTAGCGGCTTCTGCTCCCCCTTAAAACTTACAATTCAAGAAGTGGAGGAAAATAACTCTTCTCATTAGCAATAACAGTAATGTGAAAAAAATAGTCGTCTCACTAATTACGGTCATTGTGTTCGCAGTCAATTTGCTCTTGATCACCACTTCCTTTCAGTTACTCCTTGTACGGCTGCTTCATCTTGCTCAGTGAGTAGGACAGCAGCACAAGGGGATCCAGTATCTCTCACTGCTCAGCTACTTCTTTTTTTGCATAACCTTAGTGAGGCCTTTTCACCTCTCTCCCAGAGGATAATGAGGTATAGTGAGGGCTAATACTAGAAGTCCAGTGATGGCAAGTCCTGTGCAATATGACTCTTTACAGATACAGCATATTCTAGAACAGGTGAGCCAGCAGTATTTTTCCATGGAACTTTCTCTGTCCCAAAGAAAAAAGAAACCGATAAGCTAAATCTAGCAAGCCACTTAAATTGATATTATTTCCCTGGTCATCTGAAGGAGTGAGTGACGACAAGATACCTCTGTGCTTAAGAAATGAAGTTAGAATAAGAGATGAGCTCAGCATCCCAAACTGGAAGGAAAAAAAAATTGACAATTCCAAACTGCTTTCTGTTCATCTTGTTTACAACCAGACAAACCTCATTAGAGCTGAATTTCTGCAGAGCATCATAGTGACATTCAGTGGACCACTTGCAAAGCATGCATTTCCTTCAAGTGTCCAGAACAAACTATCTGGGCCTGGAGCTGGGGCCAGCTGTTTGTTAGAAAGCCAAGCTTCGGGCAAAACAACCTTCCAAGCTTCCACACTTGCTCCAATTTGCCAATTAAACATATAAAGCAAATAATGGGGAAGGGGAAGAAGCAGGGGGGGATCACAGTGTTGCTTTGCCAGAAAATGTCAAAATAAGCCAGAGATAGGAGCCAGTAGAGCTACTTACACCACATTATAGAGTGCAGAGCATTGCCTGCCTCCTGATCCTGATAGTAATTTGTCATTATACTGAAGCCTCATTGCGTTTGTTTCCTTTAAGAGAGCCAGAAGTCTCATACACCACCCCCCATCTTTGAGTGAATGTGGCCGGGCCGCTTATCAAGACATTTCAAGGGAAGGCCAAGATCCGCACCTTGGAAAGCCAACAGTTTCTCTGTCTGTGCGGAAACCTAATGGACTCAACAAAATGTGGAACAGTCTGTCCCAGCAAAGGGCTGAACTGCTAAACTTCTCTGGTACTGGCTAAAAGCAGCAAACGCTCCTGCTTTGGAAGCACAGCGAGGTGTAGCTCTCAGCCAACTCACACAAGCCGTCAGCACTGCAAAGGATGCCTTGGGGTGCCTCTCCAAGTTTCGGTAGCTGCCTGCTACCTGCACCCAGAGGCAGGTAGCCACACACCAGGCAGACTAAACAGGCTTGTGTAAGACCTGCTATATTAGACTCATCTTGACCTCCAATTATGTTGGTGCACCAAGACCACAGCAAGTGAATACCACTTAAAAAAGAACAATGCTGAAATCCTCTCATTTTATCCATCTCTCTGGCAGTCTGAGGGATGTTTCTGGCTGGGAACTGTAGCTTAGGCTGGGTGTCAAAGCATACTTGCTATGATAGCTCAGGTCCCTGCACAAGCTAATCTAACCTTAAGAAGAAGCCAGCTCAGTATCTCAGCCAGAGCTAGTTTGAAACAAGGTTGCCCTCCCAAACCCCCACTCTCCCCTCCTGCTCCTCAAACATGACCTGCCTATCTTGAGCCAAGACCCCAGCAATGTGTGGGTTGTGTCTCTATGCTATGACTTAAATTCCAGATGCCTTTACATGCAGAACTCAACTCTATTTGCAGCCCTCTCCTTCCTTTTCTAAGTTCTCTCCCTTTTCAAGCATACAAGCCTCAGGGTAAAGTTCCACCGCAGCTCGAGCTCAAGCCTGTTTTGACCCCATATTCATCTCTGTAGTGCAAGTCACATAATCCAGCCTCCTTCCTTGCACTGTTATTGGTGGTCATACAGGTGGACCAGTTTAAGGAACTAGTGCAGCTGAAAATAACCCACACCAAACAGAGAAAAAAGAAGTCATTAAGCTTCAGACAGATCAGTCTCCTGACCATATTCACTAAACATGCATGGAAAAGGAGGCAAACATCTTTCCATAGGAAAGATGTGACAAAGCAGTATGGACCTAGTACAGCAGATCTGTAAAGCAGTGGCCAGGTGAGAAATGAACCTGATGCTTGCTAAGCCCAGGAAGCATGCCTGTGCCTGTCGATGGGTGGTAGCTTAACAAGGTGGGGGCAGATGGACAGAAGGAAAGGAGGAGAGTCCCAGGGTGGCTCCAGCAAGCTGTGTGTACCTAAGGCAGCTCCGAGCTCTGTACTACAATGGTAGCTTTGCAGTACATACATATTCATTGATCTCAGAGATGGCAAGCAAAACCATCAGCAGTGACTGATTCATCTGTCATTTCCCTTTCTAGCTCCAAATGTGCCCTGTGAAACTATTCAAGAGTGTTTCTTTGTATGAATTAGGAAATGCACATACTTTGCTTCATTCATGTATTTCTTTAATTATCAGGTGCCCACCTTGTAGTTGGAAAGCTTCTGATTGCCCTTAAAATATAGTTCATATCCACTCTTTACCATAAGAAAAGCAGCAATCCTTACAGAAGACAGATTATTTCAACCCACCATCCTGTTTTAGACTATAGCAATGAAAAAATGTCATTCATAATTTGAACTATTGTTGAATATGCCAATAGGTTTGTTTTGCACTCTAAAAGGAAAATTAAATAATTGCTTTGGCAAGACTGCACATTGCTTATTGTACATGGTTATTACAAAACCTCCAGCAAAGATATATTTTTTAAAAAAAAGTTTTCAGAGACTCTTAAGCCTACCCTCTTGATCCCAGCACCCTTTTTTCCCACCCCAAAATCTCACAGCTTTACTTTATCCCTGACTGGAAAATCAGCATAAATCATGAAACCTGACAGGAATTGGGGGAGCAGTTTTTAAGTAAAGGTGAAACAAATCTTAAAATGTTTTTGGTCATTTAAAAATATTTAAAGACTGCAACCACAAAATCAAAGTTTTGTGTTTCGGATACTTTCATGTACTGGTTTAACTGAAAACAGCTCTGCATAAAAAAACAGTTTTGCAAGTCAGCCCACTTCCATAAAGAGAACTATCCCCTTAAGCTACTGCTAAAAGGTCATTTGGCCTGCAGGGACTTGCCCTCTTCTCTCAGTACACTCCTGTTAGCAGAACGGGAATGACCCAGCATCCCATAAACCTCCAAGCTCTTGAAATACCAGAGGCACCCAAGTCAAAGAGTAAGAAAAGCCATTAATTTGGCATTCATTTCCCTTTTTAGATGCTTGGTGTGAGCCGTTTCTGGACCTGGATCCTGGGAAGGCTCAAACACAGGTTTAGCTTTACATACTCCATGGGATTGCATTTACCTCAACAACTGCAAACACTGGGAGGCCCAGAGACTTACAGACAAACTGGAAATCAGGCTCTGCTATCTCTTTAAAAAGGATCCCATCTATCTGGAAAGCCCATTTGCATCTGGGGGGTTGGGGTTGTTAACCTATTACAGTTACATTATACCATTATTAGTCCAACTGAAAGAAAACAGCAGGAAGAAAAAAAAAAAAACCAGCTCCTCCTTCCTCTCCACTCCCAAGTTAGTTTATTATGTGTATTCGATGGCCCTTCACAAAGAGGCAGCAAGACCCTGAACCTGCAATGACCCCTGTTTCCACACAGAACATATGGGCTTCAGTGCAGGGGTTTGCCTGGACAGGGCTCATTGTCAACTGAGACTCTAAACATCCCTGAGCAAGCAGAAAAACAAAACTGTATTTTAATATTCCCCTTGAAAAAAAAAAAAAAAGTCTAAGAGATTTTGAATATTCTGTTTCTATGAGACACTTCCTATCCTGTTGTTTTACAACTGGACACATCCCTATAGGTGTTGGATGCTCTGCAGGGTCTGCACTGTTTATGAGTAAGGCACCATTCTGCAGCATCTTGAGCTGTGTTACTCAGCACCTTCAACTCTTTCTGAACCCTACTAGAGTTGAGGGCACTCAGCCCTTCTCCGGATGGGACACAAAACCAGTTTACTTTGATCTTAAGTACTGGAATTGTTTGTGATAAAATCTAATTTCATCAGATCTTTAAATTTATCCATTTCCCTAACATTTGCAACTTCACTGAAAATGATACATGTAGAAATCACTAGCATCACTGCATCCTACTGAAGATGAAGTTAATTTACAGAATCTAGCCTTTAAAATACAAGGATTTCACAACAAATCTGTTGCTATAGCAACCGAGTAAGCTTACATGAACTTCAGGCATTCATATGCATAGAAACTCCTGAAGCAAGACTGACTGTTGGCCATAACATCCCTACTCTTGCCAAGTTTCAAATAGTGCATGAATTATGCCAAAAATAAATGGGTGTGACTAATACAAGCACACAGAACACCGAGGGAAAAAGAAACACCCAAGCTTTTGCCTCTAAGGCAACATTTGTTGATAGAAAAGATGGGCATTTGGAGAGCATGCCTTTTCCTTCCCTCTATCTTTTTGCTTTACTTGCACTTCATAAAAGCCCCACATGCACATTTGCCTCCCATAAATTGTACGACTGCTAGTAATCACACATCTTTGCAGTCTATAGAACAAATCTTTTTTTAAAGACTTGCTCCCTTTGTACTCCCCTGGTATTTAAGGAGCACGTGTGTGCTGGAGGAGGAAAGTCAATCTGTTTTAACTCATACCCTTCTCTTGCAGAGAGCTGCAAGCAATTCTTTTTGCAGCCTCTGAAAAAAAGCATGCCCAGCCTTAGTCTGTGACAAACTCTACGACACCAAATCCATCTCTTTCACATCGTCTCCTGCCCATCTCATCTCTGCACCCCAGCCCAGCCTGCCCACTCTCATTTACCAAGGTCAGAGTTTTCTAAGGGCCAGCCTGCATTTAATGTGCTGTACCCAGAACCTTCCTGCTAATTACTGTGGTCACACTTCCTAATCCAACAAGCATCAAACTGCACAGTAGTCTCTCAAGTGGAATAGGTCACCTAGCTATCTACTGCAGGTCACTCCATTGGCAGATTTTTCTTGATGAAAGGTAGTTCTGCAAGGTAGCTGTTCCAACATGAACAGCAATCTAGACTAATTACATGTGATACACCCACTCTGACACATGAGACAGCACAGAAGGAAAGGGAGGGAGGAAGGGGAAGAAGACGAAGAGAAACAGGAAGAGTAAGCACGGTAAGTCCTTAACTCATCTAAGGAACAAAGGAAATTTTCACACTTTCCACTCTTCCCTATGGAATAGAAAGGTTCTGCAAATTTTGGATTCCAATACCTGCCCCAGCTCCTCTTCTTAAGTTGTACAGCAGCTCCATTTCCCATTACAATTCTACCAAAATCAACATTTCCTTCTCAGAACACATTAACTGCTTTTGGATCTGATGAACTCTATAAAGGCTAAACAACACATTACTCAAAACAAACATGAAGGCAGTGGAAGCATCTCTCTGGCTCTCATTTCGCCCCATGTTCCCACAGATGATTTTACAGTCTTCCACTGTGCCCAAATCCTGATTTTTGCTTAATGATGGAATTAGCCCAAACACATGTTGAGAGAAGAATGTGGAGACACGGGAGGGCTCAGGAGACCAAGGTAGACCACCATGGAGCAGAGGTTTTGCAGTAGAAAAATAGAAGGCCCATAGGATTAACTGTACAACTGATCTTGATATTCAAGCATGGGGATAAAGAAGAAGGATTTCTTCTTTGCATGCATTGCCTCAACACTCAGTCCATATTTTCAGATCAAGTGTTAGGCCCTGACCCCATGATCTTTCACAGTGTATTTTGGACAGAATGGTGGCCTCCAACATGCCTCCTGTCAGGCTTTATGTCAGCGTGCCTTCCCTCCTTTCAGGAGCAATGACATCCACAAAACTTCAGCTCAGCAACTAAATTTGAAGAGAATTTTATCCAGGCCTTAAGATGATCACCTCACATCCCCTATGAGTTTATTAGCATAGTTATTTTTCATTTATCTTGACACTAAATTGATTTCAAGTGATTTGAATAGTGTTCATCCCAGAGTCTGAAGAGAAACTGTTCAATAAAAGTCAGCCAGGTCAACAAGAACTGAATGCAAGAACATGCCATCTCCTCAGAACAAAAGAGTTGGCCCAATGGGATAGATTAAGTAAGACGCAACTTGTTGCAACGTGATTGCTTCAGGAATGATGCCACTTGGCTGGGTTTCCTTTCATGTGTCCTTTTCTTGGTGGAGGTTGTACTGATCTAGACACTAGGTTGCATTTATTGTTTGCTGTTGCACCAAAAAAAAAGGAATCCACCTTGTTGTTGCTAATTGTAGCATCTTCTGTTTAGGATGGCTACAAAACGTTCAAAAATGAAAAACTGAAATACAGTAGGTCCCTACGATTAAGGAGGATGAGAACACAACTTATGATTCACTTTGAGAATCCGTTCACAAGTCTACTTGGGCATGACAGAGAAGGCTGTTTCCAGTTTCCAGGAGCTAGGCCTGGAAGCTGGGACGTCTTGTGTGAAGTATGAAAACAGCAGAAAAATAAGGGGGAGGGGAAGAAGGTGAGAAATCGCAAAAGCTACTCATGGTCCATGGATTATTTAAGAACACCCGTGTTACCTGAACACTTGACCTTGCTTTGCCCTGGATAATTCATAATGCTGGCATCGAGTCACCACTTGCCAGGAAAGTCATATTGGGTTACTCACCATCACATGCGATGGGCCTGCCTCCAAACAGTAAAGATTCAACCAAAGCTGAAAATTGCACGTATTCATAAGCCTTTGCCAATTGACTGCCTATTTCCCAGCCATAAGGGTTTTGATAGTTTGCCCTCCAGCTTTGCTGCTAACGGCACTCAACTGAACATAACAACATCTCTTCTGAGCATGCTGGGGCACTAGCAGACACTGCAAAGCCAGGTATGCCCCTGAAGGCTTGCTCAGAGCTCTTAGAAAGGCTTACCTTGACCTTGTGGGTCAAACTCTACTCCCTCCTATTAGGCTACAACAGCCATCAGTGGGGCAAGGAACCAAGATGTGATGCTTGGAGAAGAGTGGCTGGAAAGCTGCATAGCGGAAAAGGACCTGGGGGTGTGGGTGGACAGCTGGCTAACCATGAGCCAGCAGTGTGGCCAGGTGGCCAAGGCGGCCAACAGCATCCTAGCTTGTATCAGGAATACTGTGGCCAGCTCGAGTAAGGAAGTGACAGAGAAGGGCAACAAAGCTGGTGAGGGGTCTGGAGCACAAGTCTTATGAGGAGCAGCTGAGGGACCTGGGGTTGTTTAGCCTGGAAAAAGGGAGGCTGAGGGGAGACCTTATCGCCCTCTACAACTGCCTGAAAGGAGGTTGTAACCAGGTGGGTGTTGGTCTCTTCTCCCAAGTAACAAGCGACAGAATGAGAGAAAATGGCCTCAAGTTGCATCAGGGGAGGTTTGGATTGGATATTAGGAAAAATTTCTTTCCTGAAAGAGTGGTCAAGCATCGGAACAGGCTGCCCAGAGAGGTGGTCGAGTCACCATCCCTGGAGATGTTCAAAAAACATGTAGACATGGCACTTCAGGACATGGTTTAGTAGGCATGGTGGTGTGGGGTTGACAGTTAGATTTGGTGATCCTGGGGGTCTTCTCCAACCTTAATGATTCTATGATTCCATGATGTGGACTCACACACTAGATTTTACACCACCGATCACAGTGGGCTTATCATTAATTTATGTTAGAGGTCAACCCAATCTAACTGGGCCCTGTCACCTCATTCTGAAATGCTGGCTATGGACTTTGTCTTCTTGTTTCACAACCACATTTTGGTCTCAATTGATGGGTTCTTGAACTCTCATGGAGGGCTTCCACTCCTGTCTTCACAGAGTAGCACTGTATGACATGAATATATTTTCCCCTCAAAGTTTTAGTAAAGGGCTTCTGTAGGATGAAAACCTGCACTCCTTCAGGCTTTAAACTATCCCATTCTTTCAGCACTATAATGCCAGCACCCTGAGGGCAATATGGACAGTCGCTGGAAAGGACTAGCAAGAGAATCTGGAACTTGCTTTCATTTCTACGTTACACATTTTTGGTGCCCTCTACCCTTTGGCAGAAATACTGAACTACCAGAAAGCAGAAGCAAATTCCTACACCTTCATTGTAATAGTAGCCACGGCTGTGTTGGCAGGCCAAGTAGTGCCCATTGCCTTTAAATGGATTAATTCTGATATTTGGAGAAGCGCGTCTTGGCCAATTGCACTAGCAGGCAGAACTACCCCTAGAGGAGATAGGTTTGGTCTTGAGTGCCTCAAGGCTGTACTCTGCTTGCAATACATGCAATATCCAAAGGCCCTTTGATACTCTGCTCCCAGAAAAGTGCCCAAATACTTCTGGGAGTTGAGGAGTCCTCTGCAAATTTGCAATGTCAGAAGTATGAGTGACAAAGGGCAAGGTATTGCTCAGGGCTTCCTGCTTTCTGGCTCACAGGATCCAAAAGGCCATGTACTTTTAGTAGAGACCACACTGACCTCACCATGAACTGCTTGGGACCAATGGAAAAGACTCCCACAAATATTCAAGGATGTGAAACTGAGCCACTGGTAAGTGTTTGTAGATGAGTCCTATTACTCACACTAAAGGAGCTTAACTACTTCAAAAAGAGAGGAAAGAAACTATATTTCTAAGTATTATTTTTAATAACCCCAGTGCTTTAAATAAGTGCACTAAATATCTATTGAAGTGTCAGATTCAGAATGACTCTGCTCTTGGTAAATGAAGGCTTCGGTTTTCCTGGTAGCAAGATGGAGATCTGGTGCATAGAGATGAAAAACATTTCTCTCATTAATTTCAATGGGTCTGCCTGGAGACCCAAATCTTAAGCACATGCTTATGTACTTGATTGAACACAGAAAGGACTTAAGCACATGTTTAAGTGGTTTGATGAGTGTTGCCATATGAATTTCAACATGGATTTACAAATCTATGGCTTGACTGACAGACTCAACCCTTTCAAACATATATTATCTAATTAGTGCCTGAAGGGAAAGATCTAGATATAGAACATTTGTCTTTTAGCACACAACTCACACAGCATTTCATGACGTCTTGACACTTATTAATTGCATTCAGTTTGAATATAAACACTGTCACATGATCCTTAATTGAGAATTGGCTGAAATAACATAAACAAAGGATTACAAGCAGAGATCAGGGAGGATGTGTCTCAGGGGATGCCACAGGGAATTTTGGTTGTGTCCGGTCTTGTCCTCAAACGATAAGGAAAACAGAATTAAAAACAAGCCAGAGTTTGTAGGTGGTAGCAAATAGACATGAGAGGAGCTAGGAAAACAGAGCACCTAGAAATGTTTGAAACTTGGTGGAGAGAAAGAAGGCAAAAGTTACAATGGAAAGGAAGAAAGGCATTTCTATCTTCTTCCTCTCAGCTGGAACAGAGATAATATTCTTGACACCTTCTGTCCAAAGAGTTAAAAAAACCTGCAGATGATCCAAAATATGTGATAGTAGAGACAGTATCACAGTATCACACAGAGCAGTAAGAGTGGGATACTGTCTCCAGGAAGAAAGGCAGAGGTAGAAGGTTTCTGTAAAACTACCATGTCTTCTAAAGAAACCTTAGCAGCAGGGATGGCACCTGTATAAATCCCCTTCCCACCTCCCTTCTGTCTGCCAACCTTCTTCCTGGAGGTTGTTCCAGCTTTGCCATCTCCAGGTCTACGGACTACGGACTTCAGTCATCCCAGCTCCTGGTACAGGCTCATACTTGTACCAGGGGCAAGATAAACTATTTTTCCTAGCTTTGTCATGACACCTGGGAAATCCCTTCCTTGTTCAAGCAATCAGAGCCTGGGACCAGGATGTGACTGCCACCAACAGGCAGTGGAAGAAGTGGATGACACAGAAGGACTCCTGGGTTTTAGTCTCCTACAGGCATGTATGACTTTGTGTGTGTTCACCAGAGCATAGAAGCTCCTATGGGTTTGCAGGACAAGAGCCTAAACTTGCATTAGGGACATGGTTTAGTGGTGGGATGGCAGGGTTAGGTTAAAGGTTGGACTTGATGATCTCAAAGGTCTTTTCCAACCAAAGTGATTCTATGATTCTATGATTGGAAACTAAGAGAAGAACTGCAAACTCGGGTACCCTCTTTTGGGATGGAATACGCTTCACCCTTCAGCTAAGAGGAAGCAAAATGCTGGAGCCTGCCTTCTGTATTTGTAGAGCTACAAAAAGTTAGCTCAAAGACATTTTTTCATATTAGTTTGGCATTTGCTAAAAGCCACTACAGTTGCATTTATAGCATATCATTTTTCAGATGACCAGAAGACTTATTTTCATCTGCCTGTCAATTAATTCATTTATCATTCGGACCTTTCCTTTAAGTAAAAGTGTCCTCTCATAACTTTCATACCATTGTAAATTTTTACCATGTGGTGGAATCAAGTAAAATTCATCAGAGCTTTCAATCAACATGATATATATATATATAGAGAGAGAGAGAGATGAAGAAAGTGCAGCAACGGTATTAAATTTCAGAGCAAAATCATTTATTCTGCCTAACAATGAAGCTGCTATCTAGAAACAAGACTGATTATTCATAATACTACCCACTGCTATTACCAGAACTCTTTACAGCCCCCGATAAGCTTTTATCCAACATGTTTAACATGTCAAAGTCAATTTGCCTTTCCACATGTATATTTCATAAGGTTATTTAAGTACACAACCAGACACCCAAGTATTAAATAGAGTATACATTTGTTTGTATTTATTTAGTATTGCTCTAGCTCTTGACAACTTTAAAAGAACACACATCTTAGAAATAACTGACGTTTCTTTAGGAAAAGATCTGACAGGAAAAGTTATTTTTTTTCTAAGCAGCTTAATGGTAGAGGGTTACCATTTTAAAGTAGGAAGAAAGATTGTAGAATTACATGTTAATAGTTACATATTGCAATATACAGTATAATTTACATAGCTAGAGTAACAAAGGATGAGGATATCTCCCCTATCAAACACCCAGCAATGGCAAACTCCAGATAACATGAGAAACGAGGGGTACGCCAGGGAGCACACAGCAGACAAACTGACCACACGGATTCAGCTCAGATCCATTAGGCCTCCCGACCCCTGCAATGACACCAGTCCCACGCCAGCTACTGGAATCAGTGACGATGCACTGTGCAGGTGGGGCTACAGTAGCTCACGTAAAGCAACATAGTACATATAGATCAGGTCAATGCTGAATCAGGCTTTTCAGCCCAACTGACACAGGGGCAGGCTGTCTCTGCGTGTGCTCCCATTTCTAGAGGCATCCAGATCTATCAGCTACATGCTCAAGGGCTGCTTAATAGCAATACCACCACTTCTGGCATCAAGCTACTCCTGAAAGACGTATAACTATTCTCACTTACTCCTGCATCTGAGCCAACACATCCTATGTCTCTGCATAGAGCGAGCTTAGGTCACCCCACATCCACAGCCCAGGTATAACCCACAACCCAGACAGACACTCACAGAACCCTGACAACATCCTGCACGTAGTTTCATCTGCCCAAGGAGCACCACAGCTTCACCTGGAGCATCTGCGGAGGTAACATCCACCACTTCCTCCTCACACACACCCTTCCCATCACCAAGCCCATCCTCATGAGCTCCCAACACAGCCACTGGAGTTAACAACAGATCACTCACCCTGCAGAGAGCAGCTTCTGCTGCCTGGTAACCTTAGGATCCTGCTGTACCTCAAACACAGGATCCCATCTCCTTCCCTCAAGGGCACAGCTCTCCCACTCCACTCCAACTGAGTATCTTTTTATAGCCCAGCCTCCTCATGCTGCATTGGACTCCTAGGCTGACTGAGTGCCTTTTAATGCTCCTCTGCTGGGTGAGGGTGGGAAAGTGCCTCCCCACACTGCTTTACAAATACTGAACAACTTCACATAGCCTCTGCAGGACAGAGAAATTGTCATGTCCCCAGTGAGGAAGCTGAGGCAAGCAGCTTGAACTTCATCCCCACTGAGTGTCAGCACCAAACCTGTGCCTTTCTTACATTAGCACAGCAAGTCAGGAGTAGCTGTGTAGGCACAAGCAGATCAGCTCCTCACACACGAAAAGCCTGTCTGAAGTGCCCAGCACTGATGAGCTCTGAAGCTGATTTCCACA
The DNA here is from genome assembly GCA_034008185.1 of Gorsachius magnificus. Taxonomy (NCBI): domain Eukaryota; kingdom Metazoa; phylum Chordata; class Aves; order Pelecaniformes; family Ardeidae; genus Gorsachius; species Gorsachius magnificus. The sequence goes on along the minus strand of CM067083.1, from coordinate 18,480,988 downwards.
CAGTACTAGCAGGGCTCCCTTTTGGCTGAAGCACCTTCACAGCCAAAAATGAAAGCCTGAAGAAAACTTATTATCCATGAAATGCAGACTTACCAAAAAAAGTACAAAAACGCTCGGCATTTTCAATTTAGCTTACCTTGGAGCATCCTGGCTAGTTTAATGGAAAGACATATAAGCGTGCAAACACTGGAGCACAGGTTAAGAACAGCTAGCTGAAACCTAGGGCCCAGTTTTCTTCCTATTCACATTTCTTAAATAAGGATGTTCCTCTGCTTTCAAAGCACCAAAATCACGAGCAAAACCTAAACTATTCCTGGTAAAATACTTGGAACATTCAGCTTTAAAATACATGTATTTCTCCTTCACACTGTACACTGCACATACCTGACGGCAGAAAAGAATGACAAAATGAAATGTTTTGCTGTGTTTACTTGTGTTCTTCTGAATAAATACAGAAAATACTGAAGATTTTCCCCTAAGTTACTTCGGAAAAGCTCCTGCAGTCGTTCTTGCAGTCTACTGAGCAATTCCTCTAACAAATGCAACAACCAGAAAGATTGAGTTTGTGTCACAGAGACACATCCTTACAGCTGAGAATCATTTTCAGGCTTTGAATCCAGCTAAAAAGAGATGCATTAGCAAATGCAGATGACGTGTTACTATTTCATTTTGAAGGAGGTCTGACCAGTACACATGATGAATTCTTAGACCCCTACATGATATAAATAAATAGCCATGATTTCTTTTTATTATTATTTGGAGCATCAGGCTAGCTTTTTCAGTTTGAGATTTAAACGAAAGAGACCACACTTTTTCCCATTTATAGCACATACCTTGGACAGCGCTGACAACAGTTAAAATGGGGTAAAAAGGCTTCCCAAATACCTTGGCATTGTCTGGATGTCCACTGAATTTTAATAAAAATTGCAATTAATTAAGACAGGAAAATACCAGAATCATAAGAACAGTGCTATTTTATTGGCAGGCTATTGGGGGAAAAAAAGAGGATTGATCTGTTGGCCAGCAACAGAAATCAAAATAACTGCAAGTAGCCTTGGGGCTAGATTCTGCTCTTATTTAAACCATGCAGGTAATTCCATTTATTGCAGTGGGACTACTCCAGGCAGATATTGTGGTCATGCAGCTGTTGAACACCTTGTGCAGAATAGAGCCCTCCAAGGAGAATTCGGCTCCGTGCACTTACGCTTTCTATCAGGCACATACCCCTAAGGAGCTATAATGAAATGTTAAATAAATAAAATAAAATAAAAATAGGGACTTCTGGCTCAGGTTTTAACTTTGCCCTCTTGCACAAGGTTCCAACTGATTTACCAAGTTAGTATTGTGCCTGGGAGGCACAGGAAAGTATGAGGGGTAAAGAGCTCATTTCTCCATTACTAATTCCTATTATCGTTAGCTGGAGTCAAGAATAAGGTGATTCAGAGTGAAGATGTCATAAAAAAGATCAAATAACTTGAACAGGCAATAAAACCACATTGACTAGCTATAGCAGCTGGATTACAGGTGGTAGTCCTTCCTCCCAAAGAATGGCTGGCATAAGAAACAATTTTCAGGGACACTGATCAGGAGAATAACAAAAGATACAGTCTTTGAATGAATTCTTCATTGCAGCAACCCTAACGTAAGATACCCTCCTAGGAGGAGGAAGACAGACTTTATGTTTTCACATGCCTTTGTTTCCTTATGCTCCCTTATGTTTCTCAGTCACTGTGGAAGAAATGTCAGCTGAAGATGAATGTATTGCTGGAAGATGAGTGATGTGGCTGGGGATCTATCCCCTGCAAAGGGTCTTTCTGTCAGGCTACACATGAAGATGATGTCTTTGGTTGAGGCCACTGCACCAGAAAATATTTGTGCATGTCAGTAGTTCAAAATGGTGTGACCAGGAATAACAATAGAAATTCACTCACTGCCACTAGCTCAGGCAGCCGAGTCTTCATCTAGGTGGCTGTTTTTTCCCGACCTTTCTCAGTTGTGGAAAGCATATTGGAAAGCACTGGTGGAGCATATTAAAACAGATGTACTGCCTCCATCAGATCTCTTCAGCTCCTAAGTAGGTTCTTGTGACCTTGTCACAGTAAACTATGAAACAAATGATCTGCAATATAAAATTACTTCCAACCAAACTGATTTAATTTCACAGGTCTTTAAGGACCAAATGCTTAAGGACATGGTTTCAAGAGAATGTATGCAGATGCTTTTAATTAGATGCAGAAAGAAGTGCTTTGCTGAGTAAGAAGCTAATGTGCAGCTGTGAAAGAGAAAGGTTGGCTTGTTAAGTGTAAGATTTCTCACATACCTGGAATAATGCACCTGCTAAATGTGACAGCAATAACTATTTTGTACCTACACTTCCCACTGAAGGCCAGGCAACCGAGTATGTCTTTTGTCTGCACTGAAGTCGCAGAAAAGTCCAGGCAAACAACTTAGCAAAGAGAAAACAGTGTGTTTCATTGCACAATATGGATGACATTTTTCTTTACAAAACACTGCAGGTTGATGGCAGGGTATCAGCACAGAGAAGTTATCTGTACTTGGTGACTAATTCACCTTTGGAAGATATTGCTCCTACAGCTGATAAGAGACTCAGACAGGAGTCCTGCCCCTGAAATCATTTCCCATCAATCTCAATCACTCTGAAAGGCTCAGCCACCAAAGGTTCCCAAGTCAGCTGGAACACAAATGTCCAGACCCTGCCAATATTTTGTGATCCACTTACTGTAAACACACAGCTAATGAATGTTCATTCCCCTGATGATTCTTTTGGGAAGTAGAGACATGTCTAAGAGTGTTTAGGAGGTATGCAGTACTCCAAAAAAAATTGATAAATATTCCGACACATCTTAAAACAGAGGCACCAATGCCTTCAGCCAAATAAATAATGCTAATCTTGTATAAAGACATGAGTTATCTCAGGAGCCTCAATGTATTAATTTCATTATCACTGAACACTGCAGTTGTCAAACATTCTGACCCCATAGCTTGGGGAAGGACAGGAACAAGACTAATACAGATGAAAATTGTTAGTTGTTATGGAAACCTTTGCATAATTGCAATGGCAGTTTTGTGTCAGTCTGTGGATTACATATTTCCACCATCAGCAATGGCCATTGCTAACCCATAATGTCCACTTAGCAGGATCTGAGACTCTGAAGCTCTTCCAGCAAACAGGATGCCCTGACTCTGGGAGGAATGCTGACCTGCAAGTGAAGATGACATGTGCCAGGGTTGCTGTCCATCCTCCCTCTGAGCTTAGCTAGAACTCGGCAACGCAGTATCAATAGCCTGCAGGAAGACTTGAATCCTATTTGTCCTGAGGCCCAGAGGGACTGCTCTTCTAAATAGCTGGGCACAAGATAAAAATTGTCGTATAAATGCACTCATGCGCACACAGACATGCATACACTTAAACAGAAAGTCGAAAATTATGTTTTAACAATATTGTGCTGAGAACCACTATGAAAAAATTATTTGACTTGAGTTTCTTTTCACTACAAATCCCTAAAGGCAAGTGATGGGACCTTTTGAACACAGTAAGAATGTGGCAATATTAAGTAACTTGCAGATGCTGTGTCTGACACAGCACATCTCCTATAAGGCTGTATTCACTGACTGCCATCTTAGAAAGCTTCGAGACATCAAGGAAGTTGAATGCAATCTTCCGGTCCTCTCAGTCCTTCCACAGAGTGTCTTCCAAGGAAGGGAACAGGAAACCTACCTCTTTGTGTGATCATGTTGCCATCTAGTGACCGCAACCTAGAGAATACTCAAGTCCTAACAGTCCTACACAAGCACAGACAATGCTGTGCTTGAAGCAACAGGGTCTTGTATAACCGAGACCTCAGGGGAAGTCTAAGCTGTTGCCAAGACATACAGGATTATTTCTCCTAAAGTTGCAAGTCTCAGTTAAACAGAAACAGCAAGTTCCTTGAGTAGGGTGATAAAGAACTGAAAGCTCATAGAGGTTGTAGCTCTTGCAGTATCATTTTTGTGCCACCCTTCAGCCCTAGGGCCAACACAGCGGTTCCCTTTCCTGAATCCACACGGAGAGTTGGCAAGAGCAACCACAACAGTCAGTCATGGCCAGCTGGTCTTTGCCATTCCTGTGAGATTTGCTCATCTTCTCCTGTTAAGTACAAAGAAGAACAAAACATCCCAGCAGAGGTACTGAACAGTGCAAGGCCTCCTCTACTGCTTGCTGCACCTGTATTCAATGGCAGATTTTCTGGGACAGAGGGAAAATGAAGTTATTTTCTACAGCCTAAAGGATGTAGGTACACAGCACTCTCTTTCAAATGACCAAGACATGTAGGCAAATAAAACTTGGAGATTCCACACACAGGCACTTCTGAAATCCAACTCGCACTGCTCTTTAGGCACCTTTTACCAATCCTGGCCCAAGACACTCAATCTCCATCAAACTTGTTTGAGTGTTTTTCAAACTGACAATTATGGTGGCACACTTCTTTTTTGGCAATTTGAGCAGGCAAACTTTCTTTCATAAACATGTAAATGCTCAGTCCTTTTGTGTGTATATAACTGTGGATCTGTGTGTGTATAAATACATATATACACACAAACAGAGCATCCTCTCCAGGGTCCAATCTTTCTTTTCCCTGCATACACATTGCTACAAAGTCAGTTGTAGACAACTGGCCAAAGATACAAAGATGCACTCATACCTGACTTTCTGCAGTATCTCTTGCAAGTTTTTCACCCTGCCTAATCAGCAGACATTACCACCCCAGTCTCTGTATCCTGAAAACAACTTATCCCTACAGGATCAGGTTTTGTGGAATTTGTATTTGGTTTTCCCCTTGCTGAAATAAGGCTTTCTGTTTCTGCCTTAACTGAGTCACACATCAGTCTGGATTGGTATCATCTTGTTGGTTCTGCCTATAAACATACACTGAGAGAGAGAATAAGAAAAAAAAGCTCATTTGTTTTCTTCCTGTTATTCTCTGTATTATCTTTTTCTTTTGCTTTGGGATCTGAAAAGCCACTGATTTGTTTTTACTAAAATATAAATAAATTTTAGGCCATATATTCCCTGATCAAGTACAGACAATGAAAGGCTAATTTCAGCATACTTTTCTCCTTAGACTGTTATAGAAGTCTCAGTGTGGTTTCCTGCGAGATATGATACGCACAAGAATTGCTAGCAGATATAATTTACTGGCTCCAATTTATTAGAGATCAAAGAATGGGGAAAATAGGCCTCATCTTTCTTGTTCTTCTTGGCAGTTGAATTTCTGTATCATTTAGAAACGGCAAGAGGAAAAGAAACAACATGAGTATATACAATTGCACTGGGGAGAAAATCATGATCACACTGAAATACCTAAGGGACCTAAGGATGCCTTCCAAAAGCCTTCATAATAATTAAACGCATAAACCAAGTCAGATGCAGATTACCAAGCACCATGGTCCTTATCCTCAACAACCATAAATCAATCTTGATGTAGCTATAGTAGTGTGAAATAGCCGGAGATCTTCCACTGTGGTGATGCTCTAGGGTTTGGGATGGGATAGTTCCAGTGGAATATGGAGGAGAGCATGCAGCTACATACAACCCTGCCTGGGAAATAAGGGAATCCCACTTCTTAAAACCTTTTCCATCAAAATGCACTAGCTGATGAAGCTAACCTCTGCCACTCCTGTGAGATTTGCTCAACTTTTCCTGTTAAGCACAAAGAAGAAAAAAATCATGAAGGAGAATGAAGGACGGCCCTGTACAGGATTGCTATTTTTGCTCTATTATGCTATATATGATTATTCATGTAGTCAATTAATTTTTCCCCAAAATAACTCACTAGCTGAGACTAGAGACTGAAATTTTGTTATAGTCTGTCCTATGGGAACTTATATTCCTCAGGATATTCCTTAAAATCAGGTTTTCTTTTAGTCTTTAGCAAAGTACTTCCTTTCCAGAGAGACCACCCAGAAGAAAATAGGAAGCTCCACAGTTTCATATTCTTTGAAGAGCAGAATGCTGAGTTCAAGCCCCACACTTACCCAGACACCAAGGAGTTAATGTGTTGAGCAGCTACTTCATGTTCTGCAGCTATGTATGTACTGATTAGCAGTGGTTAGAATAAAAAGACTACAGCCCAAGGAAGGCGGAGCATTTTCAGAAACAGCAGTCTGGAAAGAAGCTGTGAAGGGAATAGATCCAGAACCCCCAAGAAGAATGAGACGGACTGACTGGGAACAATTAAGGAAAATCATTCCATTCTCTATAAAGGGGAGAATAGACCATCTTTCTGAAGTTGTGGCATCCCTGGAAATCCCCACTAACATAGGCTACAGGAGGGACTAAAAGACCAACAGACTGGACCATTCATAATCTTGTAGAGGGTAACAGCAACACCCCTCACATGGAGAGCGGAAAGTCTTCCCCAGCATTATCTCCATATCAAACATGCCAATGATGGCAACAGTGCTTCTAGAGCAGGTATTGCCCCAGCGCAAAACAGACAGGTGCTGGCTCCTTCTTTTGGGGGTCACTCACAGAAGTTGTCTATTACTGCCTAGCTAGGCAAGTAGCAAAACACAATGCTCCAATGCTAGTGGTCAGTCTCTCCACTCAACCCTTATCTGACCAGAAGCTGCACTATGCTGCTAGAGAAAGCTATCCAAAAGGCAAAAGGTAAGAGTCCATCCTCAAGCCCATTAGGTCTTTGATTACTCTATTGACAGCACTGATTAGCAGTGACTATTGAGAGATGTATGATTGAACTGGCTGATTGACTGACAGTACCAGCTCCTTTTATGCAGACACCTGACAACCCCCAGTCCCACCTAGGAACTTTCCTACTGAATCTTCCCCATTTCTAGCTCGGAAGCATACAGCAGTAGTCATCTCAGAGAAAAATACAAGATGCTAGAAATCAACAATAATCTGTTCCCCATCCTTGTATTTGGACTTCACCTTGGCTTTGTATCTTTTTCAAAAAACACATTTAGCATAAACCATTATGAAACTGGTTATCTTAATTAGGCAGACAAAGAGGATTTATCCTCTCTGAGTTTTGGTCCCAATGTAATCTAGCGGCAATGATTTCTACAGACTAATTCCATGTTATGTGAAGATGCATTCCCATGGGGCAGCTGTGATCCCTTCTAGGAGTCAGCAGCTTTGAATTTTTTCTCTTACATGAGTGTGCCTCTGTGGCCATCTCTGCTTCTTTCTTTCTTCTACAGGACCCAAGGACAAAGGCTGGATGTTCCTGGCTGGACCTGTTCACAGGATCATGATCACGATACAAAAATAACCCCCCTGCAAATCAGTTTATTAAAACTATTAAAAGATCAGCAAGGAGCAGGTCTACTTAAAGATTAGAGACCCAACTGGACCCATCTCTCAAGCTGGAGTGAGGGCAGGTTACAAGCTCAGGCTAATCAGCACTCTCTCTCACAAAACAGGAGTGAATGGGGGACTGAGTCATGAAAGTGTGAGACAGAGACATAAGAAAGGAGGGCACAATGTGCAGGGACTCAAAGATACAAGTCCCATTGTGACTGCAGAGGATGTGCCAGCAAATTATATTCCACAGATGACAGAACAAGGAGAAAAATCCTGCCATCGTTCCTACATTATTCCTTACTTGGGGAACTTTATCACATCCCATCTCCTTGATCCTTCTAGGGCAAGTGAAGCTGTTCTACCTCAGTGACTTCCTTCTGGTACATGGGGACTAGACAAGCTGAATGCACTGCATGACCTCTGCATTTGTGTCAAGTACTTTTGTGCCTATATGCCTCTTTAGGGGACAAAGACAGGAGCAAAACTCGTGACTTGTACCCTGTCAGTCAACAGGTACTCTCAAATCCCCTGAGCATAACATGCCTGGATAGAGCAAAAATATAATCCTTTTTTCCCAGAATAATACTCTCAGCCCTGGTGTGGAAAAGCCAGGCAAAACTGTGGCCTGACTTTCAGAGGTGTCACAGAATCACATAATGGTTGAGGTTGGAACGGACCTATGGAGGTCATCTTGTCCAACCCCCATGCTCCAGTAGGATCACCTAGAGCAGGCTGCCCAGGACCACTGGCCTTGCTCCTATGGTTTTCAGTGGGAAGCACTGGTGCTTGCAGCACCTGTGCAGGACAAATCTCTCTCCTTAGGCATGCATTTTATTATATACCAATATACAGATGAGGAAAGCAAGTGATAATATTTCACAGGAAGCAGTGCTATTTGGAATGGAGATGGACCCTGATACAAAAGAGTGTAAAACAGCTATTTCCACATACACAAAAAAAAAAAAGCAGAAATGTTTAAAATATTTATGTGCAGGATCAATTCATAGCCTGTAAAACTGACTGCAATCTTTTATCAGAATGAGCCATCTGCTTATTTATCCATCTTAGTAAACTAAAAATATATAGAACAGCAAAACTGCATAAACTGCCCCCTCCCCTGAAAGAAAATACATGTTGCTATCTCAACATCAAAACAAAAAGAAAAGCCATAATCTTTGAAAAAGAATTAATTTATTGAAAGGATTAAGGAACCAATCAGTAACAGTTGTTAAAAAATAAGGCTTCTTAGGCCGTGAAACAATTCAATAATGAGAAATCTTATTCTATTTGAAAGGTCTTGAAGTGCTTTGTAATGGGCGGCTCTTAACTTTACAGATGGGAAACCAAGGCCTTGCAAGGTGATAATGATTTATCCAAGGTCCTTTCACCACTCAGCAGCGGAAAGAGGAATATAAACAAGGTTTCCTAATCCCCAGTCCACTGCCAGCTTCCCTTAGCTTTACCTCTATCACAAGTAGGACTGGAACAGCAGATGACAACTGATGTTTACTCATGGGCCCTCACATTGTGGTTTCCTCAGAACCCATGTGGAAACCTGGTGGGATATAACACTGGGATGAAACCTGGTGGGATGTGGAGGACACTCTGCCACAAACCGTTCTTCATGCAACTAAAGACACTAAGATGCAACAGGGACTCACTTCTGCAGGAAGAAAAGCTAGTGCAATTTCATACTAGAAATGACCTGGTGTAGGAAATGCTGGGCAAAGGCTTTGAAAAACTTGCCCCCAGTCAAGTAACTTCACAGCACTGCTTCTCCCTCCCTAACAGGAGCCTCATTGCAGTCATTCATTAATTTGCCACCTCTTTCTTGTCTCCCACTGCATCACAAGTGGAACGACAACATGTCAGAGCTCCCACTCTTGAGGGCGTACTTTCGCATAGCCATGCTGCAGTGCCAACCCCTGCCAGATTCCCACTCCTATTCCCTTTACAGGTGCCTCCATCCTCAGGAACATTAAACCATGTGGCAGGCCCAGCACAAGCCACGGTGATGCGTGCCAGCTGCCTGGGCGCTCCCGCCAGCCGGAGCAGAGGGCTGCAGCTGGACCTGAGCCACCCTCCGGGTAAGGATGACCCGGCTGAGGAAATCATTTCCACCAGCAGCTCAGAGTTACCTCTTCCAGCCGAGCAGAGCGGGGAGCCGCCGCAGACAACCCTTCAAGAAGAGGCAGGGGCGGCTGCCACGGTGGCCAACGACGGCATTTAGGGCGACAGAGCCCCTGCGCCGGCAAAGCTGCCGTGAAGGGCCGCGCCACGCGCCTCCGCCCGCCGCGCCACAAGATGTCGCCCTGGGGCCAGCGGGGCGGCCGGGCCCCCTCAGGGCCACCCCGCCGCCGGGAAGGCGGGGTCCGGGGGGGCGGCGGGGGCCGCCCGAGACCGCTGGCCTCCACCTGGCGGCGGCGCGCCGGCAGGGGGCCCTCGGGCGGCCGGCGGCCGGCGCGGCCCCCCAGATCCGCTGCCTCTTTCCCGGCGTCACGCTCGCTGAAAAAGGGAGAGTTTAGGCGCTTGGTTTGGGGACCAGAAGGGCCTCCTGGGGCGCAGGCTGCCTCCCCTCGGCAGTGGTGGGTCCTCCTGCAAAGCCACCCAGCGCTGGCTTCGAACCAGCTGCCCTCTTTGCACCCAGGGCCTGGGAGGCTGCAGCTCTGCGAGGCTGCTCGAGGACCTCACTCTTCTGGTTTACAAAACTCTTCCTTCCCATGGGCAGTTCATTCTGCTCTGGTGCTGTGACACCTCTGTCCTTTAGCCCAACTTACTAGTCACTGTGTCTTCTGAGCAGCCGGAGAAAAACACTTCCCGCAGTCTTAGAGTATGCCCACTGTTGCTGGGAGCATGCAGCAGCATCTTATGGTGACTCGATGTTAAAGTTACCTATCTTTACTAAATCCCCCCATCTGGACCGAGCATCCCTCCAAAAATTACTAAATGCAACAACTTGATCCTAAAATGGGTCTCTTGCAAGGCTCAGCAGCCTCCGCTCATGTTCAGTTGACTCCTGGAAGGCAGATACAAGTTAGGACTAAAAGACCTGGCTGGGATGCAAACAGCTGCTCTGCTGAAGATGTATCCACCTCCCACTTACTTGTTAGCTCCTGCCTGCAAGAGGGTTACCACCTTCCCGGCTCTGTAGGTGGGATCACCTTATCTAAGTGCTGCCTAATCCACCTCAGGGACAATCAGACAGGCTGGCTCAAACAGCCTGAACTGGCGGGCTGAGCTCAGCTAGCAGATTTTCCTTGGAGCCCGTCGTAGTGGACGCTAGTCGGACAACTCCATCCAAGTGAGCATGGTATTAACTTTCCATAGGTCCAACCAGATGGAGAAGAGAATAAGTGGCCTTCTGGGCTGTCACTTTCCGGTGGCTTCCCAAGCTGAACGACCCTTTTCAAACGTACCACTACCCCTTCACTAAAGATGTTTCAGTGGCCTCCTATCCCTGCCACACATAACCTCTAGATCCAGCCCAGACCACATGCATTAGTACTCCAGTTCTGAGTCCGAGAGGCTCACACACATGTGACCATAAGTGTGGGGGAGACGGGAAGAAAGAGGTCACCCACAGCAGCCTCTGAGCAATCCTGTAGCAATGGCATGTACGTAAATGACGTAGGAGGGTTCAGAACAGGAATCTGCTCTCAGAAAATATTTGCCCTCTGTGACATGAGGAGTCCTGCTGATGTCAATGAAACAGGAGTGGCAAGCCCCAGTCCTCAGTAAGGAGTCAGCTTTCCCTTTTTTTTAATATTCACAGGATTATTATGAACATCTGGTAAACAAATTCTTTTGTAACGATTGACAAGATTTTGACCATTTCCTTCCAGACAGCTGGCTTAGAGTAGTAAGACACAGACTCTGGGGTTTAGATTCACTCTTTTTTTTTCATATGTAGCTTCTTCCACACAAGAACCAAGCAAAGTTTCTGCTTACACATGATTGTATTCACCAGCAAACTGTAACTGCCGGGGGGAAGTTTTCCCTAAAACTGCATTTAAATACAAGCATCCCCCTTCCTTTTCAAGACCAGGCTTATTATTACCAGACAGATGCAATGGTACTAGCTTTGTACGATCCAATGTTTGTTTGGTACCTCTGGAAAAGAAGATTTAACAATCCTAAACTCTGTGCAGGAAGTTAGAAGAGTTACATAGCGATTCAATGCACAAGGAGATAATTAAACCTGGCGCACAGGAGAATCCTTTCTAATTGACTCTCTGGATCAGATTTTGCTGGCAACATTTGGAAGTGAAGATTAAAGGAGTTTAACAGCTTCCATTTTCAAAACGTGATTTTTAAGAGGAAAATATCATACTTCATTAAGAATTTCATTGGAGCTGCCATGAATTATGTTCTAAACAAGACATACTTCATCACTACCTTTGCATACGTTGGTTCTGTAGATTCAAGTGCATTCTAGGGGAGGTTGGTTTTTGTTACCATGGTAAAAATTATTTTAACTGTATATGATCAGCATTGCCCCCTCTGTTTGCTCATAATCTCTTCTACTCCTCCACTTTCCCCTTCCAAATATATAAGCATCAAGATTTTTTCCTTCTTCCTTTCACTCACATAGGTAACAGAAAAATAATCTCTCAAACATATCCAGTGATGACACCTGTTTATTAACCGGTCTGGATAAAAAACAGCTCCCTCTGTATAGCTAAGTATTGGAGACAAATCCAAAAATTTTAATAGCTAGAAGTTAAACTCTCTTTTTTTAGCCTGGCTTCCTAATGGAATGAGGCTTATGTGATCCTGCTGTCTGTTTTCCTCTCCTTTCCCACCCTCCTCCCCCATTCAAATGCTTTTAAACCTGTTGGCCAATTCCAGCTAAATTTGGCAGAGAGGTAGGAAAATAATATCTTCACAGCCTCACTGAGCTTAATGAAAATCAGCACTGGGCTGAGAAGAGAGACCCAAATGAATGCCCTTGGTTTAGGAAAGACCATGTAGTTCCACAGTCAACCGCTCAGCTCACGGGGTGACCCAGCAGCGTGCACACACCAGCCAGCCTATACATGGGTTACTTGAGCTTTCCCACCGCATGCATCTGCTGCTTGGCTAGCTGTCGCTGTGGTATAGGAAAGCAGGTGGGACTTACATGATGGGGGAACTGGAGGTGGTGCAGGGCTGTGCAAGTCGTTGGGTGACGCTGTAGTTACAGGGTTGTGTATACAGAGGCATGGGATAAAGATGCATAGGAAGCAGCTTTCACTGCATCAGCTGCTCCCAGAACAACTACTCGCAGTGACTGATACTACCCACTTGGTAATAGCCACCTTCAAATAGCACCATAATCCAAACTGGCACGATTCTTTCCCCATGATACATTTTGCTGTTCTACAGAAGCAATTTGGGTAGGACACGTACAAGAAGATTTCCTGTACAAAATACTGAACAGGAATATTCCTTATCTTCCATAGCCACTGCCTCCAGACAACCTATATTATGCCCTTTGGATCCTGGGTGGGAGCCAGGACTGCTAGAATGATGAATCAATAACATCCATAAGGAAAATGAAATGGAGGAGGCTCTTGTTCAGTACATTTCTCTTTTGTTAATTGTTGCTATATTTCATTCCAGCCCCCCATCCTTCCAAACGGCTGGGACTGTGACTCAGCTTCAGCAGTTTACACGCTCAGAAGAGAGAGGAGTCACCCTCCTGGGGCTGATTTCACTGTTGCTTCATAAGCTCCATTGCTCGGCAGGCTTGTCCATCACACGGATCCTTTTGCATGTCTCACCCATCCCACATTCCAGATCTCTGTCTTGTCCCAGGCAGCCGACCACAGTGGACAAGGAGAAGGAGAGCTACAGCATCAGGGGCCAGTAAGACAATCCTGCTAGCAGGACAGCTGCACAGGAGAACACTGGCTTTGCTCAACTGGTATCGTCCTGTCCTCATCAAATGAATGATCTAGACGGCAGAGCACAAACTGGGCCTAAAGACAGAGAGAAACAGGACCCACTCTCCAACACTGCTGCAGAAATGCCAGCACCTGATGGACAGGCAATACAGACTAAGAAGGGCAATTATTTCTTTGGCTGTGGCACTTAAATCCAGTAGATTTGATTTGTCAGTCATGAGTCAGCTCTGAAACAAGCTTGTGCCTTCAAGGTATGGTATAGATGCTTCACAGTTGACACCTAATAAGTCACTCTGTATGTATGGAAAGCTTAACATTGCTGTTCCTAGGTAGCAATTACACTAGGTGGCAGGTTGGAAGGAGGGGTTCATGTAACTGGTAACCAGAAACAAGGAGTCAAAATAAAGTTTAATGAGGTTTCTTTTTAAGATAACTGCTGTGTCCTCCTCAAAAGAGATCAAGGCCCCTTAGGTGGAAACTGAGGGAAAAGTCTAGTGGAAGCAAAACAAAAAAGCAATGAATAGCAACAGGAAAATAAACTGGAAACATATGTAAAACAAAGACAGAGGCAAAACAGACAGGCATGTCCAAGCCTCACCCTTCAAGCCCCATCTCCTGGAGTCAGGAGACTGCATACAGTCCCCAGTGTCGTTAAAGAAAGTTATTTTCTCCTTCTTGCTATCCTCTGCAAAGAAGACTTCAAAAACATAACATGGATGTGCTTTAAAGAAAAGCCAGAAAAGGCACTTACATTTGGCCAGCAAACATTGGGTCTTTAAAACCAGAGCGACCCAGTAATTCTTTGAGATTTGCCCCAGAACTTTTGAACAGTGAGGAAGTGTTCAAAATGCTGGTAGTACTGCATGGGTTGGATGAATTAATAGTTTGGGCCCTGGAAACACTATACAACTGTGCTGCTTTCTGGACATAATGAGACTATTTTCATTAAAAAGGTGTTTATGTGCAAATATGTAGCTTTCAGGTCAGAGAGAAACCCAGTATTAGAAAGTAAACAACGAAGGCAGAGATGGCTAGAGACATGCTGAAGCCTGTAAGCTCTGTATGGTAAGGCTAATGTTTCCAAGTGTGTCTGGAGACAGTACGTTTATATTGCTGAAAGACCCAGCTCACTCCACAACGGCAATGGGACACTGTAATGATATTGTTGGGACACTATAATGATATTGGCAGCTGACTGCAAGTCTTCTACTGCTAATGTTTTAGAATAGGTCAGACACCACAACCCATATTTAGAACATGCTTTTCAGAGACACTGGCCACCCACAATTCCTACAGGGCTGGGGCACAGACATTAAGCCAACAGCTATAAAGCTCTTATTTCCAATGTTGTGTTTCCAGTCAACACACAAAGCTTAGGTAGGGAACATATTGTCAGGAATGTCTTCTGGGTTTGTCTTTTTTTTTTTTTCAGCCTGTTTCCCAGCTAGTCTTACTGAGGAACAAGAAAATCAAATGACTTGCATGGAGGTCACAGAGTGAGTCATCAGCTCAGCCCAGTGACGGTCAAATAATGCTTATTTGTAAAACTATAATTTTATAGTGCTCTACTGCATAGCTTTAAAAATTAATGTATGGGAAAAATACACCCACATATGACAAACGTACTTATACTCTCTCCACTTTGGGTGGACGTTCTGTTAGTCACAGGGAAGCATCTGTGTAAAGCTTTTTTTGTTGCTGCTTTTTGCTTCTCTAGACATTTCATCAAATGGTCCCTGAGTCAGAAGAAGTGGGTTTTGCTATTAAAGTCTGTGTGGAGGCTGCATTCCAAAGCTGTTGGAGGGTTCAAAGATAAATATTCCTACTTTGGGGAAAAAGAAAAAAAAAAAAACCAAACATCTTTGATTTAAAAAACAACAACAACAACAATCCAAACTGAATGCAATGTTTACAAAGACAGCAAATAACAAATATCCTGTCTGATAGTCGCTTTGGAGCTGAAACCCAAGAGGAGTTTCATTAAAGCACAAGTTCCTTTAAAATTGCTTTCAATTGTATAGCATATGCGCCTACCATGCTAAAAAAAAAAAAGTGGTATTGATTCATATTGAAACTAATTCCAACAGCAACAAAATATCAGCCAGCAACCTCATACAGCCACTGTGCGACGAACAAAGCTCTTTGGAGCAGGAGCCATCTCTGTTCTGTGATTTGTATTTTGTGCGGTAAGGGTGGAATGCAAGCCTGTAATAATCTGTCTCAAGAAAATATTTGGGGGTGAGCGTATAGGCTACGGCTCCTTTGGCTCGTTACTTTGGAAGCCTCGTGCATCCTCTCAGATAAACGGCTTGCATCAACAAAATGAGGGAGAGCTATGCAGTGGAAGATGGTAGAATCACCCAATCCTGTGAAAGTGTATCCCATATACATATAAAACCAGCAGCTACAGAACACACCAGAGGCATAACACGAGCAGGTCAGACTTCAACATAAATCTCCCAGTAGCATCCCTGCCTCAGTTCAGGGCAGCCGCTGAGCAGTACCTTCAAACCCACAGTTCTCCCTGCTGTGGTCTGCCACGGACAGCAGAAATGACAAAGAAAGTCTACGCGCTCCCTACATAGTATCCATCATCATCCCTTCCATGGGGTACCGAAACCCAGTTGCTCTGGGCATGCTGACGTGCAGGACGGAGGAACCAACTTCTTCAAGGACAGGGAAGCCCACAGCAAAGCTGGGCCCAAAAGTTGAGTGCAAAATTGAGTTCTTACCCTATCCCACTTTGCCCATATCCAGCAATATCCCATGGCTGGGATGATCTACTTCATACTAAAAGAGTGCCCTGGATGAGGGGAGGGAGTTTAAGAAATTCACCTAGCCTTCCTCACTCCTCTAGCTTTAACTCTTTCTAGCCTGGCCTAGCAGTGAACAGCTGAAGACCTCTGCCTCACCAGCCATTCAAGGTGGAGCTGGACACAAAGGGAGGCGATGAGCCTCTAAAAGTGGAGCTTTGCGGAAGGAAAGCTGTTAAGCGAAACTGCACAGGAAAAGGGGACAATTTTGCCTGAGCTGGCCTGGTCCCAGCCTCACATTGCCATTGTGATCATGACCTAGGGAGGAACAGTCCTCAGGCAACATTGATGAGCCTGGTGCACCTCATCTCCAATAGCCAGATCACCAAGGCAATTATAGCTCATGTCCAAGAAAAGCTAAGAAGGTGAATGAATAAAAATGTTGAAAAATTAGATCATCAGTAGAACAATGAAAACCCCTAACAGATACAATGTTATTGACTTTTTTCTGTTGGGTTTTTTTTAACTTCAAGCTGAAAACCTGTTTGGGCCAGAATTCTTTGGAATCGTGCTACTGAATGTGCCTATAGTTAGGAGATAAAAAAAGAGGCGTTAAAGCTGCTAGGAGATGTGATCATCACAATGAGGGACTGGTTGCAGCCTGCAGGAACCTGAAAAGAAACTGGTGAGTGCAGGAGTTAGAAGGCATTGCTATGACAACAAAGCAAACCACCCCTGAAGAGAATAGAAAATATGTACAGCCATGCCAAGATCATAAGCAAAGAAATGTATATTCTAAGAGGAGGCAAATGAAACATTGACTTGGAAAACAAAATTACGCCTTTAGCATGATTTCTTCTTTATGCATGGCACCTCTTCAGGAAAAGCATGCATTTAGCAGAGGGAAAGAAACTTTCGTCAAAGCACCTCTTTGCCCAGTCCTTACACTTTGAGGAGGTAGCAGAAAGATCTGTGCTCTATGTTTGCACTCTCAGATTTCGGTTAGCTGTGGTTGTTTAAGCTATACATAAGGTGGTCTCTATGCTTTTTTCCCACCAACACTTACTGTGCTTGTGAACAAATTTAATGCTAACTTTCTCACACTTTTCCCTCCTAATAAAATTAATCTCATTTACCAGAAGACGCCTTTTTATTCACATTCAAAGCCTAGGATACTCCATGGAGGGTTAAACCTAGAAATTCCTTTAGCATTCTGGCAAAGAAGATTTCCATGTTCTTCTACAGCTGCACATAAGTCATTAACAAGATCGGTCCAAGCCGTTGTCTGGACCATACCTAGCAGAAAGCTCCCCAGTGACACTGATGCTTGATGACAGTCAGCTCTTGAAATCAGAGCCAGCGTGGATGTTGACATAATGGTCCACACTTTGTGTGCTCAGCCAGGAGGGGGAAAATCCTCTGGTTCCCAACGTGAAGGAGCAAATGAGCAGGCTGGAGGAACACTCTATAACAAGAGTGCGCTGAAGAGGTGCTGAGCAGCACCTAGGGTTTGTTGAGCAGAGCTGGGCAGCTTTGTGCCACGGGATTGTTCTGCCTAGGGGATGTCTTACACAGGGAGAATTGCACAGATACTGCTGGAGACAGAGCAATGCCAGTCCCTACCCGGACAGTCTTACGATGGCTTTTGAGATTTATCTTCTAATTTAGCTCTGGAATGGTAGGAGAGAGGGTGTCATATACACAGGCTTGAGTGTTTTGTCCTCTGTCTCTACAAGTTCCTCACCATGCAGCCTCCTGCCTCCCTCCAGCAGACCTGAGCAGTTCTGCATCACTTTCTGGCATAAAGAAAGACTTTCCTGCTTCAGCCTCAGAGATTTCATTCCCCTGCAGTACTCCTTAGCCAGAGACTGAAATGCAGAGCTCAGCTCTTACAAACATACGCTGTACCCCATAATACGTCTGGAACATCAGCAAAGTAACACATGAAAGACGTTGTCCCATGCTAGGAGATACCTTGCAGTAACAACAACAAAAGTGTAATTGCCCTTGCCTGTCCTGTGAAAGCGGCTGCCATGGAGCGGCATGGGTTGAACCCCCTAGCAGAGACATGGCCTGTGCCACCAAAGGGAATTTCAGCCTACGGCAACGCCACCTACATACCCAGACACGCTAAACTGTCAGAAACACCCATCTGTCAGCGTAGTTCTGTCTACACCAGTGCCTTGCCAGCAGTGGGGGAGTTGATTTCTTTCCACACCCTAGAATTACACTGGCAACCTCTGTAGGTTACACTAAGCCACAGAGTGCAGGCCACGTGTGCATACACTTTATTGGCCTTCATTTGATCCTGTGCATTAAAGGCAGCTGGGCTTCCTCTCTTTCCAACTAAATAATAATTACACCTATTGTTCCCACTGGGCAAAGAGACCCTGTTCGCACATATGCAGAAAGACAAGGCATATAATTAACACCTTGCTGGGATAGAGAGCTTTTGTTCAGGTTAGTTATTACGTGTCTTGCAGCCTGAAAACAGTGCTTCTTACATTCATTTCAGCTCATTTCCTCCCTGCCTCAGAGCTTAACTCCCTGCTTCTTCCCAGGTCTTTGAGCACAAACGTGTCCAGCATCAGTGCTCAGTAAGCTGAGGCCAACAGCTTAATCCAAATGTCCGGAACAAGAGGGCCCAAACTGTCACGTGCATCCCACGTTCCTGCACGCAGGCGAATGCTGTGGCTGTGGCTGCTGCTGCCAGACCCACTTGCAAACGAATGGCAAAGGTCTCCGCCAAAGATGTAAGGCAGAGGACAGGTCTCTCACCTTAAGACTTGGGCTACAGGAAGAAGGTGAAGTTCCACCAAATGGCTGGGCTTAAATAACAGCTCATTGCTGTCTTCTTCCTCCTTCCTTTCTCTTTTCTTCCTTATCCCATTTCCATCCATGCTGCAGCTCCCATTTTCACTTTGAGTTCTGTCCCTTCCCTTCCCATGTCCTGGTCTTCACCCTCTGCTGACCAGTGTCGTCAAAAAATCTTTTTTTGCATGTGTGGATTTAGGTTTTCACTTTAGGTTTCATTTCTCAAGCCTCTGGTTCAGTGCATTCAACTGAAGGATCCCAAACAGGCTGAAGACTGCCACAAAGTGGGAAGCAGAATAGTCACGGTTAAGGGCAGAAAGGGGATGGACAAAGAAAGGGGAATATGCTCCCCTCTTCTAGCAGCAATCTGCCATTAGATCAGCTCAAGCTCTCTTCTGTAACTTTGCCATTTGTTTTACCAACACACCAATTTGGATTACAGTGCTGTGATGAGGTAGGGAAGGTTGAACTACGTCATTTTGTCAGTAGTAACGTTGCCTAGGTACAATTATAGCAGCAAATAATCTCTTCATTTCAGAGCTAAAATCCCACAGGTAAAAGCATTGTATTGCCAGAGTAATGTCTATCTTTATGACATGAGCTTCCCCCGAAGAAAACTCTCAAATCCCCTTTTGGACATGGTGCTCCTCAGCATGCTGAAAGGTCCCAAGACCCATCCAGGCAGAGCAGGGAAATCCTTCCCACTCCTATGCCCCTGTGCTGCAGCCTCTGTACATGAACTGCTGACAAGACGGTTGCTTGCACTGATAGGCACCAGGTCACGGATACAAGGCAGAGAGCAGGAGCTGAAGAGCAGAAGCTGCACTCAAGACATGAGGAGCCAGAGCAAGATGAGAAAGCAAAGGGTTTGGCACAATCAGTACAGGTTTTGGCCATCGACTGACAAAGGAGCAGCTGTGGCTACTGCCTTACAGCAATCGGTCCTGGCAAGCAGCGGGGTTACCAACGCCCAACCAACAGGCGTTTACACAGCCAACATTTCGTCACTTCGCTCCAAGCTTGGTCCAGCTGGTACTATCTGATTTGGCAAGGTCTCCATAACCCCAGGGCAGTGTTTTGCCCACTGACAGCTTTAACTATAAATAACCAAAGCATCATACCAATACAACCTGAGTGAGAAGGAGCACTTACATCAGCTTAAAGACACCTAAGTACCAAGTTCCTTTGATAGGACCACTCTCTGCTGCCTGTCATTGACACGAAGCTAGAGGTCAACTCTGTATCAGAGCACTCCCAAGTCAGCTGGATTAATTTAAAACCCATGTCAGCTCCATAAGCTAACACATTGCACAGCTGGGTTGGTAGCATATAACATTTTCACTGCCTCAATACAGATAAAGCAGCACTGGTGCCTCAATACAGATAAAGCAGCACTGGTGTTTTGAGGAGAAAAGGTCTAAAAAAGACCATTTCACACCTGTACTAACTTCATAAAAACTGTAATAGCTGTGCAGCCTCTAAATGTGATGGCATCTGGTGCCTTGGAGTTTCAGCCCTTCCAATTAACTAACAAGCTTTATCTCCCACTGGTGCAACTGAAAGGTGATTCTATGATCTCAGGAAACACTAATTGCTCTTTTTTTCCCCTGTTCTAATTTAAATAACATCCAGTCCCACCCTACCAAATAGCCACTGTAAGGAGCTTTAAAAAGGTATGTACTTAGCACAATGAGATTGCAGCAGGCAGGTAAGCAATTAGGCAAAATAAGCAGCAAGTTCTATTACAACAGCCATGCAAAGGTGCTGTTCATTTCCTGTGATAACTACTGTATCTAAATGATGTAGGATGTTTAAATGTATTTGACACATAACATTGTGCTAACAATCTCTGGTTTCAGACCTCAGTGTTATGAAGTAGCGTGAAGGTCCCTTATGTATGCACCCCACCAAAATTGGTAGGACCTAGACAAGCATCTAAAACCACCATCACAACAATGTCCCTAAAACCCATGGTGGTATTATTGGACTATGATTTGAAATGTTATTGTTAGAATTAGCAGTTTAAAGCCTGTTATAGCAGAAAAAACAAACCAAACCAAACCAAAAAACCCAGCCCCAGCTCCAGTTCTCCTTATTTTCCAATTCTATGCTCGACAATATTTCAGCAGCTGCCTCTGGAGAGGCTAAAATATCCCAGCCAGAGTCAGGCACTGCCAGGAGAAGGACATAGACTGCTGGAGATGGGCACTACTTCCCCATCCCATGCTAGCCCAGGGCAGCAACCAAAGGAGCATTATTTTGGATCCTTCTGTAACAGCAGTTACAGTTGGGAGAGTTCAGGAGTGCCCAACAGGCCAGGCAGAGGCAGAAAGGATTTGCCCCAGCTGCCCGGGACACTCCTTTCCTACTTTCCATAGGAGGTCTCTAATCCACTTTTGCTGCTGGTGGCTGGAGATAATAGACGCTGTACTGCCTCGGGCATTTTTCTCCAGGATCTGGTCCCGTCCCCTGAACAGGGACAGCAGATTCACTTCTCTAGGTTCCCAGTCCTTTCCCTGGATGAAAAGTTATCTACTGTCCCTGAAAAGCTATCTCAAAAGGATGGCTCTGGGAAGTGTGACTTAGCCCTGAAAAAGGCCCTGTTGGGAGGAAGACAGGGGAAGTAAGATTGAAGAGAAAAGCAGCAGCAAAGCTGGACCACAACATCTGATTGAAATCTCAGGTTTTACTCAGTTTTCAGTTTACTGAAACTCCCCCCAACTTCCAAATTTTCTCATGACAGAATGAATTGCTCTATCAACAAGTGTAAAAGGAAATTATTAATTTACCCCTCCCATCCAAACTGATTGCCAAGACTTCCATATCTTCACGACCTGAGTAATGAATGAGCTTCCTGTGATTATAGGCAGGCACACCAAGAGGGCTCTGGTGTTAGCATTCACGCCTCTGGGTCAAAAGCTGTAAGGACCACACAGGGTATCTGTGCTCATCAGAGACAGCAGCCATGTTTTACCATGGCAAACGGTAACTCCTGTAGTCTTTGACCTTCTGAACAGTAGTAATTTTGTTTTAAAAAACCAAAAATCTCTGTTCCATGCTGCACGACATAGCACATAGAGCACTAGGCTAATGGGAAAACACTGGAGTCCTGGTTTCCCTGCCATGCAGACCAGAGAAAGAGTAGCATGCCAGCTTGGACTTTCTTTCCGAAATGTGAGGTTCAGCTTGCTGGGAGAAACACAAGAGGAATCGGAAGCTCCTATCTGACAGAAAGACAAAACACTGCCAGCAATTAATGGATGGTATCTTGCTTTCTTACATGACAAGCCTCACTCCTGGTGAGACGGGAATTCAGCGTGAGCTGGAAGCTGCAATTTCTTACAGCTCCTTCTCTTGTGGTGGCATGGTTCCCAGTAGCTGATCTTACCATGTGCCAGGCAAAAATCTGTCCTCCTGCTATCTTTGGCCTCCATGCTATCAAACACTGACCCTGATTCAGCGCTGCGCTGGTCTGAGTTAAATGGCGTAGCAGGGAGACAGCGGGGCTTCTCTGCACTAATGCGCTCCCCGCTGCTAACAGTGATGGGAAAACCAGGCTGGAGATCCAAGCGGGGACATGATGGTCACCCTCCTCTGTTCTGTCCTTCAGATCAGATGTTGAGCCAAAGCCTCTTCTCCAGTTGCTTTCAAGATAGATACTACAAACTTGTCACTGTCATTCTCAAAAAGAATAAAAAACGAATCTCAGCCTTAGCGTGCAGGCCAGCATCCCTCTTCCCCCCAGAGGAAAATGGTTTCTGTGTTAAACTTTCACAACTAAACCTGAAACCCAGTGATGTTTGTTTTAGGTTTTGTTACAAACCTAGAACACAGGCCAAGTTTGAAGAAAAAAAAAAAGAAAAAAAAAAAAAATCCGGGCAAAGTTTCAAGCAAATCAAGACCGATTTATGGTTTTGAGTGGAAACCATACTCAATTCACTACTTTCACAGGGGTTTGATCTGAAACCAGGCACAATCTGGCAGCCTCAGGCTGACTTTTGCTTCACGTTAAATCGAAAGCCAAACCCAGCACATCTCCCCAAGTATCCATGTCTGTGGGGTCCTTGCAGGAAGGAAGGGTTCACAGTCACAGATGCTCTAGAGATCCTGTAATTGCACAGCATTACCTGCACACTGGTGTAAGACACTTCAGTCTCACATGGGCAACAGATCTGACTTCAAGACAGTCCTGTAATATATGCTGAAAGCCTTCAGTATAAAATAAGTCATATAGTTCAAATTCTAGCCTGTTGTTTTTCATTTGGGGGGGGGGTGGTGTCCCCCTCTCCTTTAATTGTTTGTTTTGCTTTTAATCTCTTTGCTGCTTTGGTACAGTTGGCTTTTTATCAGATTGCAGACAAAAATACTGGTGGTCTCGTATCAACGGTGTAAGTTGTTGCAGTAATTGAGAATGCTGTTGCGGGACTGATAGTAATTCACCAATTTTACTGAGAGATAAGGCGCATGCCTTCCTATGTGCATATACTGCATTATCTCTGAGCTTTCTCTCCCTCTGCCTAACACTGATACTTGTGTACGTTTTAGGCCTGCTTTCAAAATATTAAACAAAAGTGTCCATTTGAAAAAAGTGATGGCAACCGTGCCATTGCTAGACAGACAGCACAGGAGTCAGCATTTCACAGAGGCAGAAGGAAGGATGAAGTAAATAATGGACAACCAAAGCCATTGTTTAATGATCCTGAGCCTGGCTTCTACCATTATTTCACATCGTTAACTGTAACATCTTGCCTCTCCCTGCCAGCTCTCCATTTTCCAAGTCCTACTTAATGCCTTGTAGATCCAGACAGTGAGGGTTTTTGCATCCCTGAGCCTGACAAGACGCTCCAGACACGCAAACATTCACAACGTAACAGCCCTAACTCAGCACATCAGTATTAGGGCCGTGCAGTCTGTGCCTTATACAGATGTACGTGTGTGCTTGACTATACACTGGGAGTAGACTTTCGTGGGATTAGCCACCGGGAACATTAAGTGCATGCTTAAGATTTTGTGGGACTGGCAGGCCTATCTATTAACAAAAGAAACAGATACATAAATACTACTTTGCACGTATCCAGTCCCCCATCCTAATTCTTTGTATTTTAATCAGATTAAACGTTGCAGAAACATTATTTCATGACAAAAACACCATGAGGGACAATCCTTTGTATAGGATATCAAAGAACCATCTTGAGACGTGGCTCCAGTCGAGTTGGCATGGAAGAGGTAAAGCATCCCCAGCCACGAATCCTCCCCGAGACGGCAGGAAGCCACAGGGAAGTTTGCTTGCTGGAGCCAGGCTCCTGGAAACATGCTGCTCTCTGTAGTGGTTTCAACAACAACAACAACAACAAGATCTGATGGCAAGTATGACGGGCTTGACACATGAGCCGTTCCCCATTCAGCCCCGCTTGATGCACTTCAATGGGTGCAGTGGAATCGTTTTGCCACCACCCCAGTCCCCACTGAGATGGGCTTTGCCTCCCGGGAGGTCCTTTCCCAGCGGGAGAGTACAGATGGAGATACACGTCCTCCTCCGGCTGCAGCCATGCTGGCTGAGTCGCTCCCACTGCCATTGTCCCTGCAGGTCCCTCAGAGACCTGCTCCCTTCAAATTCTGCTCTTTAAGCTGCTGAGGGTCTCATTTTCACGTTGCTGTGACAAGCAACTGGAGACGGGCTGTGAGCAGCAAACATCCGCCTGCACCTTCACAGACACATCTCCCACTGGCCAGCAGGGGCCTGCCGGACACTTTGGCTTTCTGCTCCCTGACACCTTGAGCCCCAGCAAGACGTGACAGCCACCTCTGGGCACTTCTCCTAGCCGGGGGACCAGCCAGTGGGTTTTGCCCGCAATTCTTCACCTCTACATGGACTTTGCAGGGGGTTAAACCAAAGTAGTGAATAGCGCAGCACTGCCAAGAAACCTGAGTAGCCCCAGTCCTTGCCAGACAGAAGGTAATTTGGGTTGGTATTCCTTTGCTTAACCTTCCCAAATTTACCAGGCTATGTGATCTTTTCAAGCGTAAATCACCTGAGGCGACTAAGGTTAGGAATTAATTTCTAGATGTTAATAACAACCACCAACGATGCCACCGTTCAGCTTGTGCACAGTGCTGCCAAGTAGCAGACCAAATTTGTCCCTAATATAATCCCAATGAAAAGAAGGTTATTCCAGCACAGATAATTCTTACTTCTTCATGCTAGACACACACCACTTCTTGAATCCAGCTTTCTATTTACATTTTAAGTATCCTTCTCAGAACATAAGTGAATTAGGCAGCCATGCTGTCTGCTAAGGCTGACTGAAAAAATGAAAAGAGAAAACTATTCCAGCTGAAGCACAGCTGGACAATTTTTCTTGTTCTTATTTTTTTATGCCCTTCAGGATATAAAGAAAGTCCGTGCTGCATTGTTCCAGTGACAGAATAAGGCCTGCTGAGACCCCACCACTTCATTACAAAACATCACATGCTAGAGCAACCACAGAAGGCCACAGCTGGCCAGCTCTGGGAAAATCAGAAAAAGAGTTTTCTAACTTAAAATGGCTCGAATTCAGAATTTCTATCCCCTGCTAGTCAGAGCACACAGCATTATTTGTTGGCCTGGAAGGAAATGCCCGTCACCAAAGCTGCCAGTTACCATACATCTGGCTTTAAAGGGCTACTGCCTTCACATCAGATGTTGTGGCTGGAAAGAGAAGCTCTAGGACTTGACTGTCCGCTGGCCATGGTAGTGCAGCCGCGGTCCCCCCCAGACCAGGTCCCGCCTGCCCCTGCCCCAGAATGCCAACAAGTCGTGCAAACACTTGAGCTGCAAACCACATTTCTGCTTCAGTCAGTTGCTCGGGATGTTTCTCTCATGCCTATCAGCATCACCTCTCTTATCTGGAGTGAGCACAAGGCATTTTGCTCCTCTGTACGTCCCTAGCCTGCCTGCTGGTGAGCAAGTAAGCCCCTGGCTCGAGCAGGGAGGTAGCTACGAGTGCACCTCCACACCCGTAGCCCTAACAGGGCAAACGCACTGGAGGAGAGAGCCCTGCAGAGGCCCATGGGGGATGGGGTACATACTAGCAAAACTAGCCCCCAGCACCTCTCGCGTGACCCTACACATCTACCTCTCTATACAACCCGCCAGCAAACTGAGAAAACCTGGAGTTTATTGGGATGAAAGGCTAGTGCCGGCGATCTGGTTGTTAGAAAACCAAACACCCAGCGGCATAGCCATTTAAAACCAAGCACTGTAAAGCTGCACGCATATATCCCATGTTGCCTCAACTCTTTCCTCACTGCTGCTTCTTCAATATCTTTGCTGGGGAATAAGAGGCCACTGGTAGTGCTCTTGCCTTCAGCCATAGCCTGGGCTCTGCCCAGGGGCTGCTGTGAGCCTCATCCTGCGCCCTGAAAACACAACCAGGAGTTGCAAGCATGCCTGGGGCCTTTTGCTAATATGAGCTGTGACCCCTCATTCCCCAGGTTACACACCTCCCTTTTCTTGTTTCTGCAGAAGCAGTTGTTCAGCAGGAATTGAGTGAGGCCAAAAAAAACCCCAAAATGTCTAGGAAAAAAAAGGCAAATCCAAACCATGCAATTTTGGAGCTTCCAAAATGAATGAAACATGGCAAGCATTTTCAACTGTACCCAAAATACATGGGGGAAAGGACATACATATTGACATTTCTTGGAAGAAACAATTTGTTTTGAAAATGCCACAGCATTTTATTTCAAAGCCTCTTAAAACACAACCCTTTGATTTGCTATTTTGAAGTGGCATTTTCCATTCAAAAGAGACCTGAAATAAAAGAAAGTGTGAGAATCAAGAGGGGTAACTAACCTCAAAACAAAACATTACATTCAAAACGCGATTCGGGTTGACCTAAAATAACATGTTGGGTTTTTTCTCGTTTCCCCCGAACCGAAAAAAAGAAAAAGAAAAAAGAAAAAACCAGCCATTTCTTTCACTTTGACCCAATCCAGTTCTTCTTCTCTCCATTTCCCAGCTCAGCTATCATCTTCCCAGGTCTTTCCAGAGGGCATAGTCCCTGCTTTGTGCCTCCTTGCCATACAGTTCATGGGCAAACACGGAGTGAACAACAAAGCTCTGCTCCTTCAGGGCAAACCAAACCAAATCAACCAAACCCCCAGGTTTGCCCTCAATCTTAACTTCTGCATAAGAAGTGAGTCAGTATTACCCAGGCTGGCTGACTCATGAGTTTCAGGTGCATCTAAAATGCTCAATGCAGATACAGTCTTTGCATAAGTGCGTGAAGTAGGCAGGGTAAGGGGAGTCTGTTCATATTTAATCTTCTTTCTAACTCTGTCACACTCCATGTGCAGCTTTCGCAAGTCCATTTGCTCCCATGGCTCAGTTTCCCCAACCCCAGAGCAGAAAAGAGCTTTATCAGCACGGCAAGCTGCTGTGCCTGCTCACGGATGCACTCTCCTGGAAACAGCAGGTTAGCCACTGCACTCCTGCGCAGCGATGTTTCTTTCCTTCTATTTCAGCATCTACAGAATACGGAAAGGTTGTAATGGCCTAAACCTGCCTAACACGTGCATCTCTCTTGGGATGTTACTCTGCTTTGCAAGGGCAGCCAAGCTTTGAGAAAAACAGCTTCTTCCCTCCTCCCCTTTCCCCTTTTCTAATTTTTTTTTTTTTGCATCTTCCTCCGCGGGTTTCCGGCGGTTCCTTACAGCCCCACAACAGACAGCTGTGCTCACTGTACCTGTGTGTGTGTCTGACTTTTTCTCCCAGGAGATTTGTCTAGAAGATAAGCACAAGCTTGCGGAAATCCGGTGACAGCGACCTTAGGGCAGCTTTTTGTAGCGGGGATCCCAGTGACATTTTGTCCTTCTGGAGGTCCCACTGATGGGCACATCCGTGCATTTTGCACCCACTGAAAATCCAAAGTAAAGCTTTTGGTGCCTTACACCTTCTCCCCAAACACAGGAGGCTCCACCACTGCTCTGCGGTTTTGCTGTGGCCAAGCTTATTTTCATTTTCACGTGGTGGAGGGGAATGTGGCGTCTGGGTCTCAGCCAGGGAATCCTGCATTGAGGTCCTGCATGCTGCACCCTAAAGACACCGCACACACAAGAATGATCCCTCTGTGTGGGATCCACAGGGAATTTACCCCTCAAAATGTGGGAGAGCAGGGGTATAAATGCACTGAAGTTATGAGTTGAGCGATGACTCTGGAGGGAGAAAGGAGCAGTGAAGAGAGGAAGACTTGGGGAGGGTGGTGAGATAGGTCAGGCATGTGTCTCCTGCGTGGGAGAATCCTGTCTTCTTGGCGTGGAATAAGGTCAGTTCATTGCGTTATTAAGAAGGGCTTGCTGGGAGAAAAAACATATCCAGAAAAGAAAATCAGGACAAAGATGCTTGTTAGGACTCCAGGATGGGCCCAAGCCTTGGGCATCTGGTTGCCCTGAGTCAGAGAGAATTGGGGTGCAGAGCCCCCACCATTTGCCTAGGTTATACAGGAGTTTGGGGGCACCCAAGGGCAGGCAGCCAGATTTCAACCTTTCCAAAGGAGCCACCCCAGTGCTTGGGACAGCCGCCTTCTCCTCAACGTCACAGCGTAACTTCCCAAGACAGACCCTACAATATTCACCACAAAGACACACAAATACAGATAAAAAGACAAATCCAGGCTCTCCTTCCCCTGAAGCTGGCACTGCGTAAGACATATCAGACTTTTCCAGTTCAACTCCAACCAAAGGGGTGCATGCATGCATTTTTTTCCTAGTTTAGAAAAGCAAAAAATATTTCATGGGCTTTTGTTTCAAAAATCACTACACTGTGACATTTTTCAGCAAAATATTTCAATTAGGGTTTTATTGTTCTTTTTTTTTTTTTTTTTTTCAATAAGACAGACTTAGTATCTGGTTCCATGGACTCAGCAAGAGAGTAAATCAGAATTTGTAGGAAACTGGGAAGTCCCAAGTGGACCTACACGGGTACAGAGAAAGGATTTAAGATTTATTTGAGGACATGGAAGTAAAAAGAACAAAAACATTTCCTTTGGGAGGAGCAGCTCTTGTGTTCATGGCTTCCAGTTTAAACAGAAATGTCTTCCCTCAGCAATTTCGTATCACAGGGAACTTGGGAGATGCGGCACAACTGGAAGAGGACAGGGAGGGAAATCCCTAGGACTCAATGACAACGTTACGTAATTCCAGAGACTCTCCTACAGGAAACAAAAATCAAAAGAGGAAAAGGAAAAAGGTCAACAACACCTTCCAGTTCAAAACTCTCTGTAAGCCATTGTTTTGCAGATGAAAATGTCAAGGGAAGCAGTGTCTTCTGGTGGTGAATATTCCAATATTTCCTCTTCCTTTTGAGCTTGGCTAGCACATTTGTCTCGAGCCCAGTAACCCCACAGACACAGAATAACATTTACTGCAATGTCTAGGCACGGGAGAGCACTGTGCCTCCTAAATTAGCCCAGGATAGTCTCCAACCATGACACTCTAGGAAAGGGATTGACAATGCCTGATACTTGAAAAGGATTGCAAAATCTTTCCCCCCAACAGTAAGTTACGAGTAAAGACTGCTGTCAACTAGAGGCAGAAGGGGAAGTCTCACTCTGGCTGGAGTTTGGGTGGGTCCCTCTGTATACCCGCAGGCTGATGGAGCGGATGGCTTTTTGAAGCTCCCAGGAGCCATGGAGGTGGAGAATGAACTTGGCATCAATCCCATACAAACCCAGACAGGAGGACTCTGGTTCTACAGGGGTGCACAGCCTGTGGCAAGGTTTCCATAGCTGCATACCCTCAGGCAGCTATGTTAAAGGCCAGCTGCTGGTCTCACCGTGGCATATGTATATATCCATCTCACCATACATCACTATATATCTCACCATGGTATATATATATAGGCTTAGAGGGGATCTCATCACCATGTACCAGTACCTAAGGCATAGCTATAAGGAAGATGGAGACTCCCTTTTTACAAGGAGTCACATGGAGAGGACAAGGGGGAATGGACACAAGTTGCTCTTGGGAGATTCCGATCAGACACGAAAGGGAAATTTTTCACAGTGAGAACAGTCAACCACTGGAATAATCTCCCCAGGGAAGTGATTGACTCCGCCACATTGGACACTTTTAAGACTCAGCTGGATGGGGTGCTGGGCCATCTTGTCTAGACTGTGCTCTTACCTAGAAAGGTTGGACTGGATGATCCTTGAGGTCCCTTCCAGCCTATGATTCTATGATTCTATGATATCCAAAATAAAGGCACCGGTGGTGTTACTCCTGGTCTATATCACCATACAGGACAGGAAAAATTTTCTCCAATAGTCTTAATTAAGAGAAAGACACCTAGAGCTAAACATTTCTTTACAGTGGGCAGGACCAGCCCTTCTCAGCCTGCAAACCACCAAGCAAAATCTGGGAGGCACCAGACCCTGACCCCTGAGCCTGAAAACCAAGTGGAAGAGGAGCTGGGAGGCAGAAAGGGAGAGTTACCTCATTGCCGAGCTCTGCAGCTCCCCGGGCTGTGCCGGGTGCCTGGCCACAGGGGTTCCTGCACGGGCTCACATCCTCTAGGCAGTCTGCCACCCCCAAGCCAGCGATGGGCTCAATTTTCGCAGTCGCACACGTCTTCAAACCAGTGGGAATTAGAGGCTTTATGATCTGACTTCCATGATTCAGAAGTTCACAATTTTGCGGGACATGGGTGCTTCCCTCGCATGGGACATCTGAAAGGCCAAGCCTTGCTCATCTTCGAAATTACATATAGTGTTTGGATATCTTTCATGTCACAGTGCAATTTCCAGGATGAATGCATATGCTGCACCCCTTTATGCTAAGTGTGTTTTAATATAGGCCTCTGTGATGTAAGACCCTGAAAAGCGCATTTAAAATTGAAAAGGCAGCTGGTCCTCAACACTAAAGGCACAAATGTGATACCACAAAACATCTTCTGAAGGGCGTGCCTTCTTCAAACACACCTTCATTAGAAAGATTAAAATTCAGAAGAGAGGCGGCATATGTCTTAGAATCATTATTAAAAAAAAAAAAAGTCAGGGGAAGCATTATAACTAAGAATCTATGTTTAATTCTTTATCCAAGTTACATGTTGGCACAAGTGCAAAGGAAAGGGCTCTTGTTTAGGCAGCAAAAAGTATTTGTAGGTGAAAACATTCTTTGGAGGGTGAAAAATGTGTTTCATCTGTAGGGAGTTATTTTCAAACTTGGAAATCGGGACATAAAGAATTTTCCTAGGGTGGAAATGCACACTGGAATACTTTTACTAGGGCCACACCAGGCAGTTTGATGGGGCAGCTTCACAGCAGCATTTCATTTTAATCCGTGCTGCTATAAACTATGAGAAGAGAATAAGCAGCATGGTATTTAGGCTTGAAGCATTTAACTTTAATCAAAATTCTCCTAAGTTTGGAGTAATTCTGGTACGTCTCACAGACATGTTAAAATTTATTTCTGTCCCTTCTGATAATAAATTACAGGGGAACAGAGGGGCTTAGGTGATTTAAATACCACTTACAGCCAAGCAATTAGACACACGTAAATAAGCACAGGGAATTAAGCTCAAGTGGATGTTGTTTTCCTGTCCTAGATGACTCCCAAGTGTTCCTGAGTCTGAGTTCTCCGCCTGACACCTGGGTATCTCCTCCGGCTGTGATTTCTTCTGCTGTAAGGGAAGACCAACACTCCTCTCCACCCTTATAAACACCTGTGAAGGGTACTAATGAAAATTAGTACATAAGACCAGACATGATTACACAGATGCACTAACTATATCAAAAGCTGCAATATATCATTTATTACCTGGGTGATTATCTTTTCTTCAAGATCTCATGTTCCTCAGTGATTATCTCCTCCCAATACTTGGAAAATTAATACAGGAAAATTCTATATAACAAAGTGCCATTGTTAAAAGATCAAAGCCCCTTTTGGGGTAATTGCGTGCAGCAAAGTAAGTTACTGCAAAGCTTCCACTGCTTTCTGGTATTGCAGATTTTGACCATAAGGTCAAGTAAAACTCTGGCCGTGATTTTGGTGACAGCTATATAGTAGTGGCACGGAGTCCTTCCACTGTTAGTATTCTTCAGAAACCAGAAGGCAGCAGGCTCTGGTGCCCTTTCTCAAATGGTGCCTTGCTTATCCCGCTATTAGCAGAGGTGAAGTCCATCTGCAGAGGGGATACGAGTTGACCTTGACATGCTACAGCAAGGTGAAAATCACCTCTGCTTTGCACCCTCCCAAGATTTTAAAGCAAGATAGCTATTCATCTTTCTTTCAAGATGGTGAAGACTTATCCCGGTTTGCCTGTGACCCCAAGAGAGGAGAAGGGCCAAAATTCGGACTGCCATCTCCCAGGCCTTTGATTAAGTCTTGTAGGAGAGCTTTCACATTTGTGACTTCCTCAGACTCTGAAACGTCAAAGAGAAGACCCAAATCTCTTTAGAGCTGAGCAGAAACTGATTTATGAGCAGCTTTTCAATGTTATCCCAAGAATTTTATGCAGTAATATATTAAATACTGGTGGTGTGGTGATGGCTTTGGTATGAGGAGCAGCAGCTATATGCAAGGTAATGCACACAGGCCATGTGGTTAGGGTAATTCTGTCACCCCTCGATGAGTTTTGGACTATATTGTGTGGGAGGAACAGATCTGGTGGGAGAGAAGAAGCAGAAAGAAAAAAAATAGCCCAGACTCTGTGATAGGTTTGATGAAGACAAAAACGATGGCAGTAAAAAAAAATATCATCAGTCACCAAAATGTCGTCTTCATAAGCTCTCTAGCTCCCTGTTAAAAAAAAAAAAAAAGTGATAAAATGCTTAAACTGCCAGACAGTGCTGCCAAGTTGGGGATGTATAAGAAGCTAGGTGTCTGGATACTGTTGAGGATCTTGTTCTTTGTTCCCCCAGAAATTCATGCCCACATTGAACACATGTGACACTGAAGCCATGCGTGGTCTTAGCATAAACATGTGCTCCCCATGTCGTCAATGGGACCTCTCCGACGCGTGAAATCAGGAGGCAGGAATTTGCCATAAGCCACTGAAAGTACGTTATGGCTATTTAAAATATAAAGTCTCTGCTGATCCTGCTGCCGCTGCCTTCGGTGGGGCCGAATCAGGCAGTTACCATCAGCACCACGCAACTCCTCCCGTACAAACCAACCCTCCAGCCACACTTTGTAAAGCTGTAGTTAAACAATCATCACGTGTTAAAAGTAAGTGCAGGAGGGGATGAAATTCCCTTTCTAAACACATCTTTCAGTGCATGCATTTAAGTGTAAATGCCAGGGTTTATAGAAAACCAGAATCAAGAGCAAATGTTTACCTGCCATGGATCTAGGACGTTTCCTTCACAGTCCCTGCAACATAAGTCAAGTACTCCTGGCTATCGAAACAAAGCTTATTTTCCAGAATGTCTTCCATTTGCTGTTTTCCAGCACTTTCTATATAATTTTTTGTCACAATAAACCTGAAATTAACCCCCACTCCTCCCCACTTGCAATTTTAACACAATGGTATCAACTGTAGAATGAACAAGAAAAACCCCTTCAACTGCCACTTCAGTACACCCCATATCTTGGATTGTTTTTACTTTCAGCTTTTAAGGTCAGAACCTTATTACATCCAGCAATAACCAGCCCTTTTTTTTTTTCCCGTGAGACTGGAGAGGGCCCTATCTAAAACAAGGGAGTTTTGTGAGCAGACTGCGAGCTCCGAGGAGGCAAGCCTGTGCATTTAGCTTTGCAGGCACGAAGCGCTCATAACCTGGGCTTGCATTTCTAGGCTTCGTTAACCCTGGCAGCAAATGCTGCTGGAGATGCGGCTGGGAGTAAGCATGCAAAAAAGGCCTTGCACCCAGTTTCTGCAAATGGCAGCGCCTGTTAATAACCATGCCCAGAGCAGAGCTGTGCATCTTCATTCCCTTGTAGAGAGAGCTGGAATACATACCAGAGTATATGTACAGTCCCAAAAGATTTGTGTAGGGTGACTAATTACTCTTCTCCTTAGAAGTGGGCAGGGAAGCATAATATGTTTGTGATTACAGGGACATAAAAGGAGCATATGATTATTTTCCATGGGAATCCTCGGGAACAGCGATGCAAGCATCTTGGAGCATGGCTGTCTAAGGTGGTGCTCTCTGCAGGACCATTAAACTCTCCCAGCTTTTTCATCGTGTGCTGCAACTTATTCCTGGCAAAGCCATCCAGTGGTGCATGGGGTTAACCATGAACGTTCTTTAGCTCCAACTCTGCACCTCTGAGTCCTTCCAGAACACTCATAAGCCATGTGCTATATTTGCCTAGCTGGAGTTGTTATGAGGATATTGACATGAGGGAAAGTATCTGCCTGGAGAAGAGGGTGGACTGCTGCCCTGTGGAATTAAATATTGTGAAGCATCTGTGAAGGACTGCATGGGACAGTGTCACTGCACAGCCCTGAAGCCAAGGGCTCTGTTCATGAGGAGGCAGGCAGGGTACGTACAGCACTCGTTCCACTTGTTTCCCCTGTGTACCATACGCCACTAAAGGCGTGACCCAGCCATGTCCTCAATTCCACATTTCAAAAGCTTAATTTAACTCCAGAAGCCTCTCCTGATCAATACCTGAGGGAGGTGTGGGGGTGTGTTCTGCCACGGCTGGGCCTGAGCTGGATAAACCCACAATTATAACTGCTCAGATACTGAACTGGGACCCTCTGCTCACAGCAAGACACTAGGTGAGAAAAGCAGGTCAAGCCACGAAAACTGGTTTTGCCAAAGCAAGGAGTCAACAGTTCATCCTGTTGCCTGCTGAGGCCGACCAAAGAGCTTTGCAATAAAGGAGACACGGGTGTTCAGAAGGGATGGTCTCTCATTAGCTGTGCAAGAAAGGGAGGGACACCGGTTATCGAGTGAAGTTTGGGTATTGGAACGTGACTTTTTAAAAATATGTTCAAGGGTTCAAGCCTAATTGAAATAATTCCCAAGGAGGGGAGGAAAAGGTGTGCACAGGTCCAGTGTTCTTCCCAGATCCATCCACTTCTGTGCTCCCTGAAGTAAAACCAGATGATTTGGCATCTGTTTATTCAGCTCCCATGAGGCCCTGGAAACAGCTGTATTAAAAATGCAGAAACCTCTCAAGGGTGGAAAGGCATCTTGAGAGGAGAACAGCCCTTCCCTCATGCCAAAAGCAGCCCAGCTTTAGGACAAATCCTGAGGTTGTCACTGCATCTGTGACCTGGCAGTGTTCGTGCACACTCATTTTTCAATCCGATGGGCAAGGGCGCGCTCCGAGTGGGAACTCACAGAAGCAAAGCACTGCTGGGGAACCAATGGTGATACGTGAAGGTTTTGTAGCAGTTTTTCCTATCAAGCATTCAGCAAAAAAAATGTATGCAAGAAGTTCAAGAAGCAGCTGTGCATCCATCTCTCATTGAGTCCATGCCGGGGACTCAACCCTAGTGAGACTCCCAAAACCCATCATCCTGCATCACTACGTCTGAAGGAATCAGCCCTGCCAATGTTGCTGCCTCACTAAACCTGCTAATGCCACCCTGTCACCAGGGTGACTTTGGGGGGTAGGAGGGGAGGCTGAAGCACTGAACCCAAGATCAGAGCATTTTCCCACTATCTGCACCACAAAGACATTGTGCCATGTGCTTGTGAGATTACAATTTGGGTTTGTTATCATTCCTTTAAATCAAAAGGAAGTTATGCACACAAAGGAAACACCAAACCATTGTGTCAGGAGGGCTATAAATCACTTACTGCTGAATATTAAAGAGGACATCAGAGTGCCCAGTAGGAAAGCAAGGGCTTTGAAAAGCCCTCTTCCTCACAATCCCTTCATTTCAATAAACCTTGCTTTTATTTTGGGAGAGGGTGAAGGAGAGCGTGTGGTTCTGTGAATACAGCTGTGAATGAAACCAGGTTTGTCCCATACATGTGACTCATGGCTGACTGCGAGCGCAGGTCAACGCCTTCCTGGCTGTCAGGACATTGCCGTTGCACAGGTGGATCCCATGGTGTCCAGAAAGGGCTGAGCTCCTGCTCCACCTCTGCATTCAGCTGAGAGCACTGAGTTGCTCCTCTAACCAGCCATTTATTTTACTTGAACCAGCGAGCACTGGGTTATTTTGGAGATCTCTCCTTTCCTGTTCCTCCCTTCCCCTTCTTCCTCCCGGCCACCAGCCCCAAGCATCTCAAAGCTGTACAGAGGTGCACGCATGCAGTAGTGAAGAGATCGCGCAAGCTTTGTTGCCGTTTTCTTAGTCAAACACATGATTACAAAAACCAAGAAATGGAGAAAACGGTGGGATAGTCAGATCTTGTGCAAAGCAACCTATCTGGCAGAGAGGGTCCCTTTCTTCTTTCCTGCTCTGGTCTTACCACCCTTCAAAAGGACATCCTGGGAAGGCTGTGAGGAGCCCTCCACCTCCTCTTCCCCTGCCAGGTACCCGAAATCCTCCTGACAATTCTCTGAACTGCATGCTGAAATCCCACTCCTCCTGAAAAAAAGCTTTGTATTTCCAAACTTGGTGACCTCCCGAAATGTGTCAACTCTGAAAGCTTTCAAGCTGACTGCAAATGTTGCAGATTGTTTCTGTAGCTCTTAAATTCTGAGCGATTATAATGGGGGGAAACATGGATGTAATCATTGCTTCTAAAATATGATTGCTGCTTGAAAGAATTATCGGGGAGGGGGGTAATTGTCTGGAGGATGGTGTGATTCAGGACTGCTGACTTCTACTCACTCATTCAAAGTCACCGTGTGAGTCAGTGGAAAAGTCATTGAAACTAGCACAGTCAACAAGGTACTGACATTCATATTTAGGTTCCTAAATCAACAGCGTGGACGATTTCAGCTCAAAGTTATGGGTTTTAAAAGCAGGATCCAGTGAAGGGAGCAGGCTACATTGCAAGCCTGCAGTAAATACCACCCTAAACTTCTGCCACTTCAGATTCCAGCGCTTGTCACCCCAAAAAGCGCCAGCTAAAGGTGTAACAGCACTTCGGGGAAGTCCATTTACAGTGCAAGCAGAAACAAGGTCTGCATACCAGGTTCTATGCAACGACTAAAATATTACGCTGCAAAAGAAACGTTCCTTTTGAATATAAAGCACAGAATAGTCATAGCACGCAAATCGTTAGTATGCAGAAGCTGCTGTCTTGAAGCTCTGCCACCAATGGCTAATTAATTCTAGATACCGTAACGATCGCATCACAGGGAAGCGCTATTCTGTGTGTAAGCAGAAGCTCTGTATACAAACAGTACAATGCACAAATAGAAATCGCACCTCTGAGAGCTTTTTCATTCAGAAAAGTCAGTCATCTTGAAAGTGCCTCTCGCACAAACCGGCACGGTAACTTGAATATTAGAAAAATAAAATTCAGTATTTATCAGTACAAAAGGCATATACACAATAGTAAGAGGGTTGTACAGTGAGAGAAATCGTTCGGGGAATAAATAGCTTAGCAGCTTCCAAATTAGCAGGGCAGTGAAAGCAGAGATCAAATGTGAGATCGTGCAAATCCACAGGAAATGACTCAAGAAACCAGATCGAGTAAAACTGCAGCTTCCAAGCCTCAGACACATTTGCTTCTCGCCACCGGGGCAAATACACGCATACAGAACACAAGTACACAAAAATACATCCAGATCATACAGTCAAGCTCTCAAGTATTAATCAGGCAGTGATTAATACCCAGTCCTCCTCAGCGGTATATGCATTACAATGGCCTTTTAATTATGTGATTGCACCCTGGGTTTTTCATGTGGCCATAACTCTCCCCTTATTCTGGTTCTGTAGTAGCCAGCTGCTAAATGCCGTGCTCCCCACTTCACGCACATCGATGCTCCCGCTGACCATGGGGATTTTTGGCATGAAAGATTTTAAGGATGTTAGATGTCTGTGCAATCTCGGCATCATTTAGAGGAAAAAAAAGACATAGGATGGGTGGAAGTGTGTCAGATCATTACATCTGGTCGTTCATGATACAGCAGCTGAAGACGTTCCTGCCATTTCCTTGCCTCCAACCCCTTACCCCTTGCCCTGACACTTCCTTTCGCTGCTAGCTCAGCTTTGCCAAGATGGTTATCATGCCATTCTGCAAGCTGGATCCTTGAATAACTTTCCAAAATAAAGAGGTATTGGGGGGTATTATTGGCTGGGACCATTTAGCAGATCCAGCAATGTAAATCCCCAACGGGGGGGATGCATTAGCACAGCCAAGGGGGTGTCAAACTGCGCTTTGCGGAGGAATGAATGGGTGGGAAGGGGATGGGGAGAGAGGCAGGTTTGCCACCCGAATGAGCACGCCACAGGCTGCCAAGGGGAGGGGAGCAGGCTTGTGCTCTCACTCGTTATCTGCTGTGTTACGGCCGAACCTCTAGCAACAACAAGTGCGTTACTATAATATTGTAATGCCACCAAAGCTGCGGATTCTGGTACCATCTCCAAAGGACATGATGCTTCTCCCTGGGGGTAACCTCCCATAAAGACCTCAAAGCTTTCATCAGCTCTTGCCTCTATCACATTACTAGCAGTCCACAGATTTTTTTCCACATTTCCACTTCTGTTCCTGAAAAGAAAATTTATAGCACTTAAACTATACTAAACTTAAACTAAAACCCAACAGAGCAGAAACACAATTTCCACCCCAAGATCTGAAGGCCCCTTCGAGACTAAATCCCATAGACTAGACTTGAAAGATAAATTGGTAAATGGCTTCCTTAGGAATTGCAGCCATACAGCATCTGAATATCCATATGCGGTGAGAGCAGAGACATCTCCCTGCCTGCACCAGGAAAGAGATGCTGTCGCTGAGGAGCCTGTGGAGGCCAGGAGGGCAAGGTGATGTGCTTGGGTGGGACAGACAGTTTTCTTCTTTCAGGATTGCCTGGTCACAGAGGACCTGATGGAGAAAGCAAAACAAAACTTGTTGCTAGTTATTCAACTTCATGGGCCAAACTTTCTTTTCAAAAGTCAGCTCCTGTCACCCCCTTCTCTGTGGACCAAGTGCGTTTCCAGGGCAGAAGATGTCATGGTGTAGCTGCGGACACATCACAGTTTGGGAGAGTGTTTATGATGATGGCACTGGCCGTTGTAGCAAAAAACATTTAAACTGACACACAAAAAAAGCTGTGCAATGCCGCAAGCATGCATTGCTGAGCTTGGTGGCTCCGGGGGTTGATTTGAGCTCTTGTAGAGGGCGAGATGGGCAGGGGAGAATGCAAGGGTGGCAAGGACCCCAGCTGTAGGGGCAGGGGACCCCCAGCACCTCAGGACGTGGCTCCGTGGGGGCAACGCTGCCTCCCTGAGCTCTTCTGCCACCAGGCTGTTAAACCCCTCACCGCGCACACGGCATTGCGCTAATTGCCTACGGGAACATAAATCCTTCCTGCGGGCCTTGTCAGCCATGACGAGGAGCTGCGCAGAGCCAGGCTGGCTTGGGCCGAACCGAACTGAGCCAGCTAGGTTGGGTTGGGAACCCCCCTGGGCAAGGTCAAGCTGAGGCGAGCTAGGCCTGGGCAGGGCTGAGGTGGGCTAGATCGGGCTGAGCCGGGCCTTACTAGGTCAGGCTGAGCAGGACTGAGCAGGGCTGGGTGAGGCTGAACCCCGCCGGGACAAGCTGAGGTGAGCCGAGAGCCCTGAACCCAGCCCAGCTGGGCAAGGTCAAGCTGAGGCGAGCTAGGCCTGGGCAGGGCGGCCGAGTCGAAACGAGTCGGGCCGAGCCGAGCCGAAGCGAGTCGGACCGAGCCGATCGGCGGCGGGCGGGGTGCGGGGGCTGCGGCGCGGGGGGCGGCGCCGGCGGGCGGAGGCGAGCGCGGCGGCGGCCGCACCCCGGGCGCTGCGCCGCGGGGGCTCGGTGGGCCGGGCCGGGGCGGGCCGCGCCGCCGCGGGGGAGGCGCCACTGGCAGCCGCGTCTCCTCCTTCCTCACCGCCGCCGCCGCGGCTCCCTCCCGCCCGGGTCCAGCGCTGCCCTGCCCGCTCCCGGCGGCCGCGGCCGCTCGGCAGCGCCGCCGCTTCCTGCCGGGGCTCGCTCCCCCCCCACCCCCCCTTCCCGCTCCGCCGCCACCCGCGGCGCCCCGCCATGGCGTGAGCGCGGCCATGGGGCTGGCCCGGCGCCGCCGCCTGCCCCCGGGCGCTGCGCCGCTCCCCCGGGCCCGGACCCCGCGCCGCCGCCGCCGCCGCCGCGCCCCGCCGCGCCCCCGCGGCGCGCTGACCGCCGCCTCTCCTCCGCCGCCCCCGGCCACCGCCGCCCGGCGACGAGCGCGGCCGTAGTCCCCCTCTTCCTCCCCCCCCCGCCGCCGCCCGCGCTCCCGCGCCGTCGGGCCCGGCGCGGCCGCCCGCCCCGGCCCGCCGCGGCGCGGCCTCCCCCGCCATGTGAAGCGCAGGAAGATGCGGAGGCGCAGCCCGGCCGCCCGCGGCGAGGGATGAGCCTAGACGGAGAGAAGATGACCGAGGAAGCCTACCCTGACGAGTGAGCGGGGCCGGGGGCGGCGGGCGGCCGGGCGGGCGGGGGCCACCCTTTGTTGCCCCGGCGGGAGCCGGTGCGGATCCCTCACCCCCCACCCACCCCCCCGCACGGACCGCGGGCGGACAGAGGGACACGGACACGCGCGTACGTGTGCGCGCTGCCCGCCCGCGCATCCGCCATTTCGCGCTCCCCCCAGGGCCGCGCTCATTTGCATACCGCCTTTTCATTCATAAAAACCCCCGGGAGGCGCGGGGACGCCGGGGTGCGGGGCGGGGGCCACCCCCAGACACCCCTCGCCGCCTTCTCTCCGCACCCGCGCGGGGCGGGGGGGGGGGGGGGTGGTGGGGTCCCGGCGGGGGCGGCCTGCGGCGGAAGCGGGGGGGGGGGGGCGTTTTGGGGGCGGCGCGGCGGTGCGCTCTCCTTCCCCCGCCTCGCACCCCCAGGGTTGCGGGGGGGGAGGTCGGGGAGCGGCGGGGGGGGGACGGGACGGGACACGACGTCGCGGATCCCCGCCCCGGCCGCCGCCGTTTTGTGAATAGGAGGGCGGCCGCCGCCGCCGTCACATGACGCCGCATTCATAAACCCGGTCACCGGCAGCCTCCCCATTCACCGCCGCCACCCCCCCCCGCCCCGGGGGCTGCGGGTGCCTGCAGCACCCACCCCCCGCGAAAGGCACCCCCGCTCGGGAACGCTGAACCCCGCAAATAAACCCTCCCGAGAGGCCGCAGCAAGGCTTTCAAAATGCCTGACGGTGCTCTTTTCCCTTGTTTAAATTGTTCTTTCCCCCAAATAAAACTTAAAGGATATTCCAGGGAAATTACAGGAAAGGCTTTTACAAGCCGTGCTGGCCCAAGCGTTGTTCCTGGCTATCTCTTTTTGGGTTTTGACAGTCAAGAAAAATGACTCACTTGCGTGCAGGGCTGGTCTCGTGCCAAGCGCCATAGGATGTACCGCGCTTTAACACGGCTTCTCTCAGGGCTTATAAAGCAGCGTCAAAACCGTGCAACTTCTCGGCTCGGTTTCTGGAGTCCGAAAAAAAAAATAAAAAATCAGCGTAATTGCCGGCATGAGCTGCGCTTATCCCTTTGTAATGTCAAACTTATTTTAAGGCGATTTACCAGAGAAATGTGAGTGGCGAAGGAAAAGGCTTCTGCCTGTAGCACGTGTGTTAAGAGGAATTGTTATTTTGGCACTTCTTAATGAAGAGTCTATAAATACGTGTTTAAATGTAGCTTCTGAAATTGTGGTTATTTTGAAGTTGGTATGATTCTTCCAAAAAAAAAAAAAGTTTCTCTCTCACAGACTGTCATGACCTAGCAGGCTGGAAAAATGTGGCCAGCTCATTTCCAATAAAAACCCACCGGTTCTTGGTTTGGTTTTTTTGGTTTCATTTCTCAAATTGGGCAAGAGGAGGAGAGGTGGGTCCCGGTCGCTGGGCTTGAGAGCGCAGGGGCAAACCAAACCCAATTCAGTGCGTGAAAGCTGGTGCTCGCCAACCTTCATCTTGCGGGAAGACGTTGCTCCGCACGCGTTTTCCTGCAGGGCTCAGTGCAGAGGTGAGTGTCGGTGTAAAACAGCGAGCGCTCGGCTCTGATGTTTTGGGGTTTGTTGGGTTTGGGTTTTTTTTAACTTAATTGTAGGCTGCAGTTTGTTTTGGGAGTAAATTCTTCTTCCACATGTCTCCGCGCTGCCATGCTGAGGGAGGCTTCAGCTAATGGGTTTCATGTGCATTTTCCTACCTGGGCTGGGGAGGGAGGCTCTCGGACCACGATGCGCCTCTCCAGGGTCCTCTGCCAACCTGGCAAAGTTGTGCTTTGGCCCCTGGAAGATGGAGAGTGCCGGCGCCCACGGGGAGTTGGTACCCAGCGGGCTTCCCAGGCCAGCCTTAGCTGTTTGCTTGGCATCTGGATGTATTGGTGTTCAGGGTAAATGATGCACCACGGTCCTTACCCCAGTGCACGTCCCCAGCAGCTGGTTTGGAGGCTGCGTTGGGCTCGTCGCGGTATGATCCAGGCCTTCGCCTTGCAGGGCACAGTTGGGTGTTTTAGGTAAGCCATGGTTTCCTTCATAAGCTCTTCGCTCCCAGCCTTGCATTGATTGATGGCGTCGCTGAAGCCGGTGACTCATGGGTTGTTTTTCATTGCGGTGGTGGGTGATTTTTTTTTTTTCCTTCTTTTTTTCAATATATATAGTGTTAAAAGAAATAAGGACAGGCTCTCCTGATAAGTTCTCCCAAGCTGTCAGAACAATGGTAGTATAGCGTGCTATTTGCCCTAGATATCTGGCTTTAATTTGCATAGCTATTCTCATTTCACTGAGTGCACTGTGAGCAAATGTTAACAGCCAGATTACAAAAAGGGACCACTGTCAGGATGCGTTTTAAAATAACCCTCTTCAAGTAAACTGTGAGGGGTTTTCCCCCATTTTTGCCTTTTTAAAAATTTTTTTATTCCTTTAGAACAGCTCGGTAAGATTTTGAGTTTTGAAACAATTTATAAAACCGAGGAGGGCAAAAACAGGGCTTAGGATGCTGGAAACTCATTGGTTCCTTCACGACTGCACCATTTCAGATCGATACTTAGAGGTCAATTTGTCATTGCAAAGCGAGCGCCGCTTTCTGCATCTCAGCCTTCAGTTCTGCTTCCCTCCTTCCCCCTCTCCCTGCCCCACTGCTGCCCTTCTCCTTTGCCTGTTGCAGGGGGGCAAAACGGGGACACCCGGTCATAAATCGGAGGCACGAAGCTGCGGCGCTGAGCTTAAGCGGTGGGAGAGTTTTGGGCAGCGCTGCCTGCACCCGGGAGAGGGGCAGCCTCCCGCTGCGAGCGGTGACCGTCTCCGCAGCCGGCGGCTCCCGGGTGGGCTGTGGGCTGCTGGCATCTTTCCGCCTGTAAGTAGGAGGATGGAGCTGAACCCTTAAAGTGATTCGGTTACACCCGGAGGCTGCCGCCTGCTCGTTCCGATGCATGGTTCCAAGAAAGTCACAGGAAGTAATTAAATGGAAAAGGTCAGAGAACGAGGAAGTGTTGGTCCGCAGCCTTTCGCTGCTTGGGATGGAGCCGCGACGCCCTGCCCCAGCCAGGCAGCGGCTGCGTCCCCAGGGTGTCCCCGCCGCTCGGCAAACACGTGCTTGATTTATTCCAGCGAGCCCAGAGCGCGTGTGCCGAGTGTTTGCAAGTGGGGACCGGTCCTCTGGAGGTTTTTAATGAGCTGGGTTTAAATGGGATTCGTCTCAGGCGGTGTAGGGGGTTGCTGCAGTGTCATATGGGACAGCAAAATGTGGCAAGAGATCGCACCCATGCTTCGGGGTGATGCATTTTTCCCATTCCAGGGAAAGAAAATTAAACTTGACTCATGCTCATTTGTCCTTTTCGCTGGTCCCAAAATCGTGCTTCCCTCCATCACTGAGCAGGGGCCGGCAACACTTGCTCTGAATACCGAGTCTGTCAATATTGCAGTTTGCCCTTTACGCTGAAAAATCTTTTCTTTTTTTTTTTTCCCTCCCTTCATTTTCACCAAGCTTTTGCCCAATACTGATGATGTTTCTGTAGCTGTCATAAGTGGCTCATTCAGCTAACTTATTTTTTTTCCTGCGAGCTGAAGCCGGGGAGGAAGGCATGGGACACGCTGTGTGTCATGACATTATTGCTCACAAATAGGACAGGAAATGAAGGATTGCCAAAATATAACTGTTTATTTCTTGGCCTGAAAACATGCCTGTTTAAAATATGACATGTAAGTGGCTGCTTTGTTCAGTTACTAGGAGAAGTTGCTGTTTATGAGGGAATAATAGCTCTGTTGAATGAAGGATGAAAAAAGGGATTTACCCTTTCTACTTCTGTCTTGGAAGTCATTTGGAAAGGAGCTGTAGGTGGAAGAACGTATGGAGGGGGTGTTTGGTCAGGCCACTGGAAGGGAGACCTGTGGAAGGAGAGTTGCTGCAAGCGGGAAGGAGCTGGACTTGAATTTCTCAGCATGTCAGTCCATACTACGGCTGCAGGCCACCCCTGGATAACCCTGATCCTGTACTGAAGAGGAGAAACCTAAACAACCTGCCTTTGGGCCAGAAAGTGAGGTTTTTCGGCAAGGCTCCCCTTGGCAAGAGGCACGGTGGGACGGTGTTCAAGTGTGGCGCAGATGCTGCACCAGCCATGGGATCATCTTCGACCTGTTTTTGCAGCCTGTTTTTTTGTTTTTTTTTTTATCTCGCTGGGGCACACCCTCGAGCGTGGGTTAAAAGGTAGGCTTTATCTGCCCGTTTAATTAAATCCTGAGGCTGCAAACAAAAGTATGTTGTGTGGCGAGGCTCACTCCTAACATGGACTTGGTTCTCTGGTAGCCGGATTTAAACCACAAAATTGTTTCCTGTCGGCCGCTGAACCACAGGGTGATGATGGTAATTGTCCTCCTTCTTTGGACCAGGC
Source organism: Gorsachius magnificus (assembly GCA_034008185.1). Classification (NCBI taxonomy): domain Eukaryota; kingdom Metazoa; phylum Chordata; class Aves; order Pelecaniformes; family Ardeidae; genus Gorsachius; species Gorsachius magnificus. Next base: position 18,436,342 of record CM067083.1, on the reverse strand, counting down.
TGGAAAATAGGAGCTGAGGACCGAGAGGCAACTTAACTATTGGTTTCAATCCCTCCTTTTGGTTTCTGACATTCTGGCATGCTTGAGGAATGGGTAAATTCAATTTCCTTCCCGCCAGCAGAAGTAAGAATAAATGATCTTCTGGAGGTATTAAACCTGGGACAGGCACACTTGGGAAGTTGGGGTACTGAAAGGGTGCAGGCAGTCGGCCGCGTCCCGACACGAGCAGGGTTGCACGTGGATCCAGCCCGTTGAATGGCAGTGCCCTGTTTCTGCAGAAGTTGAGATCCTGTGGCTCATCAGCAAAGGTGCACACCTCTTGCTTTCCCTGCTGCTAGGACCAGCTTTGGCCGTAGGAACTTCTCCCTTCAGAAAATTCATTGAACAATGTATTTTGGTTTATTTTCCCTTCACACACACACACACCCTTTTTTAACAGGAGAGTGTAGTCCTTGCAAGAGATGTGCAGGAGTGGAGAGAGCACAGAGATCAGTACAGCTCTGGAGACTGCATTTTTGATATACGCCCTGTTTGCTAAGCGGAGCATTGGATTTTTGGAGGACTTAAACTTCTGAAGCAATGCAGAAATTTGAAAAGAAACAAAACCAAAAAGGTCCGTTGACTAAAAGATGCACAAATAGACTGTGGAGTTGATTGACAGCAGATGTGAGCCACAGAGGTCCCCATTTCTGTGGACTACAGAAAGCAAGTGAGAAGCTGTTGTCACATAAATCCTGGCGCTGGTAAGAGAGGTCTTCTCCAAGCCTGCCAGCAAGCAGAGCGGTGCAGCATCTCCCAGCACCTTACTTGCACTGACCTTGGCCATGGGTCGACTTAGCTGATGGTTTCTAATGCTCCTTTTTTTGTATCTTTTCCACCCTATTGGTGTTCTGCCAAGATTATGTGAGTTTTCTTTTCCTTCCTTCCCTTTTCCCTACCCACGTCCACCCCCTTTCCTTGTCAAGTTTCCTTCAATCATTTATTTTTCTGGTGCTTGCTCTGTAACTGAAAACCTGACCCTCTGAAGCTGCGGAGAAATGCAGCTGGGCTGTGCCGGCCACCTTCTTGATGCGCCTAACCCTCACCTTTGGTTTTGCATCAGCTTTTCCGAGTAAAGGTTGGGTTTGCCTGCATAGTTTCTCACACTTCATTTCCTCGCGCAGCGAGGCCGGCTGCCTGTAGGTCCCCTCCGCTCAGTGAGACAAGGGTGGCAGGTTGCAGAAACACAGCCGGGGGGTGGGGGCGAGCCCTGCTAATGCAGCAAGAATAACAAAGCAATGCCCGAGTACTGTGCTTCTGCCCGCTGGCGCAGTTGTTCTTAAGGTTTTTATCAGTGTTGGTACCCGTAAATATCAGCGGTGCTCCTCACCTCTTTTCCTAGTCCAGCTTGATGCCAACCAGATGTTGCCCGGGCAGAGGAGGAGCATCAACTTTAAGTCCAGGAAGATGTCTTCACTCTGTCTCATTGCTGTCCTTCCTTTAGGAAAGTCACAGGTGGTTCCTCCCTCCCCTGCCCTGCACCCATCACACCCAGGGCAGGGGGCTTGCTCCAGCACCCGCTGGCCGGCTCTTTGGCACAGGAGATGCAGCTTTGCCTCCATCCAAGGCCGGAGGAGCTCTCCATGCGGAGTGGGAGACGAGGGGCTGTTCCCTCCTTCCGCTAGGTTTCTGTACTTTCCTGCCGGCTTTCTCTGTTTCACTTCTTGTTTTGTGCTTTTTCGTTTCCTTTCCCCTGCACTCTTGGGTTTTCAGTTTGGTTGGGTGTCTTTTTTTTTTTTGTCTCTTGCTTATTTTATTTCTGTCCTTCATGTGTCACTCTTGTCTGGAAGCAGGACTTGTACTGTTGCTGCAACTCCTGGTGCAAACCAAGCCCCGCTGTCTCCACCAGCAATATTTTCTCCCTGGCATCAGGGGAAAGTGGTCCTCCCATAACACACACACCTGATGTAGCCATTGGAGCGAAATGCTGTCCGCTTCATGCGGTAGAAGTAGATACCTCACTTTAGAAGTAAGCCGTGTTTTATCAAAAGCAGCATTACAAAGTGTGCTTTCAAGGCTGTTAAAAACCTTTCTGCCAACAGCAGGCTGGTTCTACCTGTTGCAGTAGGTCTAAGTAAGTGAGATTTAACCCAAATTATTATTTTTGTCTCTGGTCTGCTTGTTCTTAGGCTCTTTGAGTAACTTTCTTCTTTGACTTTCTTCACTTGCAATTCACACTTCAAGGACTGTGTTTTGGTTTGGTTTCGTTGTGGGTTTTTTTTTTTTCCCCCTCCCCTTTGTTCTCAACTCCTATGAGTGCTGTAATCAGAGGAGAGATCTTGAGTCTATCAGCTGAGCCCGATAGATGATGGCTATTCCAGCTAGGAAGGAAACCTCTTACTGGCAGGCATGGGGAGGAGGAGTTACAGGGCTTTCTAACAAAATTACTTGATTTCCCCATCTGTGGTGTTTTCAAAAGTGAGATTGCAGAGTTGCCCACCTTCACAAAGTGCCTGGACTTTGTCAGCGGTGCCTAGCAAGGAGAAAAAGCATTTTCATGGCCTGAAGACCATTGTGGTGGTGGAGCTCGTTCCTTGCTAGCTGGTACTTTTTGTCCGAGGTGCTACAGACACTAGGCAAAAATACAAGCCAAACCCAGTGTCTGTAGTGAACTACCTAAACAAATTTTGTTTGCACATGTATTAAATGGCCTTTCGAAAGTAACATTAGGACTTGTTACCTGTGTACATCTCTCTAGGAACAAAAGTGTATGTCTCTCGTTGAGAGCAACCGCTTTCCCCCCTTTTTTTTTCAGTAGGATAGTTGAATTGGTCGCTGTTACACCTCTGCTGTTGCTCTTTGTGAGACTCGTGTTGATGGCACTGAGAGATGTGTTGTAAAACCCAATAGTGCCTTTTGATCTAGCGTATGGGAAACACGTCTCGCTGCTTGTAAGAACCTGCGCTGCCGTGCAAGGCCAGGAGCATGTTCTGCACGTGCAGTTGAGTCCCAAGGAGGTCTGGAAATGCTTAGATTTTTTTTTTTTCTTTTTTTTAAATTGCATTATACATATGTCCTGTTTGGATAGTCCCATTACTTCTTTTTTTGCTAGTTCAAAGTGGGTAGCTAGGCAGCTTCCTTTCCTGCACTGTATATTAAAATGCTTAGCATTGCTTGCCTGTTCAGTGAGTAGTTGGGAGCAAGATTGGTTTCCTTTGCAATAGCTGAAATACACTGAAGGCATTTGCACAGCAGTCGGAGCTTCAAAAAGCTGTGGGAAATCACGGAGCTTCTTCCCTAAACACCGGAGCCTGTTGCAGCACCACAGACTCACCTACCAGCTACTGCCTTGTCCTCCCCCCGCCTGCGGAAAGACAACATTTCTTAAATGTTGTGGTTTTATAGGAATTAACTCCATGCTTAGGATTAGTTGATGCCACTAGCAGCAATTAGCATCTGAGCTAAAGTACATCTAGTAGGCTTTTTTTTCTTTTTGAGTCTCTAGAACAGTTATGCTTTTTATTTATTTATTAATTCACACACTGGTGGTGGTTGAAAGCATTTTACAGGGGGGAGGGAACCTGAGGTGAAAGAAGTCTCTCCCATAGCCTTGTGTATATATGTTTCTAGGTGGTGGGGTCCTCCCTTTAAATACGGGCAATGCTCATTTTTCTGCAGCCAAAATGACTCCTCACCCATAGCACCCTGAGCAGGTCCCTGTGGTGGGGGGAATGCTGCCCAGAAAGATTCCTGCTGTGCTTGCCCCCCTCCGTCACCCGCTGGTGCTCTCTGAAAGCCGAGTGCTCGGCTCACCTCCACACGCTGCATTTCTTCCACTGACATGTCCAAACACTCCCGCCTGGGATTTTAAGCGCTTGGAAGGCAAGCTGGCTGTTTACGTGGTTTTAAGAGTGGAAAGGTATGCCCCCAAGCTGATATAAGGTTACTGATGCTTCAAGTCGCAGCATATAGAGGAGTGTGTGCTTTGCCTCGAGTTGGGACAAAACGAGGCAAGGGGGGGTGAGTAGCTGGGTTCGTGCCCTGTAGCGAGCAGCAGCCTGGGCGGCTCATCACATGCATCCTTCCTCCCCGGCAGCCCATCACCCCGCCTCTGGGATGGGGTGCCAGCAGGGTTCCACCGGGACGGTTTTTCATGGAGTCTTTGCAAGATCTCTGAGGGCTGAGAAAAGAAAAAGTATCTGGGTGTTAAAACTGGAGAGCTACTTTTTTTTTTGTTGTTTTCCAGAAATCAAAGGGATGCCATAACGAGTTGCTGGAAGGCATCAGTGGAACTGGGGAGTAAACTTGGCTGCTCCTGCAGGGCTTCTGGGGTTGCAGGTTATTTACAAACAGTCTGGTTCTTAAAAATTACACAGAGATCAGAAAGTATCACCCGGGCTGACTCGAAGCACGCTCAGAGTTTTTTCAGCTCTTTAACTTAGTTTTTGTTCAATAGCACGATTCCTTTAATGCTTGGACCTTTGCACCCCCACCCATGCAGTATGGACAAAGGATGGAGAGATGCTAGGACAGAAGTCCAACAGCATGATGGGGAGCCAAGTGCCTAATTTTGCCTTAGATGCCCGATGCAATGGGCCCTCATGATGCTGGCAAGCTGAGCAGTTTGCCCTCCTCTGCTGCCAGGTTGGCTGTTGAAAAGCTGTGTGGGAGAGCACGTTGCTGAACGTGGGGGCTAGACCTGCCTTCTACCATCTTCTCCACTGTTTTTGCAATGCACCTGCCTTATTTGATCACGTTGCCTAAAACGCAAGGTGTCTGATTCCTCAGCACTAATTGTATTTATTTATTTGTTAGTTTTTGTTTTTATTTTTTAACTTTTATTAAACCCCCCACTGCCTCTGTGGGGATGGAGAGCCAAGGTACAGCCACCCCTGTTAGACCGCAGCATAAATCCCTGTATTTCAGAGCTTGTTACACTCCACGTATTTAAAATGTGTGTGTATAAGTTGTAGAAAAGCCACCGATACTTCAGCAGAGCATGCTTGTGCTTTTTTTTTTTTAAATACTTATGAAATTACAGCAAAAACTTTATCGCTGGAGATTTATAGTGCTGCCAACATAATTCATCCTTGACTGAAACTTGGCATGGGAGGTGTTAAGCTGGCTGCAGCCCGTCATTGCTTTGCGTGTTGTTACTGGATGTATGCAGTTTGGCGGCTGTAAAGATAGAAAGGTTAGGAAATGGTATAGAGTTTTGTAAAATAGGAATTCCAATACTTGTGTTGCTGGAATGACCTTGTGTTTTTAAAAAGGCATCTGATGTTTAGTTGAGCTAGAGGACAAACTTAGTGCAGAGCTTGTTTTCTGTGTTTGAAAACAAGAGTAAAAGGCTGCAGTACAATTAAAGCACTAGAGCTGCTTAGGACAAAAATTTCCTGTTTTTTTTTCTCTGCTATTATTTAGCATTTTGGTATCGTAATGCTGCATGAGAGCCCAAATGTTGAACGGCTGGAAAGTTATTAAGCAGTGACAGAGATGAGCTTCTGTTTGTGGTCCGAAGGAAGCGAGATGTAGAGAGTTGGCTATCTTGGGTAAAAACAATAAATAAAATTAAAAGTTAAATGGGGGAATTATAGGAGAAGGGGAGAAAGGGGACTAAATGCCTTTTAAAGATGCAGTTAAAAACCCAAATGGCATTATGTGTTGTATAGACAAGGATAACTTGCAGATTTTTCTAGGAAAAAACATCAAGAAGAGCTGTAATTTTCCTGTGTCTTGTCTACCTTGGTGTCTTGGAGCTTGGTCCTGCTGAACCACGGGACTTCTTCTGAAGCATCTACAGCCTCTGTACTGCAGGCGCTGGGTGTAAATATTGCAGACAGGCAGGCTGGTGGGGAGAGGAGCTGGAGGCGTACGGAGAGCGCGGTCTCACAAATGCAGTCAGGAAGTTCTAGAAATACCCTTTATAAACACTGCATCCTACAGGAAGGACCTTAAAGCCCAAATAAACCGTTTCCCCCTATGCCTATGTATACATAACCTCTGCTGGTCTGGAAGATCTTATCAGGTCAGCAATGTGACGTTTTACAGTAGTTCCTAAAACAAGTTATATGATAAATACCCACTTTTTTTTTTTGAGCTGTTCATCAGGTCTGTCCATGCTTTTTATCAGTTATTAAAAAGCCTCCATCTCTTTTGCCCTTACCCAGTAGTCATAAACCTTCCCGGATCAGTTTGCCTGGGTAAGTGACTGTTTTTGGTTAAAATCTTTCCAAACGCAGGGTTGCGCAGCTCGGTGCGGATGGGCAGAGGCAGGAGGAGGGTGTGTGATTTTATCCGTTCGACTTGATTTATGGGGGGGGGGGGGGGCGGTGTCTTCCCCCACCTAAAAGTTGTGCTTATATGTATGTGTAGAAATGATTAACAGACAGCAGGTAAAGGGGAGGCAGAAATAGGCTTATTTTGATGCCTTGGATTGAATTCCAGAAGAGTTTATTGGTCCTGGGATTGCCATGGCTGTCTTGCATGATGCTGGGCTCAACAACGTTAAGATATGTGTACTTGCGGTGCGGTGATGTCTTTACACAACTTCTCTTCTGTGTTTGCATGTGAAAAGCACTGCTTCTCTCCCAGTTTTATTATTAGGTCCCAGAAATGCTTGTGTACCCAGAGGCCAAGATCTAGCTGGGGTCTCCCCCTTTTTGGGTGTGGAGCTAGTGGTTGGTGCGCCCATTGACCTCAGCCCTGCCAATCGTCTCGCAGCCAGCGCTTAAGGAGCCCTTCAAAATCACAGCCTATCGAATGAAAAAAATTACGGCTTAACGAAGTCTGCCACCAAGCACTCACTGGTGTGGTTCTGCATGCACGCCTTTAAACAAGGTCCCCGAAATAAATTTCCAGGGTGTGCAGAAAAGCCCACCCTCTCCACCCCGCACTCTCAAAAGCAACAAAAAAGACTGTTCACTGAATTTAGCGGCTGCATGGATTATTTTAGAACCTGTGATGATAAAGATCTATAAATTGAAACACAGAAAGCCCCATCTGAGGCATTTTTATCTTGAGCACAAGGGTTTGGCTATGGAGCACTGAAATTCTGCTGCGGTCAGTGCCTCTGCACCCCTGTGCCTCTATATTTTCATGTTCAGGAAAGCTCTAGGTGAATTGTAAACCGCGTTAATGTGTTGATATAATTCACTGTTCTGTACAGGAGTCATTAAAAAGTATTTCTAGCAGCTTTGTTGCTGGTGGGGGTGTTTGGGTGGGGTTTTTTTTCCTCTTTCCCTTTACTATATCTCTAAGGAAGTGTGGGCTACCTTTATCAGAGTATTGGTGGAATAGCTTCCCCAACCTTTCATAAGGTCGAATACAAAAACAAACACTCCTCCTAATGGGAAGGAAGGGATGGGGAAAGAAGGGTGTTTGTGTACACTTTCCCATTCATGTTTTAAAAAGAAAATTATATAAACTTCTGGAGTCGGTGCATAACTCATGCAATTATAGGAGCTGAGAGTCTGAAGCTTGATTTGCTTTCTCAGCGCTGACTTAAAGAAACAAAACCAAAGGGGAGTAGCAGTGAGCAGGAGGGCACTCGCTGCTTTGGTGTTGCCTCTGCCGGACAAAATGCACTCCAAGTTCTGCAGTGATTTAAGCAATAAAATCAGTAGGTGCTTCTGCAAATCAGTTCTCTTGGGATTATGAATGTATCTAGGGTTTCTGTGTTGATTTGGGGTTAAGATGATGCCGAGAAAAATGCATCCTTTGTTCCAGCACTTAAATTGCAAGATTTCAGTAAAACGCCTTTTGTGCAAACTTTGTATCAAGAAAACTGGGTAACTATTACTAGACTGTTTCCCTCTTCTGCTTCCTCTCTGCTTCAGGAATGGGAGGAATAATTTTTCACAAGACCATTTAGCAGGCTGTGGTCCTACATGAGGCTGGTACCCTTCTGAAAGCACTCAACTGCAAGTAGTACTTCCCTATACGTGTTTTAAGAGGCAAAAAAATTGCTCTGATTTCTGCGTTTGGGTTATGAACAGTAGAGGTAGGACTAGAAATGAGCGCCTCCGGTTGGACCTTCTCTAGATGATCATCCAGTTTGGGTCACCACTGGTGAGCCCTGGCTACCTATTCATGGTGTAAATGTTTAAAGCAGCCACATGCTGTGTTTGTCCAACAGTAAAACAACTCCTGCCCTGTAAGCAAGGGTGGAACAAACCCTGCTTCTGTGAGGGACTTCTGGATCTGTTGTTTCTGACTAGTCGTCTGTGGAACAGTTGGAGACAATATATAACATATGCTGTTTGTTGCAATTAATGCTGTAAAGGACTCATTCAATGGACTTAAGGGATTTAGCTGAAAACTGCTGCTGGTGGTTGCAGGGAGCATGCCTGTGCCTGGAAGAGGTTGTCTCTTCAGATGGTTAACATCAGCTGGCCTTCGGCTATGAAGCGAGCATCAAAGAGAGATCCTTCACATCCTTTCTCATCTTTTTATGAAAGTGACAGTCCAAATATTAGGATGCATTAAAAAAAAATACCCGGTAAATAGCTACCAATGCTTCTTTTGAGTATGGTTAATATTGGATCTTTTTTACAGTGTACGTGGAAGTAAACATCCCTGCGTGTAATGGGAGCAGTGGGGAAGAAGGGAAGGATGGGGTGGCAGACAAATTTGTTGACTTAATTGGTGATGGGTTAGCAGAAAAAGCACCAATGTTTTTTGTACTGATTCATTCCAGTTTGTGGTTTTATAAACTTTCCACAAAGTGAACCTGGGCCAGTTGGGTCACCCCTTGCTACAGGGGGCATGGGAAGGTGGTGACTGTATTTTTCTTAGACCGGCAGAAGTGAATCTTCTTTGTGTCTGCAGAGAGTGTCTTCCAGTGTCAGAGGGTGTGTGTCTTCCTTGGGTTATCGTTCAGAGGCTTGTTTCTTATCAGGAACAGAGCACCTGGCTTTTTTCTTACCCATTAAGCCTAGTACTATGTCTTATTTTCTGGCTCCTGGCAGAGTGCAGATGCCCAGCCGTGTGGCAGGATAGCGGGGGACATGCTGTTGGCTTCAGCCCCAACTCCTAGTTCAGGCTCGTCCTCATCACCTTGCGCACTTGACATCGCCCAGATCCGTGATGCCAGCGCAGCTTCAAGTGACCCCGGAGGTACAATGACTGCAGTTCTATGCATTTGCTTGGCAGCGCCAAATTGCTATAATGTTTGTAGAGGAAAGCCCAATTCTGCTTTTTTCCATGAAGCAGCAGGGAGCACAAGATCACACTGAGCCCATATTTGCAAAACAGCCCAAGTGAGAGGGATGGATTGGGTTTAGCTAGTTCTTTAATTGAAAGAAGCTCCCAACAACTAATAACCCAACCGCTCTTTTAAGCTGTCATTTCCTTAGGTGGAAGGATAAATACTCAGCCCCTTTCCTCTGCTTCTGCACATGACTTTAGTCGGCAAGAGACTTCTGCTGCTCCCTGAACTTCTGAGTAAAATGAGCTCCTCAGGACAGAAGAGGGAAACTTGTTGAGAGCACTTTCCAGCGCTGAAATGCACCGTATAAAAGCACGTTTGTACATCTTGTTACACGAAGGAATTCCTGGCCGTACCCAGCCTTAAGTAAATAGCCAGGGAGAGGCGACTGAAGCATGACGGATGGCTGTGGTTGGTGAGGAAAGGCACGCGGCGTGGAAGTCCACAGTGCAAAGCAAACGATAAAGGGAACCGTGCTGCGTTCTACAGAAGTGCTGCTGTGTTAGGAGAAAACTGTCCGGTGCCTAAAGCTATGCTCGAGGTCTCTTGCAACAAGTACAGAAAATGCAGAATGGGCTTTTTTCAATCCATGTGTAAATTTTCCTGTTAAGTCATGCATTTCAAGACACTTGAAAATGATAACTCTTCATCAATTAAGTAATCCATTGGGGTGTTTTGCTGATTTGATGTTTAGCTTCAAATTCTGGACAGAAAAAAGCCTCCAGAAGTTTAAAATCCCTTTCTAGAGGATGAATAATACAAGGTCTAGGAAAGTCCTACCTGTAGATTGCCTGAGATGCCCTAGGTTTTGAGATGGCAGAAAACCAAGCAGGGTTTTCCTTGGGTGGCTCCAATAGGAATGTGCCTGGCTGAGCACCTGGTTCAGGTGTCTCTTGCTGTATAATTCACGAAGGGGATTTAGAAACTTCCTTGACACCAAAGGTAAATTTTTAAAACCCAGAGAAAACTTGATCAAGACTGGAGAGAGGGGGAAAACATGGCTTTTTGGAAGACGCTGCATTGTAGGGAATATGAATGCTGCTGTGCAAGTTTCTTTGCTTAATTGAATAAGCGAAGTCAAAAGGTTATGCATGTTCACAGCTTGTACATGTTCTCGCTATTTTATATGTAACTTTAAAAAATTGTAGACCTTAAATATGGGGAAGGAAATACAGGCTAAAATCCAGTCTCTGTATATTCCTTTTATTTTGGAACATCTCAAATATAGGAACCTTATTGCAGGAATGTGGCTTTGTCATTCATGATCTAATTAAAATGTAAAATACACAAACCTGTGTTGTGCTTAAGGAATATATTTGCTTCTGTGTGTGGTAACTTCCCTCTGCAGGATAGCCTTAATTTTGTCAAGAGTGACTTGTTGTAAAGGTCAGAAGGCGGTTACCGCCTTCCCTCCGATCAAATGTGTGCAGGCAGACATGGAAAAAGTCTCTCCAAGATTGGTCTTTTGTGGTTTTTCGTGCAAAAACACACAACCTGGCACAAGAATATATAAGCTTGCAAGAAACCTGTTTATATAAGAAGGTATTTGCCATGTGCTTGATGACCGGGAGGTGGCTTGCAAATACAGCCTCCTGCCCAAGCACGGGTGGCATCCTCTGGGAGGTCGTGCTTTTGGTTGCCCCCAGCAGTTGTGACAGTTCAAGAATGAGGCTTGCGATGGGCTCCCTCAGTGTTTTGGTGCAGACATGCATGGTGGCTGCAAGGGTTTGGTGGCTGCAAGCATTGTACAGTCTTTTTCCCCGTGTTGTGTAGCACAGTGGTCTTGGCTTACGTTGTCTTTGGCTGTAGCTCTAGTTTTGTGAACGCTTTTTGCCATTTGGTGAAGTAAATGTGGCTTGTCCTTAGCTGTCGTGTGAAGCTCCCTTCTCAAGGTAAACTGACCGGTAGTATTCTGCTGTGTTTTCTTCTGATGAAAAGTGCACGCACAGAGAGAAGCTGTTCGAAATAAATGCTCCTACTCCTGTAAGAGCTGCTCAGCATGAGCAAGAGCGGTGAAATCTGCTACATTCAGAGTCCAAATGAACAAGCCTGTACACGCTATATTCCATGAAGAGCCCTGAACGGGGGCTCCTCTGTGTTACGGATCATGCATAAATCAGCCTGCCTATGTCATGGAGCAGGGTTGTGGCAGAGTAGATTTTTATTTTATTTTTATTTCTTTAGCTAGGCAGTGCGCTGAACATGTTCTTCCTTTTGGCTAAAATTAAACCTTCTTCCCACCCAAGCTGCTCTCCCACCCTTGGACTTCCACCATGCTAGGCATGAGAGACACGCAGAGCACACCATAGGTTGGTGCGACGTTTCAATTAACTGTTAAATTCTTAAGCTTGGGATATGACCTAATTAAGCTTGAAGAGCATGCTTGCCCCAGGTGAATAGAAAGCCTGCCCAAACAAGCACTGGGACACCAAGAAAAATTACTCCATATCAAAGGAAAAGCTTAATTTTAGCCTTACAGATCCAACTGGGATGTAGCACCTTCGGCAGCTTGCGGATGCAGGTTATTGCGTCGCTGGCTGTTAGCAGGTTAAAGTCAATAAAATCTGCTATTTGGAAACGGTGTGGGTGCCACCAGTCTCATAAGAGCTGTCCGTGCCCATTTCACAGCAGCATTTTGGGAAGGCTTGTTTGGCAGAGGGTCACGAGGAAGTCCCGAGTGCTATCCAGGAGTGGGATTTTTGGAATAGTTCCCGTACCATCCTCCATACCGGCAACAGCTGGTCATCATAGGCATGATGGGCATCTAAGGTCCCTGGCAGCAGAGCCCAGCCTTCCCCGCTGCTACCTTGGTTGGCAGGAGAGTCTACAGTCTGTAAGTGACATGGAAATTTTTAAAGCTGCTGGATTTTTTTTGTTATTATTCTTTATTTTATTTCTGATGTCACTGACATGCATCTCTGTCTTGCTTGAAGTACCCACGGACCTCAAGCAGTGATTGATTTAATGGATAAGGCAAAAATGCCCCCTGCAGCCAGGGCTGTGTGAAGCCAAGAAGCCGTGAGATGCCCCAGAAAAAGAGATGTCCAACGCTTTCAGCATAAGCTGGCTTACAGCCGTCCTTGTGAGCTGTGTGCTCTCTAACCAGGGCTGGCAAAGGTTGGAAGGCTGCTTCGGACAAGGCACCCATCATTTTATTGTGCTTTTTTTTGTTACTTCATACTATTTTCATATGCCTTGAAGAAAGGGACTTGAAGAGCCAATCTGTGACTTCTGAAAGTATCTCTTTGATATTGGCGGATGATGGAGAAAAATAGACTGTTGTATTTTGCTAATTGGCTCACACTTGGTTAAGGCAGGAGTCAAAGTTCAGTATTTTTTGTGGAAGTATTGTCCAGGGTAGCTCGTTCCTTCATCTTCTTCTAGAGCAAAGAAGGGGTGAAGCTGGAGTATCTGGGTGTCATTTCAGGGTGTGAAGCACAGAGAACGTTAGTGAGTGCCGTATATGGGTGCAGCTTCTCACCCCGCCTCAAATACTTAATTAGCCGGAGAGCGTGAACTTTAACAGCGCTCTTGATAGCAATTTCCTAGAAGCCAGCGCTCAAGGGTTCCGTCTGCATCTCCTGTTGTTATTCCAATTTCCGCTTGTAATTGATGCGAGGTGTTTAATTACCAATACCGTCAGTTAACGCAAGATGCTACGAGGTGGTGTAAAACATTTTTGTCACGCAAAATGCTGGTACCCTAACACATGTGGGAGACAAAAGCAAAAATTAGAAAAGATGAACAGCTTGTCTCCTTGGATGTGCAGCAATTCGGCGGGATTTTAATGTACGTAATGACTTGAAATGGGACGAAATGTTAATTGGCGTAAGGCAGGTACCCACTAGCTAGCCTGGCTGGCTTAGGTGGGCTTTTGAGCTCAGGCCTTAGCTTATTCCTCGTCATCAGGGAGCGTGTCGATGCACTCTACGCCACTGTAGCAGCATCAGCATTTCTCTAGACAGGAATAATTTGTGTGAACTGAAATTTTAAATTGTTTTGGAGTCAGATCTTTGCTTCTCTGATTTTATTGCAATTTCATTGACCGTACTGTTGTTGTAGTTGGTTGCTGTCCTAGTTGATATGTACAAAACCAGAAAACGTGGTTTGCTATATTCAGTGTCAGACAAATAGCAAAGGCTTAATATTTGATACAATATATAGATATTTATATACCTATACAAATATTCCATACAGTGAGCGTACAAATAACGTCTAGTTCTTCAGTGCAGTTGTGGTAGAGGTCAAATCCAAGTGGAAAGCTAGGTTGATAGTATTGCACTTGATTTTTTTTTTTTTTTTTTTTTATGTAGATCATTGTCCTCCATAGTTAACTAACATCTGCTAACTAACATGGAAATTTAACTATATTTCCTAAGCAATGAATGCCCCAGTTCAAAGGGATCGCTTCTAGTGGACAAAAATAATTCAGCAGTGTATGGTACTAAAGAGCAAAGTGATGAGAACCTTTCAGAAGCATAAATATTTAAACAAACCTTTTTTTCAGTTTAAGTTAAACTCCATTTCTGTAGTAATGGCTTTGCATGCTCTGGGAATTCTGCAGACAGATGTGAGCTTAATTCAGCTCTTAGAGTGGCATTCAGTACATGTGTGTAGCATTGGTTGCAATCGGAACAATTAGATTTTTTTGCAGGCTTTTGCAAGAATGAGATGGAGGATTTGCTTCAAAAAGTCCCTGGATGAGGACAAATTCATGTGGTGTGCCTGTCCCCTACTCTCCCCACTTCCTGTAATAGCAGAAGACCCCTGGGCAGTGCTGTGCCTCAGCCCGACTCACTTAAGTAAGATAAGTTATACATAAGACATGACATGCATCTGAGGGCTCCTTGTGATGCCACCATGAGATGTTTGAGATGAAAGGAAAAGTTAGCACCTCCGGACAAAGTGGATGTGTCTGCTCAGCTTAGGTGACTTGCAATGGTCCAAAAATAGTTGTGCCACAAGTCGCTGCAGAAGCGGTGGTTGGCTTCAGCACGTCCCCACTGCATCCTTGGAGGTACTGTAACTCACAGTGACAGTAGTTTTATTTTGATATGACCAAAAGCCAAGGCAGGAAAGCCCAGAACAGCTTTTCTTGATAGTTTCTGTTTGTGGCAGAACCCTTCATTTCCAACAAGTACTACCTTAATATCGAATGTTACAGTAAATATACTGAAGTACCTGTCTGGAGGGAGTGCCTTCCTCCTTCCAGTCCTGTGGCTGTGGGGGGAAATGCAACAGCCAAATAACCTGATTTATTGGTGTCACCTACAGAGCATTGTCCGTGCAGTGACAGCCCTTTCAGTGACTTATAATGGCTTTAAATGAGGTGAAAACCAGATAACAATGTTGGCTAGGGAGGCAGCTCATCCGTAATGTGCGGGATGGCCTCCCTGGACTGACAGCTCTGGGGACCTGGGTGAGGAAACTCTCTGCAGCTGCTTTTGTATAGAGAGTAGTGTGACCTGCAGATGGAGGCTTTTGCCGGTATCTTAAGCTTCAGAAAAACAAATATTCCTCAAAATAACATAAAAAAAAAATAAACTTCCACTTCTTCCTGTTTTTATAGTTTGCTTACTTCCTCAGTGTCATGGTTTTGTCTCCAGTACTGTAGATTATTAATCTTCAGAGGATCAGGACCTTCATAGAAGTATTTCCTGTACATGTTTATCTGTCTCTTTAACAAATTAGTATCTACTTGTTCTCTTCAGAATTTTCCTGCAAATAAGAGGAAACTCCCTCAGTAATAAGGCTATTTACTAGAAAAAATATCTAGATGAATCACTGCCAGGGGTTAAAGTACCTTTTGTATGACTTAGTCGATGGCATCCTTTAGGACATCTGCAAGTAGCCCCAAATTCCAGAGGTCACTGTCTTTGTGTTGATTTTGGCGAAGCATTGTTTCAGCTAAACTTATTTATTTGGTTGTAAGTGGAGATCTACTGTCCAAGTGTTACCTAGACTCCTAGAAGAGGGATGCTGCTATGTCTAGATCTTGTTTGAGACGTCTACAGATTTCCACCTAATTTATTAGCAAAGTGAGTGTTGGCCGTTAGTCGACAGAGAAATGCCCATTTTCTACATCCTGCTCTTGTGTTGCTTTGTTTTAACGGGATGGAGGCAATCTTTTCAGCCACTACACTACTAACTTTTGTTACTTTTAACTAATCTCAGCTCAGTTTTTAAATATTGTGGAATCTCAGAATCCTAGGTTGGAAGGGACTTCAAGGGTCATCTAGTCCAACCTTTAATACGTGCATTAAATATGTGTGTTTAAATATATTCCTCCTAAAACATGCGTGCACGCTCTTGATGGATGGGAACTCAACTCCCAAGTTCTCCATGGACTTCTTACAGCCCAAGCGCATCTGGACAGGCTGAAGCAAGGATGCAGTTTTTCCCTTCTACTTCAAAATTGATGGTATGCATCATCCATGCATCTCCAAGGGAGATGGCTTTCCACCTGAGCTTTCTATTTCAGATGGAGCTGTCATCATCTGACTCAGCCTCTGAATCCACTGAAGCTGGGTCTGTTAGGCCATTCATAACTCAGTGCTTGTGGTGGCACTGCCTCAGGCTTCCACGGCACACGCTGGGTTGCATCGGTATCCTCAGCGTATGGTGCTTAATGTTAATAAAAAGGCATCCCTAGCTGAAGAAGCAGCTCGCAGGTCCTTCAAGGCGTAACCTTTTGAATTGCCCCTTGCCCCACCTTGCAAGCTAATATTGGAAATAGCACTTGATCAGACTCAGAAAAACTTGGCAGGTTGGTTTTTTTTCTTTGCAGAAAACTTGACAACTTGTGATGTCCCATTGTGGTACGAATTGTTTAGCAAAGCTCATATTTAACTTGCTTTTGGGCAATGTGTGTATTTCTCTCCCTCAGTATGCCAAAGCACCATCGCTATTTTCTCTGAATATTAATTTCTAGGGGACAACAAGGCCTTGCAGGGCAGTCTTGGCACATTGCGCTTCCGCCACCGTCTTGTCTGGGAGCCAAAACATCCTGCTGGAGTGCTGGGCGCAGAGCTGCCCTCCCTTGGCACAAATGCAGCGAAGGCCCATCTTCAGACCAAGGCTCTTCCTTTCTAAAATTTCTCCTGCTTCAAGATTTAGTGGACACAGCGGCAGGGCCAGATAAATCCTAAGCAAGGAAGCCAGACGCTCATAATATAACTGGATGAAACCGCCTTAAGGAAACAGAAAACCAAGTTAGTAGAAGTGCATGCTTATCATTTGACATCCCCTCCTGTCAATTTTGCATCCTTGGTAAACAGGAATTAAAACCCTAGTTAAATCTGAGTTTAAGGGGAGAAAAAAAAGAATAAGCCATTTTGGATTGAGATAAACACTTGTGGTTCGATTATCATCCGCTGAACACGCATAGAGTGGTTGTAACACAGCTTGAGACAGTGAACAAGTGGGAAGTTGGAAAAAAAATCAGGGTATATCTTCTTCTCCCTTCTAGACATTACCTTAATAATTTATTGGGGTTGGGCAAGATACAGATGAGGCTTTGCCCGAAGATAAAAGGTAAATCTTTTCTTCTCTCAGATCTTCAGCAAGAATATAAAGTTGCTTTTTTTCACTATTCATTTTTTGATGTTTTTAAACAGCGTGCTTGAAGTGTTGTGGCCTGTTAAATGAATAGACTTGCATAAGCTGTTACTAGATATTTTCTAAGCTTAGCAGGTTTTTTTGGTCTTGTGTGGGGCACTGATGTTTGGTATTCCCTGATTAAACCCAGAAGATTTGAGATTGCAGCTCCCAGATGATACCAAGTGCACCAAACCCCCTGACGGGAATGGGATGAGAAGCTCCTTTGCCATCTCTGCTGCCCGAAGGACAGACCATGGGACACTTCAGGCACCTGCAAGTATGCCAGAGGACACTGCCTGTCCCTAGGGAGACACACCTAAATCTTAACCTTTTTGAAAGGAATTGGCATGAAAACACAAACATGCAGCACGTTGAAGAACTCATCCTTTCCTGTTGGAATGAGAATATGGGATGACCCCGAGGTGATCTCCACTAACTGACTTCACTGCCATACGTGAAAAAAATTGCTCTTGCCAGTGAGGTACTTCACACCACCATATCTTCTAGCATTTAAAAGATCTGCCTATTACAGCAGAGCACAGGAAATACAAGCCATTAAACACGAGTGACGCTCGTGACCGGGCAAAGGATGGTGGTAGGAAGAGAGGCACTCGGCTCCCTGCAGCTCGAGGAAGCGCTTGTTTGTTTGTGCTTTTTCCAAAGCCCTTCTGCTCGGCGAGGGAAGCGGCGGCAGCGATGTAAACAGGAAAGCTGGCTGCAGAGGGAACAAAGTGGAGGCTGGGAGATGCGCACAGTTGGCTGCAGGAAGCCAAAGGTACCGGTGAGAAATCTCTGGTCGCGATAGGATTTAAATAACAACATCAGAAAGCTGTGCCATAGTTAACGTCGGGCATCCCAGTACAGGGCAGGCATACTTGATGCAGGAGGGGAAACCTGCCCTGTATCATTTCTGTTCTCCAAAAGAGGCAGACTGTAGGGATCGGTACCCTAAATTAACAAGAAAATAATTCCAAAGGCAGAATCATAAGCATTAAACATTTTCCTTTAAGGCTATAAAATAGCAGCGTGTTCCCAAGAGCAGTGGGAAGAGCTGGACAAGGTACGTTTTAAGGGCAAGATAATGTTTTACTCACTCTTAGAGGAGAGGCAGAATGATCTCAAAAATTTAAGCTGGTCAGATTAAGTCAGTCCCCAGCAAAACAGGGAGCGGGACTGATAGGAGGTGCAGCCAACATCAGCTCGACTATATGAGCTTGGAGCTGGTCAACATGGTTTTATGGAAGTTTTCAGTGGATTTAGAAACGTAGGTGGATAAAGGTTATTGTGTCATGGTGCCTGCTTCATGGCCTGCTGTATCTTCCTGCCTTTGCATATGAAGTGTTGAGACGTGGCATGAGGGCTACAAAAAAGATAGCGCCAACCCTCAGAAAGAGCAGCAGGAGCAACTTGAAATCTAGAAAGAAGAAATTGGAGAAGACAAGAAGACAATCGGACAAGAAACCCGATATACGTGGTCTGGGGTACACATAATTAGTCTGGGAGTACTTGAATGTGAAAAATTTTTATCCTACAGAAAGGGAAAGCAAAGTTGCAGAGGTTAGTTGAAAGAAGATTCACACTTTAAAAAAAATTTATTTTTTTTTTTTTTTTAGGAATGTTGTGGATTCTTCATCAGTTGAGGTCTGTGGCAGATAAACTGGAGTAAAGTGTCTGTTAGATTAGACAGTGTAGATTAAAGCTGAAATGAGACAAAAGCTTGGTTTAGGAGTCAAGCTCTTCAGCCTGTGCTACGAGCGATCAGTTTTCTCAAGGAGTCAGAGGTATGAGTCCATCCACGGCAGTGATTGATCTTGGCTTGTAGAGGCACAGAGCTCTTTGGGTGGTTGAGCTCTGCCATCTGGCTAATCTATGAGATAGCAATACTGGTGCAAGAAAAACACAAATTCAGATGCAAACCATGGACAGGCAGGACATCAAAATCACCTCTCCTTTGAACTAAGTATTTAAGTGCGAAAAAAGGAAGGAAGAAGGTCCTGGGCTTTTACTAGCTTTTTTTTTTTTTTTTTTTTTTAACCAGTTTTTTCCTCAAGAAATCAAAATTCGCAGCCTGCCTTGTGACGATTGAGTCCATGTTACATGAGTGCAAAGTACAGGGTTCGATTTCCTGGAGTGTATTACAGCTGTTTGCCCAGGTATCAATTAGGAGCTATGGAGGAAGGGTTTAATTAGAAGAAAAGCAAATGAGGCTTTTCCGGCATGGAGGAGCTTGGTGCATGTCATTTGTGTAACCTCTCTTCTGGTCACGGATGTTTATTTGGAGTCAAGTAAGACACTCTTGGCGGCTTCCCTTTGATCTGTCTGCAGGAAAATTAAATCCACATGGCCTCCACCCAGAACCTTTTTGCGTCCTGGATGGAAATACCCATCTATGTCAGGGTCGTTTCTTATTGTCATCCATATGTACAAAGGTCCATTCATCTGTGAGAATGACGTGTCTGTCCAAGGTCTAAGCTTTAAAACACCCGTAAAAGAAAAATGGTTGTTGTAAGCTGTCAGTCACCTGGAGATGGACTTTCTAAACCAATATATAAAGAGTTGCCTTGGTTTGTATAGTTTGAAGTAGCAAAGAAGTGCTGCCCCCAACTTGCCATTTAGCATCTCTGTAATTTATAAATAGGTTTGCCTTCGCTATGACCTGGGATTGTACTATATGTAATGACCTGGTGCCAAACGGATGCCTGTACTAGTTCAGCTGGGACGATGGCCTCCCAGCCTTGGCCCTGAGCTGCAAACAGTTGCTGCCGGGCATTAATGACAAGATGCTCCCACCGTGCTGGAGGTGGCTTGCAGCTTTCTGGAGCTAACTGCAAAAAGAAAAATGGTTGGATCCTCTCTGTTTTGGATCAGATGATGTCTACAAGAGATTAAATGCTGCAGCTTTCCTCTTTCCTGAATTTTACTGGAGTACTTGTGGTGCATTTGTGTTAGGAAAGCATCATGCTCTGTGATGTTTAACATCTGGGTGAACTCTATATGGAGAAATGCATAACCAGAATCGAGCTGTGCCCTGACTGGAACTGTTCCCGTGTGGGCTTTTATGGACCATCTATCCCCCAGCAGACTCCTCAACTGCTGAAGTGCTGTTAGCTGTACTTTTAATAATACCTTGCTTTTGTGCTGGCAGAGGTATGCAGCATGGGAGAGCCTTACTCCAGTTACATGGAAAATAGAGAAAGCATGGTAATGGGAGGAATGTTTCAGTGCTTCTGCATATTCAGCTGCCCCAAGCACATCATAAAAAATTCGAAGTCATTCCTAAGGATCAGCTTTTCTGCACTGTTTCCTATTTCTGCTATACTTCCAGCTCTTCCCTATAACACAGCTTGAATGAACGCTACATTCAAGAAAACTTTGTGGGCAACAAGGACAGCATGAATGAAATTAATGTCTCTGAAGTGCTGGACAAAAAGCTATACTGACCTTGTCTATAAAGTCTTATGTTTGGGTGGGGTTTTTTTGTTTTGATTTTTTGTTTTGGTGGGGGGGTTTTTTGGGTTTTTTTTGTTTTTAAATGCAAAGAAAAATGGAGAAAAGCAACCTTCTTTACCACTCCCAAGGCACAGTAAGCAATGTTTAGGCAATATTGCTATAGCAAATCTTGACTGCTACGCCTAAGGTAGGTTGCCTGGTGTTCCCAGATGATGAGACATTACAAGTTTCAGTGTCCTGTATGGACGTGGGGCTGCAGATACTGGGAAGCCTATGCTGCACCAAGATTATGTGCTGAAACATCTTTTTGCCTGGTTCACAAGCTGTCAGGGCTTGGTCCTGTGTGCTGTCTTGCTGTTGTGCTGCAGAAGTTCAGCCCGGTAATACGAATGGCATGAACGAGGTGACTGAATTTCATTTTCTTAATCACAAATACTCCAGCAGCTACAGTGAAAATGGGCTCCTCTTGCTCCAACCAGTCTTGGCTCTTTGAACCATGCTTGTAGTTGGCTGACAGGCAACGGAAAGCAGATCCACTGCCTTGTTGGCTCTCCAATTGCAATGTTTACTTTAGATTTCTAATAGCAAAACCCTGTAGCAGCGTGCATCCTGCTGGAAACTGGGAAAAATGTTTGTGTATTAGAGCAGCCGCTCACCAGTCCAAGCTAGGAAATGCACAAAAGCTTTGGAGGGTTATTTCACTGTAGCACCAAGCTAGTAAGGATGGGTGTGCTAAGGTGTACCAGACAGGGCGGTATTTAAGGAGAAAAATAGTAATTTTAAAAGTGCAGCAGCATTGCCAACCCTGGAGCTGAGGTTTGTTAGCTTAGCCTTAAGTTTAAAGAACACTTGCAAAAGTGAGAACCCAGCCAGTGATTCAGTTGATGCTCACAACTGTCCGGTGATTTGATACCCACTTCCCTTCAAAGAAAACCCTTGGGAGCGGGGCTTGAAGCCAACTGAATTAGGTTGTAGTAGTTCTTCTTGACTGATGCAAGAGCTTCTCAGTGTAGATGGAGAGCCAGGGTATGACTTTATTCAGTTGCATCCATAGGGATGGAGTGCCCTGCAATGTTTATAATGGAGAGCTTTTCTGTGTCTTATATTTTCACACGCAGAGCATTTCTCCCTACATGCCCCTGATCCCAGCACACCAGCAAACAGGTGACTTTACAGAAAATACTCAAGTCGTGGCTCAACCCAGCCCCGTGAGCTGAGAGCTACCTTGATGTAGCCGTGAAATTGCGTTAGCTTTACGGCGTGATGGCTTTTCTGTGTAAACCCATCCTTTGATGTGTAATGCTGGAATCACGCTCGTTAACACTATTCTTCCGTAAGCTGCCTGATGTCGGTGCACGGTCTCGAGTCTCGCCGTGTGCTGTGCGTTGAGTTGCTAAGAGGACCAGTGGCGGGCTGGTCTGTGGAGCAGTGGGAAGGCAAGAAAAGAGGGAAGCTTTGGGGAGGTGTAACTGCTCAAGCTGTTGTTTCAGAAACATTATTACAACACAGCTTATTCAAAGATAGTTTTGTCTTACACTCGGAGGCTAATTTCATCTTCCCCCGTCCCTTGGGAGAAAAACTTTAGAAACTGGACTTGCAGCAGAAAGGGCCAGGCATCTTTCTTTAATTTTTCTGGCTTTGGACTTGCGTGCTGACTTCTTGCTGGAGACAGCTGAGGACAGAGCTGATGGGCACCGTGTTAAGCATTTGAGGGTGAAACCAGTGCTGCTGCAGAGCTTGCAGAGGAAAGCAAGGCAGCACATCCTGGCGCTTCTGGGTAGGATGAGTTGTGGACTGGGGATATGTAATTAAAATTTAAATAAACAACTTCCTTTTTTTTTTAATTACTTGGATAGCACGATGCTCTGACTCACCCGTGAGCTACCCAGTGGTTGCAAATGCAATTCTACCAAAACAGAGTACCCTTTGCCCATTAAACTAAGGACCTTTTTATGTTGTATATTAAAAAAGGGGTAAGCGTAGCTGTTGCATGATCCCACTGCAGCAAACTTAAAGTGCTGTCTGTTGCCTTCAGCGCGGCTTTGGCCTGTAGCTTTATTCCGTTGTCATGACAGAATCCAGCCAAGCTACAAAGAGGTGCCTCCAGCCGCACGAGCACGTGTGCTTGCTGGATGCCGGAGACAAGCAGTGAACAAACGCCAGGGATGTCTTCAGCATCCTCCCTGCAGCCTGGTGTCTGTGTGCTGAGGCTGCGTTCAAGCCTTGGTGGTCTCGAGCTCGGTGTTTCCATGGTCCAAGCTTGAAGTTTTCAAGAGTGTGTGTGATTTTAGGTTATTACGTCTGTAAAATGGGGATGCGGCTTTCCTAAAGGATGCTTTCGGGCAGCGTCACCTTGGCCACTGTTCTTCATCCTGAGAAAAAAGGGATTTTTTTGTTTTTTCCCCAAATTGAGGTTAAAACAGTTTGGATTTAAGGAAGGCAGAAGCAGCTGAGCCTGGAAACACACAAATTAGCTTTCTTCCCCCCTCCTGCCTAATCATCAGCACAGATTAGTTCAGAAACTGGGCAAGTATTTTTAGAAGCTGCTTTCAGAGCCCCAGTGTCACAATTTTTATTCTTATTGTTGATGCCAAGGCAGTTTTTGAGCAACACTTCTGCTTTAAAAAAAAATGAGAGGGCATTTAGGGATGACCATATAACTTGGGGGGGGGGACGCACGCTGGCTGAGCGAGGAGTTAGAGCAGTTATGAAAGTTTTGGGGCAGCAAGGGCGTGCTTGAGACCAGCCGCCCAAAGTGAAGCTTGTGCGTAGGGATGTTGCTGTGTTGGCACTTCGGTTGCGGGGGCTGCCTGCAAAGGTATGGTATGCAAGGACCCATAGCTGATAGTTGTAAATGCCAACTTGTTGCAGACTGGAAGTATTTAAAATCCTGTTAAAAGCTGCGATGGAGACAGGCACATCGGGAGGCTGAGTGCTTCCCCCAAGAATTGTTTGGACCCTTGTCCCAGCACTGCGTTAGCAGCTCTTGGGGAATGAAGTGCGGGCGGGGTTACCGGAGGAGATGACGCCTGCTTTCAACTTTGGACCTGTTTGCAGCGCGGGTGATGCGCCCGCCGGTCTGGTGCAACCGCCCAGCAGCACGTTTGCTCCATCAGCTGCTGCTAAACGCCCACGTTATTAGTTTATGGCAGTTGTATCGTAATTCCCGCCCCCCCCCAGCCTATAACCGGGGTGGGGAAGCAAGGATCTTTGGTCGGTGCGTGCGCTTCTCCGCTCTGAGCTGGGAGGATGTTGCGAATGAGTAATGGTCCAGCCGGGGCTGTAATATGCAGAATACCTCTGGGATGACTCACCCGGTACAATCCCTCAAGGAGACTGAATCATGCACGGGGGACGGGCTCGCTGGGTCGGCAGCAGCCAGCTGGGACGCCGGGCAGCCAATGCTGAGCTGTATCGGGAGGCTGGTAGTGGCAATGATGGTGAAAAGGAGCAACCTGGGTGTAAAATGTAGAGGAAATGGCATCCCCCAGCAGGTATGTGTGTGTGTGTACTCTCACTGTGTATAATTTCCTATTTTTCTACTCTTTTTTTTTTTTTCTCTGCCCCCCCCATCTGCCCCCACAGCCCTTCTGAATCTTTTCTAAATCAGCATATACTTTATCAGTGAACACGTATGACTTCTGTGAAACAGAGGCTTTCTTTTATGATTACATGCAATATTTTCAGAAGTAATGGTTTAACGTGCAACCTCTATTAAATACCAAGAGGAAAACAGATGCGACCCAGGAAGCTGCTTCCATTGATGTCCCTCTCCACGGATGCTTATTGGGGTTGGGGAGGGTTAAAGAGAGGTGGAAGGGAAACTCAGTGGGCATGCTGGTTTTGATGTAGTTAAGCATGTCTTCTTTTATTTCTTTTTTTTTTTTTTTTTAATGCATTTACCTGGCAAAAGATAAAAACCCTTTCAATTTACACCACAGTTATCCTGCTTATTCCCTCCCCCCTCCTCTGAAATAGATTCAGCTGGTATTGAGTCACAGAATTTTTTTTTATATTTGCAAAATATTGTCTAGCCTTTGTAGTTGTATCATACATGTCAGAGAGGATGTTTACAGGGGGATAAATATAGTTATATTCTTTACTCATCAAAATAGAAGAGAGCGGGGAAAAATGCAAATGCTTAGGGTGAACAATTCCTGGTTTTTTGTCTTTTCTTTGTAAAGTTTGAATTTTTCAGAAATACTATGTATATGTGTGTGTGCGCATATATAATTACTTTTATGTTTCAGAGCATCACTGATTTTGCAGCTGAAGATAAGCATGCCTTGCATTATTTTCTCTCACGCTGTAATACGGCTGCGTTAGGGTGGGTAGCACTTAATCTGCAAAATGTGATAGAATCATAGAATCATAGAATGTTTTGGGTTGGAAGGGACCCCTAGAGGTCGTCTAGTCCAACCCCCCTGCAGTGAGCAGGGACACCACTAACTAGATCAGGTTGCTCAGAGCCCCATCCAACCTGTCCTTGAATGTTCCCAGGGATGGGGCCTCCACCACCTCTCTGGGCAACCTGTTCCAGTGTTTTACCACCCTCATTGTAAAGAATTTCTTCCTTATATCCAGTCTAAACCTACCCTGGTTTAGTTTAAAACCATTACCCCTTGTCCTCTCACAGCTGGCCCTACTAAAAAGATTTTCCCCATCTTTCCTATAGGCCCCCTTTAGATACTGAAAGGCCGTAATCAGGTCTCCCCGCAGCCTTCTCTTCTCCAGGCTGAACAAGCCCAACTCCCTCAGCCTGTCCTCATAAGAGAGGTGCTCCAGCCCTCGGATCATTTTAGTAGCCCTAAATTGTGATGTTGTATGGGAGTAATGGGACGCGTTGTCTGGCCAGCGCGGTTGGTGGCATCACGGCGGTCTATGGCGTGACAGTAGCGACTCATTAGATGGGGAAGGGGGTCATGTGGAAATCCCGTCATCTTGTGAACTGAATAGATTTCTCCATTACATTCCTCTGTAATTTTTGGCAAGAGGCATCAAATCTCTAGTTCTGTTTTAAAAAAGGAGGGTGATTAAGCTTCTAAAGCTGGAATACAGTTGCTGCGCTTGTTAGTTTTACTCCTTATTTTTGCTAAATATTGCCATTCATTAGCTAACATGGGATAACAGTAACAGAGTGTTTATGGTCAGTGTATGTTAGAAAAAAAATCAGGAACTTGGTTGTGGCTTTTTGTCGGGGGAGAAAAAAATCAGTTGAGGATGCGGCTCTCATGCGAGTACCTGTTTGGCTGTCTCAGCTCTTACGCGTTTTTTGCTTATCTTGCATGTGATATAAAACAAATACCATCTGTCATGCAATAACGACTTCCTTTCTCATGACAGTAAATGATAATGCTAATTAGCTTTCTTTGAAATCTGTTAATATTTTCTACCCTTGCACAAAAATAGGACTTGAGTGCGCAACTCTTGCCTGTACCACATGTCGGCCTCATGAGCTGTGGGGTAAATTACTCAAACGCATTATCTTATTAAACTTGACTTTTTTTGTTTTGCTGCTCCTCACAACTTTCCAAGACATACAGTCATGTGCAGCTATAATGATTTATTGTAGAATTGATCCATTAAACAAATGACCTGTAATCTGCATTCACTGACAAAGCAGCCGCCACACAAAGCTGCAGGGAGGCTGGCCCAGAGGTAACTCAATTCTCCATTGAGACGGAGATTTGCTGGGATTTTTTTCTTTTTAAAGAGGTTTCATTAAATGGTTGAGCGTTAAAAGTTTTGTTGTTAGTATGTGTCCCAGTGGTATCGTGGCTGTCTTCTAGGAAAAAAAAAAAACTTTGGGGGTATTTCTGTAGCAGGGTTTGCTGTGGGTTTCGATAGCTCTAACAGAGTTTCAAGAATGTTACGTAGATGCTTCAGTGTGGCCACGAGTAGTAAATTAATCTGCCCCTGATGCAGTTAGACTTTCATTTTAATTCAATATTGTTTGCATAATAAACTAATTTCTGGGGAGAGCCCTTAAAATCCTCATGCTCGAGATGTGTCAGTGGATCTTCACCTGCCCAACAGCGTGTTTGCAGGCTTGCTTTTTACCCTAAAGAGCTGCTTGCCAGTTTATTTGGGGTTTTGCCCACATGTGCAGCACTTTGTGGGGATCGCTGGCCTGGCGCAGGAGGAGGGGTTATGCTGGTTGAAAAAACGGGTTTAGCCCATGCAGGGCTAAAACACCCCAACCCTACAGCCGTGTGAACAGCAGTCATGTTACCCTGCCAGTGCCAACCCCCACTGTTTTTTAACACCAGATCTGTAAGGCGCGAGGGCCGAGGGCCCCGTCTGCAGCAGAAAATTGCTCTCGTCCCCCAGTTTGGTGCATCCAGATTAGTTGGGAAGTTGCATTGTAAAAATGCACTGCGAGAGTTACTCTTGTGAAGAAGCTGATGCTTCTGTGTGTGTAATTTCAAAAAAATTTAACAAGATAAAAACTAGAAAAAAATTTATACATATGTAAAAATCAATATATAAAATATTTTCATATCTAAATTATATATATTATGTATGTATAGTCTCTATATATATAAAACATATATTTAAAAAAAAAAAGAGCTTTCTGTGTACTTCCTGGAAGGATCTGAAATAATTACGGGATTATGAAATCCCATTCAAGCAAATTTAGGATGGAGCTGTTTCTCGTAAACTCAATAAAATCAGCCTTAAATGTTTTACAAACGTTTTGGTGAAAGGGTTCCTTTGTTTGTCATTGCCCCGGAGTTTAAGGGAGATGTGGAGGCGGATGGCTGGATTGTTGCAGGTGTCTTGGTTGTTTGAGAAGTCCTTTTCCTTCTGAAAAAACCCAAACAAACAGAACTGCCATTAATCTTTCTTACGGAGGCGGCACTGCGAGCCAATGCAGGCTTGCTGGGGAAGGGGCATAGCCTGGCCGCAGAGGACCTGGCCCCTCTTTATTCTGCCTTTGGGGCTGCTTTAGACCCATCAAGGAACAAAAAATAAAGTCAAAAGGTGGTGCTTTGGGTTTGCCCCAGCCTCCCAGAGCTGTGCTGCTTGTGTGAGACCATGTGTCGTATAAGATGACAAGATTTTGAGGGCTGAAGGCTCTTAAGCCTTCGAGCACCCAGGCCCCTTGCAGCCCATCAGAGTGATTGCCCTGCTGGGTTTGGGGTGTTCTTGCTGCACACAACAAGATTTTGGGCAGCACTCGGCCAGAAGGAAAATCCCCAGCATTGAATAACCTTTGTGCAAAACTGCTCCTCTTGGGGTGCTTTATGGGATGTGCAGGTAGGACTGTGCGTGTCTTAAAATTTACCAACAGTGATTTCCAAATCCTACACAAGCACTTCCTTTGAGGCAGGATTTTCCTCTTTCCACCTTCTGTGCTGCTGCAGCTAACATTCTTCTCGGAGTTAATACAATCTTTTTTTCCTTTTTTTCATGAAATGGTCAGTGTACAAGCTGAACACGTGCTGCCGAACTCAGTTCAGTAGCCAGGTGTAAATTGGGGAATTGGAAGAGAAAACTCCTTTCCATTTTCAGAGGGAAGCTGGGAGGAAATCCTAAATCTCAACAAAGTTTTCTCATTTTGTTGAGAGACAAGTAAATGTCCTGACACTGAGCTTGTAATACTGGTTCAAGGTGAAGTGCCCCAGATGTACTGCAGGACTCGGCCAGTATCGCCGCACCAAGACGTGTGGAGATTGAACTGTCTTGTATTTACCCTGACCAGGTGGAACCCAAAATTTCCCAGAACACCTTCTTATTCTGTCAGTATTAGATCTGAAGGACAGAAAAATAGAGGTTGCAAATTTGCCATGCTAGAGATGAGCTACAGGTATGGTGGTTCTGTGTTCCTGGTGTGATGCAGAGGTGAGGGCAAGGAAAACTTCTGGGAGATTTTCCATGGTTTTATACAGGCTCTGTTTTAAGATTGGGTTTGACCAGTGTGGTGCAGGTGGCTTTTTTTTTTCTTGCTGGTATTTAATGAAAAAGCTTCAAACCTGCTGGAAATCTAAATGGTATCAAGATATCAACTTTATTTTGCTATGGCTCTGTGCACTCAGGAGTTTTCTAACAAAGTGGTAAGTTAGGGTTTTGAAGAAGAAAACGCTGGCTATAATCTGCGGGTATTTCACCCTTGCTGGAAGGTTCACGAACCAAGTGTCAGATCAAGAAAGCAGGACTCCAGAAATAGCAGTTTTTCATTATTTCCATCAAAATGCCAGTGCTTTCCAGCTCCAGAGAGGATCCTTGCAATGTGATTTCCAGCGATCATCAGGGCAGAACTGCATGGCTTTAACTCCAGCTGGGCATGGAAGGCAAAGTAAGAGCACCATGAAATACATCCAGCTCAGGCAAAGACAGGGTATCTCCCAGTAATCATAAAGTTAAATTTGCATGGATCCAAATAGTTTAAATTGCGTTTAAGCACTCTGTGTCCATGGTTCAGTTCAGCTGAACAGCCCAACTTCTGCTGCCATTGCATTAGCAGCCTCCTGCTGTTACTTTGGCTTTTCCCTGAAATCTGGGAATGTCGATGCATTAAAGGCAGCAGTCCATATTTTTGAAACCCAGTATATGCAATTACCTTTCTGTCTGAGACCTGAATCTCTCTTGGCCTTGTAAGCTGGAAAGTTGAGAAGGGAGGAAAATACTGCAGTGCCATATGGCTGCATTTGTGTGGAAGTTTATAAATTTGTATTTTGGTCAACTAGCTTGGCTAGAGGAAAAGTATTACTGAAATATGGAAGGTGCCTGGGAAGTGTTTTAGATATTAAATGTGACTCAAAGGATAAATGTGGGTTGGACAACTTTTTCTTCCCTTCCCCCCCGCCCCCCCCCTTTGCATTTTTAGCTTCAAGACATCTTGGATATGGTATTTGCAGTTGCTGCGTTTGAAGCAAAGTAGAAAAGAGCAGCTGGTGGAAGGGAGCAGTGGACTTCAGCTATGACCCTACTTTTACAAAGACACTGGCAAAATTAAAGCCTTAGCTAATGAAGGCATTACTTGCCATTTAGTCCTGGATGCAGGATTGCAGCCCTGAGTCCACACCAGATGTACAGCAAGGCTCAGGGCTGTGTCCCCCATCGTTTTCGCGCTGGTGGCTGTAAGTGATGGGGCTCATGTCAGAGCGCTGGACGGCGTCAGCTGCATTTTACAATGCGGTTTGTGCATGCTGGAGGAAAGCAGATTTTTATCCCCCTTAAACGTTGCCTGTCTCTTAGACACAAATGCTTTGGAAAAGTTAGGCTATGGGTAACGCAGCCATGGTTCAGTTACTGCAAAGGTAATCATTCAGTCACTTCTTGTTTAGGAAAATTCTCAATATCCTTCAAAGCAGCAATTATACACACGCTTTTTTAAAAAATATATATATTTTTAATATATATATGCACACCCACGAGCTATAATTTTTAAAGCTCTTTTCCTTCCAATAAAAACAGCACGTGGTTTTCTGTGCTACCTTTCCTGCCCGAGTTCATTATGGCTTTTCGCTCTGGGTGGGGCCGGCATACAACCTGAAGCAGCCCTGGAACAGGCTGGCTGCCTGCCATGCAGCTGGGTAATCCCTGCAGATACTTTCTTCCCAAGCTTTTAAGGCCGTTGAAGACAAATCTGTGGGGTTAAGATAGCAAAGTATTCCATTTAAGAGCGTAATTAAGAATAGTTTGCATGAAATGCGTAGCGCGTAGGCCATAAACCCGACAATTAGAGCAGTCTTAAAGTTTAAGAAGCCAATAAAATGAGGGGAACTAAGGCTGCTCTGGGTTTTTTTTAGCTGTTTCATTTTTAACTGTATGAAAAGCTTGTGTTGTCTAATCTCAGCAGCAGTGGGTATATCATTAATGGTAATGGGCTAAATACCTTCACATACCTCATTAACCATTTCTCCTGGAATAGTCAACTTGCACAATTGCCGTGATAGAAGTGCAGGTGGATGACTTGAACGTGGTTGCTTCTCAGCTTTGGTGCACCAGGCTTTCAGCAGTGACATGCACATGGGATTTGCAGGTTGCTCCTTCGCTCTGGAGGATCTTGAGCACTTGCAGGCAGCCAGAGCCTCGGTGCTGTCCCGTAAAATTAAATAGCAAAGAAAATAAACAGCTTTTACGCTAAGGAAGCAAGGTCCTTATATGGACCTGAAATATTTGAGTACCTCCCAAGTATTTATCAACACTGGCATGAGGGAAAGAAGCATTGCCTATTCTAGGCTTGTGGATGGAAACGGCAGGCAAGATTTTGACATCTGAAACTGAAGGAAGCTGTGTGTAGCCTTGAAAACTAAACGTGCAGCTTCTGAGTCCTAGTCCAGTGACTGAACCAAGACATCAAACCCTGAGAAGCCTTAAACACCTTTTTTTCTTTCTTCTCCCCCCCCCCCCCCCAAGTCCTTTGGTGTAGGTTGCATGTTGGGAAATGTGCGCCTGTGGGAGCAGGGACGGGGATGTCACCGGTGACTTTTGATCGTGCAGGAAAATGTGCCAAGGGATTGCGTTAGTGGAGCCAGAGCTCTGCTTACCTTGCCTTCTGCTGGACAAGGTCCTTTTCTAATAGGGGAGCAGAGGTCTTCTTGCCACGGAAAGGGAATGGAAGTGAGGTTTTCTGGCTTGATATATTTAAGGAGGTAGCTCTTCAGGATGGGAGACATGCAGTTTGTGTGGTGTTCTCTTGGCACGTGGGTGAAATCGGTGGCCTTGGTGGCAGAGGTTGTAAGAGCCGTAGGTCACGGTACCGGTGTGGGTATGAAGATGAAAACCGTATGGCTCTGTGCCCCACCAGATTGTGATTATAATGGGCAAGATTAACAGTCAGGGGAACTAAATTTAATGTGTAGGCGTCCACTAGTATTCAAATGCAATTATGAGCCTAGAGAAATCGCTGAGAGGCGATGGAAGCATGCAAATAATTGGTATAAATCACAAAGTAACTGAGTAGCTGCTGCTTTCTTAATTTTCCTTTAAATGGACAATTCCTGCAGCAAAGTAACCGAAGACGACATTACTTTTGGGACAGCCAAAGGGTCCGGCTGCTGCCATAGAAGTGAATGGTAAATCCCGCAGGAAGCTATATTGCCAGTGGCAATTTTCAGGTGTGGAAGGAGAAAAGAGCAGTTTCTGTGGATGACTTTTACGGGAGGATGGGAAGGAAGGTCGTATTGAGCGGCTCTGACTTCAGAAGTGAGCTTGAAATTTAATGGGAGTTCCCCAGAAGTGAGAAGAGTTAAAAATAAGTCCAGAAAGGATCCTTGGGCAGCAGGAGAACTATATAGAAATGTATAGTTGGCTTTCTTTTTTCTTTATCTGTTAATTGCTAATCCTTATAGACCATATGGGAAGGGTACAGAGAAGAAAACAAAAATTGTCTTGGAAGCAGCTCAATTTTTGCACAGTACGAAGTTAGCTGAAGTGTTTTGCATAATTCTGAATATCAGCAAGCTGAGAGATTAAAGTTGCAACTGGTAAAATCTAGAAATGCGTTTTCATTGGAACACAAAAAGGTAACTGGATCTGTTTATAGACAGGCTTGCCCTGTTTCCTGTACCAGGATGCTGCTTTTAAGGACTCAAGAGCAAAAATATTCTTAAAAATGTCATTTCTCAGTTCTGTGAATGCCTTGTGCATGTCCACTGTGGTATGGGCCATGTCTCTGTCTCTGAGTAGGCTAAAAAGCTTTTTATCAGCCAGTACAAAGTCCTCAGAGCAAGAGGGGATGAACCTTATGCATCTGTGTGCTGCCTTCATCATGTAGGTCCGGTGAGAAAGTTGTTGTATCCATAAAATAAAGCCAGTGAAGGGAAAATCGCAGCGTGGTTTTTTTGCAAAATCTGTCTAGCTGCAGAAGAGATTAGCTGGTCCCAGGTGCCTCTGGCCAGGAGATGCTTGCTGCCTCCCTTGGTCTGTCCTCAAAACTGCCTTCAAGTAAGACCCGTGAGGCTGCTTGCTTAGGTATTAAATAAAATCTGGTTGTATTAGAGAAAGGGGAACTCAGACTTCAAGTATTAGCACTTGGATTACAAAAGCAATGCAAAAATAATATCTGGAAACAAGAGGTGGTGTTACCTGGTGCAGGATGAAGAAAGCTGCCACTGCTTGTAATTTTGGATAGAAAGGGCCTGTTCTCTTGTCATGACGTACAGGATGCTGGGAAAATGTCCGGATACAGAGCTTTCTTCAAGGAGGAATTTTGTTCCCTAAAGAATGATACCTGTCCTTCTGAAAGGCCTCCTCTTGGAGCCTTCTACAGGTTGAGCTTCCTCTTCCTCCTGAGCTCACCTGGCGGTGGACAATTCCTGGGCAGTTTTCTTTTGTGCGTCCTTTTTCTTAGTCCCTGTTGATGTTCCCAGTTCTGCCCAGGTTTGAGTGCCCTGCGACACCGTTCTGGGCGCCAGTGGGTGTTTCAGCAGCTCTGCAGCCAACAGTGCCCTGGTCGTGCATGGCTGACTTCTAACCGTGCCGTGGTGACCTCCCTGTGAGGGCGTCACAGCTGTCAGTGCTGTTCCTGAGCAGTCCCTGGGTTAATCAATGTCTAACACGTGATGGGTTGCACTGAGCCGGGACTCATCAGCAGCGTGAGGGCAGAAAAGCTAATTTGGGTATTTCGCAGCAGCTCTGGGGTGGGGACAGCTTGGAGTCCGTTGCGTGTCCCATGCAAGGTGCACAGCTTTTGTCTATGTCCTGTAGTGGCCTTTCTGCTCCCAAATGACCCCCTCCCTGGTGATGTTCCCAGCAGATGCTGGAGCAACTTTTCTGTGGAAAGGGTACAGGAGGAGGCCTGGGAGAGCAGAGTCTCCCGCTGAGGGAACTCTTTTGATCCCTTGTGATGGACACCTGCATTATCCCCACATCTCAGGTCCTTCCAGAATAGCTTCTTGTGAGGTTGTGATAAGTCGCCTTTGAGGACCCCTTGAAATCCTGGTGGAGCTGTTTTAGGGACATGATGCGGTCCTGATGATCTGAGCTGAAATTGTTCCCGTCTCCTTTTGTCTGAGGTACCAGCTGGAGCCACACTTGTGGTTTTTTTCCCATAAGGCTGTCCCAGCTGCAGAGGAATTTGTTGTCTTCCAAAGCCCACTTCACTAATTTGATCACGAAAACCTTAAAACACTCTGTTCGTGGGTTATT
Source organism: Gorsachius magnificus (assembly GCA_034008185.1). NCBI lineage: Eukaryota > Metazoa > Chordata > Aves > Pelecaniformes > Ardeidae > Gorsachius > Gorsachius magnificus. The sequence goes on along the minus strand of CM067083.1, from coordinate 18,403,008 downwards.
TGAGCTCTGCATGTTCTTCCAACACTTTGGAGACCTGATGCCCCAATGCATACCTTGTGGGTGGTAGCCTTGGGGTGCTGCCTGGTTCGCCCTGCTCTTTTGGTCCCTGTCCTCAGCTGCATGAGGGAAGTAGTGTCTGGGACCATGGGTTGTTTGAGCTGTATGTTGACATCTGGAGACCCAATGGGTTCATTCCTTGCTGTTTGATGGGTTTCTTTCCTGTGGTGGCTTGAGTGGTCAAGGCAATCCGTCACAGAGTTGGAGTTCCGTCCTGGGCAGAAACTCTGTATTGGGGCCAGACCAGTGCTGTGGAAATACCACCCTTAAGAAAAACACTGATGAGACTGTGTGATGCTCACAAAAGGTTTTGTTTTTGTTTTGTTACCATTGCAGTGACAGCTATATTGTGCGAGTCAAAGCTGTGGTTATGACCCGAGATGACTCCAGTGGGGGATGGTTGCCGCAAGAAGGAGGCGGTCTCAGTAGAGTTGGCGTCTGCAAGGTCACATACCCGGAGGGCAATGGAAGAAGTGGATTTCTAATCCATGGTGAAAGGCAGAAAGACAAACTGGTAATAGACCCTAATTCAACTTTTTTCTGTTTTTATAATGAGAATTATCCCAAGTCTATTGCTATTGTATTCTTCTGTAAGTTTTTTTAAAACATAAAAAACAGGCATGTGCAAATAGTACCAGACTGGACAAAACAAACCCGTCCTCATCTAGGATTGCCATCTTTTGCTGTCTAGGTTGGTGTGCTGCCTCCTGGAAGGAGCAGGTAAATTTTCGACATCCATGTGCAAAGACCTCCTTTGATGATTGAAAAAAGGGCCTGTGGTTTTTTTTTCTAAGACCTAGCAGGGGTAAGTGAGAAGTGAATTGAAGTGTAAAGAACCCATGAAGCTGGTCACATTGCACTGAGTAATGCAGTGCAAGCCTTTAAAACTGCCATGAATTATTTATGCTGCGTGCTGTTCAAGGTTTGAATGAGCAGAGTGAGAATATGAAGACAAGTTGTCTCTTATGAATTGACGCACTCGATTTCTCCTGGTAGCTGTTTATCTAAAAAGGAGCTCTCTTCTTTCCCTGCACAAATCAAATTAATAAAGCCTTTTCCCTATTTCCAGGGTCCGTTTTGGATGTTACAGTTTGCTATCTTGTTTGTACATATTTGATTCTTCTGAAATTTGCTCCTGTGAAGAGATGGGCTGGTTTAAAATATGCTTCCTGCACAGGCTCTGCAAACTCAGTGTTTAGGCAAAAAAAAAACCTCATTATTTGAGTCGGAAATGATCTTGCTTTCAAAAAGACTGGCGTTTTAAAGCTGTTTCAAGTACAGTTTGTCTTTTGCAATACTACTTTGCTTAGGATGCTTTTTTTGACGCTATTTTCGAGCCATGCTTACCGTTTGGGGGAACGGGGTAAGACTTAGAAGCCATTGCTGTCCTCTTTGAGCATCGTGGGGTTTGGCCCAGCAAAGCTTGAGATGAGTGCCCGGCTGGGGGTGAGGGAGGCAAAAAAGGTGAGGTGAGTGTTACAGCACCTCCTAAATCTGCTGGTGAATAAATTTCTGTTGAGCAAAATGATTGAGGGAAGAGGTTCTCCTTCCACCTGAGCCCCCACCAGCTGTAACCTATGCCGCACTGGGTCTGGGTCCAAAATGGGCTGCTGGGGTAGGGAGCAAGCACCTACTCAAAGCACAAGCAAAAATGAATGTGCAATGGTTATGAGAACAATTACAGTGTCTGGTGTTCATTAATCATAGTTTGGTAGGGAAGGATGTTCCCCTGTGTGAGGCATGACTTGGCTTGCATATGGGTTTGGGTTGAGACGGTGCCGTCTGTGTCCTTGGAGCGGGAAAAGTGATTTTACTCCTCTTTTGGGGCTTGTGCCCTCCCAGGTGGTGCTGGAGTGCTTTGTGAAGAAGGACCTGGTGTACACAAAGGCAAACCCCACCTTCCACCACTGGAAAGTCGACAACAGAAAGTTTGGGCTCACTTTTCAAAGCCCCGCCGACGCTCGAGCCTTTGACAGAGGAGTGAGGAAAGCCATCGAGGACCTCATTGAAGGTACCACAGTGTGCAGCAGCAGCCACTTCAACCCTTGGAAGAGTGGGCAAGGGGGTTTGAGTCATGGACCTGGGAAGAGGGGTGGGTTTAAAATCAGTTCTTGGGCTTGGACATCTCTTCCAAGTGTAGCCGGGCACTTACCCTGTGCCGAGCAAGCCCCAGTTTACTCTTAAGAACTGAGGGGGTTTTATCCCTTAAGGAGAGAAGGGATTTCAGTCCAAGTATTTTCCAAACCTGTCTGGCCTGGTCTGCCCAGACTTCCCCTCTTAATTATCACTGAGTCTGTTATTACTGCTTTTTTTGATAGGCTTGGCTTTCACGCAAGCAATGGCAACTCAAACAGCCCAGGCTCTTCTTTATATGCAGCCAAATCTTGTCTTACTGAGTCTTTGTTAAATCATAGTACGAATTCTTTCCTGGAGTTGAATAAAACTTTGTTTTGTTTTTGCTTTTTTGCAGTAATTAGTTTTGTCTGCGTCCTCTTGAATGGTAGTTCTTGAAGACTTTGTTGTGTTTTTGTTTTTTAATTCTGTAAAAAAAAAAAAAAGCATTTGAATTGCCCATGCTTTGAAGTTGTCATAAATTTTTCCTTTTCACATTTCATTGCAATCAGACAATCATAATACAGCTATAATTCAATAGTACTTTAATGAAATTTGATTCTTCATGGGGGTTTTGCTTGATTTTTTTTTTTTTTTTTTTTTTTTTTTTTTTTTTGGGTTTGTTGGTTTTTTTGGTTTTTTTTTTAACTGCGCCACTTTATCTAGGGACTTAGTGGTCCAAAGCCTTTCTCCTTCTCACCCGGAGTGACTGGGATATTTTTATATACAGAAGGTATTATGTTTTGAGGATACTAGCTCCATAAGGTGGCTTAATGTTCTGTATGCCCTGTCCTTGCTTTAACATGGAGATGGTAGATACTGGGAGAGAACTAATCCCCTACGGCTCTTTCCTGGTAAATACCTCATCAGCTATAGAAAGGATCTTCTCAACTAGTTATTCACTTGGTTTCTCCTGTGCCATTGACGTGAAGAAGTTACAGCTAGGCCTTGGGCTTTCTTCTTTCTTGTTAAAACTGGGAAGCATTCTGAGTCATGAAAATTACGTTTTATGTAAGTGGCACGGGATTGTGCCAAGTTTCAAGGAGGTGATAACTCAGCCGTATCGAGTAGTATTTTGGAGATGCCGGTATGTGGCAACTCCTGTTCTGCTCTTTCTGATACATTTTACAGTGGAGGTATTTAAAATGAGGTTCTGCTTTATCTCAGATACTTCAAAATCAGCAAATCTATATTTATCCCATTAACAGCACAGACTGATCCTCATGAATGTGTTTCTCTTTAACTTCCAAATAAGGCTTTCTGAAGGAAAAACAATAACTGGCTCAGGCACACACAGCATCCGGAAGTGGATTTCATTTATCATTCATTTTTGTTTGCGTAGTTGATCAAATTTAGCAGGTAACATTAAGCACAACAAACTATTTGCATTTGGAACTTCACTTCATGAAATCACTGGTTTATTGTTAATATTTAACCAATAGTTTGTTCCCTGTAGCATCAGAAGCACGGAAGTTTTGTGCACCAGTACAGGAATCCTATGCAGCTCTGGAGAGCGTCTGGATTTTTACTTTCAAAGCTAATGTAGCAAATGGCACAAATGTTTCCATGTTACTTAGTGTTTTAAGTGGGCTTTCACACTTAGCTCTGCACATCTTCATGATGATGCAACTGAGAGCAGCCAAGGCTGGTGCGGATAGCATTACATAAAGCACATTATTTAAAAAAATTTCCAGAATGAAGGTGGTAAAAGTTAGTTAGGGATGTGATGTGGCCCTGATTCAGTGTAACAGTGGGCTTACATAAAAAAAAAAAATAATGCCTTAGGCTTGGGTCACCCCCCATCAGAGCATCTTGCTGCACCCACCCTCCTTGGCAGCCTCATGGTGGGTGAAGCCGGCTGGGAAGGGGGTCTGGGACGCTTGGCCTGGGGGTAGGGAGAGGGGTCACCCCCTTTCAGCCACAGCCTAAATTTACTGCCAAGTCCAGTGATAGCGTATGCCACCCTCCCCTCTGCCCTTCTGCGATGTGGGTGCTGGCCAGGCTTGAGCAACTCTGGAGCAGGACACCCATGGGATGGGGAAAGAGGCTGGAGGAAAGTTTTTTTTAATATGATTTCCTGCTTTTCCAGATGATTCCCATGTAATTAATGAGAACTGCACCCCAGTGTTTTGCTCTTGTCTATGGCTTTACACATTTCAGCTCCTTTCAAATACTTTGCTTTTGTGGGGCAAGGTGGTTCTCTGGGAAATAGCTGATAACAGAGAAGAGAAGACCTTTACAATATATAACAACTTCCGCAATTAGAAGAAGAAAAAAAAACAATCTAACTCTTCATTGTCAAAGTGAAGTTTTGGGGGGTTTTTGTTGTTTGGATTTTTTTTTAAATAAAAAGTCATTTTCCTCTGGATTTAGGGAATACATGAAGAATAACTTATATATGGTTTCTTGACAGCTGAGGATCTAGTCTTGAGCACTGATTAGTACATAGCTTTACCGTTCTTCAGAAACTAAAGTCTTCTGTAACTGGAAATGGTAACTGCTATTTTTAACATAGTTAATTAGCATTGGCAGCCATGCAGTTTTGTGTCAAGAAACACTTTCAGATTTTACCTTTCCAACCCGGCTACCAGTAGATGGGTTTTTCTTCCTTAGAGATGCAACATACAAACTTGTGAGAATCCAAATGTTTACCAGCCTAATAAAAAAAACTTGCATAGAAATGTCATGTGTTTAAAAAGCCGTTTACTTTTTTCTAGGGTCTACAACTTCCTCATCAACACTTCACAACGAGGCCGAGGTTGGCGATGATGATGTCTTCACTGTAAGTACATCTCACCCGAGGTCATTCTCCTTTACGCTCCAGTTTACATGGTCAGGTTGGAAAGGGTTTTTCTTTTTATGCCTCAGGGTTGGCTTCCAGCTATCATCATGTTTGGCCAGTGAGTGTGTTTTATTTGATGGAAATTGATATATTGTCTCCAGAAGGTAAAGCCTTGGGTTTCTGTTGGCCTCCCGTCACCACGTGAAAAGCATGGCAGAGCAAATGTTGTCAGGGATAGAAGTGAGTGAATGATAACTCTCACATTTCCTATGGCTTGGTCTGAGTGGTGCAGACACCTCTTAATACCTTTCTCTGTGTCCTTAAGAAGCTTCCCACAAGCTGGAGTAGATGGCTGCTACTCAGGTGCTTACTCAAGGAAATGAGATTTTGAATTGCAGTTGTTAGCAAAAGCCAACTTCAAAGGTGTTTCACCTATGCATGAAATGTAGAAAGCTCAAACAAGTGTTTTTCAGCTGGAGGAAGGCACAGTAGCATGCCGTCTACCTAACCATTGGTGACTTAAGTAGGAGTGAGTTGCTCATATTTAATTTGTGGTAATGTCTAAAATGTGTTTTGGAGCTTTTCTGAAACAGAAGCAGCTACTGTCCCCGCTACACTTGCACGCTTAAAAGAGAGGGGGGGGGGGAAATTGTCAGATGAAGTTGTAATCCGATCATGGATATTCCATGGGCTGAAAACAAGACGCTCACAACGAATACTTCGTGTATTAAAATTGTTGGCTCAGCTCTGATCGCGAACCTCCCCCCGCCCCCCCCCCGACACACGTATGTGCGTTAGTTGTATTATAAATGCCCTCCTTGTCCCGTGGCGCAGGTGGGGACTGCATGGAAGGTGGGACATCCTCAGCAGCAAACTCAAAGCTGTCTTTGGGGTGCTTCCCTCCATCTTTAGGGTGAATGAGGGAAGACTGAGGACCAACATCAAGCCATTTGAGAACAGGCACCGGGAAGCACCCGAAGCTGAAAGGTGTTTTTGAGGGTGATGTTTCACCGGTATGACACCAGGGCAGGTTCCCTGCTGGGTTTTGACCAGATCCTCCCGACGGCTGGCACGTTGTCCACATCTGTCCTTTTGTCACAGCTCTGGGAGACAAACAACAGCAGGCAGGGTTAAAAGGTGACTTCCTGTGCTCTGCAGCAAAACTATCATTAGCAGCTGCTTCCCAACTACCTGCCAGAAGTGATTTATAGGCACTGGGATGGGATGGGACAGGACGGGGTGGAGGGGAAGCACCACTGGAGACAGAGCAGTTTACCAGTTTGTGCTGTTTTGTCCCCAAATTCCCTGGGTGAGCTGTGCTCTGGTGGGGCTGAATGTCACGTTGGACTTGTGTGCGGCTCTTCGGTGCTCGTTGGAAAGGGGACAACTGTTGAAACGTGCTTGGGGCGGGTGTGTGCCAGCTCTTGCTGGGTTAGACGTGGAAATATTCAGTGTTAAAGCAGTGAAAAGTAGCCTGTGGAAACAGGAAAGGATATTTTTGATAAAGTCCAACTGGCTGACGTTTAGGGACCTGGGAGTGCTCCTGTATTTCTCCACAAGCTCAATCTTGTGGCTGAGTATTGATTTTTAAACTTGTAAGGTGCTTTTTACTGGCAGGAAGAAGCTGTTGCCTTTAAGTAGGTGTTACTTTATATTGGGAAAGTTGAACGAATGGTGCTCCAGCTGCATCAAAATCACTCAAACTCCTGCATTCAAAGTGAAGAGCCGAAACTGTGAGAGATTTTCCCCCCTACTTGACCCCGGGGAGGTGACAGATAACCCCCCACTGTGCAGATATTTATGGGTAGGATGCTTGGCAGAGAAGGAGGAGCAAGCTGTTCGATAGTGTTAGCACGGAGGGAAACCTCAGCTGCGGTTGGCACCTTGTTGGGATCCAGGGGGACGTTCGCTCCGGGGTTGTGCCCTGCCTGGCAGTGCTCTCTGCACATTGCATGATCTCTGGAGTAGTGAGAGGGACTACACCAATCGTGGTAGCTCACGTGGTGTCGTTGGTCAAGCTGTCACGCCAGGGTGGGTGTGGTGGCGTAGTCCAAAAATCAGGGCTTAGGAACATCTTTTTCCCTGAATATTTCTTCTTTGCTTTCCTGGGGTGAAGTCTCTCCTTTTTCTGTAGTCCTTAAGATCTTTGAAGCTCCCAGCTTCCTATTTATCTGGTAGGTGATGGTGGAGTATGAAGTCTGCATAAGCCAGCAATAACAGACTGAAGCATGGAGGGGTTTTAAGACTGGAAGAAATTGATAGGCCTGTGATATGTTTTATGTTTCCCCTTCTGTGTCATTCTTTCTTTGCACTACTTTTTGACTTGTGTATCATAGTCCATTTGGTCATCCTTGCTCACAGAACTTCTTCACAACTTCCCTGTAAACTCTTTTACCCAGCCACAGCAGTGGATTTTTGGGGTTTGGGGTTTTTTTTTGCTCTGTTTTAAAGAGAAAGTACATTTGTTCTTTTTTATTTCCTAAGGTAGTTATTAAAATCTTCACAGTCCTCCCCCTCTCCCACACATGCATGAATAAACTTAACTGCGTGCGGCAGAATTTTCAAAAGCATCTGCATGATTGAGTCATTTAATCAGTCGTTTACCCATCTCTGAAAATCCCAGCCGTTGCTGTTGCGCTGCTGCCTCAAATATTTGGCCCGAGGTCCTGCTCCTCCTTGAAGATGTTTCAATCTGTTCAACCACAGCGGTCCAAAACTTCACATTTCTTATGCTGCTTTGCAGATGGCCACTCCAGCTTTATCTTGCACATCAGCACTGATGTTTGCACTAATGTAATGGTATCGCCTTTAAAACAACGACCCTCATTACATATAAGCATTGACCCCAATATGTCTATTGGATATTGACTGATGCAGGGCTTTTATACTGTCCCTGATCCTGATAGCTTCCATACTGCTCCGTGGGATGATGACTTTGTGCATATTTTTGTGCATGCAACTCATACATCATCCGGTTTGTTTATTCATCAGCCAGCACGCAACCCTTCCAGGCATCCAGCGAGTGATTTTCATGGGGAAGAGAAGGTTTGCCCCAGAGGTAGAGCTCTCCCGCAGGCTATGATCTTGTGTGGCTTAATGGAGGATCATTTTCTTGTACCAGAAGGTGGGGTTTTTTGTTTTTAAGGCGATGAATTACCTGCAGCTGTGGCTGCATAGCATTAGCTTGGGAAGTATCACTGCTGTCAGTAGCCTTATCTCCTCCCGTCACTGTAAGTTGCAGTGCCGAGATGATAAATTGGGCAGCAGTACCTTGCCCCATCCCTACGGTGTATGCTCCCCATCCATCGTTCCAAAGCATGGGTTATACCTGTAAAAACAGGAGTTTGCCATCTAATAGTTTTCCTGTGGATTAGACCTACAGCAGCTAGATGAATCAATAGAAACCCGCGTTCTGAAATTCGTACCTGACAGGGCAGAAGGCAAAAGGATATAGAAATAAATGTCATGACTTGAGGGGAAGAATGCTTACTTCTAAAAAGAAACCTCCATTTAGAAGTTTTAACAATACGTAGTTGTGTTTCTTTAATTCCAGATCCTCAGTAGAGCCCATAAATGTTTTCCATATGTTAGCAAATAAATTTCTCCTGTCTTGTACATTATAAATCGTCCTCTCAAGAGATGCAATCTGAGCAAGACTAGCCATCCGTTCTGTCTCCATTGGGGGAAACATTGACATTGCAGCGGTCTGAGATTGTTCTGTTTGTCTTCATCCATCCAGGCTGCATCTTCAGCCTTCTTTAATTAACATTCATTTCAGAAATAACATTTAATAAGGACCGAATATATTCTGTAGTTCCTCAGCTCAGAATTTGACATATAATTGAGTTCTTGTGCAAATTTTTTTCCTTAATCTACAACTTTACTTTCAATTACAGATAATAATCCCACATGACCATGAAGTGAAAAATGTGAATTGAGTCCAAGGAAAGAAAGGTCAATGTCTTCCAGAGTCTGCAGAGTGCCTGAAATGGTCTCTTTTAGCAACTCACCCAAAAAAGCAGAGGTGTTTATTCCGAAACCTTATGACCAGTTCAGCTGAAACCCTGCTCATGTGTTTTTCAGATGAATCCGCAGCCTTGTGCCTGCTTTAGTGCTAAAGACAAGATGCCCACTGGCGGGAGGAGATTCAGTTCCCGTGTCAGTACTGGTTTGTGAACCTAAAAATGACTGCAGTCCCCTTCTGGGTTAACGGGAACATAAGGGAGAAACCAACAAAACTCAGCCTCACTAAGTTTGATATGCACATTACAATCATAGCTTTTTATGTAATCAGTAAAAATTTTTTTTAAATCCTAGTTTTTATTCAGAACGAGACTTGCGGAATTTTGCAGGTAGAGCAGGCGTGATCTGGAGCTGTGCGGCTGAGCTAGAGGATTGTGTTTCAAGACACCTAGGCTCAATCCATTGCTCCTCTTGCTGACTCCTGGATAAAAGCTTGTCTACCTTGGTTCCCCAACTACCAGATGGGGAAGATACTCCCCTGCTTCGCTAAGATGACATGGACAGATCTTGCTGCCGCCGCTTTTCTTCTTGGGCTTCCAGCAGAAGCCTTCAGACTCATCCTTTCACCATGAAGCTGTGTGTTTGGAGCGATCCTGTGCGTCTCGTGCCTTTTTCTCAGCATGAACGTATACTCCTGTGCTCGGGGATGTTGGAGTTAGGAAGCTTGTCATGTGGCTTGGACGCTGCTGACAGTCGTTTAAGAGACAGACGCAATTACCCGTTCCCCGCCATAGTGGTGCGGATTGTGGCAGATGTTAACGTTACAGTCCTCCTTGCATCTCTTCTGGTTCCCTAATTAAAAAAACAGATTTCTCCCTGCTGCCTTTCCATGAAACCTTTTCCCTACTTTTATCTCCCATGTGGGCCCCAAGCGTGTTACAGCCTCACTATTAAAATTTTTAAGATTTATGTTAGTTAGATAAATGCTAAATCTAATTTTTCTTGCTGGCTTGGACGTTTCACATTCAGATGGTTCTTTTAAAGAACCACTGTAGCTGTTTAAAGTAGACATGTAGAAACCCAGTCCAATTACTTTGGAATATATTTGTAAGTTCTGTGCGACGCTGGAGCATCTCTCGTCCCACCCCTCCATGGAAAATGATGTTGCCGAGAGTAGAGGAGCACCAAGTTGCAAGATTTATTTCACGAGTTGCGCTCGGGGACTGAGGAGCGACAAGAGCCTGCAATTTCCTTTTTCTTAAGGCTAAGCTAGAGTAACAGAAAGGAAAAATACCTTTTGGAGGAGCAGAGCTCTGTACAGGGGCGGTGGGGTGTGGTGTTTAAGTTGTCACCACGAGCAAATCCACCTTGTTTGCTCTGTGAGGCTAAGCAAAGCGATTAGGGGACTGTCACGACAATAGGTCTAGATGGCCTTACCTGTGTTATTCTTCCTGCTCAGCAGCCAGCTGTCCTGTGCATGTACAGCCGAAGCGTTCGTTGCTGCTAGCCACATCCTCTGATGTCTGGATTTGGGGCTTGCGTTGTAAACCACAGCTATTCTAATTCAGATTTTAAAAGAGAAAAAAAAAAAAAAAAAGTACTTGCCAAGAAGAGAGATCACACACAGAAACCAACAGGCTCAAATCCTTCTGTCAAAAAAAAAAAAAAAAAACCCAACACCAAAAAAAACCACCGAAAGAACCCTTTCCTGGCTTTGAGCAATGAACTGGACTAAGATTTATTCATATTTCTTATAGCTGGGTCTCTCAAGTATACACAGTGCTCTGGGCATCCCCATCCCACACTTCAGCAGTTGGTCCAACACCAACTTAGCAATCGCTCGTTGTGTCTGAGCACGGCTTTTGCTCTTCGCACTTCAGCGCTGTGAAATCTGCCCTGATTTGGTCCAGCAGGCTGACTCCCAAGGTGGCCCCAGCATCTGAAGTAATTGGTTCATCTGTAGTTTAATAGGGTTTTTATTTCCTTCCATTAGCAAGGTATATCAGCTGGAATTCAATGGAATTCTTCCTGCTTTCATGCCAGAGGTCAGGAGAGATGCCACTAAAGCAGTGAAAAGGTCCCGAATACCCAGCTATTTTAAGGCTAGCTTCTTTGTATTCCTTTTTTTTTTTTTTCTCTGCCTTTCTTCAGGTTAACTTTGCCCACAATAAATTCATGTCACTCAAATGGGAATGGATACCAATGCTCAAAAGAGATTTTTCAGTAGGGAAAGTCAAGTGGAAAATTTTTCTATGGCTGTCAGTTTTTTTTTTTTTATAGTGTTGTGTTTCTCCTTTTCCTTCAGGACCTCCCGTTTCTTTTAGGTGATGCTGGAAATTAACCCATTTCTTCCCTTACTCTTTCTACCACTACAAGCAAGCTATACTCTGATAATTTAATGCGATTGTCAGTGGGACGGAGGTATCGCTGCTGTGGTCTGGGGTGGCAGCTGCTCTTTTCTTTAAGTCCTTCAAAACCATAGGGGTGGTTACTATCTACTACAGCCTATAGATTGTCCTTGCTCACTCGCCGCCTGTTGTCTGGACAGAAGGAAATAGGAACATTGCTGTGGTGTGGAGGTACGCAGTATGTCAAACCTTTCTTCTTAATGTATGTAACAGATTCATGAGATGTAAATCAAGTGAAGACCCAATAAGAACTGATAGGAGAGAGAACTGTGGGGTAGATTTGAAGCTTTATTTGATCGCTTTAAAAGAAAGGAAGGAGAAGTAGAGGTCTTGCACGATTCACATGCTGCTTTATAGTATTTGTCGTAGTATTTTTTTGCTTTCAGGTCAATCATTGGTGGGCAAAGCAGGCTTTTCTTGCTACGCTGAACTTCAGTTGCTTTGGCACTGTTTGAGTCTCAGGCTTTAAAACAGTAAAACCTTTTCTTTGTTGGGGTGTTGTTTTTTTTTTCTTTTTTAAACCAAACTGTATCAGTCTGGTTGTTTTACCACACAGAGTCTTCAAACTCCTGAGCTCCTGGCAAAGATGGGATCACCCAACCAGTACTGCACTGCTTCCCTAGGGTCCAGCAGTTGCCATCGTGCCGGCGGGGAGATGATGGCAATGCGGTCGGAAATTCAGTTGGTCACGGGCGCCCGCGTGCGCTTTGTGGAGGAGGCAGAAAAGTGTTCGCTGTCACAAAACCAGACCCAAAAGAAAGGATGTGATCCCCACCACCTCCAATAGCAGCCCAAATCTGGGAAGTGGTCCTGCAAATATCAGCCTACTGAGAGCTTGGGGCATTTGGGGTGTCTGTGCAAAGACAAGGCAAGGAGCATCTCATTTGGTAACAAATTATTAAGCAGAAAATAACCTGTATCAGATACTCCAAGTCTTGCTGTTGTGTAGTTTTGATGTAGCTAATTATAGCAGCCACTTGGATGTGTTGAGCTACTTTGCTGAGGGTAAGCAATTCCTCTTGTCACAATTCTTCCTCTCAAGACTGTTTTTGTAGTGTATTTTCTGGCTCTGTACCGTTCCCACATACAAACACAGTTGGTCCTGCGCTGGGATTGGGATATATCCTGCAGGAAACTGAAATTTGATCTTCTGCTGTGATGGAAGTTTCCTTATAGCTGTATCTTGCCAGAACTTGTAAGCGTTGTAATTTGTGCACCGGTTAAGTATTGAGTTTTATTAAGTTTGCCCCAGCAGTTCAAAAGAGATTTTTATCAGGTTTTTTTCATTTCTTTATCTTTTTAACACCTGTTTTCCCCTTTCCCTGTGCTTAGATCATGATACGGTGGCATATTTTAGTGTGCCAGCTCTTTTGGTTTTACACTCTAGTTATTTTTTTATGTATAAGCAGACTTGTATTCATTTAACTAAACTTCAGATTACTGAAAACCTGTTTTCTTGTAATGTGCAGTCACCTGAGGCTTTTGGATGAGAAGGGTCACCAGCAAACCTGCCTGTAGGATTCCTTGTCCAAAGGTGAATTGACTGGTGCCTTCCTAGCTGTAGTTTCCAGCTGATGGATTTGTGATCTGACTGCATCGTAGCACCATTTCATACTGGCAATCAGCTAAGCTGCATGTTTGTCTTCCGAAAAAATAATTTGGCTCTGTAGTAATGTACTTAAAACTATGTGATGAGTTCAAGTGTGAAGCTGTTTATGAGCGTGTTCCCTTTTAATTCATCTGGAGCTGAATGCTTTAGCGCATTTGTGTGCTTAAGGCACAAACGTGTCGGAAACAGAACACAGCCAAGATGAAATTGCCCTTTCTTAACATACAGGAAAATGGAGGGGGAAGAGATTTTTTTCTTTTTTTTTTTACTTTTTTTTTTTTAAAGGATTATTTTTTAACCTGGATCAGCTTCCTAGTTGGACTTAGCGCGTGGCCCTGCAGGCAACAGCAGCAGCCCAGATAAAGGGGGGATGCAGGGGGGTGAGCATCCAGAGGTGGGAGCCCGAATTGCTGGCTGCTGACGAAGCCATCCCTGGGACCCCTGGCTGAAGGTGGGCTTTGCCATTCCTCCCCAAAAGCAGCCACCGTGGCCCTTGCTATTTCCCTTGTATAGCTCTGATCCCTCACCCGCAGCCAGGAGCAGTGTTTGCAAGTATAGCTCGTTTTTCCCATGTTTACAGCACGGCAGTTTTGCCTACCTCGGCTTGTCCACGCAGCTTCACAGGCTGGGTTTGTGGCCCTCTCGGTTTGGCCTTGCTTTTGTTCAGCTGTGGCTCCCCAGGCATTTCTTCAGCATTATGTAAGGGGGACCTGATTTGAGGCAAGATGCCTGTGAAAAGCAAGTTATTTTCCAGCCAGCTCGGTTCCCCCCACCTTGGTCTTGCAGCCCAGCTGTGCCAAGAGCGGAGCCGGCGTGGGGGAGCAGGAGTGAGGTTGCAGGGGTTATTTTAGCCCTGTATGTGAAACCATCAGCCGAGGGATCCAACTTGACTGATGCATCCTCAGCCTCCGTGCTGCTGAGAGCCAGCGGAGCGGAGAGGGGCTCCTGCCATCCCCCTTTACCAGCACAGCTGACGCTGCACTGAGCCAGCCTGGGGAAGTGAACCAAAAACTAGCCCTATAAAAGAAAGAGAATACTTTTCCGGTGGTTTAGCTCCTTGAGCCAGCTCACTGTAGGGCCAGAGAAGCAGAAGTGCTGGCTCAAGGGAAACTGTAAGAGGGATCAGCTAAGCGGGCGGCAAAAAACTCTGCCGCCCTGCTAATATTCATTGTGCTGCCTGAAATTTTGTTGCGTACCCCCTGGCCTTGGGATATGCTGCTTTCTGCAAGCCAGCTTCGCTGCAGACCTTTGCTATGCTTTGTGCCACTGGTACAAGTAAGGAGGTTCTTGCACACGTAGCTGAGCCTGGCTTAGTATTTATGGCATTTTCCTCCTTCATGTTGCCACTGCCAAATTCATCCTTTGAGACAAGGAGGAGACAGGATAGCTGAGGTGGTGTTGATGGGGCCAAATGTTGTGCTCTTACCTTGAAAATATATAGTTGATATTACTATAGCTTTAGATTAGGTTCCTTCTATTCAGTTATCCTTCAAAGTGTATCGACCTTTTTTGGCCACGGGGTGCTTGAAAATTTTGCAAAGACAGAAAATGGCCTTTTCTATTATTTTAATATACAACCTAAGGAAGTCACTTTCAACAAGCAGCTGTATTCATAAGCTGCAACCTCTCCTGCTGCTTGTTCGAACAAAATACTTTGTCCAGGGGCGCTTGTGGTAGGAGGCACTAGGGGCACTGGCTGGATTTGGGGTGTCTAGCCCGGCCCTGGGCACTGCTTCTGAAGGTGACAGGCAGAGCAGAACCCTCACAGGGTGCCAACATGGTGGAAAAAGGCAGCCTTGGCTCGGGGACAGAGCGACGATTGACACCCGCACCGCGGCAGAAAGGATTAGGGAATTGCTGCCCAGCACATAACTTGGCGATGCTGGTGGGGCTGGAGGGATTCGAGTCTGGAGCAAGTGCGCAAAGCCATGCTCAGCCCCGGCACCCTGGCCTCTCTGGGAGATTTAGAGAGGGGAAAGCATCTGAGTCCTGGTGCCTAGCTGGAGCATCCGTCTTGGTGGTGATACGGAGGGGGCTGAGTTGGGACCGCGGGGCAAATGACTACATTGCCCTGCTCTTAGTGAGGGAGCCTGTAATTTCCACGTGCTGTTTAAACACTGGCAAATCTGGTTTGAATCTGTTGTCTCATGTAACAGGTAGAAAAGCAAAGAAGAAAAACCAAAACACAGAGAGTTCAAGCCACTTGGAGTACGTGTCCAACAGAGTTTTGCTAGTCTAACCATAATTCTGTTGCATCTTCTCGATTATTTTTTTTTTTTTTTCTTTTTGCTTGGGGTTTCTTTTTTGGGGAGTTTGGAAAGGAAAAGGAGGAGTTTGGTAAAGCTAAACAATGAAGTGTGCTTTTAGGTGAGGATGCAAGGATGATTTTCCTTTAGTGATAGGCTCCCCCTTTCACCACTTTAAAGGAAAAAAAAAGTGAACCCCTCTGCCTGACAAAATATTGCAGGATGGTACTGCCCTCTCGCCCCCAGGCACGTGTTTGATACTAACTCAGGAAAAAAACAGAATACGTGAGTCCAGGGAGCTCAAAATGGACCTGTGCCCAGTACAGAAATGCATTATAAACAACTGCATCTAAATAGCCCTGTTTCCTTCCCTCACCTGCCTAATGTGTTTTGCCAAGGGTCTGCTCACCCTGTATCTCGTAAATATTTTACAAAAATGAAATCAGAAGTGATTATAGGGAGCAGTTCATCTGTCTCTGGTTCTGTCTGCAGAAGGAGAAGGAAAGGAAGAAGTCAATAAGTACCATTGCATTTTTAAGTGGAGCCTGACATATTTGCAGTGCATGTGAAGAGGGTATTTTAAAAGTTTGCATCAGCTGTTGGATACTATTTTGGTGATGAATTCCGGCTAAAATAACATGGATGCTCGTAACTGTGTGAATAAATGACCCCTAACTGACTTCTTAAAATACCGTATCGGTCTGCTGTGGGAAGTTTGCATTTAACTATTTTTCCCCCTCCGTTTGTAGCCTGGAGTATTATATAGGAGGAGCACGCTGATGAATTCAGGGGCCAAAGTGATGAATTTGTACATAGCAAAGGCATGAATGATGGATTAGGTGTGCCAATTCTTTTAGCTTAGCTAATCTAATTTTCATTAGCATTTTTCTCCCCAAATCTTATTTCCCGTCTCCCTCTCTTCACCCCCTTGGAAATTTCTGTGCAGAAGAGCTGAGATTCAGTGGTGAGTTCTGTGGAGCCGTCTGTTCCCGGCTGCGCTCAGCAGCAGTGCAGGCTCTTCCCATCCCCTGTGCACATCCAATGTTTAACACCCCTCGGCCGAGCTTTGCTCCTTTATTTCCTAGCATCCCTACCCGTCTTCCAAAAGGAAAGCTTTTCGTCAGCATTGGATGTGCTAAGTTCCCTGTTAGCGCCCTAAAATTAGGAGCTAGCGCTTTCCAAATTAATTGCAGCTATGCTGATGGCAAGCGGTTAAAGATGGAAGACGTTATAGAAGAGCTGGCACCCACCTCCCTCTCCAGACACCCCCATCGCTGCTCCCTGCTTCACCTGAAGACTCCCCTGGCCATCAGGGTACAAGCCCCTGTGGGTGGTCAGCTGAGGTCAGGAGCCAATACGAAAATTATTTTGGGCTGGATTCCTGTGGTTCTTCACCCAGGCATGCGCAGAGAGCAGGCAATGGGACCAGTGGGAGGGAGAAGCAGGGACCGTCACCTCCTCGTGGCAGTACGGACCTCCATGGCCCACCTCTCATGGCCTTAGCAGAGGACAGCTGCGGTAATGTGGCTAATATTACTTGTTAGAGGAGGGAGGCTTTGCTACTTTACGGAACTGTGCAAATACAAATACTGGGCAGCTGATCATCCTGGCAATGCTGTAGTCCGCACTGAGGTGTCATTTCCAAGGTGTAAACAGATTAACAGAGCCCTCTCTACAAAAAGGAAAAGCCTGCTTCTATCCCGAGATGGTTTGAAGGAGTTGGTTGGTTTAAACAGTTCCCAGGTTTAGGTTAAAAGATCCTGCCAAAGTGATGCAGCTCATCTCAGCATGGAGAAATCCAATCAGGCCACAGCAAGGAGTTGCAGGAATGAAGAGGGAACCGTAGGAGTCCTGGTAAGGAGAGGCTCTCCAGACTGACAAGGACACGAGCGCCGCATGGGTATGCAGAGCCATCCCACTCTCACCACTGTACTGTGGGTTGCCATGCTGCCTGGGAGCAGCCCCAGGAACTGGTGCTTGTGGTTTGGGGTTTTTTTCCCCTTAAAAAATTCTGGTTTTCCCTTATAAGTACCTGATGCACAGATTCTTCCTTCACTGAAGCAGTGCTCTAGCCCAGTGGTGCAGTAGGGCAAGGTGAGCAGTATTGTCTGGGAAGGAAATGTCATGTGGACCCGCTCACAACCTCTGGTCCTGGGCTGAGTCCGAGTAAAATGAGGTGCTGTCTTACCTCAGTCCTCCTCTGACTTCCGCAGGCATATCTCTTCATATCTGTTCAAATGGCTGCTTTTGCAGAGATGTGTCTGACGCCTTGTATCACTGGGAAGAAGCAAAATGGGAAAATCTCACTGAGGTTTCCCCCTTACCACATCTGAGTGTTTGCCATATCGCTTAACCGTGTCTGATTCTCATATGTTCTTTTTACTCCTCGAAGTGAGCTGTTACGCCACATCTGTGGTCCATGCAGAACTGACCAATGATGCCAGAATTGGGTTTAGCATTAGCTTAATAGAAATGATCTTGTGCACCGAATCCTTGTAAATGTTTCTTAAGTTTTGCTGACTTAAGACAGCACAGCCACCAGCATCTTTTTGGCAATAAAAGCCATGACCACTAAACTTAAAAATAAAAAAAGGTAGCAGTTAAAACTAGCAAGCTTTCTGCACTTTATATTGGTACTTGTGTAAGTGGTGACTAGGAAACTGTCCAAACAATTGAGAAATTATAGTCCTGGTTTTAGAAAAATCTGAATCCATGCTTTTTGTAATGGTTGTGTACAGCCAATTTGTCTTTGAACTGTACTGGAATATGATCTAACATGAAGCTTCTCCTCCAGACTCTTTGCTAAGGAGTAGAACTGGATTCAGCTCCAACGGTTCTCAGTGGATGAGGGTGTCAAAACGTTTGAAAAATGTGTGGAAGTGATTTTCTTCAGTACAGTTCTTGTCTTGCCTTCAGTGATAGGAAACAAACAGAAATTTGACAAAAGCATTTTTTCTCCCATGGCTTTATCTTGCTATGACAAACTAAGAGCTTGTGCTCAGGAGGCAGGAGTCTCAAATCTTAAAAGATTTTTCACAGGGAAGCTTTTTCTTAATACTCAAATAATCTAAACCCCTTTGAAGTGGGCTGTCCTGAGTACACGGAGCACACTTAGAGGTGGATGGAAAATGGCAACTGTTTCCTTTTCCGATTTCCTTGAATAGAGAGAAAAAGGTGTTTTGAGACAAAAATTAGGATTTTTGCTGTTCCCCTTTCTGTGAAATTCAAAAGTGCTGTATCTCTTTAGGCTTTAAAGAAAAAAAAGCTGGGGGGGAAAGGAAGGACTTGTTCTGGCAAGATTAAGCTGAGGGAGTTCTGGGACACTATATTTTATCTTAATTTATTTGGAAAGGTGGAAGTTTCTTTGCCATGCGTCCGAAATAACTCTCAGGCTTCCTCTTTGTGAAGTTCATAAACAGCGGAGGCTCTGCAGATAAAGTTGAGATTGGCGCTTAGCTCAGTACTGCTCGCTTGCTGTACCGTTCCGCCGACTTTATCGTTTTTCCTTTCTGTATTGATAGCACAGCTGTGTTTTCCCTTATTCCAGCAAGTCAAAAGGGCCAAGTGAAGAAGAGCTGGCTTGTGACGGCACTCTCAAGGGATTGCATCTGGGCAGAGCACACAAACAAGGGGCTCCAGCTGCCTCTGGGGAGCTCATTGCGCGGTTCTCAGCCAGAGGTGGCCAGGCTATGGCCGGGGGAGGATGCAGCTTGCTGGCTGTCATTTTTCCAGGCTCATCCTCAAGCTGTGAATTGGCGAGGGAGCTGGGTTTCTTGTCCTGAGGATGGCAGGGATGTCTCTTCAGATGACACAGTGGCAATGGGCTCCTCTTCAACATGCTCAGGCTTCCCAAAGTGAGCACAGGAGCTGCTATGAGGAGGTTTGGCTGTTGCAGAAGGTTGTCTTGGTAAAGATGGGACCTTGAGCCCCCACCAGGTTTGGCGTTTCCACTCTGTGTGTCGGCAGCCCCCATCGGATATGGGTGACGCAGCGAGCGAGCTTGCACAGCAGCGGGAGCAAAGCGGAGCACGGCAGTAGAGGGCAGGTCGGCTTGTAGAGGGCTCGTGTGCTTTGCAAAGGCTGGCCTAGCACTCAGTTTTGATCCCTTTAGGACCATGACTTGCGAAACTACTTGTTCAACATTGTGATACTTCTATTCCCCCTTGTCTTCTCCACCTCATGTAACCACAAACATCCTAGAGGGAAGAAAAAAAAATAAAAATCTTGTCTTGCTTGACCCACAATTATTTTTGACAGCAAACATGTGACTGCTTTAGATGGCTGAGAACACTTCTGGAAGTTAGAAGTGACAGAGCTCCGTAATTTCCCTCTGGCAATTGATTTCTGACAAGCCGCCACAGACTGTATTGCTTCATAATTTGGAGATTAATCTTTTTTCTTTTCTGTAGTCACCCTTGCATGTTGCGTCAGACAGGGTGAAACTCTTCTGTAAAGCCATTAGAGGCAAGGTGATCGGTCCAGTTTGGGAGCAGGAGAAGGCTTCTTTTTCTCATTGGTTTTTATCATAGATGCTTATCTCAGAATATTACTTAGGCACCTGATTAGCCGGCTGTTCTTGTGTAACAAATCCATTTCAATGAGAAGTAAACAGCAGTAAATGATTAACATAATCTTCTTTACTAATGACTAGGGTTTTCTAATTTAATGAGTCACTTCTGAAAGTCTGAGGGGGAAACAGGGACTTTGCACTGTGATAATTTAAAAAAAAAATAAATAATAATTTGCCTGTAGAAGCCCGGTGTTTCTCAAAGCAACCGTATCAAACGTGTGGTACATGTGCTCGCTCAGATATGTACAGCTCACTTGCAGAAGGAAATGTGTTGCACAGGTTTTATAAAATTACTATTATGGTCACGATTAATGATTTTGTTATCCAAGCAGTGAAACCACAAGGCTTCGCGACTGCCACAGCAATTGCAAAGCTCTAGTACGTGCTGCACGAATTTCTCTAATTGAGCATTTGAGGGCTGTTGAAACAGAGTTTCTTACTGGACTCCCTGTTCCAACAACTTCAGTTTTGGGTTCATTTCTCTTACGTGGCTACTGGGCATGTTTTCAGTAGTTTCCCCTCAAAAACAAATACTGGAGCTAGATTGGTTTCAACAGGCTTTACGGGGAGGTTTGGGACATTTTTTTTCCGTTGGTGAAGTAGCCTGGCTCTGGAGACCACGTCCTTTCTAGATGTATTCCTGTAGGTGAGTGTGTTGTATTTGGGTGACCTGCAACAAACCTCTCATGTCTCCCCCTCTCCACCATCCTCCCCAAAATTTTCACTGCTATGATGGTGGTAGAAAATCCCAGCCAAGACCCAGTCTTGTCGTGGGGGACAGAAGTTTTTCCTGCTTCCATCACTGACAGAGTCTTGCCATCATTTGTTTGTAGTGGCACTTGGCTGAAGAGAAGAGAGCCTTTTCTTTGAGAACGTGCTTGATTTTCTCCAGTCACCAAGTCCAGGTTCAGTCCCAGTGGAGCGGTACTGTGAGAACAGTACGCTTTTGAAGGCCTGAGCATCATCATGCCTTTGATCTTCAGTCACTTATTTTCTTGTGAGGGTTTCCATATGGCTTCTTGAACCACGTTTTAACTATGAGCTTGGTCAGAAGTACCTCCTCCTGTTTGAACCTCATCTGAGCCTGTTCCTGTGAATACCTCGCGATCCTCTCTTCTGAAGGATACCAGAAGAATAATCTCTTCCTACTCACGTTCCCGTGGGATTCACGATTCGGTAGACCTCTTCTCTTCCCAACTTCATGGTCCCTTCCATCATCTCTTTTACAGGCTGGAGAGACCCAGGCTATTTAGTTAGCTGTTGTTGAGAAGCCGTCCTGTGTCCTTGATTGTCCTGACCACATCTCTGTGAGCTTGCCATGGTGGAAATACCCTTACTGACACGGGGGGGGGGCAGAACCACAGGCAGATTGGGGAAGCACAGCAGATACATACAGTGCCTTGACGATCATCTTTGCTGCTGCTGGTGGGTTTTTTTGCTTTGGTTTTCTTTTTTTTTTTAATCTGTTGCTGAGCCACTAAGCTGACACTGTCACAGAATTCAGAGTGCATCGTTGCACATGTCAGATCAAGGTATTTCCGTCACTTTGTACTTTAGGGGTAATTATTTTTTATTTTTTTTTAACATCCAGTCTCTCAGCATTATACGATTCTTAAGCAAGGTTTCAGGGTCAGCTTTCATTTTTATTCCCTTGAACAACTTCAGTTTCATCAGAAAATGTGTATCTTGTTGTTCACCTCTCTCTTAGATGGTTGTTTACATCAGTAGAGGAGCCTGTGGGGTTCATCGGTGACCTTCTGCTTGGGAGGGGGGTATTTTCTACCTTTTTTTCCCCAGTCTTCAAACCATTCATTCCTATGTGTCGAGAGCCTTCTCTCTTCTCCTACAGAAGTTTGAAACTTTGATGGGGGACCTTGTTGGGAAGTAACGATGGTTATCTGAGCCAACAGTCAGCGAGGTAACCCTGCAGACACTGCATTTGTCAACCAGTTGCCTTTAGCGTCACCAACCAGGAGGCAGCGTGAACTTTTTTACGGATGAGTGAGCAGAGACCTAGTCTCAGGTAGCTTGCTTTCTCCCGTTCTGGGTGCTTAAGAGTAAGTGTTTGTGTTGGCAAACTGCCCCTCTAATCTGAGGACATTGAATGTGGAAATGCAGCAATTTTTAATAAGGAGAAAGCAGAGGACAGAGCCACAGCCTCTGTGGTATGCTGCAAACAGGTTTTGTAGCCATGTCAACACATGTGGAGGAGAGGCTGGGTTGCCCTGCCGGCTCTGAAGGAGAATAAGGTGTGGAGGAAAGCAGGGGTAGATAAGAATCAGGCAAGATAAAAATCACTGCAGCCTCTTTTCCAATTGCCTATTGCAGAAATACTGCCTTCCCCGAGAGGCGGCAAACGGCACACTGCTTGGAGGCCTGGTTATAGCACCCAGCTGCCCCGCTGAGATTATGTAGCAGTTATATCCAGTTTGGGATTTTTATTTTCATCGAGGGAGGGTGAGGGGGTTGCAGGCCAGTATGTGCAACCTCCTCCCATTGGGTAATTTTCCCAGGCTTTGTTATTTTGACCATGAGCACCCATGATGTTGTCAGAGCATATCCACAAAAGGCTTGTCCCAGCAGGGCTCAGCCACGGTTCCAGTGGAGGTGAAGGGACCTGTTGGCTGGCACGGCACCCTGTTAAGGCCCTGCCTCCTTTTTTATTCGTGCCAGTCAAAGTTTAATGTGGAGAGCATGCTGCAGGCTCGGACTGCCTGGACTGTGGGGTGTGTGCCTTTCTGTTGTTGTTCTGAGAAGCTTAAATTACGGCTCAGCATCTGGGTCTGCACCGCATACAGCACTGCAAAAAGGTACTTGTGCAAGGCGGCTGTTGGAACTAAACCCTAGCGCTTCTCAGGTTTTCCAGGCAGGTTGGAAGCTTAATGTTATTATGAAGTACTTGCTTGTAGAAGCTGCTCGTTTTCTTTTGAGATGTCCCCCACATGAGCTAGATATTGTAGGACCTAAAGTTACAGGCACAGGAATTAGTTTTTGAAGGGTTTAAATGCCTGACTTTTAACCTTTTCTAATAAGTTATGAAGACTGAGCTGATGAAACTGGTTTTTAAAAGGAGCCTGAATATCAGTGCAGTTAGATTTTAGAGGTGGTGTTAACTATCTTAAGAGTTGTTCTACTTATAGGTTACTTTTTAAAAAAAAAAAAAAAGCAACCAAAACAAAAACATGCATTAAAGGTCTGTTCCTAATGGGTGGGTCAGACACTCAAAACTCATCCTGCTTACTGTACCTCTTGGATAAACCAGCCTGGATCTACCAGCACGCTGCAAACAGATCTGTGTATTTGCTTTCAACAAAGTTGGGAGTTCAGTGCTTTTGAGTGCTATACCAGTTAAAGAGGATCAACATCTGGTTTGTGTTGTAATGTTTTAAGGTGTGCTCACCTTTGGACAGAGTCTTGCAGAGCGTTGTTTTCAGAATAAACAAATATCCACAATGAGTGTTCTTATATTCTTGGAGTAAGAGACGTGCCTAGTACGATTCATTGGAAAATAATATTTAGAGAGTGCATTCTTGACAAGGAGAGAAGGTTTTTCACGTAAAACCAGTCTTCCCCCACTACTGATACAACTTTTCTCCACTCTTGAGGTTGTGTCTCTAGCTAAACTGTTGTGGCAAATTGAAAGCTTTCCCTTGTACTCATCGTAGCTGCAGCACAGCTTGTTCGCTGGAGGGAGATGGAGGTTTTTCTTAGTTCACAGCACCAGTATTTTAGGCACATGCAATGTTACAGCTCCTCAGATCGTTGTGCAAGGAGGCTCTTTTTCCTTCTCCTGACCTGTTAGTGCATTTAACAGCTGTCCACTGATAGTCATGGTAATATGAAAAAGCCCAACCAATCTATGAAAAGAATTAATGGGCAAAATCCTGAATGTCTAGATATTACATGGAAACTATTTTAACCAAGGAAGGGCTACGGAGAGAGGATGACTAAGACTGGTACCCACTGTGTATTTCTCCCGGAGGAGAAATATGTATATTAAGAAGCTGCAGGGATTGACAACAGCATGTTATTGCGTGATATTTCACCCTTTCATGATTGTTGTTGTGTAACGGTGTAGCTAATTAACCTAAAGAAAGTGCTTACTGTGAGCCAGGAGTGTATAAAAACACAAGTAACATTCAGTGCACATTAGAGATTAGTGACAAAATGAGAAAAAAAAAAAAACTGAAGTTTTTAAAGGAAAGCTGGTTATTCAAGTAGCCCATGATGAACTGGAATTTGGTGAGTGTTTGGAGAACGTGTAAAGGAGTTTTTGTCTTAATGGGACACCTGCAGGTTAACAAAATTGCCAGTATTTTTGTAGCCGGGTAACTAGGGGGGTACAGCCTGGGCACACAGATGCTGTGTCTGAGTATGCCTGCAGGACTTACACGATTGCATCATTTGATGGAGTTTAACTTTGCTCTTCAGCGGTAGCTTCTAGCGTGAACCCTCATCATCACACAAGGCCCAGTATAACAAATATGCCAAGTGAATAGGAGTGGTGTTGGTGAATATGTCATGGGTGGCTATGGCATATTATTTTTCCATGTGTGTGGCGACGGCTTTTACGGCCTGGCAACAGATCTGCCTCTTTCAAGTATTTTATGTGAAACCTTATGAAGCTGCCTGCTGTCAGGTGTTGCCAATATTGCAGGTGTGCGCAAAGTCAGTGAGTGGCAAAACATCTTTTTTTTTAATACCCTGTGTAGTAACAGCTGAATATGTGACGATTTTTTTCCCCCTTTCCATTTAAAACAGAATGCTACAGATAGCTCCTCTAACTCCTCTCAAAAAAGGGAACAGCCTGTGCGAACTCTGGCTTCTCCTGCATCCTGCGAACATCGAATTTGCACTCGTGGACACCTTCATGACCATTACAGCTCTGACCACTACCATCTAGAACAAGTAAGGTTTCTTCCCGGTGTTGCCATCTAAAGGGCTGTGTCTGCCACAGCTAAGACTGGTGTTTGGTTTTTCCCTCACATCCCTGAAAGACCCCCCCCCCTTCCTTTCTCCCACTTTCTTTCTCAGTTAGCTTTAAATTGCTTCCACTTATTTAAAACAAAAAAAAAGAAAAGAAAAAAGTGGTTACGCTCTGATTTAATACATTACATTGTACAACATGCACACAACCATTGTAGGTCTGTGACAGTTCTACTCATTCCTGAGCCAAAGGCTTAAACTCTGTGATGGGTCATGGTGAAGGGTGTACAAAGAAGGAAAGACAAAGTTGTTAAATATTGGCTTTTCACTAAGCAGGGAGACGGTGATTGCTGATAGCAAAGTGAGCTTATTAATCTTTTCTTCATCTCCATCCCTACTTCCACAGTCAGTACCGCGATCCTACCGGCACGTCAACTTTCCAGATGATGACGAGGAGATAGTGCGCATCAATCCTCGGGAAAAAATTTGGATGACTGGATATGAGGACTATCGCCATGCCCCAGCACGAGGAAAGAACTTTGATCCTGATGACATGGACTCCTACGTACGTTTTGCCAAAAGCGAGGCCTCAAAACACGAATACACTTATCCTTATGTAGACAACTCGGACTTTGACCTGGGTGAAGATATCAAGGGTGCTGTGATAAAGACTCAACCTGTCAAATGCAAGCCCAGGCGGAAGGAAGATGGTGAGAGGTCGCGGTGCGTGTACTGCAGGGACATGTTCAACCACGAGGAGAACAAACGGGGTCAATGCCAGGATGCTCCAGACCGCGTCAAGACTTGCATCCATCGAGTGAGCTGTATGTGGTGCGCAGACACTATGCTCTATCACTGTATGTCCGATCCAGAAGGAGACTATACAGATCCTTGCTCATGCGACACCAGTGATGAAATGTTTTGCCTCCGGTGGATGGCCCTTATCGCCTTGTCTTTCATTGCTCCATGTATGTGCTGTTACTTGCCGCTTCGGGCTTGTTACCACTGTGGGGTCATGTGCAGGTGCTGTGGTGGAAAACACAAAGCTGCTGGATGACTACAGATATATTCAAAGTGTTACATTTTTCCTGTAGTTCAAGGAACACGTTGGTTTTGGAGCATTGAGATCACTTATTTTGATGCAGCCACTGTGCCCGACAGCATCCAGAAACCACCAGTTCGGATCACTTTACATTCAGCCGTCTGGGGCTCACACTGCATTGATTTGCTCATCAAGTGTTCTAACTAGCTAACCTACAGCATAGACTTTTGTATTATTAATCTGTAATCAGAACAGACTGTCTTGTACATGTTTATATTTTATTTTTATTTTCAGTTAAAATGAGTTTGAGAAAAGAACTGCTTTAAATGGTGGTGGATTGTAGAACATCTCCAGGTAGTGTCCGTCTTGCCTCCGCTTGTGCGGTACCATCAGCGTGTTAGCAAGCTTTGGCATTTCTAGAAACGGAGTGGTGTAGTGAATGAAATCTCACTTGGAAGATCTTTTAACTTGCCGTCAAGTTATTGCGTGTGTATAGAAGGTGTGCTAGTAACAAACTTGTACCACAACACAGTATTTCTGTCACTGGTTTTCTTTGGGGTTTTTTGTTCTGTTTTCCAAAGCCAAAATAGCCATCTAAGCTGCAGTTTCTCTTCTAGAGTCCATCGTCATTTCCTTCAGCAAACATCTTAAATTATTTCTCTGTTCATAAAGCTCTGTGAACAGAAAGCAAGGCTCAGTTACCATAGTCAGATAACCATTGAGAATCTGGTAGTTCTCCTTACCTGTAATCATTTCAGACCACTACTTGAAAGGGAAACTTAAATTTTAGGGTTTTCTTTTTTTTCCCTAAACAACATTGGAAAAATAAAACTGTGTTTTTCAGACTTCTGCCCAAAAGAAAGGGAACTTCTTATTTGCCAGCCATGTAATGATCTGTGAATAAAACACTAAGGTTCCGGATGAGGAAAATTGTTGTTATGCAAAGAATTACTAACAATGCAATGTCAAAAGCACTATTATGGCAATTCTGGGGAAATGCTGCATTAAGTGGTGGATTATATGGAAAATTGTATTTGTTTGTTTGTTTTTCTGTATAATACATGAGCATGAGAACATACACATCCACAGTAGAAACTACATTTAGCAATCTAAACAGGTATTTAAAATCAAAAGCCAGGTTGTTAACCACCATCTCCATTTCCTGACCTGCGGTCCCAATCCTCCAGATGCTTACACATGTCTTGACGTTATTGCGTGTGCAACCGGCGTTTCTGTGAGTCTGTGTGTAGGATTAAGCATGTGAGTCTTTGCAGGAGCCAGACCGAAGCATCTCCCTGGCTTTCCCCTCCCCAGTTCACCACCCAGATTTATCAAGTGGATGCATAAGGTACATACAGCAGGATAAGATTACTTCAATTTTTTTTAATTTTTTTTTTTAAATGTCATGTTGTCTTGTGTACAAGGCTTGTAATTAGCTTGGAAAAAGAGTATTTTTCTAATATATTACAAGGAATAGCCAAATAATTTTTATTAAAAAAAAAATGATTTAGCGCAGTAAGCTCTAACTAGCATAGTACAATCTGAATACTTTGAGGCAGCTAGGGATTGGCTTGTCAAAGCTGGCACTGCTGTTCCTGCCATAATTTCTTTCTGCAGTAAATTGCCAGTGGGCGCATGTCCTTTCCCTCCCTCTATTGCACATTGACATCAGTCTTAAAAGAGAGGAATTTTTTTTTTTTAATTAATTTGCCAAATAAATGTAAAAGGAACGCTTGCCATTCTTTCTTGGTGGAATGTCCCAACGGTTCCTCTGAGAGTTAATCACAGCTTTTTAGTCAACCATGAATTAAGTATGCAATGTGCTTATACACTATAGAGTTTGGTAGGCTTAATTCGTAGCAGTTGCTGGGGATTTTTTCGGTTGGGAAAAAAAAAATGAATGCTAGTGGAAAAGGGATGGAGTGTTACATTCTGGGTGATGTGTCTGGGTTTGCTGAATGAAATATAAATATTTTGTGCCTAATAGCAGTTGACAAATCTCTCAATGGTGTCTAGTAAACATCAAGCCAGCCTCGGAAAAAAAAAAAGTAATGGAACAACCTTTTCCTTTTATTTCTGTTCTCAAAGTTGTTTCATGTAAACAAAACATCTGTAAGATCTTCTCTCTATAAAGCACAACACTACAAAAAGATCTTACAGCTTTTTGTCCGGTCTTGAAGTGCCCCTATTTATTTAAGTAAAATAGACATACTCCAAGCCTTTCTGTATGTCTGGAAATAAAAGTTTAAAAAAAACCCAACCTTTTTTTTAATTATTTTTTTTTGTTTCCCCTCCTCCTTCCTTACTCTTCTTTTGTGTTTTTGTAATACTTGTAGATTTTGCTGCGTGTGTTATTTGGTTTGTGAAGGCAATGGTGTAAGGGCACAATGATAGAAATGGGTGTTGTTTTGTAAATATTTCTCCTTAATTTCCACACTGCTGCTGAACAGTGTGTAGCGTTCTCCCAGTCAGCTTTGCAATACTGACATCAGTCATTTGAGAGAAATTATTCAGATTTTATTTTTGTATCTGTGGTAACAAAACATTAACCAAATTTTTTTTTTTTTTCTGTTGTGGAAAGGTTTTTTTAGGGGTTTTTCCAAGCTATTGCTCACGTTAACAAATTAAAGTGCCTGAAGCCTCATCATTATTGTATCTATATACTAAAAGTTAAAACCCTGTTGTATTGATTTTTATAAGCCTTTTTACCTCTGTGTAAAAAAAAAAAAATATATATACAAGTGTATGATGTACATTTTAGTTCTTAACTTCTTTTTTTATTGTTTCTAATATGTATGATCAGTGTAGCTATTGCTTTAAAATGTACCATGTAAATATAAATACATCATATCAAAATGACACCGTTTATTGTTATTCGGCTGGCTGGAAAATGAGGAGAAAATGAAACTGCTGGGAAACATGGGGCCATCATCAGAGCCACCTCCCCAAGACCTCGGGGTTTCTGAAGAAAAAAGTGGATTTTGCATTTCTTGGCAGCAAATGCTGCTAGCCTTGGGCACAGGCCATACTTGCCCAAACACAGTGGGGAGCATGGGGAAGGTGTTTTTTCAAGAGTATTTTTTCAGCGGTTTTCAGGTGTTTTGCATGATCTGGGGGCAGCACGGCCTGGTGGTGCTGTGCCCCAGGAGGCCTCGGCGGCCATGACAGTGGCCAAGATTCCCCTCCTGCTCTCCCTTCTCTCTGGGCCCTCATTCCATGCACTGTGTTGGGCTGGGCTGCCAGGACGTTTTTATTTTACTTTGTTTTACGCAAGCACAGCAGCCCCCCCAAAAAAGGGGGAAGCAGAGAGAAAGGCTGGCAGGTGTGGCTGACGAACGAGGGCCACCGTGCTTTCTGAGGGCGCGCGGTGGGAGTTTGCAGGGGCGGGCGGATGCTGCTGCTGCTGAGGGGAGGTGCCTGGGGCAGCTGGTGCTGCCATCCCCACTTGGAGAGGTTTAATGTGAAAGATGGAAGAGGAATAACCCAGTTAAAACGGACACCAAGCTGTGGCAAATTGACTGGGGGAACTGGAGGAAAACCAGTGAGTGTATCTGAGCTGCGTGCTTCTGATAAGCCCAGTTTTATTTTTCTGTAGGTAAGTGATAACACAACAAAGGTTATGATATAACCAAGCTGTTGCTCTTTTTTTTTTTTTTTCTATGGGCTGCCGCTTGTTTTGCTGCTGAATAACGAAGCTGCCTCCCGTGGCGTGTAAGAGGGGAGGCAAAGAGCACACATGCCAAACTATGCATGTCCTTCTCAGAGAAAAGGTTTGCTCCCTGCAGCGGCAGCGCTTTGCGTCACCTGCATCCACCCAGCACTCGGGGTGAAGTGCCAGTTGCATAAATAACATAGGTGGTTTAATTTGTCACAGCTTTGCTAAGATCCTGAGTCCAAGTTCACTTTTTTTGGTTTATATTTGCATTTATGTATTTGTAGAAATATTACATGCTCATGTTAACATAGATTTCTGTTTACGTTTATGATACAAGTGTATACTTGTTAAAAAAAGGCTTTGCAGGTCTCATGAGAAGCACGTGCACTGACGGTCAGGTGGCTTGTTCGGGAGGACTCCTGTTGCACACAAAATCCTTTGGTCTGCATTGGTGTTCGCTCTATCCGTGGCTAAGCCAAGGGCAAAGGGACTTCAACAGCCTGTTGCTTACAGTGCTGTTCCATGGCCATTCAAATTCAGCTTGTCCCGCAGAAAGCCTGGCTAAAACCATGCATCTTCTTGCAGCCTGCAATGTCCTCTTGCTTTCATCTGTGAATCAAAGGGGTTGCTTATGCCTGGAGATTTCTAAACTGAACAAGTAAATGGTACGTTTGGACCCTGAAACTGTGGAAAATGCAAAACACCACTAAGGTACAAGGTACCATGGAAGGCAATCAACCCTCTGTAGCCTAATTAACGCAGAGGTCCTGGGCTTACTCCTCCTCCTCATCTGGGACAGGTACTGCCCTCTTGGCCAGGAGATTGAGGTTGGAGAGGACACAGATACTGTAAGCTTGCAACCATAGGAAACAAGGTTAAATATTTCATGGCTTTTTTTAAAAAAAAAATCTATTTCACTAGTAAATGTAATAGAAACTGCATTTTAGAATTATGTTCTTTCACCCAGGCTGAGTTTTAGGCACTGACAAATGCAGCTTGGCATTTTATAGCGAAGAGACTTAATGCCAAATGTGCTTTTATCATTTCCTGGGTCAGAATGGCTCTCCCAGCCTCTCCTTTCCCTGCTTTGGCAGCAGGAGCAGTGCTGACCCAGTTCACTTGCCAGGCCTTTCTCCTGGGATGGCATCCTTGGATTCAGACAAATGTTATCGCAGCAGTCCCACTTGTGTGAACTTCTCGCCTCGTAGCCTGCAAAACTGAAGAGACAGGGCAAGGAGAGGATTTCTGTGGCTATGCTCACTCAGGAAACCTGCAAATACTTCCAACAAGCCTCTTCTCATAAAAGCAGTATCAGGTCAGGAGTTGCTGGGAGACTGCACTGGAGGGTAACTGCGAGGCATAACCAGCATGGGTCTCTCCAGCTACAGCAGCCCTGTTTTCCTGCAAGGCACCACAATAACAGTGTCAAGCATTTCTCAAGCATGACTGCAGCGGCCCAGAGTTACCTTCAGGGGCAGAATTTTTGCATGAGGAGGGTTCACCCGGCCTCCTTTAATCACTCAGTAGTAAGTTTCTCTCACTCTGCTCAGAGCGCTGTAATTTAAATAGACAAAACTGACTTATCCCTGTTGTGAAAATGAGTAAATCCAAGAGAGTTTGAATGACTTGCATAATATCACATTGGGAATTTGTGGCACAAGTATCCTGAGTGCAAGTCCACCACCATCTTTATCCAAAGGTCATCTCTTCTGTCACTCTATCTGAAGATGAACTGGAAGGTTTGGGCTTCTACAGGACCCTCGCTGCATGGAACACAAACCAAACCAATCAGCAAGGAAGGTGTAAATCTCCTTTCTCTGCTAACTAACTCCACTTAGAAATGCAACTTGGAAGTAGCTGTCAGGATGCCTGGAAACAAGAGGTATCATTGCATGTGTTCCCAATGCTTATCACAGGCAGAACTTGGCTTCTCATACAGACCAAATGCAGCCTTTTTCACAAATCATTTTGAGAGTAAGCTTGCAGCACTAGCAACCGGAAAGGCTTTCCTTTCTTCAGCACAGGATGCTAGATGAGTTAACAACCTCCTAACACCTTGTCCTTTTCCAGGATGTTCAGCCTTCTGGTATTTTCTTAACATTTTGAATTAGGCAATTAAATTCCTTCGTATCTTGGTGGCATACATGGAAATAAATAGAAAAAATGCTTGGCTTCCACCCAGAGACAAGATATTTAAATGGTGGAAAGTATGTGTGTATTTTTGGGGTGGTGTACTTAGACCTCTACGAATATTTTTAGGTGCTTCCCTGCACTCATGCACAACCATCCCATGCCATTCATCTCATTCCCCCGTTCCCCACTTGTAAATTCATTTAGGAAGAGTTGACAGACTTTGGTTTGGCTTCTGCTAGATTTCAAGCCTGCTGCCTAATGTCGTGTGAGACAGGATCTCACAGCAGCGCTCTGGGTGGTTGTAAAGAGAAAGGTTTCCGAGGACTGTAACACACCCCAGCTCTCTGCACGCGCAGTCACAGCGCTGTGCTCTGAGGTGGCAAGCAAAGTCATTTCCAGACTTAATATAATGCATGTAATGGCCTAAGGAGTCACTGATGTTATTAACACATATCATTGCATGGGGGAGCCAGAATTAATACACGCTTTGGGATGGCTAAGACATTACAAAGTCATACACAGCCTTAAACTTAGTTCTTATCTAGAATTCTTAATTATTCTTAATTATATAGTGAGTGTAATATGAACTGACATCTCTTTTTCTGCATTTTCTAAGGTTGTGTCATGATAAGCTGCAGAATTGGCCAAATATCTGTTTTAAGGGAACTGACAGGACTAGTATCAGGCTTACCACTTTGAGCAAGCGTTTTTCTGATTTTCACACTCTTAATTTCTCTGTTTCAGTGTTTAAGCTCTTGATGTGAGATTTCAATCTCACAAACAAAGAACAGGGATAGGGAACTTGTCAGTGCAAAAAGTGAGATCCTTGATGTTGAAGTATCAAGTGTGATACGTTCCCTAATGTACTCTATCTTCTAATCTGAGATTTCCGGTATTCAGATTATGTTTAGCTCTGACCTGATTCAGAAACTAAAAGCTCAGACACTTTTAAAATTTGAAGCATTAACATCCTTGTGCCCTGGAGGGCCATTTCCAACCTTAAAAGCCCAATTCCAGAACTACTGAACTCAAGTGATTTCACTTTAAAAGTGCTTACTCTTTACAACTTCCTGAGAACAATGATAAAAGCCAGGTTAGAAAGTATAGCTTTCAACCACATTTTGCAGAAGTGCTGGCCACAACTTAAAACACAGAGCATTTTGATGTGCGCAGCCAAAAGAAGCAGCACTGCTGGTTTTGCTCATGAGTCTGAACATTGCAAAATTCAAATCCCAATCAATTTGTTTCAGAAAACTCTGAGCAGCTGAAAAAGACAGAGTAGAAGCTAGGACTGAATGCAGATGCAGGATATATGGTTCATCCCAGATATGAAATATAAGTAGATATACAGTCAGGGGTTGGTTGGGGGTTTTTTTGGTGTGTGGGGGTACCTAAAGTTAAGTTCCCAGCGTCACAATAATGTATTGGTATGAGGCCTGATTTTCAAGCTAAAGTACCCCAAGCACCTCCCGTATATTCCTGCCAGGAAGGGCAGATGGTCTGTGCCTCTGAGTGGAGCGTTCAGGCTAACACTGTGGCTCAGGCTGCCACGCAGGAAATGTATATGCGCATATATATGTGTGTGTGTGCATATCCTTTTGGAGCAGAAATCTGAAATTAGCAAGCTGAGCTAAAAACCCAAGTGATAGTTACCCTTTAAATAAATAAATAAACAGGTAAAACTCCAGCTGTGTGGCTGACCCTGGTGGCTTGGCAACAATGAAAGGGGTTTTCTGTGCAGTGGCCCCAAGTATTGGGTATCGCTGCAGGATTTCTCTGTTCGCTTAGTGAATAGACCTCAGTGAACATCCTCATCTCGGGGAAAACCCCAGAACCCCATTAAGTGGTTGAGCCAGCCACAGAAATGGGAAGGCTTCCAAAGTAGAAAGCGAAATAGCAATAGAATGAAGCAGAGGGATGTATTCTGCTCAGAGCAGTTATCTGCTTTGCTGTGACTTGAGGGTCATGAGCTGAATGGTCAGTGGCTTTGTTTCTCTGGGGCCAGTGACTGAGCTGTGGGGAAACCATGGGCATTTTGGCAAGTAGGAAAGCCTGTGCATTCATTCATCTGCCTGAAATGGAGGCGTTCAGTGCAAACTGTTTGGCCAGAGCAAGGCAGCCTTTGCAATGATGCCAGTACCACAGTTTAGATACGGTTTCTGCTGTCTGCCACAGGGCTGAGACATGGTTGTACTTCCACATGTGGCCAGAAGTGCCACAGGCCTGGAGCAGGCTGCTGGGAGAGCAAAGTCCTCATACTTAGCCCTGTCTTTGCAGAGAGATACTAAGGGCTGTAATGTGTCAGAGAGGTAGCAAGAAATAGCACATACATTCAATTTCAAAACTCTAGCAGCCACCACAGATGCAATGCTATTTGCTGCATTTGTACTTCCCTAGACTTTAAACAAAAGGACTCCTTCTAGCATCAGGTAGGAGACTGGAGAATAACAGATCATTCGATGGCAGAAGATTGTGTTCCCCAGCTCCCTGGGGTAAAATCCTGACTCCACTTAAGTCAGTGGCAAAAATCGCATAGACTTAAGTGAAGCCAGGATTTGTCTCCCACGATCTGCAGGATTTGGATGCCAGTATCTCAAGGTTTGGCACCCAAAGTACTCCCTCTGCTGCCAAGTCCCTGAGGTGAACTTTCCATGGTCTTCTCCCTCCCCCAGTCTCCTAAGGGACACTTAGGTACAATGACAGCCTAAGTCCATAAAAAGGGATTTCTTATCCTACATGGTGCACCAGCTCCCCAAATCTGTCTTTAAAGGGCTGTGTTTGAAATGGGAGCCACTTTCTGCTCCTGCAAAGTTACAAGTGGGTGAGTGAGGAGAAAGAGCATCCTGCTGACAGCTAAGGAAAGGCTTTGTGGGACCCCAGGATCACTGGTTTTAACCTTAGCATCTTTGCTCATCACCTTTTTTCCTGTGCCTAATTGCCAGGTCATTTCATTCACTTGGACCTTCACAAACCAGCTTGGAAAAGAAAAAAGATGTACCTAGGAGGAGTAAGCAGTTTGACTTAAAAAGTGACAAATTGGCTGGGACATTCCCTCTGCCACCTTTCACTCATTTTTGACAGCTTGCAGGGTTTCAAGCTGGCAGCAGTTCTTTCCAATATTAGGTTGAATTTCCAATTAAGATTAAAAGGCTGAAAGGGTACCTATGTACTAACATACATACATGAGAAAAAGGTCCCGTAACAAAGAAGCACCCCTGAAAGGACTGTGTTTTCAAACCTACTCACATACATAATGTTTTAAGAGCTGTCACCATCAGAGCACATTTTATGGCCAGTTCCTGAAGGAAGTGGTTGTAAAGTGTGGCACGAAAAGCAGAAAATCCAGGTGCTGAGCAGAGAGCTTTTGAACTTACAGCAAATGCGTGATACTTTTTTCTAACCAGAACAACTGCTGTTTGTGACCATCTGAACTTTGAGCTACAAGAAAATGTCTTTGGGGTTTGTCAGGCTGATATCCTGTCTCTAACCACAGCCTGTACCAGATACTTCAAAGGGAGAGAGTACAAGAAACTCTGTATTGGAATCATCTGCTAGCAGAGGAAATTTCTTCCCAACATCAGACTATTTGTCATTGATTTATCCCCTCAAACAGGAGAGTTTATGTGCCTCTTAAAAAAAAAAAAATCCAATTGAGTGTAACAGTGATGTGAGTTTATTCATTAAGCCTAACACATTTTTATTTGAAATGTATTTGATTTCTCTGAAATGCCATAACAAGCCTTCTACTGTTTTGTCTGGAGATTTTTCTAGTGCTAAAGTGACAGTTTGAGTTTTTTTCACAGCCAGTTTTTTATACAGATAGCACTGCAAATGTGATGATGTTCAGGAGCTGTGGCCCTGTATCAGCCATTTTGCAAATGCCAGTGCTTCCTCCTCCAAATCCTTCTCCTGGCAAGTGTTTTTAATCCCCTTTTATGGATCCTTTAACCTTAATTTTCTTATTGTTGGGATGATATTGTGGATTTATTGTTGTACAGTTTTTCTGAAGCCTCCTATGTGTCAAAAGACCCAAAACAGGTTGAGGAAATGAGGCGGCTAGTAAAAAGAGCAAGTTTATTGTTTTGTTTATTTGTCAGATTGCTGACATTAAGTTGGATTTATATTTCTTTTCTGGGACTCAGATACTTTCAAAGATGGCTGTGCTGAATATAAACTAGGATCAACTGAGTGTCTGAGATGAGGGTGTAAAGTCAGTATTTAGGTTTTTGAGTACAAGTGGCTTTGCTCTGAGAGGTGCTGAATATCTTCATTTCTTCCTGAAACTCATAAAATTTCCTATGTGGGTAGGTATAAAACACTGGCGCCACTGCGGTCAGTGGCAAATTTCCCACTGGCTTCAGTAATACATAATCACCCCAAAACACAGAGTTAGGAGACAATTATTTACAGCTATTTTTCTAAGAGCCTGGCTGATACATAGAGCAATACCAAAACACCTCTTCATGTTTATTTCTTTCTGCAAAGCTCTTCTATGCATTTTCCCATCCTCTTTAAAGAAATACAGAAAAATTCTGTGGCCTGAGTTGCTGTCACCATTTATTTAAGGGTCATCTTTTGGTCTTAGTTGCAAGCAATACAAGTGAAAGACCTGCTTTGCTTAAAAGAAGGCCTGGCTGGGTGAGCAATTCAGGCAAATAGTAGAAACTTAGTGGTTCTGATGCAGAAACTCATTGGTTGATGTTTGGATCCTAATTTGAGACTTCTAATTTGATTGTTAATTGTTGATTGCTTCAGCATGAATTACAGATGATCAGCATCTCCGGAAATCAGGCCACAGATTGCTGAAAATAGTAGGTATGTGTTTTTTAAGATGTGGGTCCTAAGGCTCTGCACCTCACTGAATTTAATCACAGCTTAGAGTAAAAAGACACACACAAATTCAGCTTTAGCTTGGTTTCTAAGAGAAATTCAAATAATTTGCACCATTAATCTTCTGCTTGTCCTGCTCCTGTAATGGTTCTTGAACCACGTGGCCAGTGAAAACCAAACTGAGGTCTTGAAGAAATTAATTTCCTACAGGCTTCATAAAAATAGGCAGCTGGATAAAATGGAGAGCTGTTGGTACTCTTGCTGAGGCAAAGCAAAGTGTGAGCTCGTCCCTGATTAGACACCAGGAAAACAATGTGGGAAAGGCCTTGTTATGAATGCCCTACCTGTGGATAAACTCTCAGCTGGCAGTCATGCCCTGCTGGACACTAAACATCCACCCCACAAGGGTAACTTCACTTTCACACCATACCTCTCTCTTAAACAGCCAGTCATGCTCAGACACATCCTTTGGAAACCAAGCGCTGTTGTTTTCATCGCTTGTGGAATACTTGTTTTAACATATACCAGTGATATCTAGAAGGGAAGTGACATGTTTTCCCAATCAGGGCAAAGAAATGTGTCAAGTAATGCCCTGGTTTTTTTCAGTTTGGCTCTAGCTGCTAAAGGGTCTGCTTCACAATTTGTTAATTGGTTGGCTGTACCTCTGAAGGGCTGTGGGTGGATGATCTGCTTTTTTTTTTGTTGCCAGATTGAAGTCTGCTTTCACCTTTTTCTTCTCATTTGCTTGTGCATCAATATGAGTATCTTTCTGTCTATGAAATTAAATTATTGTATCTAGAAAGCCAATGATTCCAAGAGATTTCCTAGGGCTTCTACTTGCATGATGACAGAGATTCCTGGGCTCCAAAAGGCTTAAAATGTCTGGGTTGTGCTAATAATAACAACCCAAAGGGAATAGTACAGCTGACTGTATGTAGGCCGGGCTTAATCAATTGACACACCAAGATAATGACATACCAGCTCATGGAGCCTCCTAAATATCATCACGTCTGAAGACAGCCACTGGCTACAGGAGGTCTGACGGCTTCACAAATTAAATAGCACAGAACTGCTAATATTTAGATCTGGGATTTCCAGAAAGAAAAGGGGAGGTTTTGACTGGATATTAGGAAAAATTTCTTTACCGAAAGAGTGGTCAAGCATCGGAACAAGCTGCTGGTGGTGGAGTCACCATCCCTGGAGGTGTTCCAAAAACATATAAACATGACACTCTGGGACATGGTTTAGTAGACATGGTGGTGGTGGGTTGATGGTTGGACTTGATGATCTTGGGGGTCTTTTCCAACCTTAATGATTCTATGATTCTAATGATTCTATGAAAGTCACACTGAGGTAGACAGCAACAGTGATTTCTGAAGAAACATGCATCTTTCAGTGCTAATATCTAAACCGAAATCATGGCTCGGGGGCACCGATACCAGAAAAAATGTCTTTCAGCTGTGGTCCTTTATGGCTGGTGGTTGCAAACTGATACCTGTTGGAGTTATCTAGATGAAGTCAATGGGACCATTCCTGCAGAACCCAGTCTTTGCAGAATGGGGTCCAGTGTACGGAAATGTTGTGTACTTTGGAAGCTTTGGTTGTATGCGTCTCTGTATTGTTCAAGCTCATGTGAGCTGAAGTTTGCATAACAGCTCTTGAAAAAGTGGGCCTCAAAATGTCAAAGGGAGCCCCCTTTCATGTAAAAGATGAAAGCCACGTTGTCTTGGCTGAATTGCAGCATCTATCCTTGTGTGTTCAAGTGGATGATGGAGGTTTTCTTGTGATGGCTCCTGAACTGGGTGCCCTTTTACAGCCGATAAAGCTAAGTCGATTTTCCTTGATTTTGCTGTGGGCTAAATTGCATACAAAGGCGTTACAGTAAACTCTTAACTGGTGGCTGCTTGAATGTGTGTGTGAGCCCTTAGTTCACCCATCTGTATGATGAGGGCAAAAAAGGGGTCCATTCCCTTTGCCTCTTTTGTCTAATCTGGTTTGATTGTAAGATCTTCCATGCAGAGATTGTTACCACATGGTTGCACATTGTCTACTGGGATAGGGACCCTGGTCTCAGTGGTAAATAACAGCCTTCAACAGTTACTCTCACATGAATAAAATACGACCGGCAGAGTGATCCGAGTCATCTATCAAATAACCCACAGCTCCACCCGCATACAGCTCCTCCATATGAATCCTGAGGTTAATTAAAAGAATCTAAAGAATGATGGGGTTAGGGTGATTTTGGTTGAGCACTGAAGATTGATGTATCCTCACAAGCTCCCCATTGCTGTTCCTTTGGCCTGGGGTTTTTGCATGGTTCCTGGCCAGTCCCCGAAAGACCAGGGCTAGGTTTCTAGCTGCTCTGTGCAGGCTATGCCAAACTACAGGTTTAAATATTCATTGCATTCTTCACATGCCAAATCATCTAAGTTGGAAAGCAGGAGCCTAAGATTTTGCAAAGCTGCTTTTGCACATAAAGACCATTAAAAATTCATTGTGACAGGGAAAAAACAACACTGCCAGTAGTAGGGAACTTTATGTTGACTTGGCTAATGCTGTGTGGGGCTAAGTTAGAGGTAACCCACATTAATCCACTTAAATGGAAGGGTGAGCCTGATCCCGTAAAAGCAATAAATCCTCTTTAGAGCTGACCAGACTCCAGTTGCACTATAGGAGAACAGGGCTGAATGGCAAACAGTTGGCAGGAGGTAACTGGATGGGGCCTGAATTTCCAGTGTGCCAAGTAATTTAACCCACAGCATCCCCTTTCCCCCATATGCGCAGACCAGTTGTGGGTAGGACCACATCCCAAAACTCTTGGCGCCAGAGGTGGAATGATAGACTGCGGGATGGGGAAACTCCCTGCCAATACAGAGCTGGAAAGGTTGAAGCATCTCTCCGTCATCACAGGGAGTGGGTACCCGAGGTGCCTGTGTTGGCAGCGTTATTATCCCAGGCAGCTTGAGCAAAAAGGGGGAGATTCAGGGAGCAGAGATGGACAGACAAACGCCTGACCTGGAGCTGGTGAAGCTCTGCCTTGTCTTGGAGGCAGCCTGCAGAGGTCAGGAGAGAAGGGCCAGCTGCTGCTGCCTTGGTATGGCTGAGGGACTAACTGGGTTGCTGTTCAACTTCACAGAATTACATCTGAAGTTGAACTGGCTCAAGAGCACAAGCGGACCTGCACGTCTGGGAAGTGGCTGTTACTATCAGAGAGCAATTTTCTCAAGGCTGACCCAAGGCATAGAACTAAATCCAGACTGGGTGAATATCTCTGTTTCCTTATTCCTCTGAGAATCTGGGCCTGAATTTAAAAGGCTGTTTAACACTTTGAAGCCACCCACAGTTCTGTCTTTGCCTCCCACACAAGCTCCAAGGAACTGACTCATTCCCACCGTATTTTCAGCTGTGCATAGATCCTGCTCACAGCCCAGGAAGATCCCTGTTCAGCCAAGCAAATCAAGCACACATTGTGACTTGAGTTAGCTGGTCTTGAAAGGGTTTCGCCACACTGACTGTATCTGAAGACATCTGGCCTGCCTTTTAAAGTAGAGTAGGAACCATATTCTTTAGTTAGCTGTATAATTTATGCCTTGTCTGCTGTTCTCTATTCATGATGCTTCCTTATGTTGACTGTTAAATAGCTGTCTGTGAAAATAAGTGACACTGTCATCTGCTGTTAAATGAAAAGAGGTCTGCTCTATGAGCAGGCATCCACCGCTCCTCTCCCCTTCTCCCTGGCAAACTCATGTTGCTTCTCTCCCCACGGGGACACTGCTTTGGGTTTTGCAGCACTTAAAGGAGTGTGCGTGATATTTACAGCTCTCGATAGTTTGTAACTCAGGAAAATCAACAAGCCTTTCTGCAAGGGTTGTCTCTCTGTCCCCTGCCAATCTGGTGAGCTCAAATGCTCTTTCCAATTTGGACTAAAGTCCCAACATCCCTGGATTCCTAGTTCACTAATTCTTCCACTGCTCAGGAAAACAACTCACTTCTTGCTGACATCATGCTGTCCTCCCGCTATGCCGTATCCACTGTGAGTTTTTAAAGCTTTGTGCTATGCCTGAACAGTTACACCCACGTTTTGGCTGGGAAACAGAGACAAATGAAGGCAGTTAGAAGGAGGACATGGGAGCCCTGCCTTCCATTTTCCTGTTCTTCACACTGGGCTGATTACTGCTATCTTTCCCCTGCCTGGTAGCAAATCTCCGGCAAGTACCTGTTGGGGTCACCACTCTGTGCCTTTTCCCTGCTTCTCTGTGGAAATATCCATGGTCTATTTGGGCTCTGAACCACTTCTGCATGCCATGACACCACAGCAAAGTCTTTACAGATAAATATTTGCAGGTTTTTGAGCATAAACCTGCTCACTACATCATTACAGAAGAGA
The DNA here is from genome assembly GCA_034008185.1 of Gorsachius magnificus. Classification (NCBI taxonomy): domain Eukaryota; kingdom Metazoa; phylum Chordata; class Aves; order Pelecaniformes; family Ardeidae; genus Gorsachius; species Gorsachius magnificus. The sequence continues at coordinate 18,362,288 of CM067083.1, read as the reverse complement.
GGGGGAGTAAACATCCTTTGCAGTACAAAGGAATTGTCAACAAACTCAGAGAAGAAGGGGAGAAATGTCCAAAGGCATGCTCCGTTTTTGGCTCGTTGCATTTGGGTTTTTTTCATGCAACTCACTGAATGTTTGCCCCCCTCTGCAAAAATCTGGGGCAAAGGCCTGGCTCTTGTCTGCACTATTAGCTAACGAAGTCAGGAATTTACCTCTGTCACCACCTGGGAATTGAATAATGTAAAACCCAGCTCCTCCTCCCTACTGGCACTGGGCTGAGTTCCATTAGCTTCTGAGGAGCTTTTTGCAGTGCAGAGTCCTGACCCGCTCACAGTGGCTAGTATTAGCTGAGACATGAATAAACAATAAAGGAGATAAAGGAGAGGCTGGGTTGAAAGCAACAGCTGTTTCCTATGGACTCCTGAATAAATTCAGGCTCCTCTCACCGAGGGGCTCTGCTTTTGTCCTTGTGCAAAAGAATGAACTGCTCTAGGAACCTTGCTCTGGTATGAGAGCAGAGTGGTATTTGTTTATCATTAAACATAAAGGTCAGCTCAAAAAGTTTTGAGAATAAAAAAGTGTCTATTTTAAAATGTAATTATTTCAGGTAGTTCCATTATTACTTCTTTTAACTCTGTTATCTCACTTCAGCTGTGACTCAAGGAGCAGAATTACACCCCAGACTCGTATGTGCACATCATACATTGCAGCGAGCAAAGTCCTTGGCCCGAGATAGCCTTTTGCTGACTCCAGATGTGCTCTGCCATAAAACACTTTGGAGGCCCAATGTTACATTACCTAAGCCATTCCGTGGTTTTAACATTGATTTCAACAGAAGGAGTGATCCCTTCTCTGTGTAACTAAGCAAAAGGTTTGGCTTGAGCCTGTTGCTATAAAGAATTTCTAAAGCTGGGCTTGTGGGAATGACTGTCAGCAAAGCAGGAGCCTCTGCTCTGCTCTACCCCCAGGAGTGCACTGCAAGTCTCGGAGCTTCAGGCATTTACTCCTGATTTCCACCAGCAGGGCAGAGAGAAGAGCTCAGCCAGGAGAGGTGGATTTTCCTGGTACTTCTCTTGTGTAAACTCATTCCGTTTGTGTGGAAATCAAGCATTTTTTCTTTTATAGGAAGATAGAGCCTTTGGTACAGCAGTACAACAGTACAGCAAGAGGAAATACTAACATCATGATCCTGGAACCAGATAAATGCAACAACCTCCTTTTCAGTTACTACTACCAAGTTACCATATCTGAAAATCCTTTGCAAACTGTAGTCACTCAGGTAATCTCTTAATTTGCTGAGGGCCTGGTCACTTTTGTTTACACATGTAAAACCTGCAACAAATTTGGATTCCACATTAGCCTGTCCCTATCTTCCCCCTCTGCCTCCCAACTGCAGAAGGGTGGCTGCAAACTTCAGGAGTTTGCTCTTGGCAGCACTGTCACTGTCACCGCAGAGACCTTCCCCACAGAAAGTAGAGTTTGGACATTTTGTAGGGAGCTAGAGTTTGAACTAGCCCCATTTTTAATTTTTCCTCTTTTTCTTTTTTAAGCAGGAGGTATAATCTATTCTAGCACATGAATTAGCAGATCCTGGTGTGGGTCCCTGATGTATCTGCCTTTCCAATAGGAGGAACTTGGCTCCAGCTGCAGTGGGAATGCAGGGCAGCTGGGGCTAGCGGGCTGTGCTGTGGGCCAAGGCAGCCACAGCTGCAATGAGTTTGTGGCTCTCTGGGGTGGCTGTGGGGTACCTGGGCTGCTGGCAAAATGGCCACCTCGGGAGAACAGATCACACCAGCCCCATCTCCTCAGGGATTGTAGTAGTGAATGGTGAAATGGAGCTGGGATTGCATCTGCTACACCCAGGTTGTCTGTATCTTCCTTTCTTTTTTGTGGGGAGGGGGAGTAAAATCCCTGGAAAAGTAAAATCTAAGGGTAATCAAGTCTTAAAAATTCAGCTCTTTGTATATTTGAAATGAGTAATACCTTGCCTTAGAACTAAACCTAAACGTATAGCAATACGAATCTGCTAAATTTCCAGTGCTGTTTTAGAAGAGGGCATCTTTGTTTTAAAGTTTAATATTAGCTAGAACTCAAACAGATTGCTTCAGCATTCCTTTTTTCTTTCTCTTTTCTATTTTTCACCAAGTCTTGCCCATCTTGACCGCTTTCCTGAGGCTCTTTTTTGTTTATTCTACACAATTTCCTTCCTTCCTTCAAGTCCAGACCCCCTTGCTCCCCTGGGGCTTCCTATGATAGCTAGGCACTAATCATGTACTTCTGCCCCAGAAGCACAGATAGAGGCTTCCTCCCCCTGCTTCCAGTCAAAGGAGGATGTAAGGCATAATGGTAATCTTAAACAACACTGCTATTCATTGTTTGGGAGATCTGGGAAATATCCTTGAATTCAGCTTGTTAAATTAGCTGCTTCTTGAGTAACCCACAGCTGCTGCGTATCTGTCCCATTACATTTTACAAAAATGCAGCAGTTCTCATTACATATGATATTCTCTCAACATATGGACCTTCCATTAGTTTATGTCTCTGTGTAGCTCTGTTGCCATGAATGTACACACAGAACCATTTTCTTTTGTACTTAAAAAAAATCCCAAACCCAACAATTCTTGAAAATAGATTAAAGACAGGCATTTGCAATTATTCACGTGGAGCAAAGATGTTGGAGCGCCTCAGAATACAGCCTCTGTCAGGAGCCAATGCTTAGATTAAAATGTTGCTTCTGGCAGTAAAAGTGTAACTACTGGTGGTTTTAAGGCTTCATCCTGCCTGTTGTGCACATGAGTATCTCCCTTGAAGTTGGCAGGCAGCGTCTTGTGCATGCAGATATTGGAAGTCAGATGGACCATCAGTGTAAGGTGATGCTCCAGCATCTATCTGAGGCTCCTAAGGAGGCAGTAACATGGTTTTTGGATTTGGTCTTATGTGTTTGGTCCTTCACAGTGATTCACAGAGGAATTTGGTTTGAAAGAAAATGGATTCCTGGTGTTAGTGGATTTACACTCCCTACCCTTTTAATAACTTCTCCGTGTGAGTAGGGAACTTGAGCAAACCTTGGGGAGAAAGGTTTCTATGTCTCCTTCCTCTTATGCCCTTTTCTAGGCTTTGCCCCTCAAAGTGTAGCTGTGTCCTTGAGGGAAACCCAAACTTCCATCTTTGCTGTGCTCCCTGTGAAATAGCTGGTTTCAGCATGGTGTAAATCTTGATGCATCAAGTACTTTAAAGAAAAACACAGTGCTAGAACAAGTGAAAATTGGACTCCTAGAGCACTCCTAGAGTTCAACACCTGTCTTATCCCATCCAGGGCTTATTTCATTGGCTTCAGAAGGAGCCTGGCCAGGGGGGAGCACCAGCGCCACTCTAAACATCGGGAAAAGTGCCACATGTTTGCACACTGGCTGGTGTCACCTCACACAAAATGAGGAGGGACAGACTAGGTCCTCTGAAAGACATTCTTGGGCTATGCTTGATTGCATGGTTGCCAGCAAATGTGTCTGTGACAGTGGTCTTGACTGTGTAACTGTGGTTCGTAAGCCAGTAGTATCCATCTCATTGCCTGCTTGCCTTCCTTCCACCTACCCTGGTCCTCTCTGTTGTCCCTCTTTCCCTCTCTCTGTCTCTCTCCCATTCTGTTTGGTTTTATTTGCTTGAGTTGCATTTTCCTTATTCCATTTCTGTCTTGCCATGAGCTGATGACTTGACTTGCTGCTCTAAGTTTGGGGCACTACAGCTTTGTCATTCTTTGGAATGTTGCCATGTTTAATCTTGCCTGCTTCAGGGATGTGATTTTGGGGCTTCCAATTAACCACATTCAAAATGAAAAATACATAATTCTGGTTTACACATCTTTCCTCCTTCTATAGCTAAAATACAAGCATGTCCCCTCAAACATATCCACCTAACTACAGATATAGCCTGCTTTACTCCTGTGTCTGAGCTTTCTGCAATGTACATTTATATCTGATACCTGCGTAGTGCTCCTGTGCTGCAGGAGGGCAGGATCATCTCTCTCCTGCAGGAGCTATGGAGCAGTTGGAGACCTGAATCTATACAAGGACGCAGCTCTCCTGCAGCCTGGGGGAACTGCCAGCACTAGGGGCTGTCAGGTACCCCGTTTCATGCTGGTGCATGTGGGAAGATGTGCAGAGGATCCCCAGGAGCTGGTCAGCTGTGTGCAAGGAACTGCCAAAACCTGGTAAAATAGGAGAGGTTAAGGACACTGCTGCGGCCCCTCAAAGCCATTCGGGTGCTTAATTCTGGGTTACAAGATTTCTTCTCCTTGTCAGGATGCAGGGGCAGGAACTCTTTGCAAGAGAGGCCCTTCTCATGAAATAGAGGAAGAGGATTTGTGTTTCCTTTCAGTGGCCTCTAAATCATTTGTCCAGAGTACAGAACTATCTCTTCCTGGAGGTATTTAAGCCCATTCCTTTAGAAGTCATCTATGATTGTGTTAGTATTTGTGCATAAATGAATATTAATGGTGAACGTGGTCTGACTACTGGGCCCATTTCCTCCCACAGCTGTTTTTGTATGAGACCTGATCCAAAAACATCTTGCGCACACATCTTCCAGCCTGGCTCCACAGGCAAGCTTGATGGAGAACGCTTTGCTGGTAAGGCCTGTTGTGGTTTAGGCATGGACGCAGCGCATAGCTGCTCAGTGCTGTCAGGGTCTCAGCAGATCTGCATTTGCCTCACAGCAGACATTTAGGTACCCAGGGAACTTGTGTTTTAACTGGAAAAAAGCTTATGTGCCAAAGGCCTCCTGTTGTAAGGGAGGTTGCAGCTGAGCAGAGGTTTGGGGGGGCTGAATGCTGGAGTGTGCAGCTCCAGCTGGCAAGGAAGGCCCACCCACAGCTTAGGTGGTATATAGGGCTCCAGATTTCCAATCTGAGCACCAGCACATGAAATCAAGTATTGAAACACCTGCATTATAGCACTTTTATTTCATTTGGATAGAGTTCTGTACGTTTCTACATTTATCTTTTTGTGGATTTATCCCAAAGAGATTGCTGGGACTGAGCCTGGGACTCCTGCAGGAAAAGACAGTCCAGAGACAACAGGTTCTGAGAACAAATACTCCCAACACCCTATTTTTTAATCATTAGATGAGCATATCCTTACAGATTTAGATTTATTTACGTAAGGAAAGGGATTCATTGTATGCCTCGCATGTCCGAACGAATTGCTACTTGTATTTTTTGATGCAAAACCCTCACAACTACTTGTGAACAATCTGCAACGGATGTGTGTGCTTGGAAACTCTTGAGCAAGTAATTTTGGACTCACACACTTGAAAAGGTTATTTGCAGACGATGCACATGCCGACCACTTCTGCTGAGAAGGGGCCTAATTCAGAGTGTACAGCAGGCAGCAAAAAGATTCCCATTGCCTGAAATTAGTCGCAAATAATCTGCCTGGCTCTTGGTTTTAATCACATGATCCAATTACAACTTAATCCCATCAATATGAAATAAATGTTCCCACCTTTGGTTATTTTCTCCATGTGGAAAGCTGCTCAGAGCCTCATGCCTGGCAATTAGGCTGTGTTTTGTGTTCCTGTTGCAAAAGGGGAAAGGGGATGGAGGAAGGATGGTTGGCGAAACACACAGCTTGAGAACCCTTCCTTCAGCCCGAAGTGGGAGCAGAGCAGCCCATAGAGATACTGTCACAGATCCAAGAAGGCTGGGGTTAAATGCTTTCCTCAGCTTTTCTCCCTAAATCAATTTGAATATTCTTGGCAAGCTCTGTTACTATGCATGGTGGGCAGCTGTGATTCAAGCAGGGATTTTTTTTTCCCCTTTCTACTGTCCCAGTCTTCCTGTCTTGTGCAGATGTGATCCCTTCCCTCTGTCTGCCTAACAGCTAATTATTTTACCAGACGAGCCAATAGTCTGAAGAAAACAGACCATGAATATTCTTGAAAGCAACAACTGTGTTACAATGTCAGGGGGGATGGGGAATTAAATAAAAAAAAAAAAAAAAAAAAAGGGGAGTCACTTCCTTCTGACCCACTCTACTCCTTAAGAAAACCTCCAAAAATAGTAAGCGTTCTGATTTATAAGGAACCAACATACCTCCCAAGTTAGTACCCCCCTTTAGCAGCAGAAACTTGCACCATGTACTTGAGGGAAGTGGGGGGAAAAGCCAGCTTGAATATAAAAGACATCCAGCTAACAGCTCTGTAATCAACAGCAACCCAAAAATGTACACACTCCTGTTACTGCAAGAACGTGGACGAGTGCACATCAGCTGCTCCCCAGAAACTGCCTGGGTGTCTCTGCGCTCGCTGAAATTTCATTCCCAGTCTCAATTATGCCTTTATGATTGAAAATCATTAGTCTCTACATCTGGATAGGGCACAAATTCTGCTTCCCATGTTTGGTGGTTATGTTTGAGGGTTTTTTTCTGGTGGGGTAGATATCGGGGCTTTGCAGCCCGCTCCAAAGCCAACAGCTCTAATCCAGGTGTCCCAGGTGTGAGCTGTTGAGCTACCAGGGAGCACCACAACCACGCAGTTGTGTTTTGTAGCCTACAGGCTGCATTTTGAGAATGCCTACAGTATTGGGTTTCATAGGCAGGACAGGCAGAGGAACGCTTTGTTTCCAGATCCCACAGAAGCTCAGCACCAGTTGCTTGCTGGAGCACGGCTGTGACACAAGTGTGCTGTCCTGCTGATACCTGCTGAGCCACGCTTACTGCCTACCTTCATCCCACAACAGTGAAGAACAGTAGGTCAGGGGTGTTTGCTCTGCTCTGAAAAGGCTGGTGAGTCCCTTGTATTTGGGGGGCCCTGGTTTAAGCAGTGAGGTCCTTGGTATTTTTGCAAGTGGGGTGATAGTGTACAAATGCTGAGAGGCAGGAATGAGGGCTATGCCTCGAGATAAGGTAGAAGCTGGTACTTTTTGGAAAGTTAAATTAGAGCCTAGGGTGCTAATCGTTGGTGGATTCAGCACTCAGGATAAGAATTTTACAGAGGCCTACTGCTTGCTGGTGCAAAACCTGAAGGGTCTTTAGTCATACAGAGAAATGCCGTTGCTTTTTTTTAACAGGCAGCTCTTTTTCGAGGTCATAACAGCATGCCCCAAGATGGGGTAAAACCAAGGCCTGTCCCCTGCATGTTGCATCCACACCAAAGGACCAAGTGCTACACATGTATTCTCTTTAAAATTCTGCATAAGCAAATCCTTGAATGTAAAGAGTGACCCATACTGCTCAGAAGGCCAGCATCAGCTGCCTTCCTGGATAACCTTGGGTCAGTCAATCCTCCTTCATTTTGAGTTGCAGCTCAAAAGTTTTTTGCTTTTGAGTAAGCAGTCTACTCTCCTAAAAGCAAGTTCCCTGCCTCAATAACCCCCTACGGCATTCAGAGTGTCAGGATGGGGAGAGCTCTGTCCGTCCTGGGCTGCCTCATTCACCTTTCAAGGAACATGTGACTTTCCTGACAGTACTGGAACAAAAGAATGAATATTCCTCATTTCTTTGTTGCCATTTTAAAAGAGGATAACCATTTAGTTAGTTGTTCACCCTCCAGGGCTGTTAGTTCTTGTATAATTAGATAATGAGCAATTATCATGACAGCATTTTGTTTTCACGTGGTACTACATGGATTCCAGCACTGACCATGTTTCAAAGGCTAGGGTTCCAGGTTGTTACCCAGTAATGCTATGGGAAGCACTAGCACCCTCTTTACAAGAAGATTTTCTTAGAGGGGACAATCCACCAGCATTACAGGAGCTAATATAAATCCCACTTGCTCTTACTGGACTTGCACCATGGTAGTTTGAAGCAGTCTCGATACGCACTACTAAGGGAAAGCCCTAAAATATTCCAAGGAGATTATGTGGTTGGGTGCTTCCCAAAATACTGCCTTTCATGTCCTTAATGCCACCCTTGCCTTTCCTGCTTTGGCAGGGAAAGCCAACATCAGGGTTACACGGAGTGGTTTAGAACGGAAAGTTATTGGACAACACAAAGGTTTAGAGTTGGAGTAGCCCCCAGAAGGGCTGCTGTGCTAAGAAAAGCGCCTGATGCAAGTCAGGACTTACAGGATGTACTTGTGTTGAGGTCAGCAACTGGCAATTAATTAATTCGTTAAAATACCTGGAGAGATTTGAAATGGGCACATGGTGAGAACATGCGTGCAAGAGGAGGATCTCAAAACCACTTAAGCTTTAGGGCAAACAAAAAACAGATGGGAGATGGGCGCGGTGATGAAAAGGTGTAGGCAAGGGGCCCATATCTGTCATTATTCCTCCAGCTACAATTTAATTACCATTACTAGGCTTTGGAGAACAGAGATTTTTTTTTAAAAAAACAAAAAGGTATGGGAAGGAACATGAGTTCTGCGGTTGGAAGATGCCCCTTAGCATCATCCCAAGTCTCTGCTAAGACTCTTTAATATGCTTTACTCATCACCCAGAATAGAAACTGTTTCCCTAATCCTTAATGTTAAGGAATTGCTTTCAAGGGGGGGGAAATTGAGAAGCAAAGCCCCACACTTCCTCTCCTCCCTGAACTTCTCCCCCTTGTTTCAGCAGCGCCAGAGCAGAACTCAGCACGAGGCACAAAGCAGCAAGAAGCCTTTCTCCAGCTGCCTGGTTGATAAGCAGATGTGCACCGCAATCTTGTTTTATGCAGCTGTTAGCTGTGACAATAGGCTGCACCAGCAGGTCACAGGAAGGTAAGCTATTTACCTGGAGGATGTTACTTAAAGCTGATCTTAATGTTGTAATACAGTGAAGTTAAGAGGCAAAATTAGCAGCTTACTCTGAATGGAAGATTATTTTTTTTCTTGAGGCCTATAATGGCAAAGTGACAGAGTCTTACACCACCAGGACAACAAACCAACCCATTAGAGAGGAACAACTATCACATGGCAGGGCTTGAATAAAGCAAAATGTTAGTTTAGACTTTAATACTTGCTTAAAAGGTCCAAAACAATTTTTTTCTAACACCATTCTCCTGGTTGCTAGAACACAGAAGAGATATATTTGGATTTAAAAAAAAAAAAAAAACCAAACAACAAAAAAACCAAAACTTCATCTTTCACAGTATTGAAACAGCTCATGAAGCTTGTTTGTGGAAAATAGATGAAGTGCCCGCAGGGAAGAATTCACTATTGAAAAAGTTGACTAGCAAATGTCAACTAAACTGTATTTAGTCCTTTCCACACAAAAGCCGTGTCAGGCAAAGCAAGCCGAATGGGAGGAGCAGGGAACATGAATTATTACTGAGCAGAGGTGAAGCCTGATTTATTTTTTTTTTCCCCCCAAGAATGCACAGTGATGAAATAAAGATTTGGCTTTTAGGTTTTGGGGTTTGTGCAGGGTTTTTTTGCTATTAAAATCCTGTATCTAAGATGGCATGTGTTTGACCTAGTCCCTGAGATAGAGGAACCTACAGAGCCAAACTGCACATACTGGTTCACACTAAGAAAACCAAAGCCATTATTCTACTGGAGACATGATGCCTGAGGAACATACATACAGAACAGCACGTACCATGAGCTGGGGTGATAAGGCTGGTTGAGCTCATTTCAAAAGCCAGATAAATGCATCATGACTAGTGGGCCTGCCCCTAATCCACACAGCAAGCTGAGAATTACAAAATTTCAGGTGTAAGAGCTGCTTCAAACCAGGGCATCTTTCTAAGTAAGTACTACATGTTAACCCCTCACACAATTCTTCTATCACTTAAAATGAGGGATGCAGCTGAAGAAGAACATGAGGTCATACTGCCAAGGAGATTTTTCCTAAACAGAGCATCATTATGTGGCTTTTGAGCTTAGCCAGGGATGCTGAAGTCAATACAAGTTGACGCCTCTTCCCATTTTGCAGTACCAAGCATGGAGCTTGAACTAGAAGATTCCTGTCCAAGGATAAGGATTTTATTTTATTTTAAATGAACTAGGACGGAGGGAGTGGAGTGTTGGCTAGAGAATGGAGTAAGGGTGCTTTTCTCACTCTACAACAGCAATCAGTAGGGAATGTGTTATTTTGCTATGTCAGATTTCCTCAGCATAAGCAGCTCATGATGGTTACGTGATGGAAGTTAAGTTAGAGAAAAACTGACAGAACTGTGATTTCCCAAAGGAAACAAAGCAAACATAATCTACTTTGAAAAAAATCTGATTTTATTTTTGTATTGAAAAGACCTGTCAATTTAAATAGATGTTTATTTCCATTCATGGTCTCAACCAGTGTTGTGTGTTAACATTACTCAGAACTGTATAAAAAGCCATTTGTGTTACATCAGTTAACATCCTAGAACACTGGGGGGGGGGGGGCAGGGTTTGAAGCAGCTTAACATTAAAAAATAGGATGTTCCTGAAAAAACTTACAACTGATGCGGTATCTTCTATTCTAATTTTATAGGAGCTGAAGCATATTGCAAATACAACTCATTTGGTCTTAAAAAAAAAAAAAACCCAACCAAAAAAAACTTTAAACCCAGACTGCTCTCCTGGCAATATTGAAGCAGTCAGCTGAGAGAACACACACACGCACTCTTGTGTGTGCAAAGACACACATGGAAAACCACACTGAGCACAACTGAACACCCAATTCAGTATTTGGGTTACATATGTGTTCTTCTGGATCCACGATAGGTGTAATTTAAAATGCTAGTTGCCTTTTTTTTTTTTTAAAACATATACATGGTTTCCATGGAAACCCAAGATTCTGCACAAACAACTGACATTTATTACTCATGGTGCTGTGAAGTTCTTTAGTGAAGGGGCCAAATTCCAAAACCTTTACTCAAACATGCACATACCTAATCAAAGCCAATGAACAGGGGAAAAGATGGTTTGGAAAAGGGGTGGCAGGGTCAAGGTCTAGATTTGGAAAAAAAAAGAAAATAAATCACATGACAGATTGTCATTCAAAAAAGGTTTTTAAGTCATTCTTTGGTTTATTTCCACAATTCTCAACGCTGTCCAAAAAGCCCAGAGACAGTCAGATGAGAAACCATAGCTCTAAAGCAAGCCCACAGCATTTTTAAATCTTGTGTATTAAATGTTCAGAAGACTACCCCTTACATTCATGTCCCCAAAAATCTAGTAACTGTTTAAGTGCATGCACTGAGGCATGACCGGCATGCCTATAAATTCATATTGTTCAAGTTAAGAGTAAATATAGCTGCAAAAAACCCCACCCACCTATAATTAAATGGTCATTACTAGCAATACTATAGCGACTGTCTTGTTATTAAAGAAATGCAGACATGGTTTCTGCCTGTTTGGCTCGCTCAGCCAAAAGGAAGCTGTCTGCTCGATTTAGAAAGAAAGCAAATTTTAAGAATCCGGAGTTTAGTATTTCCATGTTCCTGGGGTCAATTATTAATGTAAAGATGTAGACAAATGGCAAGTATATGAAAGCATATCTTGTACATTCCAAGGTTTGGAAGTCAAAAGCAGATCTTAACTTCCTTATGCTTAAATGTTATGGTAGGCTTGGAAAACCAGTAAGAAGTGATATAGTATTTCCATGAAAAGCAAAGTAGAACTAAGTCTAACTGGCATTTGTATGCAAGCAGTTTTTGCTATGCTTTATGTAAGGCAGATTTTATTGCAAAGATAGTTACCAGTCTGCTAGTAGGAAGAAAAATACAGGCAACTATATTCAGAGAAGATTGCTGATAATTACTAGTGACAACTTCTATTTTTCAGAACAACTCAGCTTTAATGTACTTTCTGGAAACAGCATTTTCATCACTGGTTTTCACTTCCTTTCCCATCCCACGTTAAGTATCAAAAATCAAGACCGGACAAAATGAATTGTGGATATTTACCAACCAACAACATCTCATATTCCAATGTTATTTTTAACTGGAACAAATATAGGTCATTCTTTATAACCTACTGCCAGTGGTTGTTTATAAATATCTGCTTGCTGCAATAAACACTGGTCATTGAAATATTAATTTGCAGTAACTACTTGGCACTAGGTTAATATACTTGTAAAGTTTAATGGAAGTGCTTCTGATGTAAATACAAGCACTTAAAACATCAGACTTTTAAACGTAGTTTTGGGGGTTTTAATATCTATAGTTACAGTTTTCACAAGCATCTCTGAAAGTATTAAATCTCTGCAGAAGTTTAGAGGCTCTTGTCTCAGCATATCTAAGTTTCTCAACAATTACAGACTAACTAATTTAACATTCTTGCTCCCTATGCTGAGACAACATGGTACCAAAATTTATCTATAAAAAGAGGCATTTTTGGTCAGACTGACCCCCAGCTGTCCCTTAACAGAAAAGCAACACAGCTAAAACCTGTCTCCTCCTTCCAGAAAAAGACACCTAAGGCAACAAATTTACATTTTCCAGAATAACAGGTGTTTCTCCATTTGTGGCAACTGTGTACATGCCCACTTAGAGAAATACAGTATGAAAGCCCCACTGCCACCTTTAAGGATAAACCACCTCAGCAGCCAGTTTAGGCAGCAGTGCATATGGAACCACATTACATCAAAACAGTGTGTTAAAGCCATTCCAGCTAGTTAAAGTAGTTTCTAACAATGTTTAATCAAAATTCCTAATTGCAGGAAAGAAAAAAAAATAATCTTAATGTAGAGAGGCAAAAAGATGCAAAGATAACCACCACAATGATCCAATAGCAAAAACTCCTGTTTAAAGGTTTTCTTATGCTAAAAAAGGCACACAACCCCTTGTGAACTAGAGACAAAAGCTAGCAGTACTACAGCAATAAACCCAGAAGAAAAAGCCTACCAGAATTACCCAATTGCCTACTGGGAAGGAACAATGAAGTAGACAGGCTGCTCTTGCTCTGTTTTGTTTGCAGGGAAGTGGTCAAAATTTAATAGTCAAATTTAGCCACATTAAGAAACATTTAACAAAAGCCACCCCAAGAAACCAGAACAAAACCTGACCTTTGGGTCAAAAGGCCACAGACTGGCCTTTCCATAGCATGTAGCTCAGTGAGTTCAGAGATTGGCAATGAAAGAAAAAAAGCTTTAGACTTGTGATGGGAACAAGCTTTGGGATTTATCGAACAGTCACACCAAGCTTTTCCAGCACACGCACTCCCTTTTCTTGGTATTCTTGTCGGGTCATCCAGAAGTTGTCTTTGTCTTTCATGATGTCTGCTAGAACTGCACCTCCCAAAAACACCATGTGCTTTCGACGAGGTGGATCTTCAATTCGGATCTTAAATTTCTAAGAAAAAGAAAAGAAACTTACTAGGATTCTTGAAATAAAGCCTTTCAAAATAAAATTGTGCTTTCCACCAGAACAATGAAATGGGAACTGTTTAGTGAGAAAAAGGCAACCAAAAAATTAAATGCTAGCATATGGCACTCTATGTGAGCTTCCAGCTTGCACAACCAAAGTAAAATAACTACTTTGCACTGGAAACTAGAGACAGCTATTGACACTTCCCCCAAAATTATACTTTCAGTATATCCACAAAAAGCCTAGGAGTCAGAATACAAAATTAAAGACTGTATTTTTGCATTTCACAAACAAAGTAAAGAGTGAAATTCTTCCTAAGCTTCGATGGTTAAAATTATCAGAAGTTACCAGACCATCAAATCACAAAATATTTTAGAATTATACCAAGTTTTAGAAGGGCAGATGGAACAGATTTTAAATTTATACAACTAGACCACCTTAGCTAATTATATTCCCTTCAATTATTTGTGCTAAAGCTCTAACTTCAAGAGCAAAAATTAAGACAAAGCTATGTATGAATTAGTGTCTTAGACTTAAAACATTCTGTACAATTGAGTCATTCCATATAGCTGCAAAAGATCTTTAGAGAACACTGTATTAAGGACCAGGGAAGTTCAATTCAGTTCAACATTAGAAACTCCACTCAAAGGAATTTTCTCTGTAAATACCTCCTCCTTGAAACGCGGACAGCATTACACTGCAGCGTTACCTCTGTAACATGTGTGGCTGTTGTCTGCTTATCACAGTAACCAATGAACAAGGGAATTTTATTCCACTTGAAGGTGTGCGAGAACTCTAGCCTCTTACTTTTCAGTATTTCGTTTACAGCATGATCCAAAACTTTCACAGATTAGAAAAGAAAAAAAAAAATCATTTTTTGCTTAATGAAGACTTAAGGCACAAAAGCTCATTAGCCTCATTAATCTACATTACAAGTTGTGCCGCAGCATCTATCAGCCCATTTTACGTTCAAACTAACCCAAGACTTCAGGAATTACTTGCTATTAGCACAGACTAGAAGGTGGCTTTATCACAAGTATATACACACAAGCCACCTATATGAAACGAAGGGGTAAGCAGCAGTTCCGAGTTGCGTGGAGGGCCACCCGCAGCTACTTCATTTCTGACTACTTGGTTCCCTCTAGCGGGGATTCAGGATAAACCTCGGCCCCACACAGATAAAGCAGCAACTCGGGGCACCTACCGAGAGTTTTTCCACATCTCCTTTCAGAACTCGTTCCAAGTAGAGCTGTTTAAGTTCCCGCTCCAGTCGCGAAGGCAGCCCAGGGTACATGGTGGACCCTCCAGACAGCACAATGTGCTTGTAGAATTCAGACCTGACAAAAAAAAAAAAAAAAAAAAAAAAAATCTTTCTAGTGTCGTATAGTATACTCTGTAGTCCAAGTAGGTACCTGTACATACAGGGGAGTAAAAACAAATCTAAAAAACGGTCACTACACAAGGACAGACTCTGCACATGTTTGGCAGACTTGCTCATGCTTTTCCAGACATCCCACAAAGCAGCAGAAGAAAAAAATACTGTGCTTTCAAGATTTCATCCTTGCTCATTCATAACAAAATAGCCAAGTTTCCAGACACCGTGTTAAACTCCAAGATCTGAGCCCCACTCCCAGTACACATCCTCCCCCAGCACTGCACATATTCGTGTATAAAGCAAAAGATATTATTTGGTTTGAATGCAGTTCTTCACATCACCCCTGCATCCTGACAGCAGATTTTAACTGTTCTGCTCTTACCTGGTATCAATGTCAGCGGCCTGGATGGTGTTAAACAGCAGTTCAGCCACACCAACCCCCTCTACATTGATTAAGTGAGGCTGGAAGAGAGCCTCCGGTGCCTCAAACCGTTCTCCGCCAACTTTGATAATCCTGCCATCTGGGAGCTAGTGAAGAAAAAACACCACTTAGAAGACTACTTTTAGCCGCTTGGATACTAAACAAACCAAGAGGAAGCGACCTACATTGTTCCCTAATGTTTTAAAACAGGAAATCGTTGATAATGGTCACCACTGCAAGAAGTCATTCAGTACTACTGAAAGATGACAAAATCTTCAATCATTCGGCAATTTACTTCATAACATCAGGGACTAGGTATGTCAATATTGACATACAAAACATTTCGTTGCAATACAGCTCCTACTATCAATTTAAAAGATGACCTCACAGCAAGAGTAATGCTTTCCTGTAAGTTCTTTTCTTCCATGTGTAATCACAGGAAGTTTTCACTAAGAACAAGTTTACCATTCTTGTCCCCAGATATCAGTCTCATTCCTACTTCATTCAGCTGCTAGATGAATGAAGCTGAAACAATCCGACATGCTAGAGAAAGTGGACTTTCTCTACAAGTTCCTGTACTATAATATTCAAATTTCAAATATCTACAATGACAAGTACAAAGTCTTATGGAAAATCCGAGAAGAAAAAAGTTTTTAAAAGTTCCCAGAACCAAGTAATCTGATTCCACAGACTCCTATGTCTGGGAAGTGAGCTACTGCCAAGAAAAATTTAGAAGGAATCAAAGCTAAATGCTACCTGAACTTAAACCTATGAAGTTTAGGACAAGAAAAGCTGTCTCAAAACACTCACCGTGTAGGATTCAACTAGTACTGTAGTCTCCAATGCCAGTTTCTGCTCCTGTTCAATGTTGTATCCCACATAACATAGCTTTTCCTTGATCATGCGAACAGTCTCAAAATCAGCAGAATGGTTGAAAGCATACCCTCGCAGTAAGAGGAGCTAGAGGGACATACTAAGTTAGCAGTAAACGAGAGGAACAGTCCAGATCTCTTCAGCAGTAGATGGGTACATTCAAACACATATCTTTAAGAGTTTGCCTCCCTTTCTTAACTGCAAATTTAGTATTAAGTCAAATCTGTCACGGTGTATCCATTATTACCAGAAAAGTAGAATAGCAGTAGCATTACTCCAAGTGGGAAATTTTCTTTGCCATTACAACTTTCAGTGTAACCGTTACAAAGACAAGTAAAAAGATAACCAAAATAATTCTTGTATTTAGGACTTCACTTCAGAGCACTCCAGTATTCCACTTTAAGATCTGTCAATCCAGAATGTTGCTTATACCAAAACAGTCTATAAAACATACTGCCTTATTTACTAGTCAGAGAAGAATCACTACACTATTTTCCACACTAGGAAAAAGTCTTTCTGAAAATAGATGAGTAGAAGTGATAAGAACACAATTTTACTTTCATTTTATGTATCAAGAAAGCAAACTTTTAGGTTTTTCTTTCCCAAATATGGAATAAAGTTCCCTCCTACAAGACTGTCACCTAGAAAATGTTAAGTCCCTGAATAATATCAGTAATATCACATGTTATTTAGTAGAGGAAACATAATAAGGATAGACTGAAGCAATACAGAGAATACAGGAGTTCTTTATGTAATTGACGTATGAATTACAAAGGGAAAAGGTATAGTGGTTTCTTGCTATTAAGGGATTTTAACTTGAACCAATGTACCACAGATACCAGCCTCAACCTTAAAAATTCTTTCCATCTTACCTTAATGAGGTACCTGGTGATATCCCTCCCAGCAATATCTAACCGTCTGGTGAGATGAGGGAGAGAGAAACCTTCATAAACTGGGCAAATATGAGTTACACCATCTCCAGAGTCCACAACAACACCAGTCAACAAACCTAAAAGAATGGGGAGGGGGAAGGGGGGGAAGGTACAACTTTTATTAGCAACTTCATAGAGCAGAATAGCACCAAGTCTAAGACAGGATTTTTCACTGTAATCTTAACACAACCTCTGTTCCCCCAGTCACCATTTTGGGAAAAGTAGTCACAATTTAAAATTCAGTTATTTCCATTCAGCTGGATTTTAAACTTAAGGTTTTCATAGTAACAAATGCTTTCATATACATTTTTTAAAAGCATTACCTCTACTTTTTCCTAGATGCTTATAACTCTACTGTTCACAATTTTACCTGGTGTTTTGACATCTTAAATTGCACTCTAATTAAAGAGAGTATCTAAGATCATTAAATGCTTGTCGGGGCACAAATTCCCCCTCAGATTCAGCTGTACATATGCAACCTCATGTTATTTCTGAAATATGAAGAAACCTAGAGGTATTCAGGCCACAAGTTTACCTTGTTACAATTATCAGTACTCTTTGATTTTGACTGGTATTCAAAAAATAAAACAATGCTTTCATAAGGCAGAGAATATTTGACTATACAGCACACATTTAATTTTTTTTCCTCACAGAAATAGCATTAGGCTGAATCAGATCCACTTTCACAGACTAAAGAAGATAACTCTGGTAAAAAAAGTTTACCATAAACCCATTAAATTCTAAGGCCTACAAAACTGAGATATCATAAGCACGCAGAAACAGAAGTTTCTATACTTCACTAACAAATAAATAAGAAGCAGAATTAATGGTGAAAGTTGATTAGCAAACAGTTTTATAGTTTCTCACAAGCTACCTAAAGCAAGAACGTGCATTTTAGGGGGAGACCTTAAAATAACAAAGGAACATTTAATATGTAATGGTAAGATGCATTGGTTTGGCTACTGTAATTTGCTCAAGCTTTGTAAACAGAAGGCAAACAAATTCGTTATTTGCCTCGAATGAACCAAAGAACAGACCTCGGTTCAGTTGTGTGATCAGATCTTCAGATTTATTGGTGAACTGGAATAACTACTATGCAAACACGACGAGTCTTGCAATTGGACACATGCAGTAAGGAAGGAAATAGTCAGTCACAAGGGACTACACCTAACTCCAAAGGTTGTTGTGAGGAACTGCTAAAGAATTTCCTAATTAGAACTAAGTTTTGATATATAAACCCCTTTGCCTTTAAAAGGCACACGAGCACACAGAATTCCAGGTAAAAGCAACAGTTAGCCTTAAGAGAGTTTTAACAGCAGCAACAAAATGTGGTGCACTGAAATGAGGCACATCTCTGCATGTAGTTTTAGCCACTACTTTATTCTTAATGTAATATAAATAAGTAGGATGTTTTAAAGGGCTTTTTTTTTTTCCAAAAGCAAGTGTTCTATTTATGTGCCACTTGGTTTTTATATGTTAGAAGGTCTTCAACTTTGTTTTAGATGATAATGTGTAGAAACACTGTGGACTGCTCTGAAGTTGTTTCACATTTTGTTATTCATAAAGTAATTGAGGACTATACGGTAAAATATATGTGCAATTACAGCAGAATTTAAGACTGCATATGATAGTCAATAAAATACTTATAAGGAATCAAACCAAAGAAAAACCAAGGAAAGAAAAAGTAATAGCACAGATCGCAGCAAATAAAATTAATATCCAGGTCTGCAAAAGTGGTTTTAGTTTAAGTAGTTTTAATGACTTGCATAACAAGAACCACCTTTCCAGCACTCCATCACTTTTGCTCTTGGGCATAGAAACTATGGTGACATGTTAACAGACGAGGATATTTATGTCTTGCTATGTGACAGCTAAATACACCAAGTCACTCATAAGCAGATGTAAGGAGTCACGTTATTAGAACTGATGTGCTTGAGTAACTTCTTAAAATCCTAGATGCATTGCAGTCAATGGTAGAATTTCTATCGAATTCAGTGAAACCATAGTTTTCTCCTCAGGCTGAGCATCATTTATCCTAGTTTACCTACAGCAAAAAAAAAATTTTTTTTTTAAAATAGTGCAAAAGTCACCTAGTCATCTTCTTGAAATTTACCTATCGTAATAAATTTTTCCTTTATCAGAAAATCAAAAGACTTGATGCCAAAGGCTAAATGACTACACCCTGAAACAATGACAGTTTTGATCTATCAATAGTTCCTCAAAACAAAAAGCAAGCCCCTAAGTCAGAGCTGAGCTTACTTACAACAGCGCTGAATTAAGCCCAAGACCCATTAATACCATGTTAGTACTGTGGCTCAGCAACATATTTATAAACTAAAGAGATTTTAAGTTATCTTTGCCTACCTTGAGCATACAAAGTAAGAACAGCCTGAATGGCTACATACACCCCAGAAAACTGGTATGTCTCAAACATAACCTGGAAGATGAAGGCAAAAATTAACGTCCAAAACCAGGCCAAATACTTAAAAGAAATTTCATAGATGTTTGAAAACTGTATTTCTAGAATTCTGTATTTTTGCTAATCAAAAACACTTTCCAAGAAACTTCATCACATAGATTTTACACAAACATTAGAAACCTACTTGCTTTATGGCAGTTAGTACATTCAGTCCCGTACCTTACCTGTTCACACAAGATGACCCATGTGAAATATTCCACAACCATTTAGCAACGAAAGTGAATACTTACAAGAAACCCCCACACCAATTTCTGCAGCTTTAGTAAGCCATTTTCCAAAGTGCTTAATGAGCAGGAGGCAGTACTTGTAGACCAGCCAAGTACTTCATTACTGAGGTGTGACTTGGGAAGGAAATGTTTGTTGAATGTGTATGCTCTAAATCTAATTAAGTTCAGGGGAGTTTTTTATTCATATCAAGCCCTACAGACTTTGTACAACTGCAGACTATGTTAAGTAAAGACCAAACAGACTCCTATGCCTATGGGTCTAGGACAAGCCCAGTGTCACAGGTTGCTCTCTGCATCTGAGCTGCCTTCTTTCCTTCTTTAAAGCACAACTGATGACAAGCTTCTAGAATTAGTGCAAAATCCAATACAATTGAAAAAGTACAGGTAGGACTAAGCCTGTTACTCCATACAGAAAACCACAGGTTTGCAGAACTCTTACTGAAACATGAAAAGTAACTGCTTGTCTTGTAGACTAGGTTACTCTAACTAGCTTCAGTGAAAAAACAGAGTCTAAGATTAAAGGATGTAGAGTTTATAGGATCTTGTCGTCTTTATAAACACAGAAAAGGCCAAGTAAACAAATCATGCTGTACAGCAGTTTTCTCCTCAAAATGCTTTACCAGGAAAAACAGATTAATTCCAATTATTCCAGCACATACAAAAGTTTTGCTTTTGCTAATTCTGCAGCCTCCTGAGCACTTCTGCAAATTCTAGGATTAGAAACTGATTAAATACTAAGTACTCCCACAGCTCAAGTAAAAGATACCTAAATATTTTTAAAGAAAAAAAGCTGATGCCTTACAATTTTAGAATTCTGAACCATTTGAAGAACCTCCTGTGTTAGAATAGCATGATTATAAACAACTGGCCCATACCAAAAACCTGATCCTTGAACAGTCAAGTTCATTATTTCATAGCTGTACCCCTGGGAAGACTGATGCCGCCTTTCTCGGGATATTTGCTCTGAGCATGCAATATAGCAGAAGTCATGCAGAAAGGAACACAGAGGGGGTGAGCTGCAGAGCACCCTGCCATGAGAACATCATGCTTTGGGTTTTTATAAATCCCCAGTGTGAACTGGGTAATATAAAAGGAAATTTAATACAGGAGTCAGGTACTTGGGCTAGGAATGACCAAGACATTACAAGGCTGGCTAGTAACTTCCATAATGGCCACAATTTAGCACATACACAATACCTTCAGAAAGAAGAAGTGTCTGCCAGAAAAGGAACCGTTGAAAGGGCAGCAACTCAAAAAGACATCCCATTTGAGCAACCTCTGTCTAAAAACAGCACTATTGATGAGTCTTTCAAACAACCTGAGTGCTTACAAAATGAAAAACTAATTTAGATTTTTCTTAAATTATCATCTTCATACAACAAAATGAATATTCAAATGGCATTAGTTACTGCCTTCATATGTTGTACTAAACCCCAGAAGCCACTGCAAAACCCTTTTATAATCTATATGCAGGCCTTTGAGGGGTTGTTATGCTTTCTTTCAAGACATCTAGGTCTGTTCTATTTGACACGGGACATATATGTTAACAAATCTTAAGATATAAACACTGAGCAGGATGTTCTGAAAAGATGATTCTGCTTGTGACAGCAGCTTTTGGATCACCTACAAAGCAATGTTCTAACTGGGCACACAAAGGAAGAACTAAAAACTGGGAGAAAAGATAAAGAATACTAGTTTGGGATTAGGAGAAGCAGCTTTGCCAGAGTACCTCTACAGCCACACAATATCCCGTTACAGTCCGGCTGCTCCTGAGGGTATTATAGAATGAGAATGCAGCAGATAACCAGAGACAAACAAACAGCAAACACTCAGTTAAGCTGAGGAGCAACCAGTGTCTTGCACATGCTATGAAAGAAACAGTGCTTTTTAAATATATATTTTACAATATAGCGGTCATGTGAACACTTGCTACGTAGCTGAGTTTGATGGAGCAAGGGGGTGAGGAAAGAGAGTTACTACAGCATATATAACTATCTATCATCTTGACATGGTCCAGATGACTAAGCTTTTCTTTTAAAATTCTACCGCACTGTATCATGAAATGCAGAGACTTATTATGTTTACTGCAGGCTTTAGGAAAAATACTGGGCTAGCCTTCCTGAAAAGGAGTCGTCCATAACAAAAATGGAAGAAAAAGGAATATAAATATGTTGCAGTTAAAAACTAAATATTGCTAGTCCTCCTAACACTGTGATCTATTAAAAATACTAATAGAAACAATGAACTTCTGTTTAACTCAAACTTAAATTTACAAAAATGGATTCTAGTTGTCCATAATCCTCTGGATCATGTTTAAGTATCTATAGTTTCTACAGTGGTTTAAAAAAAGCAAGTGGGGCAATACAAATATTTTATCACACTTCAGAAGCCATGCAAGACTTTGCAATTTATGGTATAGAATTACTCAGTCCCAGAATAACTAAAACCCAGCCTTTTGTGTTTAGCCGGAAAACAGAAACAAGAACACTATTGTAGACAGCCAAAAAGCAAAGAAGCCCAAACAGGAAATTCAGTCATTCCTACTACATGGAGGCCACCCAGAATAATCTGCTATGTCTATCACACCGCAGCTGACTGATGTACAATAGACGATATCACTAATGTTGCATTACATAATAGGTAATAGGTCCCTAACATCCACAATTGCTAAGAAATGCTGAATTCAGATTCTACAGTTTGATTTTTTCAACTTAATTTTTTTCCAATTTTGCTATATTTCACACGCTCCCAAGTCACTGAAAGAAAAATATGTTCACTACCACATTGCAGAAAGCACTACTGTAGCTGTGACAAAAAAGGATTTTATGGGAAAGGTCAGCAGGTAATGATAAACGTAAATTCTTATTAGACTAAGCAACAGATTTGGGGAAAGAAAAGTTATATACACAAGCTTTCATATTCAAAGTTCTGACAAATGGATACAGTTTCAGACTTAGAATCCATTTTTTCCTGCCCTATCAGCTACTCTAACAAGACATTTTTTTAATTACCTTTGTTACACTGAATACTTTAATTAATTGAAAATACTTATGATGACTGAGAAAAAAAACAAAACAGGAAACTAAACTTTTTGTTCTCATCAAACATTACTGCTCTTCAAAATCAAGCCTTTGTCACATGGTCCTAGAGCTAAACAATACACATCTGACAACCTACATTAACACAAGGTTCAGATGAAGCTTAGGTCACCCAGGGCAGCACTCTGAGATCGAGGATCCAAGAACCAGGCTTTCCTTCTTAGAAGGCTTTCATTGATAATCCCTAGCATTAATCAAAGATTAGTAAATTGGTTGTCATCACATCTTTGCCTCAACCACCTCCAATAACACTGCTCCATCTGCTAAGCATCATCTTGCTCAAGCCTCAATCTCCTCTGAAGCATTACTGGCTTACAGAAGTCCAAGTCATTTAAAGTAATTAACATTCATCCAATAGCTAGTAACCAATATATCTTGGATACATGAAGATAAACTCATATTTCCAATTCTGGGTTTTCATGGTGACATGACTTGAGACAAGAAGCCTGCTTATAGCTTTTGAATGAGATCAGCTTGTTTGACAGTAAGCTTCATGACTATTGCTGAGGACAAGTTTTGGTTAGAAAACAGGAGAACTGCATTGCCTCAGACAGTTACCAGGTGTTCTAAGACATTAAAGTCTTAGCAATGCTTCAATGACAGTATCTATCAATTTCTACTAGACAGACATACCTCCACGATCTTCTCCCTATTTTTAGTTGGATTCATGGGAGGTTCTGTGAGTAGTATTTTACAATTTTTTGTGTCAATATTAAGTTTTTCTGGTCCAAATGTATAATCCCAGAGATGTTTCATATCATCCCAGTTCCGAACTATGCCATTCTCCATTGGATAATTCACTTCCAGCATTGAGCGTAATTCACTTGCTTCATCACCAACCATGAGATCCTGTAAAATTTTAATACAGAAACATGTCAGTACCTGAAAAGTTTTCCAAACACCAAAATCCTCAAGAATGACAGTGAACTGCTCCAGCCTGTGTCCAACTGCGTTCTTAAACAATACCCATATTTTAGAATCATTTCCAGGTACTTAGGAGAGAAGTAGAATATATTTCATGTAGTATTTAAATTTGGCTGTTACCCATCCCAAGCCTTTTCCAAAATAAACTTTATTAATTCCATGTTACAGCTAGATACTACAAAGACCTTTGTAAGTACAGATGTTTCTCCACATTTTATCAAATAGCAATTTCTAAGGGTTGAGATGCTAAATAGCATGTAAGGGTACTAGGTGGGATTGGCAGAATATTTTCCATGCATGTTGCAAATTTCTGTGCACAATACCAAATAAGGCATAATGAATGAGTGGTGAATAAGCATACCGAACAGTAGCAAAAGCAAATAAGAGATTAGGAGTTCCACACTAGACATTAAAAGAAACAATGGTTTACATATTGCCTACGTCAGTAGGGTGTGAAGAGACACATCTACATATAAAATATACCCTTGTCTGTTCCATGCCAAAAGTCCCAAGCCAAAAACCCCAGTAATGCATTCTTACACAAATGCAACCAACTAATGCATAGTTTGTATAGTCATTTCACACCGATTAAGCAACCTGTTTATTAGTTATGCAAACACTGCACATTCAAATTAGTAACATTGTATCTTCTCCTTTCCCACGTATTTCCCAGAGGAAGTCTGCACAGTAACATCTTATCTTTGCTCCCTATTGTATCCCATACTTTTCTAAAGACACCTTAACTGTGTTGCTCATATTTAGCCTCTAAGAACATATTTCTAGGTACCAATAACACTGTTTCCATACTAATATTGTATTAATTTAATTGCAAAAAACCCAGCTGCCTCATACAAAAATATGCCACCACAGTTTGCAGTTGTTGTGGCACAGAAAACTGTGAAGTGAGGGTTACTCTACCTACTATTCAATGCTGGGGAAAAAAGATGCACAATGAAAATCTGGCATCGGGTTTACAATGCCTTTTTAGATGTAACCTAAACAGTTACTGTTGACTATATGAAAAGGAAGTTAATTGAAAGTAGTTTAAAGCAAACCATTCCTCTTCCACCCCCTCTCACTGGCAAGGTGTTTTATTTGTTTTCCCCTGCACAGTAGATTGCACTTCAGTCCTCTACCATACAGAAAACAAAAGTCAATACTCTAACATGTTAAATCAAACATACTCTCGTGAAGCTGTACTATGAAAACTGCACGGCACAGCCATGTTACTCCTGAGAATTTAAGATGACAGAAATCCCACCAGTTTAGAAAAATCAGAAGCCTTTTTTGTGCATTGTTCTTTGAGGCTCTACACTACCAAACAGGACAGCCCAGGAAAAGCCGCTATTCACACGTGCAATGAAAGTTGCACAAAACTTTCACGTCCTTTTAAAACAAAGTTAAAGGGCAGAACAATTGCTCGCAAGAGCACAGTAACAAACATGCGCACTTGGTAGGTGAAGAGGAAGAAGGACACCACAACTGAATTTGCAGAAAGGAACCAGTATCATGACATTCAATGTTTCCACCACTTTGGTATTCAGTAATATTTGTCTATCTGAAATCTTAAAGTTTTTTCAAGCTCTTGGTTTGTAATGTTAAATACAGCAATTTCTACTGTTAAAGATGCTGAGCTCATGTTGGTCTTTAAGAGTTATTCTTGCAAAACTACAGGTTACGTAGCATTTAGAAGCAATACATAAAATATTCTCATGAATTAGTTGCTAGTAAACCAAAGCAATGAACAACGTCCAAAATAAGTATGTATTCAAATGTAAAATGTAGGACAAGACAAAACAATAGCATCAAAAAATAACATAACAGCTACTAGGTCCCATCAAGCAAAAATGGTAAACAAGCAGCACAGGGGCACCTCACTTACCATCTTTTTGTTATTCTACTTCAACAGGTCAAGAAAGGTGAATAAAGAAGGTAGAAGCAAGAAAGTCAGAAAAGGCCTAAATGAAATTCTCCAATTATTTTAAGTACACAGTAGAAATAGACTGAAAAGAGATGCATGTACAGCAGGAAATGATCTGAGTTAGTTTAGTTAGGGCCAAGCTAACATTCTCAGGATCTCAGATTAAAATGTCTCTTCAAAGGAAGCTACTGCTACATGCCACTGGCATGTCATGTTTATGCATTTTACATTGCAAACAAGATCAGTATACCTGCCTTTTTCTCATAAATAGGATTCTGTGTATAAATATTCTGTAACACTGGAGTTTTACCCTGGGCAAGGCTTTTATATGAACTAGACAAGACTCTGCACATGGCATTTGACCATAACTAGCTCTGACAAATATTAAATTTAAATTTTGTTTTAAAAATTCCGCTTTAAATACCCATGAACTGAAAACTATAACATGAACTATTCACCTGTAAGCAGGCTAATCTGTTTATATTTCACAGAACAAATACCCCAAAAGAATCAAATAAGAGATATTTACTTAAGTTACAGCATCTACTCTCAGAATGGAAACAAGGAATCATGAAGTGCAGTAGCAAGAGCAGTGTCTCAAAGCTCTTTCTCTATAGCAAGGTATGGAGGTAGGAAGATAATTAAAGCAGCCAGGAAGCGCTGTGAAAAATTTGAAGTGTAGGTGTACAAACATTGTCCAAAATTATACTGAAGCCATTTTCACTGTTACTGAGATTTTTCCTCCTTCGATTAAATTTACTTTGAGTCACCCAAACTGTCAAACGCCATAGGATAACTATCAGTGCCATTAAGGCAAATCTACTTATTCTGCAAATTGTGTCAGAGAAAAAGTGTGTAGTTTCTGGCAGCTGCCTTCGGACAGGCAGCACCAAAGAGGCTGGTGAGAGCGTGGCCCTCTTCCTCACTTCAAATCCAGAGAATGACCTTCTCCAGGGTGTCTTTGGCAGAAACTGAGTAGAACTGTAGGACACGGACTATGGCTCAGGGTCTGATTTGTCCTAAAATCCTAATTGTTTTAACTAGTCAAAGCTCCTCACCAGTCCTGCCTTCCTAAGAAGGCTATTAACCCCCAAGCCTGTTTCAAAGACTAGTAAGTCAGTAGAAACTGAGAGCAGCATCTATGCTTCTGGTTTTAGAGTTTTAAAGTCACAATTTTAAGCAAAATAATCCCATTAATAACTGAATTTTTGCGTTTATGTCCTGAACTGGGGACTCTAAGTAGAAGAAAAAGCTATAACCCTGCTGCTGGCTGAAATGAGACTCCAGAAGGAAAACATGGACAAAGCAACTTGAAATCGGTAACTCAATAGATGGATGATAACCAGTTTTGATCAGCATCCAGACTCTTTTCACAGAGTTTCTGAATTTCACATGAATGACAGCTTTTCTGAACAGTTTTGAAATGTTAAACTTATCTTCTTGCCAGCTTCCCTTACTCAGTTTTAAACTTATCCCATAAGAACTTGCAGTGAATGGCTAGAATTAAATTTTGGCATAAAACTCATCTGCTAAAATACTTTTTTTTTTTTTTAGGAAATCTGCAAGAATCTCACAAAGAAAAATTGCACTCGCACTTAACCAGTCTTCCTACTGGGATACCCAAAGCATCTGGGGCAGGGATTTCTTCTCTTGATACACTGTTTCCTTAAGAAAGAGTGACAATCTATTATAGAAAGATGCTGTAAAACTTCTAGGAAGAATCTAGACACAGTTTATACTCTCTAAAATACACCCATGTGATCCATGCTCAAGCAGAAGACTGGCAATGCATGCAAAATTATAGTTTACTGGTTCTTCCGCACCGATCTTGTAGCAATTACCCACTTCTACCTCCTATCTTTCCAATTCAACACTGTAACCTGTAATGATATTAAATAAGTTATCAGATAATCAGAGGATACCAAAACTGGCAGGACAGGCTGTATCAGATCAGTTGGAAAGAAAACATGACTTCAACAGTGAGATTTCATGTAAGAGGTTTTTTCTTGGACTTAAGACTTGTAAGTCACTGCATAACTTTCATAAAACTTTGAAGAAATTGTCACATTAAGTTCAAGTAGATATCCAAAGACACATCTCTTCCCAAATCTTGCAAGAGAAAGGATGTTTTCTCTCTCCTTACAAAACCTCCTGTCTTCTGTGAAAGGGAAAGGTCTCCATTCTTTCAAACAAATTGTCCTAGCTGACACAAGGTAAGCAGTAATACAGTATTAAAAAAAAGTGCATTTTGGAAAGTCTTGATGTCTTTCATCCTCTTGAATTACTAGTATGGCCTTCTGCTGATACTGCTAACTTTTTACAGGCAGCAGTAGCGATTGGATAACTGAAGTCCTCCTTGTTGCCCACAGGGTTCTGAAAATAAGGAACAAGACTGGGCAGATTCCCGCCTCCCCCCACACACACACCTTTTACTAAGCTGCTGCTCAGAATCATTAAGGAAAGCAAAATTGAAAGCCTGTGCATGTGTGGTTCTACTTGACCTCCACTGGCCTAACTGAGGGCTTCTACAGTTCTGCGTCGCTTCCAGCTTCTCCCTCAAGTTCCTGCTTCTGCCTTGCTCTCAAACTGCAACTTGCACAAGCATCTAGTAAGGCAATCAAAACTTAACCTGACAAAGAAATTACTCGTTTTTCAGCTGGATCAGCTCGCTAAAGTGGCTCACGATGACTGCACAAGCAGTACAACCAGCACAAGGCAAGAATGCATGGCTAGAAGCAAGAAGGGAGGATGTGGCCACAGCAGGGCCAAGACTGAAGCCTGTATTGCAGAAGCAGCTACTAACATTTGAAGCATTATTCCATAATTACAAAATAAAGTAAGAAATTATAGCTCCCCAGACTTCAGAAAAAGATTCTCAAACAGTGGTGTCCCCCCTCATTCGAAGCTTGGAATAACATCCCAGGATGAAGTAGCCTGAACACAGCCTCTCCATCTCTTAACTGGCACAGAGTACCCTCGTCTATCAACAGCAAAAAGAAAACAAAAACAATAGAAACAATGAAATGTAAACACAAGCAAAGTTAAACATCTCATACAAGATCACAGATGATCAACTGTGAGTAGAAAGCACACAGTATAGAAAGACCTGGAAGCTCCAGCAGTTCTTCAGCATTGTCTCAGAATCCCACAGTACAACTCTGTGACAAACATCAACCACTTGTCTGATTTCTGCCTTCTAATCTTGACATCCCTGACATATAGGCATCTGAAGCCCCTTTTTGCCCAGAACCGTTTGAGCCCTACCTGCTGCCACCTCAGCTGTACTATCTGAAGGTCTCCAGTGCTTTAGAGTACCCCCCTTAATAACTTTGTAGTTTGCGACAGGCTAAAACCCAATACAGAAATGAATCAAGAAAGACTGAAACAGCATAAAGGGGAGTTAAGGAAAAAGCATTTCCAAACATTACACAAGCCAAAAGCTAATATTTTTATTCAGAAAGGAATAATAATGAAAAAAGATTTACCTTGATTTCAATGTTTCCCACTTTAGCAGTTGATCTTATAATGGGTCTTCCAACCAAAGCTGGAAAAATGTGCTCTGGAAAATTTGAGCCTGCATAGCCACATTTCACAAACTGAAAAGGAATAAATAATTTTATTAGCATATGCATTACTTCTATCTACCAGTAGAAACCTGGCTTGCGGTAAAAAAAATCAAAAGCCCAAATTAGAGTATGTGTCCCACTGGAAACCAATTGGATTTATACATTCAAATCAAATTTACACATTTCAGATGATGTGTAGATCTATAAAACTGAGTTAAAGTTATTTTCCAGAATGTTTTCTGAATCAGGCTGTCAGATTTTTGAGTATTAAAACAACTAAGTACGTTGAGAGGCGTAAGAGTCCAGTGTTTGAATTTGAATTTCCTGCCACTCTACAAAGAGGTTCTCTAGCTACCTGACACCCATCATTTTGTAATGGATCACCTTATAACGAGTACCCAATGAGACTAAATTGAATTGCCTCTCCAATTAGAGCACACAGTAGCATAATGAATTATGCATCAGAAAAAACTAAAGCCTTGTGAATTCAGGTGTTAATGCTATTATATAGTGTTTAACAGTGAACTAGAAGATAGTCTGCACAATTCAGATGGATTTCTCAGAGTTTCATCATTTTCAGGGTTTGCTTTAGAGATAAAAATATGAGTTTGCAGTAAGTACTTCTAAAACAAACAGCACAACCAAAACCTCAACTGATGGTAGTTCACACCGAACAGGATACTCTGAAACAGTGTTTGTCACCCAAATATGTACAAAAGGAAGCTTTATATCCCTGGGTCCCAAGATAGTATATACACTAAGAAAAACAGTGAGGATTGACTGAGCATAAAAAAAATTAAAAAAAATAATACAGTCACTAGAGGAAGCTCAATTGTAAAACAAGAACTTTAAACACGCCAGCAAGAAGTTACAGTTTTAGCTCAGGGGGATCAGGAAGTTATGCTCTTTGCCTGCCCTACTCTGATGTTCATGTATTACATGCTGATGTTCTGCCCGCAGTTCATATAGAGCAGGCTTCTCTCTTTTTCATGCATACTCAGCATACTGCGCTACACCAGCATGCCAGAACAACATCCTACAGTTCCAAACTAAACATTACTCATTTTCATCTATAAAATTACTCAACCATCTAGGTGTAACAGCAGTAATGCAGCATCACAGGATCGGTTGGAGGAGCAATCTCATCCAACACTAGGCTCAGAGCGGTCAACACAGAATTCAGACCAGGTTGCTTAGGGCTTTGACCAGTGGGGTGTTGGAAGCCTCCAAGGACAGACAATTCACAGCTGCCTTGGGACCCTGTCCCAAAGCTTAATTCAGGTGAACCTGCTTTATCAGGGGGGTTGGACTAGATGATCTCTGGAGGTCCCTTTCAACCCCTGCCATTCTGTGAAAAGCCATCTGCTAGAATTTCCAAAACGTTCACCAAGTTTTCTGAATTGAGGTCTGAAGACTGCCACTGAAACAATTATCACAGCAAAGAGTACAGCTAATTGCAGCTGAGCGGAATTCTGCCATTACACTAATGGTAACATGAAAAGTCACCTTCTGTTGCTCTAAATTATTCACCTTACTGTAATAAAAAGGGCACCCATTTTGGAAAGACATTTATAAGGCTAGTTACGGAAAGAGCCAAGAGATATTTTAATTAAAGTTGGGCTAATACAGGGGGGAAGGTAATTTTTTTTTGCTGTTTGTGACCCTAATTTCTTTCACCCATTCAGTGCTTGCTGTCTCTAAAGGCAGAGCTGTTTGGAATACCTGAGGAATGACACTATGTATACAACTCATTTTGCTCGTTCTACTTCAATCCACCTTCTCTGGAAAGGCAAGTACTTATCAACTCTTTTGCTTATATTAGGGCCAGAAGTACCTAGGAGTAACATAGATCTTATCTGTGTATTCAAGAAATCAGTGCTGCTGCGAGAAAGCAGAGTAGCCACAAGCATTTTTGGATCACACTACCCAGAAGACTGTACCAGAGGAAATATATCAAACATTTTGAAATCCAAATAACGGTGTCCAATTTTTTATTTATTTATTTTTTTTAAAATAAAATCCCCTTCAGACTGAGCAAATTACTGCATTCAGGGCAAGCATACAATTTTTGTTGTGACTGGAATATTTAGGTATGCTCATTATAAATTTCATTGTGCAGGACCTGGTCAAGCCAGAAGGAAGTTCTATAGAAAAGCCGATACAATCCCATTCTCCAGCTTAGGGTTTCATTAATTGTTCCAAGTACAACCACAAGCACCTCCAGGTAGGCCCATGCACCTTAACACCCATTATTTGCTTACAGCTTTTCCTCCTTTTCTTTCCCCCAGCATGAAGCAACTTCCCTATCGGGCATCACCAATTGTGTTGGTCAAGAGAAGTAACAGGACCAGTAACATCTAAGCGAATCTTTACAACTCAAGCTACTGGAGCACCCCTCAAGAAGCTCTGCTACCCACACTTTTAAATCCTGCCGACTGGGCAAATAAACCCTGAGGTTTACATAGCAAACACCGAGATAACAAGACCAAAACTACTACTGCACAAAATCAGTAAGTGCCTCTTGGCCAACCTTAAAAATACCTCTCGAAATCACATACAATTATACCGACCTAGAAAATGCCAACATACAAAAATACTATTCTAAGTTCTTATTATTTGAACTGTAATAGTAACTTCCAGCCCCTTTCCACGTTAAAGCCTTGACACACCTTCCCAGGCAGTTAACGATGTTGGCAATCCTAGAATTTAAAAGCAGACTGTCATTTCTCCAACCAGCCTAAAACACAATCAAGACCAGATTTAATCTATGTGAACTACAATGAGCAAGATTAAGCTCAGAGATTCACTGTTCGTTCCCTACCTCTTTCAGGCCAGAACAGAGAGCGAGCCTTAAAAATAACATTTTGTTTGATAAACTCAACAAGTGGATAGGTGGGGCAAATTTTAACTCTGTCTCTTCCTCCTCAAATTTGAAATTTATTCCCCGACAGGCTACGTGAAAACTTGTTGAGAATGAGAACAAGTCAGCCTTGTACGTCAGCTTCCCCATCAGTGAGAGCATCCCCACCATAGTATTCTTCCAGATATGATATTGAATATTCAGCTGTTTCAGTAGGCGCGTGATGACATAACATTGGAAATTATGGCTGAAGAACCAGACTTGGTAAAACTACCAACAAGTAAATGCACCTAAGAAACACAAACGTATCCATATAATAGATCTTGAATAGTTTTAAATTTTTCAAGGTGTGGCAAGAAACATATGATACTCCTTACAGGAGATCCTCCAAAATCTTCAATTAAACATTACGAACTGCAGCAGTTTGGAATATGATCAGCTTTTCTTTTCTAGTACCAGACACTAAATACTCACTGTTCCCACTGTTCTCAATTTGAAACTCTCTAGTAAAATTTAAGTATAGTGCACCTGTTTCTTTTCCATCTCTTACTGTGCATGCCCCTTGGAACAATTATCATCTAATTTCAGTAGAATGCTCGGTATACGTCAGGTCTCAAAGAGCAACAACAGTCAATGAATTTTACGTATCTCTGTAAGGAAGCCAAGGGTTCATCATCATTCATTTTTGCACGTATTTGCTATACATTCAGAATGTTTTAAGAATAGCTAATTAGCTTGCCTGGGTGCGAGACCATGTATGTAAGAAGTTTTACCATATATAGTTTCTTCTCCATTTCACTGTGGTTTACACCGTCTCTTTCACTTCCTCCTGAGTCATGAAACAGTAATAACTTGTATGTATAAGTACTCTTTCAAATGAAAAGAATGAGGAAGCTCACAAGCAGGTCATGTGACAAGTTTTAAAATTAACACTAATATTCTTATCAGGTCTCTCTGCTTGATTCTTTTCCAGTGATGCAACTCTCAAACAAAACCCCTAAACACAATTAGAGCAATTTTACAGGCCACTAAGTAACTTACCATTTGCCCTACACCAATAAGAACATCCATCTCTAACACTTCAGACCCTTAAGATGCCATTGCCTGCCTCTCTGCTACACTACATGTTGCAATAACTTCCTTCCAGTGACCTCTTCCTCAAAAGATTGGTTGCAGCCAGATACATTAGAAGTCCCAGCAGCAGCATAACAAGAACAGCAAATTTCAAAGACAAGCCTATCACATCTGATATCTAAAGATACTTTCCATTTTTATGTAATATTTCTGGCACCTAGCAAGAGATTTAAAGATGTCCCTGCTCACTGCAGTGGGGTTGGACTAAATGACCTCTAAAGATTCCCTTCCAACCCAAAGCATTCTATGACTCTATGATTTATTTTCAATCATGGTTTTAAGTACAACATATCACAGTGTATCAGAAATCACTCTCACGTAAAGCACCTCTTCTTTGTCATACAGAAAAAATATTATTATAAAAATACTGGTTTGACAGTGTAGGACTACTTGATAATCTCAATATGCAGTTGAGACTCGAAAGATTCACTGAATAGAATTTTATTCCAGTTTAATTATCCCAATTCAACCTAAATATTTTGAGTTTACTGATTTAACAATTATTTCTTGATACTTTGCTCTCCCACACAATGAACTCTGTGGCCAGGGTACTTCCATACGCATGTTGGCAGGCTCTGAGGTTCCTCAACAGGGAGTGAAACATTCGGCCTTAGAGGCCAAACACAACCCAAAGCAACACAAGCTGAGGTGACACAGGCACTACACCAGCACTATAAAGGCACCTTCCACTGTTATCATTATTTATATCCTGCTGGTACAACTCACAGAAGAAAGAAACAATCATTCCATGATGTGTCTTGATTTAGAAAGCACACACAGGTATGTTACACTGGTACAAAAATCTGTGTTGCTTGGGCAATGGGGTAAAAATAATGGCTTCTACCCCATGCCTCACACCTTACCGAGGCTGGGCAAAGCACAACACTGCTGTCGCTACCAATAACTCAACGGTTTACAACTCAATGATCTATGGCTATGTAAAGGTCAACACTAAAGGATGAAGCTCTATTTTTTTTTTTTATATAGGCCTGACAATAAGAGTATTAAACAATGAAAAAAAAACAAAAAGCCCAACAAAAAGTGCTTCCACATCCCTTTGTAAGAAGAAAATGGTAAATGCCTTCTTTTTTCCTTTCCTTTTTCTAAATTATAGTGTAAAAAGTGTCCAAGGGCTCTGGACCCCAGCCCTATTAAAGATAAATTTTGCAATAGGAGGAAAAAATGAAAAGACATCAGAACTGCCAAAATCCCGGAACCACCCAATACTATGTTCTTCTTCCTGAACTGTTCTAATAATTTCGGATGCTAATTGGAAACCCCCTAATTCAGGACACTGAATCTCCAACAATAACATCCTTTGTCTCAACTATTCCTTCAGTGGCTTTAAAACACATTCTTCTTTATTGCAAGTGTTTATATAAAAAAAAAAAATCATTTCCTTTTTTTTTTTTGCCATTCAAGAGGTCTTTACATGCCACCAGCTGTGTTAACTCTCCACATAATATTTCTTTACCAGGGGAAACCCTAGATTTCTAAACAAAATTACCAAGGGGAGATGTTCACCTATAGCATCTTATCTGTTTGCTTTAAAATGGTATCTTTTTCACTTCCTGTCGAGGCGCCTCAGAGCCTGCCTACCGCTGACAAAAGGATGGAGTTCCAGTGGGTGCCTGCACGCTCACGGGGAGCAGAAAAGGTGACAGGACGGTGAGAAAGCCTTTGGCATTTTTTAATCAAGAGAGACCCAATTTTGAGTACATTGCAGATCGGGAAGGTATTAACGAAAGGTTCACGCTCCATCTTGACCAGTAGCTGCAAAAAAAAAAAAAAAAAAAATCACCCAACCCAAAACCCCCACCATTTCCCGAAAACTAATAATCGTGCATACAGAAAACACATCCCTGGTTGCTCAATGTATAATGCGCTCATTCAGAATTAAAAAAAAAAATAAAAATCGGTATTTTTGGTTAAATGCTCATTGTTACATAGAGACTTGCTCAGGTCACGTAGAGGAAGAAGATATTCACAGTAAAGCAGCAAAATGCCGGGGGGGGGGGGGGGGCGGGGGAAGAGGGGGGGAGTGCTACAGGACAAGCATCCCCGCACCCGACACAGCACCGAAGACTCCCAGCGGCAGATTTTGCTCAGCCGGTTTAGAAAAAAGCGACCGACCGGCAGACCGCCGGGACGGGCTCCCCCCGTCCATTCATTCCGCAGGCCCGCATCGGCCTCCCGTGCTGCGGCGGCCCGCGGTGGGCGGCGCGGCTCTCGCCGTTCCCGGGCCGCGCCTTGCCGGGACTGGGGGGCCGAGTCGGGGGGGGGAAGGGGGAGAGTCGCCTTGCTTCCCCCCCCCACTCCGGCGGCAGGGCGGGTCCCGGGGCCGAAGCGACTCACCCCGGTGCCGTTGTCGCACACCACCACCTTTCTGCCCAGCGTGTCCATCCCTGCGCGCCGCCGCCGCCGCCCCGCACCGACACAGACCCGGCCTCTGCCGCCTCCCCAACCACCGCCGCCGCCGGGCCCCCCCGCCCGCGCGCCCGCCCTGCCGCCCGCCGCGCGCGCACGCCGGAAGCCGTCAGCGTCTGCCACCGCCCAATCAGCGCGGCGACGACCCCTCCTCCGCCCCCGCCTCTGCCCCGCCCCGCCCACGTTGCCATGGCGGCGGCGGCGGCCCCGCTCCCCGCAGCCTGCCGCGGCCCCACAGGCCGCCCCGCTCTCAGGGCCGCCGCCGGGGTGCTCCCGGGCGGGAAAGCGGCCCGAAAATCGAGCCAAATAACCGGATCTGCTCTTTCTTTTCGCGTTTCACCGATGCCGAGATGGGGACGGTGCCTCGGCGGCGGGGAGAGGGGGGGTCACCGAACTTCCCTCGGCTGCTTGTGTTGTCGGGACAGACAGACAGGCAGTTTCTCTACCGCCGCAGGAGCGCATGCACGAGGTGCCCGGGGCTGCCGTGGCAGGGAGCCGGGCAGGAGCAGCGTCCCCCGCCTCCTGAGGAGAGCAGGCCGCAGGCCTGGGGGCCGCCCGCCTGCCCGCCCGCCTGCCCGCCCGCCTGCCTCGGGTGTGGGGGGCTGCCCACTCGCTCCTCTCACACCTTCCTTTCTCCAGCAGTCTGCACCGCAGTGGGTTAATCTGCCGTCTCTCCTTGCACAGAGCGAAATTAGTCAGCTGTTAAAGAACGATTTATCGTTAATATTGTGTTATTTCATAGGTCGACGTCCCAGAAGAGCTTTTAGTCTCCCCAAGAGGTTTTTCCCAGGTGTGTTTGGCAAACAGTTTGCATTTGTCTGGTAGACTCCAAATAAAGGAAAGAATTAAGTGTGATCTCCTGGCTTGCCTCTGACAGCCCAGTACTTTTTTCTTGTGTTGCCCAAAATTCCACTGATTTCCACAAGACTCGAGAAGTCAGGAACAACTGCCCCCCCTTTTTACTTCTGTGCCGTGAGCTATGTCAATCCACTATGAACAATGGCCTGTTACAGTTAGGCGTAACAAAAACAACACAAGCGCAAGGGGTTTTGTATAGTTATATGAGTTATGCATAAATAATGGTGCTTGTAATGGTTTTTTTCTGCCTTGAGCTGCACAGACTAGTGGGAACAATCAGAAGTTTTTAAAATACCAGAATATAGGCCATAATATTTGACTTTTTTTTTTTTTTTACTTTAATCACATCCAGATATTGAGAATGAGGAGAAGACAGGGCATCACCTAGTAGGATGAAGAGGCTACGCAAACGAACATGGACTAATCGAGTGCCATGCAGCTATAATGGAAGGACATCCTGGTCGCTCTGGAGCAGTAGCAGCTTTACCTGGGTATGAATTACTTTCTAATATAGATATGTTTAACATTCACATTTTAATGTATTTTTCAGGGTATGATGTTTTGATATTTATAGAAGTAAAGGGTTTGCATTGCTGGTTGAAGCCAAATGCATAAAGGAATTGCCTTAAAAGCCTGCTCTTTGTCCAGAAAAATGAGTTAATCTGCGTATCTGAAATCACTCAGCTTGTTGAACCCAGCATAGAGGGCTCACACAGGGGAATTACACCCTGTTTACCGCTCTGCTGTTAGAATTGCTGGGTAATTCTGGACACGTCACTTAACCTGCCTATGCCTTAGTTACAACA
Source organism: Gorsachius magnificus (assembly GCA_034008185.1). Lineage (NCBI taxonomy): Eukaryota > Metazoa > Chordata > Aves > Pelecaniformes > Ardeidae > Gorsachius > Gorsachius magnificus. The sequence continues at coordinate 18,325,185 of CM067083.1, read as the reverse complement.
AGCTGGATATGGTACCATGCCCTATCATACTAATGCTCATGAATAAAGCATCTGCAATCCCTGAATGAGAAATGTTTTATTTTGGGTTCAAATCATCTGTCGATTTGTCAGACAGGACACTTCAGCTATGCCTCCTCATGTACAGTGATGGCAAAATTTACTCTGCTCTGAGGCAAACTATGTTTTAATTTGGCAGACCTGAAGAAAAAAAAAAGAGCAAACTAAAGAGCAAACTGCCTTCACTTACTTCTCTGAGATTAGATATTCACTAGATCCCTATATATGTTTAAGGTTTTAATTTTATTACATCAATATACATCCCTTGTAACTTTTATCACATGAGCCTTTTCCTAACAGGGATTTAGACTATTAGTTAAAGAAAATGCTGGATGACAAAGGGTTAGTTTGAGCACTGCAGTCAGAAATTACAGTGTAATTAAAGTCACTCAAGAAAGTGATACTGAACTCTGCCAATCACTGCAAAATAAATGGTTAATTTTGTGCTTCTAGCATACCATATAAGATTACGTATCAAAGGGATGCAAGTTCTGTGCCGGAAATAGGCCTATTAAGGAGGAACTTATGTACTGCACGGTATAGTCAGTAAATCCATCGCTGTTCTTGCTACCAACTATTGCTGTCAGTTGTTGGATAGCCTTAAAAGATTTTGGTGTTTTGTCAAAGGTCATGTACAATGCAGGAGAGGAAATATAATGTGGTTTGACCAGAAACCTATTTTAAAACTTATTTTACTAGTTTAGTTGAACTGAGATATTACTTCTAAAGAAAAAAAAAAAGCAGTGTCTGTAGGAAGAAAGTTGCAGAGTGTGGTAGCAACCTTGTTAGTAAAAGAGGGGGAAGTTTTGTCATGGTCAGTATTTGTGAGTGTCATTTGCTGTGAGCAGGGTAAAGGAGAATGTCTTCTCCATGCTGGTGCATCCACCGGTGTGTCAGTGGAGGAGATCCATTGTCCACATAAGTGGCATTGAGGAACAGTGAAAAACCCTAGAGATCCTGTGGGGTGTCAGCATTTCTGAAGTGCTTGAATTGTGCTAATAGTACAATGTACTTATAAATAAATCATGGTAGCAGAGATTTCATTTAACTACACTCAAAATATACAGGGATTCATGTTTCTTTTGTAGGTCAGTCATATGATGCAAAGAAAACTGGAAGGGAAAAGCTTAATCAGTGAATTGATGCGTGAAAATATAGGGTATCGTGTACATTTGAATTATCTTCTTTGTGCATATGTTGCATGTATTCCATTCTCTGTGTATTCTGGTTACTGCAACTTGCTTAGAAGGTTGTAAAGAAAGAAACAAAAGAAAATACTTTTTTTTTCTATTTTCAGAGTAATGTTGTATATATACTTTATAACTTTGGGGGTTTGCAGTAAGTTGAAAAGTAACTTTTGCATAATATTGTGATGATTTCTCTTCTGAAAAGCTATTTTCCACTCGCTACTGCTCGTAAAGCCATGGAACTATCCACAGTTTCCTAGTAGGAGAGATGGTGTGGTGACTTCCTGTGTCTTTGCAAGAGACCAAGGCTTTGTGGTAGAAGATAATAAAAGTATGATGACTGGGCAGAGCACTAAAGCTTATCAGGCAAAGTACTACAACTATCTTGTACCGAGTTGAATAGATTTTTATGAACTTGCCGATTAAGTGCTCTGTGCTTATCCTAATGTGTAGGCAGAGCGAAACTATACAAACGGAGGCAGGAAATACTCAGAACAGAAAGGGAAAATGAGTTATTGGGACAGCTGTCCCAGAGCTCTACTCAGTATAGCAGAGAAGGGAGGGTCTAGGAGGAACAGGCGACATCTCACACACAGCACAACAGGCGGTGTGTTTCTAGTCCCACTTTCACCTCCTACAGAGCCCTCTCTCTCAGTGTATGTGTATAGGATTTGCAGATGCCAACTCTCTGCTGGCTGGGGAAACTGAGGCTAGTTCCTATGTTGACGAGGCCAGTTCCTATGGTGTTTTGGCAGAGCAGGGGAAAGACACTCAATCTAACTATTAGTATCAATCTTTTCTCTTCATTAATCTGTTTTGTGTCTTACTGAGGCATTTTACCTTTGTCTCAGAATTATTTCTTTACCAAAAATAGATTATTAGAAATATTCACAGAAAGTGTCCCTTAGAATTGACTAAACACTGGGTATCATTTGCTGGATTTATGAAACAGTGGATATACTAAGTTAAAAACATTCAGGAAGTCTGAATACTTCTAAATAGATCACAGTTTAAAGAGCAGATAAGCCCTCAACAGACACACCTCCAACACTGTATGACTACCTCATTAGCACTAAGGGACTCTGACCTTTACCAAATGTCGAATATCTAACTTTCCTGATTATCAAAACCGACCTTGCTCAGGTGCCAGAAGCAGTGTCATGGTAGCTTATGCAGGTTAAGTTTCCTGCTAAGAAAAGACAGCTCTGGTGTTGAACTGTGTTGGACAAGAGTCCCCAGCAGGCCTGGATTTCTGTGAAGAACAAAAGGGTCTGGATTCTCCTCCCTGTAAGCACCACCCATTCTGAGTCATCTGAGATGGAAGTACTGGCATAATTGCAAAACATCTTCACACAGATGGTATGATCCAGTATACTGGTCACACTAGGATTCTCGAGTGAGTTATTTGCCAGTATAATTAAAATACGTTGAGGACAGGCTTCTACTGTTGGGGTTTTTTTCAATAACATTTCTTCATGAGGTAGACAAAATGTTTATTCCTCTTTAGTGCCACAGATTTACAGAGTATGAACTATTATTTTTGTTCACTCGTTTCCAGACAAACATAAGAACACATTGTAAAGGTCACTATGTTTATTAAATTCAACTCAAATTCAATTCCATATAGCATCTTTAATGTGCTTCTCATCTGCCATTCAAAATTTTTAAAACACAGCTTCAAACAAAGTTATCTTATAGAGTTCAGACATTGCAAATCATAATGAATTTTTATCATTGTATATGTGATGATGCTTTGTCACCCTGCAGATCTCTTCTTCTCTTGATTTCCCTGAACATTAGGGGCCACAAATAGTTTTATGGTAAAGAAAATATGCCTTTTCAGCTATGGCTTCTTATTTGAAACACTTACAATTTCTGATGACCTAAGCTGAAGCACTGAAATGTGCAGATGAGGTGGATTGGACATTGGACACCTCACTTTTAGCAAGCCCCTGGATGCTCTGGACCCTGCTCTTCATTGCCCTAAATGTTTTGTAGTTGTTTAGGCATGTGCAGTGGATGCAAAGTATTAATAAATCTGAATTCTCCACTTATGTCACTGGTAACACTTTAGGGATGCTTTGCAGAGATATAAATAACAACCAATGGAAGTTCAGAGTTTCAGGAGTCTGATTTGCAGAGATTTTGAGTTCTTTTTATACCAGCTGAAGTCAATGAAACCACTTTCTAAAAATTGGCTTCCAGATATTTAAGTCTGGCAGACAAAGCTGGGTTATCCAAAATTAGATGCCACCTCTGAAAAGATAATTGTAAGTGATTATCTCATAGGGGAAGTCTGAGACAGAGCCAAGACTAGAATCTAAATCATCTGATACCCAGTCCTGTGCATTAACCACAACACTGGTTTTTTAATACTGTGAGCTTGAATACTGACTTTTTAAAAAATAAATGCAGTTTTCAAAACTCATCAACAGCATACGCAAAATAGGAGTTTGACATAATTTGCTGGTGGTATAATTCTGATAGCTGAAGTCTATTTGCACCTCAAATTTTCAAAGAATGAGGTTTCAAATCAGTTCATTCTTGATGGCTGTGAAGTTAAGCCCCATATGACTGAATACTACTTTTAACAAATTGATTAATGGCTTTTTATTTAACCATCCTTCATCCTTTTTCTGCATTTTCAAATTCAGTTTTCACAGAATACTTTTACAAGGGTATATGTTTAGTTGCAGTAAAAACACAATGATAGAATGCTGTTGTTTAGAAAGAAAATTTTGTTACATGCTATTGGATTTTAAGAATAGCTTATTATATAGTTTTTAATAGGAATACTTAGAAAAGAAAAAAGTTCCAGAGAACGTGGACATATAGGGCTCCAGAGCTGGATGCAGTACTGCAGGTGGGGTCTCAGCGGAGTGGCGCAGAGGGGCAGAATCACCTGCCTCAACCTGCTGGCCATGCTGCTTTTGATGTAGCCCAGGGTACGGTTGGCCTTTTGGGCTGCCAGCACACACTGCTGGCTCATGTCCAGCTTTTCATCCACCAGTACCCTCAAGTCCTTCTCAACAGGTCTGCTCTCAATCCCTTCATCCCCCAGCCTGTACTGATACCGGGGGTTGCCGCAACCCAGCTGCAGGACCCTCCATTTGGCCTTGTTGAACCTCATGAGGTTCATATGGGCCCACTTCTCACGCTTGTCCAGGTCCCTCTGGATGGTGTCCCATCAAGTAGCTTGAATAAGTGGATGGACCACTAGCTTAAAGCAAGGAAAACCTCTCTACTCTTGTTATGCTGAAAAATATGTGAAACTTTCAATTAGCAATTTTGTGGAGATTATTTGCTCTGTATTTCAAATTAAATAAGGCAAAAGAGAAAGAAAAGGAAAGGAAATAAAGGTGGTGGGGTTTTTTGTAAATTGCAGGTGAAGACTGGGTGTAGTCAAAACTTTTGTGTGCGAACCTTTATGCTTCCTTACAAGGAGGATATTAAGGTGTCAAGCTAGGTAATAACATAGGAGTGTGCATTTACTTTAATTCCAGTACCCATACTCATAGAATCATAGAATGTTTTGGGTTGGAAGGGACCCCTAGAGGTCATCTAATCCAACCCCCTTTCTCATGAAGAGAAAGTCTCAGATGTGAATAAAAGACTGTGAGGTTGTCTCCTAATTGATTAAAAGCAAAAAAATGTCAGACATCTGAAGTGTACAAAGCATGAGACTGTCCTCTAATTTCTCAATTTTTGCTGTTTTGATGCCACTTGTACTTAAAATTAGTATTAATCATTGGGGAAAAAATGCAACCTTTCTCCCTTTAATTTTCTCCCTTTAATCAACAGTTTATAAATGCAGTAGCACATTTCAGATGTCAGTAATGTATTTTTAACTGGCAATTGATTAATGTGCATAATAAAATGGATAGGACTGTCTGTTGAAACACAGAATAGTGAGACACAGCGTAGTGCTGCTTGAGAAAGAAATAATATCTTTTTAGAATTTTCATTGGGTCTAATAGCTTTGGATATCCATGGAAATATAACTGTTCATAAGACGAATACAACATATTGCTTGGTCGCTCTACTTCCTGTAACTTACGTAAATATTTGTGTCTGATTATTTTTGAAGAAACACCATTTCTACATAGAATTAGCTTTACAAGCAAAGGGAGTATTAGGAGAAGCAGCCTCATGAGTGTAACTAATCAGCCAGTGAGTGACTAGGGATTTAAGACAGGAGGTGGCAGTCTTGAGTAGCAACTCACTACTGTCTCTGCTTAGTTAAGCTCACATCCGGACTGGAATCAGAGCTGGACACAAATAACTCAGGATCTGAGCCTTTTTTTCTTAAACATTGTAATGACAAGCAGCATAGATATTGAAGATGGCAATAACTAGCATTGTCCTTTGTGCCTGATAATTAAAATGTAGTTATTTAATAATTTTAATGTGGGTTTGTATGAGTTTTCCTAGATTTTTTAATATTTGGATCAATAGTTGTAGAGGGAAAGACTGCAGCACAGCGGAGAGGCAGAATTTAATGTCTCATTCTCATCTGGGTTTGTTTCTTCTAACTAGTAAAATCATGTTGCAAACAAGAATAACTCCTAATAAAATATTGTATCATTTTATTCAAAAAAGAGGTGTGTCTAATTCTAGTGCTCCTTTTAAGTATCCTGGAAGGTTGGGTGATACTTCGTCCCCTGGCTGTGGGCTACAAGCCGGTCATGACGTAATTCTATCTCTGTCATGAACTACCACAAAGTAATGGCAAGAGAACCTACTTTTATTAATAATATCACTGGTTGAAATTTTCTAATTAACAAATCAGCACAAAACCTTGCAATTACCCAGTCTCAGCAGAGAGGGGAACTTGATGACATCATTGTTTTTCCCCTGTGAAAATGCTTAGTGGGAAAAAAGACAAAAAAAGATTAAATGAATCACAGTAGCTCCACGCGACATCCCATTTCTAATCTTTTTGAAGAATGTGAACAGTACCATTCACTGCGACAATCAAAATGTAACCAAGAGGATTCTGCAGCATTGCTTATTTCCACTGGGTATTCATAGTAGGAATTTTACTTGTAAATTTTATTGTAATTTTTGTGTATCTATTGATTGGTTTTTCCTACAGCCCCACATTTCAAAAATATGTATTTTGGACCAAATCTCAATTTATAATTTTTTTCATTCAGATGTACATGAGAAGTCTTCCTTTAAAAGTTTGCAAAGCAACAAATCCTTCAAATAAAGTTGCAACTCTGCTCTACCTAGAAAGTATACATGCATGTAAGCCTTGATCCATAACAGAACTCATTTTCTAAACTTGTTTTTTGTCACAGCCCATAGACAGAAAATACAGTCATTTTCCCCTGTGGCTTGAATCCTTCAGTTAACCTGCGCATGCACAAAGCTGTCTGCGCCACACAGACACATAGACAATAGTCTACCTGGATGGGTCTGAATGCAAGATCAGGTTTTCTGCAACAGTCTAGTCCTGTTACACACAGCAGACATTGTCATGAAGGCTTTTGTTTAATCTTCTTATTAAACAAACATTTTCCTAAATTTGCATAAGCAGTCGCCCAGCCATGGCTTCCACACAGTCCTGTAATAACTAGCAGGGTGCGGTGATTAAATTTCCTCAGAGGTTTTTCTTCTGTCTGACTACCAAAGAGTAATTTATTCCTCAGTTAACATCATCCCTTACTTGCTTTGTTTCTTCACCTCCTTTGTCTGTGGGAGACAGATCAGTGAGTTAATTGCTGTCTTTTTAGTGCAAAAAGAGGGTGGGAGATGATTCTTTGAGCCTGATTCCCTAAAGAAATAAGGCTTATGTGATCATTCTCCGTCTATCCCAACATTCAGCACTAATAACATGGAACCCCCTTGGCCATTTCACTTCGTATGGAAGAGAGACAGAGGACTCCAGTCTTCCAGCTTCCTAGCACTTTCATGAAAATGGATGGCTGGGAGGAGGAGAGAGATTCTACTACTGCCTTCTAGTAAGGGAAAGCTTGCAGTGTGAACTTGTTTCTTATTAGACAACTGAAAATTCATTCAAGCTCTCCTTCAAGGCACAGATGTTCAAGACGCCAGTCTTCACTAGTTGCATTGCTGAGAATTTATTCACGTGGGGATACCTCTTGCTTCAGCGGACACTAGAGAAGAGAAGGCACAGGCCTACAATATTTGTACTTCGGGTATATGGAAGTTCTGCAGTGAGATGATAGCCATCACAATGTGAATGCATGCCTCTCCTTTGTAGTGAATATGAGGTTGTGCATCTTATGTGCAGATGGGGTGCCTGGGTATGGTTGTCATGGTGCTCTTTCAGATAACAGTCTTTAAACATTCTTGTATCCTTCTGAAGGTGGAATATAATGTACTTGATGCTGAAGAGGTATGAAACACATACCATTTCTGAGTGTCTGCAACAGATCAAGGTATTTGCTCATTTAGAAGATACATGCTAAGTTTCAAATATCAAAATGGTGCAATTTTTTATTTATTTGAGGCCAGGATGAGCACCTGCCTCTTTGTGTTTGGTTTATATATAAGGCTGCAAACTGTGAAAGAATGTGTAAAACTTGCTTCATACAGCTGATCAGTATTCTTAGGTTGAAAGCTGAGTCTTAAGAGTTGTTCTGTGTATTAGTTTCATTTTCACTCCTTCACAGTCATGGTTCTGGGATTGGAGAATGTGCCAAAAAGGTATTATGCTCTATGAAAAACTGCAAGAAATTTGGGCCTTATAATGTCTGTGTTGCTGGAGAAATATAGTTTCCTTTTTTTATATAGCTGGTTTTTTGAGTTCTAAAGACTCCGTTTCTATTTCTTGGCTTTCTTAGGACAACAATAGCTGCAGCCTTTGGCTGGTTTAGAACATGGACAGATGTTTTGTTCCAGATCCAGATGTGTAGAGGAGAGATTTTCCATCCACAGCCACATGGGTCCTTCTAGCTGTTACATACTGACCTGTCAGAGAGCCGGCTTTGTGAGTTCTCCCTCATTCACATTAAGCGCAATTAGGTAAATGGTTTTAATCAGTTTAAAATCCTGGTCTGGGATATGGGAGATGACTTTGCCTCACCTGAGTTAGCAGTTCTCCCATAAACTCTTCTGTTAGCACATCTGAAGAGTGGTGAGGAACTTTGCGGTTCTTGATCCTATCCACTGGCATTGCTTGATGCAAAAGAAATCATCTGTACATAACCTGAAGGCCTGTTGATAATGCATAAGCATATGGCATCACGGGCAAGACTTCTGCCTGCACAGGAGATAAATGAATACTGTTTGGGGACTTGGATATCTAAGCTCAACAAACAGAAAGAAAAAGACTGACTCATAATTTTACAAACTAATGCCAGTGAGCAGAATCATGTTTTAATTAAGGCCACATGTGAAAATGGTTTCTTACACTGAGAAAAATTGTAGGTAGGTGAAAACAGGGCATTTGAAGAACTGGTTAGTGGTTTGGGGCACTAAGGAGGTCTATTCTGAGTGTGGATAAAAGTCCTCATTAAATATACATTTGAGTTTTTAAGAAGATGTAGTTGAAGTATAACTTGGACTGTGAATGGCATGACAGATATTTAGGGAACCCTAGCTCTCCATCTCTCCATGTGGTAGGAAAGTCTAAGAGAAATGAGCAAGTAGGTCCATGAGCAATGGAATCAGTGAAGCCTGGCTTCCAATGGATTTGTGTATCATGCAAGTTTTTCCCCTGGCCTGGATGGTGTTTGTGTCTGTCCTAGGTGGATTGTCTGATGTTTGATAAGAATGGGGCTTTTGCCACATCCTTTTCCATGGTTGGAGGCACGCACCATTTAGATCTTCTCTTCTTCCTAGCTGGCTGCCTACTTCCACTAAATTTGTGACAACTTTGTGTCTTGAAACCTACAATTCCCTTTCAAATTTAGTTGAACAGCAGACACTGGTTTCAAAAGTTACTCAAAGAGGAAGTGAAGATAGCAGAATAGGCACACACAAAATATGATGACAAAGGCCTTTTTTCCTTAGGAAATAGGAACAGTTAGAGAAGACACTTCCTCCAGATTTGGTGATTTCCAGCACTGTCAAGAGCATCTGAAATCGGGGTACAGAAAGGGTAAATGGAAGCAGTGCTAAAACCTGCTTTCACATCGCAGCGCTTGAAGCTGTTTCACAGCAAGCTGGGATACAGGTTTACAACATTGTACTCTTGTGGTGGGTTTGTTAGCATTTATTTGGAACTTGGTTATATATTAGGTGAAAATATTTATAGTTAGAATTCCAGGTGTTGGTCGAAATCTATATGTAGATTACATTTTTTTAACTATTTGTTAGGCAGGAGTCACTGATTATGATTAATTTTGCTTAACCTGTTAGTCATTCCAAAGTAAAATATATATATATTTCTAGGTGGGAGCTGCAGTGGGTATGAATGAGAAAACAAAATCCAGTAATAGGTGCATAAAACAGTCTACCTGAACATGTATCTAGATCAATTTTAATAGGCACACTTTGTGAACCAGAACAATTTTCTGTAGTTCTTATAAACATTTTTATCAAATCTTCATCCCAGTAGGTCAGAACTCCATTTTTTTGCTAATGCTTTTTTTGACTTGAAAAATAACCCTTCTTTGACTATTTAAGAGCATTTAGCTGAAATATGTGGTAGTGGCAGGCTATGCTTTTGTCCTAGGAAAAAAAAAAATGCTTAAATGGAAAATGAAAGAGGCAACTATCAGGAGAACTGTTCTGAATAAACAGCTGTATCTTTTTGCCCTCTGTCTCTGAAAACTTCATTAAGCTCCAGGCATGGGTTTGAATAAGCTACCTCATGTTTGCTAACACCAGCTAAAATTTATTCTAGACAAAGTAATGTATACCTTCTATCAGACTTAGTAAGAAAATAGTCAGTTTCATGTAGATTATTGTCATTGCATGTAAAAAAAAATACGTCTTGACTGCACAAAGCAAAATGCTTTATCTAGGTGCTTATCCAAGTGCAAAAGTTTTCCCACCAAGTATAGAATATCTGGTGAGATAACTAGGCTGTAAGAATCTGTGTAGATAGGTGCAATAAAAAGACTTCTTTGCCTCAATGAAATTCTCAGTAAGAATATATTGGCCAGAAGGGCGTGTAACAGACTAATATTTCAGTTAAACAAACTATAACTTATGCTTCTAGAAAGTAGTAATGCTTCTACAAGAACTACATGTAGACTAGACCCTAGGATGTGTTGTCAAACAACACAGCTCTTATCCAGGGATAAGTTCTTTTTAAATCTGAGGAAGTTAATTTGTATTCCCCGCTTTTATATCATTTAATATATTAACTCTATGAGACAGTAAACTTCTGCATTCGATTCCTGCCTTCCAAGCCTTCCTTTTGTAATTCTAATAAGCAGTCAGCTTGTAGGGTATAAGCTCTACTTTCAACAGTTGCAGTTTATAATATTGAACAATACTGAGGCAGATTAGGATTCCCCTCTTTAAGGAATTCAGGGTGGTGTCAAACCTGCCAAATGACTCTTTCACAACACTCTGATACAGTTGGTGTGACTGGTGTGTTCAAATGATTCCTGCCTGACCAGTGCTGCGGTTGTTGTAAACTAGCACAGGTATCTTGACTGTTTGGATCTGTGCTTGCGTAAGCTTAGCCAACATCTGAATCAACTTCAGGGCCAAGAAAGGTAGTAGTTGTGGTTTTTTAGGCTCCTTAGACCATTTTCCTGCATTGAGCATAATCTTTGCCAGCAGGTTAGAACTGAACCTTGGGTATCTATGAGTTTGCTGGGAACGTATGGTAAACAAGAGTTGTCTTCCAATTTGAGACCTCCTTTAGGTATCATGAAATGTCCTCTTTCTGTTTATATCAACACTTTTATGTACTATGTGAATCTAAATGAGTAGTTTGAGGTGCTTGGCGCAGTATGCAAACAAAATGGTTCTTGTGATTCTGTGAGTGGAAGAGGTCTTTTTGTGTGACCTTGCCAGCAGACATGGGTATGTGTTCATGGAATGAACAATGGTTATGGAAGCTGGAGACTGGGAGAGTACTTATGAGAAGTATCCCTACATGTTTACCCTAGCCTGAATAGTCTTCCTTTGATGCTACATATTGGAAGTCTCTCTATCACAGAAAACAAGATTTAACCACAAAGGCTATGTAGAGTGTGACCCTGCTGCCCAAGAGCATAGACCATACCCATAGCAGCCATGGTCTTCTCTTAACATGCTCAGTGTAAATCACAGCATCTCAGATCACGTTTTCCAGTATGACTTTCAGTGTTCCTTGGGTAGTATTTTGAATATTGTCAGCTTAAAAATTAACTGTTGCTCAAGAATATTTCACTGATTTCATTGGTGAATATCTAAGAAAATCTGAAAGCTACAGCTCATGAACAGGACAGTCTTTCATTTAATTTCTTTTTCTTTCTTCCTCCCCATTTTTTTTTCTCCTTGGAGCTAGCAAAGCCTTTCACATAGGGATTTTTGCTCTCTGGTCTCATGCCCTCATGACCTCGTTGTTCCAGACCAATTTGTGGTAGTCATTTAGCAGTACCTCTGCTAGATAAGGGGATATTAAAGTTAACAAAAAGCATGTAGTTTAACTTTTAAACCCAGGATAAAAAATTAGTGCCAAAGCATGGAAAGTCTGGTTTTTTCCCAATGAAAATGAATAGACTGAATTACTGAGACAATAAAGATGGAGTCCCACGGTGGTATTGTACACAGCTTTGCTTTTCTTATTGAAGAAAGCTCAGAAGTAATTGACAAAGTAAAATGAATCACACCCTAAATTCCAGCCAGCTTCTCTCAGCATATAGTCAATAAAGAGAAACAGGCAATTCAGAAAATTATTTGTTCCCTCTATCTTTGATACCCATTTCAGCATAGAGGAACTGGTCCCTCAGAAGAAGGAAGGGATACTGTCTTGTATGTGCAGCTATTGAAAGCTTAGCTTTCAAGTTAATTCCACTCTAACTAGCCTATCCAACCTGTTTTTGTTACTGGAAACAAATGAAAATGCAGTCAGTATTTGCAAATGTAAAGTTCTGCAGAAATATAAGTAATTCTGCTATATTTCACCCTCCTCCACAGAGCAGCAAAGAAGATTTTTCAATTTACCCACTAAGAACAAAGAGCTGGTTTGGCTCTGTGGTTCTTGGAAACCACCTTTGCTCTGCTATTTCCTGTTATTTTCTCAAGCTGTGTATTTCAGATGTGAATGGGGACATACTCAAAATCTCTTTATGTTTGTAGTGGTATGCCATGATTCCTTGGACAGATGTAGATAGGTGTTATTTGCCAGTAAAAGGGGAATGGAAAGCGAAAGCATGACAGAAAGTTTTCTCATTTTAGTCTGAGGATTTGATGCTTACTGCCAACACACCACGGTTAACAGCCTTCCCCCATTCTGACCTTGCCCGACATGTTCAGCAGAGGCTGCATGCTAAATCTCATTTCCTAAGACTTTCAGCACTTTGCATGATTGTTGCTCCTTTCATTCCGAGACACGCTTTACACGGCCGCACAGTGAGACAGTCCGTGCTCGCCTTTGTAGCGTTGGCAGTGGTGCTTAGCAGCTCCTTTCACACAGCTTTGCTGCAGTCTGACATTGGGAAGTTGTTTGCAGGCCAGACGGTGCTGCGGAAGCAGACACTTTTGAACAAAATTTCTGGCTGCGTTAACAGATTATTAAATTTAAAGACAAGGCATTGCCACTGTGTTAATTTGAATGATTGTGGTGCTTCAGTGTATGCTACTGTTTGTTGACATATGTAATTTATAGAATCTGGTTTTTGTGTCTTGGGAGGGGAATGTATCACTGCAGTGATCTCACACCTCACCTACATTGGTGGCCTTATTTCAAACCTTTTTGGATGCCAGATTGAATCAAGTGCTTTCAGAATCTGTGGATGACCTGGCAGAAACCGAATGATTGTCCTTAAAACCATTTGTACTTTCTGTTTTGTGACCTTGGCAGATCAGTGATTGGGAAAGTTGTTCACATGCCATCTGCACCTGCTAGCTTTGCCATGCAGCAATAGGTCATTTCCTTTCCAAACATGACTGGCTTCTGATACCAGTGGGAAATTGGCAGCTTCTATATGAAAGCAGTAGATTCCAGTTTCCTCTTTTGGCTTTTCACTGAGATAGGAAAGGAGTTGTTATTGTTATGGTCCCACTGCTCTGTGTCAGAGCTCTCTTCCCCACATAACTGCTTTTTCAGTCATTCACAAACAGTTTGTCAATAGTATATGGCATCATATCTTGTATTGTGTATTAGATTGCCCTGAGATCATTTTTTCCCAATATCACAGGCTTAATTCTAAACAGAACTGCACAACCTACAGTGAAAACATTCCCCTCTTCTTTTGCCTCCTGGTCTTTCTTCCTCATTTCTGTGAAAGAATAAGAGTGCAGAATAAAGTGGCTATCTGGTGGTAGGGCTTAAGAAACAACATAGTGGAATTGAAGTGTACTTTTCTCCCTATTTCTTTGTCATATCAAAAAGATGAGGTGAAGTGGCATTCATTGTTCTTTCAGTCCTCTTCTCCAGAAATGATGGAAAGCTGTTGCGACTTCTTCTTTGTAAGGGGTATTTAAATCAGCAGGCAGGGAATCAGTGATGTTGGGCAGGAGGCAGACAGTTGCCTCATTTCCAGCCTGAAGTATCACCTTTGCAGAGAACTGCAAAGGAGCTATGCTGCTGACAGCGAAGTGGTGAATTTTGTTTCCTGTCTTAACAGCATAAAGGAGCTGCATTGGCTTTACAAGTGATTCAAAGATTTTGCTTTCCCTGAAAGTTAGGTTAAATTGTTTGTTGTATCCAATGTGTATCTTTATTAGCATGCACTGTCTTTTTCTTCCTGTCAGTTAGTGGAAATGGAGATAGAATCATGTGGTTTTGTCTGTGTTACCATGTAGTGTTATTAATGAAACAGGTAATCCTATTTGTCTTAAAATCAAGGCAAATATCTCTTGTGTTCTGTCCATCTGTTCCAGACACCAACAGCATGCTCATCACCATGGTATTGGAACAGTCTGGTACACAAATAGCAATCAGTAGTTAGTAATGTAATATTATTCCTTGGTCCATAAAGCTAATACTGGCAGAGATACTAGACATCACACACCGTGAGATAGTTTCTCAGCTGATATACTTTGTTCTGCCAGAATATGATAATATTCTGTATAAAAATCAGTAAAAGGAAGCACTTTTTATTATTTCATGCAAGCAGCATAAATTGCCAGTATAACATATATCAAAATTTTCTCTTTATACCCAGTAATTTACAATCCATTGCTATCTTATTGTAGAACAGCATTCTTTAGAAAACAAAAGGGGTTTTTGTATATGCATCAGATCAAATCAAACCACTGAAAGTTCCCTTTTCCCCTCCTCTCTCCCCCAGCTGTTCATATAGACAACTCCTGTTGATACAGGAGTGGCTTTTTACATGGGGAAGGGGATTTATCTCAAACTTGAACTAGATGAGTTAAAGTTCATTCAGCATGAGATCTTCTGTAGTGTTGGAGGGGTGGCATGTGATTGCAGCCCGCCAGGAAACTGTAAGTCACTCTTTCCACACGCACTAAAGCAGCTGCTTCAATACCTTTTGAAAAGAGTAAAACTTGTTCTCTGCTTTTCTAGCCTGTGGAAGGAACATGGACCTTTCAGACCAACTTTTTTCAGGACTTAGCTTACCAGGGAAGCAGACTGCAGTCCCCCAAAAGACCCTGAACACCCTACAAAATTTGTCCTTACTCCCCTTCATACAACTCATTTACACATGTTCAAAAGGCCTCCTTTTTGTTTCTTCACTTTTCCTGTGATACAATGTAAAGATTTTGTTTTGGAGTTGAACAGCCATACTTTTAAAATCTCTCATATTTAAATTGCTGGTTAAAATGTGTAGATTCCTCTCAGGTGGCATATTTGTGCTGATCTGGTTAAACAAATAGCCCATCTATGTATAATTTTTCTTCCCTTCTTAATCAGAATGTATTCCTGGGAGACCTATTTTGCAAGCTTGTCTACAGAGACTTCTATACAGAAGCAAGACGGAGCCTTTTCAGATTGCAGCTTCACAGTTGCCATGTTATAACTATGAAACAAAAGTGAAACCGAGGCATTATAGTTTCTTGGTTTTATATATGACAACTTTTACTTGCTTTAGATGGCAAACTGCTGCTAAACTAGCATTTCTGTAAACAGTACAGTGTCCATACAAGTGCTCCTGTAATGAAAGGGAACGTCTTTATCTGAGCTGGTTGTGATTATGTCGGTAGGCACAAGCAGATTGCATCAGCCATTATTACTCTCAGTGAACATGAAACTTACTGGTTGTGATATTGGTTCAGTCTCCATTTTTATGTCAATAACTTCTTTAAAAAAAAAGTTAACTACAATAATTAAGCTTCACAATAAACGAATTAAAAATGTAAATGGATTATTAAGAACACTGTTGCCAAATGGTCTGTATATGTGTGGAGCCTAAGTGAAATGGATGGAAAGGCCAACAGGAATCTTGTTATAAAAATGGAGGATCACTCACTCCCTACAGTTCAGCTCTACCTTGAACACTTAGCTTTTGGCTCGACTGTGGGAAAGAGTCTAAAGTACTGGGTGACTTTCATACATGTCTAGATACAGGGAAGGGCAAAGTGCAGCATTTTTATCCTGTCATTCCCTTTTATCAATCTCAGTTATTAAGCAAGTGGTGGATATTAAGATCAACCCTGCCTTAAACATTTAATAGACATTTCTTATTAGACAAACTACATGCATCCCGTTATATTTCTTTCAGGGCCTGTCTCATTGGATGCATGCCAGACTGTCCTCCAGGATATAGTCCAGCGAGTAGGAGAAGAAATGTGTTTGAACTTTGCATAATTGCAATGAACATAAAGGTATAGTTGGAACTTTCTTGGAACACTCTCTTCTGTCTTGCTATCATAGGCCAATATCTTGGTTCTTTGCAGTCAATTGCTTTGGAGCAATGTCATTGAGAAGAATGAGTCACTTCTGGCTCAGTTTAATGGGTTTATTGGGACTGAAAAAGCTATAGCTGGACTAAATGCCATATGCATTGTTAATTTTATGTAGCTCTCGCTATCACGTACAGAGCCTGCCCACAAAGAGAAAATGAAGATGCATCGCTTCAGCTTTTATAAGAAAGATCTGTAACAGGTTTTGTCGTATCCATGAATAGAAAGTGGTTACAGATGTTGTTAGCTTTCTCTGCTCCCGTGGTTGCAATGTACCGTGGTTGCAACATTACATTACAACTGTGCCACTGCACAGTTTCCCCTTATCCTCTTAATTTTAGATAAGCTGCATCCTCCTCAGTAATCTTTCAGGTTTATGACATGGAGCATAAAATATAACCACTGAAATAGGGTGGATGATTATTTTGCACAATTTTGAATGACTACTCAAAGTAGGATTTGTGGGAGAGTAAGGCGTCATAGTTTTGTAGAACTGTGTGCCTCCCAAAATAGATGCTCTGAGTGGGGTGGTCATTCAATTTTCCAAGTGTTGGGCATACTCTAGGAAAGATCAGGTGGACTGTTTTGAATTAATGAGGGAGGCTGGGGTCCCTGATGTTGTTAATTATGTGTTGATGGAAAGCACAGTTGTCCATTGCGCTTTCTGAACTGTTCTAATATGAACAAAAAGCAATGAAGAATCATCACAGCAGAAGCTGTCACCCTTGTTCCCATGTGCGCTATACCTCTTCCACGAGGATCTCTTGTGGATACCAAATAGGAAAGCAAATGTAGTTGTCCTGATTATTTTTTTTCTTCAAGTGCTATCTCCTGCCCCACCCCACTTTTTGGTGCTTTTGATTTAAATATGATATTACTATGTCTTTTGAACCATGAATTTTAGCAGATTTTCTATTTGGACATAAAACCCCAGCTATGGAATTAATATTACATGGGGCAATATTGTGTTAGATAACAGCCGAATTTGAGTAGTTAATCTCATGTATTCACAATGTGACCTTTTTTTTCACAGTACAAAAAGAATCTCATTAGTTCATGAACATAGGCAATGCATGCAGTGTGTAGGGAGTGATTGCATTTAACTATGAATTACTTGATCTTTAAGTAGTTCTTTTTTTTTATGGTAAAAGGAGCAAATAATTTCAGTACCCTATCTTGAATAACATTCTTTGTAATTATTTTTCACCACAATAGCCAGTGGAATGTAAATAGGTTTTTTTAATTTCTCAGTGGTTAATTTAGAGCTCCTGAAATTATATATCTATTCTCTCTCCTTTTGTTTGCTTTTAGGGAGAAACCAGAGCTGCTTCGTCCATACTGTGGTTGGTCTCAGGAAAAGACTTGCATTGATGAATTCATGCAACAACCCTCCCAGCCATGGAAGAATACATCTCACAAGAAAATCTATAGGTGACTAATAGGCCAGATTGGTCATCCCTCACGCACAGTGGTAAGCAGTCTTTTAAGATCTGGGAGAAACGTTTTGGTATACCTGGAAATCAGGCTACATCTAAGTTAAATTAAATTAAGCATCTAAATAAAGAATTTGGAATTTAACATGGTATGCCTTTTGAACAAGGACAAAAAAGAAAAAATAATTTCCGCTGTGGATATTTTAGTCTTGAATCATGCTTTTCCATCACATTTCAGCAATGTGTCCTGTATCTCAATACCTTTGCTTTCATGTTTGTTCGTTTTTCAAGTTTGTCAGTCATTGCACAGTCATTTAGAATCAACTTAGCACCCTTCCATTGTGCTGAGTGGTGCCACTGAATAATGATTGCAGGATTAGCCTGCTACTAATTAAATGTTGCTGCCTCTTAGCTTGAAAACAAAACACCTCTATGGAATTTAAGAGCTCCTTGCTTTATTTAGGTTATGTGTCTAAATAGTATGGATAGGTGTACTGGGTCAGTGCTAACACAGTGCAATCTTAAAAAAAGAAATTTTAAAAAGAAAAAAGAAAAGAGAAAGTGAGGGAATAAGAAGAGAGCAAGAAAGTGAGAGAAGGAGAACAAATTCACCCAGTCATTAAACTTCAAATTGCATGGAAAATTTTCCACACTTAGCTGAATTTTGAGTGTAATTTCCTAATCCTGCCTTTCTACAATCCAGGTAAAGGGTTCATGTCTGTACTCATTTTCACTCACAGATGGGTCTTCAAAATTTGCAGGTGATAAGTTGTGTAAAATAGGATGTATTGTCTATTTGTTGAAGCCTATAGGTGTACCTATTTCAGTAAAGCAGAAACTAGGTTCCTTACTGTTCATGGACTAAAGGAGCCATTGAATGCTTGCTTCTCATAACGGCTTTACTACTATGCAGAGTTTTACCACTTGAATTCACTGATTAATGTCTTAAGCAGAATGAAGCCTTTATTAATTTTATTTTTTCCAAATCTGCTACCAAAAATCACAGCATTTCACTGTTCAAAGACAGTTCTTTGTTTCTTCAAAGACTTTATTAAACTGATCTGTACCATCCTTCTCACAGGACTGTAGCTGTGTACCCTCCTATGAGACAAATTATGAGCTTCTGTCTGAAATAATAGGGATGATACCTACTCCTGAACTGACATGTGAAGGATTTTAAGTAAAGGTTACCGATGACAGGCCTGTAAGCTAGCCTCAGTTAGTTCTGTCTGTCCTGTGTTAGGATGAAGATGAAGGCGTTTGACTCTCTTAACAGGTTCAGAGCCTGAGCTTTTTTCCTTGAGCTTTTGCTACATTTAAGGATTCATGCTGAATAACAATAATAAAAGATTAATCCCATCTGGTTTTCTGTTGTTTGTTAGTTTAATTTAGTGTATGACTACTCAAAGTTTAGTCTGCCAGCCAAGGAAGGTATGCAATTATCAACGCTACTGATAGGATAGACCAATTATGTAAGCTTATTTTCAGATCTCCCCAAATCCCACAATATTTAACAAAGTAAAACTCTTGAGTTGAAATGCACCTGTTTACAGAAAGACACAGCACCAAATAGAGGTTTCATTTAGAGCTTTGGGTAGACTAAATGGCCTCATTGACTGATTCATTGCCTGTTGCCATTTTTAGGCATGAAATATAGCAGGAAACTGAAAAGTATGGACAAGAAAAACACAGTGTTGTAAGAAAGACTTTTGTGCTTAGAACGCTGCAGAGGCTCAAGCACTGAAAAGATCAGTATGTGCTGTGTCTTGGGTGTCTAGTTAGTGCTGCATCTTTGAGCTGCAACAGTATTTCTCAAACTGTCCTTAGCAGGACTCCAGATTAATCCCATGTGGGGAGAGGAAAGTGCCCATGGGGCTTGGCAGAAGTTGCTTGTCCTTTCCTCTTGAAGATATGCATTTGTTCCTGGGTAGTCTGGGAGGTGGCTCCTCCTTTCTCTCTGCATTTGTTGCCACCGTTGAAAACAGATAATTCCAAAAGACAGTCTAATATGCAATTGCAGACCCAAATGTCACTGTATAGGGTTGAGACCCTCTTCTGACACACAGCTAAATCGTACATGCACATGCAAGAGGTTTCACAGGCCCCCCCAAACCAAGTTAAATGGAGCTTACAAGGGATGAGTAGGGAGAGAACAAAATGCCAAAGGGCAAGAAAGATGAAAAAGCACAAAGAACAGTGAGAAAGGAATTAAAAATGTAGAATCATGGAAAGTGTAAAATGGTATCATTGATGTCAGGCTGTGAAACAAGGGGGGCATTCTGTTATTGAATCACGTTGCAGGCCCCCATAAGTGTGCAACATATAAAGTATGGAAGATGCTGTGCAAGGCAGGTGTGTAAAAAGGATGAGCAAACAGAGGAGGATCGTGAACAAAGAAAAATTGAGAAGAAAGTTTCTGAAAAAGGAAGAGGTCAGAAGAGAGAATAATGGCACAAAAGCTGGTATTGAAGAAAAAAGGTGAGGCAGTAGAAGGAAAGATGAAAGAAAGTACAGCCACTGATTTGATTTGCTGTTTTTCATTAGAAATTTATCATTTTGCCACTTCTGGGTGCCATACACACATATAAGAAAATACAAGCTTTTCAGCTTAACAGGGTGAAACTCCCTTCCAGAACCCTGGCATCAAAACCACCTGCAAAACCCAATAAAAAAACCTTCAGTATTAAATCAATGTCAGTATTAAACAACATCCTGTGCCAAGCAGGGAGATGCCAGCCCAGCTGGATGAATACATGCCAGAGCACTTAGATGATAACTGGTAAGATGAATCAAATTCTTAAGCAAATAGATACCTAGGCAAAGAGCAGAGCGACCAAATTCCATGGAGCACTACCCTGATATCTCCACTGAGTTGCAAAATATATGAGTCAGAGGTAGAAGACAGCCCTTGGCAGCATCTGTGGAGAGTACTATGATCCCCACTTAAGTAAACCAGTGTGTTCTTACTTCCTGATGTTTCTGGGCCCTTTTCAGGCGTGCTTTCTAGCAGTACTCTGCCCCAATGTCTATGTGGCTGTCAACCAAGGTCTGCATCAATAAGAAAGGGTTCGTTTACTAGAAGGGAATGGGTGCTGCAAGCAGGACATCAGGTGCTCAGGAGACAGCAACCCTCAGAGTCCAACCTCCTGTGGCAGAGTTGTGGTCCAGAGTCTGAGCTGCCATTATAAAAACAACAAGCAGGCCGGATCCTCAGCTGGCATAGAGCCACCGAAGCTCAGCATATTAGCTTGAGCTCTGTCTTCTTTATCTCTTGTGGCACTGAAAATTTAAAAGATCCCCAGGATATAACAGATGAAGTGCACTGAATTCACCAGCAACCTTAACTAAAAGCCTAGGCTGCTTAATTTATCCTTGGAACCATTTTACCATTGAGCTTTTTTTACCTTTCTTGTGGGTGCTGTCATAAATGGCCTGTGGGAACAAGTGGAATTGCCATTTCTGGATGTTTTCAAGAATATCACTATTGGGATTGAAATAAATGGAACTGAAGCAGAGGAACTGACTAGATCATCTCTTGGCGTCTCTTCCAACCTATTTTTTTTTCTATGATTTTAGCAAATGCATTCAGTTACTCTCCTAAGTTTGCAGTGTTACACTGCTTCCACTAGGCTTGTGTAACAAAAGCCCCAACTACCAACCCCTCTGCTTCCTCCATGGCTACTCATGCAATACAAAATGCGGTATTGGCAGTTTTGCAGAAGGTTGGGAAATCAAGATCTGAACCGTGGTGACATGTAAAGTAAAAAGTAAAGAAAGATATCGAAGTTAATAAGTAGCCAGCTTATTACAGTGTTTCATGTCCTGCTCAAAATAATATTCTACTTCAAATTTGGGTGACAGTTGCCACAAAAACTCCACGTGCTCACAACAGTACTGAAGTAAACTGGGCCTGGATTCTGAAGAAAGGAGCCAGAACAAGGTGCTAGATCTCCTTCCAGGAGTTTCCCAAAAGAGATTTAGCTCACCAGAGTTGGACATCTGCTCTCCAAGCATCCTATTATCCCTTCACATCCACCAAGTGCTGTTGACACTTCACCCTGCCTGTATCTGCTTGGCTTCTGCCTGTGATTGGAACCAACATGAAACCTCTGGCTCCATTCCCCTCATAGAATCATAGGATCATTTAGGTTGGAAAAGACCTTTAAGATCATCAAGTCCAACTGTTAACCTAGCACTGCCATCCCACCACTAAACCCTGTCCCTAAGCACCCATCTACCCGTCTTTTAAATACCTCCACGGATGGTGACTCGACCACTTCCCTGGGCAGCCCGTTCCAATGCTTGACAACCTTTTCTGTGAAGGAATTTTTCCTAATGTCCAATCCAAACCTCCCCTGGCACAACTTGAGGCTATTTCCTCTTGACCTATTGCCCGTTACCTGGGAGAAGAGACCAATACCCACCTCGCTACAGCCTCCTGTCAGGCAGTTGTAGAGGGCGATAAGATAGAATCATAGAATCATAGAATCACCTCAGTTGGAAAAGACCTTTAAGATCATCAAGTCCAACCGTTAACCTAGCACTGCCATCCCACCACTAAACCATGTCCTTAAGCACCTCATCTATCCATCTTTTAAATACCCCCAGGGATGAGGACTCCACCACCTCCCTGGGCAGCCCATTCCAGAGCCTGACAACCCTCTCGGTGAAGAAGTTTTTCCTAATGTCTAGCCTAAACCTGCCCTGGCGCAGCTTCAAGCCATTCCCCCTCGTCCTATCGTCTGTTACCAGGGAGAAGAGGCCGACCCCCACCTCACTACAGCCTCCTTTCAGGTAGTTGTAGAGGGCGATCAGGTCTCCCCTCAGCCTCCTCTTCTCCAGACTAAACAACCCCAGTTCCCTCAGCCGCTCCTCGTATGACTTGTGTTCCAGACCCCTCACCAGCTTGGTTGCTCTCCTCTGGACCTGTTCCAGCAAGGCAACATCTTTCTTGTAGTGAGGGGCCCAAAACTGAACACAGTATTCGAGGTGCGGCCTCACCAGCACTGAGTACAGGGGCACGATCGCTTCCCTACTCCTGCTGGCCACACTATTCCTGATACAAGCCAGGATGCCATTGGCCTTCTTGGCCACCTGGCCACACTGCTGGCTCATATTCAGCCAGCTGTCAACCAGTACCCCCAGGTCTTTTTCCACCAGGCAGCTTTCCAGCCGCTCTTCCCCAAGCCTGTAGCACTGCATGGGGTTGTTGTGACCAAAGTGCAGGACCCGGCACTTGGCGTTGTTGAACCTCATACAATTGGCCTCGGCCCATCGATCCAGCCTGTCCAGGTCCCTCTGCAGAGCCCTCCTCCCCTCCAGCAGATCAACACTCCCACCCAGTTTGGTGTCATCTGCAAATTTACTGAGGGCACACTCAATCCCCTCATCCAGGTCATTGATAAAGATATTAAACAAGACCGGCCCTAATACTGAGCCCTGGGGGACACCGCTTGTGACCAGCCGCCAACTGGATTTAGCTCCATTCACCATGACTCTCTGGGCTCGGCCATCCAGCCAGTTTTTAACCCAGAGAAGAGTACATCCATCTAGGCCATGAACTGCTAGCTTCTCCAGGAGAATGCTATGGGAGACTGTGTCAAAGGCTTTGCTGAAGTCCAGGTAGATAACATCCACAGCCTTTCCCTCATCTACCACGTGGGTCACCTGGTCATAGAAGGAAATCAGGTTGGTTAGGCAAGACCTGCCTTTCGTGAACCCATGCTGACTGGGCCTGATCCCCTGATTGTTCTCCATGTGCCTGGTGAGCACCCTCAGGATGAGCCTCTCCATAATCTTCCCCGGTACCGAGGTCAGGCTGACTGGTCTGTAGTTCCCCGGATCCTCCTTCCGGCCCTTCTTGAAGATAGGCGTCACATTTGCCAACCTCCAGTCATCTGGGACCTCCCCTGTTCTCCAGGACTGCTGATAAATGATAGAGAGTGGCTTGGCAAGCTCCTCTGCCAACTCCTTCAGCACTCTTGGGTGGATCCCATCCGGCCCCACAGACTTGTGGATGTCCAGGTGGCATAGCAGGTCAAAGACTGCTTCCTCCTGGATTATGGGGGGTTTATTCCACTCTCTGTCCCCATCTTCCAGCTCAGGAGGCTGGGTACCCTGGGGATAACTTGTCAGGCCATTAAAGACCGAGGCAAAGAAGGCGTTGAGTATCTCAGCCTTTTCCTCGTCTTTAGTGGCAATGTTCCCCCTTGCATCCACTAGTGGATGGAGGTTCTCCCTGGCTCTCCTTTTGCTGTTAACATATTTATAAAAACTTTTCTTATTATCCCTTACAACAGTGGCCAGGTTAAATTCCAGCTGGGCTTTTGCCTTTCTAATCTCCTCTCTGCATGACCTGACAAGATCCCTGTACTCTTCTTGGGTTGCCTGCCCCTTCTTCCGGAGCTGGTAAGCTCTTCTTTTTTCCCTTAGTCACAGTAGTAGACCTCTGTCCAGCCAGGCCGGTCGTCTTCCCTGCTGATTTGTCTTATGGCACATGGGGACAGCCTGCTCCTGTGCCTTTAAGACTTCTTCCTTGAAAAACACCCAGCCTTCCTGGACCCCTTTGCCCTTCAGGACTATCTCCCAAGGGACTCTCCCAACCAGCGTTCTGAGCAGGTCAAAGTCTGCCCTCCGGAAATCCATGGTGGTGGTCTTGCTGACCCCCTTCCTTACCTCACCAAAGATCGAAAACTCTACCATTTCATGATCACTAAGGCCTAGATGATTTCCGACCACCACCTCTCCCACCAGTCCTTCTCTGTTAGTGAACAGGAGGTCAAGCAGGGCACCTCCCCTGGTAGGCTCACTTACCAGCTGTGTCAAGAAGTTATCTTCCACACACTGCAGGAACCTTCTGGACTGCTTCCTTTCTGCTGTATTGTATTTCCAGCAGATGTCTGGGAAGTTGAAGTCCCCCACGAGAACAAGAGCTGGTGACTGAGAGACTCCTGCCAGCCACTTGTAGAATTCTTCGTCAACATCCTCATCCTGGTCGGGTGGTCTGTAACAGACTCCCAACAGGATATCTTTTCTGTTGGCCTGCCCCCTCATCCTCACCCATAAGCATTCTGCCTCACCACAAGTGTCAAGCTCTGTACAATCTAAACACTCCCTAACATACAGAGCCACCCCGCCGCCTCTCCTTCCTTGCCTGTCCCTTCTGAAGAGTTTGTAGCCATCCATCGCAGCACTCCAGTCATGGGAGGCATCCCACCATGTTTCTGTGATGGCGACTACATCGTAACCAACCTGCCTTACAATGGCTTCCAGCTCCTCCCGTTTGTTGCCCATGCTGCGTGCATTAGTGTAGATGCATTTGAGCTGGGCTGTTGGTTTCACCCCCAGCAATGGGGTGACACCCCCCCCGGCTCCTCTCTAGTGAGCCTGTTTATATCCCCTCCCCCCTTCAGGCCTCAGGATCTCCCCTCAGCCTCCCTTTTCCAGACTAAACAACCCCAGGTTCCTCAGCCGCTCCTCCTAAGACTTGTGCTCCAGATCCTTCACCAGCTTCGTTGCTCTCCTCTGGATATATTCCAGCAATGCAACATCTTTCTGGACCCTCACTGTAGGATGTGAAAGCACAGGCCATACGAGGCAAAAAGAAGAGGTAGAGCCGTACATCAGCTGTTTCCTGGTGATTTACAGACCGGTAAGATCCATTACACCACCTGGTTACCTCCCTCCTGTAAGAAGCAATGTGTGATAGCGGACCAGCTCTTTTAAACAGCTCCAGAATACCGTTTTCCTCTCTGCTTCTGTCTTTCTGACATCAGATTAAAACCTGAGTATGGGTTCATTTGTTCTGTCCCTCCTAGTGGTGCCACAGGTCCATCAGCAACTTACTTCTCCTTTGCCCTTTACTTCCTAAATCAAAAATTAATAAGGAGAAGAGTTTTCTAACACCACTTTAGGTGTGCTGCCAGCACATCAGAAATGGACCGGTTATATTGTCAGAAAAATACTGGTAGCTGACAAGTCCTGCAGAGAGATTAAATGCATGGGAGGACTGTGAGCAATATGAGAGAGACATGCTGCTATCGATAAGCTAAAATCAGTGTTTGCTCCCCAGCACTCTCAGTATCAGAAGAGTCAGTTGCAATGTCTCAGCTCGCTGTTGTGCATTCCTGGTACCTGACCTTCTCCGCGTGGCTGTTGTGCATCTATTAGCCTGTGAGCTTCCCACTACATGGATCGGACACTGAGAAGTGGGAGAGGAAAGGAAGAGCAGAGGAACACAAGAGGGGAAATAAATACCTAAATTGTTTTTTCTGATTTTATACATAGGCTAAGGAAAAGGACACTGGCAGGAGCTGAATGATACCTGAACACTGCTGTGCTAATGTGACAGCTTTATGGGGAGGCAGTACTGGGTTCTACTTTTGGTAGAACCCTACCTTTGGTTCAAGAACTGTTACACAGGGGAAAGAAAGATATTTTCAGAGTAAAAACTGTGGTAGAGTGGTAGAGAGCAGACCTGAAGCCTTCCTTTGCCCTGTGACTGTGTAGCGTGGTTATATAGCTAAAAAATATTGACCATTTCATATGAAATAAGGGCAGAAGAGGAAGGTAGATGAATCCCGTGCAGCTCGCTGCTTTCTGCAGGCTGCAATCCACACAGGCAATACCCTCACAGTCCCGCCAACAGTCCTGCGGCAGAGCAGGCATGTGGGCTCGGTACTGCAACACAAAACCTGAGCTCAGGCAGCTGTAACATTCCTCCTCCATCATTTGTGCTGGTTTTCCTCCATCCTCTGCCCTCTTACACCTGCCTGCAGCCACCGCAGCTTGTTTTCTGCCTCCCTCCCATCCTTTGTCCTCCTGTCCCCTCACTTCCCAGAGCCTCCTTTGGCACATGCCTTCTGTGGCCTAGGGAGGAGAGAGACAGGAGCAGGAACCAGGAACCAGCAGAGTTCAACCTCAAAAACACGAGTTAGTAGGTCAGAATACTGTCCTGGGGTGGGCAGGACTGGGGAAGGTGAGTACAGTTCAAGGTAATCTGCGCTCATGGCTTTTCCCAGGCTACTCTGGTAGAGTGCTATAGCCCAAGCCAAAGGAAATTCTGCAGCTGATTTCACTAACAGGATAAAATCAGCCTCTATTGGCACAGGCAGAATGCAGCCCTGCAGGTATATGAATAATGTTTCCCTAACTGGCATCTGATATTGCTCCTTGCATTATGCTCCTATTAGCGGGAGACAAGCAGGGCCTTTCTGACCGTCCAGTGGTTCGTGGTGTTCAAGACAAACTGTGAATACCCACTTAAGGGAGGAGGAGGAACAGGACAGAATGTGATACATGGGTGGTAAATCATCATTCCGATCCCAGCTAGAAACCAGGCAGGGGTCCTGAGCCTGTTCATCCAGTTAAACCAGGTACACGTGCAGACACTCCGCTGCAGATGACATCACAGCAACAGATGACCTCAGCCTGCAACACGGGCAGCAGAAAGCCCTCCCTGCACCCCCCTACCGAGCTGAAGTAGACCCACTTTTTGCACTGCTCTTAAACCCAGCCGGGAGCCATGGGTTGCTACACCTGCCACACTGCCGGTTCAGTCATACAGATTAAATACGCTCTTCTCAGACACGGAAACTATTATTTCTTTGAGACAAAACAGCATCCCACACTCTTATTAACCTGTGCCCTACTTCAGAAGTAAATCTAATTTGCAGCTTTCATAGTTAGCTAGTGCTGGTGTTGCTGTGTCCCCGTGTCTGCTCCAACTTCGCTGGATACATTTATGCAGCACCGTATGTGGCAGAGCCCTATTTACCATGGCCTGCAAGCGTTGTTCCTTACAACAGAATAAGGAAGTGGGGTGGTTGGAGCTTTTTGTTTCACTGGGGAAGAGAAAAGTAAAAGCACAAATGTTAAAAATGTCCCTGCAAAAACATTTTTTGTATTCAGCAGAGAATGATGTGCTGTCTGCTAAACGAAATTTGTCACCTGAGATATTCCTGCACATCTGGTCACCTTCCACAGAGCGTCTCGAGTCGTGCTGTACAAGTGAGGAGAGTTTCAAAGGATTTGCTGGATTTCTGATGGCAAACATCAAACAAAACGGGCATTGTTTCACAAATACACAAAGTAATAGGGAAAAGGAAGCGGAATCTTCAACAATGGCCAGCACAGAAAGCAGTATATACAGTAATTTATGTGGTAGATTTATCTGTGGATTACGTTACCTAACAAGCAATGCACGAAAGCAAAGGAAACCCAAACGCTTTTGTAACCAATGCTCGATATTTTCAATTATAGTCAGCAGAGTCTATTGATTTTTTTTAAGGAATTAAACATAAAACCATGAAGATGCGTGGAGCGCGAGTGACTTTTCATGACCTTATTGTGGGCAGAAAAAAGGACAAGACCGTGCAATTTCAGTTCCTCGGGGGATTCAGTTCTGTTCTGTTGCTGTCCAATGGAAAGATTCCCGCTCCTGTCGGTGATTTTAGCCGTCCCCTGCTGTACCTACATGGCTGGTGACGTGCCGCTTGGTGGAAGTCAGCACGTGAACAGATTAAGGTCTAGTTGGCTGCAGTAACACTTCCCACCTTGCCATAGGAAGACCAAGTCCTACACACACTTCCCTGCACGCAGTATTTCCATGCTCTCGTGGTGCCTTTGTGGATTGTTCCTCCTGTCCTTTGGGCCAGTTGGAAGATAAACTTTGGTCGATGTATTATACTATGCCCTTTGTCATGAAATAACGCCAGATAATATGTGTTCAGCAGGGATTGAAATTCCCGAGCTGATTACAAGGAGTTGTAAGGTTTAGCAGAGCTCAGTGTACGAGCCCAGGGTGACGTACAGCGTTGCAGCGATGCGCTCTTTCTGGTGGTGTTGAAAAGGCTAGGGCTTTGTTAGGAATAAATCCAAAAGCGTAAACAACTAAAAATGCCAGTGATACAACTTGATACTCAGCAAGAATTTGCTTTGAGTGGCTGACCAGAAGATGAGGCTCCTGTAGTCTGAATTCTTCCAGCCGTTACGTTTGTTCCGAGATCCCGTGCGTGTGGCAATCTCTCTCCCTGCCCGTTTCCCAGCAGTAAAATGAGCGTAGATTAATATTTACTGTGCCCAAAGATTGTTATGAAATGTGACTAATTAATTATTGTTAAATGCTTTTGGTAAAAGATGCGATGGCAGCGCCAAAAGGGATTGTTCCTTATTAATGCGTGCGGAGAAAAGCGGTCTTAACTCCTACAGCCGCCCTGTTCCGCTGTAGACGCCGTCGCGCTGCCAGCCGCCCCTGTTGCTCCTGTTTTTATAACAATGCCTCTTTTCACCCCGCACCCGACGCGAAGGTAAATGGCAAAACCGGCAGCCGAGCGGGTTGGCCTCCCCCTCCCCGACTCCCGCGGCCGCGGGCCTGTCCTCGTTTTGGAGGTGAGGCGCTGGTGCCCCTCTCCCGTGCGGGCCGCCTGGCGCCTCCCTCCCAACCGACCCCCTGGCCAGAGGCCTTCGGGGAACAAGTTTAAGCCCGTCGGCGGGGGATGCCGGCGACCCCAGGCGGGGGTCGGGAGCGGAGGAAATGTAACGGACGGGACTCCCTCCCAACCGACCCCCTGGCCAGAGGCCTTCGGGGGGCGGCCGCCGGGGGGCGCCCTGCCCCGCCCCGCCCCGCCCGCCGAGGCCCCGCCCCTCTCCTGCCCGCGCGGTGACTCGTCCCGCCACGTCCCACGGGGCCGAGGGAAGAAAGGCGGGCCCGTGCGCATGCGCTACCGCCGCCGCAGGGGCCGCCGGGAAGGCGAGTCCCCAGGCAGAGGGCGCGGCCGCTCGGCGGCACGGCGCGGCGGCGGCGGCGCGGACTCGCTTTCCCGGCGTGCCCTGCCACCGCCCCCCGGCCATGTAAGCGCTGCTCGGCGAGAGGCCGCCCCGTTTCCTGGTTGGGGTCTGGCAGCCATTTTGGGCTGAGGAGCGAGCGCGGAGGCCGCGGAGCGGGCAGGGCGCCGGCGGAGGGGCAGGCCGAGCCGGGTGAAGGCGGGAGCCGTTGGACGCTTGCATCCGCGGAGCGCCCGCCTCGGCGGCGGGAGGTGCCAGGCCGCGACCGCCCCCCCTCAGAGCGCGCTCGCTGTCCCTCGGGCCGCGGGCCCCACGGACATGTCCAGCATGAATCCCGAATAGTGAGTGCGGGCCGGGGGAGGGCCTCGCCGCGGCCCCGTGCCGGGGGGCCCACGATCGGCAGGTGGGGGGCGGGGGGGAGGTGTGCGGCCGCCGGCGGGCCTGGCGCGGGGGGGGGTGGTGGGAGGGGAGGGCCGGGCCGGGCCTGGCCTGAGCGCCTACGCCGCCCGTCACCCACCCCCGGTCACTGGGGGAGCCGTGCCCCGGAGGCCGCGCGGCTGCGGAGGGCAGGCGTTAGGCCTGCTGGTGCCGTCCCCGGGGGGTTGGGTTACGAGCACCGGTGGAGTGGGGGGGGGCGGGAGCGGGACGACGGCAACTGCGCGGCGGGCCGTGAAAAGTTAATGGTGTCTCTGCTGTAAACCCGGGCCCGGTGATCCGGGTGGCTTCGGCATCCGGCCTCCCTCCCCGGGAGCGCGGTCGTCGGCGAAGTAAGTATGGGCGCAGCTGACGGCGATTTTTCCGGACCTGGAAGACGCGCATGGGAGCCCGGGCTCCCACAAGTGAGGGGGGGAACCAGCTCTTTGTGAAAGCCGATCTTCCTGGCCGGTTGCTGCTGGCAGCTTAGTAGTCAGAGGTCCACCCTTCACTTTAGCTGCAAGTCATGTGTGTGTCACATGGCTCTTGCAAAACACTTCTTGCCTATGTAGATTTTGCAACGCTGTGACTTGATAATGAAATGCTCTTGGGGCTGTCTTGAGCTGAAATAGCACTTGCCTAGAAAACCTGGTGATGGCACAGGTGTATCAGATTTTTTTTTTCAAAGGGTCGTTGTACCTCGTTGTGTGAATATGGCCTTTTCTCTAATTGGTCTGCTCGGGAGTAAGGATGTCTGGGCTCTCTGGCCAATAGTTGCCTGTATCCTGGCAACTGTTAAGAGCAGTGGCTTGCCCACCGGGATGTTGGGGACAATAAACCTTGTTTTGCTCATGGCTTTTTTTGAGTGAATAGAGGAGAGACTTGGAATTAGTTTTAAAAAGCACTTTAAAAACCAGCTGCTGCACTCTCAACACTCTAGTGTTGAAGAGTGTTTTTAGGATTCATTGACTGATGCTGGCTTTGCTGGCACTCCAGTTTGGGATGATGAAGCCACTGTGCCCTCCAGTGTAACTGAAGTGGTTATGGTATTGACATGCATGTGTGTTATGACATGACTGCTCTAGAAACTCATCATCTCTGTTCATGGATGATGCTTCTAATAACTTCAGTCCTCAGAGCATGCTTTTCCACACAGCTGAGGCTACTGACTTGCATGGTCATGGCTTTTGTGCTCTCTGCTTACAGCAGTGTGGTTGCAAGCACTCTGGGCCCATTAAAATCACCTGAAGAGCAAATAAGAGTAGGAGGCAAAGTAGTCATCAGCTAGTGAAAGGGACTTGGTGAAAACTAAAGGGGTGCAGCCAGGAACTCAAGGTATGTCTTGGCAAGCTTGCTTGTGTGGCTTTGGAAGACACCAAAAGAGTAGCTGCAGGTAGTCAGTGGGTGGAAGACCAACAAATTGCTGGTGCCTCTGTGGTTGTAATGACTCTCCGACTCAGATTTGCCTTGCAGACTGGTGGGTTTTGTAGTGAAAAACTGCCTGCAAAGTGTTAGGCCACTAACATGGTGCAGAAACAGGTTGAAGGGGACTTTTTCCTTTTTTGCCTTTCCTGAAGCCTCTTAGCTTTCTAGACTCTGATGCTGAGACTAGTTGCCTGCAATGAGATACTGAATGCTGGCTATGAAGAGGGAGAAGATGTTTTGAGGGAGACTAATTCTCAGTGAAGTGTGCTTGTTCCTGGTGGTGATGATGGCTGAGTTCTTGAGAGTGAAACAAAGAGGAAAAGCTGTACTTTAAGATTAATCTGTAGTGTTAATTTGCCACTTCCTGACAGGGTTGTGGCTGCAGTATGAGGATAGGAGATGGGAAGGGTGTGGTGAGATGGACAGAAAATATCTGTCACTGTAATGTGTATACTTGGACCAATGTTAAACCAGGAATAAGACTTATGGGATTATGACATTATTCCTTCTAGGTACCTGTAACAGATAGAGGTACAGATCTCCACTTGTCCTTTTAGAAAGTGCCTTGCCCATAGTGTAACACATTCTCACTTCCTTATCACAGCTTCAGATCAGGCTGTAGCCCCAAATCCTCTCTCCTGGGTGTACCAGAACTCTCCAAGGTCAGTGGGATAGCTAGTTAAAGTGTATTAATAAAAAGACCTGCCTCCTTCAATTTTCCTATTAAAGTTATAGGATTAGAAACTTCTGGTGCAAGGGTTTGAAGGGGGGTGTGCGTGCTTTTGAGAGTTTCCTTGAAACTTCGGGACTGTGGGACAGCCTAGTGGACTAGTTAGTGTGCTTTTTCATTTGCGTGAAGGAGCTGAAGAGGGATGAGGTATTAGTCCTAGTGTTTGGAAGCTAAATTCTCAAAATGCCTGCCCACCTAGCACTGGGATTTATTCCTTCTGTCTTCCTCCCCCACTTACAGTGTTTAAATGAGCAAAATGTCAATATTGACTCTGTTGTGACTAGATCATGTCAGGTTCGGCATTTCCTACCCCTGTTGCAACTTGCATGTAGTAGGCTGACTAGCATAAACACACTATCTAACAGCCAAGTGATATTGGGAATTAATCTTGATCAATGCTCTGTAGCATCTGAATCTTGTTCTAGATACCTTCTTCAAGGGGAGATGAGTAAATCTGGTGTTTTGACATTCTTCAGAACTGTTAGAGAATACCTGTGTGCGGGTTTTCAGTCTTGTGTGATGGTGTTCAGTAGATGAAAATTGATTGATGGCTTCTTGGTTGCTGGAATCATCTGAAATTGTTGGTGTCCTACCCTTTCTAAACAGCAATCTGTGATGCAAAATAGCATCATGTCTTCTGTTTACTTACACAAGCAGCATGTAATCAGAGTGACAGTTGTGTTTCTCTTCAAAATTTCTGGGTGATAGAACAAAGAGTGAGGATTTGAGGCTGCTGTGAGTATCTTTTTACAGTAAACTTTGCAGCTGACATCAGTGATTAAAGCAGATTCCAGCAGTTCCTTGTTGGAGGCTGATGCCTACCTAGTCTTGTCTGTTTTGGCATAAAACCTTCCTGGCACTTAAAAAATCCCCGCATATAAACGAAAGTATCTTGAGGCCCACAGGCCCCTTGATCCACACAGCTTTGGCCAGGTCTGTGTGCAGCTTGACTTCCGGTCTTCTGCTAAACTTGCTGCCTATTGCATGGAAAACACATGTAACAGGAGGAGGATGCTCTCTGCTCAAAAATTTCAGGGTTGTTTTGGAGGTGCCTTTTTTGCAATTAAACTTTGCGTATCTATTCTTTATCTCTTTGGCAAGAGGAAGTTGCCATATCCTCTTCCTGATGGGGAGGATTTGAAAGCCTCACTCTTACTGACAAGTACCTACCTGCCTTGCTGCACATATTCCTCCAGTGTGTGCTCTCTTACGGGTGCCAAGTATGACTCGCTTACATAAATGGTGAGAAATAGTTGAATGATAAATCTGAATTCACACTATCTCCAAGTAGCATTGAGATGGCTGTGCTGCATAGCTCAGCCTGTTTTATGAAGGCTCCCTAAACTGGAGGAGCTGATGAGTTAAGTCTTCAGGTTTGAAGAGCAGAATTCAGTGGCTTCAGAAATGGTGGTGTGGCTCTTCAGGAGCAAATACCAAAATTAACCTGTGTGGCTTGTTGGACACACTGCTACAGTTGAACCTGTTAATGCAAATATTCTGTCAGTGTAGTTCAGTCTAGAAATAGTTTTCTGCAAATTTTTGTAGCTTGCTTTCATTTTTATTTGATTTAAACTGTTCCTGTACACTGAGAGCCATCTCCAGCATCACACTGTGTGACAGCCTGCATCTGTGGTTCTCAAGGCACCCGCTGTATTTTAGAAGGTCCTGAAGCAACTGTACTTAAAAAGGCACTATATCATTGGAATATGGAATTATTTTAATTTTTTAAAACCAAAATAGCAAGATTCTATTTAAATTATCTCTGATGCAGGCCTAAGTGTCAGTCTCACTTCTCTGGCAAATTCGGGTTTTGTGACACAACACACATTTCTAAGGTCAGAGACAGAGCTAACTCAGTCAAGGCTGTTTCCAGCCGTGCTGCAGCCTGACTGGCACTGGCCTTGGTTTTGGTGAGAGTGAGGTGGGTGGCTTAAGTCACCGTACGATCCTGTGGTTGTCACTTGCTTTGGAAACACTGAAGCCCAAAGTGAGCGAAGGTCTTAATAGCAAAGATGTCAAAACCAGCATTTAAGGCTCCTGGGTTCTTGTTGCTTTAACAGTAGCACTGTGTATAAACCATTATCATTCTTGTTTGCTTCTGAACAGTGAAAGATTTAATAGCAGGGCAGATCTGGTTGGGAGCTGCTCCTAGTGCCAAGAGTGACAGAGGAAGATAAGTTACTTGATGTTTGGGGGCTGGGGGACCTGAATTCCCCTTGGAAGCAAGGGGCGGCTCTTAAATGAAGCTTCCAGACTTGTAGCTGAAGCCTTACCTGCACTGGGAAGGAATTAATTTTTTTCCACTCATTTAGTGAAGACAATATAGCGGTAATATTCATGTTACCATTCTTAAGGGGATTATAATATGCTGCAAGCTCTAATACTTTCAAGTGTATTAGTGCTTACTGTAAGTAATAATTTAACTTCAGTATTGCTGAAAACTCTGGTTTTGCAGAGAACTGAACAACCAAAACTTCCTGCTGAAGTAGGAAGGAGCTGTTTGAAGGCTCAGGCAATTGTGGCTTTGGCTTATGTATAATCCTGGGGAAGGTGGAATAGGTTGAACAGTGGACCAGGTCTCTGAGCTGTTGCACCTTACCTTGCTCTCCAGATTACATTGAGTTTCTCTGCTGTGCTCAGGGAACTAAATTATTGGCAGGATAAGATGTTTTAAATGCTGCTTGCTACAGTTTCTGTCCAGTAGCCCTTTGGTTCCTGGGTGATGGTGGTGGTCAAGAGGCAGCAGAGCTGGGTGTTGGGTCCATACAGTCCTGCTTCAGTCATAACTAGGCTTAAAGCATGTTTCTTGTGATAAACCACAACTGTGCATCCTCAGCCACTGGCTTGCCAGTGTGGCTGTGGTGGAGTTTCTGCAAGTGGAGCCACAGGACACCTGGAACTGGTGGGTTTTTTTGAAGTGCCCAGGAAGGCAGTGCTCAGGACCGACTCCAAGGTGTGAGGAGGGACTTTGGGGTCCCCTTATGGGCAGGCCCAATCTTAAAGATACATGTATTTTGTCCGTGATCACAAGTGTAATAGTGTGAGCAGAAATAATGCTTCTGGTCAGTAATAATGCTTCAGCTATCTTGAAGCTGTTAAGATATGTGGGTTGTGATGTAATGTAACTTATCTCCCCTGAACAGTTTGGGTTAATAACTGTTGTTCTGCTAAAACTGTCTTGCCTTGTATTTGTATGTGACTTGACAGGCATAGTAGTGAGTTCTGTGACTGTAAACTGCTAGATGTACTTTGACTTCGATTTTTGTTTTTAAATACCTTGAGTGCTTTTAGCTTTACACTGTGGGGGAAGTATACATTTTTAAGGGTCAGCTTATTAGTTGCTACATTTGCCACTCCTGACTTCTCTCTAGCCATGAGAGAAGTGCTGCGGAACCTGATGAAGGTTTCAGTTGAGTGTGTTCTTGCAGCTGGGACCAGCCAAGAGGACAAGTCACTTGGGTGCTTGAGCAGAGGAATGGTGAAAAGCTGAGCAGCTGAGGATCTGCTTGGCTGCTAGCAGCTGGGGATGGATGCAGTTTCCTGGCTGGATTCCTGCCAGCCAGGGTCAATGGTGATGTTGGGAGAATAATAGGTGGGGACAGTTGACTTCAGGCATTTGCATACACCTTATTGTCTCAGTTTGGTTAGGTGGGCATAGAAATATGTCTGTTGTAAACTCTTGTGGTTAAATGAGAACAGAACTTAATCCTGGATGCTACAGGGCTGAAGAGTAGTAAACCTAGAATGGGTAAGTCCAGTACTTACAAAGCAAAATAACTTGTGTAAGTGGTGGTTTGTTGCTTTTTTTACTCTGCTACTTGATCTCCAGTGTTAAACTGCCCATTAGTCTTACAGCTAATACGAAATCTGATGTTTTGCTAACAGTGAAGTCTTTGCTACTCTCTGAAGTGTAAGACTGGGTTGGTTATGGATGATACTGTGCTTGTTCCCTCAATGTTGGGAGGATTCAACCTTAACCAAAAAAAGTTGTCATCTCTTCCAATGTGACTTGAGACTTATCAACATCACACCTGACATCCTCCAGAGAATGAATGTATCCTCATCTGGCAATGGCTCTAGCTTTATTTTAATTCCTGAAAGGCAAGTACAGTATGTGGTCACTGTCTGCTGTTAATAGTATTTAATGGAAGATGGATGTTAATTTTGCTGTAGCAGGCCACTAAACTTAGTGTTCATAGTTCATATATTTAAATTGCATACTGTGCTGCTGGATTCTGCTGGAACTTAAATTTGGGGAACTTAAACTGAGGAAAAAATTGGCTGCTTTTGGCCAGCTACATGGTATTTGTGAAGCTTGGCAGTGGAATCAAGCCTTTGACTTTAAAGATGATATGAAGATAATGGCTCTGGTGAACAGCAGGCTATTGCTATCATCTGCATGTTATTTGAGTCACTCAACCAATGAGGCTTGCACTTAATTGCAAAGCATGACTTTAATCTTTGCTAGACCACAAAGGGCTGAAGTAGGACTGTGTTAGTCTTGGTGGTAGTCACGCTATTACCCCCAGAGTAACTTCCTAGGAGAGTGCAGTTCTGCACAAAGATGCTGTGTTCAGAGCATCTACCTCACACTTCCCTTGCCAAGTAAATTAAGTAAACTGTGAGAGTGTCTAAACTGGATAGAGAAGCTTGGAGCTGTAGGTGACTTCCCTAGTAATAAATTAATTTACCCTTCTCAAATATCATAATATATTAGCTATAAGGGACTTGATTCTTGATAGTGTTTTTCATTAAGTGACTCCATTTTTTTTTCCTTCTGCAGTGACTATTTATTCAAGCTACTTCTGATTGGAGACTCCGGTGTTGGGAAATCTTGCCTTCTACTTAGGTTTGCAGTAAGTGATCATGCTTGAAAACTTTATATAAAAAAAGCTACTGGGTACTTAGCAAGAACTTTCTGCTACAAGACCTACTTGAAAGAACTGACGTCTGTCAGGTCTGGTATACCAAGGAATAAGTAAATTATTGCAAAACTCTCCTGTCTTCTGCATTTGTTTCTGGCTGATTTATTTGTTGGAGTAATATGGAAAGAAATAATGTCAAGAATATGTCCAGTTAAGTTTAATTCTCATTTTCCTGTTACTTGAGAACAAGATACCTTCATTTAACTTGCATCATTACACTAGTGATAGAACAGTGAAGATGGAAGAACATACTTGAATTCTGGGGTGTGTGCCTTCAGGCATGAAGAATACAAATGTGTCAGGGCAAGACCTTGATCAGTTACTACTTGATCTGAATATTTTCAGCCAGATGAAGTTTGGTATCTTCAGTGAAAAGGCCTACCAATTGCTTAGCCAGAGGGAGAAGTAATTTAAATAATGCTCTAGGAATAATAAGGCCTTATGCTTCCTTTAGTGAATGAGAGTATAATGTTAAAATTGGTGGTGGGCTGCTGTGGCTAGAATTTGATGCAAGAAGCTCTAGTCTTCCTGTCAACAGGGAAAGTTAAAATGGGTTTGACAGCTCTGAGTAGAAAGAGCTGGAGTCCAATGAACTCTGTGTTTACATCTATGCCAAAGTGCAGCTTTGTGTTGCCATGGGAAGAGGAGGAGGAGGAAGGGAGAATATGGGGCATTAGTTTAGAAAGTAGAGTTTGATACTACTGGAAGATGATGGCAGCCTAAAGAACTGCTCTAGGGACCTCTGGCAAGAGCCTGTTGTGTTTCATCTTACTAATATGAAATGGTGGTCTGGTGTGTATGAATAGCATTGCCTAAGTTACAGCTATTACAACCACTGTTTGTGCACTATTAAGACAGGGAGACACTAAAACCAGTCTGCACTCTAGAAAGATGTGACCTGCTTTGCTCATGGAACTGGAGGCAGTGGGTTGGAAGTGACACCAAGGCTGGAGCAGCACTCCCAGATCAGTCTAGCCTGCTTTTCTTGCAGATAGTTTTGAATTTATTTTGGCTTCCTGTGAATAATCCAACTTTTCTTTTTTGATAGATAACTGAGTGCAAACTTAAGCTATCTGGCATTTCTTCAACTAAGTAGCTTTTTCCTTTAGAAAGTCAGATTTCTAAGCTGTTTTATCCTGACACAAGAATTACTGCAGCATTCAGTGTTCTTCCTGCTGTAGGTTAAACAGCATCAGGCTTTTCACGCATACCCTTTTGAATACTGAAATGTTAAGGAAATAAATGTCATGTTGTTCTAAAAGGCTTAATGTTTTATTCTCACTTGCATGTGTTCCCTCAGGCAGATGTATTACCTAAGGTGTCTTCCATTCACAACCCAAAGAAACTCTTGCTTTTGTGATGGCTGTTGGTTGCATAAAGCATTTTGTGGTATATTTTACATTAACTTCTATCCTACTGGTACTTTGGGAATAGAAACTTCCCTCATGCCAGCAAGCTAACAAGCGCTGGAAGGAGGCAAAGACTGATCCAGTGCTTCTGTGGGCCTGCTGGAGACTCTGCAGCCAGGTCCTTGTAAGCTGCTAAACCAGTGCTGTGTTTTCCTTCCTGTATTTATACAGACTGCAGAGCAGAGGACTTAACACAAATACCAAGCTGTAACTCTGAACTGCCTTAGCAACCAGCTGTGGCAGCAGCAGATATAAAATTCAGATGAGTGAGACTGAGGCAAAACCTCTGACTTCTTGTAGGTAGCTGCTATGTAATACAGATGAAAAAAAACCATCAAAGGAAAATAAAAATCTGAGGCATTTTAGTAACTGTAATGGTTATTCTAAGTAGCTTTTCAGTCTGCCAACATGAGCAAAGACTGTTTTTTAAACTACAGTTCAAAAGGACTTAGCACTACAGGATTTTCAGAAAAGGGGCTCTTGGACTAGTTTTTGGAACATGAATCTTGTTGTTTGAGGTGCTTTTAAAAAAAACTCTGCAGCATTTTTGAAAAGTAAATACTTGGTGAAAACACCTGGTTACCTGCTGTCCTTTGCCATGAGTGATCAGACTGTTTTTGCTAGGGAGTTAAGTACCTTGTCTGCCTGGTGCCTGCCTGTTGCATAATAAAGTAGGTGACTGAAGAAGAGGTGCAGCTGGCTTGACTTGTGTTCACTCTTTCTCCTAGGATGACACGTACACAGAAAGTTACATCAGCACGATTGGTGTGGACTTCAAAATCAGAACTATAGAACTAGATGGGAAAACAATCAAGCTTCAGATAGTAAGTAGTATTTCTCAACTCCCGGGTACTTTAATCGGTTGAAGCACAGAATTACATTCATAACTATTGGTAGTTATCTTTGTACTTTAAAACAGAAGTGATATCTTCCCTGTTACAAGAGGCTAGGCAGCTTTTACAAGATTACAAGGCTTCCCATGACCTGTCCTTAAAGAAGGATGGGTATCAAGGCTGTCTGCCTGAAAGAGGAAATGACCTGTTACAAATTTGTTTTCCTGGGAAGAAAAGAAACCTTAAGTATTTAAAAAGCACTTATATCAAAACTGGTGTAGTTCCACAATATTTAGCCAGGATTTGTGTGAGCGCAAGAGTATCATGCTGTTGTCCAAGATGCCTGAACTCTATAGCAGCTGTTGATAGCAGGCTGTGCTGTCTAGTGCTGGGAACTCTGCTTTTTGTTGACCTGAACAGAAAAACTGACAAAGGCCTGTAACTGTCCTGTCTGCCTTAGCACTGGGCAGTGTTTTCTAGTTACACTTTTGGCCTTTCACTTGGAATAAGCAGGGGAAGAGACTTGGCAGTTCTTTCCTCTAATCTTGAAGCACTCTAAAAGGGTGACTGGTGTGATGAAATGTAATATCTATGCAAGGTCACACAATCCCTGTCAGCCACTGCTTCCAGCTCAAGCCAAGGCCCTCAGGACTTGAAGGCAATGACTCAGGGATTCCAGGCTGTGTTGTGGAGCCGGAGCCCAGTTTACAGCCAGAAGCCTAAGCCTGAGTCTCCAGACTCTAATGTAGCTGTCCTGAGTCCAGAGCAGCCTACTAGGAATGCTGTCACTACCGAAATCTGTGAGTGACTATTTTTAATATGCAGTCAGCCCTATTCTTGACACGGCTCTGGGGGGAGAAATGCTCGGGTGAGTGCTGTTCCTGTCCTGATGGGGGGAGAGGTCAAGTACCTGATGTCCCTCCTTGACTCTCCCAGCAGGAGAAAGGAACCAGGCTTGGTCTGAGTTGTTGCACTTCATCCTCCAAAGAGGGTGTTGCCTTTAAATACCTTTGCAGCTGCTGCACCAAGGAAGTTGAAGGGAGTGGTCATGTTAGGGCCACATCTCTGACCTTATTCCTAACAGGTTTTCAAGCCCTGTTCTTCTGACCACTGAACCGTGGCTTCTTCATGGGTCAAAACTGCTTAATGTTTTCCACAGCAAGATCTCTTGACTACACTTGTCTGAAACCAAACAAATGAGTACTTCTAGAAAAGTACCTACTGAAGTGTAATCCTTCTCAGTTAAAGTATCTTGATCTTCTCAGATCCTTGTTGATGTGTGCAATTTCAGAGCCACTTGTGTAGCTGTGACTTGGATATGCCTGTAGTTGGATGGCTGACCAGCTGAGCTGTATTTCTGGAAGCTAATGTGTAACACTGGTACAGCTACACTGCAGTGACTGATCCTGTTGTTTGTCTTGTAGTGGGACACGGCAGGACAGGAGAGGTTTCGAACTATCACTTCCAGTTACTATAGAGGCGCTCATGGCATCATAGTTGTGTATGATGTTACAGATCAGGTAAGTGTTTCAGCTCTCTGTGGAGAGTTTTTCCAGGTGGAATATGCTAGGTGGATAAGTAAATAAAAACTGGGAATTTAATCACTTGGCACTTTGTAAGGAGACAGTGACCATGTTCTTCAGGCTGTGCTAAGGTCTATCAAGCAGAATGTATGTTTAATTTCTGTGTTTGGTCCCAAACCAGACACAAAAGGAGCAGTGGGATCTGTGGCTCTAAAGCAATTGTGCCTTGGGCTTAACCTAAAACTTGTTGGTCAGATAATGGATTGTTCTCTGTGAATACTTCTCATCTTGCCTTTGGTAGCAGGAAGTCTGAGTTACTGGTGGAAGCTGTTGAAAAATTTCTGAATATGGTTGAACTTTGGTCTACAATAAAAAAACTGGCAGAAACAGAAAACAGTCAGCATGTGTGCAGGATACAACTGAGCCAGTGTTTTTTGTGGAAGAATCTGTGAAGATTACTGGTGCAATTGTCCTGTTTAAAGGGCTCTTAGGAAGTGTAGAATTTCCTGAATTAATAGAAAAAGAACAGTTGGGTTCAGTTGCTGACTTTGAGTATCAGTTCAGTGTGCCAGTTCTGCACTTCTGGAGTTGGAGGCTGTTCCAGCATCTCTAAAACAATGTGGTTTGCACCCAATACCTAGCACTTGGTAAATGCTTGGGATTCTTCTGGTTTCAGCTGCGTGCTGTGTCTTTTATCTCTGCTACAGGAGGAGGAGGAGTCCCAGATGGTAGGAGTTCTTGACTATTCAGGATATGGAGCAGGGAAAAAATAATGGGGGGGTAGTGCAGCAAGGGAGGAAGGGCTGATTGTGTAGGGCTGGGAGCATGGGCTGAGGAGCTGTATAGACCCCGTGACTTGCCTGTCCTGAGGCCATTGGGGGAGTACTGTAGCATTAAAGTAGAGAGTTCTCCCGTGTGGCTGTGGATTGTGTTGATGAGTTAAGCACACTGCTTCATATTCTTTCCTAGTCATTACTGAACCATGCTGAACTGTTGTCGTGGTTAAGGGTCTTGCTTACAGTTCTCTTATCTCCTAGGAGTCTTTCAATAATGTAAAACAGTGGCTGCAGGAGATAGACCGTTATGCCAGTGAAAACGTCAACAAGTTGTTGGTGGGGAACAAATGTGATCTGACCACAAAGAAAGTAGTAGACTATACAACAGCGAAGGTATGTTGATACTGATGTGTATTTGCTGTGGCTGAGCACCTAGTCTGGATCCTGATGCACCTGAGTGAGTTCTAGTGCAGGGAAGGGCCATGGTACCCATGTGTCACAGTGCTGTGAGCATGAGCTTTCAAGAGCCCTTGTGGTGCAGGTCACCACAGGAGGGGAGGTGGGGGGTGGTGGTCTAGGAACTCACAGCTTATCCAGAAATGCACC
Source organism: Gorsachius magnificus (assembly GCA_034008185.1). NCBI lineage: Eukaryota > Metazoa > Chordata > Aves > Pelecaniformes > Ardeidae > Gorsachius > Gorsachius magnificus. Next base: position 18,283,137 of record CM067083.1, on the reverse strand, counting down.
AGGAAACACGGTGTCAATCAGTGTATGAGCTTACTGTTCACTGTTTCTTGATTTGCAGGAATTTGCAGATTCTCTTGGAATTCCATTTTTGGAAACCAGTGCAAAGAATGCCACAAATGTAGAACAGTCTTTCATGACCATGGCTGCTGAGATTAAAAAACGAATGGGTCCGGGAGCGACGGCTGGTGGTGCAGAGAAGTCCAATGTTAAAATTCAGAGCACTCCAGTCAAGCAGTCTAGTGGAGGTTGCTGCTAAAACTTGCCTCCCCCCTTTTGTCTCACAACAATGAATTTGCAATCTGAACCCAAGTGAAAAAAAAATTGCCTGAATTGTACTGTATGTAGCTGCACTACAACAGATTCTTACCGTCTCCACAAAGGTCAGAGATTGTAAATGGTCAATACTGACTTTTTTTATTCCCTTGACTCAAGACAGCTAATTTCATTTTCAGAACTGTTTTAAACCTTTGTGTGCTGGTTTATAAATGTGTAATCCTTGTTGCTTTCCCTGATACCAGACTGTTTCCTGTGGTTGGTTAGGATGTATTTTTGTTTTGATGTTTCTATTGGCATGTTTAGATGTCAGGTTTAGTCTTCTGAAGATGAAGTTTAGCCATTTTGTATCAAACAGCACAACAGTGTCTGTCACTTTCCATGCATAAAATTTAGTAAGATATATGTAAGATCTGATTTGCTAGTTCCTCCTTGTAGAATTATAAATGGAAAGATCACACTATCTGATTAATAGTTTCTTCATACTCTGCATATAATTTGTGGCTGCAGAATATTGTAATTTGTTGCACAATATGTAACAAAACTGAAGAAATGTTTAATAAATATTGTACTTATTGGAAGTAATATCAAACTGTATGGTGATAAATATTGTCTTAATTTGTATGGCTAAGGGGGAAATCAGGCTTGCATTGTGCACAAAACATATCTGTGTGCAGCCATGGCGCTCAGACCTTCTGGTAGACCAGAGACCTTCCCTGCAACTAGAACTAGTGACTGCGGCCCAAACGACTGAGCTGTCGTGGTGCTTAAGGCACGTATGCTGTACCAGAAACACCCAGCCAATGTTCATGGGGGCGTAATGCACTCTGAATGTACAACAGTTCCCTAACTTAGTCTTGGAACTTAATTTATTTCTCAAGGACTTGATTTGGGGACTTTCTGTCCACTTTGTGTAGTCGGGGAGAGAGAGAATGGTATTTCCCCAACACAAATGACATCAATGTAACCTTGAGGTGGTATAACTTTCTACCAGTATATTATGTCTTTTCTATATACTGTTAATTCCATCCTCTTTTAATCAGTGCTCCTCTGATGTAGTGCAACAGCTTAGCTTCTATTCTGTTATCCAGAGAGGCATCAGGAGGAGGACACGGGGACAGCCAGGCCCCACAGCAGACTGTTGGTCACAGTAGGCACTCTCTCCAACCATTTGGAACTAACCAGCAGCCAAGAGGTTTTGGATGGTGTGTGATTCTTTGTACAGAGCTAATCAAATCATTAGTGCCTGATGTCTAGCTAAAAGCCACAGGAAAGCTAGCCTATAACACTTCCTATACATGTAAAATTGTTCAGCTTTATCTAAACTCCAATGTTCAGCCTCTTCTGTAAATAGTCTCATGTTTGAAAGACCATGTAACATTCCCCAAGTAGTAAATACACCCTGTGATAGTACAAATATAGCCTAGGTATGTTGTGAGGTATAAACTAAAACTGGTGCAAATATCCTCAGACTTTTTTTTTGGGGGGGGGTGACTTTGGCTAACAGCTTTCTTCAACATAGTTGCATCAATCAACAGGCAATTGTAATACATAAACTATTGTCATGGTTAAGTTGAACTCTTCCACTTGAGACCTTCACAATAAAGTGATGTGCTTTCTATTAGAGATGTGCTTGTTGGTATAATTCATTATATGATGTGACTCGCTCCTCGGGAGCGGTAGGAGTAGGGAGCGCTGCGGAGATCAGGAACCAAAGCAGAAGGAGGTGTATTGAGGGTAAAACATCTTCCCTTCAGAGAAGTGCACAAATGAACTTAAATGTCAAGATGCCTGCTACATACTATCAAAAAAAAAAAGTATGTTAATATATACAGTAATAAAAGCATTGCAAAACCAACTTGGGCTACACCAGGTGTTTGGTGGTTATTATTTTTATTTTTCCCCCCCCAAGTCGTTCCTGTGCTGGTGCCATTAAATGCTGGAGCCTGGGGATGCCAGGCCGGGTCGGAGGTGTGTGGAGGAGGGTACAGCAGGCCTCAAAATATCCTGGATGGGGGCACTGCAGTCTCTTACCTGTGCACAGAAATATTGAACACCTTTGGCCACACAGGCCAGGCTCAAGCCTTGCCAGGGGCAGCCAGCAGGCAGGGTCGCCTCTCCTTGCAGGTGCTGCCTGTCCTGCCCCGCTGCAGGCTGTGGAGCATCGCCCTGCACGCCCCTGGGTATGGGGCCTGCCCTCGGTAAAGCCGCTGAGAGCGGGCACACTGTATCCCGGAGCCTTCTTGTTCAACCGACACCGATCTGTGAATTGGCACCTCCAGCTCGGCAATAAAACCCCTGCCCTTTAAGCTGATGAGGTGGCAGACGGGAGCAAATCAACCCCCCCCACCCCGACGACTCGTTTGTCACTCACAACTGCTTCAGCGCAGCGATGCTTCCAGCGCTACTTGTGCAGCACAGACATTTTGCTTTGTTCTGTTCACAAGAATGGAAGGAAATGATGTATCCTGCACCAGAACATGATCACCATTTAGTTTAAAGGTTAATTAAAGCCAAGTGCCAACACTCCTCTCTCTAACTGGCTGTAGTTTTGGTTTTGTGGGGTTTTTTTGTTTTTTTTTCCTTGGCCACTTACCTCATTAGGCTGCTGAAGAGACACCCTTTGCTGCTGCAGCAAGGGTTTGGGACCCCCTCATGGCTGTTCTGTGAGCAGTGGCAGGGCACAGCTCCTCAGCCCGGGAAATCCCCACAGCACGGACACAGCCACGGCACCTGACGGGGACAGGCGTGTTACACAGAGCCTGGCTCTTCCCTGACTCTACTCACCTGCTCATTTTATTGCGATGCATATAGGGCATTGCTCGCTGTGTTTATGCATAAGAAAAACCGAAAGTTAAATGGGCTCTGCCTCAGCAGGGACTGGTAATTATAAACAAGCGCTCAGTTCACTCCCCAGAACCAGGAGGAGTTGCTATTTCTTGGCTTCTAGCACCTATTTTTGAAGCACATAAACAAAACATGAGACCATGGCTATTAAAATCACACGGCTTTACTTAGGCGTGAGTTGCACAGCACACTTACTTACAGGTTACTCAGTTAAAAACCAGTGTGTTCCTGACATTTTGCTAACACGTGGAAGAGGCCACTGATTAAAAAAAGGAAAGCTACATTAAAAATAACCAACCAAACAAAAGAAGAGGCCAGCTGTACATTCCTCGCTCTCAAAACTCCCCAACATAGCCGGCACTATTAACCAGCCACCCCAGGAGCCAGGTGACTGCTGTACAACTTGCCTTTCGCCAGTCACAGTAAAAAAAAACAAACCAAAAACCAAACTGAAATCAGCCCGGGCTGGCTACCTCCGAATGCTGGCATCGTACGTATTTGGCATCGCTGCAAGAGGCGGTTTGGTGCTCGCTGCGTCTCCTCAGCCATCCCCAGCCAGGCTAGCAAAGCCCAGGCCTGACAGAGGCAGCATCTGAAATGAAATGGATTCAGTTTGGTACCGGGCTTTGGCTGCCATCCCCCATCTATACTTACATCATCTCCACATGTGCTCAGCAGAGTATAGGTATAGTTAACGTTATTTAGAAATTTTAAAAAAAAAAAAAAACAACACAAAACACACACACAAAACCCCCCCACCCTAAAGATATTGTTACTCTCCTCTAAAGTGCTGGAAATAATTTTTTCCCCTTTGCAATTCCTAATTTTAAGGTGTGGAGTGGGCCCATGGGGAAATCAGCAGTCTGAGCTAACGGGGTGGGGGGTGGGGAGGGCAGGGTTAAGCTGCGGTTCCTGAATTCCTACCTCTGGGCGAGCAGAAGCTGCTAAGAGCCTCCCAGCATCTCTGGACCCGGCGCCTCACGAACACCCGTGATGGTTTCATACAGACAGACACGGTTTTAGCGACTCCCTGTGGCAGGGCGAGTGGCCGAGGGCCGTGGCAGCATGGAGCTGACCCCACTGGCGCTGCTGTGACTGCCCCCAAACTGCACACACCCCCCCACCCCTCCACGCTAACACTCCTGCCACGCCCTCCTGAAACACTTTTGTCTCTAATGTTTTAGTTGAAGGAAGATGTTCAAGAAATCAGCAAACGTTTTCTAGCCTGTATTTTACACCTGACTTCACTTGCTTCCCTTTCCCACCATGACCGAGCAAGCAGAATTACTCTTCGAGGGGAAAAAAGAAAAAAATCACCCAACTCCACCCCCCCAACCAACCAAATACCCCTTTCCCATCTTCCCTCTGCTCTCCAAGTGATTTCGATAGAGCAGCTGCCCGTGCTGGACTGCTAACATGCCCTCCGCCCTGCCTGCCGGCCCCCTGGCTCCCTCCGAGGAGCTGCCATCGCTCTCATCACCCTCTTTGGTTTCATCAGCTGGTTCACCCACGCGCTGCTCTTCCCCAACACACATTTGAAGATGATAGGGCATCCATTTTGAGATCACCCTTGCTTTCTTCTCCTTTTAGGCTTTCCAAACATCAGAGTAAAAGAAATAATAATAAAGCCTGATGTATAGTGTTTGCTAATTTGTTTTATTTTCCTGCGCTTTCCTCCCTCTCCCCCCACTGCAGAAAGGCTGGCTTGCCCCCCTGCTTACCCACTGAGCAGCTGTCTGCTGCACCCCCCTTGTCCTCCATCCCCTCCTCGCCGTGTGTGGGACCCGCGGCAGCTAGAGCCGACTCGTACAAGTGCTCCGCGTGGGTTTCTAGCTCTTCTGACTGTTTTGCAATCAAGCCCAGCGTGTCTTTCAGAGCTGGAAAACAAAACGTGTGATGGAAGTGGCAGTAACATGACAATACAATGTCTGTAAGAGAGTTCCACTCGCCCGGACAGACTTTTGAAGGAAATCGAGTGTTAGAAATCAATAAGCTGATCTTCATCCCATCCAAGTTGTGATGCAGAGTTTGGATGGGGTAGGAAGTGACCTAGGAGGCTCCAGGTTAAGCGTGAAGATACAGAAATAGGGGCTCCCAAAGGAAACCTTTGGGACTGTGTAAGAACGCCCATCCATAACGCAGCACTCAGCCACTGAAGCCCCTTCGGCGACTGCAGACGCAGCCTGCGCCTTCGCCATCCCTCGTGCAGGACGCACCACATCACCAGAGCAACTGCCCCACATGTGCCACGCCACCGGCCCGGCTGGGCTATCTCCCCAAACCGGCTGCCGACACCCGCCCCAGGACGCACTGAGTGCAAGCAGGGTGTCAAAATTGCTTCCTTCTGTCCTGGACAAAAGTGTCTCCTCCCAGCTGCAGGCCGACAGCATCCCACAGCCCAGCGGGAGCTGGTCATGCTGCCGTTAAGATAAAAACCTAAGAAGGGACCCACAAGAGGCAGACACAGACCCGTCACCCGTGATAGAAGGCACGGCACAAGGCAAGGGTCAAGGCACGGTGCAGCTAAAAGCGCATGGGAGTAATTGCTCCAAACCTCCAAGTCAGCTCACCTCCAAGCCTCCAGGCAGCAACGGAGGTGTAAACCCCTTTCCCGTTCTCAGACAGCTGCTGAATGGCAGCACACGTGGGGCCAGGGATTCTGGGGGGCAGACACTACGGCCAGCATCACCAGCTGCGTCCACGACCAGCCCTGCTCAAGCGCTGCCCCTCACCTGGTGAATTCGATGCCATGCAGTCGAGGAGAGCTTCTCCCCTCTCCAGCACGCTCTCTGTCAGGCTCCGGTGGTCAGCCACATCTTTCCTGAACTCCTGGGAAGAGGAGGAGCGCTGCTTAGAAGGGTTTTTTGGAAGAGACGCACCTGTAGCAGGTTGCCTGGGGAGCAGTTTCCCTTGAGCAGGTTCCCAGTGTTCCCAAATTCAGCTTTGCACACCTGATGCACCCCTCATCACCCACCTGCACGTGCCAGCAGCGTCTTGCCTCGTGCTGCTGGCTGCCCGCAGCACTGAAGAGGGGGAAGAAAAGCCATTGGCGTTACCTACCAGGCAGCGGTGCAGCGATGCCTTCACGCCCCTGGCGTCCGGCGCGGCTGGGACCCAGCTGTTGGTGATGTCCGCGATGTGGTACAGCCAACGAATTAGCTCTTCCAGCTGGCAGCAAAACATCTACTTAACGAAGCATAACAGAAGGGGTTACTTATCTATTTCTGCAAGAAAGATATGGCAGGGACAGCGATAGGAGAGCTGGTGGTGTTTCAGAAAGCACCTGCTCCCTCCTGCTTTCCCGCTGTGGGGCCAGCGGCGTCCGCCTCCTCTCAGCACACAAATATCCCTAAGCTTGGGAGGCCAAGGGTTGACAGAAAAAAGAAAAAAAAGAAAAAAAAAAAAAAGGCAAAGAGCAAATTAAACCCCTAAACACACCCCAAACCCACTGTGTGGCAGGAATTGAGGGTCACCATGAAATTGCTGCCATGGAGAGGTGTTGGAAGCCAGCAGCACCCAGGCTGAAGGACGGGGTTTGCCTCCACCACCTCCCAGCCAAAGAGCCTCCCTCCTCCACACCAGAGCCGCGCAATTAATTTGCAGTTGCTTTTCCCCAAGGGTTCGTCTCGTTCAATTAAGTGCTTTCATTTATTTTTAAAGCGTCTCGGTAAGGGATTATTTTTGTAAGATGCTGCATGAAACCCAGGGGCCTCTGCTCTCACCGAAACCAGACTCCAGCCCTGCTCCTGCTCCTCGGGAGTCGGGATTTTGCTAAAACACTGAGCTGCTTCTCCCTGGCACCATAATTTGGGGCAACAGATACACCCTAATGCTGACCTGTTCACATCAGGAGTTATTCCCTTACAAGAGGGGGAATGAGTTGCACTGGTGCTTGCAGCTATGTGCATGATAATAACTCTCTTGCAAACAGCCCAGCATCACTTCCAAATTCAGCCTGGGGCTGGGGTAGGGAGGAAGATGGAGGGGAAGGCAGAGAGCAATCACCGCTGGCCGGTGAGCACAGCACCGGTGGCAGGATGGCTATGAGGCATCACTCACCCGAAAAATAAAAATTCACAAAATAATCAGGAAACTCTTCAGAGAAACCCCACCGGTTCTGCCTGGCCTTATTACACCCTTAAACAGGACCCAGTCTGAGAAGATGAGTGAGCCTGGGCTCAAGGGCAAGGCTGGCCACACCACATTGCATAGCCGGAGCGATGGGGCAGGCAGAACTGAGCCCCAGGAAAAGCGAGGCGGGCTCTTGCTCCATCAGAAGAAATTATCTGCTCCAGTGAGCCTCCCTGCATAAATTACTACCAGCTGCCAGGCACCAAACATCATGCAGAAGAGGAAAGCCTTAATTAATTGCGCCATAAATACAGGCACATTTTATACAAGATCTTCCCATTATAAAGTTTATTTCTGGTCTCAGCCTACCTTAACACACTGGGCAAGGGACTCGCTCTGCTGGCTCTTCTTCGGACACCCCTTGACCCGTGGTTCATTTAGGTACGTCCCATCCAACGTGTCCCTGAGACCAGTTGGTAGATGAAGCCCCTGCAGAGGATCCCTATGGATCTGGACACATGATTCAGTGTTTTCCCAGCTGGGCTTTTGAGAGCTGCAGGGGTGCCACAGCCCAGCATAATCCTCAATATTCCCTCTTTCGTCCCTGCCACATGTTTCTCCGAAACTTCGTCGAAACTTGGACGGAAGAGGCTGCCTGCCATCGCTGTGACATGGAAGGTTATGGTGGTCGTGCCCAGGCGTCCTTATAGTTAAGGAAAGATTGGACAAAAACTGAGCCAGCCTTTCCAGCTCCCGCAGTCTCGGAGGCAAGGAGAGAAATTCTTCATCATCCTCCCACCCTTTCCTCAGGGGGAGCACTCGCGTTGAAGGTAAAAACCTATTCACGCTCTTCACCTGCCCTTTGTAGTTTGGAAAGGCGCTCCCTCTGGTACCCCAGCTTCTCCCATCCACAGCAGGGCAGCCAAATGAACCCAGTCCAGCTGACTCCGTCGTTACATCCTTAGCAAAACCTCTAGAAGGACGAGAGGAAGCGCTCTTCGCGAAGGATGCTTTTGCAATGGGTAAAGGTTCATAGTACAAGCCAGCTCCTGAGCCGCCTCTTTTTCCAGGCCCTGGGGTGGAGAACCTCTCTGCTGAGGCCATGAACCTCCGACGTCCATTTTCTCCGCTTCCCCGAGCCTGCCCACCTCGGCCGTAGATGCTGGTGGACCTCGACGTGCCCTCGGGGGAGACAGAAAAGCTGTCCAAACCTATTCCTGAGTCATGGAGGAAAGGCTCTGGCATCTTTCCCAGCTTGTATCTTGGCTTCAGTGGATAAGCATAATCCAGCAAGTCCTCGTACTCTTTATTGGGGTTCCAGTGGGGTGAGCGACGGTCCGGAGATGGAGGTAACGAATCTGGTATGGCACACGCCCAGTAATCAGCTTGGTAGGACGACATCTCTCTGATGCGCTCCACGGTGGTGTGGTCATCAAGCAGAGGACTGAAGGGCTTGCGCGCCCGCGGCACCCTGCCTTCCGCTGCAGCCCACCGGCAGCGCAGGTCCCGAGCGGCGGTGACCGCAGGAGTGGGCACGTCCCCACCGGCCAGCAAGCTTCGGGACAGCTTTTCGGAGAGGACATTTTCTTCTGAAGACAGAGTGGAGAGGCTCGATGCGGAGTGGCTCCGCAGGGTGCTCTCGGGGCTGGGAGGGGTGCAGGGTCGCAGGAGCTCCGGGGTGGAGGAAAAAGGGGATTGAGCTCCCAGTCTTCGGCTCCGCTGGCCGGAATGGGCATCATGGCAGCCACCAGCAAGGATGCTCTCCTCTGCAGAGCTGCACTGGCTGGGAGGGCTGGATGCCAGATCCCAACAGCCCGATGCCTTCACCTGCTCGAGGATGTGGGGAAGAAGGAAAGGGAGAGAGAGGGAAAGGGAGAGAGAGGGATGCATAAAATGAAGCACAGCATCCAAACAAAAGGCCCTTTTGTGGCAGAACATGGAGATAAAAGCCCAGTCCTGGACCCGCCGTGAGGAGAGGCTGGGAGGGGAACTCTGTTCTGTCTGCAGGACGGCATGCAGCTGCCTGGAGCCTGGAGTGGGGCTTGTTTTTAAGGAAAGGCATCCCGAGGGCTTGGGAAGCTGCACAAGTCATTTGGCAGCAAGAGGCACTTATTTAAGGAGTCCAATCCTGAGCAACTTTCCAGCTCTGCAGCGGCAATTGGGAATGGAGGCAACGGCTCAGGTGTTGGAGCCCAAGCCCTTCCCCACCGCACAGCTTAGCCTGGGGCTTGGGTGGGCACACTCGGGCTGGAGGAGGTGGAAAGCCCTTGCTAGGATAGCCCAGACAAACAAGTCCCCACCTCACCTGGAACCTCACGGTGATGCAGCAACACCTGTATGTACAACCCTCACCTGCTGCTCTTCTGGGGAGAGGAACCGGTGGCTGCCATGGCGAGGCACATCACTGCCGGCGGCAGCTCGACAAAATAACGTCTCTGTCTCCGAGAGGCTTCCTCTTGCTCTGGGAAATCTGGATGTGGATGCTGAAGATACTTCTTGGCGGTAGCTCGAGCCTCCCCGGGTAACACCAGTGGCCAAGCGACTACATCCGCTCATTGCCATGTTCTCCGTCCCATGCGGGCAGGGCTTGGCTTCCTCTGCCCCTAAAAGCCGGCGCAGCCTGTCCGCTAGCTCCGGGTAATCCGTCTCCACCTCTGCAGAGTCCCACCTACCATTGCCCTCGGCCTTCCCACTCAGTGAGGCTTCAGAAAATGATTTTCCCACATCCACAGCCATTGGGACAGAACTTCTGCAAGACGATGCTGAGCCTCGGGCTCTCTGAAATACACAACACATGGTAGCGGCAACTTGCCGTCCCCCTTCATCTCCTCGCCACGTACGTCACTAGACGTACAAAGAGCTTAAGCATTTTTGAGTCAGACCCCAAAAATCATAAAATTGCATCTCGGTGCATCAAGCAGGGAAAAAGAAAGAGCAAACTGGCCCTTGTGTCTGAGCAGCGTTTTCTGGTTTCGAGGACATGACACACAGGGAAAAATCTAATTAAAGCTCTGGCCGCTCTGAGAACAAACCTGTGCTTTATACCTTGCTGGCATGGTGCAACTGCCTCCTGAATTAATGGCCAATCTCACAAATACTTTGTGCACCATGAGGCTACTGAGCCCAAATGAGACATCATTAACTAGGATGTAAAGCACCTATTAGTGTGGCTGGGCCCTGCAGGCCATTGGGGTGGAAAGTTGAGGGGTTTTTAAGAGACAATCTCAAATCCTTGAAATGGAAGCCACCCAGAAGTGAGAAGTATATCTAAAAAATTAGAGAGGGAGGTAGGAGGCTCTAAAACCCAAACTTGGCGCTTAGCTCTGCAGCTTCTACCTCAATTCATTAAATTAACTCTTTGTGAAATTAATTAATGGAAATACTTGCTCAACCGATGACACATTTTCAAGTGTGCCAGACAGCCAAGCCCATGGCATCCTGCTGCAAATCCTTCTAACATGAGATATTTTTCTCAAAGCCTGAGCTCCACGCACGGAGATGCTCCACCACCACCCTCTCGCTGCCCACGCTGGACTCGGGTGAGGAGCTGCAGCAGGGCATCCAATGACCCAAATCAAAGCGACCGAATATAGCACACGACGGATCTTGTTTTGTGAACACCAGCCACAGCCGAGCACCTCTGCTTGTGTTCACCGAGCTAGCAGGACCCAAAAATACTCTCAACACCTTACGGGCTGCCCACAGAGCATCAAAACCGGTGCTGCCAAAATCCCCAAGCGTAGGCTCGGCCCCGGTCAGTCGCAGGCAGGCATCCTCAGAGTCCTGGGGAATACCAAAGCCTCTCCCAGCAACTCCAGCCCAAACCAGGGCACCAGCATTAGGAAAATGCCAGCAGAGCGGTTTTGCTGGGACTCACTCAGCCCACGCCAGGCTAGCGATGGAGGGGCCAGCCAAGGCAGCATCAAGCAGCAAACTCAACTTAAAAATAAATAAATAAATAAATAAATACAAGGAGGAAAGACAGTATTCCCAAACAATACTTGGAAGTGGGAAACAAGTTGATACTCACACCCTCCATCAGCTCTTTTGTCACGAACTCTTTTTTATGATCCACCCCTCCGGCGACCGGGGTTTTCCCACGGGCAGAGCCCATGCATGCAAACAAAGAGCAGCGGGGCGACGCGCCGGGTCTCCAGGGGAGACCAAATCCCAGCACAACCGGCGGCGGGCGCCGCAGCTGCCTTCCCCCTCCCCGGGAGCCGGCAGCCTGCGCAAGGGCCGGGCAGCTATATTCAGCACGGCAGCAGCTGCGGAGGGGGCGAGTAAAGCCTGGACTCCCCCAGCCCTCCATGCAAGCCGTGTCCTTCTGCCGACACCTGAGCTCACCCACTTGATGGCTTAAGTCACTACCAAAGACAACCCTATGCACGCCGTGTCATCCTAAAATCGATGGTATCATGCTCTTTTTTCCCCACCAAAAAGGTTGTACAGCCAAAGAAAAAGGCACGGTAATTGTAATAAACATAACTGATAAAGCTACCCCCGCTAAATTCCCTACATATTATACAACAATGTACCATTAAAATAAATGTAGGCATATATATCTTGTTTAACAGAAGGCAGATTTCTGATGCTAACAGAAAGACTATCCCAAACCGCTCAGGAACCCATGTGTGTTTCCCACACAGCATGGGAAATTTCTTCACGTATCCATCATACAGATTTTTAAGGCCAGAGGCCTCCTGAGCCCCCAGAAGGCAGCCCCTGTCACCTGCCAGCCTTCACCGGCTCCCGTTCCGTCCCTCTGAATTAGCTCCGTTCAGACAGCCAGGTGAGCACCTATTAGCAAATCGAATGCCAAATCCAACTTACAGGTGACTTAAATGTCCAGAAAATCCCCCGAGATATATCTGTTCACTGGCTTTGAAAGCCAGGGCCTTGGCCGCAAGCAGAAACGATGCTCACTGGTTGGATTCCTCCTCTTCCAACCAAAACCTAATGAGCAAAAAGCCGCCAGGGTGACAAACCGTACGGTACTGTGTATTAAATTCCAGGATCTGTTTCAGAGCCACACAGCCTGCTTCAAATTCATCATTTTGGGCTCTTTCCTCAGTGACAAGAAGCAGGTGATTCAGCAGAGAACGCTACTTAATTATCACACCATGAACGGGCAGCTCACCGGCTGTAACCCCTCCTTGCACGTACTGGCAGTGCCGTACGTCCAAAAATGATCCAGTCAATATAAATCTTAACAGAGAGGAGGGCGCTGGATACCCGTTACTTAGCACATAAACGCCTCGACAATCAGTTCTGTTGTTGGGTAGTGATTTTAAAAAATACATGAAAGAAAAAAAAGCTTAACAAGGCATCAAAGCAGACTCAATGTGCAGTAATTAATGATCAACCTTGGTACCTCTTTAAGAAGATGCCACGTTAAATTCGAAGTGATGCTGAACGTCATTAAATCCATCAGCTTTAGTGGCTTGAGTCATGTTTCAGTCAGCCCAGTAAAAACAACTATAAAAATATGTATTTATAAGCTTGACCTTAAATCTGAAAAGCATGTGTTAAGCAACATTTTAAAAAAATTATAGGTCACACCCCATCTGTTATTTTTGTAACTGTACGGAGGAGCGCAAAGGCCGAACTCTTCTGAACTTTCAAGACTATTTGTTGATCTTATGGACACAGCACGCGGAGATACACATTTCTACGATGCCATCAGTCTTTAAAAAAAAAAGCAAGTGCTGGTTCACAGGTTCATTAAATCTCCAGAAGCTAAGTGGAAGCTAAAGAGAAACCAGGAAAGTTGCCAACAGACACGAGTGAGAGTAAATCTGCTTATTTCAGGATTTGTAAGGATATTCCAAGGGCCACCAGAGATTTCACTGCATTTTCAAAAGTCTCTAACTCAGGCAGCTAATCTCAATTAATTTCAGGGGGAGCCGGCCATCCAACCACACTGGGATGCGAACCAGATGGGGAAGTCGCACACATCCCGTACGCAGAACGATCAGGCAAAAAGTCAAACCAGGCTGAAAACGCTAATGCCGCTAAGCACAACTCCCAACTACAAGAGCATCTAGAAAATAAGGTTTCTCACCATCTTCCAACAAAACCGCAAAAATTCAGAAGTCCGGTTGCCGGGGACACATCAAGATTAACCCTCACGACGGAAAGAAGCAAGCCCAAACCCTCGGGCAGGACTGACACAGCTATGAAGAGGGACGGACGTACAACCACAGCTTTAGGCACGGCGGAGCTTTCCACTGGCCTTGAAAACACAGGAAAAGGGCCAGAAATCCCAGCAACACCCGAGCCCTCAATTGTCTCAGCAGCGATGGGGCAGCACGGGAACGGTACCCGTGACCTTTTTTTTTTTTTTAGATAATGGATTGAAGACAGTGGCTGTTTCGTTCATTTCGGCAGGGGAAGGTCCATGGGGATCTCTCAAGAAAAGCGATCCCTGAACTCTTCCACGTCGTCAAAGGAACGCTGCCTGCCAAAGAGCTGCACAACGGGAGCTCTGTCCCGACGAGCGACGTCCCGCGGGCATCGCTTGGCTGGTGGGACCGCTTGGCTTGGCTGACGCTGATGGAGCTTCCGTCTCCCACCAGCTCTGCTTCTGCCGGGGAGGGGCTTTGTTGTTGTTTTGGGGGAAAAACACACCTCTCGCGCCTTTCAGGCCTGCAGGATCTGAGTTTTGATTTTTTTTTTTTTTTTTTTGCTGCTTCTCTTGCATGCTTTCTGCCCGAAAAGCCTTTCCGCAGCTGAAAAAGCGGCAGATTAACAAAGACAGTAAGAAATAAAGGCCAGAAAGCCGAGGAGGCACGGCGCCCTGGGCATGCCCTCAACTCCTGCAGACATGGGTGCATCACGGCACGGGTAACGGGCTTCCCACGCGAAAGCCGCCCGCTTCCCCCCCCGCACCGCCCCCCGGGACCCCCGAGCGCGGCCCCCCCGTCGGCCACGGCAGCACCCGGAGCTGCGCCCCGCTCCCCCCCGCCGCCCCCCGGCCCGCCCCGGCCCGCACCTACCGAGCGGCGGCGGCGGCCCCCACCGCCCCGCCCCCCGCCCCGCGTCCCAGCCAATGGGAGCGGGGGGCTCCACGTCACCAAGGGCGCCCTTGCGGGCCGGCAGCCAATGGGAGCGGAGCGTGGCGCTGGGCCCGGCGGCGCGGGCGTGACCCCCCGCGCCCGCTGCGACCCCGCGCCCCGCACGGGGCGGAGCGCGGGGTGGGGCACCCCCGGGGGGGGGGGTTTCCCAAGTTCGGGGGGTTTCCTGGCGGGCTGTGTATTGACCTTCCCGGGGCTGAGCTGCGCGCTGGCAGCCGCCGCTCCTCCCCGGGCGTTACAGCGCTGATGCTGGGGTGGAAAAACCACCTCAAAATGGTCTCGCGTGAGCCCCGGCTGTAATGACGGACTGACGAACGGATTTTAGAAATCCTACAGGGCGACGCGAAGCCCCCTCGGCGGGCAGGAGGGGAGGCCCCGCTGCAAGACCTCCCTCCCGCGCCGCGGAGCGCGTCCCGGGCCGGCGGTGGGGTGCGGGGTCGTGCCCTGCCTTTTGGGGCAGCTTCCTGGGCTGAGTCCTCACGCCAGGCGTGGAAGTGGGGTGCTCTGGGGTTTGTACCCGGGCGGACCCTTCCGTGGCGGATGGAGCAGCCCGTGTCCCGTAGAAAACACAGGCCCTTTCCCTCGTTCCTGCCCGCGATTCCGGATTTTGTCTGCGTCATCAGCTCCTGGAGCTCGTTTCTTAGGCAATGCTGAGATTTCCTAGAGGTCAGTTACCTGAGGAAGCACTTTCTGAACGGCATTGCTGCAGGCTGTAGGCCACGAAGGACCAAAGCGACGTCCCAGGTTCGCTCGGCAGGCTGGCGGCAGGGCGAGGGGAACACGGGCATCCCAATCCCTGGCTAGTGCTTCGGCCTGCTGGCCACACTCCTCAGCCCCGCGGCGCGCTCCCGCTCTGCCCCCCCGTGTGTTACGGTCCAGGTGACCCACGTTTGTTCAACTGACCTCAGTGGAACTGGCCCCATTTGCCATCCAGGAGGATCTTGCTTTTTCTCTCTAGAGAAACAGAGCGGGAGTATCTTTTTCAGGGCTGCTTCAAAAAGCGGAGCTGTAACGCTGTGGTGTAACGTGGTACGGCGCTCTCAGAAGAACTCACAGCCAAGAAAAAGCCCACATCATCTCTCTTCCTGCGTCATATTTCTATATTTGGCGATTCTTTGATGAACGCTACAGCAGGTCTTGCGGAAAGCTGCACATCCCCCTGCCTCAGATGCATGCTTTTGAGAGTCGGCTTTTGTTGGAATTCACACAGGCAAAGCCCTTGTGAATGAAAAGTCCTTTAAAAGTGTTGTTTATTGCTTATTCTCCAGGGAGCCTGTTGCTTGCCAGTAGAGGCCGTGCTGACTTCAGACGAGTCGAAAGGCTGAAGCAAACACGGATGGGTCATTATTCATACCCAGGCTCGGCTGTTTTTAGCAGGTTTAAATTACTTGCAAGCTGCCATTGTTCTTGGAGCCAAACAGCACTCGCTGTGGTCTCAGCCCCGGCAGGAAAGGTTCGCGTCCTGTTCTGCCTCAGATCAAACAAGTGCCAGAATGTCTGCAAGAACAGCCAGAGAGCTGCAAAATCTTTCCCCTCTCCTTGGGCTCATGCTGAGAGGGTGTCAGTAAACCAGGGGGGGAATAAACTGGTGATCTAAAGGAGAGATTAATTAAAAATTTCAGGGTAATGATACCAGTTTTCATCCGCTGACATCTGGCCCTCCCTGTTAGGAACTTTGCTGAAGAGAAATTAGTTTATTTGATCTATAATATAGGGTCAAGTCTAGCCAAACTCCCACCCAGGGTCACTCAAGGCTGGCAAAGAAAGACTAAGATAGATGTTTTCTTGCTCATTTGAAACATCAGAATTCTTTCAGGTTTGTGTTTTTCCGGAAGAAGGTTCTCCAGCAAAGACATATGATTTCACCCAATCTGTGGATGACAGCGCTTCAGCAGTAATCCCCATATCCATGATGTGAAGTAGAGCTTGCTTATGATGATCAGATTTGAAAGTGGTGCATTTCTAGTATATGAGAAGCTGGGATAGGAATACTCCATTTTCTTCAAACACTTCACCTTCTTGGTGGGAATATCCATGTTTTTGTACAGAACCGGATCCGTCAGGAGCACCAGCTGTATGTATCCTGAGTAACATGCCTGGAAACAACGAAGTGCTGTTACCCAGATTTTTCGGCACATCAGGTTGTAATTTCTTTCTACCTTGAACGGTCTCACGCTGCAAGCCGGATAGCTAACACTCTGCGATGAAACCTGAAGCCTGGACATGCACCATATGCTCTTGCATAGCTATCTTCGGCATCAAATTTCAGTCTCACAATGCAAATATTTAGGCTGGATGAGATGCCAGCAAATGCAGGGCTTGGACCTGACCTATTTGTTCCCAGAGCATTGCTCGCAATATTAGGAGTACTGCAGTGAAAAGAAAAACTGGTTGTAATCACTTTGCTATCTTTTGGCCAGCAGCATGGCATTATCTGTGGGGAGGATTTCCCTGTGTTTGGAAAATTATTCCATTTCTGATGCTGTGCCTCAGACAGCCAGAAAGTTAATATTACATGTAACCTGTTAGTACACCTGCCTATCTTAGTGGTATCACTGAAGTGGGAAGGAGCTGCCACAAGCCTTTTTTGCTTCTGTTGGCTACGTCAAAGTGATTGACATTAGTCCTCTCCTCTGTTAAAATTGCTCAGGCACTGATTTGTAAAAATACCTATGCCGCAACCCGACAGCACCACATTCCTTGCTCCTTAAGGACAGGCTGGCTGGCAAACTCTCTCACCCATGGTTTTGGGCAGGAGCCATCTTCCTACAAACTGCTCAGGACTCTGTTCACTGTGCACTCACTCTGCCTAACCCCTCTCTGAAAGGTGTTTTCAGGGAGAGGTCCTCTTCCTCTTGAAGCTAACAACCTTTTTCTTTTTCCCAGAGGTCAGGATTTTCACATCTTGGACCGTTCCCCTTGTTTTCCTCTTGATTCTTACTCTTTGGGCCATGTTTCTTTGAAGGTCAACACCTAAACCTGGTCTAAAACTCCAGCTTGGGCTTGGCTATGATTAGGCAAAACTGGTATGGTAGTCCAGGCTGCGTTCCTGTTTACACACCCTGGTATCTGCCTTATTCACAGTGCAGAGCATTTGACTCATGCTTCTGACTGCCCATAACTTCCTGATCCCACTCCTTATCTACCATTTTCCACCAGTATCAGTGCAGTTAATTACTCTCACCTAGATTAATTATTTGCAGCCTCTGTTGCCCAGACTTTCTTTCAGTTTTCCCGATGTTGCTATGAATTTCAGCCCTGCGCTTTCCCATGTTCCCAGAGCTTCTCCTCCAGGTGGGACTTGCAGATTGTTCTCTATTCCAACATTTGTGTCACTGATCAACTACTTACAGTCCTGGACCTACGGTAGGCCTCTGAGGAATCCAGTTGTTCAGCTGGACAGTCACTCTAGTAGTGTCTAAAAAAGCCTACATACTTTCCCTCACTCTTCATCATAGCTACTACTGCTCTATTACTAAATATTTCCTAAAAAAGGTAGCTGCTGCTTTTTCTTCCTGATTTTGGAGAAGCAGCTGAAAAATACGACTTAAGCACACCCAAGGCAGCTGATGAATGAAACGTGTAAGACAGGATTAATGAAGAAGAGAGGAAAAACTAGAGTGACATCTATTTTAGTGTCAACGTTGAAGTGCAGACCAATGAACCCCAGTGCTAGCAGCTGGGCAATTTCAGTTCTTTACCACTTGGTTGCTTAGCTGGACAGGGTGGCAGGATTTAGCCCAAGAAAAAGGTCAACCAGAAATTGCACTTCTCCTTTCTGGCCACACGATGTACCCATCACACCACAAACAGCCTGGCTGGACCACCAGCAGCAGGAGACCCAGCCACAAAGGCAGGTGTTTCCAGTTTCCATATTCCCCCCAAGAATCTCCTTACCTCTATCCAGGCCCTCTAAAACACCCACGCAGCTGCAGATCAGGGCTAGGTCCCGTGGTGCAGGGAGGGACATATGGGATGGAGTTGGTGTGGTCCAGATGCTTCTTTCCTCTTGTTGGATGAAGGTGACACATCACTGTGAAATAAAAGCAGAAGCCAGCTGTTCAAGAGGTGGTGGCAGCTTTCCATCAATGTGAACTATAATGGGAAGCGAATAATGTGGATGAATTTTACTTTTTAAATGTGAGATTTTACTGCTGCTTTCAGTGGGGAATGTAAGGTATTTAATTGTCATTCTAATTGCTGGGACATCTTGGCCCTTTGTATGTTGTATTTGTATGTTGTCCTGAGCAGAACCGAGAGGCTCTTCAAAACCAGAGCTAGGATCTGCAGGAACCAGTTGTCAGCACAGAAATTTAAAAAAGAAATACTGGGACTGGCATGAATGAAAATCTGCTTATGTAAGCATCAGAAGAAATAGCAGAGCAGGGGGGTTAAGATCAGCTTGTATTCATAACAAATAACATCACTCCCAACAAAAAATTTGAGCCTATGTTGTTTCTGTCAAGCCCAGAAGGTCTGCACACCGATAAGGCCATAGCACACAACTCATTTGTGGAAAACCCTCCTCTCTGATAACAAGAAAGTAGCAGCATATCGCATCTCCCAGTCCTTCTGGCAGCCTAGCAGGAAGAGACACTCCACCAAAGGACCACCACAAAAAAACCCTACTGATTCTTAAATATTATTAAAGAACTGTCCCAAAACTGAGAGGTTTAGTGAAGATTTGACAGCCGTCATCCCTTGTTCTGTATGTTGCATGCAAGTGATCAGGGCCAGACCACTTGAACAACCATGTCTCATCACTTGTGAGTGAATGAATTCTATAAAAGAACGAGTGCAGGCAGGTAAAATCAGCTGAAAATGTAAATAAATACCATAGTCCCTTTCTGTAGGATCTGTACTGAGTTTGGCCACAGTGGTTTCCTACCTCAGCAAGAATGGTAGTGCTATAAGGACAACGTCCGGTGCCTTCAGGACGGTCAGTGAGTCAAATTACTCGAGCCAATTAACGATGCAGTACCAGGAAAGTTTAATCGTAATGATTTGGCTGTTGTTAGTTGGAACCTACTTGGTTTGCAAGATTTGAGTTGTGAATGTGTGTAGGCCTCCCTCAAACTCTACTAGCTGTAGGCATCGCCATCTAATTATACTCTAGCACACCATGATGAAGAGAATCCAGATCTGCCTGATTGTGTACATGTTTTGGTGATACAGTAATTACAGTAATTTACATCGCATTGCCAATCACTATCCTGCGGAGAGGGTGCAAGTCCTGTTACCCAAGCCTGTGGAGTGGCTTTACAATGCATCTCTGGTCCGCGGATTCAGAGCCAGTTTGTAATTTTCCTGGTCCCTGGTATATATTTTGACAAACCCAGCCTTTACGATCATGAGGATAACTTTCAAAATGTGGAAATAAATTCCAGCTGCTACCCTGCTTGCCCAGCCTAAAACCACAGGTATCCTCCGTAGCGTGATGGCTCAACTTTGACATCAGAGATGCAAGAACTTGCAAGAATAGCAAGTTAGCTGTAAGCTCACCAAGCTATTATCATGCGCATCACAGCTCATGAGACTCCTGAGAGGTACAACATACTTGTATGCCCACTTGAATGCTCATAATGGGAAGATAGCAGAGGTTTGATATTCAACAAGCTAACGTTAATCTACCTATCTGGAAGATGACCCATTAGCATAGCTGTACCACACAACCAGTTTGACCCCAACCATTCATTTCACAGCAGAACAAAATGGTGTTGTCTTGTTTAGCTCACTCACAAAGCACTTCCCTATATCTATCTTAATCAGACAAACTAGGGATTAAAAAAAAAAAAAGGACTAATCTGCTCCTTGGCCATAATTGCATTTCCTCTGCAAATATTAAGTTACAACAATAGCAGCGGGTTTTGTTATAAATTTATTTTTAAATGCTTTTCTTCATGTGAACTAAACAAACGTGTGTCACCTGCCTAGAGCTTTTTAGAAGGAAGAAGTGGGAAGCATTTTCCCGAAAACTCCGTTCCTCTTGAAAAATTATGAAATTGTTAAGAAATTGGAAAGCATGTCGCCAGGCTGTTATGTGGTGGTAGAAAACCAAAATAAAGTCATTGAACTTTAATTAGAACTTCTTCCAACTTTTATCTCTTTATTGAAACATTGTAAGAAACTTTATCTATTTTGTTTGGAGTTAGTAATAATGCCTAGCAAGCTCTAATAATATCTTGCTTGAGTCAGCTGGGACTTAGTCTAAGGCTTGACTGAGTTCTCATTACAGACAGGCACTCACTCCACATTTTTCCATGGGTCTCACCAGGCCTCATGTGTGAAGGCACGACAGCTCTGGCAACCACCACTTACCTCAGAAGATTTCAGAAAACCTGCTTGTTCTAGGCAGCAGCCACCTCTGTATCCAAAGCTGACATTTGAATGGCTAGGGGCGAAGGTTCAAGAAGGCTTCTCTGTTAGCTCACTGGCCTAGCGTTCCTCCAGGTATCTCCTTGGGGTTTCAGCTAGGAAGCGAGAAGGCAAAGACACAACCATGGGGTCAGAGAGGCTTTTTGGAAACCACCACATCAATGGTTTCGTAAAATTCACGTACCAAGACACAATGCCAGTCACAATTTGCAAGGCATACGTGGGTAGGTCCCTCAAACTATACTACTTCTGGTGCTTGCAATTCTTGCAAATTTTGCACCCTTGTTTATTACTATTCTGGGACCAGAATTTAATGCTTGAAACTAACCAAGCTACATTTATGTAGTAGATTTTTTTCAGGATTTGTGATATTCTGCACTGTGCATCTCAGGATAAAATCTACCCTACAGAGACATGTGAGCTTTTAATGGAAAAGCAGCATCAAAACCACTTTGATAGCAAACCCAGGCCCTCAATTCTGGAACTGGCACACTGCTCAGACTGACTACATGTGTCCAATGCAAAATTACTCTAAACTTACCAGTCCAGTTGCCTACTGCAAAGGATTTGCTAGATGATTTCTCCCACTCCTCAATCCTCTTCCAGGGAACAAAGTCTGTTTGCTTGGCAGAATAGGCAGCAGGTCTGTCTGGTAGCCCTTGTACCCTACTATGGCACACATAGACAAAAAAGACCTGCTATTTGGAGCTCCCCCAAGGCCCCCACCCACAACAGAGCTGAGTACCTGCGCAGAGGCCTTGGAGACATACTACCTTGTGTAGGCTTGGCCTGGGCTCCAGGGGAAGGGGTTAAATGGAGTGATTAACTGATAATCAGTGACACTGGCATGCCAGTGAAGGGCATGATCTGGGAAAGTGGACCCAAATACCAAGTTACACAATTCTCATTCTGGGGCATTTCCAAAGGAGTCGCAGAGAGTTTGCCAGCTGCCCAGGCAAGGCTGATACACCTAAAAGGCCGGGTCTTCTCCAAACAAAGATGGAAACATGAATTCTATTCAGCATGATTTTATTTGAGATTGAGAAGCTACACAAAGAGAGAACAAATATACATTTCCATGAGCGAAGGGAAAAAGAGAGAGCGCATCCTATTGTGCCACCTTCCTAGCACAACAAACCACCTCAACCTGAGCCACAGGACTGCCTTCTCCCCATGCAGGCAGGGAGGGTTTTTACACTGAAGGGTGTAAAACAGTAACAGTACACAGTAAACATCTGTAATATCTACCCCAGAGCCACACACCCCCAGACACAGCAATATGGTCTTTTTTTGCACATGTGCACATACATCTGTTCTTGGTAGATAATAAAAAGGCTGATACAGAACCAGTCACATAGAACAAACCCATAGCTTTAAAAGAAGAACAGTTAACAGATGTTCACAAGGATCAACATACCCACATGGGACAAGTACTTACTCAATGGAGTGGTAACTCTAAGCACTAGGTTTTATCTGAAGGCAGATACCTTTGTATCAGTGATACTGGATTGTACTGGAGCAGATGGCAGTGAGTTTCAGAGTTCATCTGTATGTCATTTTACTAAAGTAATTAATCAAATGGCTTAGCATATAAAAATATAAGAACCCTCTCTCCTAATTAGAGCAATTTGTGTTCATGTAGAAGTGAAAGCACACACACACATACACGTATCAGAGGCAGGATTGCTGACAGAGAGCTTACAGGATAAAGAAAAGAAACTCACTTTCCCTGTCCCACACCAGGACATCACGTACTCCCTCCTGTCTCCAGGGATAACGGAGTCTCTCACCTTTGGTGCATAGTTATATTCAAAAGCCAAACAGCAGCTCGGAATTTGTCCTGAAGGGAACCAGGACAAGGCACCTTTAAGGATAATAAGGCAGATTGTGTACCTCTGCTGCAGAGACTCCTTGTGCCTTAGGGGTGGTCCTGCTGTCCCTGAATCTAGAGGGATTCATCAAAATCTAATCAAAATCTTCACCCTCACAAAGCAGTGAGTGAGTCAGTCTCAGTTTGCCATAAACAAGAAGCAATTCAGAAAAAGAGGCTCATCTCCCATTAGCAGAGGTACGCTCAGCTATCTATAGTGCTACGCATGGTCTCCATCCTGTGCAGCACAGGCTTTGTGGATGACCTTATGGAAGTGTAGCCAGGATAGTGACAGAGAAAGTCTAAATAAGACTATATTCCTGAAAGACTGCAATATTCAGGGGTGGCAAACACATTACCTCCACAGTGGTCCTCAGGGAAGTAATGCCAACAAGAGCGCCTGTTGTGGGGCAAAGCAGGGAGGCAGCCAGGGCTGGGCTAGCTTGGTCATAATTATTTGGCTTATTCAGAGTAAAATGTCATTAAGGTATTGCCTTAATGAAGTAGGGTTTTCTTCAGCCCAGCCCATCCTCCAATGAAGCTACATCTTCATCCCCTCATAACAGGATGTGAGGCAGCCTACGTCCTCACGTGGGACTGGAATATCTTTAAGTATGTACTGTAGGAGCCTGGTCCTGCTGGGGTCTGGGCAGACTCCAAGCAGACTCTGCAAGAAGGATAGGAAAAGGAACTGATCAAAAAAATGAGGAAGTTTGCTTCTGCATCAACACTGACCATCTAAGAAACCACATTTTTCTTGTGGGAGGCACCATGTTATAAGAATAGTGTTAGCACGTAAAATGCCTCTAGTTATAGCCAATGAGTTTTAAAAATGTTCCTTTACTGCTGTGTTACTGAACTTGATCATCTTAAGAGGACCAGACCAAACCCCTATGCTGCTCAGGAGATATCATCTCTATCGGAAGTCCACAGGCCACTAAAAGCTCAGGAAATTACATTAATGCACACCAGCAAAGGCCCTGGCCTGTCCATTTTGTGGCATTCTTTCAGGTTCTTAAAAAAGCTACAATCCAAACCAGTTATATTTGTAGTATTTTTTAGGATTAAACTCAATTCTTTCTGTGGGGATGTAATCCAGGGGGATTCAGGCATGTGTAAACAGTTTCCTTCAGAGAAGACTTCTCTTGGTAATTTCTTTCTGCAACACGCAACTGCAATTAACTTAAGTTGCACCGACATGCCATATGCAATTTAGCTTCGGTTACTAATTACATGCTTACAAAAGAAGCGTATTACTTTCTCAGCGTTGCTACCAGAAGGCACAAGCGAAAGCTATCCTAAGGAACATCTAATACCGAATTTCTTGGTCTCTGTGGCTTAAAACCACACCGTTAACATTGCATTACAACAGCGTTGGCTCAAAATTCATTTCCTCATGCTGGTTCCTGTTAGTAGGCCTGCTTGCCTTGCAAACAGCATCTGTGGCCTTAGGAAAGACGAGTATAAATGTTTCTTGAGCAGGGCTTCAAGTAAGAGCAGATGGCCTGCTGAAATGTCCACAGTCCTCACCTCCTGCTGGCACTCAGATCAGTGGTTAAAGCCAAATGAAATTTCATAGCTGCTGAGGATGATATATCTGCTGACACTAAGATAGAATTTGATAAGTAAGCATACCATGAACTCTTCAATGGAAGAGATTTTCTTCTTCCTTTTCTATTAAAAAATCCATCCTAGAGGGAAGATAACTCTCCTACTTCCACACTTCTCCCCTTCCATTCCTCCAAAAAGTGAAGTGATCACCCTGCACTAACATATTATTAATACTCTGGTATCAGTACTCAAATATATTTGTAAACCCCCAGATGTTAATTTTCTTAGGTAGGTGATTGTTGTTAGCTAACAACAAGCTTGGCTTCAGGATTCGAGGTCTGCTCCTAGCTTGCTTGATTGTTCTTCGTGTGACTTGAGAAAGCGTTCTTTCACCTTTTTCTGCATGCATTCACTTCTGCATTCTGTGAAATGGTGCCTGCTGGTCACAAATGTCTGTAAAGACCCCATGGGGAGAATGAATACCGTGTTAACATTAACTTCCCAAGCTGGTGCTCAGATGTGAGGACAGAGAGCTATGGGAGCCAAATAAGGCGCTTGATCACTTCTCATCAGACTTGAAATATTCAGTGGCAACTGTCTCAACGTGTTACCCAATGTCTGGAAAAAGTTTCAGATCATTTGTCATACCCTTTTTGCTCCGCCCTGAAACTGAAACAGCAAGTGAACGTAGCTTTCATCAATATGCTTGCATAGATAACAAGGTCGTCTTTGTCCTCAGAGAATAATGGCTACCATGCATTTATCTGAGGAGCATTTGTCCTAGCTATCCTGCAAGGAGGAATGTGGGTCAATCCCCGATTCAGAACTGTACCATTACTTCTCTATGGTTATGGCTAGCAGCCAGCAGCAGCTTATCAGAGCCCCATGCTGCCACGGTGCATGCTTCGTTGTTGCTCAGTGACGACGCGCTTCAGAAACATCAGCACTCTGTGTCTGCCTCTCCCTGCAAATCCTGGCCAGTCAGCAGGCAGGGATATGCATTGTCTCTACTACAGGCTGGACAAATGTCTTCAGTCTTTTTGATGCTATCTGTATCAAAATGCCAAAGAAAAAATGCTTCCTTCAGTGTTTTAGCTTTTTTATCTACTTGCTTACCCTGTCCTCTGTGATGCTCCCCCTGCAACCCTCCAGCTCTTCCTCCTTCTTCTCCACCTTTTCAACCACAGTGCCAAGACAACTTTATTTTTTAGTTGAAAAGCTCTTTCTTCCATTGAAACTAGACAGAAACAAATCTGTCAAGGCTCCTAGTCTAGATGTTGAATCCATGGTGAGGTCTGTTATTTTACCTGAACCTAAGCTTTCATGGCATCCCAGGTGGAGATGGAAGGAGGCAGATATAACAGGGCACTGTGCCCCCCTTGACTAAATCATGTCCACTTTTTGAAATGCAGCTCACTGACACTAGCTCCCCCTTTCTCCCTGAGTTAGTCCAGCAAATCCATATTGTCAGATCTCCTTTCTGTCACAGTCATTCATACTCTAGCTCAATGCAACTCCGAATTCATGATGCATACTTAATTATTTGATTCCTTTCAGATTTTTTAAAAGTTCATTATTTTTTAAGATTTAGTGGACTGTGTCTTAAGAGTGATTTCCTAACACTGTGACTCACTATCCTCCACATTATTGCCTGTGAGAGACAGATAAGTATCTGTAAACTTAATTTACAGAAAAGGAAGCACAGGCAGAGGATTTATGTGGCCTGCCTAAATCTGTGCAGTTCATCAGTCACAGGATCAGTTGTTACAGGCAGGTCTATGAGTGATTATGAACTGCCACGGTCCAGTTAAAAATCAATGAAGATGTGACATTTTTCCTTTGGTGAGAGTTTGTCTTTTAGTCCTTTGACTTTCTACCTGAAGCCCATTGCTCACTGCCTGTGGGAGGGTCAGGGATAAAAAAAGATGATTTCCAACAGGAGGATGCTTTCCAGTGGCTGCAGAAATGTGCTGTGCTAGCAGAGGACCAGCGTGAAGATTCAGCCTGGATGGCTGACCAGCACTGCAAATCTTTGTGGAAAGAGGTGGTGGTTTTGCACCTTTTGCAAGCTCTCGAGGAGATAACCTACAACATACAGCAAGGTGGTCAGTCACAAAGATACCAGTGCCTTGGACTCGACTGAAAGTGGAACTGCCTGAACACCTCAGTTTTCATTATTGCTGCTGTGGAGTATGGAGGAACCACAGAAGAATGAGTCTAAGAATGGTGACACTGGGTCATGTCCATCTCTGGCACTGGCCACAGCAAACGCCTGGGGAAGAGTACAGGAACAGAGCAAGCACATATGAAACCTTCCTGCCCCGATACTGCCACCCCAGCCTCTCACCACCTCCAGCTCAGGGCATTGCCTCTTCAGGCAGTAACAGGGCTGCCCAGAAAAGACAAAGCAGAGGTTGTTTCACCAACTGATTTGGTACTTTGGCTGGCTCCACATTTCTGTTATGTCCGAAGGACACAGTCCTGTTTGTCACATCCCTGCAGGGGAAGCCCTGCTTTTGGCCATAGTCTGTTTTCAACACAAAAGCCACCCTGATTGCAAGAGCTGTCCCCAGAAGGGTTTCAAGTCCTTTGCAATTACTGAATGTTGTACTGCAATTACCAACACACCAGCCGAGACTCAGCTAAAGCTCAGTTCCTGGGAATAATGGATCTTAACTAAAAATATCCTAATAGCAGCCAAGCGCTGGCACCCTCCATCGCTCACTACAGCTTTTTGGGCATCCATAGCCACATCTCACAGCACAAAACAGGCACCTTTCTCAGGACAAGAGACAGATACTGCCCCACACTCTCAGAGTAACACTTATAAATTACTAAGTGTCACAAACCTCTGGTGAATTAAAGACAGGAGCAAGGCAGAATGCAAACTACTTTCCCAAGGACCAACTGGAGCCCTCGAAACTTTGTCCACTCTCCCATTTATATCTGAGCCACTGATACATTAAAAAAGCATAGGGCATTCCAGGAAATGGGATGAAATCAGGCAGTGATGGATAAAGCATGGAGTGGAAAGCCAATCCTGGAGAAGAAGAAATAAAAGGTAGTCCAAAACAATCAAAGAAACTTCCTGAAAAAGAGAAGTTAAACATGAAAGAATAAATGGCATCAGAGACAAAATGGGATTTCGTATGCCAAAGGCCTGTAAGACTTTTCCATATTCCCAAATCTTTCTCCCAAAAAGCAATCACTGTACTAGAGGGTAGGACATGAGTTGTTTGTAGCCTGCTTTCCTAAGGAGAGAATTTGTACCTTCCAAAAAAAAAGACTAAAAACAAAAATAATGTTTTCTAGATGGAATTTATTCCCTCTTGAAAAAAAAAAGCCACTAACTTGAGGTCCAATTTACAGTCATGTTGGGAGAACATAAACATACATCCAGTCAAGAGACATTGGAGTTAAGTACCACACCGGCAACAGATCTGTGGAGTGCCTGGGTGAGAGCAGAACAGGTACAACTGGCTGCACCTGCACTGCTCCCGAGCACCTTCTCAGCTCACAGCCTCTTGGAGTGAGGCTGCATGAGGACCCGAAAGAGGAAGCTCCCAGTGTAACACATTGCACTGTAGGTCAAGGATGACACTTAAAATCCACATCCTTCAACAGCCCTTTCATTTTTCTCCCAGTGGCCTTACCTGAAGACCTTGACCACTTGAAGCAAATGGCAAGCCTTCTATCTCATTGGGCTTTTGATCGGGATTCATGTTGTTACAAGGGCAGTTGTTGGAATTTTTACAGTCCGAGAGAGTGCAATACTGGATCTTTTACATTTCTACCTTAAGAAAAAAAATCTGAAGCCAGGTGGAGAGCCCTAGAAGATGCAGGACAGCCATCGTGAGTAATGGGAACATCACAGAAAAACAAAAAATGTAATTTCTGACACAGATGATACAGAAAAGACCAAGATGTTCTGACAAGCCGTAGTTAGCCACTGTTCCTGCTTCCACGGAAAACTCTGGGATCCCTCTTGCTGTGCACGAACAACAAAAGAACTGGCACCTTTCTAAGTCTGAAGTAGGGCTTCCTTAAGATTTCTGGCAGGTTAAGACCCAAATATTCATGGTTCATATAAACCCTATGGCACCTGTTTCCAGGAGGAGTGTTAGATTTCCTTACTTAAATTCCTGCTACGAGAATGATCTCGCCTCCTTAAATCTGACTGCTCTAACAAGCTTTACATGGGACTAGACATGCACATTGATGCAAAACGTGGCAATCCACTAGTGGGGACTGGGAGAGGCATTCTTCAGCAAAGACTTAGAGCTTCTGTATTGCTGCTGGAAAATACTAAGAAGACTCTGAGGTATTGGTTTTAATTTACCATTTCCTGGGATCCACTGTCAGAAAGAATGTGCCACAGCCTATGGCACGCTGCTACAAGGACGAGGTGCATTCAAGCTGCAGCATCACAGGGAAGGAAGATAAATACAGCAATGGCAAGGTGCTGCCTGTGAGGAAGCCCAGCCTTTGAACTTGCTTAGGCAAGTACTTTTACCTGTGGGCAGCAACAGCTTTGGGGTGAAAAAAATAAAAATTGAAAATGTTCTAGTCCACTGTGGTGCTGTGATGCTTCACTGTAATTGTCATTTGAGTGCTGCCTGCTCTCATGTCCTGATCCCATCTGCTTGTGTCATGGTGAAAGAGAGCGTCAGAGGGGCTAAACATCTGATGGGGGATAAAACGCAACTGCAGAATCCAGCCCACAGGGAACAGTCATGATTTTCAGCTTCCTTGAGACATCCATACACTGCTTTAAAATCTAAGTATTTGGGGTTCTGGTGCATTCAGAGTTTTCAAAGAAATACTTAGACTTGTTTAAAAAAAAAAAAAACAAACAAGAAAAAAGGTTTTGTTGAGAACCATTTTTCAAACCTCCACCATTTTGCAAAACACCTCTTATTTGTTGACTTTCATTGTCAGCTATAAAGCATGCTTCTGGTTTCCTGAGTTGAAAGGAGTTGGGAAGATTCTAATGGGAAGAAATGCAAAGTTTCAGTGGGTCTTGATCTGTTAAAAATGAAATAAATACTGGGCAAAGGATGTCCCTAGAAAATTGTGTGTTTGTCTCCTTCCATTTTGAAGAAGAGTCAAGGAATGACCAAGTTTGATGGACGTGGTTATAAATTGATTTAAAAGAAATTCCTTTCTCAGTGGGTTTACATTCTTTCCTAGCCCTGCTGCACAAGATTAAACAGCCGGTAATGACGCACTCACTGTGTTTTCCCTCAGAGGTAGCCACACCTTATTCTGAGCATCTTTTTGCAAAATTCATTGTGTCCCTTTACCAGGAAGGATGCTTTGCAAATGAAGGCTGCTGCCGCTATGAAATTGGAGCTGCCTCTTCCTAGTGCCGTGAACATAAACATCAGCAACTGGATATCTTTCCAAGATAGCTTCCTCTGAAGCAAGAAAGGAGAAAGAAAAAGGGAGACTTAACATTACTTTACATGAAGGCTAAGTGTAAATATATATTGCTGAATTAACAGGGTGGAGACTGACCATATGAAACCACCTTGCTAAAGCAGCCAAGGGAAAAGTGTCACAAGTCCAGGCTAATCTTGGCATATGCACAGCCATAACTTTGTAACTATTTGCTGTCCAAAAAGCCAAGATAAAACAACAGGATCTTTGCAATGAGTTTGCTGGACTTTGTTCAGGTTTGGGGTACAAATTCAAGCAGTATGTTGTAAAGGAAAAAAGGTGGAGTCAGAATCCAGAAGCATGTGGCTCAGCCTCAAGCAAAGGTTACCATCTGCCACTAAGCATTACCCTGGCCCAGCACCACCCAGAATTACTAAGTGTAATCTGCTGCCAGAAGGACATTTATAGCAGGACCAAACTCCTAGCAGGAACAGGTATGCAGCTGTCCCAACACATGGAGATCACTGAACTACACAGGGTCATAAACTCACCTCTTCTCTTCCCCTTTCAAACCAACACTCAGACTTGCCTGTCATCAGTTCCCACATGATGGGTATTCAGATTTCCCCTCCACCCCGTTCAATTTTGTTGGAAGAGGGATAAGACTTAACTTGCTTGGACTGACCCATTCAATAAACATAAGCAGGACATGGAGTGCTAGCAAAGGAGCATGCGTATTTTCACGAAAGACTTCTTGAAGATGTCACAGGCAAGCCTCTTTCAAACATATTTATGCTGTAACAGGGGGTTTTCAGCCTCAGAGGGATTACTTAAACAAAAATAGTGTTTCCTCTGAATTTTTTCCTTAACAGCTTGGTTAGAGGAAAGGAGAAAAACAGTCCTTGATCTGTTTAGTCCCAAAATTTGGGAGTTACTCACCAAAAGGCAGGAAAGCTGCTATGAGCTGCAATGCAGTGGGGAACGGAACAAGGGTTGGACTCCTATAAGCTATTAATTCAGATATAAAAAAAAAAAAAATTAAAAAGAAGCAGCTAGGTTTCAGAATATCTTTGACATTTTTAAGGGATCAGAGAACAGGAGAGCAAGGGGAGTGGGATCAAAATGTTGCTTTGTATCGTGTCCGTAATGGTCAGTAAGTGTTTTCAGGCCAGAAACTAAATTTAAGCAACATTTTCATCCACTCTGGTTTTTCTAGACTGCATCTCCATTCAAAGAGCAGCACAATAAGCTTATTCATTTTTCCTTACAATAAGCACATACTGTGTTTGTCTACTTCCCCATTTCAACCTATATGATCCTTTTCTGACAGAAGTCTTGTTAAACCAGAATCCTCAATGGCATTGTTTTCACATACATGTATATGTGTGTGCATGTGCAACACATACAGATGTATACATATGATTATCAAAATACTATTATAAAGTGAGTGTTCTTTCTCAATACCCATTCTCTGCCCACCCCACCCTCCCCCTTCCCCAGGCCAGCGTATTTCAAAACAGACTGGAACTGAAAACTTTCAAGAGCCACGCAGCCCTTGTTAGCACTGCAAACGTCTAGGTGTGTTAACAAGTCCCCGGTCCACCCCTAGGACGTGTGTTGATGAATGGCCTCTAGTTCACAATACTGATTCCTTGGATTCAGGGTCTGCTGTGCTGGTTGTGTTGGAGACTTGGGTTTTGTGGGTTACCAAAGGCGATGTTTCCCCTTCAGACTTGCTGTTAGCAACTGCTTCTACGCTGACTTCCTTTAGCTCCTGCTCTTTGTCTTTCTTTTCTTTTTCATTCAGGTAATTAAGGATGCCCGCTCCTAGGGCATCCCCTTCCACATTCACAACTGTGGTGGTTCGGTCCCTGGTTAAGATCAGAAACAAAAAACAAAGCAGCAGGGTTTTAGCTTAAGAGAGTTACAACACACAAGGGGAGCAGATTCACCCCTGCTAATCCACTAATATCAATGGAGCTAGACAAGGGAGATGTTGTTACCATAGGTATTTTCCACAGAAGTATCATCAACATTTCAGAACTAAAAATGTGCACTGGAGCTGGTCTAAGGTCAGCCCAAATGTTACTATCAGTTGGTTCTGGTGTCTCGGTGGGTTGCAGCAATGGTACTACTCTTTCTCAGGCATCCTTCTTTTCCCAGCCCACCTCCTTCTCCAGGCCAGCACTTTTCAAATGTGAGTTCAGAGCAGGAACTTAATTTGTGCTTATCCAGAAGGTGAATCAGAGCACCCAGCTCTCTTTTTTAACTACAGAGACTTGTACCTTAATGCAAACACCTACTTAAGGGGTCCTTCCAAAAGCAGGCAGAATGACTGTGTTCTCTGGATTTCTTGCAAGTAACACCTGTCCTAATCTTTGGTTCTGCAACACAAAACTACTGTGTCCCAGGGTCCAACATGGAAGGCTTATGGGTCACAAAGAAGAACAATTTCTTCATGTGCCTTTTGAGACCTCTGTTAGTCATTCTGCAGCCTAAATTCATCATGTGCTCAACTTTTAACTGTGGTCTTCTCTGGTAATGAAATGGCTGGCATTAAGACACGGGACTCTTCCCTTCCTCCCTGGCTTTGAAGGGAAGGGCAAGCTTTTCAGTCTTGCCTCCAGGCACTTGTGAGTACAGCCTGTGGAAAGCATAGCCGCTACTGTAATCCCTGATGAAGACAGGATGCAAAGAGCTAGCCACTGCTTTGCCTGTCTCTCCTGTCCTTTGGAGGTGGCTGATGCCCAATAGGTGACAGCAAGAAAGAGTTTGATGGCCCTAGTGAAGCCATAAGAATACAGTTATTCTCCACAAACACTTTTGATGTGGGAAGGGAAAGAGGTAATACAGCTGCCACCTTCTGCAGCCTCTGGAATTCAAGAGTGTCCACAGGCATCCTGATTTCCACATCTGCTGTGAACTACACCATCTGCACAGAGAGGCTGGTGTCTCCAAAAAGAAACGCAGAGGGATTATGTACAGTCTAAACCAGGAACTGCCCAGAAACCCACCAACTGGAAAAAAAACCCAATGGGATTCAGATTGCTTCACCCATACTGACCAGTCATTTCAGCCCACTACCCAACTTCAACCAGATGGCTTGAAAGCAGATTATGCTTTTAAATTACCAGATCATGCTTACTTCACTAGCATTTAAACTCTAAGCATGCTGTAATTCATGAGTGCTCAGAGAAGTCCTTCCATTTTGATTTTCTAGCATTTGAAGAACAGCAGCCAGCCGCGCTTGTTTGAGGGAAACTGGAGACACCCTTTTGCATGGGGCTCATCTAAGTTGTAAGAAATCACCTGCATGTGGCATTTACACTTATCATGCACTTATGGCTGGGTCCCCAATACTTACAACAAAACAGTTTTCTAGGCTTTCCTTAATCTGATTTAGGTGGTACAGAAGGTAAATTTAGGCCTTAATAAGGACATAACTACGCTAAGTGGCGAGATAAGCTCTTCCAAACAGAGCTGGGCAAGGAGATAATCTCTTGTGTTTCAAGGAGGCAAATGGCTCTTGGAAAGAAGAGAAGGAGCTGAGCAAAGGTCTGACCTCTTGCCTCTTTCCCAGAAGATAGAAAGGAAAGGTGGTAATACTGTGTACTAAACTTGTGACTCCCAGCAGTGTGTTCCAGCCGTGACACTGCCCACAGCTGTGATGAGTGCCACAAACCCTCTGTGTCCTTGCCCTGCCAACGGGCAGCACCTGTCTGTGATGCTTGTATTGGTGCTTTGACCAGTCTTGAACTATAAAAATAGCTCCAACAATAACTGACAACAGCTTCTGATGGAGACTGCTTCCCACATGTGACCAAGAAAGCTTTCCACTGCTATTCAGACTCAATTTCTTTTTTCTCCCACTTCCCTCCTAGTGTCCAACTGATTTCCAGCAATATCAACACCTTCTGGACAAACTTTTAACAATCATTCTAAATGGAACTGAAACAAGGAAGAAATAAGTTTCAATAAAGGCTGAGTAAAAAAGCTGAAGAGCGATTTTAGCACACTAACTGCTTTAATTGAGAAGGGACCACCTTTTCCATTATCTGTCAAGAGCTACCTGTCCTGTGGGCAGCCATATCTTGTAGGGTTTTATTTTATACTGCACTACTTCGACTACCCTGCCCCATGTTTCCAGTTGAACATGCTTTATGTCATGCAACAGCAGATACGTGTGGCCTAAAGTACTTACACAATCCAGTCCACCGCTAATATCAAAGAGAGATCGTTGGTTGGAAGTCCAATGGCCTCCAAGATGATAGCAATGGTGAGGACTCCTCCAGCTGGGACCCCGGCTGCACCCACGCTGGATGCGGTAGCTGTCACACTGCAAATCAATTTGTGTACCTGGTTAGCAGCAGCTCTGCAGCATTCCTTTTCTATACTTACGTCACACATTTCCCCGCTATGGGAACTGTAAACAAACCCTACATCATGGGACACACAGATCATTTGCTTCCCAGGCAAACCCTTTCCTGCCTGCTGATGAAAAGTAATAGGTACAGAGCACAGTTGCTCAGCAGGCATCCACAGCAGCAACCAACCCAACGGGTCTGTGTTTAATACCATGATTGCCTTTTCAGAAAAAACCCCAACCAGCACAACTATATTCTGCTGCCTTACCAATATATGTTTCCAAGTCATGTATCAATTCAAAAACACCGAGTACAGTACACCTCCTGGCTGCAAATGTATAAAGGTAAACCCTGCCATGCAGGTGTCTCGTTTGCTTTCTCATTGGCATTGCAAACCTGCTGTGCGTGTGCTGAAGACATGCACCACACACCTTTTACAACTGAGTTTTCCTCAGGCTATCACTGCATAACCTTCTGGCCTGTGTTAAGACCTGATTCACTAAGAGTACCTGAAAGGTTAATTTCGCCATCTGCAATGAAAATAATGCCCCAGCCCTACCTTAAATAGGCAAACAATATACTGGGAAATGCAACAAGGAAGGAAATAAAACCTGGCCAGGGAGGGTAAAAAAATGCCAGGAACCAGCCCTAGGAGGCACCTGGTGGATACAGCTATGGCTTCTTGGCACAGTGAGGGACTAGAACTCCTTGTAGGATCCTCATTTAAGGGGTTTTGAGGAGGGAAATGAAAATAATAACACTTCATGGGATCTGGAAGGATATTCCAGGGATGGAGGGGATAGAGTCCTAGAGAAGGAGGCAGGACTCAGGTGGTGGAGGGGGTAATGGAGCAAAGCAGTCAGGAGGGGAATGATAATGGGTCTCACCTGGGAAGCCAGCAATGCGATGGTAGGAAGGACAGAAGTAAGCAGGAGCAGAGTCTTTAGTATGAAATTGATACATATAAAACTGGCAGGAGGTTTTTTCTAAGACATCCAGAGGGGGAATCAGGAGTAGCTTTCTGGGTAGAGCAGCATGCCTCAATTACCCAGCTTAATGGTGAGTGGAGAGTGGGGGAGTGAGATGCTTAAGGAAGGAGAGGAATGTCATGTGAGAAACAGCTTTAAACAGCTCAAAGTCTGTTTCAGAATTCAATTACCCCTCCCAGGTTCCACCTTTTATTAAATCGAAATTCTGGCAGATCTTATAAAGCTTGAAAGACTCCATCCTTTAATCACCCTATAATTATGTTTCATAGCAGTTTGCAAGCTTTAGGTCAGAGATGTGGAATGCAAACTGCTAGCTATTAACAGAGAGACCACAGGCTTGAATGTGTCTGGGGGCCAGGAGGATGTGGTTGCAATAGCAAGCAACTTACAGAATTGTGAAGATTTGCCCAGGGTTGAGGTCAACATTGTTCAGCTGAGCAATAAACACAGCTGCCATGCACTGAAAAATAGCAGCTCCATCCATGTTTACAGTTGCCCCGATAGGAAGGATAAACCTGCTGATCCTCTTGTCGACTCCATTGTTGTCCTCAATACACTTCATCATCGATGGGAGAGTGGCTGAGCTAGAAACAGAGAACAGGGTAAAATCAAACACAAAGCATCAGGGTGCACTGAATGGAAAGTCACTCTCCCATGGCTTTCATTTTTTTAACATGATGCAGACAGGACTGTCAAGACAATGATGCCATTTTATAACCCCTCTCTGTCATGACAGCAATGAGGGACCCTCCTTGTTGGTCTTGAGCAGTGGTATTTAATAACCTGCTTCCATCCAGGAATAGCTGATAAGGACTCTAATCTCCCAGATGCAAGAACGCATGACTTAACACAGTATGCAGCCTAACAGGGCTGTGGAATGATCAAGTCTCAAACCACAAAAATACACCAATAGATGCCAATATAAACACAATAGATGCAACAGCAATCTCTGTTAAAATTGTACTAGTACCTTCTCAAATGAACAGACAAATAATAATAATTTAAAAATCACTGTTGCATTTATTTCTTGCATTATAAGTTACATACTTTTATTCATAAACCCTCTCCTCCTACTTCATGTACTTCAGCTCCTGTGACAGACATGCATCTGTTTCTGGAGATGACCTGAAATGATTCTATATAGTTATGATATTTGATCAGGTGTTTGCCCCTTGAGAAAAAAGTATAAATGACATGCTTGATAGTTTGGTTATGACAAATTAAAGCTGATCAGGCCAGATCTTTGAAATCAATGACGTTGAGTCCCTTTACACTAGCTAGTAAGTCTGCTTTGCTCTTGCAAAATTAGCCTAAACTTGTTCCAGATCCTTCTGAACTTGGAGAACTAAACTTCTCAGGACAAAGTCCCTCACTACTGACCCTCACTTTACTTAAAATTTAAAGGACAGCTGGCAGGATCTTTTTAAGGCAAATACTTTCACCTTTCCCCCCCAAAATTTCCAACTCAGCATCATGCTACAGTCCCAGTATTTTAAGGAATTGTTTTCAACAGCTAATGATCAGTATGTGCTGTGTGGCAGGCTGCTGACAGCAAGGAGACCCTGTATGCTCAGAAGTCTCTTTTTGCAATCTCAGGAACAATATTCACACCTAAACTCAACACAATTTGGTGTCGGGATGCAGCGTTGTTATATTCATCTGGTTATAATCCCAAAAGAAGCACAGGAACCCACCTGGAGGAAGTTGCAAAAGCAGTCGTAAGTGGTGTGATAAGTCCTAAGAGAAAACGATATGGATTTTGACGTATGGATGCAAAATATATAAGCGGCAGAATGATTGCTCCATGGATGAAGTGGCCCAGAATAGAGGCGAAGATGTATTTTCCCAGACTGGTCACCAGAAGTACAATATCTTCCATTTCCACGATCTTGCTCCCAACAAGGAAGGTAATGCCAATAGGTACATACCTGTGTAAAGAAATATTGCCTGTCATTAAGTACAAACAAAAAGCCTTGAAACGTATGCCATTTTCTGTCCTGGAGATAATATTTTTCTAAAGAATGCGTTGTTCCTACTGAAGGGGTAGTGCCTTATTCAACACACACTCAGGTTAAGCAAATTTGGAAGGCTTCCCTAACGCTCTTGCTTGGAGGATGGCAAGCTGTTGAACTGCAAAGGCTCTGTTCACCTAGGCCCTCAAAGACACAGCCAGGAGACTGCCAAAGGGAAGCCAAGTGGGAAGCAGAAATGCTGGCAAAAGCTATCAGGACAAGACACCAGTGTGGAATATTAGTCCCTCAGGGAGGAAGGCAGGCAAAGACCTAAAGCTAAAGTCACTACTGAAGGGACAGCAGATGGTAGGAAAGAAAAAGGAGCAGTATTATGTCACTGGAGCAGAGAAAGGGATGGAAGAGTAGGATCTTACACATACAGTGACTACCAGCAAAGTATGAAGTTAGATCATTAAAATGGTAGACATAGTGGGTGCCACCATATTCAGTGTAGGAAAGAAAAAGTTATGCCCATACCAGAGAGCTCAGCCAAAGGCTGCTGATGCACGTGCCAAAGATAGCAATTAACTCTGCTATTTGGCTACAAAAGACTAAGTTAAATGATCAGTCTTCCAGAGCTTTCCTCAAGCCAACAGCTGTGTACACGTACATTCACATGCCTCCCATCTAGAAACATGCCAGGTCAGACGTCAGCATTTGTTTGATGTTTTCTTTGTGAGGAACACTTGGAACTGCTCCAGGGGAAGGGCCACCTGCAGGCCACAGCCACACCTCTGGTCCCAGTAGTGCAGCTGGGAACAGCCCTGAAAAGACAGAATTGCCCTTGCACCTACAGTGCAACAGCTACTAAATGAACGGCAGGAATTACTTCAGGCCCAGGGTCAGTTCCTCCAAAGCTCTACTTGGGATGTCTGTGTCTGAATACCTCTGCTGATACTGTCCATGCTCTATCCATTTCTGCTTCTAAGATTAAGAAACACTAAAAGATCACCCAGCTCTCCATAACCCTGCCCCAGGCACACATATGACTCCAAAAGATCTGCCTGTAGATCTCAGGAATAAAGAATGTTTTTTTCTCCCACTCTCCCCTCCAATTCAATGCCCATGTTCAGAGAAACTGACCTGTTCAGTCAGGACAAACGTCAGAAGGTTTGGTTCAGCATGCAAATGTGTGGAAAGGTGGGCAAGCCTTAAGGTTGCCCAGATCACTCGCTTCTTTCTAGCCTACCTCTCCCTTGGTGGTTCTGCACCTCCTCTGTTCTGTGCAGAGAGCACCTTCCTATGTCCCAGATCAATGTGAACATCCTCTCTCTGTCCTCCCTTGGCCAAATCTCTAGGAGGGCTTGTTGAACCTTCCCCACTTAGCCTCCGCCAATTCGGCAACATACTGCCTTTGAAATATGTTTCTGAGCACCCCAATTAGCCAGATCTACCTGAGCCTAACCAGTCCTGCAGAAGCTCTGCAAACATGAACACTGGATTCAGAGCTGAGACTGGACCCCTCCCATGAAGAGGGAAGCTGGAGAGGAAGGAACTGAAAGTTGAGACCAAAGTGCTGCTAAACATGAGAGCGGCTGTTGAATGGGACTAGATACAACTCAAGCTGCCTTGTCTCCTGGCAGTACGATTTCACCCATTCACAGTATCCCTTGGGAAGTACATGCAGCTTGGCAGATTTTTAATAAATACCAGGATGACACAAGAGCCTTAAAGAAGGAAAGAGAACAAGTAAGGGCTACAGTGCACTGCAGTGTTAAGAGTCAGCTGTGGTCCTGATAGTCCACAAAGTAAAGGCTTATATACCAACTGATTGGCTTGAAGTGTTAGCACTGTAATCAGCTGAATACAAGAACTGCCTCTTATCAGTATTCAGTGTCCAAGGAGTTACACTCAAGAGTAAAAGACTTAAGCTGCTTTGAGACTTTGAATTTTTCAATCCCTTATGACAGCAACCAACACAGAGATCTGCCTGTGTAAAATCAGGTGTTTTGTTAAAACCTTTTTACTTCTTAGAGGAAGGAAAATAGTAGGAATGAAAAATGCAGAATGGAGAAAAAATACCTCCGCTAAGATAAACTTATAGCTTTTCCAACAGCTTTGGAAAGGGAGTAAGAAATGTCCCACTGTTAATTTGTTATCTATCTGTCCTTATGAATATTTTTATTTTTGCATGTGAGGTATTAGTACTGTTTGTTTCACAGGAGCAGGTAGACCCATCCAGCTGCACAAGAACAGCCATGATACAGCTCCGAGGCCCAGATTCATCCCACCTGACAGAAAACCTGGTCAAGAGGTCCTACCACAGCTTAGGTGGCCTGAACCGCTCTCCTAGAAGTGCCTGCCTCCTCCAACGCTGGTTTCTTGCCTAGTGAGAAAGTTCAGGACGCTCCAGTTCCTAACATACAGACTTTTTTTAGTGCCAAAAGCTTTGTGAGATAGGTCAGAGCAACATTCACCCCATAAACATGTCTGGACTCCAAGAAGTGAAATAATGGATTTGCTCATTAATAGGCAGGACACCAAATAAACAATCAACCTCAAGAATGTGAAATGGAATAGAGAAGCACCTCTGGAGAAGCAAGCACAAACAAGAAACAAACAGTTGATCATTCTGCTAGTAACATCAGTTCCTGCTTCACCCAAGAAAATGAAAGATATCTTAGAAGAGGAACAGAGATTTAAAGATCCACTGTAAAACTCAGGCTCTGCTGATAAGAATGACAAAACACTCAATAGCCAGCTGTTTCAGTAGGATGGAGAGCATAGCCCTGGAAACTGTTCCTCCCTTCTATACAAAGGGACATAGGTTCTCCATCACCTTTTGATGCAAGTGGGCAGATGGAGCTCTGTATTCATTCATGCACTCAACAGGGTTTGTCTCAAACCAATACCAGTGAGTGTGTTATCTTCTGATCTCCTTGGATATCTTTCAGGTCGGTATAAAGTAACCTTTTGACCAACAGAAAAGTCAAGGCATGAAGCTACAAGTATGATTTTAGTTATGCACTACATTTGCAAGTGCACTGCAAGCACAAACATCCCTGGCCTTCATATGACCATGTTCCTCACTTGCTCACAACTCCTTTATTCATTCAAGGCCATTAGGCACATTATGGTAGCTAGCCATGGGCTTACGCGGCTTTGAAATAGAAAGCCTTCTTTCCACTAATTAATCAAAAAGGAGTCCTGGAGAGGATTTTTACGCAACCCTCTGATGTGTTCCAGACTGATACCTTAAGCTATAGACGACTGTCAAATTACAGGGCACAAATAAGAAGAAAAGATGCCATCGTGTGACACCATGACATTCAATTTTGCTGTGATGAGGGATCTGGTAGGAAGAAGCTGGAGAGATGAATAAATGGTGAGATTCCTGAACTGAGCATAATATTGTACTGCAGATGTATCTGCAGTCACACACTTACCACATAATCCAGGAAACCAAGACCATAGTTGCCTCATTGAATGAATTAAAGAAGCGAATCAGATCTTCCCCTTCCTGGCCAAGCTTTTTCAGCGCCACTCCTAAAACCAGAGCGAACAGCACCAGTCCCAGGATATTCATCCCTTCGATCTCTCTACCAATAGGGACCTGTAGGGGCAAAAAAGGCGGCTTGTTAGATGCGAGACCAACACAAAACACAACAAAAGAGTCATCTCATTTTGTTGCTGCCCAATTGATCTGCAACCTATTTTTGGGAAGGAAGAACCTACTTTGTTGAAAGAAACCAAACAAGATCTGGATGCAATCCAGGTACAAACCTCCCTAGTAATGAGCTAGCATGGATTCACTGGAGAAGGAAAGGGCCTGCCAGTACCTGCCCTCGTGCCCTTCGATATAATACATGTACTCTCAGTTACCTGAGCAGGAAACCTCCCCAGTTTACTCAGGACAAGCTCCAGTGCAGATGTGAAACAGCACAGGCACCAATCACACATGTGCAATTAAAAGGCTGGAGCTTCCCTCCCTGTTTCCCCATGAGAAAAGATGGATGTGGGAGAGACCACAAGTATAAATGGCAGATACCGGTGCTCTTAACTTCCTAGCTCTGCTTATTCCACCAAGCATCATTCACTGTTAGCACTACGATATTCTACCGCCTAAACAAATCATACCTGCAAGAGGTTTGCAGCGGTCTGGCCCCAAACATGCTCTTATTTCCTGACACTTCTGATGGGAATCTGCTCTCAGAAACCACCAGCTCCATCACTTTAGTGTAATATTTATACCAAGGTGAAAACCACGAGAAAACAACCAATGTTATGAAGCAGAAAGGGGGGAGAAGGGCAGAAAGGTGGCAAGCCGTGGAAACCTACTCATTCATCTGTCCACGTCAGCCATGGGAGATACAGAGAGAACCTGTTCCCCCTCTCAGAAATCATGTGGCTGCATGGTAAAAATAAGAGGATAAAACCAGGATCCACCCATTGACAAACACTAGTCTACTCACTAGTCTGCTCTGCTGGTCCTTCACAGTTTTTTTCTCAGAGAGCGCTGGAGCTTGTTTGGCAATGTAGTATCATACAAACTGAATGAGTGTTCTTGTGGCTATGTGAAAATATAATTGTTTTGACAAACTGGGTTTTTTTCCTCCCAACTTGGCTGGACAAGTTCAACACGTAAAATAGTTGTTTTATTTGGAAGGGCTTCTAAAACAGGTTAGGTTTGTGTACAAGTTTTGGCCTTCTGGCTAGTTTACGTACATACTAACTCAACACTAGGAAATAAAAATATATTCTGAGCTAAAAGCTTGAAATGAGTATTGACTAAAGAACTTGGGATACTAATCTGCTAAATCTGATAAAACCAGCCTGCTTGAGATTCTATTTTTGCTGGAAGTATACTGCTGAAGTGGACTGTCTCTTAGTGGCAGGTGGAAACAAAGCACTGCAAGGAAGGGGATAAAACATAAATTATACACAAAAGCATGAAGGCTAAGCTGCTGTTAACAGAAGTGTTTACAAACAATGAAGGTTCTGGCTTTTTTTATTTATTAGCTACAGAATAATTAGATATAGGATCTGCAAGTTTTTATGGTAGTTGCTTGTTCAGGGCTAAGCTGTCAGCATTTATTTGACTTCTGATTGAAAGAACTGAAAACATGGACAAGGTATTAAGAACTGGGCACGGTGTATCTCCAGAGATGGCTGAAGAAATGTACCGTTTCCTCCACACAGAGTGGCAAAACTGTCTGCATAATTTCTGTCTGAATAGTTTTATCTATATTCTGTTCTGTGTGCCTGAAAGCCCTAAAATCTTCTGTGGTTAGAAAAGCTCGACAAAAAAAAAAATGACATGCTCTTATTAATTGAATAAACTGTCTGTCTAGATGGCAAGAACACGTTTTTCTAGTCTTCACTTCTGTTGGTAAAACATAACTCTAGGGCAGGACATAAGGTTTCCCTTAAGGCTGAAAAGAACCTAACAACATTTCAGTAACAATTATCAGTAACAAGGTATGAGTCCCAAATTTTATGACTAATTTATTAGCAAGAAGAAAGTCAATGTGTAGTAAAATAGTACTGCCATGTAATTTAATCAAAATCAAAGCTTTCTCTGGGAAATGTCAACTTGGGCAAAATGTGAACATTTTTACACCAGAAAAGAAACACTTCATTCACATAGAGTGAATGCAACACTTTTGCATTTTGACACAACTTTTCACCTTGATGGTTTGGGGTTTTTTTCAATACATGATTTTATAATATAACATCTTCTGTTGGGTTCATAGAAGGGTAATATGAAAAGTTCAACTTGGAACAGAATTCTACCATAATGGGCCCAAACTTTTTCCACAAAAAAAAAAAAATCCTAAAAACATTGAATGCTCTTTTGTTTTGGTTTCTCATTCAGAAGAAAAAAAAAAAAGTATCAAACTTTGCTATGGAACAGAAATTCAGAGTTTCAAGCTGCTGAAAGTGCCCAGCATCCTGACCCGATGTTACTGGGAGGGAATTTCATTACACTACTTTATACTGATATTTTGCAAAGCATCTCCACCCTTTAAACTCCTTCTGTCAGAGATTTGCTTCTCAATTCATTAAATGCAGCAGTGTGAGCCTGAAGCCCAGCAACCTGCAACTGCTTGGGCTTCTCAAAGATCTAGTCTCAGGAACATGGCAGAAGTGTACTGAATCTGCAGGAGGATTGCTCAGCTTCCCACCAACTGTGTAGGGCACACAGGGTCACAGAGCAGGACAGAGCTTGGGAGGCACACAGGAGAACCAGGGCCAGAGCTCCTAGTGCTTAATTTGGAAGGTCACTTCCCTGACTAGAGAAAGTCCAGGGCTCTTCTAAGTCATTCGATCCCTACAAGCGTCAGCCGCTCCACCTTCTTCAGAGCCATGAGTGCCAAAGGCTTGCCAAATTTTGTTCTTGGGAAGCTAGAGGAGGGCAAGAGATAATAGTGTCTCCAGTTAGCTACAGCCAGGACATAGGTGGCTTCTCACCTTTTGTCTTAACCTTCACAGTGGCCTACTGTGCAAAAATTGGCCAATTCTCCTCAAACTCCCCTATACTTCTCCAGTATGACAATACATGGAGTTCAGACTTCTTCCACCCTCAGAGATGTTTCTCTCCACCTTTCTCCCAGCATTGTGATCACTGCTGCTGCTGTTCTGCAAGTGCTTGCACTTACTAGTCCTTCAAGCCTAGCTCTTGTGGTCTGGGGACCCCTTAATTATTGGTGACCGGAGGGAGGACTCTGTGCACAGCCACCAAAACTTCTTAGCTGCTGCCCTATATTCACTGTCATCCTGCCACCCCTTTCAGGTCTTGCTCTCCCTCTTGAGCCAATTTCTTTATAAAACATGACATTCACCATCACCTTCCATCACTGCAGATGTAGGCAGAAGGTGCATCATTTGCACAGATT
Source organism: Gorsachius magnificus (assembly GCA_034008185.1). Lineage (NCBI taxonomy): Eukaryota > Metazoa > Chordata > Aves > Pelecaniformes > Ardeidae > Gorsachius > Gorsachius magnificus. The sequence continues at coordinate 18,239,494 of CM067083.1, read as the reverse complement.
AGTAACTTACTGCAAGAAATTGCTCCCTGCAAATTAAGGGGACAGTCTGCAGCATTCAGGGAACTTCACCTCCTTGCAGCACAATATGGAAAGAGTCCAGAAGTAAATCCTTAGCGGAAGATCCTCTCAGTCTCAGCCTCTGAAACTGGCAGATGCTGAACAGCCTTTTTGTACTCTAACAGAAGAGTGCATCACCCCAAAGGAGCTGCCAAACCAAGCAGCATTGTGGACACCAAACAAAAACAGCTTTAATGAGAGCTTTGTTCCTGGATAAACTATGGGACACATTACTGTTTGCTTGAAATTATGTGTTCTGGTAGCTCTTCTGGTCCTTGAATCTCTCTGAAGATTCTATTGTTTTTTAGCTCTTGAAAAAAAGCGCTTATCAAGGAAACAACTGCTGACGTTGAGCTGTCCCAGTAGTAGGTGGCTGAAAAGAAAATGCAGCTATGTGATGTGAAGCAGAGGAGCAAGACCAGTTTGTGTATTTTTACTGTTGCCACAAGAGGAACTCCAAGTCCCCCACAGCCTCCACCCACAGCTGCAGATGGAGAACTGAGATAGTCCATGCCCCAGGAAGCCTTGCTGCCAAAGAGACAGAGAGGATGTAGCCATAAAAGCTAGGTAAACACAAGGGGAGCATGTGAAACAACAAAAAGGACATGGCTGAGCAGACATCTACGTGACCCACTATTCATATCATCTGCAAGAGAATACAGGGCCTATTAGCCAATGGGGGGTAAAAAATACAATCAAGGGAAAAATTTTGCTATACACTATTCTTATGGAAAGTAGAAGGAAAACATTTCTCCTCTTCAATCAAATATTCTCCTGATGAAAGAAAACATTAGATAGGAATATCATCTTGTTTCCCTGGAACCCAACTTCTACTGCCATGATATTTATACTACATATTATCAAAAAATCATACTCTTCCTTTCCAAACTTAACCCTCATCTATCCATAAATAATATGGTCAAGCCAGTACTGAAACTGAGCTAATGAAACCGAGATGATGCTTTCTTTTTATTTGGTCCGCTCTTCCCTAAAGACAGTAGGGCGTCTTCTGGAATTAAAGCTCAGCTCTGGTTTTGCTCCAACAACTGAAGAAAAGTTTGGGAAAAATAATAGCAGAAATAACTTTTACATCATAACTGCTGGCAAAAACAGATGCTGGTGACAAATTCAGAATATTTTTCTGATATTGCATCAAACAGGAGCTTTGTAAGTAGTAAAAGGAAAGAAGAAAACTGAAAAAGAATTTTACATTTTAAATTGCCAGAAGATGCATTCTTATCTCTTGAGGAAGAGTGATGGCTTTGAACAAGCACTAAAAAAAGAACTTGACATCCAAGTCTATGTCCAAAGGATATGGCTGGCCCTGACCCATGCTTGGTTGCCAGGAAACCCCTATCAAACTTGACACTGAAAATAAGAGTCTTAAATGTCCTGCTTAAATGAAGAATAACTCTACACTCTGTAAGCAAACACACATGCTTAAATGCACAATGTTACAGCCTTTCATATTGAGCTTGGTTTTTAGCAGCACAAGGCTGCATGGGCATGTACTGCCCAAGCATATAATGGTGTGAGAAGAGATCTTCTGAGATCACATGGCCCTTCTGTAGTTGTTGCTGTGCATCCATGTCAGATAGGGTGAGTACAGAGTTGGGCTAGTGCAATCTTACATGCACGGGCAGAGCCCAGGCAGATGGGGCTGCCTTCTTCCCCAGTGAAACTACTCACTGTGTGATAGCAGGCTTCTAGGCAAGGGCTGACTTTTCCCCTGCTCAGTTCTTGTGCCATCCAAGTCACCTGTCACCCTGCCTCTGGGGCTGGTGAAAGTTCAGCCCGTCAGCTGAAAGCAGAGTTTGGAAACACACTGTTCTGCACTGCCTGCTCAAGCACCGTGCGTGGCAAGGAGAAGGTAATGAGGCCAGTACTTCCTGCACTCAGGGATATGCTTCAGAGTCCACCTGGATGAGCATAAACTGCTTTTTCCTTGATGATTTTACGAAGTGGTGGGCAAGCCCCAGCTGAGCCCTTCCATGACAAATACAAACATTACAGGTCTCTTGCCCTAGAGGCATTCAAATCACATTTGATTTGTAACCCAACATCCAATACTGATCTCAAATAGTCAGAATGAGCCAGAGAAATAGAAAATAACTCTGAAAGTAATTTCCCGTCTCAGCCCCATCTCCCCAAACTCTCCACCTCAGCTACACCTGCAAATTAGTTTCCTTTTTAACACCATTGCAATAGCAGCTTATTTGCAATGTTCTATCTATAATTTTTACTCCTTCAGACTACTTGTTACTGCTTCAAACAAAATTTCAGCAGCATGGCAACAAAAAAAATTCTCAACTGACTTTTTTTTTTTTTTTTTTTTTTTTTTTTTAAAAGAGCCTCAGGTAGCGGAAAAAAGCGCATTCTCCCCAAACTGTTAATGAAAAGATAGGTTTAAGGGACATATGCAGCCAGCCTGATTGCTATTTAATTCCAAGTCTACAGAAAGTTATTTGGAAACATTGGGCAGAGTGACTAAGCAAAATTTAGATCAAGTGAGACCAGGTCTAAGAAACCATGGCCTAAAAATAAGGTCTCAAGGGTCAGATCAGTTGAGCCCAACTTTCCTATCCATCGTGGCTTTCTTGTGTGGCAGTGGGCAACCCATCTGGCTTGTGTGTGTCTCAGTTCCAGGCAAAGACAAGTACTTGTTTCTTTCCAATGACTGCTGGAAAGGATTAAAGACTGTGAAGTAGTCTAATATTACAGTTGACAAGGGTTTGTATAAAAACCTAAGAAGTGACCTTACCTTTTCCTGCGTGACATTTCCAGAGGTAGTGTTTCTGAGCAGCATCTCATATTTTGTCGCATACTGCAGGCAAGAAAAAAACCAAACAAACAAAACCACAGTGTTTGCCAATCAGATCATCAACATCATCTAGCATTTCACAAGGAAACGATTGTTAAGAGGACTTTTTCTGGAAACCATACTGTGGAGGCTAATGAGCCTGTCCTATGCAAGAAAAGGGAGCGACAGCATATGCAGCTCCTTCCCCATGTGGCAACAGAGAAGTGCTCTGTGACCCCCTGAGCTCCAAGGTCTGGGCAGCAGCTGAGGAATTCCCCTTTCCTCCACCCTGCTGCTGCTCACACACCACACTGTCGCACTGGCTCCTGCAGAAGCCAAGCAGTGCTTGCGCTGTTTCACTGTCAGAAATGGTGAGGCAGGCATTAAAATTGTCAGGAAAATATCTAAAATCTAGGGCAACAGTTTACTTTTGATCAATAAGCTAGACACCTTGCAAAAGCAGGGCGCTTCTTTGGGCTTGTTTTCTTTAGATATAAAATAGGGGAAAGAAAAGCTTATGTACTTGCCAATTACCTGTGACAACAGCAGCACAGAGAAAAGGAGGATTTCTTCATGTCAACCCTGAACATATAGAACCCTGACACTCAAGGTGTCACAGAATATCCTTTTCTTAATGATATTTTTGTACTGCTCCTATTTTTATTTATGGGATATTGACTTGTACTGTATTACATATACATTCAAAATGGAACTCGATTTTAAGAGTTTGACCTCGGTCTTGATACAAAAGCAAACCCACAGAATACCATGAAGGCAAAAATTATTATTCTGCTTCTGTATCATAAAGAATCACTCTGCCCCACAGCAATATTCTCAACAGTGTCTATCCTGACACCTAAAATTAGCAATAAGAACGAAAACAAAATCTTCTTGGAGCCCCACAGCTCCTGTCCATCAGTTTAAACCACGCGATGTTCTGATGCCAGTTATCATCCTACCACACTTAATCCTCTGTCAGGAGAGAAGCCAGGCTGACCAATTAATCCAGAAAGGGATACAATGGAAAATACTTAATAAAAGCATCAGGCAACAGGTAATGCTTACAACACCATGGGAGCCTGAAAGTCTTCAGCCTTGTCTGTTCTGAGCCCAGCTCCAAACTACGTACCCAAGGGTTTCCCAGCTAGCTGCTGCAAAGTGATAAGCAGCCTGGCACAAAGCAGAGTTGCCACTGCTGCCCAACACAGCACCCAAAGTATAAAAGTTTAAAGAACATTTTTCGTGGAAGTACAAAGCATAGGCTACAAGTATGCTTTTATCTGAGGAGTATTTTTCAAAATCAAACCATTTGCCATGGAATTTGTATGTCTGATGACATCAAATGCTTTTAAAAATCCTACCTACCGTAAGTAAATTAACTTTTTATATTTTCTACACCATCTTTCTAGTCCTTTTTCAAAAAAGAGCAGTCACTTTTTCTGTCTGTGTACTGTAGTTCATGTCCACACATATCTTACCGTTCGGAAAGCTGCAGTAACAAGATTTGCAGGAAACAGGTTTCTGTAAAATACAAACAAGAAAATTACATATTTCTTGTAGAACTTCTAAAACAAACACACCAAGGTGTTTCACTCTCAGAAACTCAAATCCTTTTGCAAAGGCAAGCATATTGGCATTAGTGAGGTATGTGCTACAGGTACGTGCTACTCTGGCAGCACGGAGCAGATGTCTCCAGAGGCATGAATGCCATCTTCTTTTGCTCACATAAAAAGATCCTGCTTGTCTGCCATGCCTAACTATGTGGGTAGGGACACCAGAGGAAATCAGACACAATGCTAGTTATACAGACCCATCAGCCAGTGGCTACAGAAACTGGCTTAGCCACACCAGCTGCAGGAGCAGCTTATGGCCTCCAGGGTCAGGCAGATTTTTAACTTACTCATGTGATTACACTTTGCTCACAGCATCAACATGAAGGACAATCCAATCGGCAAAATCCACTTAAGAGAACAGCTTAACCCTTCAACACAACAAGGTCAGCTTCACTGGACTCCGAGGTAAAGCAGAACAATGTCATGGGCCACAGTTGTCTGCAAGCACAGATGAAAGTAGGTGCAACTTATATGGGAAGTTGCAACATCTGAATTCAGCAATGCCTTCATACAGAAATGCAAATCATCAGGTTTGTGCAGAGAGGACAGCATGCAAAGTGATGTACACATCTACTGGGCATCCAGTGTATACGTGCAAGATGAAAAATGGTTAACCAGACCATGTAAGGAAAAAGATGCTTCTTGTTGTATTTTATAGTTGTTTTTAATGCTACAATTCCCTTCTCTGCTTACAGTGAGCAAAGAGCGTGTGCTCCGCACTAGCCAAACGGCAGCTCTTTCGCTGTGTCAGAAAGCAAAGTATGAATAAAAGCTGATCTGTGGGGTCACGACAGGACCCTAGCTGGCAAGGGCAGGAAAGCTACGGGTATGAAGTGAAAACATTGCCAGCAGAATGCATCAAGGAGGCACGGCAACACCTACAGTAAGGAAACGACCTCACCAAGAGCCAGTTAACTGTAGAAAAAATATTTGGGTAGTAGCTGCGCCCCATCCTTTGCTACTTGCGCTGCTCTGAGGAAGCTGCGGCTACCTCCAGGCTGTGCTCTCCTAATCTCCTCCCCAGTTTTTGCTATAGTTACCCTGGCAAACATGATTTTAAACAAGGCTTACAGTTGTGATCATTCCACAAATGACACCGAAAGCACAAATCCGAACCACAGCAAGAAATGGAGCAGCAGAGTCAAATCCTTGAAAGCAAGAGGGAGATTAAGATATGGCACAGATAGGGACTTTGGTCTTTTCCATTGCATAGCTCCCTTATCCTGCCACACAGTAAGGGTTTTCCCACAGCCTTGACAGCAATGTGAAGTACATGGACCTCCATCAAACAAGTGGTTGCTGTGTACTACCTCAGCCTCTCTCTCTGTTGCATTACAAGTGTATTAGGAGGCAGCTGCAAAAGCCAAATTGCTATTAAGAATAACTTGGCTTCCAGAGTCTACATTCCAATAAGCATGAAAGAAACAGCAATTTTTTCTCCTTAAAATTTGACAATACAGCTGTCTGTCTCAAAGTAGGAGAGCAAGTAAAGATACTTAAGAATCAGTCAAACAAGATCAATGGAACAGCTAACATGCATCAATTCTTGCACAGCAGCAACTTTACGGTGGATAAAAACCTCATGTAAAGTAAAAGCAGACTTATTTTTAGCAGGAGTAAAACATCCCATATACAAATGGGCCCAGCTCAGTGCAGTTTTAATCAAATAAAAGAAAACACACTGTTAGGAAAATAAGGATATTTCTTTTCAACTTTTCATAGCAGGATGATTACTTTTTTTTTTAAAAAGCATTGACTGGATTTTGAAGAAGCAAAGAGAAGAAAAAGGACTGAAATCCAACCAGAAATCAAATAACTTTTTTTTTTTCCAAAAATCAGCTTTTCCATCCTGATGAAGCAAAGCCAAAGGAAGCAATCCTAAAGCCTTAAACAATATGGTTCTCCAATGTTTAAATGTGGCTGAGAAAACAAACCCTCCATAATTTACACAGTATGTCAGGCATGGGCCTCAGTAATTAAACACTAACATAACTCCAAGCATATACTTAAAGCAGATACTTGAGCGATGCCAACAACCCTGCTACAACAAGGCAAGGGGCAGGTTCTTGCTCCAAGTGTGAATAGCACTAAAACTATTCAAATACAAGCGCATAGCAGTCACTCTTCTTCATCCCTGGAGCACTGGGGTCACAGGACTCGACTCTGAGGACAGCAAAGAGCACTTTTGACAAGTAAAACATGTGGATCTCAATTCAGCAGCTCAGAAGGAGCTGTGTGGTTTGTTCAATCCAACTTTGAAGTACACCTGGCTGAAAAGTCACAACAACATGTAAAAAAAAAATTTTGCCCCTCTTAGTTTCAAATCCTGAAATCTAAGAACAAAACGTGTTGGGTCATAAAAAGCAATCAAGAAACAAATGGCATATCTTAGAGGCACAACTTCTGCACAGACTACACTCATCACGCACCTAAGATCAGTCAGCACGCAAATTAAATTAAGCTTTAATTATGGGTGGGTCAGACAGCAGGTTTTTACCTTAAGGTGGATTTGTGCAAGAACACCACAACGGTGCCTATAAAAAAGGGGTAGGGATGCCACATGCTCCAGGGAGAGCCAAAAGCTGTCTGGTGACCTGCCTGGGCTCATCATGTGCTTGTGCCTGCAGGCTTTGCTCATCATGCGCGGCGAGGCAAAGTTCACCCACCACAGAAATCCAGACCCAGCTCTGCCCCTGCAAGCCAGCATTCGCCACGTCCCCAGGCCCAAGCGGAGAAGTTGCACGGGGAATCACAAACATCCCTCCTGTCAGGGTGAACTAATGAACAGGAAAGCTGATGAGCTGGGTGAATGGACATGCAAATTAAATGTGGGTGTCTGCCAGCTTTTTTTTCCACACAGACCAAATCTCAAGAAGTTTTGGGTTTGTTTTTTTCCCCTTTGAAAGCCCATACCAAGTGTGAACATGGAGTTTAAAGAAATCACCACAGTTCTATCACCAGATTGCTGATTATTGCTTCTGTTTCCTATGGCTCCATCCCTGCCACTGCTATGCCCCATGCTAGAGAACATAGATGCCTTTTTGAAGCAGATGGGGGCTATCGCAAGAGCATGCCACTGAGGAAACCCTGAGTCTGGGTGATAAGGAGCCTAGCACAGGCAGCCTTGGCACTGTGATACAGAGATGAAATTTGCTGTATGTGGCAAGAATGAGATGAGCCAGCGATGCATGACATTATGGCAGGGGGACAGACATGCTGCATGCACCCCAGGGGCTCCACTGCTGCCAGGAGCTCACTCCATGGAGAGGGATGGATTACCTATGCACGGACTCAACCGCCTTTGTGGTGTAAAGGTGAAGTAGGTGCTAGGGAGAGACTTTACTCCCCTTGCCAAGCAGCAGGCAGGAAAGTCTCTCCCCGTCTGTTGCAAGTCGTGCAGACAGTCCCCCCCAAATTATCAGAAATCCATTGGACAGCTGTCAAGGGTGACAGCTGTGCCTTGGGACAGGAGCAGCAGCTGGGCTGAGCCAGGAAACCTCCACGTACCTGGACAACACACAAAGTGAGAAAAGCACCCGTCTCAGATCCCCTTAAAATAGCAACCAGAAAGTTGCAGCACCAGGGGAGGGAGTTTCAGGGTCCAAGTACTTTTGCTTGAATGCTGTATTCATCACACCATCTCCCCATGCACAGCCAGATAAATGCAGCTTTTTCCTTTTCCCCAAGGAAGAGCTGCTCCCAACAGGCAGGAAGGGACCATTACTCCTCTAACCAAATTCGGCAGGAAGGCCTCACTGTATTTTTTCTGTAATAGAAATCTTAGTTTAGCTGTAACATCTGCTGCTGGGAATCCCAGATGACTAAGGAAACCTGGAGCTGTAAAGGGAGCAAAAGGCGGCTGTAGCTCCCATCCTTCTCAATTTTGATATTATAGGGTAATTCCTTTTTCTTATCCTTTATCTTTCCACCAGCAGGATAAGGATGGCACTGCATGTGTAAGGGATTATTATTAATAACTGTTTCTAAATGATCCTTTTGCTAGAGCTCTGCAAACAAATTTGCTCTGGCAGCAAAAGCATGAAGAGAAATCCAGCCATGCAGACTGAAACCCTAAAATACTACGCATTCCTCTTGCCTTGCTTCTTACAAAAAGGTTCCACTTCTTAGGCCAAAAAAGGTGCTGTTGGAAAACATATTTTTGTGAGGAAGCCTAGAAAAAAATATTCTGTGTTGCATTATCTCCTGGTTTTTCTCAATGAAGTGTTCACAGTGGTTGGAGTCCACTGACAGCAACTTTACTGCCATCTGTGGCAACCTGCCAGAGCCCAGTTTGGATTGCTCCAGTACCTTTTTTTTTTTCTGTCCCAAGATTTTAATTCAATATCACACAATAATTTTTTCTCATCTGCTTTTTGATATGTCTGTGGATGCACAATACATGCCCTGGACATGAGTATCTGCATTTGCTTTAACACAGAGAAGCTTGAAAATGCGTTTACTTATAGCAGATATTTGATAGTTTTTTACCTTAATGGTCCAGTCTGCATCTTTGTTGCTTGGAAAATAAAACATAACTGGGGGGAGTCAGTAGTAAAAGGCAGTGAATATAAAGAAGAAAAGAAAGGAGTAGAAAAGTTCAGAAGCTTCCTTAAAAAAAAAATAACAAAACAAACCCACCAGATGCTGCAAGGCACATGAATGAAAACATTGAGTACCTCCTACAAAAATCAGTCAGCAATCCCTACACTTCAAGAGAGGATCCAGGCTCAGAAAAATCACACAAGCAAAGGTGGACAGTAACATTTCCTACTGCCCTTTTTTCTGAGGCTACCCTAGAGTTAAGAGCTAGCCATCCAGCTATAAAACCTGGTGGTTAGCCCACCTCGGGGCCTTGCCGTTGGTGTAACCGCAGCTTTTCCCTGGCCACTTCTTACTCTAGTTATCACTACAAAGGTGGCACCTCCCCCTCCTCTCCTACAGTCAAGTTTTGCTCTCTTTCCACACTGCAATTTCAGAGACAGCCTTCATGGCTGCTGCTTTTGGGTGACTCACCAGAAGACCAAGGCTATAAGAAACAAGTGCACTGGAGCAACTGGTGCCCATGTGAGGATCACTGCATGAGTGCTCTGGACCCCATGGTCGACCCTGGCCAGCTGCTCTGCAGTCCAGCCAGCAAAACACAACCGATGCTTCTCCCTGTGCTCAAGCTCATGTCTGCCTTCCTTCCAGCTCTGAAGGTGCTCGGAGCCAATGCACAGGCTTGCTGACGGCGCCATGGGTACTCCCTTTGGCAGCACAGCTGGCAACCTCTGGCAGAGAGACAGAAAGGGCAGTGAGGAACAATACATTTGAAACTGCTTTCGCAGACTTGCCTGGCAGCCTGAGATACCCCAGCCTTACTGCTCAGGGCAGACACCTGGACCTCTGGGTACCCTTCCTCCTTCCCTTCTCAGACTGTTACAGCTAGAGCTGGACTAAAAACAGAATTCCTTTTCCAAAGCCAATTTCACAGTTTCAAAACATGTTTTCATCCCAAAATTGGGCAATAAAAGCCTGTTCCAGACCTTTTTTTCCCACTAAAAAAATATTTTAAAATATTTTGTTGAAATGTTCCTTTTGGGTGAGTGACATTTTCTGCTGAAGTCTTTTGTATAAAATTACTGCAAAACCTTGACCTCACCGAAATGAATTGCCAGGATCACCTGCTGTTGGAAATTTTGAGAGGGTCAAGAGGCTCCTGTGAAACTGTTTAATTTTGTTCAATCAGGAAATACAAATCAGAGCTAAAACAAAACTCTGACCTTATCAAAACACACAGTCTTGACAATTGCCCAGCAAAAGTGTTAACAAATCAACAGATTCTTGCAAAACACTTGATCCTGCTGTTTCAACTGCTTTCCAACAAGCTATAGGTGGGCTGTGTTAGCTGGTGGGTGGAGTCACCTCCTTGTCACCACCTCTCTCCTCCTGACCTGTTTCTCCCTGGTTAGACGCCCAGAACAACCACAGCCAAGCCAACTCTCTGCAATGTCACCTAACCAGCTGGCTGCTGAGCCCCAGACCCCACCGTATCACAGCTAGCCTCTTCCTCCACTTGCTACCCACTTCATAGCCAAACGGACAAGAGCTCTCTATTCTCCGTTGCTTTGCCTTCTCCACAAAGTGAGTAAGGGACAAAACCAGAAATTCTAAGATTTCCCTTTGCTCTCCTCATCTGCTGGCACCCAGCGCTCACCTATTGGTACAACCGAGCTGCTCTCCATGCCAGGTGCTCTGGAGATGTTCACAAAGTCCACCTTCAGCTAAGACCATGTGGAGTAAGAATGCTCCAGAGCCTGGCTTTATCTAAGAGCCTGAACTGGGTGCTCTGGAGAATCCTGTATGTCTTCATTGACATGGGACAGAGTTAAGCAAATCCAAGGTCCCCCCTTGAGTTCAGAGCACATCCTACTTTTTGGTTTGTTTTTTTGGTTGTTCAGTTTTTGGGTTGTGGGTTTTGGTGGGTTTTTTTAAGCAATCAGCCTTGTAGAAGCACCTCTGAACTCTTGCTGGATCCCTCCTGTGATAGCTGAGCTGCAGCCACTCCCTGCCTTTAGCCATGCTCATCTCTTAGGGAGCTCCAAAGAGCTGCCTGCATGACAGACCCGGAGATGAGATGAGATGAATGAGATGAGATGAGATGAGATGAGATGAGCCATCAGCATCCCTGCTGTGGGGCACAAAGGCACCTTCAGGACAGCTCTGCTGTCCCCACCAAAGGCCCTGGGGCAGAGGACAGCATGCCTAAGCCCTGGCCTGCTCGCTCAAGGCTTGCCTCCTGCACTTGCCAGAAAGGAAACCAGGAGGGTGCTCCAGCACCTCCAGCCAGAGGAAGGCAGAAGGCAGACAAATTAAGACCTGGAGGCTATGGTCAATGGACAAAACAAAACAGACACAGCCTTTTGGTTCACCAGTGAGTCACTATTCATTTGCTACCAAAGCCAAAAGATAAATCCCTTTTCCAGAGGTCATGTCCACATGCAGAGGTGCATATTTGTGTGTAAGCTTTAGACTTGGAAATGGAAAACCATGACCAAGAATTAAGCTGGTCTCCAGACACTGTTGTGACAATGGAAAGCAACATCTTTAGTTACTAATACACTTCCCAAAAGCAGAGGGGATCTACATCCTGGGAAAGGATACCCTGTGTCATCCCTGCAGAAGCCATGGCAAATACTGGCTCACAGCTGTGATTTCCTCTTTGCTGTTTCTTCCTTAGGCCACATTTTACATCTGCTTTCAGTGCTGTAGGAAAACTCAGTTTACCCATTTTTACCTTTTACCTGAAACTGAGCAGTGAAGCCTTGAAGAACATGGCCAGTCTTGTGGCATAATTGAAGACAAAGTTTTCTTGCCTAATATAAAGCTTCATGACCAAAATAGAGAAAAGAAAAAACAAAGAGCAGGATGCTGGAAGACCCACCCAGACTGAAGGCAATGGTTTCAGCCCTCCAGGCCCTATAGACTCAAGGCCTCATTAACTGAAGATGAGGTTACTCTGGTACCTTCCACCACAGTAGGGACCAAGGTTAGTGCTCAAAACAGAACACCCACATTTTCAAGAACAGTTTAAAAAAAAATTAAAATGCAGAAGGAGAGAGATACTATTTCTAGAAAATCACGTAACTCACTCTATCCCTGGGGTTGCCAGGGATTTATGCTAAGGCTGGGAGTTTTAGTGATGGCTGTGTCCAAATGCATCTTTTCTGGACTGGATTGCACTGTTGCTGCTGCAACAACTGAACTGCCCAACAATGTGGCTGCAACTGCCCTTCCCTGGGTCTCCAAGAAAAAGCTGAATTCACCGCCCACATGCATTGGGGAAAAGCCCCTGGCCCCTCATTTCCCCGAAGGAAATCCCTCTGCAACTCACATGCTCTACCCAAGTCTCATCGTTATGAGCATTACTTCGGAGTTAAGGACTCAATGCCATCACCATTATAATCCCTTCAAAGATGAACTCTCCACCTGCATTTGCAGACCAGAGCAAGAAGCGGCTTTCTGCTCCCAACTTCAAAGATGTTACCCACAGCCTGAAAGTTCGGTGGAGCATCCCTGCCCTGTTTCTCAACTACATCCTACCCCGTGCTGCGTGGTGACCCAGGAATTAAACACCAGCTACAGCAGCCACGCCAGGATGCACCTGGGGCAGCCACTGCTACAGTCGTCTTCCCAGCTCTCCCAGTTGTGCAGACCCCTTTTTTTGTAATTTTCCTTCCCCTGTCTACACTTCCATTCAACTTCATGCCACCTTCACAGCCAGCCTACCTACTCCCATTGTCCTGTTCTTACTTCTTAACATGCTCTGTCAGGAATTGCTGGTCCTTAAGAGAGGTCCTCAAGAGAGGTGGGCTGAGGACATGAAGTACATGGTTGCCAAAGGAACAAACCAGACTTACTTTCTGTCCAAAGGGAACGTACTTCTCTCTGGGGGAGAAAAGGATATTAACATGGATTTGTAAATACAGTTTTGGGGTATTTTGGTTGTTGGGGTTTTTTTGGTTTGGTTTTTTTTTTTAGAAACTTTTTACCTTTGTTGCCACATCCATTTATCCAGACACAGCGCAAAAGTCTCTCAGCTGAAAAGCTGAACTCATAAAAGTAAAGCAAATGTTCTAAATAAAATATCCACTAAGCACAACACTCCAGCCACTTGACTGGTATGCAGGTCACCTCCCTTACTCTTCTGCTTGCATCTTGGTAGCAACATCTACCACCTCCAACACCATTCATTTTCCAACATTTCAGCAAACCTCCACACTCCCTACTGATGCACTATCGCTTCCCATCACTCCCTCAGCTACGCTCACCAGGAGACACCCAGCTGCTGCTGACCAGCTTTCCTTATTCCACACCACTTCCCTCAGGCACCTGTAATACACTTTTCCATAACTGCCCGACACTACTCTGGTGTGAAAAAGTGGCAGAGCCAGACCCAGGATAACAAAACACTTCAGATGTTCACATTTGGGGTTCTGCACCGAGATTCATCAAAGCACAAGAGACTGCAGTTAGAATTCTGATATTCAAAAAGCTGGCTGGATGTTTGCCTCATTTGTATAAGTGTTCCTCTCTTGCTTAAAGAGCTGGACAGATCTCAACAAGACATGGGCTCTGAGAAAAAAAGGTGAAGTCTGCCACTCTGCAAGGAAGAATAAGGGTAAAACAAAAAGACTACGATCTGTTTAGAAGCAGCAGCCTTGCTTCCAGGTAGTTTTGGGGAATGTGAGTCTTGTCTTTGCAAGGTGCAGAGGTGGTATGGGAAGCTCACAAACGTACGGGGTGTCCCCATGCTGGATTATGTTTAGGGTATGGCCTCGACAGAAATACGGGGTTGCATTTCCATGCCTGCACCTATGGGAAGGCATTATAAGAGGCAGGTTGGCATTTGTATGAGGAGACTGAGTAAAGGGTGGGGGAATAAAAGAAAAAGGTGCGTGTGAGGGATGGGGATTGCTGCTCCTGCCTGCGGGAGACGGGCAATGACAAGCAGCAGGGCAGGGGAAGGTGCCAGGCAAGGCCATGCCTGCCCTGCAGCCAGCACCCAGGAGCCACTCTCCCTCCAGGCAGGACTAAAAACAGGCCCGGGCACCCAAAGCTCCGAGCAAGCCTCCACTCATCCTCGCAGCCACCCAGCCAAAATTAAAGCGGGGAGAGGTAGAGCATCACGCAGCCCTACACCTGGCCGGGCTGCGGGTACCTGGGCAGAAGCGGTGCCTCTGGAGAAGCCAGGAGAGTAAGAAGAAGGATACGAAGGAGGGGAGGAAGAGGAGGGGGGTGGGGGGGTCCCCGGCCGCCAGCTGCTGCATGCAATACTGCCGGGTCTGTCATCATCCTCCGGCGGCGGCGGCGGCGGGGAGGAAGGAGGAGGTGGGGGAGCGGGGCGGCCTCACCTAACGAGGTCGAGGAAGGAGTCCACCGTCTCCTTGCTGGTGGACACGGTGTCCTGCAGGCCCAGCCCGGGGGCGTTGAGGGCAGAAGCGCCGGCGCCGGGGCGGACGATGAAGCCGAGGGCGATGGCGAGGCCGGAGGCCAGCAGCGTGGTGCCGAGGAAATAGGCGAGGGCGATGCCTCCCAGGCGGCCGAGCGAGCGGGTGTCCAGGCTGGCGGCTCCCGATACCAGGCTGCAGACCACCAGCGGCAGGATCACCATCCGCAGCATCCGCAGCAGCAGCTCCCCCGGGAAGCCTGGCCCCACACCCGCACCACCACCGCCCCCCCCGTGTCCATCCGCAGCATCCGCAGCAGCAGCTCCCCCGCTCCGCGTGGCCGTTGCGGCCGTTGACCGCCTTCTCCTCAGCCGCCGGGTCCATGCTGCCCGGCAGGCGGGCGACGACGGCGCCCTCACCGCTCACCGGACGCCTGCGCGGCACCGCGTGTCGCCCCGCCGCGCGACTGACTGAGCGGCCGCCGCCGCCAGGCCCCGCCCCCGCCGCGCGCGCGGGGTGGTGACCCCGCCCCGCCGCCCCGCCCGTCCGCCCACCCGCCGGCGCGGGTCTCCTCAGCGCCATCGCCGCCCGCGGGCCCCGCACGTCCCCTCCCGCCCCCGCGGAGCCGCCCGCGCCCTACCCGCGGGCCCTCGGCGCACCCACGGCTGCCCTCCGTGTCCTCATGGTCCACACGCAACCCCTCAGTGTCCCCCGCGGTGTCCCAGAGCTCACACGTGTCCCCTGAGTGGTCTCCTCAGTGTCCCCGTCAGCGTCCCTGTGGTTCTCACATGTCCCCTCGGTGTCCCCGTGGTTCACACAACATTTCGTGTCCCCCGGCTTACCATCGCCTCAGAGTCCCATGGTTCATACATGTCCCCTCAGTGTCTGCCTCCTCTCTCCAGGAACCTCTAGGAGAGGCAGGAGCCATCCTCCACACTTGGACAGGTTGTGGCTGTGCCCCCCTCTGTCCCCACGGTCAAAGTCATGCAGCAGGTCCACAGGCTCCTTGGTAGCACAGACACGCAGGCTTCGAGCATGCTTCCTTGGGGACCTGGGTTGGAACCCATGTCTGATCACACAAGCAAGTTGTCTGAGGAGCAGACGATATCTCTGATGGTACGAGGGGCTAATAAAGGACACCTGGGGCTTGCAAATCTGGAGAACAGTACTGTCATGTTTGTTCGTGCATGAGCTTCAGCCAATGTTTGGATTTTAGAAGGGAGTTCATTTTGGTTCATTCCCCTGACATCAGCAAAGCACAGCCTAGCAGAAAACGCGCTGTGAAAACAACCAACCACTCATTTGCTTTTCGAGTAGACCAGACCAATTGAAGATACCAACATGACAGAGCAATAATCCAGATTTAATAAGACTCTTTTCTGCTTTCCAGCCTCATGGATAGACCTGAAGATCCCTACAACATCGCTGAAGCTCCTGGGAATTGTCTGTGTCTAAAATAGGTAATGACACCACCGATGAGCAACTACGTCCACCTTAGAGCTCGATGCAAAGTCTTGACTCGCAGCTTTCTCTTGCACCAAAATTTGGGTCAAGATACCAGGTGTTGTTTTTTTTTTTTTCCTGATAATTTTCCCTTTGAGGAACATTTGGTTTGTGGGAGCCCAGGAATGAATGTTCCACCAAATTAGGATAAGAAGAGAGGAAACAGAGACTAAACTAAACAGGAAAGCAAGTATCTGCAAACACTTTCAAAGGTATTAAATCTGCCAACCTCAAAAGGGACATAAAGCTACATGGGTCTTTTAAAACCAGTTTTGAAATTTTTTTGTGAATAGGTTTGTAAATAATAAACAATTAGCCCTCCAAAATAATTGTTTCTTTCCCCATCAGAAGTATTTCTAAAACAGATTTTTAATTAATATTTTGAGAGTGTTCCTCCTGAAAACATCATGCTTCATTTTTCCCTTGCATTTTTCCCTGACGTTCTCTCCCAGTCTCATCCTTTTCTCTTTCCATTTCACCGTGAAAAGGGGAAGAGAAAAGTGGAAACAAAAGGAATAGAAAATTGTAAAACAAATACAAAGATATAGAAGTCTTTATTCTCTGTTTCAGTTGACAAAAGATTCTCAGATCAAACGGTGAGCAGAAATGCTGTTCCCATATGCAAACTGAAAAGCAAGGGGAGAAATTCAGGAAAGTGTGAACAAGAAGAGTTCCCATCCATAGTGGCACATGTATGACACCAGCGCAAGAGTTAAAACAGAGCCTTTTCCACCGTATGAATCAATAGCAGGCTCCTTCTCTCCTGGAGGATCTCCTTGAGGGGTTGACTTTGCTCAGAGCAGTGCCACGAGAACAGCCAGGTGACCTGCAGGAACCCACACCTCCAAAATCATAAATCCCACTGCATGTTTTTTAACCCGTGCTAAGGCTGATTGGTGGTAGGCAACCCTTTGTCAAGAACACCTTGACCTAGGGATGCTTGTGTCAAGCTTCCTGGTCAATGACCCCATGAGAATTTGGATTCCCAATTTCCCCTCACTTTTTTTCTCTCTTGATTTTCTGATTTAAGCACTGATCCAAAGAGTTATCCTTTTCCTCTTAACATATCTTCAGATGACAAGGCTTTTGCCGAGAAGACGATGACAACAGAGCATGTGAACCTCTCACCATATGAATGGACATCATCCCAAAGAAGTTCTAGGCAAAGCTAACTGTTTTTCCGCACCCTGTGAGAGTTCATGGATGGCTGCAGTGATTAAATCTGAAGCCCGCTGACTTATTCAGTAGTAATCATTGACTGATCCATTGTGTCATGTTTTCATTTCAGCACTTGTAGATCTTGGGAGCTTTCCAGTGAGTGAGTCTGCATGTTTCCAATGTCCACCCTGCTTCTAAATTAGGGGGTTTGACTTTTCCTGTTGTGGCTTGAAGAATTTTTTTCTCTTAGATGGCTTTCACCTGCACAGGGCTAGAGTCCTTCCTCCAGAACTTAATAGAGGGATCATAAACAGGCGACAACAAATAAACAAACAAACAAAAACAGAGAAGAAATACAGTTCCTTTTAAATTGAATAAAAAAATTCCTTTTGCTTTCAGTGAGGAGACAGCCAACATAGTTTTCACCACTGGACCAGGAAGGAAGAGGCCCTGCTGATTTCGAGTCAAATTCTGCTTGATACCATTTTTTGATTGTGGGTATTTGAAATTCCTGCCTCAGTGAAGGGAATGAAAAAATCTCAACAGTTGTAAGGGAATTGGTCCTTCCCCTCTATGTTTCACCACCAAGCAAGCAGAGTACAGGACTTATTTTGAGCCATTTCGCTCAGAAAAGGTCCTGCTTTACTGAGGGAAGTTGATATTGAGACCTCCCTGAGGAAAGGCTTACAATACATTTTTCCTACTGCTCATCCATTCCCACTGTTAACCTTTACTGCAGTCTTGCTGCAAATCAGTGGGATGGACACGTGGGATGGGATCTATGTAATTTAGCTGTTGCCACCTAGAAATTTAATGTCTAATTCTTGCTTTTGCCATAGTCAATAGAGATACAAGGAAGGTCACCCCCTTTTAGAAGCTGTGTCTGAGGCAGATGAGGTGAAATTCCCATGGTGGTATCTACCATGCTCCACTGAGTATGGAGAAGACCTAGACAATTGGTTTAGGATACCTGGGTTTGAGGTAATTTCTGTCGTGTGAGCCCCCTGGACCCCGACTTACAATGCAGGCTTCACCAAAACCAGACTGTACAATAATATCATAGAAAACGATTATTTCCCCCCCTCTGTGACTTCTGTATATATTATACTCACCCAACATTACAAACTCAAGACGATTTCTTGTTCCTCAGTGGAGATTTAGCCTGGCATCTGAAATGTGTCCTAATTTTCTTCTGCCCTGACCTCCAAAATATAAATGTACCCTGGCCCTGAGGACATCCACATCTGGAGCTAGGTCTGAACTTCATGGTGGCCTCTGTAATAAAATCAATCCTCTGGATAGCAGCAGCTGTGATCTCTGGAGAAAGTCAGATTTTTGACCATTAACTGCACGGTGCTGCTCATCTCAGCCAGAAATGAAGATATTAAAGACAGCTTCTGCCTTGTGATTTTTCGTTTTGGGGAAGAAAAAAAATTGAATCCACTCTGCATTACTACATAGTATCTACCTGCCCTACTGCATATGTTAGGTATTATTATGTACTCCTACGAAGCACAAGCATGATAGACTATGCGTAAAAAATAACTTCCGAAAGAGCAAAGCCCATGAAATAAAGTAGCAATTGCTACATCCTTACCTTTTGATAATCTATGATGATAAACCCATTTGGTGGGTGTTTTCTCAATCACTCATAGGGTCATATCAACATGTATTAAATTGTTGGCACAAAACTGCCATGACATTTGTTTCAGACGGTGCAAAAACCCATAAGGAACAGAGGAGAAGGTTTTCCACACCTGAGGAAGGTCAACACACAGTCTGAAAGAAATCAGACTTGAGTTTCTCTGCTAGGGGAGGAGAGGAAAGCTTTCAAAGAGCTGTTTGAAAAGAACTCTTCCTTGAGTCTCACACCTGATACATGCCCTCTTGGCACAGATTAGATTAGCCCTTGGGCTACTCTTCCTGCAAAACCACATACCAGCTGTGTGCAGCAGGACTGCAGTGAACACTTGTGCCACATCTGCTTCCCCCTGTCTTCCTGCCGCTATTTCTCTCTTCATAAGACCAGCAAGGACATCTGTGGCTTTCAGGAGCTTCCTTGGGTCTGGCTGCTGTTTACTTTCTGCCCTTGGGAGACCTAACAGAAACCTCTGTAGTCTTACAAAAATATCATCAATCAGCCTGTCTCCCATGACTGCTTTGATTTGAAGTCCTTTGAAGACTGACACCTAAAAGTCATGGTGGGAGGAAAAGGGAGCAAGATGAAAGAGAAAAGGGCAGGAAGAGGTTGGGGTTTATGTTTGTGTTTTTCAAGAGAAGCTTGAATAAAGGTGCTCCCAAACATCCCAACGGAGATGTTGTGGACAGCCGGCAGTGTCCCAAGGGGCTGTATTAGAGAGTGGCCTTTTTCTGAGGAGAATACATGAAAAGCATGTGGGAGAGAACTTGTTTTCCACCAGGCAAAATTAAATCCTCAGAAGAGCCACAGCACGCTGGCTGAGGCAGGAAGGCCTAGAGCACTTCCTTGGTATGCAGACTTCAGCTTGGGAAAAATACTTTGTTGGGCTCCATCACAGAAATGCTCTCCCACCTTCCCTCTGGGAGGAACATCAAGTGTGCTCCTCAGCTCTTTCCGGTGCCACCGACCTGCTCGCCCCACTGCAAGCTGGATGCAGGACCAGCCACCCACATGCAGCCACCTGGACTTAAAGGAATGAGCCTCATTTCAAGGCATTCGAAACCACAGAAAGAAAACCCCCTGGCCCTCCAGTGGTGCCAGATCCCAAGGATATTCCTCAGGTCCTGCTGCATGTAGTTTCCTGGCTAGCAACTGAAATAACCCAGTCCCAAACACAATCGTACCACAGTGTCACACGTGGATTCACTGTCTCTGCAGGCAAGGTGAATTCTCATGCCTGATGAAAATATTCTGAGGATGAAAAAAAGGGCCTTTGCAAGTACATTTTCTAATAGCAGAGGCAGGCAAGGAAATTTGCAAATACCACTTGCCTGCCCAAACTCCAACTATAGCTATAAGCTCTGCAGAGAGGGATGGTTGACCCAAGGTAAATATTTAACTTTATCCTCCAAAGGTGCATGTGCATGTGTTTTACCAGCAAGAAGATAAAAAATATAGAATAATACCCCCACACAGACCTTGTTTACTCTAAGGCTCCTTTGAATGGTTCTGGAAACAAAGTCAAATTGAGACAGGGGTAAGTTTAAAACTGGGTGTGTTGTCCCCTTTTTCAAAACCATAATAATATACAAACGTGAAGAAAAATGAATCGGTATGTGCTGGAAAAGAAGGGCCCTGATTCACCTCCCAAGAATAATGGCATTTTCTCCTCCGTAGGGTCTCCCTGAGATTTTTCTTTGAGGGTAAAAGGGGGGAAAAGCAGGAAAAAAGGGGCAAAAACAAGCACAGACATTCAAGATCTTGCACTTGTGACATCCTGTCCTAGCAGGGGACATTGCTTCTAGCTGGCGGGGAAAAAGCAGGGTCAGGCTTTTCAAAACAAGCTGGGCTGATCTGAAAACAAGCTGCGTGATCTCCTCTCACAGTGAAGCTTTGCTACCGAAGAAGCAAAGGAAACAACTGGAGGGTTTCAACTGTGAGAAACTTGCTTGAATGAACAACTTGTGAGTGCTCCAAGTGGAAGGTCCTGCTGATTTCTGCCATGGTTGTGGGTTGATAAAGTGCCTCACTGATGGCAGGAGGCGGGTAAGTTAGACAGCTGAGGATTTGCCTGGCATTCAAGGATTAATACGCAGGCAGAGAATGCCATGATTTACATCAGCTGTATGGAATATGCTATAAAAAGCTACATTAGGGAGAGAAAAAAGCATGAGCAATTTCTGAACATTGGTTGTGACTCAGTGGCTAGGAGCAGCAAGGGGAATCTCTATCCTTACACATTTTATCCCTGATTATGGTATGACAATGAATACTGTATCCCTGATTATGGGTGACAGTAAACTGGGATGACAGTGAACAGGAGTGCTAAAGCTTCTGCCAGGGAACGTAGGGGACTCGGCAGCTGCCCTTTGTCCACTGGCCTGTGAGGATGTCTTCCCATAGCCCCAGCTTGCTGCAGAAGTGTGACAGTGGCCACATCAAGGGGCTGTGGGAGCAAACGTGTGGACCGAACAGGTCTCTGAGAAGTAACTGCAGCTTTAGAGATCCTCAGAGCCATGCAAAAAGAGCAGCAAAATATCCTAAGAAGAGTCATACTGTAAAGGAAGAACATAAGAGTAAGCAAAGCAAGAAGATGTGATACTTTCTGAAAATACTTTCCAGGTATCCAACAATCTGCAGCTCAGATGTCTCCAGGTGCAGTCCTTGGGACTTAAAAGCCTTCCATGCACTTTCCTCCTGCAAATTTGTCTGCTGTTTCTTTGAACCCCATCATCTCTTTTCCAGAGATGTTGTTAGTCCCATACAGAGTTCACTGCATTTTTTGTCACCCTCTGGTGACAAAACAGACAGAACCTTTTCTGGTTCTTCTGTACCCCGTGAGACCAGAGCACAAGAGTGTGGCATGGGTTGATGACAGGTGGAAACTCCTCTCTCCCCTGCCAGCTACAGCCAAGGCAGCAGAGTCAGAAGGCAGGAGCTAACAAAGTCAGGAGGCAGGAGCTAATGAAGGCAGCCTGTTATGACCCGAGAAGTTGTTTCCCTACTTGATGCTGCGCTTCAGCAGTAACGCTGCTACATGCACTGCTGCCAAGGTCCATGCCCACGGATTCAAGCACAGCCAGTAGTTACAGGGCCCCTGATGGCTGTGCATGGATTAGGCATAAAGGTAACCAGCCTGGAGCAAAGAGCAATTGCTGTGTGTGTGTGTGTGTTGCTGTAATGCTGTAACAGGAGTAAAAGTGCCAAGGAGAAAGCAGGTACTTCTGTTCTTCAGACTGCTATTTTAGCACCGCACCACTTTGCCTGAGTTTGTCAGTGTTACTATAACAGCTGTACTTCCTCATCGAGCGTATCTGAAATAATGTTTATGTCAGTGGTCAGTCTAGAGCCCTCTCCTCCTCCCTGAAAAATTAAGTTTATACCGGATTGGTATAAGAAGTGGAGAATGTTGAAGAAAAGAAGTACTTGGTCGCTTATGCCATGCCCCCAGGATCATATAAAACTCTTTTAGGGCAGTGAGAGGCAGGTAGCTACCGGGGCTGCGTCTGACCTACTGCAGAAGATGGCATCTGGCCAGCAATGTGTTCTGACTTGGTTGATTCACCAAGTGGGTGTATTAACCACCTGTGTAAAGTATCAAACCACTAGAAACTTACTGTGTTTGCTATACCCACAAAATACAGGTCTAGGAAAGTGTTAACAGCTTCTTTGTTTCTGTCCTCCCAGGCTGCCATTCAGCCACCAAGTGTAATTCCCTCCTTTGTGATGAAGGGAATCTGGCATTCAGGCCCAGAAGATGCCTAAGACCAAGCCATCTAGCGAGGCTGTAGGTCTCCAAGGATGTGAATCCTTGGATTTCTGCTCAGAGGTAATCTCAGACAGCTCCTCAGCAGAGGTTTCTCTGCAGCCAACCGACCTATTTTTATGAAACTCACAGAAATACCCTTTCTGTGAGATCTCCACCCTTTGGTGAAACTTTGGTGAAATGCATGCTGGAATCAAGAGCTATTAATGAGAGATGGATGGATGGAGCCATGTAGAGACACATCTCCCAGTGCATGTGTACAATTTTTTAGCAACCAGGCTAAAACTTACCTTCTGTCTACTGTTGTCCCAACTCTCTGTGTAAATCACAAAGTAGTTATCCTAATATCGGAGAAAGGGGGGAATGTATATTTTCTCTTTAATCCTGAAAAGATACATAGAAATATGTGGAAATGTGGGTGAGTCACATATTCATAAGGAAAATGGTAAACACATACTCAATGCTTTTCTGGGCAGTGAAATAAAAAAAAGAAGTTAAGAGAATGGGGAAACAGAAACTTGTAATGAGACTGCAGGTTGATATGAAAACAACCTCAAATTCTTGAGAAGTCACAGCAGCGTGTTGCATTGCCACTCTCTCCCTTTCCTCCCATCATGGAAAATGAGCTTTTTGCTGCTGAAGTCCACAGTTTCAGGTATGTTTCTTAGACAGACTTAGAAAAGTACATAGGTACCTAATGTTTTCCTGGGGGTTGTAATTCTTATTGATCTTCAAAGCTTTTGAGAATTTGAGTTTATGTTACCTATTGTACAATTTTCAAAGCTGTCCAGGGTACCTGCTAAAGTAGGTATCTGAGAAAACTGCTGGGAGCTCCGAAGACTCTTTTATTAGCCTGAACTAAAGCAGTTTTGGCTCCCTAATTAAGTAGCATCATTATCAAATCCAGGAGAAAATTCCAGAGAAGATTACACACTGCTGTGGTTCTGTAAGAGTCCTGTCACTGCAGGTTTTGGAGTAACAGCCCTGCTGGGAGTTAAGATGAGGAAAACAAGGAAGGAGGAGAATGCACTTTCCACCTGCCTTAAATCAGAGCCAAGACCTCCTGCATCAGGGAGTGCAAGGTCAGTCTCTGGCATGGTGCAGCCCCAGAGCAGGGTGGCAGCCCCAGGCTGAAGCCCCTTGATTCTTCACCGGGGCTACTGATCCGCAGGGCACGTGTGCTTCTTGTGGGGGGGTGAAGAGGTCCTAACTCAGCCTTGTAAGCCCCAGCTCACAAAGGAGCTTTAAGAAAAATAAACAGAGGCGAAGCCATCCTCCACCCCTTGCTCACACTCTTGTCAGAGGTGAAAGAGTGGATCTATTAGCAGCAGAGGATATGCTGGGCAGAGCCATCGCATCTTTCTGGTGGATAAGGAGAGGCAGCAGAGGTGGCAGCTGGAGCAGGCTGAAAGCGTTTTTCTGAGTGCCACAGGAAAAGAAACCATTATGTGAGTGCGCTAAAAGCCTATTCATTGCTAAGGAAAGGGCTACTGAAGAATGTGGGACGCATGCCGAAAGCTGCCAGCCAGAGCAACAGGAAGATTATTAAAGCCCTTTGCAAAGACCCCTGTCTCCTTCCTTTGGCAGCGGCGATTCTGGACATGGAGTCATTTCAGACCTACCCATTGAAATCCTGTAAATAGCTGTCTGTAGGGAGGGCGAAGCTGGGGATTACAGCTAAGGGGGTTTCTCTGTGTGGGAATGGTAGGTGAAACACCCATATCGCAGCAAAATACATTGGGAAGTAGGGCGAATGCACGCCCTGGAGAAGCTCTTCTTGAATTATTGGCCCTTACGGGGAGTGACTTGAACTCCCAAAGGAAGCAAATGTGGCTGTTTTCAGCCATGCTCCTCAGCGGGGAGCAATGCTGGACTTCTCCACGCTGGCTGCTTGTGCGAGGTCTGTGCATGCAGGAGGCTGGGTATAGGGAAGCTTTTTGGTCTTCAAACAGGAATATTTAGCCCTGAGTCAGCAGCTACCTGTTCTGACAGAAAAGAGAACTGTCAGAAAAGAGAGCTGTCTCCTGCTTGCTGTCTCCCAGTTTCTGTCTTCCTTTCTTTCCTACTCTTCCATTTCTTTCCTTTTCCCCACTTCAGCTTTTTATCTCCTTGGAGCTGTTTGGGAAGAGTGCCTGTGAGACAAACCCTAGCCAAGGGGCACCCATCCAAGAAACAAAGCCCCTGAGAAATGCCTCCTACAAGCCAGGCTATCCCCTTTGCTCTCAGCAGTGATGCTGATTCCGTGGCTCTTGAATGAGATTGCTGAGTCCATAACTATTACTTTTTAGGACCCGATGCAGTCTCTCCCTGCAGACCACAACCTGGTGGGAACCCAGTAGTGGCAGGTGCTGTACAGACACGGCAGGGAAAAGTCCTACCATCGAGGGTTTCTGCAGGGTGAGAAGAGAAGCGGAGGCACGGGGAGGTAAAGCAACTTGCCCAAGGTTACCAAGAACGTCCAGCTCTTTGATCTGCTTTGTCCCATGCTGTCCCCTCCCTGGGCCTGTATCACATATTTGGAGGCAATAGCATAGCTCCAGGCTGGGAGCATTGCTTTCCTGCCTCTAGGAATGTCTTGGCAGGGAACCAGCATGAAGGAGGAGGTGAGGTGGTACCCTTGAGGGGTTGCGATGGTCTGTTGACTACTCTTGGCTGCGAGGAGACTCCACTATCACTGCTTTCATACCCAAGGGTTTAAAAGTCATGAGTCTGGTCCGTCCAAAATCACAAGACTCTATGGTTTAAAAAGCATGGGGTTTAAAAGAAAAATCTTATTGCATGTTCTTCATTTGTCTTTGGATCTGGAGACCTTGGGTCACAATTTTGAGCTTTTCCCCCCAAATAGATACCACACTATCTATTCTGCCCTTTGGCTGGGGAACACAGAGCATCTTCCTTGTCTGCTCACTCACATGTATCCACAAGACTTTTCAGAACCTGAGGTCTTTGAGCCCCTTAACTCTCTGTCCACCTTCATTAAATTTGGCCAATGGGTTCAAGTTATGAGGGAATCAACAGGTAGACATATACATACCCACACATAGCACCATTAAATACACCTTGTCCTTAGAAAACAGGCCAGAAGTAGAGATGTAAAGGGTTACTGCTACTTTTTTAAAGAATAAAGCTAAATCATCTCAAAGTGGAGGAGAAGAAAGACATGGAAACACTTAATGTGTTGGAAAAACAGCCCAGGGGCTGGACTAGGAGTCTCTCTGGAAAGAAGAAAGCACATTCAATAACCAAGCTCAGCTGAAGCAAAACCATAGAAAACAAACTGCCTGCACCAGGAATTTGGGGAAAGGGCCAATACTGAGAAAGGGGGAGAAAAGAGCACAGAGAATTATTTAGTTCAAGTACAAACAGAGCAGTACATCTGAAGAATATTACAGGGATGTGCATGTTACAACTGGCCAGGATGAAAAGCATGAAAAAAGAAAGAAGGAGAGGCAAACATATCTTTAGAAGTAATAATGACAGGGAACTCAGATTTTCAGGCAGAGCTCAGACATGTCGGCTAAGTGGAACCTTGTGAGTGCTGCATGATGCTTAATCCAAAAGGAATCCCACATTCCAGTAACAATATCCACTTCAAGCCAGCAGATGCAGTGTCTCACCTACACCCTTGGGGCACAGAAAAATACTGCTGTTTGGAGTTTTCCCTTCCCTGCATCCATCCTGAATCCTGACTTACCTGTGCACGGGCCACAGCTCCTAACCATGCAGGAGAGGAGAGGTTCAGCTGGGCCCAGATAATGAAGGGGTGGGAGACCTGCCTGCAAAAGCCTTGTGCGTTTTCACCCCAGCACAGCCAGGAGACATGTGGCTGAGACAGGAGTGCAGATCACTTTGATCTCCCTGGTCCCCTCCCCAAGATTAAGTGACTGGGTTCTTATCACTTCTCCTCCAGTGGACCATGTGCGCTGCCAGGGAGAGCACAGATACCTCCAGTGCTGCACAACATTTATACAAGTGGTATCTTGGTGGAACTCGGTCCCCTAATGATCTGGTGCTGAGCAGAAAGAAAGGGGAGCAGCCATGGTACCCAGAACATGCACAGGGATGAGCTACAGCCACGAGCCCCATGACTGGAGACCGGCTGCCCCTTGCCCCCAGCTGGAAACAGATAGAGAAAGGGTTCAGGGCAAATTGTGAGATCCAGCCTGAGATGAAAACATGAAGCTGATGGGGACAGGAGGTCAGTACCATGGGTCTTGCAAGATAAGAAATCCTTCTGTGATAAAACACCGCTGCCTCCTACTTCTGGTCAATCCAAAGTGCAGCGCAAGTGGTTGGGCACAGCCATGTCCCACCCTCAGTGGCACGCTTGCCCATCTTGTTGATTCAGTTAATTCCCAGTGGGGCAGGCTGGGGCAGGATTTGGCCCTTTGTCCCTCAGTGTCTGCACAATCTGTGGGCTTGCAGGCAGTCAACTGTAAAAAATGAAGAGTTGACAGTTAAATGCTCAAAATCTGCTAGGACTTTGTCCGGAGTGGGCTAAGCAAACAAGTACAGATGGAGTGACCTATGATCTGCACAGTTAAGGGTGTACTCTACACTGCTTCATTTGTTTTAATCATATTAATTTATGACCCAGGTTCCTTGCTTAATAAGTCAAATGAAGAATGAAAAGTGAATGCACAGAAGTAAGCCTTGACTTGTTCAGCTGGCTTGTAACCTCCATTACTGAGCTGGGAGAGTTGTGTTGATTTGGTGTCTGAAGGTTTAAGGTGCCTGTTCACGTGGTGAACAGAAATGGTGAAGAACTGAATGCAAAGGAAAGAACTGAGTTTCTCAGTAGCCCTCAACCTCAGGGCCTGTCAGTGAAGACTGAGGAAGTGACCACTGGCTGTTGTTGGAAAGAATATTTTGGGCAAAGAAGTATGCAAGCCTTTGAATTGCTGCCGTGCATGGCACAGCATTTGCCTGCAGACCTGGAGCAAGGTTCCCACTTCATCCCCAAATGATTCCCCCAGGAACACCAGGAGATCACCGAGGCTTAGCGTCTTTCACAGGAGAGCATCACTAGCCAGCTCCAGCAGGTTCTGGATGCATTTTTCTTTGCGGGACATTGGTCACTGTTGATCCTGCTCATGTGGAACAGGGTGACACCATCTCACATGTGCCTCCAGGCAACTAAAGAGGACTGCAGGGAAGACAGCAAAAAATCTTCCCTGGGTCAGCATTTTCAGACAGAAAACTGTTTTCAAGGAATGAATTCTGATGATAAGGCAGGGGGGTGTTTCCACTTTGAAACCAATCTTTTTCTAGCTTCAGAGGGTTGTTCCCTCTACACTGTCAAAAAGGAAAAGTAATCCAAAAAAATCTGTTGCAAATACCTCAATTTTCTTTTTTCCCTCCCCTCTTTTTCTTTCTGCTGCTTTTAATTTTTGGACCGGCTCTATTATTGGATAATTGCATTGGCTAATTGCCTTTAAACAGTTTTAACAAGATTGGGTAATTACGTTCAGAGCAATTGGGCTGAAAATGCACAGAATCTGGTAGAAGTATTTCACAAGAAGCTGAACCAGATAAATAAGAAGGGATGTGTTAGTTCGTGTGAGGGTACACGCACACACTTAGGGTACACAGCTTCAACTCTGAAACATGGAAATATTGTACCTGGGACCCCTATTCCTTCCCCAGCACCTGGGCTCTATGGAAAGCAATTCCAACTGGCAGTGGGAGAACTCGTAAATATATGCCTAGATTTTCATTAACAACAGATAAACCAATTCCAAAACTGAAAAAGCCACAAATATTTTAGGAGCTTCTCTTGTCATATCAGAAGGCTCACTGGTAAATATAGCTTTTATTTCTAAATATGTTTGGTGAAATTCAAGTTTCTAATAATTAAACTGTTTCAGCCAGGTATGTAAACTGTACTCTTGGCTCTCTTTTAGCCAGCAGGAGTGCAGCAATTCCCCTTTAGCCCCATGCATATTCAAAAGTAATTTCCTGGGAGCTCATAGCCCACCATTTGTGAAGCAGGTATCTAGCATGAAGGGGACACGGGATAGTTTTACCCAATTTCTTGTTGCTGGCTCCCTCCTCAGCCCTCCCTGTGACTGGTTACAGCACGTAGAGTCTCCTCCTCTGGATCTCAGGCAGATGGGAAGGTTGGTGGGAAATGCTGTGGATTTTGGTGAAGGGTTTCTGGACAAACCCAGGGGTCCTGCAGCCACATGGAGAGCTGTGAGGGAGCCCCGTACACATCGCACATGGTCATGCTGCTTGTCAGACCCCCACAGCACACAGGCAGGAGAGGTTGTTTCACCTTCCTAACACTGTGTGCTAGTCTTGATGAGGAAATTAAATCCTCTCATTTTCTGCTCCCAGGGAAGGGTTAACTGAGGAGCAGGGAGGAATTTCGTGTCAAAAGCCCATTGGCAATATCTCTGATTTAGCTAAGGCAATTTGCAGGGATGAAACCTGCACCAGTCTGCCTATTTACCCGTCTTTCCTCTATCTTTCTCTCTCATCTGAAAGCGAGACACAAGTTTGTGAGTCACAAGCAGCCTATTTGAGAAAAGCCAAAGCCACTTCTGAGAGTCTCTGGCTCATGGGCAAGACTCCGGCTTGGCTGGAGCAAACCTCCCACCAGTCCCACAGGGGCACCCAACTGAGATAAAACTTGGCAAAATGCGTCTCATTAAATGATCCTGGCAGAAGTCATTTCATAAAGGGCATCTTGTTGATGCTAAGTCCTTCAGGCCAGGGCTGTGAATCCTCCACATTAACCATAATGTCCACAATTGGCATGAAGAGGAGTGATGGAGAGCAAAGCTGGGTGGACAGGTCTGAGCCAAGGGCTTCAGCCTCGGGGCTTTCTGAGCATTGCAGCCTGCCTGGGCACTGGACAGGCAGAAGTCTAGGTGATGCTTGACATTTCCCAAAATTTAATTTTGCCATCAAAAGGGCGAGGAACTGGGGCATGTGCTGTATGGGAAGGGAATGGCGATGAGGGAATAAAGCCCTTCGGCCCTGGAATAAGGGAATGGCCCTTGGGCAATGAGCTTCTGCTCCTGTTGGAGGAGGAAAGATGGGGGACTGGTGGGGCTGTTCTTAGGAGAAACTGGCCCCCCAGGCTCTGCCATAGGTGACAGGACTATGGTTGCCTTGCCTGATTTTCCATAATAACTCACAGATTTCACTGCGAGGGCAGAGTTTGGCTTTTCTACCAGCAAACAAAAAACCACACCACGCCGACAGCAGCTCCCACAGGGCAGATGTTGTCACTTGGTGCTCATCTGCTATTAAGCACTGTCCAGAGCAGATGCTGGGAAGGAGAGGGTGACAGTCTGGCCCGTGTTTTTTGTACCCCTGAACTCCAGGGCCTCTGCAAAAGGGAGCAGGGAGGCTGAGGTTGTGTTGCGGTCTTTGCCAGATTGCATGCAGAGGTGCACAAAGGCAGCGTGCCTCACGGAAACTCACAGGTGTTTTCTCACACCCAGACATCTCCCCTGGGACAAGAGCCCCTTGTTTTCCCATCTGGTCCCAGTAAAACGAACCTTGCTGGAGCTACACTAAAACATATGGCATCACCATCAGCAAACAGGCT
This sequence comes from Gorsachius magnificus, assembly GCA_034008185.1. Classification (NCBI taxonomy): domain Eukaryota; kingdom Metazoa; phylum Chordata; class Aves; order Pelecaniformes; family Ardeidae; genus Gorsachius; species Gorsachius magnificus. The sequence continues at coordinate 18,209,468 of CM067083.1, read as the reverse complement.
GAGCCAGCCCCTTGCTAGTGTGGGCTAGTGTAAACCCACTGGTTGCTGAAGCTGAGCTGATCTATAGACACTAGAGAACTTAAATTGCTGGCATAAGTCCGCCGGGTGTGACCTTGACAGAGTTGTGAAAGGAGACGCACACAGACACACACTGTTAGCACAAGCTGTTTGGGATCTGTCACGGACCCGCATTGTAGGAGCTGTCATCCCTTGAGCTTGACGTAGTGGTCCCCCTGCATGTAGGGACCAGGTCTCTGAGTGCTGTGAAAGCCTCCTTTTCCCTAGTCCTGGCCCACAAAAGAAGCACAGTTATTCTCCCAGAAACTTCCTCCAAACATCTTCTAGGAGAATGAAGAATTAGCTTCTGCATAACTTCAAGGTGCTTTCCTTTGCGCATGACTTCAATAGCTTTCTGAGGTCCTGGGGATGCTGCTCTGTGGATGGAAGCTTAATCCCATGTCACCACCACAAGTAGGGGCTTGCAGGTTTTGCTCCTAGCATCCTATTTAGGGGTCATTTTCGTTTAGGGTGAAACCAGGACTTGTACGAATGTGGATATACCCCTGTCCTATTTGATGAGCCAAGCAGAAGTTGCAATTTCCCTACTGACCTCTTTAAACACTGTTGCTTTGTCCCATGGACCATGCTGCTGTTGAAAGCTGCTTAAAGCAGGGGCAACTTTCCATCTAATAGATCCTAGCCCCAGCACGAGTCCCAGCTGCAAACTCTGAGCAGCTCCTGCCTTAAACCCCTTGCAAGCACACACAGCAGAGGCAGGAGACGCTGACACCTCCTGGTACAACATATCACTTGGAAATGATTCACCAGCCTTCACCTGAGAAATTCTGGTTTGAGATATACCCAACACAACACACTGGATTTTGTTCTGGTGCATGGGCCACCTTGAAGCCGGGTCTTCCTTTGAGATGTGAGGAGATTCTGCATTTTTTTTATGAATGTGTGGTTGTTTTCCCATTATTTCTTTAGCATCCCATTGTTGCCCTGTCAAGAGTGTGGTTTAGATAAAAAATACCATTCAGCTTTTAAATTTAAAGTTTGCCATACAGCTCAGTGTTTGCTAATATCACAGAAACTTTATTAATTTCTTTGAGAACATTGTTTTCATACAGGCTTGAGCACTCGGTGTTCCTGCCAAACCTACAATCTGGACAAACCTTTCTGTGTCCTTTCGCCTGGTGAAGAACCTGAGTGTACCATCGCTGATGGACGCATGGACTGCACCATCTTGCTTGTGGTCGCTTCAGTTTGGCAGAATTTTTGCAATGGGAGCCAGTTAGGGAGAGCCTGCTGATGAGAAAGTCCTAGGGCAGTTGAAAGTCAGACCCAACTATCTCCCCTGCGGCTCTAACAGAAGAGAAATGCAAAGAAAATTATGGCAACAGATGCAAATCAAGTTCCCCATCTCTGGTTATCAAAGTGAGTCACAACACCAAGTACCAATATTTTAAAGGTATTTGTAGGAGAGTGTCACAAATTAACACCATCCTGAAAAAGTGGGCCAGCGTTATTCTTTGTGTTTTACAAGAAAAAAGAGCAACAAAGTAGTAACCATACTCAATTTTTCCTAGTAGACACTTCCTCCTCCTTAAATTAAAGAAAAAAAAAGTGATTAAGAACACAACTCAAACCAGGCTCAGCCTTCAGAGTAACTTTGCCATTTCTGATTTTCCTAGGGAAACATCCTCCAGGCAGCCCGCAGTTTGCTGTAAAAGTTCCCCTCTGATGAACCTCAGCTTCAAGATGCTGATGGTGTGAACCCCATGCTCCCTGCCCCTCCAAAACAGCATGGCTCAGACCCCACCAGGCTGAAAAATGAAAAGTGGAATAAGGGGTAAGCAAAGCTATTTTGATTGCATAGTGCCACCCACTGTCAGAGAGACAGACAGCACTGTGGCTGCTGCTCAGGCATCGGCTCCACTTGCTACTCAGAAAATAACCAAGATGTATCTAAGATGTGTCATTCAGATATCTAAGACAGCTAGGATATCTATAAGGCAGCTCTATACATACACTGGGATGGATACACGCAGCCATATACATACTGCTGGGGTCAGGCAGATGCACGTACTTATGCACATGAACATCCTGGGCCTGGATGGGGCAGAAGAAAAGCTGGTGTGAAGTGAGAGGTCCTGCACAGCGAGGGAGATCCAGCAGGGAGGAGGCGTCACTGGAAAAATTCTGGGTGGATCTGGGGGTCACAAGCACCCGGGAAAACATGTCAGTTGGGGGCCACCCCCTCTTGGTGGCCTGCAGGTGTAGAAGAGATGGGCAAGGAGATTGGGAAGCGATGGAGGTATGGGGAAACATGGGCCCATGTGCACATTCCTTTGGTGAAGGTGCTTAGTTCGTTGCTTGGATTTGATATGTGCTTTGATTATCAGCTACTCAGGTGTATCAGGACAGAGGGAATTATGTGATCTATTTCCTCTGTCCAGATGTCAGGTGGAAAAAAGTTCGCCCGAAGCATCATGCCACTCTCTGGGTTATGCCAGTGTATGTCTACAGAAAGGAAGATATTTCCATCGGTCTCATGAGGCGCTCAGACCAGAGCACCTCAACACATCCCCCCAAACCTATGAAATGGTGCATCCTGTGAAAAGACCAAGTTGTGTTTCTCTATACACCCACCACCCATGGCCAAAGGCAATGCAAGCAGCCGGAAAGCAGGACGTACTCTGATGAGCTGGGAGCTCTTGCAGGATAGTGTACTCTTCTGCAGAGATGCCTTTGGAGAAGAGAGCTTTCATTAAGATTGTCATTTGCTACCATTTCCATCTCTGCAGAGGCCGCCTACTCCTCAGCAGGCACCATCCCTGGGGAGGGAGCACTCGTGAAATATTCATGCATCAGAAGAAATTACATTTGTAAGCGTGGACTGTAGAGCAACAACTGGCTGGAGGGGTGAGCAGAGAAGAACAATAAGAGCAAAGGAGAGAGAAAAAAAAACCCCGCAGAACACGGGAAATTAAAGGTGAGCTGTGATTTCCCCCTGCTGAAACACACATTGACTCTCACAGTGGCTCTGCCAGGGTTCATTTCTGGTGGCCGAAGAGATGCTCCAGCACCTGTTAGGGTTGGGAGAGTGGCTGGCTCTGAGCATGTGAAGTGAATTGATTTTCTCTTTTCTCAGGGATGGCTAAAGAGCATTTGCATTCGTGCTTCTGTGAGGCTGGAGAATAACCTCACCCGAGCACACGCAAGAGGCAAGACCATCCCCTAACCACCAACAGATCTGTGTCACTGGCTTGAGTGGTTTGGGCATCTCTTCAGAGGCTACCCCACCTTTAAAAAACTTTTAAAAAAATCCAACACATTTTGGGATCTTTGGTCAAATGGGGTTGAACAGCGGGGGAAAATGCAGAGCCAAGCCCATTTAGTCCTGCACAACAGGAGGCTTCAGGTCCGTGATCGGCAGGACACAGCTGGGTGCTTGGTGCAGCCCTCGGGTACTTCCAAGCACGTAGTTGCAAATCTTTTGCATTGTGATGGACCGATAATGCCCCACGAGCATAGTGCAAGACCACCCTGAGAAATGCATATTCCCTCCTAAATCATGCGGTTTCTTTTCCTCTGCTCTCCATGTCTCACACTGGGGGCTGGATTCCTTATCAGGGTCCGGAGGCTAAGATCTCTAGCACTGACAATAATAGTAAAACCAGGAACAAGCAGGTTTTTTAAAGCTGTGATCATTAGGACCTCCTCATTGCTGCTGCTGTCTGTGCCTGCTGCTGTTTAATTTACCCAGATACCTATAGGGAATAGTCTGAAAGCACCCTATAGATGTTTTCTGGAGGGGGTCACTTCCCCCTGCATAGGAATTCCTTGCAGCCTCCCTGCACCCTCCTAGCTTGGTCCTCGCCTCCCTCGCAAGAAGCATACGCACGCTTGCATGATGCAGGAGCAAGTTTTGACTATTTTAGGGCCTGAAATTTCCCTGTCGGCATGGCAACTTTCAACTCCTCACCTCTGACGGAAGCTGCTTAAAATAGAAAATCCAGAAAGCGGGCATCGTGCTCCATGCTCAGCAAGGCAGGCTCCAGCACAGCAGGCAGGGCGGGATCTGGCCTCTCGGGGCCGGAGAAACACCAGGGCTAAGGAGGACAACCCGTGGGCCATCACCACCCACCCGCTGCAACTGCAGTTTTTAAAACACCACCCAAATCTTCATGATCTTTGCATTCTAAAGGTATCTTCTCCCTGTCAGCCCTTCTTTGCCCAGCAAAGCTTTGTCTAGATATTCTCAGACCCTTCCACAGCCACTGAACCTCCATCTTCCCATGGATGCTGGCTCCATCCCAGACATATTTTCTCCCAGACCTCCAGGGCTGTTCAGTGCTATGGGATGGGATTGCCATGTTGTGAAAGTCTCCCCAACCCTTTGAGATAATAATAAAAATTATTACTTTTTTTTTTTGCTTTGGAAAACCCATTAATTTTTACAACTATTTTTTTTCCAAACCATTTTTTTCCCAAACCATTTTTTTCCCCAGCTCACACATAAACAATTGCGATTGCATGGGGCCAAGCGGGCATGTGGTGTGTCTCCTCTAATCCCCGCTTAACCTAATTCATTTTCTGTCTAAGAACAAAACTCTGCGAGATTCATTCAAGGAGCCTGGATTATGTCTCTCTCAGCCTACAACGCTCATGTAGGATTAAAGAATAAAAAAGCCTAGAAGTCATCAGCAAGCCACTAAACCTGCAACAACCCAAACACCTAGAAAATCCCTTTCCGTGCCTGATTTTGAGTGGGGAGCCAGAGTTCACAGGAAGAGCTTCTCCACTGAAATGTCATTGCCAACACAGAGCCCAGTCCCTCAGAGCTATTTTTAGGTCTTTGAGGATCTGAACCTTGCTGTCATATTTTGCTTCTCAGGTTTTTTTCCTTCTTTTCTCCTCTCTGTTACCCAAAGTTTTCTGGAGAGTTCAACGGAGGGGAGTCAGGATGTCTGGGGGGGGTGTGTTATTTGGCTTTCTTGTGGAAAAGCTAGGTGATCTGAAACTGGAAAAATAAAATCAATCTTCTGTGTAGGGAAGAAGGGCTTGTTTTGTACAAACACAATCACTGCTGCTTGTTGTTGCTTCTAGGAGAGCTTGTTGACATTTTTCAATCAAAATACTTTGCACTCTCCCTCCAATTGATGTCTTCTTCTCCTCCCTTCAGTTTTGGCAGGTAAATACTTTTTAATGCATGCTGTTTTTTTGAACAATTTATGCTCTTTCACTTCTATGTGGTTTTAGAAGTGCAACAAACATCCAAGCATTTTTTTTCCCTGTTCTGCAACCAGGCAGGGAATATTAATATAAGGAAGTTCTCTCTCCCCTGGCTTTATTTTATTAATTCCCATTCTTTCCCACTGCTTCCCTCCCTCCCTAAGTTGTCAAAGCTGCTCCAACCAAGGAAGGGCAACCCCCAGTTCTCCTCCGGAGAGCCTGAAGCACCCCACCAAGCCAGGCTGGGCCAGTAACCTTTGCTTTCCAGGGTAACAATGGATTCACTTCTTCAAGGATTCCACTTTTTCCTTTTATTTCTTAATTTGGGATCCACAGATGCTCAACTGAGCCACCTTTAACAAGGCATCTTCTGCAAGAGCCTGTTGCAGGAGGCTCTCAGCTCCAGGGGGAAGCAGGAGGCAGCTGGGAGAAGTCACCTCCAAGCACAGGGATGAGCTCTGACCAGGAGCAAGCTGGGGACACTGTGCCCTGCAGCTGTTTCCAGCCTTTTTAGGGTATACAGACTCCCTTAAAAGCTGACAGTGGAAACGGGGATCCCTGCATTTTACCTGACTTGTGTTTCTCAATGGCTGTTCACAGATTCCCTTAGAGGAAAACCAGGGATGCCCATTCCCCAGACCAGATAGAAAACCAGAGCTTTGCATCCCTAACACGTAATGCCAGAGGAGATTTAGTGCTTTACTACCATGAGTGTGTGCCCTTGTTTGGCCTAAGAGGCAGCAAATCCCCATTTCTCGGGGCAAGGCTCCTCCTGAGCTCCTCTAAGGGCAAGGGAGCTGCTACAGCCTCCAAGGAAGACTGGGTAGAGTCCAGAGTATCAAGAAAAAGCAGCCAAGCTGGGCAAGCAGGTACCAGACACTCACCCAAAGGACCTGTGGATAAGAGACAAACAGCAAAAGAAATTCCAAAAGAAGAATAAAGGAGGAAAAAAATGCGCTTACAGTCTCATTTTCAGGCTGCCATGGTGTAAGCCCTGCCAGGCCAACAAATTAGGTATTTGCGAGTGATTTACCGAGGTGTGCTCACTCCAAACATAAGCTTTCCTGGAGCTATTGAACAGCAAAGCAAAGTGAATGTATTCATGTAGTTGCATTTATATATGGGTGTATAGTGTTGTTATTAACAGTTAGTCCCAGGAGCTTTATTTCTTCATTCCCCTGAGAGGCACACGAGTCCCGAGGTGCCCCGGGCATGAAGCCTGTCAGCCTGGAGCTGTGAGTGGGTTCCCGCAGGGGCAGGAGGATGACAAAGGATGCCTGTGCTCGGGCTGCCCAAGCAGACAGAGTAAACACCCTCAGCCCCAACTATTATAGGAAGGGGTGAGCCCACAAATCCTGACTCACTCCCCGCAGGACACCCAGCAGCTGGTGGTCAATCCCTCCTGCCCCACCACTCCCCTTTGCTGTGGCTGCAGCTGGCTCCCTCCAAACAGCCGAGCCTCCACTGCAACCCTCCTTTCCCAAATTCACTCTGTTTGCCTCCTGCTTCTCCTCCTGCACAGCCTGGGTTCTACCTCCGTGTGTGCCCTCCTCCATAGCAGGGAACAGAGGTGATGGAGCTCACTCCAGGCTAGCTCTGTGTTAAGATTAGCCCATTGCTCCCTACTTACGGTGTTAATTGTGCTGAGTGAGCAGATGTGGAAAGAACTCATTGAAAATAAACCAAAGTTAAATATCTAAGCCTCCTCCCCAGTTTCAAGCTTCTCCATTAGCCTCACAGCCTTGCCAGCTAATCAAGCGGTGGCCATGCAATCACGTTGCTTCAAGCTTTGGCACAATGGATGGGATAGAAACTTGTGTGTGTGTGTGTGTGTGTGTGTGTACCGAGGAAAGAGGATGGTCAGGATGAGGATAAAGGATCAGGTAGCAGGTTTGTCCCAGCAAAGAAAGTTTGTCCTCTGCGACACCTTCATTGCTGCTTCCCTTCTCCCAGACCCTCACCAGCCACCAGCTGAAATCCAAAACAGTTTTGAGTGCTCAGTTAGTCCAACTATTTAAAATCCCCTCTCTCCCCTCCTCAAATACCCCCCTGACTGCTGCTGCTTGCAGGACATCTGCCCGGGAAGGATGATAAGACAAAGAAGAAAACATAAATCACAGCCGCTAATTGCAAAGCCATATGTATCTGTCCTTGCCCTTTTGTGCCTTCGCTTTCAATCCACGGCTTGCCCATCTGATCCATCTCCCTGTCATTACGGCTCTTTCGTATCTCTCTATGCTGCTCCCCTTTATGTTTTGAAGCCCCTCCATAATCAGCATGACTTCTTGTGCCTCTGTCCTTAAGCACCTCTGTCCTCTTTGCCAGCTTGTTTGCTCCTTTTATATTTCTCCTCTTTTTCCTCTAGTACCGTCACCCTCCTTACTTCCCTGTTTGTCTCTCTGAACAGACACACATGAAACATTTTGCTGTTGCCGTGCTTTTCAGACATAAACTGATTACGGTCTACAAGCTAGCAGGTCAGCAGTATGATCCTTATTTTTGCAGCCCTCAATCCCACTATGTCAATGCACACACAAATGTGCATGGAGAAAGGACGAAGTTCTTTCAGGGAGACCATCAGACCCAGCCACCAGTAAAAAAGTCTGGTTCACACCATAGAAGCACTCCCTTGTCAGCACAGGTTGCTCTTGGTGCCCAAGAGAAAAGCCACGTCAGTGGCCCTTTAATGTCAGTAAATATTCTGGAGGCAAAGCTGCCAACCGTGTGGTCATCTTCTCATCCTTAAAATATTACCTGGCCTCCAGATTTCCAGCAATGGGGTTTTTATCAGCCAGAAGAGTGTTGGGAGACTTTAAGAGGCCATGGTTTTACTTTCAAGTGATTAAAAAAAAATATCAGGGATAGATCCCCGGGAAAGAAGGAAAACCCTTAGGGATCACTAGGAGTTAGTTTAGTGCTTCCCTGGAGGAAAAAGAAATTGCTGGGCAAACCAGGAACTGACTGTCTCTGAGGCAGGGTTTGACTAACTGCATAAAACGATGCCTGACGTCTGCTGTCAGTGCTTTGTTCAAGCCCGAGCTGCCTCCACTCGAGCAAAGTTGCTCCACAGGTTTCAAACACTAAAAAAACAGAGGGAAAACAGGGTTAAAATACTTAGGAGAACAAAGCAAACTGGGCAAATTCTTCCCTAAGCCAAATACCATTGTGTTTTGCAGCATCAGTGGGAAAGTTCTGGGCTGTGGGACCTCAGCGTTAGCAAATCTTGTTAACAAGCTGCTCAAGTGTTCGTGTGAGGCACCAGAAGAATGGGTTACGTGTCTTATTGATTTAATGACAACTATCGCTGCTAGGAATTGATGTTTTCATTAGAGAAAGCAGATTAGCAATAGACTTGTGGATGTTTGGCCAACTCAGGAGATGGCAGAGTATGAATGGTTTCCCCTTTGAAATATAACTTAGAGGCAAGATGTAACGGAGGCAGACTCTGCTAAGATCATGGCGCTATAACACAGCCCTGGTTTACTGGATTAAAAAAATCCCATAGTTGCCGATACCCACTGGAGATTGTGATTATGATACCATCCCTTTGGAGAAGAGTGGTGAAATACCTGGTGGAAGGTAGCACTTGTTGCTGAATATCTGCTTTGAAGCCCCAGGAATAGGATCCAGTTTCCCCATACTGGCAATCTTGGCTGATGATGCCTAGAAGAATAAAGGCAGTGTGAGGCAGAGAAGGCTTCCTCAGCTGGAAAAAAAAAAAGTCAGAAAGGGAATCAGAGAGTCTCAGAATGGTTGAGGTGGGAAGGGATCTCTGGAGGTCACCCAGCCCCCCTGCTCAGGCAGGGCCACCTCCAGCCAGTGGCCCAGGACCATGTCCAGTTTTTGAATATCACCAAGGATCGAGACTCCACAACCTCCCTGGGCAACCTGTGTCAGTGCTCTGTTACCCTCACAGTGAAAAAGCATTTCCTGATGGCCAGGAGGAACCTCCTGTGTTCAGTTTATGCTCCTTGACTCTGGTCCTGTCACAGGGCACCACTGAGAAGAGCCTGGTTCTGTCTTTACACCCTCCCTTCAGGTATTTATACACACCCCGAGCATTCTCTCCTCCGGGCTGCACAGTCCCAGCTCTTTCAGCCCTTCCTCATGTGAGAGATGCTCCAGTCCCTTCATCACCTTACTGGCCCTTTGCTGGACTCTCTCGTGTGTCTGTGTCTCATACTGAGAAGCCCAGAACTGGACCCAGCACTCTAAGCGTAGCCTCACCAGTGCGGAGCAGAGGGGAAGGATCACCTCCCTCCACCTGCTGGCAACAACCCTCCAGATGCAGGATCACCTCCTCCAGTCCAATCTGCTGGCCTTCTTTGGCACAGAGATGCATTGCTGGCTCATGTGCAGCTTGGTGTCTGCCAGGACCCCCAGGTTCTTGTCTGCAGAGGTGCCTTCCAGCCAGTGAGCCCCCAGTGTGTACTGGTGCCTGGGGTTATTCCTCCCCAGGGGCAGCACTTTGCATTTCCCCTTGTTGAACTTCATGACAGCTCAGTTCTCCAGAGGTCCCTCTGGACAGCAGGACAACCATCTGGTGTATCAGCCATTCCTTCCCATTTTGTACTGTCTGCGAATTCACTGTGGATGCACCCTATCCCATTGTTGGGGTGATTAATGAAGATGTTGAACAGCATTGACCCCAGTATCAACCCCTGGGGTGCACCACTTGCTTTCAGCACTGACTGCAACCCTGGGAACCCAGCCACCTAAGCCATACCTTCTCAGCTTGCCTATGAGGATGTTATGGAAGACAGTGCCAAAAGCCTTACTAAAGTCAGGGTAAACAACATCCACCGCTCCCCCTGCATCCACCCCGTCACCTCATTGCAGAAGGTGATCAGGCTGGTTAAGCATGATCTCTCCTTTGTATTTCCCTTTTTCTGCTGAAATAATAGCAGAGCCCAAGGACGTGATATTTTAAGAAAACAATGAGATTAGGAGACAGACACTGAGTGTTCTGACAGAGATAAACTGCAGTATCAGTTTCTATCAGATTGAGAGCACGCGGCCAGCACTTCAGGGGAGAGGCTTAATGATTTAACAGGGCTTTCCCTTCCCTCACTAGCGAGCTTCAGCAGTACACACAGGTACGTGAGCACCAGGCGGGGACAGTCACAGATGTAAATAAATAATTAGGAGCCCTCATTCGGAGACCAAGCACTGAAGATGTTGCTCGGGCATATTTCACGCAAGAGCAAAGCAGGTTTCCCTGTGCCAGGTTACATCCCTCATCTCCTGGAGGAGGGATAATATTTGGATCTCTTAATTCTTTCTGCTGCCCCTGGGGCTACAACCTGTGTTTTGTTTGGTGTTTCAGGCTGTTTCATCAACACTTGGTGTGCATGTGGGTGTACAGTGATAACGCACGTGGTGGGAGGGGGGTGGAAGAGGAATTTTCCGGCTTCTACTTCCTCTCTCTCTTCTTCTTCTTGTCTGCCTCCCTTCCCACCTTGGCCCCAGTTTCTGTTTCCCAGCTATGTTACCCTGCCAAACAAGGACATCTCGCAGTACTGCTCTGCGGGGTGTCACCTGTCTGTAGCCTCCACTCCAACATTCGATTAGGTGGAAACCTCTAACCTTCAACTAGGTGGAAAGGGAAGAAAGAAGAGGAACTTCCATGTGGTTTCTTGTGGCGCAGCCTGAACCATGTTTGCTGGGGAACAGGGACTTAAATCTCTGGCATCCTCACTGACTTCGTTACTGAGGGGGGATGTTCTCTGCAAGCTTCATCTTCGCTGTATAATACAGAGAGTTTGGCCACCCAGGGCCAATGTTTAATCATTTAAACACAAAGGCATGTGTGGATCCAACAAGACCTAAGTTTTACCTACAAGGAGAAGGGACTCTTGCAATGGTACCAACCTCTCTATTTGCTCTTAACTTGGGATCATTGACATGTATTTGCTATGGCAGCTAATAATCACACGGTTTAGCTTGACAAAAGTAAGGGAGAGAAAGGGAGAAGGACATAACTAAAAATCAAGATCAAGCACACAGATTGCAAGAGAGGAAAGGTCCTGAAAATGCCATAAAGCCTACCAGACCTCCTTACTGCTGCCACTGGGGAAGAAGGTTTTTTAAGTACAATGGCAGCAAATAAACCAAAGAAGGGAAAAAAAGCTGTGCTTTCAATGACACCCTAAGAAACCCTCCTCCTTGCAGGAGCCTATGAGAAGCATTACCTTTCTGATTATTTTTTAACATCCTGCTTAGACCACTGTACTGGTTACTAACTTGATTAAGTTGCTCCTCCAAAACCAGGAGGTCTACACTAATTAACACCCTGGGAAGTTCTAGTCCCAAATCCCACATAAGAGGCTCTGGCACCCACAAGTTTCACAGCATTTTTGGGTGCTCACCACCTCCCAGGCAGGGTGCGTCCTCAAATGACAGAACAGAGAAGAAAAAAAAAGAAAAAAAAATCCTCTCAAAATACAAGTAAAACATGCTTCTGATGCAAAATTAGCTTTTGGCAGAGAAGTGACTCATGGTGACTGAGGGCTTCGTGCATCCCTCCCATGGAGCAGCCAGGATCTTTTTCTGGCTTGTGAATCACCAGAAAATGGAAGATGAGCACGTCTTGACCTAAGCAAAAACCGAGGGTGTTAAAGAAGAAGATCAACGGCTCTGCTCTGCTCTTTGAAAGAGCACTACTGGCAACTTTGTGATGCCAGGAAGAGGGAAAACAGCATTGCCAGGAGTGGGTTAAAAGGCAGAAAGCCTGGTTTACAGCGAATTCTCGGGCTTTGGAAAGCCTGACTGTGAACTAAAGCTGGATTCAGCTGTACATGGAGCAGGCTCCTGCACAGGAAGGGGACGTGTCAGCTCCTTTGAGGGCATTACAGCTTTTTTTTGCAGAACTCCATGCTTTAGAAGTGCCTGGCATATTTTCCAGATGCTTTTGTGACCCCTCCCACAGTCCAAAAATCGTATCTTCAGGGTCTTCACAAAAACCCCTCAGAGAAGTGGTGGGAGTGGGGATCAGGAAAGCACCCAAGCACCACCCTAAACCCCACCTACACGCCCCTGTGTGAGCAGCACTGGGTGCAGCAGAGCCAGATACTTAAGGACAGGCCACAGGAATTGCAGTTTTACCTAGAGTTTTAGCTGAATTGCTACAGGACAGAAGGAAGGAGACACCTATATGTTTATTAAATGGAGCACATAAATAATTCATTTGGGTTACAGTCTGGCAAGCACGGTACCTCCAGCTCCACAACATTTTAGCAAACCCTTTCTGACCAAGGCACAGGGCACAACGTGAAGCCAACGGACACATCTGGCTGTCCAAACATTACCCCAATGCCCCAGATGTGCTTTTTGCCCCCATGGGTATGCTTTGCAGGGGGGGATGACTGCAGGAGCCCTGGCTGTCCAGGCAAGGAGATGTATTGAAATACATTTTGTTTGTGACCAAATAGCTGTCCTGACTGGGTTACCTGACTGCTAAGGTGAAAACATCAGCCTTTCTTCTGCTCCTCGTTTCATAATTTTCCCCCTTGTCATACTTCGTTCCTGCATCTCCTTTAATTATTTTTTTTAACCCAGTTGACTCCCCACAGCAACGTCCCTGACTCAAGCAGTCTGTCACCCTGTAACACAGAGAAATGTTGACGATGATCTTTTTTTTTCTTCACATCAAGTAGAAATAAGTGCCAGCTTTTGTCATGGCTAAAAAACAGTCTCCTCTCTCAGCAGAGGATTCCCTTTTGATAATTGCTCATCACAAAATAGTACCTTCCCAAGTATCCCTTGTTAATTATCCCCCTGGTCAAGATTGCCAGGACCTTCCTACTGCAAAAATACTGTGACACTCACATCATGGTTTCACCTGAGCTCATCTTAAATGATCCAGCTCGGGTTTTGCGGGAAACATAGCCATGACTACAGAGAAATACTCGGGGTAAATAAATACTCAAGGTGGTGGTGGGGAAAATCTTGGCTGGGCTCTGTTTTACTGCAGCATTATGGTATAGGTGCTGCTAAAGTGACTTGGGGGATGCCTGGGCTGAGTACATCATTCCCTGTGACGCCAGACGTATGGCTGTGAATGCAGGCAAGCGACTTCAGGCTTTTGTGCTTTTCCTTCTCTGCTTCTCCGGACTTGAAAGGAAGGTGAAAATGGCTTTCCCCCTTACAGGAGAGCTGTACGGTGCTGCTGCTGAAGGGGAGCTGAGGAGGAGCCCACAAAGGCTTTTGGCAAGGACGATGTGCAGTAGAATCATCCCCTGCCCTACGGTACCTGATGAACCTTTCTGTTGAGCGGTGGAAGAGCGATTCACGAGCGACGTCGGGCCAGCCACACGGATCCCAGTACAACACGTTGCCTTAGTGAGGCTGCCATGTCGAGCTCTTCAGCTGAGCATGGCAACAAAGACAGGCAAAAAAAAAAAAAAGGGAGTAAAATTCAAATACTGCCATTGCTTTCATGGTAATCAGCACAGCATTATGCAGAATGATTTGTAATGTTACACTGACGGCTATTATCTTCTGGCAGCCACCATGACTTAAACAAATGTCTGATATTGCAAGGGGCTGGGGTTTTTGTGCCTTTGACAAGAACCTCACCACAATAAGAAGCCCAAGGAGAGGGAAACACTGTTCTGCAGTCCCTGTTTCTCCCCTGATGTATGAATTGTGGCAGCCCTTCCTTGGCGCTTATTATGCTTGGTGCTTACCGTAGCGCTTTGATGTCAACCCCGCTTGAAGTGCATTTTGCATAGCAATAGAAGAAACACACCCTGTGGACTTCGCTTGTCACGCTCTCCCTTTCTTCGGATGGAGAAGTGCTTGGAGTGAGAGGGGATACGGGGATAAACTCCACAGCTTGACTCAATGTGACTTAGGCAAATTCTGAATGTGAATAACTAATGTCAGAGCAATACTCAGGCTCTCGGTTGAGCAGAAACATTTCTTTCTTTCTTTCTTTCTTTCTTTAATTATTTTTAAGATGCCTTCTAGATAGGCAAAGCAGACCAGTCCCTGGGTAAAGAGGGATTAAATAACTCTTTGGCTGTATAGGTTCACTTGCAATATTCTTGTCTATTCACTTGTCTAATATTCCTTACGACTCATACCATAAACCAAAGGAAGTAGGAAAGGAAGGAACACAAAAGAATAGAGAGAATGAGAAATACTCTATTTTGCTTTGACTTTTGTATCGTCTTTTAAATTGTATGTCTTAGAAATCCAAATCTTGAACTGCCCCAGCGACTGGGAGAGCTTCAGTCTCACAAGCCACCTGGTCCTGGACACTGAATCTGATCAAACACAAAATGGAACAAGGCTCCAGAGCTGGAATTCTCCAGTTTGGGTTCATTCATAATATTAATATTTCTCCTGCCATCAGGTTTTGTTCATTCAAGATGCTCAGGCTCTCCCAGCAACTGCAAGAATACCCTGCCAATCCACAGGGATTTCCTATAGTGCTATTTTTAGAAAAAATTGAGAATTTTGAATCAAAGAAAACCACTTAGGCCAGCATTCCATCCGTGTCAAGCCGGGCTGGTTTTCAATCAATCTTTTCATTAAATATTCACGTTGTGATAGCAAACCAGCTATAATTTGGCCCAAACTGATCCAGACTCACATAACTTCTTTTGTTTCTGGGGTGTCAGAGGGGAAGCCAGCCCGGATTAATGATGGAATCTCAATATGAGTATGGTCGTTCTCCTTTATTGCGCAGCTAACAAAAGCATATATAGGCAGAAAACAATAACATACACACACGTCACACTGCGATTGGTAGAACACCGTTATACACACGCCTACATCGCTACTGTGACTGGGACGGATCATGTGTCCGACGGAGGGGCTTCACCTTCTCTTCCGGTCATAGTTCCACCCACATCTGCTTAAGAGCAGGGGCTGTCAAATGGGACTAAATCATGCCCATTCTCACTCAGCCACTCCTCCACACTGGGGATATTTCTAGTTTTTGTCTGGCTACTTTTGGTGGTTTATTTAAGGTGTCATTGGCACCAGTGAAGTATTTCCGGGCACTTTTTTAAAGCTTTTAAGTTTTTTTTGCTTTTATTCTGGAAGCATTTGCGTGCCCAACAGCTGACAAGCTGTTTCCAGCTCTAGTGGCTTGTCCAATAAAATTATTAACATTCCCTATGGCCTTGATACGTTCCTGGGATGCTCAGAAAAATAAAGGGCTGCCATTCCCACCACAAAGCCTCTTACCAAGTACTCTGCTTGATATGTAAAAACCCCGCTGTCCTGAGGCATTTCTGATTTAAAGTTGAGGGGATAAAATGTACTATCCCCTTCAGTTCCCATTGGGCCAGATTCAAGGTCATCCCTCCGGTAGCTTCAGGAGACTTTGGCACAAACCCATGACTTCTTGTTTTATAATTATAAGCCACTTTTGAAAATCTTGCCTGATACCACCCAAAGCTCCTTAGCCCAAAGAAAGATGTTTTGCAAAGTTGTTTTTTCTTTGTAATACTTCATATTTTTATTTTTTTTTCAGGATCTCCTTTTTTAGGGCAGGGAGGCATTAGCATCTTTTTGAGATGTCGCATGCTGTCAAACACATGAAAGCCAAAGTGAGGTGGTCCAGTGCTCCCCCAAGGCAGAGGGACAGCCCTCCTAAGTGGCTACCGCACATCCATCTGGGATATCATGCCCAGTGGCCCCTTTGGTCTGGAGGCACATGAGCTCGGCCAGCTGGCTGATCGACATCAAACCAGCCTCATCCGAGTAAAGACCCTTGGCAGCGGGCACAGGTCCATAGCCTCTCCACTCCCCTCCTCCCCAAGCCTCAGCTGGGCCCTGGGGTCCTCTAATGTTTGAGATCTTCCTTTTGATCTCAGATTTAGCCTTGAGAAGAGTAAACTCTTCCCCGCCGGGCTGGAGCCAGCCTGGAGCTACTCCCCAATAAACATCTTCTCCTTTG
Organism: Gorsachius magnificus; assembly: GCA_034008185.1. NCBI lineage: Eukaryota > Metazoa > Chordata > Aves > Pelecaniformes > Ardeidae > Gorsachius > Gorsachius magnificus. The sequence goes on along the minus strand of CM067083.1, from coordinate 18,193,318 downwards.
TTTTGCCCAGGAATGTTATCTGGGTCATTGTTTTACCTTTCCTGCTCAGCCCTGCTCAAGGTAACCAAAACCACCTATAAACCATAACACTAGGAGCTCCCAGTTTGCGGGGTCCATCTTCACCCATCCTTTGGATGCCCACCTCACTTTCTTCATCCTATTTCCCACAACGTCGAGAGCTCACAAGATTACTCACTCCCTCATGGCAATGTCTCTCCGATCCCCCTGTGGGTAGGATTTGCTGGCGTAATTCTTCACAGAGGAGTTGACAAGATCCTCATCCCTCTATGGCATTCTGGGGGGAGTGGGGTGTCCCTCATCCACATGAAGAGGGTCTCTGTAAAATAAAAACCCTAAGGCTCAGCTCTGTAACAGTGAGCAGGTCTGTAAAAAAAAAAAAAATAAAATTCAGAGACAGTTGACTTTTATTTCTCCACTCAGCTCTGTGTTTACCTCTGAACGTCAGCACTCACGGCAGGGCTGTGTTTCCATATAACACACACACACACACCTTAGATAATTACACTTAATTACTAGTGTTGGTAGCTCAGATGTCTGCCAGGCTCCACCATGATTACAGCAACGGCACTCGGGAGCCGAGCAGGAACCATGCATGGTCCGAGCTGCATCCTGAGGATGCCCAGTGCTGCTCGTGCCCCCACCCTGTTCCGTTGGCAGCTCTGGGAAAATCAAAAAGACCACAATCTGTTACAGTGGGATGCAGAGGTCTGCCCCAGCATGCAGGCGACGCAGGCCAGTAGTTTTCTGGGAGGTGGGAATAGTCCCTTTCATACCAGCAAATGAACTCCAAAGGATAAAGATGGTGATGGAGCCGAGAGCAGCTGAGTTTATCACAGCTTTTAATTTAGAAGAAACAACCCACTAATGTGTGCATGAAGCAGATGGGTGTCATGAAAGCCAGGGTTTTAGGAAGCATTCACGTTTTTCCAGACTTCGCTTCTTAAGACTTTCCCATTACCTTTTTTTTAGCCACACAGAGATCGGCAAGGGCCAAAGTGCAATGGTGATGGAGCGGCGGCCGGGGAAAGGTAGGAGGGAGTAGCTGGATCCTCTCTGACCCAGGATGGGGAGCACTGAGGCCTGTGTAACTTCTGCCCCATGGGGATCTGCAACAGATAGCCCTCTCCCATGAGCAGGGGATTTGCTCCTGGAGCCACTGTTCCTGTGCTCATACTGCTTTTCTCACCCAGAAAATGCCCTCTTTGAGGGAAGGACCTCACAGAGCTTCATGAGGGCAATAGTCTGGCCCCAGCAGCTAATTGAGATGCCAGATTTGCAAAAGCTTCTAAAGCATTTTGTTCATTCCTCGAATGGAATATAAAGAGAATTGCTATTTCTCTGTCTTATTTTTCAAGCTCTTTGCTTGCTTTTAGATTAGTTTCCGAAATACCTAACCCTGCAGGAAGGTTAGCAAGGGCTTCGTGTTCAGCTCTTGGAGTAGAAGTCAGTGTGAGCGGGCACATGATAATTCATAGCCTGCCTGCCTGGCTGCTCACTTAAGGGTCTGCTCGCTGATGCATATAGCACCAGGAATAGGGTTTTATTGCCAAATAATCCTTCATTCTTGAAATCCTCTACCCTGGCACTATGAAATATCAGGAGTTAAATGCTAATTTCAGCGATTCCCCAAGCTACATTCACAGAGCTTGTTCAGAGCATTTATCTGTATCACTTCAGCCAAAAATTGTCGTAATACTTCTTCTTGGTAATTATTTGAAAAAGCCGTTGCAATGTGCCACCTGCCCCTCTGCACAATGTGCCTGCCCCGTTCTTTTAGTGGCTGCTACAGGAACCAGATGCCAAGGTGCAGAAGATAATTTCCCCATGGCAAGGAACATCTGGCTCTTTGGCAAACTCAAAAGACCACCGTGCCGACCAACCTCTCTGGTGTCACTTTTGGTTGTACAATGAGGTTGTACGTGAGCTGGCAGTAAAACCTTGCTCTTCCAGGCACCTTCTGTCTTTGAATGTAGATTTGTTGCTCTGCCCAAAACACCTGGTTTCTTGAAAGCTTCTCAGTTTGTATATGGCATCCTTGTTTCTCAGCTGAACTTTTTTGCTAGCCTCAGACCTAACCACCCTTCTGCTATTTACAGTGGCTGCTTCTTTCCTTGTAAAAGGTCGATGTTTTGTACTACACCGAGATTTGCTGACCCTTTCCCCACACACCTCACTTTTGCCTTCTGTTTGTCTCACCCAATAGTGAGTTCTGAAAGTTCTCTGAAAAACCTAGATAAGGAGTTTTGTCACCCTGGGTTGCCCCTGTAGTCAATGGCCCAGAAGATGCAAGACATATTTCTCCCAGCAGGAGTTACAGCTAGGCAGAATTGTCTTCTATAGGGTCTCTCTTTCCACTGAGTCTAGATGAGGCCTTGAATGACCATGGTCCTACCTTGGACAGCTTAGTGATATGCCATCAGCTAACTTGTAATTCACTTGTGCTGTGATGAGACCAAAGATGCTTTGTCCAGACCTTGGCCAGGCATCACACAGGTATCTGGGCTAAGGTCTGGCCTATGGGACAGGGAGGGATTCTCCAGGTCCCAGCCCAGGACAGTGGATATCTGTTTTGAGGACCCATTATGGGTATAAAAGAGCCAATGTGAAGTGCAACGCAGTGAAGAAAGAAGCCTTCCACTAATGTTATTTTCTGGCTGATGAAGAATATGCCTTCTGTCTTCTATCAAACGCACTGAAATGTAGAGACATTAAATTAAATAATTTCCTCCTCTTTTTTTTTTATACCCAGCAGGTTTTTTCATATATTAACATTTGCTGTAGTAGAGTGGTAAGTTATTGTGGTAGAGCTAAACTACTGTGGCTTGAAGAGTTTTGCAAAAATAGTTTTTTTATATTAGACAAACATGGAGTTTTGGTTAGTCTGAGGTAGCAGCAAATGAGGCAGAAATAAAAAACTTGGAAAGTTAAGAGACTGCTCTCTCTGTTCGGCTTGTTACTTACGTAAGAGGCATTCTTGATTTTATAAGAAACTGTCTTTACGTCCCTCCTGAATCTGATGCTGTTCTTTGCCAGGACCTGGAACATAAAAATTAAAAATAATGGACTGTTCTGCATTGATTATGAGACATTTACACCTTAAATGCAGCCTATGGCTATTATGAATCTATTGTTAATTGTCCTTTCCCCACTATAGATTGGGAAAACCTGGCTGCTTTGAAAACAGGTTTCCCCTCTGCGTTGATGGGAAGGACACTGGACATGGTTTGGGATCCACATCTTGTTGCTCCTGGGGCACCTCCTGCCTGTTCCTCCTGCCTGCAGGGGAGAAGAGGAGACAAGGAGGTCAACTGCCAGGCCAGAAGTCATGGTCTTCACTAGGTTCCTCCCCAAACCCACTGAGATGCTCATGCAGGAGGGTTTCTCCCTTGGAGCTTTCATTTTGTCAGCTCCAAGTGTGCAAACAGAGAGGGACCACCAGGTCCCTATCACAGCCATGGGCAAAAGCCCCAGGAGACCAGGTTAGTGCAAAGTTAGGTGTGGGATAGCTGATCTTGCGAAATGGCCACGTGTTAAATGTCTGAGTGGAAAAACTTTACTAAGAGGTGCATTGTGCCGCCTAAAAATAACTACCACTTCTTTATCCAAACCACATCCCTCCAGAGAGCTCCAGTGTTTAAGCACATTTGGATGTGAAGAGGAATCCTAATCAGTGAGATATTTCACTTTGGCTGCAGACCTCTCTGAAATCACTGGGAAGCATCCGCAGAGGCAATGGGAGAACTTGGCCATCACCCATGCCTATGCACTGCAGCAGCAAGTTTGCTGTTTTAGTGGTTTCCTTTAATTGGGGCGATTGCTCGCATGCAGAGGAGCAAATTAAAATCCCATGAACTAGGCTATATAAAGAAGCTCCACGGCTAGGCGGGCAAGGCTGGGTGGACTGACATGAGTGGGAGGTATCCTCTGCCCCATGGGAAAAGATCCCCTCCAGACACCGTGTTTGCCTTTTCAAGGGGGTTTACCCAGAGGGAAGAGGCTCCCTGGGATCTGGTGTCTTCCGACAGGCTGTCCACAGTGTACTTTGAGGGGACCACGAGCTGTGGCGCTGAGCCTGTGCCCCCAAGCTCACTCCTCACCTGCCTCCCCCATCGGCAGGACTCTTGCATCTTCCCCTCAAGCAGGTGGATAGGATTTTGGATGGGAAGGGTCAAAGTCTGGCTGAATCCAGCAGCTCCTGTTCATCCTCCGCCCTCACCCTCCTGGGGCTGCCCTTGATGGATCTTAGCTTTGCTCCTTCCACAACAGCAGATGATTCAAACGTTATTTAATGAAAAAAAAAAAAAAATTGTCCCACAACAATTCCACTCCCTAAAGCGCCTCTTTTTCTTCCTTCCCAGTGACTTACTTTCTTTACATTTAAGATGGTGCCAGTCGCCTTTGCTCCAAAAATACACAAAGCTGCTGCATAACTATTTTCCAAATAATTAATCTTTCCAGTGGAATAACTTAAAGCCCCACGTTTCCTGTTATGTTATACAGCCGCAATTTGTAACAAGAGATCCTGCGCTGTGCTAGGTGGGCAGAGGGCCAAGGACGTGGCACTTTACCTACACAGGAGCCCTGCATAAATAATCCTTAGCCGCAAGTTAAACAGGTAGGTACTGTTCGGTTCAAGAAAAAAGTAGAGGGAAAACAAAAGCCTTTCTTCTGGTTGTCGTTTCACAGTTCAGCATTAAATTTTCAGTGGTATTTTATTTTGCAGGCTTCAGGGGCTGGGAATGCCCCCTTCTTATGTGGCAGGGAAGTACGTGCTCAGTTCCACCACCAAAAAGCGGTTTTATTGATCAATTCATGTTTCAAACAAATATTTTGTCTGCCATAAAGATTACAGCCTCCTGTATAGCTGGGAGCTGAAGCCAAGCACAAGCGTAGCAATCCTTGCTCCTCTGCCCAAAACCAGGCTTGGGGTGGAAATCATGGGAGATGTCCAGGAGATAAGGGAAGCTCCCAGTGCCCTGTCCGGGACAGCCCTTGGAGGGCAACTGAAGCCAGGGATAAATCAGAGCCACCCTGAGACAGAGAGAGAGAGGATGCCAGGAGCCACACTGGTCCCCTGCCAGCTGCAGCATGGGGGCAGCCCCGAGATGATATAAAGCCTCCATTGGCAAGCCTTCGTCCCTCCTCTGCCTGGCACAATGGGAAGTGCTGTCATGCTGGAGCGTGGTGGGGTCTGGGCTCCCGAAATCACTGAGTCTTGCTTGCCATACGTGTTTTATATATCCATAATAACAGCAATATATGTACTGGGGGGGGGATGAGGGGGGTGGTGTGTGCAGGGTTTAGCTGCAATAGTAGCAGTGTTTATAGGTATTATAAATCATCATCATCATGATGAATACTGCTATTATACTATCAGGATAATAATGAGAAGGACTGGGATATGGCAAAAATCAGTCGTTAATCGTCGTCTTCTCAAATCAAGGGAAAGCATTTCAAAGGCTTACACCCCCAGGCTCTAATTCAGCAAATCAGGTATGCATGGTGTGCATGCTCATGGGTCAAACACCCAAGGCTATTTCGTCCCTAAAGATACAGCAAGGAGCTCAGCAGAAGTTTGCTGTGGGATGGAAAGGTCCAAAAGCATCTAAGCACCTAACTCCTTGGACTGTCAGTGGGATCTTAGGCATCTATTTGCACTTCCAGGCTCCCAAATACACTTGAAGCACCTAATCCGTGGTTAGTGGGGGCTAACATGAGGGGGGTGGGATACAGTGGAGGACACGTCCCTTGTAAGAGCAGGCACTGGCTGCTTCCCTCCTCTTTCTGGCGAGGAGATGAGGATCTGAGTGCGCTCCCTAAAATCACAGCTCGCCCAGCCCAGTGAGGGAGCAAGCTCAAAAAAATTACTTCCAGCAACCCTCCCCCAAATTTGCAGGATATGCCTATTTTGGGGGGTACTGTCAGACCTCCAGGCGATAGAGTGGGCTTGATGGGGGGAGTGAGCGAGGAGACTGGAGGCTGCGGTTTCCCCTCGGCCCTATCCACAGCTCCTGCTCATGGTGATGGGACTTATCCCAGGTGATGGAGAAGAGCCTGGTGCCCGTGTCAGGATCAGTCCTGGCTGGTCCGAGGCACTGCCCTGGTGTCTGGGACACGCGGTGTCATGTCAGCCGCAACATACAGGAGTAACCCATCAAAAGGGAAACAATTTGAAATTAGGCAAACAGGAGAATGGCTTCCAAAAGGCATGAAAATTATCTTGTTTCATGCTTAGAATAACCCCATTACCACAATATCCTGAATGAATTATGCCAAACTTCCCATGCACACACACACAAAAATCCCCCTTTGGGCTACTTAACAACATCGAGAAATTTCAGAAGGGGAAGCTCCTGAAAAGAGGGAATTTGAATAAAAAGCATCCTTTGGATCCTAACTACAAAGTGGGTATCACCATGCTTTGATATTTATAATGGCAATTGTTCTCCTCATTGTGAAATACATTTCTTTTGTACCAGCAAATTCTTGAAAAAAGCTTAATCTTGCACACATTGTGCATTAGGAAACTACTCAAATTAAGACCTGAGACGCTGATCAATGCAGCAGCTAGGAAGGCCAGGAAAAAAAAAAGCAGCTCAGAGAGGGAAAATTATTTCTTCCCGGCAAGAGAGGGCTATTTATTGTAAATACGGATGGGGGTAGCTTACGCTGCATTATGAGAAGTGATGTTTGTGTCTTAACTTTTCCTATCCAAGACCATAGCTGGTGGATTTGCACCCAGGCAAGGTGCTCGTAGAGGTAATCGCACTTCAAGAGCATTTAACGTCCTCCTTGCACATGGGTAAATACCTCACGTGCTTGTTAAACTCCGGGCGTCTGACAACGCTGATATGACAGAGATGGAGAAGTGATTAAATCACAGTCATGGCTATGGTGTCTCAGTGGCCGACTGGGCTGCGATGACAGAAAAATGAAGCCCTTGCAAGCTGGATGCGGAAAGAGATGGTCATAAAAGAACGAAACCTCACCTTGTTTCATTAGCTGGCTCTCAGCAGCTAACGAGAGGGGTCTATCACATCAGCACACTTGTCAAAATTTATAGGTGCTGCCTAAAGTTATGAAAATATTGACTGAGCTATCAAAACATGACCCAAAGACCTCCTCACTTTGTATAAAGCTAATTTTGGGGGACTGCGAGTGCAGGTTCTCGTGGAATTGCCAGGCATGGCTGTGACCTCTTGGTTTGAGCAAAAATAAATAGCAGTGGAGGGGAAGATGTTTTGGAATTAACATCATGACCTGACACAGGCAAACCCAACCCTTTGGGGTGCAGGACGGACCCAGTTCCCGTACAGTCAGTATGTCTGAGTGGTGTGCGAGGCCTGGGCTGCACCCTGCTCTGTCCTGGGCTGAAATACCACCGGTGGAGAGGGACGGGCTGGGGAGCTGCTGCTGGCAATTCATGGGAGTTCAGAAAAAGCATAACATCGCTCGTGATGAGCGAGCCGATATCGGTAAGTAAGCAAACAGAGGTTATTTTTAGTAACATTGTGGGGTTACTTTAGAGACGTGGGGTGGGTGACTGTGTTAGGGAAGAATATGCATTGTAAAATTACATGGTGAATTCAGCTGAAATGCTGTCAGCCACCTTTGGGGTCAACCATAGAGGTTATCTTCTTGTTGGGTTTTGGCCATTTGAGCTTTTCAGGAAGTTTTCCTACAGAAAGGTGAAGATCCTCAAGTATCTCTCTCTCTCCTGACATCCCCCTCTCCCTTTTGTCCGTCACCCCAGCAGAAACCAAATTCAGCAGATGGAGAAGGGACCCAAAGGCTGTGTCTATGGCACAAAATGAAAGAGGACCAGCAGTGGGACACCTCTTGTTGACAGGCTGCAACAGAGAGCTCACACTATTTTAAATACTGAAAAAAACACATCAAAAATAGTAAGAATGGCTTTGCACCACAGGGGGTGCTGTACAGGGAGCATACATCCAGCCTGGCGTTTGGCTTTGGGCCTGGATGTTGCTCTCAAGTTCTCTTCTTTAGCAATATATAGAATGAATGCACAGAAAAGGCTTTTCCCCAAGGTTTTGGGTAGAAGAGCCATGCTGAGTGAAAAGCTAATGAGCTGACATCTCCCTATCTCTTAGGGGAGTCACACAGAGTTATAGTATTGCCTGCATCGGGAGTGACTCGGGTATGGCTGGGCTTTTTCCTGTGGCGGCGGTGTAGGTGATCAGCAGAATGCCACATGCGCCTGTTGCTGTATTTTTAGCACGATCACAACCCAAGCAATAGCCACAGAGCAGCTGTGGGTGCACGGGCAGCCTCGGCTCAACTGGCAGAGCAGCATTCGAGGGAGGTCCCTGTGATCCAGGGAGCTGTGAGCTCCTCAAGCTCCTTGAAATCAGGCTGCCAAGCTGAGGGCTGGATGGCAACCAGGGCGAAAACTGCCTTCAGTGCTGCTCCTGACTGAGCACTTCCCATGGGTGGCGAGGGCCAGAGCTAAGTAGCCAGGTATGGCCAAGTCCCTGAGCAAGCCCACGGGCAGAGCACACCCTGCAGGTATTCAGCTCCTGCCTGGACATGACATCTAAAAGGACTGCCAGCACTATACTGGAACCAAGGGTGCTGGTCCATGCTACACTTCTGATTTGATGGAATTATTGTGGTTTTATGTGAAGTTTTCTCAAAAGTAATTGGTTTTCCTGACTTTTTTTTAGATTGTATTTCTTTTATTTAGCATCTTCTTTTCTTTTCCAGCAAGGAAAACTGCAAGAGAGAGAGGTCAGGCCAGGTGAATAAACAGAAACCAAAATACTTAAAAAACTGTTAAAGAACATTTTTTGTTTCAAAGCAACATAAGCACAGAGTAAAACACTGGATTTGCATGAAATCCTTGCCTTTTCCTGGTCGTTGCTCTTAGCTTTTTTCTTTACACGTGACAAAATCGTGACTCCACTTTTTTCATTAGGCTCATCCCAAAGACTGGGCGTACCACCTGGAAATGGCTGCATGTCAGCACAACTCTTATTAGACATCAGAGAATCCCTAACAGCAAATTGCCCCAACCCTGGGAAAAACTCCTATCAGCACTTGCATATCATTAGACATGGAAGAGACACAAATCCGGAGCGAATTTGGCTTTATTTTGTCCACCATTTTTAGTTTGGGTAGTTTCTCCCAAGTTTGAAGCAGTGGGTGGCAAAGGGGCGGAGAAAGATGCGGAAGAAATAGAAAGGACGGGAAGAGGGAGCACAAACAGCTTAGGGAAAGGGACGTAGCGAGAAAGGTGATAGAATTGGTGAAAAAAAAGCAAACCAACCAAAAAATAAAATAAACTTACAGAAGCATGGAGGAGTTCCAGTAAAAGGGGAAAGAGAAACAATCTGGAAATGGCAGGCTGCACTGTGGACGGTATATTTAGTTAAGCCACTGGCACTTTCCTCTGGTGGGAAAAGTGACAATTGCAGGGCTTAGGTCTTAATCCAACAAGGGAATTTCAACATGGACTTATTTTTAAACATGTGAGTTATCCTCACGACTTCAGTTCAGAAAGGTAGATCCCAGCTCATATCAAGCCTGTTGCTAGTGTGGACCTCACTGTTAGAAAGAAAAAAGATGTTTTGAATCTCCTTTACATCACATGTTTTATTTTTTCCCATGAGAAGACATAAATACCCAAATTTCTTTGCATTATCAAGGACGTGGAGAAGGCTGCTGTGAGATAGGGTAACAGGGTTTCCCCAAGACTGAGACAGGTCTGCCTGCTCTGGTTGCACTTTGCTGCGAGCAGAGCCATGGACCAAACTAACGTGACGGAGACATTTCCAGCATGATGGAAAAACACAAGCGGCCAGCAGGACATCACATCACATCACATCCTCAGGAATGGGGTTGGCCTGATGCAGAGAATACAGGGCAGGGCACAAACGCCTGCATCCCAGGCTCTTGCAACCTGCAGGGAGCTTGGCTTGGGTGCAAAGGGATACAGAAGAGCACATCTGAGGGTGAGCCTAGCTCCCACATTCGGAGCTTGAGCTGTGCCTGGGGGCATACGCTTTATTCTCAAATTCACTCTCTCCTCTTGAAAGTCAGCCTAGGCAAAAGTTTCACATCAGGAATTTTATTCCCTGGATTTTAGGGTGGGTTTTTTTGGAGGGGGAGGGGGGAACACTAGTTCTTTCTGCACCCGTCCTTTCAAAACCTTCACAAAAACAAGTGTTTTGAAGCTTAAACTTCTTGGACATTGAGAAAACAGTGATGCTTGGAGCCAAACACTCAGCTTGGGAGTGAGTTGTTCCTACATGGGGAGTCCCGCTCTCTCTCAGTGGCATTTTGTCCCTTGCTGCAAGCAGTCCAGGCTCCCCTGACACAGCAGAGCCCACCACATGCCACTGACCTCCGTCGATACCCGAACAGATTAACCATTGCCCTTCCCCCCCTCTCTGTGCTGGGTTTTGTACTGATAAACCCACTGGGTGTTCAAACATTCCTGGAGAGCTGCACCTCCTCTTGCAGAGGCCTCTCTTAGCCAATGCCATGCTGCTCCAGAGCTTCAATATCTTCAGGAAATTTTGGAAATTAGGATGCCTGAAAAGGGTCTTCAGTTGCTGGATGTGGTGCGATTTCATGGGGAGATGGTTCCTCTGCCAGACATTGATGCGGCACTGGTGGACCCCACAGAAAGCCCCAGATCTGGGAGAATTTACCATCTTCCTTGAAAAGGAGCATATCTCATGGCATTGGCTCAGCAGAGAGACCTGCCTGTGTTAGGCTGGCGTCTTCTCGTTTAACAGGTCGATTTCTGAGCAAATAGACCCAGAGAGGAAGAATTCACCACTTCTTTCCATCGGATTGACGTAAGCAATTTCTACACTGCTCCATAATGAAAAATTTCTTTTGATAGATGGTTGAAACCAGTGAGATTTGGCCAGTCTGTCCTCACCCTTTTATCAGTGGCATCATAAGTCACTGAAACTGGTGTCTGATAAGGAGATCTCCATTAACTGCTCTCCTGGAAATCTACATCAAATTGCATCCGAGTTTGCAAAACCTTCCAAGGAGCAATGAAGGAATACAAAGCAGATGGAGAAATGACGGAAATAAAGCAGGTCAGGATGCTCAAAAAATATAGCAGCGTTGCACGTTGCAAAAAAAAAAGGGAAAATGACTGGAGTCTCATTTTAATTAGTATAACAAGCCCTCTTCATATTTATGCAAGCATTTTATACTGTCTTGGATACAGGTTCTTTGCAAGAAGTGCTTTACCATAGCTTGCTGCTATGGGGCTGATAGTGGGAGCTCAGAAAAGGAAGGCACCAGGTCCTCTAGCACCCCAGCCCTGAAACCAGCAACAGTTTAAAAAGGCCAGGCAGGAGCAGCGGCCTTATTTACGAGAGGGTTATCTCTGGTGGTGTGACAAGGATGGGAAATTTGGGCTAGAAATCCCCTCTAGCACCCCTCAGACTTTTGCCTTTAGTCACCTTTGAGAGCAACACTTAAAACTGCAGAGAAGGGATCACCGGCCAGTGGTACTGAACCAGCCTGTCCATCTCGCCGAACTCATTCCTCCTCTGACCCTTACTATGGGGCAAGGACGAGCAAGGTGGTGGAGTGAATGGCATGGCAGGACTTCAGAAATCCCCCCAGCATCCAAGCCAGGCAGAGTCACAGACCTCGGAGGCCCATTTGTTCTGGGAAGAGGCATTTCCTCAGTGCCAACTGGGCAGCCAAGAGAACAAGAATTGGAATAGGCTTCGCAACGCCGGGCAAGGCAGCTCCTAAGGACGTGTGGTTCATTTCCCCCTTCCCCCCCCTTTCTCCCCAAGATGGACTGCGGCAGACGGTGTGCAACCCCCCCTGCACCTCCCGGCCTCCCTCTCCCAGCTCTGGCCGTGCCAAGCCTGGCTGCTCGGCTCTGGGTGCTGCTGCAGCTCGCACTCCCGCTGGCACGGCTGCTGCTGAGCGGAGCTGGGGAGGGCCATAATGACGCACCCTATTGGTATTAGAAGACTTCACCGGCTATTTATAGGCCCCCGCCAACCGCAGAAGGCTCTCGGCCTCTCTCCTCTCTTTTTCTCCCTCCCTCCCTCCCTCCCTCCCTCTGTCTTGCTTACTGGCTTTAGCTCAGCACGGGAGGGGGAGCAAAAGAAATGCTGTAAATAAACCGGTGGGTCCAAGCACAACATTCCTGAGCACAGCAAGATTTCTGCCCCTCTGCAATCGAAATCACCCGGCAGATTCAGTCAGAACAAATTATTTCCAGCACACCAGCTTTTCACTCTGGTGTTCTTTCCTCACAGCTTTTCAGCTTGGATTTCTTTTTTTTTTTTTTCCTTTTCCCTCCCTGTCTTTGTGCAGTTTCACTTTCCAGTTCCTGGCACTGGCTTGGCTATTCCTTGGCAGGCCTGGATAAAGCCCAGAGAGGGGGAGACCTCTCTATTGAGCTTGGTAAATTTCCCCAGTCCCTGCCAAGCGCTTCCCCGTGTGTCTCTTCCCAATACCCAGGCTGAGCCCTCACCCGTATTTGGCCCACGACACCTTCTGATGCTCTCCTGACTGCAGGGCCCAGCTGCAGCTCCCATGCTCACTCTCCGAAGGACAGACCCCCCGGTCCAGTGCCCTTGTCACCCACCCATCTCTCCAGCCTGTTCCTGAGGACCAAGCTGAGACGTGGATGGAAATGGTACCCATGTGTCGATCCTTCAGGCTTCTTCAGTGTGGATAACCACAGCAGTAAGTTTCAAATCGCTGTTGCAGGAGCACGGTCCACTCCAGCTTGGGGCAAAGGTGGCATTTGGAAATGTGAGTAAAAAATTCAGTACACCTGGATATGGGCAGCAAGGTAAAAACAACGAATAGTGTCCACAGCAAAGGCATTGACGGAGAAGTAAAGCCATTTATAATCACTTCAGTGAAGTGAAAAATAGAGGTCACTGGAGGTGCACATCCATTCTTTTTTTAACAAAACATTGCTGATTGTCACAATATTTATTGTCAGAAGCATTTCTAACAGAAACACTCCCACCTGCATGCAGGCCCTCGGGTTTACAACAGAGGTAAGAGAGGACAACTGTGGGAATTAAATCTGTAGCAAGACATTTTCCTTCTGCTTTCTTGCTGCATTAACCATTGCCCTACCATGAACACTCTGTTCCTTGCAGCTCCATCGGCACCGCAGAGATAAAGCAATCAAAGGGTGAGGGCGTCTTCTCGGGAGAGATGAGCCTTATCCTTAAGTAAATCACTTTACCTCTCTGTTTTTGTATGGCACCCTGCTCCATGCTTATCTATTCGGACTTGCAGGCTCCGGGGTTGTCTCCTGCTGCTGGGGAGGGATGTACGGCACCAAGCCCAGCTGCATCCCTGGGGGGCCATTGAGGCTTGCAGCGATGCCAGCAAAAAATAATGGGGTCTGGGTCTTTCTCCTTGGAGAGGAACTTCATATCCAGCTGCAAACAGCTAGTCCCAAAACTAAACTATCGTGCTATTATTTATTTATTAGAAAATAGCTTATTGAAAAAGAATACAGCTAATTCAAGAGCTGTATTTGAACTTGGGGATGGCGCTTAAGATTTAGCCTCAAAACAAGGGAATGTCACCTTCTCTTGACAATCTCATCCCTTCACAACTTTCTGATCACATTTTTAAACCTCGATGTGCATGAGGGTCTTGATAAAGATGCCTCACTGGGAGCTGTGTCATGACCTGGTCTTGCTGGCTATGCGGGGCTGCATCTGAAATCTGGGTAAGAGAAAGGAATTTCTTATTGCCACTATGCAGCTCCTTTAGAGCTCTCACAAAACTTTTGTTTGCTGTCCCGGCTAAGGAAGGTGAGCAGGCTGCTACCAGTTACAAACGAATTGAGGGAAAGGGGATGGGAAGTGTCCTGGCACAGGGAAAGCAATCCTCTTCTGACCACGCTGGAGGGTGCATGGTGTGATACTGAAAAGAAACGTAACCCCTTGTCCTCTCTTCCTCACACCGCTCCTCCGCAGAGCTGAAAGCCCACAGACCCTTTTTCAGCAAATTATCCCTCCACCAACATGGATCCTGCCTTGACCTTTCTGCATCATCATTAAAATGTAAAAGCGCTTTGCCAGATTGCCATATGACTAAAACTACTCCTTTCATTTATAGCCCGCTTCCTGCCAGCACCAATGCATAAGGAATTGGTGGTCATGGGTCACAATAAATGTCTGGTAGTTCTCCCATGATAAAATCCTGATTTTGAGACACTTGCAACTTGAGCTCGACAAACAGCTCGCAGGATATAATCTACTCTTGAGTTCAGCATGCCTGTCCACATGCAGCTTAGTTTTGTCAAACTTTTGCACTTGAAGTTTTATCACTGGGTATTTCCTATAACTAAATCTTGTTCTCACAGACCACACAAAAGCATCCCTGCTTGGCGCTGTGTGTTTGACAGAGGAAGCGTGCTTGGTTCATTGCTATTATTTATTGTATTTTTGTCGGTGTCCCAGTTCTGCCACTCCATTTTTAAGCAGGAAAACCCATACAGCCTCTGCCCCGGACAGGCTGAAGTCAGAAGACAACTGGCGATGTCGAGGCGGTGGAGGTAACCGTAATGCTTCTAGCTGTGGAAGTTTGCAAAGAATGCCTGTTAGGCATTTAAGAGGCCTGTGTAAAAGTTCTGCTAGTTTCTGTGATAAATGTAGGGGAATAAAAAAAAAAAGAACCTATTTAAACTGTCGTTCAGAGTTTGGACTTAAGAGTGACGTGTTCAGTATTGTATTTAATATAATAAATGTCATGTGGCTTCTGGTAATGGAATAACACAAGCAACGCAGCGCATTATACATTGGTGTATTAGATCAGAAATGTTTGTAAACCAGGCAATAAAGTTGTTCGAGCAGAAGTACTTACAAGTTATTAGCAAAGTAATTTGAGTTTTAAAATTACATTAAAAGTTGGTGTTTGACAGTGCTGCGTGGGGACACAGTGACAGTGGACAGCCGAAAGCGTTAACCAACAGAAGCAGCACGGTATAAGGTGTAGGAGCAGCTCACCAGCACGTGTGTAAACAGCATGCCTTAGGGATAGAAACCCTGACAGATAAAAACCATTACAGATTTTCTTTCCTTTAGGTTAAAGGAGGGTCTGTTTTCTTGCAGCAAAAGCTCTGGATCAAGAGCTTTTAGTCATTTGCGAAGCGAAGGGACCGGGAACGTGATGCTAAACTGCTGGAGCACGCACATTAGCCTGCTTATGTGATGGTAGTAATGACATTAAACGTAAATCTCAGTCTTTTAAACTGCACCAATTATAATGCATGTGCTGTAATAAAACAGGTAATTTTCATGTAACTATTTAGAAAGATTAACTTCATTTAAGAAAAATGAGCATTTTACACTGTTATACCTTTGTTCCCAGTTACACCTAACAATTGCCAGCAGAGAAAGAATAAAAAGTATCTGAAGATCTACATGAAATGTTTAAAATGGCAACTGACTCTATCTCAGCACACAGCATTGTTATTTCTTTGCTAAATTCAGATGGTCTCCAAGAATCTATAAGCTCGTTGCAGCTGGACAGTGTTTATAGACATATGGCAGAGGATGGTTTTCAAAGGAATTTAAATATTGCAGGGAGCGCTTTTATATTCCAGGGCCTCAAGTTTGCTGTGTGATAGCAGTTTACTTCCACTGTTGCTCGAGAAAGGAGCCCTCTGTTCAGAAGGAAATGCAGAAGGTGTGAAGCGAACAAATAAAATGTTACATTTTCCATCCCTGGCACAGCAGAGGAGTAGGAAGCAGCACAGCAGAGAAAGAGGCAAGACCAGATAAACAGGAGAGATACACAACCTGAACAAATCAGACGTATAATACTGGTCTGCATTCCCTCAGTCGACGAACATAAATTAACACCTGGCAAGATGACTGTGTTTTTGAGATAAAATTTTGCTTTCCATGAATACCTTCTAAAATGGGCTTAAAATTCTTTCCATAAACATTTCTAGCCGCTAATCTAATTGACTGGAATGTTTTCAGAAAGCAAACACAGCTGAAGGAAATTCACTGCTTTTATTCACATGTAAGTGAATATTTGCAGGTTTTTAAAGGTATTCCCTGAGGTCAGTAACTAACTAAACCACCTTATTTTGTAAACAGCTATCGTGCAGTAAAAAAGCCAGGCTCTGAGGTCTTATCATGAAACTGTCTACCAAATCATCTCAATTATGCTCAAAAGAATAAATACTTCTAGCAAGTGTTCCCTTGAACATGATACACACCTCCTGACGCTCCCTGGAAGATGTCGCTGGAAGGGAGGTTTATGTCACCAGGGCACCTGCATGGGGATCAAAGATTTCCGACTGCTTGAGACATGCATGGATGCAGGCGGGGAGGGATCAGGCCCCTCTTGCCAGACCCTGATGTGATTTGGGCTTTGAGACTTCAAATTCATGGGCTTCAGGGGAATTACTCCCCATTCACAAGGGTGGGAGAGCTGCGTCAAGCTCCTGGGACCCACCCCAGCCACAGGCACACTACACACCTCAAGCAGACCTGGTTGACCGAGCTCCTTTTACTTTGGGTTTTGTGGGGTTTGTTTCTTTCTCTCTAATGACTTCTGTAGCAGCAGCTGTGGAAACCTTCAAGTAAAGCCAGAGCCAAACCCAAGACGCGTGCCCTTCCTCCAGAGTTTTGCACCACGCGCAAATTACGGAGGGCGAGCTACTGAATTTCCAAGCCAGGGACAACAACTATCCCTGCTAAGCCGATCCCTGTCTAAACGGCACTACTTTAATTGTAAGCAGTTTTGAAGCAGTTTGGTAGAAACGCTGTAATTTCTAAACCCGGTCTAACTGAAGGGTACCTTAGCTCAGTTCAGCTGAAGCAAACACGCTCTTAAACAACTGACCCTAAACAACCAAACTCACAAACCCCAAAATAAACCACCTCAAACAGAAACCACCTTCGGCAGCGGGCCGTGTTTTCAAACTTTTCTCTGTAACTGTGAAATTGAGATTTTAAAGGGAAAAGCCAAGATCTTCATATAATTGCTTCCTCGCCAGCGCCGGCCCTGAAGAAAAACTGCTGTCTATTGGGAAAGCTGCAGCACCGTGGCGATATGAAATATTACCTCGGTTGCTGTCTCTGGGAGCACGCACACGAAGCCCCCGTAGTAGGTTGTAGCAGCAGAGCAGGATGATTGCTTATAGACTTTCACCCTCCGGAAGCAATTGTGCCCAAATTCATGAGCTCAATTTCTGTCTCCATTCTGTTAGAATATTGCTGTTAAAGAAGACACAACTACAAAAAGACAATCTGCCCTGAAATTCCCACCCACTTCAGTTCTTTGAAGAGGGTGTGTGTGATATCTCTCTGTCATTTTACATTAAATACCCTGTTCTTCATTTTGTTTGCCAGATTGCAATGAATCTGACGCAAAGCCCTCTTTTGTGCAGCGTTCTGAAGTCACTAAGCACAAATCAGTGCGTGAGCATTGCTGAAGGCTGCAGAACCTTGCAAGTGTTTTAACCTCTTACTATGGCAGGAAAAAAAAAAAAGACAACAGATCTTAACTCCTCTGCTTTTGCTGTCAATTAAAAAATGGGGATCATTTATAAAAATCCTTCGTTACTGCCAATGATTAGCTGAAATGAACCCCTCATGCCAAGGTAACAGTCTTGGGTTTCAGTGGAGACAGGTCTGTGCCAAACAAAATGCATGTTCATATTCATAAATTTTAATGCAAACAGCCAGTCACTCAAAAGAGGAGCTAAATGCAGTATGCGTAAAATAAAATGCAAGAGAAGAACAATAGGGGGGATTCAGTTTATTCTAATCCAAGATGAGTTAAAGCAAGAGCATTTACAACAGCAGAGCTCCGCAGATTCCAACAGGAAAGGAAATATTAGCCAACAAATCCTCAAAGTTTTACGAACGCGCCAGTTGGGGTGGGAAAGCCTTCAGACGCTTTGAGAGCAGATTGAAGAAACAGGGGAGATGGGGTAGTTATTAAACAATGTTATTTTCCCAATATTATCTTAGAATGGAAGGATTTATGGCTTTCTGGAGCTGATGAGCAGAGCAGTGCTACTGCCCAAGGAATTCTGCATGTAAGAAACTGCCTGGACCCTCAGCATGCTGAAGATGCTGTTGGGAGAATGCCCAACCCGATGGCATTAAACCAGGTACGTTTCGTAGTGCTTGGGGGTAAAATTGTAACATAAAATACTATAGCTAATTTCTTAAAAGTTGACGTGTCCCAGTGCTAGGTGCTCAGGAAGGCGTAAGACCCCACTTCTGCTCTTTCTTAGATGAAAGAAAAAATCCCACTCAAACCCTGCCAGCACTTTCCCCCTCTCCCATTTTTCCCCACCCCTAACACTGTGACCTTACTGGTCTTATTTTTCTTCCCCTTCCGTATTAAAGCAATTTGAGTACCATCTTGCAAGACACTATGGACTATAGGACAGTTGGCAGGATGATGCCTTAGATGTCAAGAGACAACTCTGAAGGCCAATTTTTAGTGTGTGATTTAACATTCCTACTTTAAAAAAGAAACTGTGAAATCTTCACTCCTGCTCCTTGGATCTCGACAAAAAGCAAGCAGGAAAAAAACCTGTAATTAGTCCCACTATTTCTAAAGTGAAAAACAAGAACAAATTGTTGCAGGTTATAGTTTTTCAGCTCTTCAATTACTGTGGATGCCAAAATAAGAAAAAAAAATACCTGTATAGCACTCTGTCCACAGAACAAGTTTTGAAAGCAAACAAAACTGTGTATTTCTGCAGCCAGGGAAAACACCTTATTCTGATGGTGTTATCTCATTGCCTTACAGAAGTCTTGTCAGCTATTTTATGCTTTTACTGAAAAAAAAAAAAAAAAGTCGTATTTTAAGAATTTTTTATGTAAAGATGAAGAGGTGAAGCACAGTTTGAGTATCCCATTTCCTTCACTGGGGTTAAATTTTTGGTAAGGCTCCAGTACTTGCTGGAAGCTCCGAGCAGGCATTACTTCCTCACTCTGCCCAAAATAAATTCCTCTAATATTAATAATTTGTGAAAACAGCATTGCTTTTTTACACAACTCCAATCTGTCAATTTCTCCCAGCAGCACAAGAGGAATTGCACTTTGCAACGCAGCTGTCGATGCTATTACTCTTATTTTTTTCATTCATCTGGTCAAATTTTGACATATTGCCGGAACCCGATATGCTTTGTTCTCTAAAAATCTGCCAGGAAAAAAAAAAAAAAAAAAAGGAAAAGGTGGGGGAGGGAGGTAGAAATATTCAGGCTGTGACACCTGTCAAAGGCAAGCAACCCCCAACTGCCCGCTTCCAAACCCCGGGGTCCTTCGGGGCTGAGGGAAGCCGAGGCTTTCACAGCCGAGCTGGCTGCATTCAGCCCCCCCGACAGGCTTGTCACCTCCCGCCGGGCCAGCCCTTCCCCGCCCGGTGCCAGCGGGGCCGCCCCGGCTTCCCGCGGAGCGGGCCTCGCCTCCGCTCTCCTTCCTCCCGCCGGGGCGAGCCCCTGGCCCCCGGGGCGAGCCCTTCCCCTCCCCGGGGTCTCAGAGGCGCCGGGCCCGCTCCCTCCGCCCCGCCCGACCCCGCCTCACTCGCTGAGGTAACCCCCGCCTGGCCGGGCTCGGTGCTCCCCCCCTCGCTGAGGTAACCCCCGCCTGCCCCCCCGCAGGTAACCCCCGCCTGGCCGGGCTCGGTGCTCCCCCCTCGCTGAGGTAACCCCCGCCTGGCCGGGCTCGGTACCCACCCCGCCCACACCCTCACACCGGGGCCGGCCCGGCGCCCCCGCCCGCCGCCCCGGGGCCGGCTTGATGCCCGCGCCCCACCCCCGGGCCGGGCCGCCCGCCCGCCAGCTCCAGTCACGCTCCCGCTCCCGCTCCCACCGACCACCCCGGGAGGGGGCGGAAGAAGGCGCTTCTCCCCCCTCCCTCTCCTTGCCCCCGCACCCTTTTGATTGGGCCGGGCCGCGCCGCCCATCAACCCAATCCTCAATACCGGTTGGCCGCGGCAGCAGGCCAGGGCGCAGCTCCCGCCCCGCGGGTGTCCCTCCAGCCCTCCCCAACACTTCGCGGCAGTGTCCTCAGAAGACTCATTGGGCCGAAGGGGCCGCTCCAGCGCTGGCGGCAGACCTCCGCGCTCATTGGCCGGTCGCCGTGCCAATCCTCCGGGCCGCGGCGTCCCGTAGGCTGGCGGGGCGCCCGGGGGGCGGGGCGGCCCCCTCCCTCCCCACCCCCCCGTCTCCCTGGTCCCGCCCTGTGACTAACTCCCGTGTGTGAGTCACGGCGCGGCCCGTCAGCGCCGTTAAATGCCGTGTGCGGGCGGGCGGCGCTGCCTGGGCTGCCCCGGCCCCCTGCGCGCTGGCGGCCGCCTCCCCCGCCTCCTCCCCCGGTACATGGCTGGCGGGCCGTACTTGTCACGGTGTCACATCCTCCCTGCCGGCTGCGGCCCCAACTTCCCCCCCAGCTCGGCTGCTGCCGCCGCCCGGGGCCACCGCAGCGGCATGGGATAGAGCACAGCCGCCTCAGCGCCCGGCCGCAGCCTCCGTCGCGCAGCCCGGCGCCTCGCCGCACGCTCATTTTAAATTAATTTCCCCCCTCCGGTTTAAATTCCTCACCCGTGCGTGTCCGGCCCCCCTCCCTCTTCACCCCCCCCCCCGCGTCCCCTCTTTCCGTGACACCCCCCTCCCCCCGTTTGGCCGCCCCCCGCTCCCCTCGCGACTCCCTCAACGGTCCTCAACGGCCCTCGCCGCGGAGCCCCCCGGAGCGGGTGAGTGCCGGGCACGGCCTTCCCGGGCTCGCTCCTTTCTGCCTGCCGGGGGGGGGGGGGTGGTGGGGGCGGGTATGGGGTGGGGGCGGTAGGGGGCGGGCGGCCGGCCGGCCGAGGCAGCCCCCGGTTGTCCGGGAAGGCGGCGGGGCGGGCAGGGAGGGAGCGCGGCGGCGGCCGGCCGGGTGCCTCCGCTGGCTGCCAACTGTTCGAAAGTTGGGGGCATTCGCCTCACAGCGCAGCCTGGCACCGGCCGCGGAGATACTTTCCCCCTCGGACTGGAAAAGAAGGGGGGGGGGGGAATTAAAAAATATAAAAACCCGGCGTGGTTGCCAACTGCAAATGCGTGTCATGCTGCCGATGACACATTTGACTGTAATTTTTTTTTATCTTATTTTTTTTTTTCCGCTGGTTGAGACCGCGGTTGGAGCTGTGGTGAAGGTTGATGTGAGGGGGCAAGAGGCTCCCGCAAGCCACCCCGGTCGAGCGGTGGGCCAGACCCCTCCAGATCGGGCTCACGCACCGTTTTAATTTCCAGGTGCACCATCCTCCTCCTCACCCTGTATTACCTGGGCTTGACTTGGCATGTCAGTAAAATGTGTGTGTCATAGGGTGAAGTCATGGTCTACAGTGGGGAGTTTTGGTGGCTTGGATTGGTAGTGGGAGCGCTTAATGTAAAATGGTTATGTCTCTGTTTCATTGCTATTGATTTATATTTTTTTTTCCTTAACGTATTTTTAGAAACATGAATGTGATGTGCGTTCTCATGTGCCATACGTTCAGAGTAGCTAAAATAAAACATATGTGGAAAACCCCAGCAAGCACAGCAGCGTTTCCATACACAGGGTGTCTGAAGCCTTAGTACTTTGCTGGGTTTAGTTATTAATATTAATTGCTCAATCTTTGTAATTCATATCATATGGAAACTAATTGCTGAATTGAAGGTTTACCAAACCTCACAGCGCTCCACAATCATCTTTCTCTGACATCTGAAAAATAAATCTGCTGAACTTTTGTTAAGATGAAAGGCCAGCATCGTTCTGAGATCTTCCACATGAAGTTTTTTTTTTTAAGGCAAACACACTTGTAAATAAGAAGTAGTAAAGTATGGCTTTAGTCAGTGACTACTTAAGTGTAATCTTAAGTATGTATCAGTACATTTCTAGAGGAAATGAAATCTTTATAGATAGAAGCAAGACAAGATTTGTTAAAGGCAGGGAGAGAAACAAAAAAAAAAATCAGCCCTGAGATTGATACCAAATAGAAAATCAGTCCTTATCCCAAGGCGTAACTTGCCTAGCGTAACCCAAAAACTTCTTAAATGTCTGTTATTTTGCCTTTATGGGGGGGTCCTTGCGCCATGGTCTCTTACATGAGTATGAAGTAGGCTTGCTTCTCCTCTGATACTATTTTAGCAGTAGTGTAACTTCATTAACTTTAAAGAAGCTGATTTGCATTCATGTGAAAAGTAATCAAGAAACCCATGTTTTCAGAAAGGCCCCTATAGTAGTGACATGACAAGCTCTGATTCCTTCTCTCATCAGACCCAATTACGCCACCCTTACTCACGCTGAGTGGTACTTTACTGCGCAAGTACTCCCTGCGATGCTTGTATGACTACTTGTGTACTACAGTACCGATCTGCGAGAGGTAGAGTGGCACTTATTTTTTCATAACTATTTTTTTCCATTCCCTTGTAATAAGAATATATTGGATAACTATTTTTCTTGGGTCGTGAAGAAGAATTCTGAGGATTAAATATAAAGCTGCTCTGTTAAGTGACTGTACCAAAAAAAAAAAAAACCAAACCCTGCTTAAGACTTCTGTGCTACCAGTGAAACAGGCAGGTAAGTTTTCTGTGTGTTTAGCTTTCTCTTGTTGCTATGGGAAGTAGGAAAAGGTTGGTGAAAAATTCATTATCTTGTCCTGAAATTCCTCTGTGCCTGAGGGAATCCATACCTACATGCAGTGTTCCAATTGGGGTTGGGTTTTTTTTCTTCCCCTCCTTCTCCAGAACCCCCCCAAACATTCACATCGCAGTGTTTAAATGTTTGCTATAGAAATCACTGGCAGACGGATCAAGCCCTCAGTTGTTTTTCTTTAAAGCGGTTGATAATGGCTTGGATGTGATGTTGTAAAAAGATAATACTATCTGGTGTGTCCACAGCTCAGATCCACTGTCTTATTACAGTCTCAGAAGAAAGCTCTGTGCTAAGCAGCCTGTAAAGAAAATATGTCTAACAAAGCAGAACTGTCTTCTGCCTTTATGTTCTTATTTATAAATCTTGAAAGTTTGCTTGATACTCTTTCAGAACAAGACACAATTCTTTCATGTTTGTTTCATGTTTTCACTTCCTCGTATGACTGTGTTCATTGCTAAGCTTCTGTGTCACTGATTGTTATTGTAATTCACATTAGTTATGCAAACTAGATTGTTTTAGAGGCTCTCCAACTCTGTATTGATACTGTCAACTTGTTTGTTTGTTGAACAAAAATCCACACATTTCACCATTCTCAGAGGAAATAGATTAACCAGTTCCAAATTAATATATGCATGGGAAAACATAGCAGAATTAAGCTATTTTAGCTCAAACAGCACATTGAATCTTGATGGGGGTAGTGAATACAGTACTGTGGGTCTGAAATATCAAGGCAGGGTAAACGGGGAGGGGGGGCAAGAAAGGAGTCTAGGTACAGCCATTCGGGGATGGTGTTTACACTGCAGAGTTCCACCACATTCTTTCCAGATAGACAGTACTAGATTAATTGGCCAAATTCTGCAATCCCTAATTGAGCAAAACTCTCACTGAAGTATACTGGAGCTGTCTGCTTGGTTGTGGACTGCTGAATTTGTTTGAGAAATGGAGAAAAATGGCAGAGTTTACTTCATTAATTATTTGGGACATTTTGGATTTTAGACTGAGAGAAGGTACCTTCCTTTAATTTGGTTTCGAAGGTGTTCCAGGTTGTTTTTTTTAAAGAAAAACTTATTAAAAATATCTTTGGAATATACATTCACTTGTAAAATATTCCCTATAGCAATGGTAACATTGTACATTTTTTTATAATGTTAACATTCACAGAAGTCTCTTTCTGGTTAAGAATCGCCCCTTTGAAACACTTCTGAGCTGAGAAGGACTTCAGAATCTCTCCCTAGAAATCATAATTGTTGCAATATTTATATGTTGTGGTGTTGTGTACTCTCAGGAAGAAAAAAAAGATAGGGGTGGGGAAAAGAGTTTAAAATGAGAATTTGTTGTCATGATACCAAGTCTGAAAATACACGCAGACTGGCAGATTATTCCCTGTCTTAAAAATTAAGTCTCTCTAATTTCCCATTTAAATAAGCAAAATTTGGGTTGCAGTTTGCTTTGGGTAATGAAAAAGAGGTTTTTTGTTTCTGCTTTCGGTGCAGTGGTCCTCTGGAAAGTTAGAAACAGCGCCCTGGGGCTCAGCGAAGTGGAGGGTGTATAATTATATGGGAAGGCTCCATAGCATCAGTGAATTAGCATTAGCAGCTGAGTGAGTTTGTTAAGCTGTAGAGATGGTATTATGGAAATCAATAAAATGCTGATTTCTTTTTCTTATTGCAGATTCCATGTTAAAAGGAAAAGATGCGATTTGTTTGTCTGCCTTTCATGTAGGCTTGCCAAACCATTAGTTGATTTGGAAAGGCAGGTTTTTCAGTGCAGACAGTAAGTAGTCAGATTTTTTTTTTAACTCTTTTTAAAATCTTTATTTATTAGATTGTCTTCCAGAAATCACACTAACATCCTGGCCTGCAAGTGGCTTCAAGTGTGTCTGGTTGTCAGCAGAGGCAAGAGTGAAGGTCACTTATTTTTCTTATGACATGCTGGTGTGGCATTGTTTGTTGTAGCCCAAATGCTGTATGTTCCTGACATTCCCGTTTCTGCTTTAAATTAAATTATCTCAAGTGTTTGGAAGGTTCTGATGAAATGTACTGAAGTCCACAGTAAAAATAAGAAAGAAATAGTGACCTTAACTGTTTTCAGAGATGTGAGTCAGGAGGGCTGATACTAATCACTGTAAGATCCGTAATATGCATTGGCCTTTTTTTCTTTGTCTCAAAGCTTCTCCCACTTTTATACCAGAAAAACAAGTAACCAGATCATTCATCACATTAAGCGCTTACGGAGAAATGACAGATCGACAGCCTTATGTTGAGCACTGTGTAACATGTATGATGCATTAAGTTCTGATGATCTATATAAAACATTTTAATTGGGAGGAACAGTAAATGGGAACGGCTGTCTTCTAATCCAAGGACTTTTTCTTCTTCCTGATTGAAATGAAGCTTATGTTCGTAATAAAATTATTTTATTTTAAAATATCTGTATGCTCTGACCCTTGATAAAATACTCTGAAACGTTTTATTCAAGCTAAGATACATTAAGGGATTTGGGGGAACCTGGGAAACCTGGCTCCCTTAGTGGTGGATAGCATAACTGATGGTAATCTGGTGGACTTTATGGAACTAGGAAAGTCCAGCTCAGCAGCTCCTTCAGGGACGCTGCAGCAAGCATCTGTTTTGTGACACATGAGCAGCTTATGTATGGAGTTCAGGTATCGTGAGGCATGTGGAGCATGTTCTTGTATGAATAGAAACAGTTCAAAATGCCGGATTTATGATGCAGGCAACAGTAAAGGTCAGCAACTTGGAAAATTAATAATATAGTTTGTGTTGACATTTCAAAGGGAATTCTGGTGGGGGTGTGGTTCCAGTGAATGTAAACTTGCTGGTCCGGCTGCATAGATAAAATAGGCAGCCTTCCTCTTATCTCTTTGGTAACCCAAACCTTTTTACTGAGAAACTGGCAACATTATGTTTATATTCTCCCTATGCTTTATTGTTTCTGCTAATCTCTAATTAAATAGAGCCAGTGAGGGCCAGCATGGTGCTTTTAGTGCTCAACTACAGCTTAGAAATGACACTCCGCTTTCTAATGATTATAAGCAGGTGAGTCACAGGAAGGGTGGGGGAGTTGGAGTAATGTAGTATGCAAGTAAATTCCTGATTCTCTAAAATATTTGCCTGTAGTTGTAGTACTTCGTATCTCTGGAATTGCAGCAGGCATCCAGTTAAGGACAGTTTTAAGACCACAGAAATGAAAAAAAAAAAAAAAGGGATGAAGGGATCTCAGCTGAACCTGAACAAAACCTTTTTAGCTCCTACTGTGTGAAATAGGGAGGAAGGTCCCAAGACAAAAATAAGGATAAAGTATTTCATAACTGCACAATTACAGTAGTGATGGTGACTCTGAAAAAGTAGCTTCTAGATAGAGAAGGAATTGTAGTCACTTTGCTGTCTTTTCATAAGATGTTACTCTGGTTAAAGCATTAGTTCTGAGAACAAGTGTGTTGAGAGCTTGGGTTCTTCCTCTTTAAAATTCAAAAGTCTGTATTCATACATTTGCTGTGGGGCAAAATAAAATACTGCTTGTTTGCTTATCCAAATTCAACATTCTCATTAAAAAAATATGCACCCTGTTTTTTGTTGAAATTAAGTCAGATATTCCTGTGGATGCCTCTCTTACTTTTGGCTATCTTTTTTTGTTTGTTTGTTTCCTTTCTTAAGTGTCTTTTCATGGTCTGCTTTCCTTCTTTCTGTCCTGCTGTATTCCTTTTCTGTCGTCGTTTTTGATTCCCTCCTCTTCTTTCCAGGCAATTTTTTTTTCCCATTTGTTGTTGTTCTTTCTAATCAACTACCAGCATTGCTGCTTACTTACAGAATCACATTAACAGCTCCAAATAACACTGCTCTACGCAGGGTACAAATAAATAGCAATTGATCCTTCCCTAAAAAGCTTGCGGTGGGAATGTGAAATCTGGGGGACTGGCATCCAGCTCCTGCTTTTTGTGGCCCACACTTCCTTGTTTTTAGTATGGAGAGTGGTTGTGCTGCTGTCATGCAGTGCTAAGGCACAAGTTGAGGTATAGGATGCCAGTAATATTTAGTGTACTCTGCCCTTGGCAAGGAAAAGGTTCACCACCGCTGACCCATAGTCCAAAAGGAAAACGTGAAGGGAGAACCTGTTGGAGGTGTGACATGGGTCGGTGCAGTCATCCATAAGGAGGCAGGACCACAGCTGGGAATAATACCCAGGTGTCATCAGCTTCAGACATGTGCCCTGTGCTGTAGCAAAACAGGCTTTTTGCTGCTTCTGTGCTTTGTGGAGCTCAGTTCTACTTATTTTTTTGGTTCTTCTGCTTCTACTTACTTGGCTGTCCTTTCTGGTTTAGTCTTTTCTCATCATTAATATGTCATGGCTACTAATGACCTCCCAAACTGCATCACAGGGATGTTATTAAGACTTAGTGGGTTTTCCCTCATCCTGTGCTGCAATATTTGGCTGTTGCCAAAGAAATTGAGGTCAGAATCGGGCCCTCTTGAGTACTGTGCACCAAAAAGTATGTATGCATGTGTTGAAGGTACCAAAATACTCTGTAAAAAACAAATAAACAACCCCCCCACCAAACAAACAAGATTTGTGGAGTTAAAAAAGCTAGTATTTGGTTTGTGATGCAATATGAATGTGAGAACTAAGGTATTAAATGAAGATAGGTTCTCTGTGGTGATGTAAAGGTAAAAGGTGCAGCCTTTTTAAGACAACCTTTAAACTATTAAGCCTTTTTAAAGGAACACACCAATCCTTTGCTGAACCTGCTAATTAGAAGGTTTTGGAAGGTAAGCAGCCCTCCCTGTGAGAGGGAACATACCTGATAGTAAAATTTCTAATCAGAGCTGAAGTCTCTAGGCCTGGTGGTAGTGATGGTCATTGCCTGATATCAAGTGAAAGATGTATCAGCCAGATATGCAATGGGAAAATGCCCAGGGACAGGGCATCCTTCCAGCATTCAGCCAACGCAAGGAGGCTGTTTTAACTGTCCCTTTTATTTGGAATATTTTTAATTTATTCCATTCTCTCAGATATTTCAGTGAAAATTGTAGGGAAAGGCAGTTTCTGTCTTTTCAGATTGGCAGATTTTTGTGGTATTCCTACCTTGGAAAGTCCAAAAGAGAAAAAAATAAAATCTCAGGTATCGTCTTATATATATATAAAAAGAGAGAGAGGTATACTCTCCCCCCTGCCATGTTCAGAATAAAAGCGGTGATAATCCATTTCCTTTGCTGTGATAATCCATTGCCTGATTGTCCTGGTAGCATAATTTGATTGTGGTGCTTGGACAGCTATCATATCACCCCTATAAAACAATAGTGTTTGAAATGTTATAATCTAAGAAATCCAGAGTTAAAGTGCTTACAGTAGTGACTAATTGCATGCTAGTGAGTATTACTGTATCTTCCTGATTTATGTCCCGCATTGGCCAAGACAGACTTGCAGATGAGTTCTTAACATATTATTTAACAAGATGGTAGTGCTCTGTGTTTAAATTGCTTGTTGGTGTTTTGGTTTTTTTTATTCTCCCTCCCCAGTGGGGGTTCAGACCTCCTTATTAGTTTCATGGGAAAGCCACAGATCCAGATTCCTTCTGGAGCTGTTGGCAGCATGAGTGAACAAACTGCATAGGGCTTCTTTAAAGAGCTACAAGAGTAGCCTGTGCTCCTTACCCAAGAAAAGTTAAGAATCCTTATCTCTGGGGCTTTTCTGTGGTTTTTGTTTTATTTTTTTCTTTTTCCTTTCCCTTTCTTCCCCACTTGAACCCTGATTCTGAAGGAGCAGGAGCAATTACGCAGCCTATCTTGCATCTTTCCATTCAGAAGAGGGTGGGGTGGGAAAAAAGGTCTGCATTGGACTGCAGATGTTCTCTCTAGCCCCTTTGCAATCCCCAAGTCACACTACTTCAATCTGAAAAACAGCAGAGGAAAAATTCCTGCTTGAATGCTTTTTCCTGGCTTTAATGTGAGTTTAAGGCAAAATCTTTCTTTTACAAAGAGAGGAAGTAGCATAGGTGAATGCATCTAGCACCCCTTAGGAAAGGGTTGCCACTGTGGGGGTGCTGCAAAGAAAGGTTGCCAAATCCTCCCAGATTCTGCACCAGGCTGTTGTGAAAGGCTCCGATGAAATGAAGAATCTATCCTAGACAGTGTGTGCATGTGTATTTCTGAAGGTTATGCTGGACTTCTGCCATGCCACAAAACTGATTAGGATAATTTGTAATAAAAAGTGGGCATGGATTTCAGAAACAGATAATGTGATGGGAAGTGGGTGGCAAGGAAGGCAAATGTGAAGTGTTTTCCTGGTCAGTGGACATACCCCAAAGTGCAGATTTTCTACCGCTGTCTGTAGGAAGAAGCTAGTGCCCTCGCTTATGTTGTCAGAGATGACTGCTATATGCTTAGCTTAATATACATATTGTGTGCTTATTCATTGCTCTTTGTGTATTTACTTGCAATAGGACTCAGGATATTCCAGGTACTTTCCAGGTGCTTATAGATAATCTCTACTCCAAGGACTTCACAAATCTGTGAGAGGCCAAAGGGAAGTTAATAGGTAGGAATTTACAGGTTTGTACTGAGAAACAGAACAAGACTCACAGGACACAGGGCTCTTGAGAGGAGTGTGAAATTGTGGCGAAGGTGTTTCGCAGATGAGGTGGGGAGGAGGATACATGCAGTGGCCTCCGTGGAAGAAATGGGCACCATGCAGACAAGCGTTCTGACTGCTGAGCCTTCTGTCTATTCTGCATTTATCAGCTATCTAGGCGTAGTAAATGTGTGCATTTTGGTCCCTTGTGTGTCTGGAAAGAAAAGAGATCCTTTGCTTTGCTTCTGCATTACAAGTCAGTCCTTGGTCAGTTTAGAGCTTCTGACACCTGATCTGTCTCTTGGACGCTTTCCCCTGTATTTGTCATTGCGTGATGTGACGGCTGTGTAAGTGAAGTTATTCTGTCATGTTCTGTGCAGAGAAATGCTGCAAAAACGAGAAAGCAGGGGAATGAGGCACGTGAGGTGTGTGTGTGCAACATGAGGTTTGACAAGGCCAGTGAGAAGTAGCATTGCGGTTTTGCACATGCATTCCTTGGGGCACAAAGTGTCATCGTCTTCAATTCAATTTTTGTTGTGATTGAGGCCCCTGAGCATATCTGTAAGACAAAACAGAAAACAAAGAAAGTGTTTTCTCTTCAGCCATCATTCGAGCGTTGCTTATGTGTGTATGAATCATTCCTCCTCCATCTGGAAGGATGCAGAGCTCTTTTCTAAGGAGGTATCTAACGTACATCCTCATAGCAGCCAGCAATTGGCATGACAAAAGGGTTACAGATAGTGGCTGGCACTTTTCCCATCCATCTTGCCACTGGAAACATAACGCTTTTGCAATGTGCTTGTTCTTCAGGCACCAGCGTGCAGAGCCGGTCCTCAGGACACGCAAACAGAGCAGTTGCATGTTGTTCGCTTTTGTTTGTGGTGCCTCCTCAGGGACCCAAGAACTGGGAAGTGGGAGTAACAGCGATGAACTGGTTTTCCTTACTAGAGTGTGTCATGGAGTGGATGGGAACAGTGGGGTACTACTGGAACATGAGGGAAGGTGAGCAGCAAGGCATCTAGCGCTGCTAGTGTAACATCAGGTGTGGGGGAAGACCTTGTTTTGCTTCTGACCTTGTATGCTTTGCACAGGACAAGGCAAAATTCAGTAGTGTTGAGTGCACAAGGAAAAGGTCTGATTTTAAAAAAGTTGTATGTTGTTCTTATAAACTGACTACCTTGTACATATTCGGTCCTTCACTTGATTTGCAAGAAGACCAAAGTCCTGACTCAATTAACTTAGTCTCAAGTGTTCCTGTGATGTCAAGAAATAATTTTATTGCCCATCTTTTTGTAGAGGGGTGTTTAAAGTGGTGACAAAATGGACAGTAGAAAGAAGGGCCCCTTAATCTCAGTACTTTGCTTTAACAAATCTGTTGTTATCTTGTATGTGGCTGAGTATGACTGGAAATGTACTCATCTTGCAGCACTGACCAGTTCAATATTTCAAGCCTAAATGTAGAAGCTGGATATTCTTCTGCTGAAGCTCCTTGAGGCACTCTTGAAACTCACCAAATGCATGCCCATGGGATTGGAAATGTCTTCGCTGCTTCCTTCTTTTGAAGGATGGTTGGAGACGAGGTAGAGGAGAGTCCAGGATATGCTGTCTGCGCCCAGGGCCTTTGGTGCATTTAATGAGCTGGTGTTTGTACCAGTTGTTCTCAGAGCTGGGACCAGCGGCTCTTTCTCCCCGGGGCCTCTCTGCTCTGCATTCCTGCTTTGCATTTTAACCAGTGTCTGTTCTGCAAGGCAGGCTTGTTTCTGCTGCAGGAGCTGAGAGTCATCTCTCCATCTTGCACAGGACAGTCTGGAGGTTTAGGGCACTGCAAGACTTCAGCCAATTTGGGCTGGAGTGGGAATAGCAGGGAGGAAATCATCAGTCTGCCTCACCTGAGGGAGCTAAGTCCTGCTTTGCTGCATGGAGGATACATACTTGTGGCTGCTGTTGCTAGTGCCTTGTACATGAAGTGAGGAATTTTGGTTTTTTGAAGGACAGATTCCTGTCTTAGTATGTGGATGGAGGAACTTCCTTTCTGCTTCTTTGTGATGGGTGGGTTTAAGACACAGCCCTGTTCTTAATATCTCTTAATAGCTGACTCTAGACAGCAACACGGTGAACTCAGGGGTGTGAAGTACTGGCCTGTTCCCTAGCATACTTTGAATTTGGGGGACAGGGAGATGGCTGATGGGGTCTGTAGGCTTTCTGCAGTGGAGTTTCTGTTCTGAGGTGAGAATAGCTGTGCCCCTTTCCTTCAGAGCTGTTGTGACTGGAGGCAGGGACTGTGAAACCCTCTTGCACTGCTGAAGCTGAATGCTATGTGAGAGAGACTGTATCTGTCTGCTGTCAAAAGCACTTCGGGAGGTCGCTCTGGAGCTGGGATGTGAAATGGTGGTGTAGAAAGCCACTCTGCCCTGGGGAGTAAAATACTCCTGTGTATTAGGGTTCAGTGCTGGACTTTGTATCTGGGGAAAGCTTTTCTTTTACTATGTCTCAAGCTTCTGCTTTTATCTTTCCTCTGATATATGATAGCCTGCAGAAGACCCTTCAGGCAGGGATGCTTTGTTACTTTCTTTAGCTTCATGATTGCTGTTTATAGTATAGTGTAATAAACATGATTAGCATTTTTGGCTTATTTCAGGGTGTGTGCTTTGTGTGTGAAAAAGATTTGGATACATTAACTCTGCCATCTTTCTTACCTGTGACTGAGATATTATCTGTTTATGATCTTTCCTGATACATAACAGCTATGGAAAGGAAATAACACTCCCCATGCTCTTGGAAACATTTCAGTAGCTTGATTTTGGTAAGCAATGCAGTGGTAGTAGGGATGAGAGGTGATACGTACAGCGTCTTGCTTTGAAAACTGGCTTCTGGATCCTGCAGAGCATGGTCAGCAGGTGGAGGTTGTTCACATTGCACACTTCACCTGCAGTGTCCAGCTGCAACATGCTCCATGTATGTAAATTCAGCTCTGCTTTTCTTTGTGTGATAGGTCAGAGTTCAAAGTCTGGGGACCCCTGAGGCAGAAGAATTGTTTTGCCATGTGTGTTTCTAGGTGTACGCTCAGCAGGTGTATTTTCTCCTGTAAATGTGTTCAATATCTTCCAGCCCAAGTCAGCTCTGGGTATTTCCGCTTGCTGAAAGCCTGAAGACCAGGTTCTTACGGCCTAAATTCCACCTAAGGCTCTGTGCTTTGAAGGCCAGGAGCCAGCTGGGAGGAAATAAAAGATACAGGGACTTAAGTGCAATTTAGGGCATGTGAATCTGGCTCCTCCTCTCCTGCGATACCAGTGTGCCATAAGCATCTAATGTAGGAAGCTAGCAGTGAACAGGCCAGGCCAATGACAGTATTTTCACTTTCCAAAATGTTTCTAGACATACTGAACTGGACTCCCCACCTCTAACCCAGGTCCAGTTTGAATTCTCAAGCCAGTCCTGTCAGTGTTGGGCAGAGCAAAGAACCTCATCCAAGCAGTGCTGCTTATTCCTGGAAAGGTCCTGACACCTCACGGCATTTACCTTCTGGAGGGTAACTGAAAGGGTGGGGGAGAGGCCTGGAGCTATGCTGGTGCATGTGTTGTTTTCAGGCTGTGGGGTTTTTTGTTGTACAAAAAAAATGTGGGTTCTTTTGTTTTTCCCTCTTAAAAAGTTTGAAAGCTTACATTGCACCCATGGCCTAGAAGGACTGGGCAATGCTCTGTTACCCATCAGCACCAGACAGATCTGGTGCTGAATGAGGGAGATATTTGGGCTCTTGGACAAGGGGTGCTGAGGGTGCTTCGCAGCATTTCCAGTGTGCTTGGCTGTTTGGGAACAGACCCCTCCCAGGCTTGCTTGTGGCCATAAAGAGTGTGATCTCTCATTGTGTTGGCCCTGGTAATCTCTGACTATCAGTCATCCTCTTCTCATTTGGGAGGACTCTGACTTCATAATAAAGTGAGATACATCAGCTTGAGTAATTTCTGTTTTAAGATATTAAGCTCTGAATACTGAGGAATATCGTATCCTAAGCTTTTGAGCAGTTCTGACTGTAATGCAGTGCTGTTCTTGGAATGATTTGTTTCAACTAGAGGGCCAGTTTAAATAGAGCTATTTAAGTATATGTTGCTGTTCCTCATACATCAAAAAGTGAAGTTCAGTGAATAATGAGTTATCATGGGGCACCACAATGAGATAAGAACTCATCATAGCTTTGCAATAGATGGCAATGTCATTAAAGGAAAAACGACTTTTTGTCTATAAGCTTAATTGGAAAAGCCAGAAATCCTGAGTGGAGGTTTTTAGCATGCTGACCAACTAGAATATATTGTAGTAAGAGCAAATTTCTGTGTGCAGTGACTTGCAGTTATGTCATGCTGTAGTTTTAAACTGTGCAAGGCAGTTTGACTCATTTATGTTCTTGTTCAGGTCTTTAATGTGCACACAGAAGAAGCCATTTTCTGGGATTGCTGATCATACGGATTGAAGGTGGGGATGACCACCCCTGGTGTACAGGGGTATTAGGGACTAGCTCTTTCACTGAGTTTTGTAACAAAGCCACTGCGCTCGAATTTCCCTGTCTACAGAATATGGGTCCATCCTGCAGTTTATAAAGCATTTTGAGAGGAATGATGTGCAAGACCCATGCCACTTTTCTTCCCTTTGTGGTGCTTACTTTAACTTATTGCTTTTAGTAAGTAGAATCATCGTACTGCTGTGGTCTCGGTGATAGTTAGCAGGACACCGCAATCTGCCCATCTGCAACAGCTCTGCTGGAAAGGTCTAATCTGCAGGAGCCCTTGTTTGCTCTTAAGGATGAAATGCAATTGAGCATCTGGTGAAGTCTGCTCTATGGTAGAAATTAACTATAAATATATACCTGGGGATTTTTTTTAATCATTAGGCTTAAATTGATTATTTCCTACCAGTTGTAGGACTCCTAAAAACTGCCTTTTCTCCCTCCATAAGTAAAATATCAGTTTGGTGGGCAAATGCTATGCTATGTGTAAGACGTGGCAACAATAATGCATGAGGAAAGGTGTGAGGAAAAAGACAGCTTCCTGCTCAGCGTTATTTCTGGTTTTGTTTTGGTTTTTTTTATTCCTAATTATGTGGAGTTGGAAGAATGAGCTGGTAGGATATGAATGCTGCCATCCCACAATAAGAGTTGTGGTCATGGGTGCCATGCAAGCATGAAGCTTCAAGAGACTGTGATGTGTTTTGAGGACAGACCAGGAATAATTCAGGCCTGCACATGGCTTTCTCAGGTAGAAGGTAAGCTAAGGAAATGTCTGCAAAGCTAGTGCCCAAAGCTGGAATTGTGCTCCCTGTTCCAGTTAAACCAATACATAAACAAACCAGTTCACTTGATGTTCCCATTAATTTGGACTGCTTACCTTTCCAGTTTTTCCAGCTTGTGATTCGAGCAGAATGAGCCAGTAGGAAAAATGACAGTCTGGAACTGGCTTGACTTGTCTCTGTCTCTCCCCAGAAAGCCAGTTTCTTTTCTACCACCAAAATAGGGACTGGCTCCACGGCTATTGTTCAGGACACCTGAGACTCCACAGCAAAATCATCTGCCACTGCCTAGAAAAGGGACAGCAAAGGAAAACTTGCAATCCTTTGCCAGCTCCTTCTGCGCCTCTCTACCTGCTAAGTCTTTTCTCCACTGTACAAATGGTGTAGCAGCTGCGGCTTGAAAATCACTGGGGCTTTCCCCTCACCCTGGGATATTTAACTGTATCCAGCCCTGGCACCTTTACAAGCACAGGCAGCAGAAGCTGCGTGTGGGGCCAGTGTCACGTCTGTGCCAAGTGTGCTGCTTCTGACAGCCGTGATCTGCCTGTGTCTCCTTCCAACACGGCCACAGTGCACGAAGCAGGCTGGCCTATGGAAAGACAAGTTGTGCTGCTGTTCTGACTTGAGGCCTTCAGGCCTGTGATGACCTTGAGCCTCTTGTCCCTGAAGATACTAGGGAGTAGCACAAATAAAAGCTTTTCCTTTTTAACGGAGAACCAAACACTTGCGTTACTGAGGGATCTCTGGGACTGGTTGGCGTGGGTTTTCCCACTGCATCTGTGTGTGTGCGTACATGAGGGGGCATGGTAGGGAGAAGGAGACTGGGTACTCAGTACAATGTTTAATTTGATTGTGTAACTCCACCACAGCGTGCTCATGACATGTGTTTCTGACTTAACCAAGAACAACTGAAGGTGCAAAGCCCCTCTGTGTCCTCCCTGTTCCAGGAAGTGCTGACAAGCTTCTGGCTAAACAGTCAACAAGTCCACAGAGTCCCTTTGGTGTTTTGATGCCTGTGGAAAGAGAAGTTGGCAGTGGGAGTAATTTTCTGGCTTGTGTTGCTGACTGTGACAAAAAAAGTCTTTCTTGACCTGGGATGATGCTGAGGATGTGTGCAGGCTGGAGAAGGCAGCCAGTGGTCTTTCCCTCATGCCTTGGGTCTTTTGAAAGAGATTTCTTTGGTATCAAAGTAGGCCCTAACCTTCCATGGGACCTCCTGGTTGAATTCAGAGGTCTGTCGCTGAGATCTGAGGCTTGCCTTCTCCTCAGGCTCACTTCACTATCAATTTTTATATAGCTCTGCAAGGGGCACTGGTATAGACTTTGGTATGCTGTATTCTCACCCATCACTAAGGGCTCCGTTTTTTTGTATGCTGCCTGTGTATCAGCGGATACAGCTGGTATGCTCGCCTACCAAAAGTGCTGCTTTTGTTTCCTTGGTATTGCTAGAAGCCATTCTCAAGTATGATCTGCCAGACAAAATAAAACAAAACCTGGGAATCTCAAAAACTTGTAATCTCAAAGGAGGCCAAGTAGGGAGATTGTATCTTTGGCAGCACCAAGGCCTTCTGACACAAAAGGTCACAGCAGTGATCCATGTCTCTTGAGACTTTGAAGATCAGTGGCTGGATTTATCTTATACTGAAGGTTGCCAACCTCTGACCAAAATAAAAAGGTGGTGGGTGGGGAAGGAAAGAAATAAATATGAGTTGGTTTCATTGGAAAAAGTAAAATGGATATGCTGAAAACCTGTAACTGAATTGGCTTGAGCTTAGGATCGAAACTCTTGGAGTAATTGGCTGTGATCTGTATGTTCACACATTGTACTGGGGTGGGTTTTTTGTTTGCTGCTGGTTTGCCTTTTAGTCTTGTGTGTGCACAAAGTGTGCACGTGTCAGGTGGCAAGAGGCAGGAAACAATCTCCTACATGTGCATCTAAGGAACTGATGTTCAGTGGCTGGAGTTGGGAGTAAACTGCATTTTAGACCAGGAAAAAAATAAACTGGGTAAAATGAAGCTGCTAGAGTTGTTTAGTGTGTGAAACAGAGCCTGGCAGAGGAGATGCTGGCTGCAGCATTACACATCTTCCTGGCCTGAGTGGTGTTGTGTCGGGGAATTGAAGAGGCTGAAATCCTCTGTGTTGGTTCTGAACCTGGCATATGTGAAAATCGAGATTTACTGTAGGCTCCAGTGGGAGAAATGGAGAGGACTGCAAACTCCCAGAAGGTAATTTGAATGCTGTGTATACTTGTGTGAGGAATACCACCTGGGAAAGGGGTATTCTTCTGTCTTTAGAAGGAACTAGAGGTCAGCTGAGACCATTTGCTCTAGCATTACATAGTAGTGTAAAACTCAGTCATGGGATTTTTATTTTTGAATAGTTAGCAAATTGGGGAGTAGTGATAGAAGTTATTAGAGCCCTGATTAACTGTGTTGCTTTTGATTTTGTGGCTGAACCAAAAATGTGGGTTGGTTTGAACTGAAAGATGAAACATTTCTTTTGCTAACATGAAAAATTAAGATTTTGGGTAATCCTAAACCCAAGTATTTTGGATTGTCTAAACTCCTTTAGGTTAAAGAGTGATCGAAAACAGTTTTCTACTTTTAGAAAAACAGGAATCTTACGGGCTGTTCATTGAATTCAAATTTATTTCAGTCCTCCTGAATCCACATTTTGCTGAATGTAACATGGGACAGATTCACCTGAGAGGGAAAGGGGACTTAGGGCCCCCAGCTGCTCACTGCACTAGCAGCTAGAATCTCTCCTGTCTTGTGGGGACACAGTCACAACTGTTCAGCTCCCTTATTCAGAGCAGTGCTGTGCACACCCTTGAAATAGTTCTCCAGACCAAAAACTTCCCAGCATCTATAACAGACAGATAAAACTAAAAATCAGTCACAGCGAGAAACAGAGCTGGTTTTTTCCAAAGAGAAGTGTGCATGTGGAAGACAAATGAAAATGATTCCCTAATGAAAAAGCAGTAAAAGAGCTGAAGAGCACCAGCTAAACAAAGGTCAACCCGTGTAGACTGAATGCAGACAGAGGCTAAACCTATTTGCAATACATACAGAGAGTGCAGTATAAAATGAAGGTGGCCAGCCCAAGGAATATTACCATGCATATATATATGTAGATAATATATGCAATCATATGTTCTGAAAGCCTGTCATCAGAACAAATTGCAAAGCACAGAACGTGCACAGGAGTTCAAAAAGACGTAGCTGGAGAACATAATACCAAGATCACCACAGAAACAGTGTTCCTTGGGGGTCACTTTGTTTAAAGCAACCCTTTAAGGCTCTGCAATGCATTGGCAAGGAAATTCACAGAAAGTGAATTTCCAAATAGGTGCTGGAGCTAGGTACAGTGAAATTTCAAGCGCATGAATGCAGAAAGGATTGGTGCCAGCCTTATCAAAGCAAAAAATAAGCCCCCTCATATTCACCTGCTGGGCACAAGATCAGCCCATGTGGCAAAGCCCATGCTGGCATATCTATATAAAGTTTGATACTATTCAGTAGTGCTTTGCTATGGAACAGAAAGTCTCATGAGCCTGACTGGAAATGCTCTGCAAATGCAGTTTTACAAATGTATGTGCTGAGCAGTATTTTTAAAGAATACAAGAGGCATTTCAAGGAAGAGTGGATTAAGGAAGTTGTGTGAGATATTGGTACAGGTCCTTGCATCCCAAATGTGTATATGAGCCATGCTGCATCCCCCTTGTCCCTGAGACATGAAGCAAAAGGTGAAAGTGTTAAAAATAAATATTGGTGATTCAATGTAGTTATTGACCAAGTTATTAGCGTATGATTCTGGTTTAAAGAAATAAATGCTATTTTGAACTGCTGTCTGTATACAGAAGGTCTAAAAGAGGCCACCTTGAGAACTCTTTACCCCAATGTGGTTACATGAGGAAGGTACAGAGATGAGAAGACTTCCAAAAGAGGAAATCATGTCTAGACTTCAAAATGCCAGTTCTCAGTTTTGTTTTAGGTGGTGATATCCTGTCTGGTATCTTTGAGCCTGTATGGAGGAGAAGTAATTGACTGAGAGAAGGAAACAGTAACATAAGGAGATTAAGGAGATGCCACGTATCATTTCAGAGTAAAAGTTCCCAAACTTTCATATTGAAAATTGTCACCAGCCCTCACAATTTGTCACAGACTAGAAAGGCAGCATGTATTTTATTGTCTGATAGTGTATCAATTTAGTACCACTGGCCAGCAGTGATGGAAACTGGTATTGTGAAAGCGGTCTGCGAGGTCTTGACTAGCTTGCATGCTGTAGCCACTGTGCCTTCTTCATACGTTTTATGTTAAAGATTAAATATTTTGGCTTCTTTCATGTTTTAGCTGTCTTATGGGTTGGGATAGATGTGCTGAGTCCCAGCTTTTTTTTATAGGTGACTTGATAAAGGTAAATATAGAACATTGGACCTAAGGAGTTAAGTTCACTATTTCCGGTAGTTCAAATTAACTTCCCCCAGTTTTGCATATTTTCTATGTGTACTGTGCCGCTGATGTTTAAAAGGGGGGATCTCAAACTCAGTAGTTCCCTAAACGAGGAGGAAAACAATTATTTATGTTGTTTGTGGTTAACCTACAGAGCAGTATTAATGGTCTGTAAAACCTCTTCAGATAGTTGACTCAATAGAAACTTTTAAGAAACTATTTAAACTTGAAAGAGAAGTTCCATGAGAAGATGGGATAAGATGGAGTTAAAATAATCAGGAGAGCCAGTCGGTGTGCATAAGAAGTTCCTCTTGTGATGCATTTGTGGGAAGTAAGAAGGCAGAGGAGTGTGTATTTAGGTGTTGAGGGGAAGAAGCCATTAAGTGGAATCAAAAATCTTCAGTACAGTTTACTTCTTTCACTCAGATGACAGTGGCAGTCCATGCTTGGATGTAAATGTTGGAAACTTCACTTGAGGTGCAAATAATTGCATTTTGTATTCCTCAAATTAAAATATGCTGGAGTGTTTTTCCAGGCAGAAATGACAGTGTAACACTTAAAACTTCAAATGGATCCTTACAGCCATAGAGCTAATTATATTTGTAATGTATAAAAGTTGTGCTTGAAAACAGGACTTGATGCTGTTGCGTATCTTCTGTCCCTTCCCATCTGCACACATTCACTCACAAATGAAGTCTGCCCCTTTACAGGGAATAACATAAGTGAACAAATGTTATGAAAAAGTCAGACTTGGTTGGATTTCTTCTCCCTCCCCCAACTGTTAATATGTTTTAGCATATTTTCATATAGCAAGTTTTAATTAAGTAATCTTACTTAACACTGACCTGGGCCTTTCTTAGTCTTAGAAGAGAAAGGCAATGCAGTTACTCTGAAAAATTAAATACTCCTAGTAAAATTTAACTATTTCTTCTATGCTGTGAAGTATTCAAATTTTCACCTCAGTCCTATTGATGGACAGGCATTGGGTTTTTAATTATTTAATTGTGTAAGCTTCTTTGTAGGGATTTTAGGGGTATCCCAAGCTTGCCTTTACTCCATTATGTTTTCATGATTATTTTCATCCATACTGTGATAATACTTTCAAGAAAACTGTCAACATTTCCCTTTCTCTCCTTTGTAGTTTCTCAGAGAAGATGGAGTGTTGCATTTTTTGTTATTTTTACTTCTGGTATCGCAGTGGAAAATAAAAGCAAGTTGCTTTTCCCCCACATTTGTGTGTGCCCACAAATAGATACACATGCACACTCTTTCTCTCCCACATGTGCGCATGCATGCAAACACACACAAGGAGTTTGTTCTTGCTTGTGTGCAGCCAAAAGAGGCCGGACACGGCTGTCTTCAGCTCAGTGGAAATTGGCACCATCCCATCTCCAGTAAACAACAGCCTGACGTCAGCTCACGCAGCAGTGATAGCAGTAGAACTTGAGAGATTTTTTCAACTGGCCAAGCTGTTGAAAGGCTATCGCTGGTTTTGATAATCTCTGGCTGCACTTGACAGAAATTGGTGCAAAGGTGGGGGGAGGAATGGTTGGTTAATGACAGAAATAATAGAGCAATTCCTGATAATTTTGTATGGGGTGAAGAGGTGATTTTTAAGTCTTGCTCTGAAGAGTATTTTGAGTCCCACTTTGGTGTCTGTGGTCATTCCCTCCAGTGTTATTCCAGGTTCTGAAATCCTGGCTGCTCTGTAGAATTCACATTCGTTCTGTGTTGGAAGTCAGAGAACAATTAAAGTGCCGTATAACAGTCAATCAAGCAGATGATGAAATTTGACTTTTCTATTGTGTTGAATTGAGCGCTTTCATTATGGTTTCAATTCCTGATGTTTGCTTTATTCAGTTGTAGGTACAGTTCAAAGAACTGAGCCTAGCTATGCTAAGATTTTTACTAGTTTCTGTGCATTTGATTTCTATTACTGGGATGTAAGTATATAAGTTTTTGAGGCCCCAAATTGTGACCACAACACCCAGAAAAGGTTTACTCGAAAGATACTTGGTTACTCATCATTATCAAATTAGGCTAGAACGAAGGTACCATTTTGTGGTGCTGGTTTCAGATAAGGCTGAAAAGTAGCTGTTTTCCTGCAATGCCACAAATGCCTTAACTGCAAAGTTAGCAAAGCCTGTGTTGCATTTCTGAAACAGAGCCACTGTGACTTAAATTTAATAACAGATGGTTCTCCTCATAACCCGACAGTTGAAAGAGACTTTTCTATTGTTTGGTACTACCACTGAAAACACATTTCCATTATGAACTTACAGTACTCTTATGCCAAAACCAACAGTTAAAAATGAATGGTTTGCTCTGGTAACAGGACAAAACAAACATGAAAATCATTGTGTTGTGTGACAGAAAATAGGAATATTAAAGTAAAAAAAGTTGATAAGCCTACCAGAATAACTATTTGATGGGCTATTCTTGTATCAATGACACTTCCAAGCAAGTATTTCAAGGATATAAACAATAGTACATCAACTTCTGCTTTGTTTCTTGTACTGCTGCAAAGATGGCAAAAATTTCATATTCCATCTAAGTCCTGTCAAGAGAGATTTACAGAGTTTTGTGAAATACTGGAAGGGAATTGAGTAACTGCCAATATTAACATTTTCTAATGTACAAATTTTACATCTGTTTTTAGGGTATATTCAGACTAGGTTAATCATGAAATCTGCCTTAGTAGGGAGGGACAAGAATGTGAGAGGGAAAGAAAAATTGGACTTTTCTAGGGTCGTGTCTGTCCCATTAGTAGCTTTTGAGCCTTTTGACCAAATCTGACGGGGATGCACAAACCTCAAAGATTCACAACTTCTGTGAAAGTGGGCAAGATCAGTGAATTCGTAGAGATCAAAAGCAAGTGTGGGATAGAGCTGTGCCGCTCGTTAAGAGAACCATACAACTGGGATTGCTGATCTTTCAGAGGGGAAGGGTGAACAGCAGCTCTTTCAAAACCAGGCAAGTCCTGACTGTCTGCGAGTCTGACTGTCCTTGGAGACTCATGTGGCAGCTTGACATCCTGTTCCCCAGAGGGGCTGGCATGTGGCAGGGCCTGACCATTCTTGATTTATGAGAAAAGCCCAGGATGGTTTTAGAAGAGACCAGAAACCAAGCAGTCAGAAAGCTCGTTCTTGAGAGCTTGCAGTAGCACAAGCGTTGACAGCTCAGGTAAGGAATTTGTTCAAGAGGAATTGGCTGGAGCAGAACTTTCCTAAATCTCAGGCTAACTAGCTGGGCTGGCCATAGGTGAGCTGACGACTGGCTGTGGGCAGAATCAGAGCTCTGCTGCAGCGCAGGAGATGCGTGGGGTGGGGTGGTGAGGTCCCTGGAGCCACACTGGTGTGACAAGGTGACCTTTCCCCAGCTGCAGACTTTTATGTTTCAGGGCTCGCGGGCAACTCCAGCATCACAAGTTCGGCCCCGTGCAAATGTGAACTTGCCAGTGTATAGGAGAAGGGCAGGCCTCTTCAGCTGTCTTTCCCAGGCAGGTGTGACACGGGCTGGGCAGTGTTACCTGTGTACAAAGTTTGGAGCAGGTTGCCTTAGGTCTCTTTATTTTCTTTCCTTCTCTGTGGTCTGGTGGCAGGCTGCTAGACTCAATGCCTTCCCTACAGCCTGCCTCCTTTTCTGGGGTCTGGCTTGTGCCTGGGGAGGGTGAAATTGTGACTTGTAGGGCTGCAGAACTTTTACAGTGGACTTAGCTGAGCAAGGATCTCATTCTAGGTCACTTTAGCAGTACTGTGCATTGCACAGGTCTTGTCACAACCCCCAGCAGAACTTCCCCTTCCCAAAACTGTGCCAGCAACTAGCAAAGGCAGTTAATCTCTCAGCTGCAGCCTCGCTGAAAATCTGTTATGCCATGAGTGGGAGGAGACGTGCAGTAGGAAAGTTCCTTTATGTTCCTTTTTTTTTTTTTGCCTTCCTTTACTTGTCCAGACAGCCTGCCCCTGCTCTAAGTAGGGAGTTGAGCTGGTGGGAAAGGCCTGTGCACTTTGCCTCTACCTCCAAGTGGGTAACATTTGCATTTGCTGCCAGTGGTAAAGTTAGCCAGAACTGCTCATGCTAGCCTTGACCTAAACCGCAAGTCAGAGACGTGCTGCAGCACGTTTCCTCTTGCTGGGAACCGGCAGAATGGCCTTTTGGATAGCCAGCCCTCCTTGGCTCTTTTCTTCATGTAACAAAATTTACTGGACTGCTGTTGAGGTTATGTTTCACTTTATATTGAGTGAAGCATTAAGTTTAGCTTTAATGTGGCCAGGCATCCAATCATATGGAATTTTAACCAGTTAAAAAACTCTTGAATTTGCTTTTGGTTTTATGGAGATAGTCCTAAAAAGGCTCCCAAATAGGCTGGTCTGTTATCAAGGTGTAATTTTGGTATGATTTTGTCATGCATCTTAAAAGGAATTATCCTTCCTCAAAGATTCAGCAAAATCTTGTGGTCAGCCTCTTCAAAGTAATGTTGCAAGGCTTCTAAAGAAATGATGCTGGGTGCTTCTCTTTGCTCTCTGATTATTTTTTTGATCCTTGCAGGTTGATATTTTCAAGATTTCTCTGCAACATAAAGGGCTAAAAATGAAAAGAAAAAGAGTGAAGCTAAAGTTCTTATTTAATCACTTCTCAGTACTTGGCAACACTGCATGTTCCTGCCTTTGCCCCTTCTGTGCTTCTATTATGGTTACAACTTTTCTGAATAGTAGAGAATCATCATAAGGATGGGCTCTCTCCATACTTGATCACAATGTGAGATGGGAGCAGACTGCCTAAACAGCTCTGGGGCAAGACTGAAGGAGAAAAGATTCTTACCAGTGTTTGCTAGTGGTGCTTTGCTGCTTTAAAAGGCAAGAGCTGCTCCCTGACCTGTTCTGTCTGCTACAGCATGCACATCAGCAAGTTTAGTGAGGTGGAGGGCAGTCCCAGTAGATGTTGGGAATTTGGGGTTTTCTTGTTTGTTTTGAGACACTCCTACAAAGTGAAGGAACAGAATTACTCTGCAACTTGCATCAGCTCCATCTAAACTCAAAAATCCAAGAGCAGTTCCCAGGTTTGGTTTCATACCTTGTCCAGGTATTTATTGGGATAAAATCAGCATTTCCCACTGAAGGAGACCAGCAAGAGCCAAAAGGAAGGGACCCAAGGTGACCCTGCTTCGTAGCTTAGACATAGTCACCATGGCCTGCCCCTTCCTTTGTGGTTTTTTTTTTTTGTTCTCTTTAATTACTATCATTATTCCTCCCCTCAGTGGGCACGGGGTCCCGTGGAGCACGTGATGCCTTCACATCCCTTCCCTTGCTCCTGTCTCACTGAACAGAAGACCAGTCCCACCCAGAGGGATCCTGGAGTTCCCCACAGCATTTTTCTCAAACTGGAAAGGTTCTTCTTGTTTGGCCTTTTTAAGGGTAGTATCAGGTATACACAAT
This sequence comes from Gorsachius magnificus, assembly GCA_034008185.1. Lineage (NCBI taxonomy): Eukaryota > Metazoa > Chordata > Aves > Pelecaniformes > Ardeidae > Gorsachius > Gorsachius magnificus. Next base: position 18,148,911 of record CM067083.1, on the reverse strand, counting down.
TTCTTCTGTTGGCAATGCCATGAAAGCCCAACAGGGAGGAAGAATTCAAGAAAACCAGAGCAGGTGGGGTAAACTGATGAGCAGGAGCAATCAGACTTTTATGGATCTACAGAGAGCAAAAAAGGGATTTCTGTACTATTTGGACAGTCAGGTAAAGTATGCAGCCCTCTGTTCAGCTTCATGGTACTGCTTGCTCCCTGTCGAGGCCCCCCAGTTCTACCTGTGCAAATGACTTGTGGATTTTTTTCACCCTGAATAAAACAGTATGGTTAAAAAAAAAAAACCAACCAAAACCCCAAAAAACAAAACAAACAACAAAACCAAAAAACAACCAAACAACCCTCAAAAAGGTCCTGCAACTGAAATGCCTGTTTCTACTACTAAAAATTCAATTTTCTCATTACTACAATATGTTGAATTAAAATGGCTGAAGACCACCTTTAATTATTATGCTGATTTTCTTTTTTTTTTTTTGGTAGCAATAGTAGTCAAGCAATGGCATGCTGATAAAGACAGCTTTGAATGAGTAGCAGTCCCATGGGGTGCCATCCTGCTTCCCCTGCCCCAGACCCATCTCCCAATTCTTGACGAAGAAAACAAGTTGCTGCCTCTTCAAGATTTTTCTTGTCCTTTCTGTTGGTGACAGGCATAAGTTTTATTAACATCTGCTGGCCCACGCTTGCTTCCTCCTGCGGCGCTGGTCTCTGGCAGGGCTGTGTGGAGGAGCCAGGAGCCGTGAGTGCCCTGTGCCAAGCACCCAGTGTGGCTTCGCCCACCAAAGGCTTCAGCAGAACTGTGTCTGTGATAGCAGCAGTATAGGCTTGGCACGACCAGCAGGGCTCTGCTTATCTCTTGGTAATTTCTTAGGCCCTAACTCTCAAAAGCAGCAAGGCTTTTTTTTTTTTTTTCTTTTTGAATAATGAGTGTTATGTTAAGCAAAACAGCCAAGGAGAATAAACAGATCAACATGTGGATCTGAAAACATTTTCTATTAGCTTTAACTTAGAAAGTTACTGTAAATGACAGATACTACAGAGAACACTTCTCTTTCACAATCCATTCTTTAACTTGTTTCCGTGTTTCAATGTTTTGTGAGTCACTAGTTTTTTTTCTTGCTCTGTCAGGTTTCCTTGATGGTGGCAGTATTTTCCAGAACAACTGGGAGGGAAAGTATATCTGTATATATTTTAACAGGGACATGGCATCTGTAAAGTCACAAGAAAATGAGCAGACTGTAAAGACAGATGCAGACTCTGCTTTATTTATTTTGTAGTATTTTGCTCCACTGTTGGCTAGGTTTCCCTTTGGATGGAAGCGAAAAAAAGTATTTTGGTTTGTTTTGCTTTTTTAAAGTAAGGCATGGGTTTCTCTGCCTCCTAAGACTGGTTGGTTGTTTACTTTTTTTTCATCAAAAAAAACCAAAACAAAACAAAACTGAAGTCATATGTGGAGATTGGTCTATTTCATGTCACACGTGAAGTCGATGGAAAAAAACCTGATGTACATCTAAGAGTAAAGTTTCTCAGACATGCTAGCTCCTAACAAGTTGTGAACTTAACTGCTTGCTCATAGATTGTACACTGTCTGTGATACACAGAGGAAAAATAGGCAGTAATGCAATGCTGTGCTTCAAATCCATTGGGAGGGGAAGGGGGGGCGGTGGGGAGTTCCTGAGGTTATTTTATGTGCAATTTACCAATGTGAGAAGTTTTAAAGACTCTTGTAATGAATTATCTGGAGATTTTCGTCTAACAACATCAAGAGGCACCCTCAGCAAGTTTGCAGATGACACCAAACTGAGTGGTGCGGTTGACACACCACAAGGACAGGATGTCATCCAAGGAGACCTGGACAGGCTGGAGAGGTGGGCCTGTGTGAACCTCATGAGGTTCAGCAAGGCCAAGTGCAAGGTCATGCACCTGGGTCGGGGTAACCCCCAGTATCAGTACAGGTGGGGGGAAGAAAGGATCGAGAGCAGCCCTGCCGAGAGGGACTTGGGGGTGCTGGTGGATGAAAAGCTGGACATGAGCTGGCAATGTGCGCTGGTAGCCCAGAAGGCCAACCGTATTCTGGGCTGCATCAGGAGAAGCGTGGCCAGCAGGTCGAGGGAGGGGATTCTGCCCCTCTACTCTGCTCTGGTGAGACCTCACCTAGAGTACTGCGTCCAGCTCTGGAGCCCTCAGCACAAGAAGGACATGGAACTGTTGGAGCGGGTCCAGAGGAGGGTTACTAAAATGATCCGAGGGCTGGAGCACCTCTCCTATGAGGACAGGCTGAGAGAGTTGGGCTTGTTCAGCCTGGAGAAGAGGAGGCTGCGGGGAGACCTGATTACGGCCTTTCAGTACCTAAAGGGGGCCTATAGGAAAGATGGGGAAAATCTTTTTAGTAGGGCCAGCTGTGTCAGGACAAGGGGTAATGGTTTTAAACTAAAACAGGGTAGATTTAGACTGGATATAAAGAGGAAATTCTTTACAATGAGGGTGGTGAAACACTGGAACGGGTTGCCCAGAGAGGTAGTGGAGGCCCCATCCCTGGGAACATTCAAGGCCAGGTTGGATGGCACTCTGAGCAACCTGATCTAGTTAGTGGTGTCCCTGCTCACTGCAGAGGGGTTGGACTAGATGACCTCTAGGGGTCCCTTCCAACCGAAAACATTCTATGATTCTATGAAATTGTACTATCCTATACTTCACTCAAATCAGCTTTATACAATAATCCAGTTGTTTCTTCCTCCTAAGTGCACACCAAGTGTGTGCAGCGATAATCCTGGAGTCTGCAGGCAGCTGCAACAGAAAAGGACTTTCGTGGTTTGCTTTTGCTTTCTCTTCCTGTCCCCTCCGTTTTCATATATGTTTTTTAGAATGCTGAGTTTCTGATGGACTTGCAAGATCAGTGGAAACTGAAACTGTGTTTTGGGGCTTGTTTTGTTAATTCTTTGATTTTCATATAGCGCTCTATCAAAGGCACTGGTCTTAATATTAAAAACAACCCAGTGGAGTGAGAAATTAAAAATGTCAATTGATAAAAATGGAAATCTGAACTTTATCTGTAGGAAATATTAATGAAAGAGAAGCTGAGTAAGTCTCCCCGTCCCAACCCTGTCCCCCGCAGAGTGCCAAGCGCAGTCACTTTGCATCATTTAGGAGTAACTCTGAAGTACCTCTAGTAGCTGAAAGTGAAAAGATTAGAAATCAAGTTGATAAAACTGTTTATCTTCAAATGCTTCCTCTAAATGTTTAATACTGTGTCCCTGAGGAAGTCCCATTATTAAAGCTGCCTGACTATGAAGTCACCTTGACTCTGGGGGTAGATATTTGAGAGTTTTGGGGATTTTCCTCATCTGATTCCTCCAGCTTCCTTTCATTGCAACAATTACAAAGTTCTTTGCAAAACATCCCCTCAGAGTTTGTATCATCTCAAGTCAAGTTGGCAGGGGTGGCAGGAATTACCAGGTGTACTCTAGGTGTATAAACCAAATCATGCTACTAACTGATCCCACAGGTTTCTGTAAACTTTTTCCAAAGGGTTTTAGAGCTGTGTTCACAAATAAATGCTGAAGAAGAGTTTCTGTGCTTTTCAGACACTTTTTTTCCCCACGCTGCATTAATAATGCTAACAAAAATAACTCAACAGTAGATACTTCTAACAGACTTAATCACAGAAAATCCTAACACACTTTGCAAACAATATATACCTGAACATGGGAACTGTTCCTCTCTCTGACACACAGCTGCTGCGTTCCACCCCATGCCAGGCTGTTTGACAGCATGACAACACATGAGGCATTGGGACGAGAAGTAGAACTCCACTGTGTCCTGAAGAAACTATGAAGAATTTAAGGTAACCCAAAATGGAAGCTGATCAGGACATGACGGTTTAACAGTTGGCTGATTGAGTAGTTTCATTTCTCTGCAAAGTGCATACTTTTGGTTTGGTTCTTTTTTGTTTCCCTGAGGTATGAAAACCTGCTCAGTTTTTGGTTCAACTTTACTTACTCCAGGTTTGGTTATAGGGCAATTAGTGAGCCAAAGCGTGGGGTGTGCAAGGCAATGTACAAGGTGCTCTTATCCCCTTCTACATGAATAGTGTGGTATCTGCTTTGAAAGTGGAGTTATCTGTGTTGCATAAGGGCATCTTATGCCTCCTTCGATACCTACACAGTTGTTAGGCTGTAAGATGCCGTGCTGCAGATACAAAGCCGGTGACTGTATAGCAGCTTCCCTGGGGGCAGGCAGTCCATGAGAGAGAAGAGCAGCGCTCACACCAGTTCTAGTATCTGCAGCACTTGAATTTTTCCCTGGGGGCCTCTCCTGTGCGTATTGACCCAACCTGACCCTGCTTGCCTTGCAGGAACTGCCTAGATCACAGCTAAAGGTGGTATAGCTGTAGGAATGAAAGTGTAAGGTCTGACACTGATTGTATCGATAAGCAGGAAGCCTTATACTGCTCTATGTGTTCTTAATGAATTCTGAAGCCAAAACATTCATGCATTTCTCTTTTCATCTATTATCAGTAGAGCATATTTAACAGTTGTTCGAAAACTACATGACAAAAAAAAAAAAGGCTAAAACCCCTTAATTAAACTGTTTGCAAAGCATTGTTCTTATTCAGGATGTGCATGAACATGGGCAGAATACCCTCATGGTTTTCTGACAGGATCATTCAGCCTTAAATTGAAGTGACCTCATTCTGGAGGGATGCAAGGAGCTAAGGCTCTGAATTTTCTCTTGCCATGGTCGCTCATGATTTTTATACTATTAGCAAGACTTTTGGTGGGTGATATACCAAAAAGCTTGCAGGGACAAAAATTACCTATGAGTTCACCAAAAGGAAGCTATGTGTGTGTAGGTTCCAAGGAGAAGAGGGTGTCTTTAGATTTTGGTTATTTCAGCTTGGGCTTTCGTATATAGTTCCAGTCTGGTCCCTCAAGCTGCCACTCTCCGAGAGTGAGTTCACATTTCAGCTTTTTTTCAGTTGATTTGGTTTTGCATAATGGGTCAAATTTTTTCCTTCGTTATGATCAGACAGTGCTGATGGGTTTAGTAGGGGCTGGTTTGGGGATATAACTCTTGGTATAATGTGGTCCTCTGTGCTTAGGTATACATGAGCACAGAAATATTTTAGTGACATGTTCCCGCTTGAAGTGCATACTTTCTTAAAGCATTGGTTTTGTTTGGTTGTATATACCAAAAATGCTTTCTCTTCTGTTTTCTTCTTTCTGTTCCAGAAACTGACTGGTGAAAGATATGTTTGACTTCAGGTTTTCTTTTTCATAAATTTTCCATTACCTTAACATTTCCTGGGGTGAACTGGGCAAATTTCAGCTGTGTTTTTAATGATCACGGGAAAGAAGTTTAGGCATAAGTGTCACAAAATTCAGTACCTGTGCATGATTTCAAAACTAAACCAAGCAAAACTGAGAAGCTTTGTTTTCAGATCTGAAGACAACTCAAATTACAAAGCAAAAAGAAAGTGTGGTACTTCTAATGCTGCTGAAGTTAGTGCAGCTTTTGAAGCCACCAGCCACTAAAACTCGCTGCTTACTCCAAGGAGACGATAATGGTTTTGGAAGTCCGCTGAACAGTTGGTATGAAACTTGGGCACTGGAAAGTCAGCTGCTACTGACTGTGATGGAGTCAGTGGCACCTGCCAACCCTTTTTTTAAAGGGTTTAGATTCAGTGCGTAAAGGGGCTAGAAGATACTTCCCTTCACATAGCTGGAGATATGGGTGTGTGACTGTAAGAGTTGCCACTGCCCAGAGGCAGAGACTTGGGGTAATTAAGCTGGAGCAGAGACACCTAAAGAGAGGGAGAATTACCAGTAACTAGACATACAAAATTAAACCAAACTGGTGATTCTAGTTTCAGGTAGTGACTCTACTGGTTTCACATGGCAGAGACAGTATGTGCAGGGAGTGCTAGGTTACAGTGCCAGCCATAGCTTTCCAATTACCACTCAGACAGCCACAATTTGATTGATTTTGTGCCTCTAATTTTGGCTGCTTTTGATCAGTGGGACAAACAGATTCCTCTAGGCGAAGGGACCAAACCCCACTATCTTGCAGACGCAAGTAAAGCCTGGTTCTCTCCAAACTGCATCGCGAGTTGTTGTATCATGCATGACTCATGGCCTAATTAAACAGTCTCAAAAAGAACACAATCCCAGCCTTAGCTGTGTTTTTACTAAGCATATCCAAGTATTTTTCTGTCTCTTGGAAAGTCAGATACATGGTGTTAAATCATCTGCCTGCCTGACATCGGATTGCCAAACTATAAGTGAGATCTGTCATGAGTGTGCAGGACTGGGCTGTCCTGTGAGCACGCTGGATGGCTGCCTAGGATAGCTGGTTTGGAAGGGGAAATTTCTAGGGCTTATCAACAAGTACCCGAGCCAAAGTGTTAATTGGGCCCTCACTTCTTAGATGTGCATGTCTGTGTGAGTGTATAAGAAAAAACAGCTATGGAAAGTAAAGCTTCTGATTCTCTGTGCAAGTATAATGGAGGAAGGAAGCAGGAAAATTTATTTTGCTTAGAGGAATAACTGTTCAATTTTGGAGGGTACTGTGCCTGTGAAATACAGCGTTTTGGCATACTGAGTAGGATGCTCCAAGGGATGCATAGTCTTAGTGCCTTTTGTGTTTGGTTTTTTTTTAAATGTGGTCCTTCACGAAAAGCCAGACCTATGATAGGTAAAATTTCCATCTGTGATACTCTAACCTGGTTGAGCTCTTAAATCTGCTAACTTGTCTTTTAGCTTTGAGTCTGCAGTGCAGGTCTGTTTGTGCATCTTGCACTCCTGTTCATTCATCAAAACACAGTTGGTGCCAACAGGCTGAGGTGCTCTTAAATGAAACACCTAATTTTTATTGTTAGGTACCTAATGTTTTATGACTAGAAACTGTTGTGAGAATATCAATGACTTCGGAGAACTTCATCCCTTTGAATTATCCTCTTTTTGGATGTGTTTCCTTTAACTCTTGCCTATGTTACATGTACTTCCATCTTTTCTCTGCTGCCCCAAATTTGTCATGATTATGCTATGCTAATACCTTTTTTTGGCTTTCTAGTCTGTCTTGTGTTGCTTTTTCATTTGAGTTTACTGGTTTAGTGGGAGGGGAAAATTTTTTGGTTAACACTTAACCTACCCAATAGCAACCTACCCAATAGTGTAGGTGCTCTGCAGAATAATTTTTAAAAAATCCACCAAAACAGGTGTCTTCCAGTGGACTGGAATACAGGAGAGGAGAGCAGGGGGTGTGCAGGATGGGAGGACAACTCAGGAGACCCAAGTTGAGTGCCTAGCCCTTAAATGTTCCCTTTGCTGTATTGCATTTGCTATTCCCTCTGCTCTGTTTAATTTGTGATGATTATATTTCCTTTTCCCATCCCCCTGACATATCGGTTGTGTGTCCAGGCTTGGATGTATGTGCAGGACAGTGAATCTCCCAGCTCAGGGAGAGGACAGCAGTGACATAGTGACAGTGTTACCATCCTGCAGCTGCCATGATTATACTCCCATCTTGGAAGTTCCTGTATTTGAGGCTGCTTGTCTCTAGGTAACTCCTCAGCGTAGGAACAAGAAAACCACACTCCTCTGCAAGTTGCTGCAGCACATACAACCTCTGAGGAGCATCCTGCCACATCCCGTCCTCTCTTCCCTGAGGTTCTGTGATCGTTTCAGCCCATATGACACACTTCATCTGAGGAGGTGCAGTGCTGGGTATCTGGGAGCCCCAGCCTCTATTAACCAGACCCACCAGGGTGACTTTGCTGTCACCCCTTTTCTGGTGAAGTCTTAAGGATTTGTTGGCCCTGTCAGCAGGTTTTAAAAGGCTTTGAGACTGCGATTCTGGCTCAACAGATTTCCCCTGAAAGCAATGTACCGCTGCAGCTGCATCTGGCTCAGGGTGGCGTTGCCTAATCTGTGTGCTGCTGTGAAGCCTCCTGGGAAAACTACCTCTGTAGCAGTAATCTGCTGTATCTGACTTATAGCTACAGGATGCTTTCTTTTTTCCTTCGTGCTGCATCCTTCTTACCTTTATTCAATAACTGGACAGTAGGTGCTTTCTGTAGTTGGTGCTTTCTTCCCCTGTTCTCTTGCTGTCAAGCACACATCACATGATAGCAGGCCTCACCCAGACCCAAGCGGCTGCCTATCACAGCATGTCGTCAGCTGGCACTGTTCCCAATTCTCCAGAGCTGGCAACTGTCCTTTTTTCTTTGAGCTCTGATAATGGGAACAGATTAGCGGTGGGAGCAGTCAGAGCACTGCTTTATGGGGCTTTACTCCTGTATACCTCTGGTTTTCCACAAATCTTACTAAGTGAGTTTCCTGATTGTGGGCTATGTCATTTGCTATGCTCCCCTTCCCTGCCCCCACCCATTTCCTGACATCACTTTTATTTTAAATCCTTCTGTAGCAGTGGTCCAGTTCTGCTGGAGCGCTCCACCCAGGACTTCCGAATGCAGTAAATCTTGCTGATCAGGAGACTCGTACAGTGTATGGAGCTAGAAAAACTACAAAGCTTTATTCAGTTTAGGAAAGAAATCCTAATAAAATGATTAAGAGTATTGAACTCTCATTTTCTTTCTTTTTTTTTTCTTCCCATACTGTGTAAAATTCATTTAGTGAGGCTGCTCTACCCTAAGTAGAAACAAACAAACAAAAATCTTAGTTTGTCTCTACTGAAATCTCCTGCAGTGATTTTTAAAATGATCTGTCATAAAGGAATAAATAAAATGCATTCTTATTGCTTTAGGTGGTCCACTCACGGTGCCTTTCTAGACTGTCATTATTACCTTACGAAATACTGTGGGCAGTGTTTAGTTTGCCGGTTATACTGTCTGGCCTCAGCAGTAGGAGTTGGTGATTCTGGGGCTGAAACTGTTCAAAGGTTTGCAATGCTCGTGATTATGGTTGTCTCTCAGCAATCAGTCTGACATGTACCATGCTAAAAGAGGGTTTTTTTTATTCATGAGGAAAAAGTTGGAGCCCCCACTGTCATTATGACCAGCTACTTTTCTGCTGGAGGTCCCCCTAAGATCCAGGATTTCCTTACTTTCCTGGCATTTGGGCTTGTCCCATGTGCCTGCTGATTCAAATCCTAAAAGTAGATATGGGCTGGGTTTTGTTCTTTGCTTTTCTGTTAAGCATGGACACTGGGAGTAAAAGGACATGTCAAATTTTGAGCATCGTTTTTCCCAGTGTAAAGTTGAAGTCTTTCCAGCTGCGTAACTGGAAGAGGTATCAGATGGATTTGGGTCAGATACATTTGTAACTGTCCCAGCATGCTCCTCTTCATAAAAACCCTTTATTTAAACAGTAGGCAATGGATGGAATTTATAGCCCGGTACTATATACTACAAGATTAATAAACAGCGTCCTCTAGGACACCTGCAATTTGCTGCCCTGAAACACTGCTTGGGATCAAAGAGCCTTTCTGCCATATTGCCCGTGAGCTATAGATGGTGACCAGACGCTCTTGCAACCCAAGGCATTTTTGCTGCTCTTTCACAGGGAGGAGAGGACTGCTGAGTGGGGTAACTTGTGTGTGAAATGCCCACAGGTCCTTTCTTCCAGATCAGTTGTCTGCTGCAAACATAGCCACCCCTTCTGCCTACCCCTGCCTCCCTGCCTTTAGCCACTGTTTAATTTTTTTCTGACTTTGTATCAGTCTAAAGATACCTGCCTTAATAGTATAGTGTCAAAGCCCTGGAGAGACACAGTGCCTGGTGGAAAAGATGTCTTGTATGGATTTAACTGGCTTTGATGAATACTGCAGAAAGAGTGATGCCTGTTGGTGCAAGTTTTTAGAGGACCTTGCCTGTTTATTGGCAGGGGATATCACAGTTCTTCTGGATGTTCCACCATAATGATCAGTCAAATGCTCCCTTTCATTTTTGTCTTGCTGAGGCTTTTGCACTATTTTTTTTTTAATTAGTTGTCGTTATCTTCTTCACACTGGGTTGAACTGCAGCATGGCACTTGATCTGAATTATTTTTATTATGTCCTGTGGCAGAGCACAGTGGCCCATCGTGAGCAGAGCATGTTTGTATGATACCCTTGATATCCTCATTTTCCATGCTTTATTTTGGCTCTCAGGTTACTTCCAGGGGAAATTCCAGGGCCTGGCTGTTGTGGGGTGCAATTTCACAAATGCGCTGGGACCAGTCTGTGTCCACAGTGGTCGATTCCTGTGTGTCCTCCCCAGAGGTGACACCTAGTGGGGTATTTTTCTGCTGTGGGTGCTAATTACACTTGTAAATGATACTGACATGGGAGGAGCTCTGAGCTTTCTGGAGAACAGGGTTAGGATTCAAAATAGTGACCAAGAGGAGAAATCACCTGGAAAAAATAAGAGGCGATTCAGAAAAGGACGAGCACAAAAGTTGTAAACTTAGGTGAGAATCACAGACCACCCAGATACAAAATGGGAGATGGCTAGCTGAGCCAGCAGCTCTGCAGAAAGGGGCTGGAGTTGATGGTGGATTCCAGGCTGACAGTGAGTCACTGGGCTCATACAGTTGTGAAAAAGGCAAGCTGGACTTAAAAGCAAGAGGGTGCAGTGATCCTTCCACTGAGCTTGGTGAGATCTCAGCTGGACTCTTGAACCAGTTTTCTGCTCACAGCCTTCAAAAACAGCAAAACAACTCAGAAGTGGGCCAAAACAAAAATCTAGAGAAAAATAGCATGAATGGGTGATTTAGCAGACATCACCTATGAGGAGAAAGTGAAGGTATTGGGGTTGTTCAGTCCGTGGAATTAAAAACTGCGGGGATGGATGGACATGATAGCACCTAACATGGAGGAAGGAAAAAACTGTTTAGCACGTACCTCGGGAACAGGACTGTATACTTATGTCTCAGGGCAGTCTTGGTGGCAGGTTGCCACCAGAAATCCACAGAAGCCTCTTTCTTTTTTTAGCAAATGTATTTGTCTGAGTCTGTGTTTCTGTGGTGAAGTCCCTTTTCTCCTGTTTTGTGGTGGCCAGCCTGAGAAACGTGTGGTGCAAAGGAAGCCTGTGCTTCCTGCTGCAGGAGAGCTGCCTCTGTCCTGTAAGCTGAGGAGAGCAGGCCAGCTGCAGAGCTGACCTGCACCTCTGATCAATACGTGTAATGGCAAAGCTCACCCCGTGCTGAGAAGGCAGCGGATTAGTATCCAGGTGCAACTCCACAAATGCGTGGTCAGAGGTATGCTCTGACATCAGGCGATGAGATTTTTGGCTTCTGATGCAGGGAAGTTGAACGTTTGGATTTGGCTTGTGCAAGAAGGCCAGTCAGTTTTCTCCAGAGTCTGAAGGCAGGGGAGTTGACCAGGGAGAAAGCAAGAATGCTGCTTTAGATGTGCCGCAGGACTCTGCGGTAAGAGCACACAGATATAAGTTCTCAGGATACGACAGGCACGACCTGAGAGATGACCCTTTAGCACCAGCAGTCAAGGTGGTGGTCACGTTGCTGCGAGGGGTTTGTTCCTATCTGTTAGGGAGATTTTTGTCTTGGGGACAGGCTTGCTCTCCTGCATCATGTGGCAGCTACCGCAGCAAAGCAGTATTAGGAAGTAACATTTTAGCTGTCTTCCACGTGATTAGTCCTGCTTGAGGGAGGGGGAAGGGCCTCACACTCTCGATTAATCATTTCTTCTTCCCCCCTCCCATCTGCTCAGCGATTCTGTCGCTCTTGCATACACCACTAATATTTGATCACTTTATTTCCCTTTCCTTCTCTGTCTCTCTCCCTCTCCTTGTTGGTTCTTTTTTGAGTCTCTGCCCTTTTTGCTCCCCAGCTTCTTGCAGAGATGCTACCCAATGACCTGATTCTCTTCCCTAGCTCTGTTAAATAAAAACAAAACAAAACAAAAACACAACTCTAAAGTGTCCACTGCCTCATTCTTCTCTCCCTGGAGATTGTGCCTTTTCCTAGTGGTAAGCACCTCCAGCCAAAGTTGTGGAGCACATGTGGGCAGTGCCTGCTTCCCTCTCCTCCTCTTCGTGCCCTCCCCAGAGGCAGCAAGCCTGACTCCTCCTTCACCTCCTTCTCTTCCAGCTGCTTTCACTAGCCTCCTAGCTCTTCTTGGCAATGAGGAGCCCAGACATCTGTAGAAGCAGCTGGAAGCAAGATGGAGAGCCAATATCCTGCAGCTCACCAGATCTCTACAAACCTCAGCTCAGGAACCAACTGCTTAATTTGCTGTGTTTTTGTACTATTTAGTTTGCACTGCACACTGCTCATTTCTCACCATCCTGACAAAGCTATGGCTTTATTGATATATGTCATTTTATAACTACAGCGTGTTGTTTCAGAAATCTTGTAGCCAGCCTGTAAAAAATAAGTGCTCTTATGCTATAGTGGAAGAAGGCGAAGTTAAGCTTTGTTTCCACCTGGATCTTCAACATTACCTGCCAGTTTCATCGTATGGCTCTAAGGACAGGATTTAATCCTGCATTAACTAAAACTTGATGTCTGTCAAACAACGAGTGGTACCACAAATTCATATTTCTGAGAATATGTACAGCAAAAGTATTTGTGCTGGTTCCCTGTCGCTTTCCCACCTGATTTAAATCAAAACCTTCTTGGGAAGATGACTCTGATGATGTTCTGAAAGATGACAGAGTTATCTTTCCCTGTAAACATTGGGAGCCAGCATTAAACCCAGCTTGGCAGGGCTGACCCTCCTACAAAGAGGAGCAAAAGAGGTGCAGGATTCCTGCTGCTGTTCATGCAGAGGTGGGGGAAGCTCACTGGTGTCGGGAGCTACAGCACGTTGCAGCAGTGCTTTTGGGGATGGGCCCCTGAAGGGAAGCTTGTGAGTCGGGTTGCTGTGAAAAGCCTCACAGCATGTTACATGATGCAAGCTACTTGGCAAATGCTGTAATTGTGTCACTGAAATGGCTGAGCCACAATGCTCAGAGAGAAGGTTTTGCCTTGTGAGCCTGTGAGTGCATTATACCCTTCCCTGGTGCACGAGGGCAGTCTGGGAACACCAGTTATGCTTCAAACTGCCGTGAGTGCTGTGTTTGGGGGGGTTGTTCTACGCTGTTTTGGGATTTGAAATTTGCCAGTTGTGTGACTGAGAACATATAACAAGACATATAACTAGGGAGATGCTTTATGAATATTTTTCAAAGGACTTGGAAGATGAGTGTGATGATGAGGGACAATGTTTTTATAAAGCCTTCAGCCCAGCATCCTGTTTTACTCTTGCGACAAACTGCAGTTATGCAGAAAGCAGCTATTGGCATTTTTAATGTCTCATTCCCTTAGCAGCTAGCAATAGCTGTTTGCTTTTTAAATGTCATTATTTGCACCCACTGCAGTTGGAGCCAAGAGATACAAAGTAAAGGGAATGGTTTTAAAAATCAGGCTTCAGGCCTGATTCATATTCGGCCTTTAAACCACCAGCTTTGACAGAGCTGAGCAGTGCTCTGTAGCACAGACATAGGTATGTATGTGTGGGTACACGTGGCCTACATGGGTTGTTCCTGTCAGGTGTTAAAGTCCAGTATAAAGCAAATACCATTTTCAAGTAGCCCCGAGATGTCTTCCCCCCCCCCCCCGGTCTCTAAACCTTTGCTGCGAAACAGAGTGCTCATATTTTCCATTCCTAATTCAAGAGCTGGAGGGATCGCTAAAGCCAGGTATCAAATTACAAGAGAAAGAGTGAAGACATTTGGTTGCAGCTTCATCAGCTCACACAGTACACCCGAGCGACCATTTTCATCAGCCCCCAAGTCAATGTTAAAACTATGTAAGGGAAATCATCTTTTGTCCAAGTCTGTTGTCTGCAAGGAAAGTTCCCACCAATAGAGGTGTGTGAGGGCTGGGCAGAGGAGGAAGGAAAAACCCTGTAATCTTCAAAAAAGCATCTCATCCGTAGTACAGGAAATGTTGTTCCTACTCATCTGAGCTACAAAAAAAAAAAATCAACAACTTTCAACAATAACAATTTTCAAATTAAATCCTTTGAATGGGTAATGTGTGTAGTTTAAAATGAAAATGTGACTCAGCCAGGAATTGTTACTATTACTGGTACTGTTTCAGCTTTTAAACTAAGTCTGCTTAAGATACTTGGCATGTCCTTGGTTGTGATAGAAGGCTGATTAAAAGTGGTGGTGAAATATGCTTTATGGGCTGACTAATTCAAACTTGGAGCTTTTCTGCTGAAACTGAGATTTGAGACTCTCCTTGGTTAGACATGAACTTGAGTGAAGGTTTCAATCTGTAAACAAAAGCCCAGCCCCTGTATTGTGTTTTTTCCCTTCTCATTACCTTTTTTCCACCTCCTTGCTAGCATTTATTTTCTTGTTGGTGTTTTCCATACCATGTTTTTTCCCCAGACAGAGCCTATTCTCTTCCATGTTTGGATGCTTTCTTCAAACCTTCAGCTTCTCTTTGATTCTTAAACTGGTGTATGTGTTTGGATGTTTCCTCTGTAGTTTTCCAACCAAACCACAGAGCCTCCTCACCCTCTTTTCCTTTCTTATATATTCTCTTGGTCTTTCCCCTGCATGTACGTTTTCCTTCCCCTGATCTCCATGTGTTACTCCTTTTCGTTCCATAGTTGCACTTGTCTGGCTGGAAGAGATCTGCCCCCAGCTTCTCTACAGTTTCCCCACTGTGCCTTTCCTCCGGTAGAGCTGATGAGAAATGCTGTATTTCCTCCTTCTCTCCTCCCACTGCTCCCTTCCTCTCCTGCTTCTCTTTCTTGTATAGCTCAGTGAAAAATGCTTAATGAAAAGGACTTTGCCTGAGAGAGGAGGCAAGCAAACTCAAGTTAACTTATTTCCCTGTGTGTATTTTCTACTGCCGTGCCTGTTCCTGTGAGCAGGCACTCGGCACTCAGCCTTTGAAGCTGGGTATTCTTGGGAGCCAGTAGAGAGATTCATTTTGGAAAGGGTAGTAGTGGACTGACATTTGATTTCCTTATTTAAGTGTGACTGTTACCCATATGCTGGAAACCACATGTGACTTACAATGCCCACTCTCTGCGCTTCCTCAGTTTTTCTCCCCAACCTTCAGTTCACATTTTGGTGGCTAACTTCACCATGAAAAGAGGTAGAAATTGTGTTCCCTTTCACACTGAAAGCTTAGGTTAAAATTAAAACATGTACAGAGCTGCAGAAGCTCTGGGACTCCTCTCCTACAGCCCCAAAGGCTGCCTTATGCCTAGATCAGGGGCTTTTCAGAGAGCTGAAAAGGGGAATTTCAGTGTTGTACACAAGCATTTTGCTTCCTGCTGCTTCTGTGGCAGTTGTGAAGGTGTCCCTAAGCCATAGTAGTGCTCCATGTATGTTTGCCATATTGAGATACTCTGTGAACCCTAAATGTGAACCAAATACGTAAAAGCATACTGAGATGAGAGGGGGAAACAAATGAATCTGTGTGTTGCTTGCGCGCTTCCAGGGCTCAATGAAACATGAAGCACTTCTGGATAACAGACAAAACAGAATTAGGTGCTTTGTTGTTACCCATATGCCCAAGACTAAGGATAAGAAAAGCTTTGTCTCTTCCCTCCCTTCCTCCTCTCCACAGACCTTCAGCGCAACGAGTCAGAGTATGAAGAAGAGTTTGAGTGAAAACCTCAAGGCAGTCAAAGTTGTTCTTAACGTCTGTGTAACTCATGGTGGGAGCAATGTGACATAACACTGAGCAGAGGCACTGTGCTCATACAACGTTGGACCTGGGCAAGAGGAAGAAATGCTGTGAGACAGCCTCTTGTCAGGAGCTTTTCCCTGCAGTCCTCCAGACAGGCTGGCCGTATTCCTGAAAGACAGGTCATATCCTGCCAGACATGAGAGACACTGAGTGAGGCTGTACAGCCTGTGCTCTGCAGGTCTGCAGACTAGATAGGTCCTTTGAGCCTTCGCCCATGAATACAGGAAGGACGTGCTATGAAAGGTCCTTTGTGCAGGTGCCCTCATATAGGTGAGGAAAAAAAAAGTCTGAGTAACCTGCCTCTTCCATCTTGCCCTACAAATGCCTCCCATGGTTGCTAGCCCTTTACTGGGAAGCACAAGACCCTTCCCTCCAAAAGGGCTGTGGATTGGAGGCAGTGAGTGTTTGCACTAAGGTAGCCTGAAGAGCCAAGTCACCTTTGAGAACAAGAGGCAGATACACAGATGATATTGTCATGCACCCCGGTGCTCAGGAAGGGATATTACTAGAGAGCTATAACAGACAAAGCTCAGATCAGCAAATACAGATGTCAAACATATTTTCTAGTAATCCAAACTGCCCTTACCATAATAGATGCATCAGAAGGAAATGTGCATCTCTGCCTTCTGCAACTGAAAATGTAGCTCCAAATTCTGAATTGCTCGTTTAGCTGCTGTGTCAGATGGGTAGTGTGAGATACAAGCACGCATCATCTTCTGGCAGTGTGGGAGGCTCCTGTTGGAAGATGGAAAGGATGCTTGGGATGGAACAGCTTAGAAAGACTCCACAGAGCTCATCTACCTGTGCTGTTAGTCACTGCCCATCTTTTACTTATGCAAACTTGTGCATGAGTTTCAGGCTGGTTGCTGTAGCTTGCAGTCTGACCCCAGATGTGCAAGGCTTGCCTCATCACAGCCAAATGGAAATAGCACCATCAGATTTCCTCTGTGCTACCTCTTGATGATTTCTGCACCAGCAGTACTTCGCTTACAAGCTTAAAACCCTGATCCTAACTACTTATGAAGTGTCAGCCACTATAAGCAACCATCAGCTGCCTAAGCACAGCAGTGTCTTTCCCTAGCCCTGAGACTGGCTTTGCAGGCTCTGCAGGCCAGATTTTGCTCCCCATTGGCGCCAGTGTCTCAAATGATGTGAAAGCAAAGTATGGCACTTAGGAGACAAGTTAGCTGTGCTAGAGATGGCACAAGGGCAGGTAGGGTACAGCTCTGGGAGGCTGACCAGCAAAGGCTGGCCCTGCAAAGATCACTGGCAGTGGTGTGGCTATTGGACAGGACGCACAGAACAGACATCTCCTACTTTAAATGTAAGAAAGAGATGGATGGGAGCAGGCAAGAGCAGAATTGCATTTTAAGCTTCATAAACATTATGTGCATTGTTCAGAGGTTTGTGAAGTGGCTTTTACTTTCAGACCCCTACAGACCTGCTGCGTTGGGGTCCTAATAATTTATTTTCCTACACGTGTTGGCAGATGGTCGGAAGAAGAGCCTACTGAGCACGGTGCATGCTTGAGGGCAGCAATTCTGAGGCAAGTTGTTGAGATTATCTGATGTTTCACATTTTCTGTAATTTTGTATGTGTGTGTGTGAAGGGAGTATTTAAAACTTGTAGACAATAGTATGCTGGGTTGGAGGGAATGAAACCCCTAATGAATAGTCCATTGTTTACATCCATTTGAGGCTGTTTCTTTGCTGAATTAGTGCCATGAAACATAGCTTGCAACTCTGTTGTTTTTAACTCCCTTCTCCTTACCCATCCCCCTTCCCATTCCTTATGATTGCTAAATCCTGCTGTTATCTTCTCCACACAAGTTTCCAAACTTCCTTCTCTCCTCTTGACTTCCCTCTGCTTAAACCTCTTGTCCAAATGGGGTCATCTTTTGCTTCTAGTTTAGCAAATTTTCCCATCCTTGGCCTCTTGGACTCACACCTCAGTCACTATTTTTATCCAGATGAACGGGGAGGGGGGGGAGGAGCACCAAAACCGTTTCCTGCTGCCACATTCAGGACTACCCTTTACCTTTCCCTGCTCACCTCCTTGCTTTGGAGCTCTTCCTGTGCCAGTTTGTAGTTGTGTATATAGATTTTTATTTTATCTTATGTTTGTCTGCAAGCCCCATGCCTGATTTCTAGCCCTTATTTCCCTCTCTATTCAGGTGCTTTCCTCTCTTGCTCCATGCTCTGATCTCTGTGCCTTCTTCTGGTGACCCCTACAATTTGAGGTATGGCTCAAGCATACAATTAAGCATACCAGCCCTGCGACTGCCTCTCTGCCTGTCAGCCATGGCGTTTACACAGCTTGTTCGCACAGCTCGCAGAGGATGGCAGTCAGGACATGACGACTGCTTTGTTAAATGGTTTTGTCCTCATGTCTGGTGCTCTTTCTGTGATTGAAAGTCCTAAAAGTGGAATGTGGTGTCTCTGCTTGTCTTGGGCAGTGCCTGCTGGGGGGGAGGTAGCTGCCTTTGCCTCCTCTTTAAACAGGTAAGTGTGGCTGGTTGGCAGAGTTGTAAACTTTTTTTCTGTACTCACTTTGTAGATGACCCTTTTTTTGCTAATTGAGGCTGTGTAGCTGTTTACCTGCATGACTTGCTGGAGCGATTGCCCAGACTGATGCATACCTCACTCTGGGACTGTTTCTTCTCTCTCCAGCCCTGATTTATAGATAACTGGAAAAGGGAATTCTTGGCTGCCCTGTTTTGAAAACTGTTACACTGTAGAAAAACTCGTTAAATTAATATAGCACCTGATACAAACACAGCTCTATTCAGTTTTCTGTTTTTTCCCATCAAAAAAAAAAGCTTCCCTTTATTCTTTAAACAATAATTTCCTTCAAATGATATTGCAAGAGATGTAGGCACAAAGGCTTGCTTGCTTTTCCAGGAGTTCTTGGAAACTGGAAATGGGGAGATTTCCCTAATCAATAGAAGGAATGGGTATTTGGAAAGGGCTTTTTTGTTTGTTATATTACATTTTTCAGGATAGGCCATGTGCGCATGTCACATAGTACAAGCGAACCACAGTCCATAGGGGTTGTGTGTGCAGACTGAAGTGCCAGGACAGCTTATCTACAGGGATCTGCAGAGACTTCCCTATGGCTGAAGAGATCAGCAGGCTGGGAAGGTTGGAAGGCCCCAAAGATTTCAAGAAAGTACATGCAGACCAACCAACAGTCTCAATTAAAGGAGCACCATGCCTTGTGCAAATCAACATGTTTTGCTTCCCTTTTCTTCACAACCTCTGTGGGATGCCCTCTGGATTGCAACTTGAGGGCAATGGTATAAATTTTGAAATATTGTTTGTATGTGTAGGACAGTGCTGGCATCCTTTTGGGTCAGAGGAGCTGCTCTAAAATATGGCTAAATCGTCAAGTGACAAGAAAACTAATAATGCTTCAGCCCATGCCAAAGAAAACCCTGCAATAGGGAGAGCTAGCTGTCAAAATTTACCCTGTTGCTAAAGAGCTCATTTGGATGCATACATCATGTGAGAGAGGAACGATTGAAGAAATACTTCACCTGGTAAATGAACAGAGAATCTATTTGCCCCAGTTAAAGGACAGCTGTAAAAAAAACTGATAAAAAACATGCATAAAACCTGAGATACCTGGTAGTGGTGCTGGGCAGGTACTGTCTATTAATGGTCAAGTGGAGAAGCAGATAGTTTTTGAAAGAATGGGCTCTTTGGAAGGCAGGGGAGGAGGGAATTTCCTATCTGTCTTTAAAGTCTTTCTCCTTCATGATGCCATGTGCTGTTAAGGAAACTAGATTTTAGAGACATTAGTGCTGTAAGCAGCAAAAGTTTCTACTTCTAACAATGGGGATGCTTTCTCCTCCTTACTTCCACTCCAGATTGATGGTGAGATCCTGAGGCTGTGACATGGCTTTTGTTTTGGCCTCCCACTTCCCTCTGATAACACAGAGCCAATACATATGATTTAGGATTCATTCCTGACTTTCTTACAATGATTCACTCCTCTTCCCCCCTCTGTCACTAGACATTGTACATTCCTCCCAAACCAAACTTCTGTAGCCCAGAAATAGGTCACGTACCACCACCTGGACAACAAGCATTGCTTGCGTCATCTGTTGGTGTGACGTCCGGCGAGATGCAGAGCATGCTGTGCAAGCTCTCAGTTAGAAGGACCGGCTTTCTCAGAGAGCGGGATGTGAGAACACCTCTTGTGATACCTGCCATATGGGCGTTCAGAGATGATGGGGGGGGAGAACTCTGTTTACAAAGGAAAAAAAAAAAAAGTATAAGCTAACTCCATCAGTGCACGGATTTTCTGCTGGCTGGTTTGGATGATTTATAATGGTATACAGAGCTTTGTCACCTTTATGCTGACTCGTTCCAGTGCTGCCCAGAGGTCAGCCTGTTGGCCTGTAAAAAACGAGTTGTTGATCTATGTTGCTTTTCCTAGTGGCCTCAGTACTGGGGCTGTTGTCAGTCCTACTTCAGAGATCAACTGGGAGCTGGAGGGGGCCGCCCTTGGCCCTCAGCACTGGAGATTTCATGTTAGGCATCCTTATAACATGACTCTACGCAGGACATAAACAAATCTTCTTAGTGGGTAGAAGAGCAGCAATGCCAGCAGCCAGACTTGAAGCCTTTTGCGCAAGAAAGCAATTTCTCATCTACGTGGTTACTTTGGGAAGCTCGCAGGAGAGGAGCGCGCCTTCAGTTTTTTTCAGATGGGGTTAGCATGGAGTAACAGAGCCAGTTGTTGCAACAGATTAGTTGCAGAGGGGATGGATACAACGCAATTAGCAGGAGAGATGAAGGTGTCTGTGAGTGTGCAAATGTTTTCTTAGGACACGTACGTTGTGCTTCTTCCTGAGAAGTGCTGAGAACAAATTGTCATAGAAATGCAAAAGACATTCAGTCTGTGTTGGATTGAGGCAAGAAATGAGGGCCCTATAGCCTGGAGAGACGTGTATGAGTCTGCGTGGGGAAAATGCACCTTAATTAGATGAGTTGACAGATCCTGTTTCTCCTGCTCCTTCCGCCGTTAGCAGTGTTCAGTCTAGGAAACGCCTGCTGAATTCACCCACCAGTGCCCTTATGGTAGGCCTGGGATACTCACCTAGAGTCCTCCATGCCATACAGCTGGATGTCACCAAGACCCAGCTCATGACCTGTTTGGCTGGATGGACAACTTCACCTGGGGAGGGGAGCCCAGCACATCCCATGCCCTCCACACACCATGTTCTTTAATGATTCTTCCCGGCGGCTGGCTGGGTTTTGGTGTGGAAAGGAGGGCGTCTCTCCCGGCACGGCCTGGCCTCCTGGCAGGGGCTGTGCCTGCGCTGGGGGCCGCATCCCCTCCTCTTGTGCTGTGGAGCTTGTGGTGCTGCTGTTTTGAGCAGCACTTCTCTGAAGTTGCTTAATAGACACGCTAGGCGCTACTTTATCTTGACAATACACCCTTTTCTTGAGAGAAATGAGAAGTTTCAATTTCAGTCACTAGCCTGTTTTTCATTAACCTGTTTTAGTCAGCAAGTCATGGCTTTACTGTGCCACTCTCTCAACTGCCGCTTGTAAGCCTAACGAGACAGTGGAGAAAAACTCCTGGCCTCTGCAGAAAATGCAAAGAGAGAAGAGGCAGTTTTACCCCAAACGTTAGAGGAGATTCAGTCAAATTAATGCTACAGTAAATGTCAAATATTTTGAATTTACAAGGTACTTTAAGCCCCAAGTGGGGGGCAAGGGGGAGGAAGGGGGGAAGGGATTGGAGTGAAGTTAATAAACCTTTTACAACTTTTGACTTAATCTTTTATTCAATGTTTGTATAACTCAGTTATCTGCTAGTTAATACCAGTATTTTTGATACCCCTCCAGAGCCAATACACTGCAAACCTTCAGCCCTGTTGGGTATTTGTGCTACAGCACATTTAATAGCCATGACAACAATTCAACAATTGTATAGCAGCCTCCCCTCCCTGTCTGAGTGTTGCAGGCACCAGAGTGTCTCCATTGGAAAACCCCTAAACATACAGTTTCAGCCAAAACTGGTTTAATGATAGTCTATGGAGAGCTTGACAGGCTTTAAAAAAAAAAAAAAAGGCACTTTTCCCCCTTTCCCCCCTGCCACCAATTTTTTTTTTCTTAACTTCTTCACTTCTTTTGAAAAAAGCTGCTGCTGTAAAATACAAGGCGAATTAAAAAAATAAATTGCTTTAAATTGCTTAACAGGCTTGATGAGACAAAGACTGGTGTGTTGGAGTGGCTGCAGGGAGCTCTGCGGCTGCTTTTGTATGATTTCAGAGGTGAATTTAGATGGCTGGAAGATAGATGGGTGCCAGATGCAGTTTGACACAGATTCCGGCAGCTGCTCCTGCGCGAGGTTTCATTAGTGGCGAGTTAGCCAGCAGCAGAGCTCCAGCGAGGCCCCAAACGCTGAAATGACAGCGAGAACAGTGAAACAATACAATATTCGCTAAGTGATTTTAATCTAGGAGATTAAATGACACCCAGTCGGTTTCCCCACTTAGAAAGCCAACACGGTATAAAGCTGTCTATGGCGCTTACTCTGTCCAGGCCTTTGTCACATATATTTACACTGTGTGTTCTTCCCTGACCCCCCCACCCTGAAATGGGAAGAGAAGGGTTGGTTTTGTTGTCGCAGTCTTATTTTTCCATCCTAACTGTATAATGTGTTTTTAACTGCAACAGGAAATATTGGCCTCGCTTCGACAAATGCTTACATTGGACTGAAGTACTCGTGTGCTGCTGCTAAGCACAGGCATAACTGTTTGAAAGATTAGGGCCACAATCCATAAAGAGAACGGCTTCCTTTCTAATGGACGAGCAAGTCCCAAAATCAGGAAGTCATCGGTATTTACGGGCTTGGGGAATTGGGTTTGGTTTTAAGTAAACCGGTGTACTGCGATGATTGACTTCATAGAAATGGCAGTGGAGCTGCTGTTCTCCAGGCAGCTGAAGGTTTGTTTGTGGAGGGACACTGAAGGTTGGGATTTTGTGAAGGGAGAGAAAATGTAATCAAACTGATTTGCAATGCAACCTGGGATGACTGTGGTTAAAGAGTCTTCTGGGAGGCTTCATGGGCTGTGTTTTGGGAACCCTCGCTGTGACAGGGATGGCACTTACTATGTGGTTGTTTGGGCTTTGTATAAAAAATAACTTTGTGTATTTCTGATTGCTTTAACAAGTGAATCCCTGATTAGAGGAAGAGGCTTTCACTTTGTTAGTTGGAGAAAAGAATATAGGGAAACAAACAAAAAAAATCTTTTCTTCCATACGTGCCACCTTAATATTGCTATTACCTATTTAACTGCTGATGTCAAACTACTCTGTTCACTTTGAGTCATTTACTATCCTCACAGTATGCAAACAAGCCAGTGCGCTTTTTTTCCCCAATTAATATGCAAGTTGGATGGTATGGGTTGTCTTTCAGTCTCAACTGTTGTTTGTTTATGAATGTTACAATTCTGCATCTAGATGCCTTTGGTAAGTACCCCATGCATGGCTTCAATTAAGCTTTCTATATTGAGAAAGTATGCCTTAATTTAGCAGGTTAAAGATATCTCTGTTACATCAGTTTGTTCACAGTGTGTTGTGACCTAATCAACTAGGGATGTAAGCCGTTTTATGAGGAGTAATTACTCAACAACAAAAAATGTCTCTCTTTCCTAATAGCCATGAGTGAGTTGGCTAATTGGAATCCATTTTGGTAATGGCAGGTCAGCAATCAGGAGGTGACTTTCCTGGCTGGCTTCTAGGTGGGAGGGAGAAGCTGACAGAAGCTGAAACACAAGAGCTACGGCTTCCCAAGGCCGCTGCGAGAACATTGCTGCCGTTCGTATCGGTGCCCCATGCACTGAGAATGTGGTGCCCCAGCACTCTCCTTTACCGATGATGCTCTGACATGGTTGGTCAAAACCCATTCCTGGATGTTTTTGAGGGAAGGAATTTGTGATTGGGTTGGAAATACCAGATCTGCTCTCAAGCCTTGCAAAAGAGCTCTGGTTTTATGTTGTTCTTACTGGGGGTAGGGGGTAGCAGTGATGGCATTATCATGTGACAAATCTTCTCTATCGCTTGGTCAGGAGATGGTGTGAAGTTTAGGGATGTTGGCTCATTACGCATCTACTCGAATAACTTATGACAGTGACAGAGCAATTTTTGCTTTCGGTACTTTATCGCTTAAGAGTATGGGCTGCCAATCCTGCCAGAGGTGCCGTGCTGAGGCATCTTTTAGATGACCCCAGTGGTTGGTGTCCTGTTTTTCTACTTCACCAAGATATAGATAATTGAGGTGCATTTGGATATTTTTTTCCCTCTTCTTGGTTTCAAATCTTGCTGAGAGGGAGGTCGAGAGGAAAATCCTCATGAATTAACATTATTTCCCTGGTGGGCTTTGCTGCCATTTTATCTAATTACGCCTGCTGTTTTCCAGATCACATTGTAAGCATTTGCATGAAGGGGCTTTCACTTACCTCCTCAAGTAAATTAAATAACAGCCCTTAGGCTGGGCTGACAGCATAATGCATTTTCATGTGGGAGATCAACAGCTCCCATACCTTGAGATGGGAAACGCTGAAATGACAGGGAAGCTCTGTGCTTTTGTCTTGAATTAGGGCAACTAGGCTGAATTAGGGCTACTTTGAAAATGCCTGATGGTGACTCTTGTGGTGTGTAGGGATCAGCAGGAAGAGAGGGATGCACATGAATCCACAGCAATGGAGAACAAGCCAGGGTTTTGGTCTCACAAGAATCCACAGGCTAAATGTAAGACATACACTGTAAGCTAGGGAAAGCAAGCCAGTTGTCAGCAGGTTTAAATGCACAACCCTATTGGAAAGCGTGAAGGGATCTGCAAACCAGGAAACATTGAAAGCCACAGAGGTGAAGCAAATGAGAGGTGCAGGCCCTGCCCTGAGGATGTTTACAATGTGACTTCGTGGATGAGGAAGGCTGGACTTGGGTTGAGTGCTCTGGAAATCAAAACACACTGGCTTGACTTTCATTTCCACAATAAGCCATCCTGTAGTTTCCTTGTGCTTAATTTCTTCAATTTGCAAAATGAGGCAGTAGCCCATCTGCTGAAATGACAGTCCACTGCTTTCTTTGCCTGACCCGTTACTCCCAATGAGTATCCAGCCCCAGGAACTATCCTCCTCTGAATGTTTCAGAGCTCCGAGAGCCCATTGTAATATCAGCCTTATAGGATGATCCAGTTCCTTCCTAGTCATGTGTGGTATACATCAGAAATGTACATCAACCCTTCCCTGGCTGTGGTCACTCCTCCATTTCTTTGATAGAGTTGAGAGTTTCTGAGGAGGAGACAGGATCAGGAACAAATGACCATGAGGACCTGATCTAGTTAGCAGTGTCCCTGCTCACTGCAGAGGGGTTGGACTAGATGACCTCTAGGGGTCCCTTCCAACCCAAAACATTCTATGATTCTATGAGGAAATGTCAATGTATTTCTTCAGCCCCTGATCAGCCCGGGCTTGTCCTGGCAGAAAAGAGGAGGTCGTGGGAAGGCAGAGAGAGGAAGTCTACCTCCCCCAACCATTAGGCTTGGATAAGCCTGGGGTGGCCCAAAACTCTGGTGTCCTCTTGGGCTCTGCCTTTGCAAGATGGTTAAGTGTGCCCAAGTCAGGGACGTGCAAGTAAGTAGGCTGGTGGGCTGCATGGCCAAACTGAGTGAGCATTTAGTGAGTGAGGAACAGGAGGAGATGGGCCCTTACAGCAAGTAGGAAATTTAATCTCTGCTCTGGCTTGCTCGTGTTGGTTATGAATGGGGGTCAGCAACAGGAGAGGCTGCTTAGCTCTGTGTGTGTGTGTCTTATGTGGTGGGGAGTCTTGCATACGTGTTTCATGTAAAGGAAGAAAGACCGTATGTGCCCTGTTAGTTTGCAGTAGCTCTGAGGTGGCAGCCACCCTCCTGGTATTATATCGGTAACGTTGAAGTACCTTCTAGGTTTTGGTGCTAATTGTTCTTTTCCTGTGTCATTGGTTAGGGATTAAGGAAATCATGCAGGTCACTAAGATCTGCTTGAAGCAATCTGCAGTGACTCAGTTTTGTCTGGGGACATTTGCTGCAGAAATGCAGTTGATTTGGTTTTCTTTTGAAAATCAAGATTTCTGTTCCATCAAAACATAGCTCCAAGTTTAAGGTGGGGGAGAGCTAGATATGTTAGTGTGATGGGGGTGTAAACACCTTTAAACTTACATGTTAAAGCTTCTTGGCTCTTCGAAGTAACTAGAGAACTACTTTGTGATACATTTGGGTGTCTGAGATTAATTCTGAATGCCAGTGAGATAATGAGATTTATGAAATAAAAAGCCTGTCTTTCACTTTGTTCAAGCTTGGCCTCATGCCTCAAATACACGGAGTTTAGCTCAGAAGTAGCTTGTAATTTGTATCACAAAACCACCACGTGTAATTCATGATGAATGGTAGCCACTGGATACAACAGGTTTGCAGCTGGGCTGTGCTAACAGCTTTTACTGACATTTGCACTTGGTCAAAGTCACTACAACAGGACAGAGGACATGTCGATTGGTCGCTACAAGGCTACTGTGGGAGAGGCCAAGGGTGGTGTTTGCCTTTGTAAATCAGGGATTCCAATTTAATGTCAATCATTTTTTTTTAGCATGAACGTGCACGGTATTTGCCATGCAAGACACACTGATGCTTTTAACACGTTAGGGGAGATGATTCAGAATTGATACAGCTTCTTCAGTGATCTGGTAGT
This sequence comes from Gorsachius magnificus, assembly GCA_034008185.1. NCBI lineage: Eukaryota > Metazoa > Chordata > Aves > Pelecaniformes > Ardeidae > Gorsachius > Gorsachius magnificus. Next base: position 18,122,515 of record CM067083.1, on the reverse strand, counting down.
ATACATCCTATTATTATTATTCACTCCCTGTAGATGTTAGGAAGCTTTCTAACAATTCATGGTATCTCTCAAGCTCTCATCTCCTTCTCTCTCACTTTTAAAAAATTAATTTAATTTTTTCATTATTATTATTTTTCAGGCTCCTGCTGTACACATCCCCCAAGCAGGTGGGAGGGTGAGTTGGTGGGAGATGACTTGGCTTTGTTGGAACTTCACTTAATGCAGGGTGGGGGCAGAGAAAATGAAGCTAAATTACGCAGATCCTGAAGGCACAGCTAGTGTGCTACATCACTTGTGAGCATGACTAGAACTGAAAATGAATCACAGCCTTGTTAGACACTGCATGTGTCAGTACATGTGGGCAGAAATATCATTCAGTGAGAAAGAGAGAAGAAGACAGAGAGACTACATCTTTTAAAGTGTGCTGGTCCCTCTGAAATTGTTGTAGTATTTAACCTAAAGGGTGAGAGCTGGGAAGTGGTGGGACAGCTGCTCTAGGATACTTTGCTATGTCAATTTTTCTTCCTTTCTGAAAGTTCAAGAGGAGTCTGGATCTCTCAGCAGTGACATGTATTTTCTAAACCAGAAAAGGCTATAATTGCAAGTTCAGGTTTGAACCCACTTTCGAGGACTTTATAATATAACCACCAAGACTTATTCTGGGCTAGATATGAATGTGGAGTTGCTTCAGCCTGCATGTTCATTTTCCATTGGGAAGCAGATTTGATTTGCTCTTCCTGTAAACTTTTGATGGCATATGTGCACACAAACACACACACATGTGCATGCTGAGCTAGTCCACATATTCCACCTACAAAAATCCAGTCTGGAACTGTAACCTTGATTTTTGCAGCTGTATAATTCACACAGGACTTACTTCTGGAAATTGGGTTTACAGTTAGGTTGTAATGTGACAGAGCCACATCAGGTCATTTGATGGAGAGATGCTGGAATCAGCTGACTGCTAAAATCTGCTATGTATGTTTGTACTCCAGAAGATATTTGCCACTAATTGTAGCAACCTTCCTAAAGAAGCTCTACCACCTCCTGCAGAGACCTATCCATGGCAGCTAACAAGCAGCAGCCATCTTAAAATTCAGACCCTGTATTCTTTTAGGGATTTTGGTTGTGGATTTTTGTATGTTGTGCTCAATCCTGCAATCTGCATTTTTTTTTTTTCCACTAGCCCTAACCCTTTTATTTCTCCAGCAAACCAAAGGGACCCGTTTATGGGCTATCGGTCAGATTGCCAGGTGCTTCTGTCTTCTGGTCTGATACTGCCAGTTTTGTACAGAGATCGTCTCCTCCTATTTCTTATAAACTAAGGTGTATCCACTGTGGCCTAATAGGAGAGAATCTGGCCTGAGTCTGCAATATGCGTGTTTTGGAGTTGTACTTCTCCACTATGGGGACAATCTTACCTCTCTAAGAGGGGTTGCAGGTTAAGTTTCTTTGAGGGTGAAAAGGGGAATTTACCCCCTTTCTTGAAACCTGAGATCATCTTTGCTCAGCATAAACTGGAAGCTATGGTAGGGCTGAGGTATTTTCCCAGGTGGCACCTAATAGATGACCTTGGTTGTTGACAGCACCAGACTATAAGTGAAAACTTTAAGGAATTAAAAGAAAACAAAAAACCCAACAAAACCAATAGATTGTTAATGCTGTTTTTCCTGAAAGCCCTGTTACAAGAGCATAGAGCTGTTTGTGTAGCTATTGGGGGCACTATAGGCTAGACAGGCTCCTGTGAAAGCAGCTTTAGATGCTATTTTGCAGCCTAAACTTTAACCAGAACGAACTTTTGTGTTGTTTTCTGGGTTTTTTTCCTCCTCTCCTCCTGTTTATATTCCCTTGGTTTCTCATCCATCGAGTGCTGGTATGGCTAAGTTTCTTGTTAATTGGAGTTTTATGTTCTGTTCCAGGTTGGCCTGCGGTGCTTTTGTCCCCAGCCTGCTTTCCACAATTCCTAAAAGCTTTTATCCTACTTGCCCTTCTGCCTGAATCCACACTAGATAAGATTTCCTCCTAGAGCATGTCAAAGCACCTTGTCTTGAGCAGAACAAGGTGCATCATCTTGTACTCTCCTGCCTGAAGAGGCTGAACACATTCAGCTCCAACCAGCTTTCCTAACAACTCGGCTCTCTCCCATAGCCAGGGACTATTACTGTTTTCCTACCGAGAGGATGAATTACAGGCTGGAAGGAGGAAGAGAATTGAGGAGTGGGATCAGCAGGGATGCTGTTGTCCTTTCTACCGAATCTGTGCAGCAAAGGCAGGAGTAGCCCGTCAACCCAGGCAGGTTAATCTGAACTGTCAAAACGCCAGAAATCCTGGGGTCATGGTTGAAAATGTTTCCCTCACAAAGCACAGTCAGTGCTTCCTGTGTGTGGCACTTGTCTTATGTCCGGGTCAGATCCTGGTGCCAGGCTGTTCCGCTAAATTTGGGAAGACTGTGTGCAGGGGGAGACAGGTGGTCTTTGCCAGTAATGTTTGCAGGCGTTGGCCTGTGACATCTGGTATAATTTAAAAGATGACAATTAGACACTAGCCTGAGTTTTTAAAAAGTATCTAGAGATGTGTGGTTGCTCCTTCATCGCCCTCCCCGCAGGCCAGGTGCTCTGTACTTTCTGAACACAAAGTGGTTTCTGAACGTTAAGAAGGATGTAAACTGTTTGCAGCTGAGGACACAACGGTGCACCTCCCCCCTGCCAAAAAAAAAAAAGGAGGGAAAAAAATAAGTAAAAAACCACCATCAGTAACTTTTGAAAATCATGGTCATCATGTGGTGTTCCTAGAATGTCCTTACTTATTAAATGAAAGCTTGGTATTTTCCGACTTGAGATGTGACTGTTTTGGGAGAAAGGCAAGGAAGGGATCTGTACTTGAGACAAGAAAAAAAGTTTTAATTACTTAGAGCAAGAACATGTTCTGAAAAGTAAAGATTTTAGACTTAACGTGCATGGAACAAAAGGCCGTTGTGAGCTATGTGCAAGAGTTGCTGAGAGTTTGTATTCTGCCCTTTTTTTTTTTTTTTTTTTTGTGGGAGTTATTTCCTGTTGTTGACTAGAGTTCTTTATTTAGAACCACCTAGCTACTGAATGACGGCTTGATCGCAAGAAGAAAGTGTGATTAAAACTTGCTAAGGCTTATTTCAAGATCTCCCCACTTCGATTTATTTAAGGGGAATCTTGGCTAAATGAAAGAAAGAAAAAAAGTTCAAAACAACAAATGCATTTCCTTCTTATGATTTCGCCCACATCGGCTGTGACAGCTAGCAAAAATATGTTGGGAGTCTGAGGTCTTTCACCTGAACATCTCATGGAAGACAATGTTTCTCTAACAGAGGTGGTTTGTTTTAGGTTGTTCTCATTTTAAAACCAAAACAAACCCATCAAATGTCAGGCCTCCCTTCTTGCTGGTGAGAGTAATGCACCAGCGTTCTTGAGGGGCAGCTCTTTCTACGAACCCCACAGCTAGGGTAGGAGTGGGCACTTGCACTTTCCCAGCTGCTCAGACGAGGGTTTCCTTTGAAGTGTGCTGCCAGCCAAAAGAGGTTTCTATCTGCTGACCTGCATAGGAATAACATTTGTGTGTGTGTGTGGAGTCAAATTATCAGCACTTTGACATCTGCTTAACTTCTTCTTTTGCTCTTATGCCGTGGGCTGAACATCCAGTTAAAAGTTAAGGAAAGTTAGCAGAAGACCAGGTTGGGTAAAAAAAAAAAAAAAATTAACCTGAAGATTAACACTACTGGACTATAGGTGTAGGTAAGCAAACAAAGTAGCCGGGGTTTACTATGACTTTTTTTGCTTAGCAGGAATCACGCTAGGAATGTCCCCTGGATGTAGATTATTAGAAAATGCCCTGGGGCATGACATACGGCAGATGGACAATCATCCCTCCTTGACTTGGCCAGGCCCTGGCTGTGAGCCTCTAGCAGAGGATGCCTCTTTCAGCCCAGCTATTGTAAATAGGCTGGTAACTTTCTGTGAAGTACCTGGCTGCTGGCCGCTGGTGCAGGCAGGTTGTGGAACAAGAGTTATGGCTCAAGACAGCCTTTCACGTCTTTCCTTCTACAAATAAAACTGATAGAAGCTGGTTTGTAAAGCTGGATCTCTGCAGGAAAATGGCGTGCTATGTAAAAGAAAGAGGGGTTTGGGAGACTTCTGTCCATCCCTTTGTGCTGGGAAAGCCCGTGGTTGGAAGAAGAACCAAGGAGAGCCTCGGTGATATTCCTCATGGTATTTTCTTCTGCTGCTGTCCAGAGGTCAAGCTAGAGAATTCCCTGGCGCACCATATTGGTGGGCATGAAGCTCTTCCCCCTTATTTCTTGGGTCTACTCATTTCCCTCGGCCTTTTTGCCTCTGTACTCCCATCATGTCTCTGCTCTGCTCCCCCCCCAAGGCTAAAATTAAAAAAAAGGGAGAATTGTTACTATGTGAGAGAGCTGTTTATGGCTGTCTCAGCCACTACTGGCTTTAGGGAGCAGTATACCACATGCAGTATCTGCTTCCCTAGCTCGATGCCATCCTGCCCATAACATCTCTCTTTCCCCGCTCCCCACCCCCCTGCAAATCCTGACACATTCTGTGGTACAAGAAATATGGAGGTTACCAGGCAGAAGAACTGCCTCTCCCCTCTTCCAGACCCCCTGCCAGATTTCAAGGACATAAACACCCCAGAGCCACTGTGGAGGAAGAAAGAGAGCCTAAGAGGTGTGAAAGGATGGGAAAGATGGACGTGATGATAAATGGTGGATTCTCAGCTTTTTCCTTTGTTATGGTGATAGAACCTAAATACTGGGTGGGTTTGCAGTGATTTAGTGTTTCATCTTTGCTTGGGAATACTAATTAGGTGTAAACCTCTTTTAGCCTTTGGCTAATGGTCACTATAAATGAACAGCTTCCTTTAAAGTGAGAGAGCATAAAAAAGGTTAGAGGAGAACCTAATTTAATTTGTGCAGTTCCCTTTTTCTTCATAAAGCTAAAATGCATTTCTGACCGTTACAGGGGTGGTTTTAGGTTAGAATTAAGAAATACATACTTCACCCACAGTCTGTTTACCTGCATATACAGTATGAGCTTTTGCTGACTCTTAGCCGTGATAGTGCGAGGACATGTAGAGAAGCAAAATGAATCATTACCACAGGCATAGTCAGTAAAAGCTTCTGATGTACTCATTCACTCTTTTCTTTTTTTAATCTCTTCTTTGCACATAATCTGAGAAATCACACATTTTATGAAGGGTTAAAACTGAAAGACTTGTGTGTTCACTGCATTGACTCAATGAGTTCAGTTCTATATGATCTTAGTTTATTTGTAGTGGAACAGAATGGCAGTGGGAGTTTATGCTACATTTGATGTTCTTGTGCTAGGTTTTTTGCCACTTATTTTTTTTTTTCCTCTTCTAAATTTGGCCCTGCAGATTCAACTTCTGTTTTATTGGGGTTTGGCTTTTTTTTTTAAAGAAGTTGTCTAGGTCACTCACTGTTTACTTAAAATTAGACCCTTGGAAACTTGTTTCTGTATGACAGAAGTACAGATAAGTATCGTCTGTAAAGAATTTTACACCTTTTGTCAGGGGAAGGGTTTGTCATTGCAAATTTGAATTACCTTGAAATGCCTCTGTCTTACTTGGTAAGCATTACTTGAATCTAGTGGCTCTAAGAAGCTGCAGAAAACAGTTATAAACAAAAATGCCCAAGCCCCCAAAATGGTGTAGGAGTTTTAATACACTCTACAGGTTGTATTCCAGCCAGCAGAAGCAGCTAGAGGTGGGTGCATTCATTTGGATGTCGATGTATTAACTCATCTTTTCATGTAAATAAGGGTTGAAATAGTTTTGGATTTTCTTTTCCCCCTGGTAATACATCTGAGCATGAACACATTAAACTCCAGTGACATGATTTTAAGTGCTATACAACATATTGCAATGGTATATAACACCCTACATCAACACCGTAGCCACGACACCATTTTGGTTTTGTCCTCCCAGCCTCAAACACATTGCTGCTGTTGTACAGTGCATTACTGTGACAAATCTGAGCAGGAACATCCACTTCTAGAAGCCTCTAGTCTCCCCGCTTGTGGCCCTATTTGGGCTATCAAGCCTTTGGCATTTCAGCAGGGTTGAGCAGTGCTAAACATGCTCCGTCTTGCCTATGCAGCCAGGTCTCTTCCATGTTTCAAGTGTGTTTAAGAGTGCGGGGGGGCAGCTGCACTCCAGAAATGTATGGCTTCACACAGAGCTCTGTTAGAGTAGCTGTGCTTCAGAAAAGGCCTGTAGTATTTGCAGTGCACATGGTAAGTCACATCAGTCGAGCTGCTCTCCCCTGGTGAACCAGGAGCAGGTAGTCCATCAGCATAACGGAGATGGTGACAACCTTTGTATTGAAGCATGTGTGTGGCTTGCGTGTTTGACAGCCCCATGTTGTTAAGATTTTCAGGCTCATGTTGGGTTTGTGCTCAACACTAGTGGGTGGCCAAAGTCTTCTGGCTTGATTGCAGCGACATCTGTTTACACCAGTGGTTAATTAGGCCTGAAGACTGGCCATCTCTCTGTATTTTTCCCCACCATTTCTGTGGTTTTTCTTTATTAAAAGTATTCCCTCTTCAGTTGTAAAACAGAGCCTTTGGTTTTATCTGCAGATTTATTTTTTTTTCTCTTAATCCACTGGCCCCAGTATGAGATGAGTATCAGGACATCAGCTTCTCTTCACAAAAGTAACCAAGTGTTCCAGAAAAAAATGACTTGTGCTTTTGATAGAGGCTGCAGAGTGAGCACTGAAAGGGAAAGAAAAGCAGCCTAAAACTGTTTGAAACTCAGATCAATGCAAAGTACAATCCCCTGTGTCTTGAGAAGCAAGAGTGGAAAGGAGAGACTGTTTTAGGAGCCTGTGTGCCATACAGACAGTGTCGGTGCGAACAGTCTGGCCTGGGTCAAAAATGAAGTAGATCATGCAGTAATACAGCCTGAATGGGATTTGGGAAAGAACATGGATGTTTATGAAGAGGCAAAAAGATGTGAGAAGACACACAGCAATGGTAGGCAGCCTGAACCTCTATCAGAGGACAGAGTGTTTCAGCTGGAGAGAGGATGATGCACACCAGCAGTCTCCAGGGGACTGGGAGTGCACAGGGAATTACAGAGGGAGGGAGTCATCTCCATGCATGAGGAATGCAGCAAAACCTCCTCTGACTAAGCCAGCTAATGCACACTCTGTTTTTTTTCTCTTTCCTGATAATCCTGTTCCATAATATTTCCTTAATAATTTAGTATGTGAAGAGTAGCCCTTCTGAAAAGCATCTAAATCACCATGTCTTACTTTCAGATGAAACCTTGCCACCCTTGTCCTTGACACACACTGGGGATTTTTACTGGGTATGACTATTTGAGTGCTATCTTGGAGTTAAGGGTTTTTTTTTTTTTTCTTAATTACTTAATGAATTTACCATGTGGCACAACCCTTGGTACTGCCAAGCAACAGCTTTCTATTACTAGACTGTATGGGCCCCATCCTGCATTACTGAAGCCAAAAGCAGTATTTGGGAACAGACGTTGGCATCGAAATCTGTAGGAAGGCTTAGAATAACTATACAAATGGGGTTAGTTGCACTCGGAATATTGATTCATGAGCTCCATGGTTTTTTTGCATCTCTGTTCATTTTACCCAAGTAAGATCAACTGCCCAACTGGACATATAATATATGATACTGCATTAGAACTAAAGCTGCATTTGGTCATACTCATTAATTAAACCGATTTCTCCTGTAGGTTTTTTTCCTAGAGAACTAACGGAGAATGATAATTAAGCATATTATGCATTCTAGGGAACGGTTTTTCTCCTACTGCTACAGAAACATTAAAGGAGAAAAACATGAACTAAAGCAGAAAATGAAGGAAAAAAAGAGCTAAAATTGGAGTGAGGTGGGGGGAACATTCTTTCCTTTGGTTTTAAGCAATTCCTCTGCGCCTTTGGACGTGTGGGGCAGCCTTGTTACAGTGAAGAGTTTCACAAGGAAAAAAGCAATTGAAATCTCAAGGAAAGCAGCTCAGCTCACAAGTGCAGCTCTTTCCCTGCTGACATAGAGGTGCAAACTGCAGTAATGCAGCACCCCGATTTTTTTTGAGGGGCTTGCTTTTATTTGTAGCTGAACCTTGCGTGAGAAGAGCCCTGCTCCGGAATGTCAGTATTGACCCCTGAGCTGGCCTGAACAGAGACAGCACGAGGTCTTAGTGGTGTTTAATTACACCTTTGCTTGTAAGCGTGCTTGCTTTCTCTTATCCATGAGACCCACGCTGCTCTAGTGGAATGAGCATCCCTGGCTGTAGGCAAGGCCCTTCATTTAGCTTTTCCCAAGTTACTCGTGCTGACGGGGTCCTTATTTGAAAAAAATTGCCTGCACTGGGGACAGTATTAGGTATTTGCCTGTCAGCTCCTGCACACACTGAAGCAAAAACATCCAGGGAGAAAATGAAGATGTTTTGTTCTTACAATTACCTGGTAAAATCTCACACTATTAACGTGTACTGCAATTAGAAAGAAAAAGGCCAAGGATGCAATTAGAAACATACGAAGCAGTTCCCTGCTTTTTTTTTTTTTAAAAAAAAAAAGTGAGGGATGCTGAGGTTCCAGCACACCAAATGTTGCTGCTCTTTCCTAATTAGCGCATGTGTTGATAGGCAGAGATTACCTGGCAGTCTGTAGTTTTTCTAATGAATTTCCCTATGAAGTCCAGTGTCTGTTTCCCCCCTCCCAATCTTTCCAGTCTTTGATTTCTGTTCATTCATTTATTTATCTTTAACGTAGGGGGGTTTTTGAATGATCAATGGGAGACCTGGTCTCAGTCAGGCAAGCTTTGACCACCCGTGCTCAAAGACAAGGCTGTGCTCAGACTATGCCCCTGGCTCATGTCAGTGCAGTGCCACCGTAGAAGTTAGTTTCTTTCTCTTTTAGCGTGTCATCTTCATGTGCGAGCAGTTCGAGGGCCTGCGTCAAGGCTATGACTGCACAATTACAGCTGTGCTACTGTTCCTCGGGAAGCCCTGGTGTGCACTGTTCCAAAATGGGATGTGTTTTGGGTGGCTCCTCCTCGCGCACACGCAGACTTTTCCCCCTGCTCCTGCAGGCTCTGGAAGCCTGTGCTGACACACTTCCTTGCACAGTGTTTCATGGCTCAGTCGCAGGCTGTTTCTCTGCGCTTACCAACATGTTTGGGCAAACTGCATTCGGGCCTTGCAGACACCTTCTGGTCAGATTGCTCTGGAGCTGCAGAGCAGAGTTTCTTGGCCAGAAAGGTCTCGTTAAATCAGGCAGGAGGCGATGTGAGAAGTGGTTGGCAGTAGGATTATTCGCCTTGTGTAGCTTAACCTCGTCCCGCCATGATGGAGCCTCTGCTGTACGTGAAGCGTAGGAAGGAGCTTTACTCATATTGATTTGTATCATGACCTATGCTCAGTTGAGAGTGCTTCTGAGTGTGGATGCAGGTTGTACTAGTTGTGTTCAGAGGAACAATCCAAGTTACAGCGTGACTATAAACTCCTGCCAAGAAAGGCCCAGGGGAGTTACAGTAGGAAACAGAAGGGGCGGTGAGTTTTCTCTTATGCTAGTGTAAAATCAGAGCAACCTAACAAAATCAGAAGCATTCAAAACTCAGAATACAGGCTCAGGCCTTTTACTGCCGAGTATAACATGGCAAGATTGGGGCCGTGGATATCGGACTGGCGCCCAGCTGCTTATTTAGCAAATGTTTGTGGTTATGCCTATGGTGCCAGTGATAGCGTGCACACACCCAGGCACAGGGACTGTAAACCTGCTGCGGACTTTGAGCTCTGGAAGGCAGGCACTGCTTGGCTGGATGCATCCACAGTACAATTACGCAAGGCCAGATCCTGCCATGTTACAAATCCAGTGTAAAAGAGGGCAGAATGTGGCCCTGAAATTTGGTGGATCTGGCATGCAGAAAAAACCCTAATTAACACAGGTACTGGCTGTTGAGTAGTGTGAAGCCCACCAGACGGGCACTGTTCCACTCATGCTCTAAAGCAAATGAAGTTTTTCCTTTTTTTAAAAAATTATTTTATTATTATTATGACTCTTGTAATTTCGAGAAGAGGCTTGTTTTTCTGAGTAGAAGGACCAAATTTCGACGCCTGGCTGCTGGAAAGCATCCAACCAGGGGAAATTCTGGTTTTAATTTTTGCCAGCTCCTGAGCAATTCACAAGTCACTTGTCAAAATTCAGTAAACGGTTCGTGAATCACTCTGCTGATTTGGTTCAGGGCTGCCTCTGGATCGCAGACAGAAAGGGTGGGGGGGTTTGGATGTCCTGACAGGGTGGGTGGAAGGGGAAAGGTGTGCCGAGGCTTCCAGAACTGGCAAAGTCAAACGGTGGTTTTTAGGTCTGATGCCCTTTCCTCCCATTTTAGTGACTTTGGCAGGGTATTATCTGAAATACCAGTCTTTGTGTTTAAACCTCGATTAGATAGGGTCTTTTCGTATTTTTTTTTTTTTTTAAGAATCCATAAAATCATCACTTAATCTCATTCAGCTTTGGCAGATTCACTATTTTAGTTTTTTTTTTTCCTCTGTGGATTTTTGACAGAATCAATTTCCAGGTTAAAGAAATTTTCCTTCTAGAAATACCCTTTTTTTCCTTTTCGGTTTTCTAGCTGAAAATGGAACTTAAATTTCTAACAAGACCATAAGCTTGATTGATCACAAATCGTTACAGACCATTTTGAGCATAATACCTAAACGAGTCGTGATATTAATGACTAATAATCGCCTTTATGTTAGGTCTTAAAGCTTTATTGTCCCGAAGTACAACCGGTTTAGTGGAACATGAAAGGCCGGAACGATCCGCGATGCCGCTGGGGCTGCAGCCAGCACTGTACGGTGCTTGAATCGCCTGTTACAGCGCCGGCTGGCTGGGATTACAGCCCCTTTCGACAGACAGATCATCGAGGTAACTTAAAATTAATCGTCTCCTTTCCAGATAGCGCCTGGTGCCGAGCTCTCCCCCCCTTCCCCCAAGTCTTCGTGCGCTCGAACATCTCCCTTTGGCCTCATTTTTGTGCTTCGGTGGTATCTGCACAGCCCAAATTAGCAGCGAGGATCCCACGGAGGGGGGCCGCCGCCTCCCTCGGCTCCCAGGTGAGCTCCCGGGGCGGGGGGCGGCCGGCAGCGCTCCGGGCTTTTCCTCCGCATCCCCCCCGGCTCTGTTTGGCCCGGCCGGGGGCTGACGGGGGGGGCCGGGACGAGCTGGGGGCCAGCCCCGCGGCGGAGCAGGGCTGGCCGGGGGCAGCCGAGCCCCGTCCCCCGGCCGGGTCCTCGCCGCCGGATAGCAGGGATACTTGTCATATTTGCGGTCGGGACGCGTTGGCACCCGCCTTTGTCCCGGCCCGCGGCCCGGCGCGGGGCCCGGCTCTCCCCGGGGAAGCCCCGGCGGCGGCCGTGCTGCGGGCCCGCCCGGGGCAAAGGCACGCGTGGGCAGCGCAGGGAGCCGCACCGGCGGCCGCGGAGCGCGGGGAGGAGGAGGAGGAGCAGCGGGGGGGAAGCGGGGGGCGGGGGAGGAAGGCCGGGGCCGAGGCGGAGCTTTGACGCGGGCCGGAGGGCGAGGAGCTCGCCGGAGCCGCCCCTGTCGTCAGTGCTGGCGGCAAGTGCTGGGAGCCGGGGCTGGTGCCTCCTCCCTCTCCTCCTCCTCCCCGCCCGGGCACAGCGGAGGCTTAAATCCTCACGCCGCCTGCGCCTGCCTCCTCCTCCTCTTCCTCCTCCTTCTCCTCCTCCGCATCCCACCCGGCCCCTCCCCGGAGCGGCGCGGCGAGGGAGCAACATATGGAGCGGCTCTAGGGCGAGAGTTTGCGACCTCCCCCCCTCCATGCGTTAGTTCTCAGGTGGAGCTGCATGTGGTGAGTGGGGCCGGGGGGCTGCGGGGCAGCGGCGTGCGGCTCGGGGGGAGCGGGGGCCGCGACACCCACCCTCCCCGCCTTTGCGAGTCATCGGGGCTTGTTTTATCGCTCCCTTCAAATTTGTGCCTGGGCAGAGGAGGTCGGGGCGGGTGTCCTCCCTCTCTCCTCCGCGGGGGGGGGGATCGTACTGATACGAGCAGAGGAAGGAGAGTGGTGGAGTTGCTCGTAAAATACCACCCCCCCTCTCCGTCGATGTACGAAGATCCTGGGTCGAAGCAGGTGCGTGCGTGTAGTTGGAATATACTTTTTATCGGGGCTGTTGTGCTCTCAAGAGCCGTGCTACATCCGACTCGAAGAAACCGGCTTTACCCTGGTAAGTTAGCGTGTGCGGCGGGGAGCCCCCTGAGCCGGGGAGGCTACAGCCTTGCTCCGTTTTCCCAGCAAGAGCGGGGACTTCAGTGTACCCCTAAGAGTGCGTGCTGCCATAGTGCTAGGAGAGCTAAAAGGGCCTGGGGGAGACTTTCACTCCGCTGGAGCAAAGCTGACATATGGCTGGGCAGGACCCGCCTGGCCCCGCTGGCTGGACCTTTCCAGGGGTTGGTGTTAGGGCGGCAGCAGGGCAGGGGATTAGTGTGTCTTTTTTCCCCCAAGCAACAGCGCACTTGGGTCTTCCTTGGGAGCACTGCCAGCACAGAGGCACAGGCGTTTGGGGGGCTTTTGTGAGCAGGGTGGTTCATCTTTAGAAGTGATGGGACTGCTTATTGGGACTTCCTTCAGGGTGGGGGAATGCTTGAAAAAAATCCTTTTGCGATGCCACTTTCATTTAGAACATTTGCTGCTTTACTCATGTCAATGTGTCAGGATCTGGTAGTGTAAGTTCTCCTTAAGCGTGAAAATAGGAGTGCAGTTACCTGCTGTCACTTTTTGCATTTTGTGAAGCACAGCTGGAAAACCCAGGGACGCTTTTGTTGAAAATCTATGGAGGGGTTCATGTGCTGTCCCCTGGGACCCTCGGTGGCTGATTTACAGCTATGGGTCAGCTGCTGATGTAAAATAAAACAAATCTGCCCATTTCATCTCCATCTGGGGGGGCTGTTGGCCCCTTTAGCCAAACTTCAGCGCAGCACGCCAGCCAGAGCTGTTGCGTGTGGCAGTCTGTTCAGACAAGTCCAAAGCTCTCGGGATCAGGAAAGTCCAGGCTTTTTCAGCTAGTGCCCGGTGAAGTCAGCAGGGTGGCTCTCGCTGCCGTCAGTGGGTGCTGGATTTGGCCACCGTAGACTCTGCTGTTGCTCAAACAATGGTGGTAGAGGGCTTGGTCGCCCCCTAATATCGGTTTTTGTCTCTCAAATGGAGTAAACAGTTCCTATTTGTGTGAGTTGAAATTACACTTCCTACTTTTTTATTCTGATTTTTTTTTTTTTTTTTTAGGGATTCACCTACACAAATGAAGGTGCCTGTGTCTTATGGGCTTCTCTCAGGGTACAAAATTGACAGAGGCACCTCAGTTTCCATTTAAGTGCACAGGAAGCTTTTGCATGGTAACACGAACGGTAGAAATGAATTGTATTTTCTTAAAAGTTGCTGCTGCTTGTACTTACATTGCTGTAGGAATTAAGCAGTTGATTAAATGGGGTAAATTGAAAGTAGCCCTTTCTGCTTGAAGTTAAAATGCACGCATTTTTACATAGTAAAATGGTATCTTTGGAATCTGATTTAACATAATGAGGTAGTGGTGGTGGTAGAGATAGGAGGAGGATTAGCAGTTTGCTGCCAGACAGGTATCTGAGAGCGTGTCCTAGGGAATACTTCATTGTCCGGGCAAGTATTGCAGCATGTAAGGTAGCAGCTGTAGATCTTCCTCCTTTTGTGACTGATCCTGCTTCCATTTAAGTTAGTAGCAAAAACCACCCACTCCTTTTCTGCAGGAACTGGATTGGACTGCTAACGAATGAAGCTAGACTTTGTGCATATTAAAACACCGCTTTGATTTTCGTGTCAAGCTGATTTCTTTTTCTCTGAAGCTGATTAAAAACAAATGAAAAGAAACTTGCTAGCCGTAGGTACTCCAGGTTTTTCTGTCGGGTTTTGTCTGGTGAAGCAGTCTTAAAGAGCATTAAATATGTCTGTAGGTGCTGATTTATTAAGAATTGTAATTGTATTCCTTTATACACCTGCTCTTTTTAATGGGAAAGATGAAATAATGACAGTTCCTCAGTGTTTTGGTGGGAATAATATAAATAATCCAAGCACTCAAACTGTCTGCCTGAGAGGCATCAGGGAGTTTGAGGTAATGTCCTAATATCAAGGAAGACCTCAAATTTCATATTCTAAATTTTTTTTTAGCTTCCATGAAGTACAACAGATCTTATGCAATATCTAGTTTGAAGGATTTTGTCATCATTTACACAAGCTGCTTTTATTTTTCCAATAAATAATTCATAGGGAAAAAAATTTTTTTAGGAACTCTGACTTTTTTCACACTGATGTAAAACACTCCTGGCACAGTTCATCTCCGGCAGTGCTAGCACTAGACAGGTGATCCAAAATACTTGTGACTATTTTTGCTTTTATGTAACATCTTAAAGTGTAATCTGTCAAGCAAGGAGAATGCAGTACTTTGAAAGTGTAAGTAGTCTTCTGGTGATCTACTTTTTATAAGGGCTGGGTAGTGAGAGAGACACCTTCTTTTAACTCAGCTTTATATGTGTAACCAGCTCATGAGGAGACAGCTCCGGTTGCAGCGGTTCCTGAACATGCACATGCATACAAATCAGTGCCAGAAATGGCAACTTTCAGTTACCAAGTCCAAAGATCAGGAGTATTCCAAAGGAGAGAGCAAGGTCCAGCTTAAATGTAAGCAGGTTGGCAATAAGCACAGATTGTTAGTGTCGATGAATCTTTTGCTAATTAATAGTTTGTAGAAAATGGAATTTGCCAATCTGAGAACAATGCTCATTTTCTTCAGGGGGGATATAACTGCATGTTTTCTGCCACTTGTTCTATTTCTAAACTTCCATCAGTCAGAGAAACTGTGCTGTCACGAAGAAGTGCCTGTTTTCTGTAAATGGAGAGACCCTCAACATGTGTTAGTTCTTTAATTCTTCTATAAACAAAGTCGATTTTTGTGTTTGCTGTAGTGGAGGCTTCAGGTTTGCTCAGCGTTACCAGTGCAAACACTATAACAAAAAAATAACAATGCTGACTGTTCAACACAAGTGGGGAAAGAAAGCCCTGTAAATGCAGTGCTAACTTTGCTGTTGGGTGTTCTGAGCTGAACTCAACTGAAGTTGAGCAAAACGAGGGCTAAAGCAGATGTGTTTCTGTGAGACAGCAGAGGTTTTGTAGAAGAAATAGGCCTGTGTGTCCTGCATCTGTACCGCACCGATCACATCAGGGTCCCTGCCCTCCGTCTCATGGCTGTATGAGTATTAAACAGTGTGTTGTTGTGCAGAATAGAAACTGCACGGAGACATTTGCTTCACTGATGGCTCCCGATGAATGTGTCAGATGTCGGTGTTGTTGCAAAGTGGCCAGGAAGAGCTGTGAAGACGCGCTAGACCTGCAGCTGGGAGATTCCTCTGGTGCAAAGGGGAATTCCTGGGTGGGTAAGAACTGATTTGAGGGGCATTTCCAGGGGAGAGTGGGGCCAGTCTCCAGGGGCATTGGGTAGCTGGTGGTACAGCCTCACCGGCCCTCAGAAATGCTTTTAAGTCATGACGAGGAGCGAGGTGGTTTGAAAGGAGCAAAGAAGCTGTCAAGTCACCAGAGAGCGAGGTTTTGGTTTTCATGCATCCCTTCTTAGAGGGCGGAGGCTCAGCTAGCTCAAGTGAGACAGGAGCCACCACCACATCAGAGTGGCTGTGGATTCAGGCTGGTGCAGTGGTATTAAAACCATGCTCAGAGTCCTGCGTTAGGCGAGTTCGAACCATTATGCTTCCAAATAAGGGGCTGTGTTCTGCTTGGTACGTAAAACCGTAGGTGTTGCCATATAACGTATGAGGTGCCCAACCTATATAATATGATCAGTATTTTGAGCAGCAGTGGGCTTAAAGAGGAATTTCTCATTAATGTGGCTCTGGAATTGAGTTTTAAATGGCGTTGAATGACATGAGCCCCAGTCTGTGTAATTATTAGGAGCCAAATCCTGTTTACTTTGCTTTCCCACCAGTAAGATATATTGGATTTCATCTGACAGCTTCTGCTTCCAGCAAAGTTAGAATAAAAATTTTATTATTAATGTAGCAGAATACAAAGAGAAAAGTGCAAATGTGGGTTGTTTAATGTTATTTTTAAAACTGGGTGGTACATGGAAGTAACAGAAGAAAGAAGTTCCCTTTTCAAAGGAACCCTGAGTTGGTGGAAAGATCTAAATGCGCCCTAAAACTTGCTTGGATGATCTGTAACAAATAAAACTATTTTCTTGATCCCAGATTTTCAATCACCCCAGGAAACCCTTGTGCTGTTTGAACCACATGCACCTTTAATGGGAATGTGACAATTATTGGCTGGTTTCTTACAGTTTCTTACAGTAGCCTGTAACATTAGTCTCTTAAAAACTCCTGTCGTGCCAGGCAGGCAATAAGGTTGAGTGAACTGCGCTATAGAAAGAACCGCCCATGATTGGAGGTAAACTATGCGGATATATGTTGGGGTGGAGGTTGAAAGGAGCGTGGAGGGCATATTTGAAGCCAACAGTGCAACTGCTACAGCAGGTCTGACTAGTTTGGGATGCCTAAAGGCAGCTTTGTCTTAACTTCAGGTAGCTGCAAAATGAAGTTTTAAAACCTAATTCAGAAATACATCATCATCTTGCGGTGCGTCCACAAACTCTTTACTTTTCACGTGTTTTTACAGGCACTCTTTCACCCTTGGAATAAGTGTTTAATAGATACACGTGCATGCATATAATTTGCATATTTTTAAAATATACATTTCATCAAGATAAGAGACTGGCGTTCATGCACAAACCACAGTGTATTTTTTTTAAACAGTGGTAACATTTTGCTTTCTTATCACTCTGTGTGTGTGTATGCGTGTGCATATGAGAGAAGCCACTCTATTTAAGCATTTTTTGTATAGCATGATTTGTTGCCAGCTGGTTCTTGTGCCTTCACCTGTCCCTGTGTAGGAGGAGGGACTTGCACTTTATTAGACTGTCCTGTGGTCAGAGGGATTTTGACCAGGACTGCTTTCATGCTGGCTGTCCCAGGGGTACAATAACCTGCTGAGGTTACCCTACTGTGATCTAGCTCACAGTCTCCCTTACCCTCCTACTCCATCTGCTTGGCAAAATCGGCTCCTCTCAGCAACCCCTTCCCCTTTCCTCCGTAAGGCTTCCTGTTGCTGCTGTGCTTCCCCTCGCTGACAGTGGAACATACATGATATGTATGTGCTCTGATGCGGTGTTGTTTTTTTTTTTTTTTTTTTTAATTGTGGCGAGAATCAGTGTAATAACTCTCTTGGGTGAGGTGAGTGAGTTGTGCCCAACTGAATATGAAATGAAGTTTAGAACACTTAGTTTCAGTTTCCCGATCTCCTCTCCTTCTGTATTTTCCACTCCCAATTTCCAAAGGCTGAGTTTGTGGTTAAGTTTGTTCCATGTTAATTGACCTCTACTAAGCCTCCTTCGAAATGCAGGTTTAATAAACATGTTGTTAAAATACGCTATTAAAAGGGTGTCCTTGTACAAATTTAAATTATTTGAGCATCTTTAAATTACTACACATAAAAGTTACGTGGATCCCATGGTGGCTGTTTTAAAGGGTATCACTGGTGTAGTAGTTTTTATTGTGAAATCAAGGAGGTGCCATGAAAAATGGGATCTCTTTTGTCCCTAACTCTTTACAGATTGAGAATAGCACAAGGCTAGCCCAAGTTCCCTTTATCAGTTTTCAGAAGGCTTCTTCTGATGGATGTGAAAACACATGCTGTGTTTCAACAAACGCAAGAGCTTTAGTAGGCTGGACTGAAAGGCCAACAGTTATCATCTTGTCTAAAATCACTTAACACCATCTTAGCAAACTTTCATGTCAAACTTTAACTACCTTTGTTTGTTTGTTTTGTTTTCACTGGTGGTGGAGAAATGTCGAACAGCATTTCCACCTTGTTAAGAGAAACTTGGGGCTGAGTGGGTGCTTTTTCACAGAACATACTTGTTTGCAGGGCTGTGTTCATTTAAGCAAAAATGTTGAAAACTACTCAGATGCTGTATAGCTGCTCTAAAAAATGCCAGGGAAATACCTTTCTTTTCTCCTCTTTTAACTCTCAGTAACGAGAAACTGGTTAGCAAATAAAATCTGCAGGCCAGAAACTAAAATGACTTGTCATTGCTGGGATGTGTGTTGCATTTTGCAGTATACATTTCTTTAGAGGTCTGGGTTTTTTTCTCCTCTCTTCTTCTCCCCCTGCCATTCGCTGCTTTTCAGTTTGACTCTGATAATTTATTCAACGCTGTTTTCAGAGCAATAACCTACTTCTTGGCAAACCATTCAGTTCTTTCCACAGTAGCATGTGTATTCCCCCCCCCCCATGTTTATTAAGGGTCTACGACAAGGGGGAAAAACAAGGTATCTTTGGGGAAAAGATGCTATGATACGCTTGAAAGCAAGGATTCAATCCAAGTAATTATACATACGCAAGAAAAACTCTCTTATTATACACAAAGGGGTCTTGTCTCTCTTGGATGCACGCACAATTCTCATTAACCTTTGTAGGAATTATACGCATCCAGTGAAGATGGGTCTACAATACTCAGTCCCTACGTACACTAAAAATATCAGCTAGACCGTGACATGCGTGTGCCAATAGAGATGTCTTGTACGATAAAACACAACGTTGCCATAATCTATTGTTCAGAGCGATGTTGCAGGGGAGGAGAGATGTATAGCTGGTCTTGCTATTTCATCATTCTCCCTTAGAATCTGACCAGTAGCATCTTGTCATTACAGGCGTGTAATTTTAGCAGTGAAAAGGGAGCGTGTGTTTGCTAGCCTGTGTCGCTTTCTGGTGGCCACGCTAGCAATTTCAGATTGTTTTGAATTTAATTTACAAGTAAGGTGCTTCTTTTTAGCCAGCACTTTCGCTGCGCCGATGCCTACTGGCTCTGCAGTGGGAAGAAATGGAAGGCAGTCAGCCCTTGACTGAATTGGGCCCTGAAGTGGTGCACAGCTGTCTTAATTGCTGCAGCTCCACCGCTTGAAGTGATTATGGCCCTGGTTCTCCCAGTGCAGAGCTGTGTGCACTGGCTCCAGCGTGGCTCCGTGTGCACTGGTGGGGAGATTTCATTGTGCTGTGGTCCCGTTTGCGGGACTGACAACTCCTGAGAGAGGCAGCGAGGCCCGGAGTGCTGGACTTGTGAAAAGAAACTGTGATGTGGAGCAAGGGGAGCTTCTTGGCTGATCCCAGGGAGGCTTGTGTGTAGAAGCCCTTGCATATTTTTCGGGTGACAACAAGCAGAGTCTGCTGAATAATCAGCTAATTGCATAGTAAAGTCCGAGGAGCTGGCCTAGTGCTGTGCCTGGTTTTATTTACTGCAGCTCTGATTTCCTACTACTGGTGCCCAGGTGTGTAGTGCAGCTCCTAGTCCTTGAGCTTTTGATATTGGCAGCAGAGTTACTCAGCCCATGTGTACACAGCACAATGTAATTTGATTCATGCTTGGCAGGCCTGGCTGCTTCCTTAACGCTGCCACGTGGAGACCCGAATTTCAGAATATCCTCTGCCTGGCTCTTTTGGGTGGCTCTTTGAAGCACAGAGTCTCAGCCAGACTGATCCCTGGTGAGGAGGCTCCTGTTTGGTGGCACGGGCGCTCTTGCGAGTAGACGGTGTGCACAGCCACCCTGGGGAAGGGTGTAAAGAGGATTCGGCACAGAGGTGACCTGAGGAGAGGGCAGCTTTGCCATCTTGCTGAAAATCTCTCTCCCCCCAGTGACTAACCCTAACAAAACAACTCCTGGTAGTGGGAAGGGGGGAATTCTCCACCCTGGTCTGGCTCAAAGCAGATACTGCTGGGCTTGATGATCAGCAGGGCCACATCTGCACCAGGCCTGTGAAGGGCTGAGGCAGCATTAGCAATCGTAGAAATCTCATTTCCTAAAACTTCCAGTTAAGGACAAGACCAAAAAAGGGCAGGCTGGGGTCTTGTTTGCATCTGCTGGGCACTGCTGTAAGGATGCTGATGGGAGGTCCTGTCTGAAGCAGAACGTGTGACAATTGACATTTTGGCTGTGTGAGACCTTCGAGTTAGAAATTACTTCTGCTGGGCAATCCAAACCTGTTCTTTTTTCCAGTAAAGACAACCGCCTTCCTGTACGTGAATAAAACCTATTTTGAATAAATATTTTCTAGCCCCAGTGTGTTACAAAGCTATATTCCCCCTCTTGTTTTGTACTGAAAAGAAGTTGTCAGAGTGGCTCAGAGCCTTTGCTCTTGACTTCAGCCTTGCAGCTAGTTTGCAATCCGCCTAGCTAGCTTTCCACGCGCAGAACCTGTGCGGTCTTGTTCACCTTCTAATTCTGCCAGGGTAGTCTTTAATGGTTTAACGAGCTAACAAGTGCTCGTCTGATTTAAACTTGCATTATATTCTGCTACCCTGATAGAATTCCTAATATTATAAACAACCTTAATAACACGGCTATAATCTAGAAAACCTGCTCTCCTTTTCCCAAACAATTACTTAATGAGGCAGTAATTTATTCTAAGCTATATTTATTGGAGCCCATTCCAGCTTTATCAGACATACTCTGTTTGGTGTGTGCAGTTAGTCAAAAACATTAAAACTGCTCCACTTCTTCCAAGGGAACATGTTACATTTAGCAAACTGACAGCATTAGAAACTGTTTCCAATTTAATAGCAGCATATGTTTCCTGCAAGGCTTAACACACTACAGAGTCGGAGATTGCCTTAGACTGCGGCTTTGCCTTTTTTTAGCATGGTAAAAAGGAGTTGGAAACTGAAGGCAGAAGTAGAGTTGTAGTCGTATTTTTGGTTGTTTTGCTAGCTTTTGTTTTTTAGAGAGCCTTCTAGCAGCGCTTTGACGGGCTGCAAGTTTAAGAAACTATCAAGAAAGTAGTGTGGGCGGCACACGTAGGGCTCTCACTCCAAACACAGTTTCTGATCATTAACAAACAGCAAGAGCTTGCTTTGCCCTCTGGGCCTCAAATAGTACAGTATGCAACAAGGGAGAGCAGGCAAGGCACGAGGATGGAAACAGTAGGATCAGATTACAGTTTCAAAATATCGCTGGAACACGTTGGCTGGCGTTACACTATTGACTGGCTTTATAATTGCATTGCTTATTTGCTAGGGAAGGCTTCACCTTACTTTCTGATTAACATGGACACTCCTTTGGGGACCTGGGGACTCCAGGCTCTGAGTGCCAAAGTCAACCCCCATGAGAGCTGCATGATTTCAGGTGCTCTTCAGAGGAGAGTCTGAGCTTCTCTGATGTCTCCTGTTTGGCAGGAGGTTTCCTTGCACAGTCTCTAACTCGGTCCTGCTTAGATTAGCCTCTGAAAGTTACCCACTGTGGTTTCCCTTATTTCGATTTTAACCTGAGACTGGAGAAGACCCCTGTCACTCAGCGTGCTAACCGCTCTCCCCTGATTTTCACTTGCAGATGCCTAAAGTGGGGGGCTAAGGCTGTGTTTCTGTGGGGAGAGGGAAGCTGCCTTTCTTGCTAGATGCAGGAGTGGGGTGTTGAGCAGCATTGATTGCCTCTCTGCTGCTTCTGGAAGAGCTGAGGTTCACCCGTCCACCACAGGAGATGGGAAGAGTTAGGTCCCTATAAAATTTACGTGAGAAATACATGCCACTTACTGCTGGCACCAACAGCCTTTCAGTGAAGGCTTGCAAACATAAAAACAATTCCCTGTACACTTTGGAAGCACAGAGCTACCCAGGAGGCCAATTTTTTGATACAGCTCTAAAGGAGAGTTTTGTAAGTGCTTATTAAACCTTACTCAGTTAAAAAAAAAAAATCAACAAAAAAACCAAACAAAAAGACCCACCCAAACCATCCAGAATTAATGTAAAATATAAGTGTCAGGGAAAACAAGCCTTGTAAATGGGGAATATCTGAGCACTGGGTCTGGAGAGGACAGAAACCCCAGCACAGCTCTATTCCCTGTACCTCTTGTCTAGGGCTTGGGGTTTTGTCTTCTAACTCACATGTGACATGAGACTCAATTCTTACCAGGCAGCGGTTGTCAGGAGTCATCTCTAGCCAGGCAACATGGACGCATTACGCTTGAACAAGTAAAATCTGCATCAGATCCCGAGAAGCAGCCTTGCAAAAAAAAGAAAAGAAAAACCCCCACCACCCGTCAGTGTACAAATTGCGAGCCAGCTGCAGCATATTGAACGTAGCCGTGCATTACTGCATGGTACAAGCTGTACTAGCTCCCGAGGATGCTGCTGTGCCAGGATTTAAAGACCCTGGTGTCAACAGATGAAATCTTCAAGGAGGGGTGATTTTTATCACACGGTGGCTGTCGCCTCTGAAAGTCCATGTTGCTTATTTGCTCTGGTCCTGGAGTTAAACCTTGACACCTGGGCTGTTCAGCTCTCTTCCTTGTTTTTAGCAAGGCTGGGAGAGGGTGCCAGATTTATACTGGCGTTCCCCTCCACTGTTTATCTTCCTTCCAACTTTGAATGGGAGGAGGATGCATGTGCTCTCGGAGGGCAGGCCGGGTCCTAGCTGCCAGGGCAGGTTTGCTCTGCTTTGCCAGGATCCTGCAGGCCAAGGAGCATCATTCTGCAGTGGGTGAGCCCATGGTCCTGCCCCGAGGGGGTCTTCCCGAGACACAGCCGTTCTCCTCCTCTCTGCCGTGGCCTTGGGGATGTGGAAACAGGGATGGGGAGAGAGATGTTTACCTATTTGCCTCCCTAGCTCTAGGGGACAGATGCTTTGAAGTCATGGGGACTGGTTACAGGTCCAGGTGGTCCCTCAGGCTGGATCCAGCAGCACTGAAATGCCTTACGGCAGCCCAGCCTACCTCTACTAGCTCAGAGGATCTAGCCCTTGTCTTGCCAGTTGAACCCAGTTGGCACAAAAGGCCTTTTTATTTTGGTCCTGCAGCTATCTATGCCAAAACCTGGTCCTTCTGAAGTCAGTGACAAAATGCTCATTGACTACCGTTGGGCCAGGATGCAGCCATTGCAGCCCTCAAGGATGAGGAGTGAGGGATGGAGGAGAGGAAAATAATATTTCATGTGCCAGAAGTGACACAGAAAGTGCTTGAGTAATTTACTGGATAGAGTCTCTGAGAAGCCCTGGTGAGGTTTGTTTAAACCTGAGGTTTGGAAACTTTGTTTTGGGAATGAAATGTGCAAATTCAGTACTCCTTTTTTGCGGTTTGGGGGGCTTTTATGGGTGGCTTTTGGTTTTTTTCTGCACGTGTGTGTGTGTGTGTTGAAGTAGCGTTTTAATTCCCCCAAGTTGCCTTTTTCTTTCTTCCCCCCCCCCCCCGGTTTTAATTACCCAAGATTTCAGAAACTAACCTGTCCTGCTTTAAACTCCACTTTTTGCATGAGTGCCTGCTGTTCACATATCTCCTTTGGCTTTCAGCTGTGCGGGGAGGAATGGTTGCCTGTAGACTCTGGGGTTTGATGCTTTTACCTTTCTGAGCAATGCAGTGTTCGTTCTAAAAGTGAACCTCGCTGTATTAAGCTGTTCATCCCCTAGACCAACTGAAATGGTGGCATAAATACATGAGTGGAAATGTAACTTCTTAAAGATCCCTTTCCACTGTCCCTCTTGGTATTTGGTTCCTCTTTCTTTTTTTCCTTCCTGTCTGTGTTGATGAGCAGGGAGGGACTAGTGGATTGTGGAATTGATTTCCAAGAAAAGCCCATCTTGAAAGATGTTTTAGACTAAACTGTTAAAAGCCTTTGGGAATTAACATTAAAGGATATTTTTATTATTGGTGAGATAACCAAATCGCTTATTCCCCTCCATTTTTCTATATCCAGCGCTTCCCTATGCCAAACTCCCAATTATGAAAGACTTCAGAAATAGTCCAGCAGTGACAAGGTATAACGTCCTAAGTACAGTCGATAAATACAATACTTCTCTCACGATGTGCGCTTACCTCTGTCCTCTGGAGAGCGAAGGATTCGTCACTAAGTGGGCTCAGAGACATAGCTAGGCATTGCACAGGCTTTTCTGTGTTTAATCAATGATGGTTGACTCCAGAGAACCACCCGCTCCAGGCTGATTATCTCTTCTGTTGAGCCCCAACTGCATTTTTTTCCAGCTCTGTCGGAAGAGCATGCAGAGCCAATAAAAGGAAGCTAAATGACATGCAAATGAAAAAAATATATATATCTTTTGTTTTTCAATTAAGAAAAGCCAACTCCCAAACAGTGCTAGGGTTTCTCTGGCTCTGAGGCGCGTGCAATCACCCTAAATGGGCAAAAAAGCAAGTTGAATCTTTCTCAGCAGCCACTTGGGTTCAGCTTTTGGGTCTGGGTCTTCCAGAGCTGGAGCCAACTGGTGGATTATATTGGGGAAGATCTCCAAGTAACTCCTCGCACCCCAATCCCTGGGTAAATACAGTTTTTCCATTGCCTTTCTTCAGTTTTCTGGTTCCACATACTTAAGTAACATTGAAAACTAACTTGTGTACCAAACTGTTGTAACACCCTTTATTAAAACAACAAAAACAAAGCGACATCCTATCTCAGCTCTTAACGCTTGGCCCCAAAATGATGTTCGCTGGCAAATGGATGGAAATGCAGCAGAAATACATCTGGCCGGGATTGCTGCTCTAGCCAAAATAGATGCACAAAAGACCCTCCATGGACATGACCCTTGGTCGCTGCCTATCCAGCCTTGCGTTTTGGTGGGTTGCTGTTCTCTGGCTGTCCCCATTACGGCCATGTGACTTGGTAGGCCAACTCTGTCTTCTGACGCTTGGGAGGATGCAGGTAGTTCTCATTTTGCAGTGATCTTTGGCCAACCCAGTCTGTATATTCAGCATTTTAATTTTCCCAGCAGGAGCTTTGGCTGGAAAGGCTAGGAACAAAGTTTTTGAGATGAACAGAACTGAATGAGATCAAATGTTGGCACTGTAGAGCATGCTTTTTTTTTTCTTTTTTTTTTTTAATGTTGGTCAGTATCTTAAGACATACAAAATTGATCTCTTTAATGTAGGCATGGAACTGTTGGTTGAAGGAGGGAAGAGATGGTTTGAACTGTAAAGAACAAACAGGCAACATTATTTAAGCTGTGGTGGTCAGAAACTGTAAAATTCATTTTTGGAGATCCAGAAGAAGGCTTGCAAGCCTGAAGCCCGTCTGTTTTTACCAACTCTATCAGTTGGTCTAAAAAGATACCACCTCCTTGCTTTGCTTGGAACGAGTAAAGTGATTTATGGAAACTGGAGGAAAATGTTTTTAACAATTCCCATTTGCACGCCAGAGGAGAAGGGGATAAAATAAAACTCTCTAAAGCTGAGAGTCTGGAGGTGCTCATTTGACCCCCCTGTTTTGGTGAATAAAACCCCATTGCTTAGGCTGGTACCCTGCTTTGCCACTTTAATAGTTAAACTCGCTTCAGAGAGCATTTCTGGGGAAAAGGAAACTGAAAGCTGCGCTGAAGAGCTAGTAGGTGAAACTGGGAGTTGCCTGATCTATTTTATCTTTTAAAAGGACGAGCTCTGCACCAAGCTACAAGAAGATTGAGTGAGATATGAAAGCTTGACAGTCATACATACAGGAAACATTGTATCATTTCTAAGCTTCCTGGAAAATGACGTAGTGAGGTTATCATTGTGTTTACTAATGATAATCCCATAGCTCTTACCAGTCAGCTTAAAAAATGTCTTAACTACCAGCACCTCAGTCTTGGATGCAAATGGGCTCAACTGGGTTTGTTTGAAATGCCTGCTGACTTTCCCTGACAATAATAATTGATAACTGAGCACAGGGAACGGAGCATGGCCACCTGAATGGTCTGTTTGCTTTATCACAGGGAAAAAGGTTTGCTTTATGCAGTGAGTATTTTTATACATTCCTTGCAGAGCCTGACAAACTTCAAAACTCTCCTAGTCCCCAAGCCATTTAAAAATTTTTCCTGTAAATAGAGCATTGTGGAAGGAGCATTAGTATGTCTTTAGGACAGAGTCTGTCTTTTTTCAGAGGGAGGAGATAGTAGGAAGGGATGGAAAGCTGCTAAGCTATCTTCCTAACCCATCGCTGCTTTGAAAACGTGCTGTACTTGGGCAGGGGTTTCGATTCTTGCTAGCCCAGTCCCCCTTTCTTGCTCTAGCTGTCCAAAGTGGAAGGAAGCATGTCCGTCCTGAACATTTGAACAGCAATCCCCCCTCACACCCCAAACCCACGTGCACAGCTCTGGAGCAGTCCATGGAAGTGACACTAGGGAGCAGAGAAAAAACAGACTTCGGCAGTAGTGCTAAATTTCAGAGGTTTTGTTCACCCGAGATTCCAGGCGCGGGGATTGCTGGTAGCTGGCCAAGGAGCTTGGATGGCAGCCTACCCGTTCCTCAGCTCTGCTCAGCTTGCTCCCTCCCCCCTGCCTTTCTTTTTTTAATTGCATAATATGCTAGAAAATGATCTGGATTTGGGACTTATTTTTAACCAGAAGAGGCTCACTTCACCCAATCTGATTTTGGATTTAACATCCAGCAAATGCTTTCTGAAGCTCTTTTCTTTTTGCATTGAAACCCTGACTTCTTTTGCCCCCTCTCCCACTTCACAAGGGCTCTTTGCTTTTAAATGTTTGTCAGACATTCTTGGGGATGTTGCAAGTCCTTAGCTACTGCGGGACTGGTGTATGGCGATCAAATTGGTGTTAGACCTGCCTGGTGCAGTCATTTCGCAGGCATGGATCCTGTTGGGGAAACTGGGGACTGTACTCAAATAAGGAAGGCGTGTTTTGTCTCCTAGACGATAGCTAGGCGATAGCTGCATAATAAAGCTTGTATGAGAGGAGTCAGGTTTGGGGTTAAAAATCTATTTATATGCCTGTTGCAACTTCTTTCTGGGTAGCTGGAGCTGGAAAGCATCTTCCACTTTTTTTTTTTTTAAAAAATGAGGCAGAAATCTTCACACCATTTTATTAGCGTTTTGTTAAATGGAGGGAGGGATGCAGGGACGAACAGGGGGCTGTCTGTGATCCTATTAAAAGGGCATCTGGGTTAGTGCTCCAGCACCTCCCCACTCTACCTGGGGAAAATGAGAGAGGAAAGCCAAAGGTTTGCCCTAAGACGTGGCCAAGCGCGGGGTGCTGCTCTGCAGTGCCTGCGATCCTACCCCTGTCTCCACAGGACTTTTCCTTGGCTGATTTCCTGCCCATGGGACAGGCAAGCGAAGTGTAGTAACGGCCTCTGCTCCTTCTGGTTTTGATATAGATGTGATAAAACGGCTTGTCTGGTAAACTGCATCCACGCAGGTAGTGGGGGAGAGAGTCAGAGGGAGCCTGCCCTCTCACAGGCACTGAGAGAAGTGGCTGTCACAGGGACCGCGCTGTTTCACCCAACTAATCGTGGATATTTCAAGAAACCAAACCCTGACTACTCACTGAAGATGGGTGGTGGTGTGGGGCAGAGGGTTGCTGGCCCTAAAGCCCTCCCCATTCAGATGCGTAATGTTAGGTTCTGCCTCTGTCACAGAACAGTGATTCCTTCATTCCTGTGCGTTTGGGGAGATCTTCATGTCACAGAAATAACGGTGACAAAACAAGGCTGGGGCTGTGCTGTGTAGAGGAGCGTTTCCAGGCGCTCTGAAACATCCTGGAAGAGACAGCACCAGGGATTGAACTGCCCTACTTACTCTTAGCTCAGAAATGATTTATGATGCGGGGCAAGTTTGGTAAAATTCCCTTTGTTTCCTCCTTCAAAATCTGCCATTTGACCAGGAGAAAAGCACATGCATTTATGCTGATTTTTGTTCTTTAGAAAGCCCCGTGGCATGTTCTCAAATGAAACCTGACATGGATGTAGTCCTGAGTGAGGGGCACGCTTTGATGGGGGCAAAGTGGAGAAAAATGGTACATCTGGAGCAAAAGCTGTTCTGGCTGTGGCTAGCAAGTCTTACCGGGGGAAGCAAAGGCTGCTGGCATTGCCTTAGCCAGGCAGAAGCTGAGGAAAAGATTTCAAACACTGCCATGTGAAAACACTTCCCGTACGCAGAAGAGCGGGGGCTGAGAGCGCAGCCCACCCCAGCCCTTTGTCAGAGCTGCCATCGCTTCATGCGCAGGTGGGGACGCAGTGCATCCCCCCCCAAGGGGGGGGGCCCCCCATTCAGAGCGTAGGACTAGGGTGCTGCCGGGGGGCCTGGTTCCTGGAGGGGGGTGCTCAGCACTTCAGGAGACACCAAACTCCTTTGAAGCTTTCTGAGGCAGGCGTCCCTGTCCTCGAACTGGGACCCAGGCACTGATTGAAGGCTGCAGCAGCAGAGTGTAGTGCAGAGAGTGATCTTGGAGATTAGGCTAAAAGGCCTGACGGATCTTCTTCATCTGTAATTTATCTAATTGTGAGTGTAGAAACTGCATTGTCTGCTCTAGTAGTTCAGTCCGTATGCAATCAGTTAAATGAACCCACGAGGTCAGATACGCGTATCTCCTGGTGTGCTTAAAGGGTTGAGCCTCGCTCCCCTTCCCCCGGTGAACACTTTTGAATAAAAAGGGAAACTCATTTTAAGAACCTTGTTGCATTGCGTTTGTATTTCCAGGCATAGTACTGCATCAGTCAGGAAATGTAAAGGAACGTTCAATGTAGTATCTGTAGCTTGTGCACCTATGTACAGATATTTGGGGACCATATGCTTAACATATGCAAGAGTGAAACTTGCTGCCAAACGCGCAAGGGCTTGAGTTTTATAGATGCTGTTTTGAATTCCTGCTCAGAATTTACCAGTGTAGCTGTGCTTAAACATGATGGACGAGAGCACTGTGTTAAGGTGGCTTCTGCTTCCTTATCACGCTGCTGTGGGCCAGGATTGAGCTATTTATGTGGCCTGATTTCCACTCGTGCCTGTTAGGAGTAAGTGAGGAGGGGACGGAGCGGCCAATCTGTCCGCACCCAGTGTGCAAGGGAGTAGGTGGACTGGGGTGGTGATTCAGGCGGGAAGAACAGGCTTCAGGCTTGGCTGGCTTCATTGGTCTCTTCTTTCCTTTCAGATATATGTTGGGGAAAGGAGGAAAGCGGAAGTTTGACGAGCATGAAGATGGGTTGGAAGGCAAAGTGGTGTCTCCTACTGACGGTCCCTCTAAGGTGTCTTACACCTTACAGCGTCAGACTATCTTCAACATTTCCCTTATGAAACTTTATAACCACAGGCCATTAACCGAGCCAAGCTTGCAAAAGACAGTTTTAATTAACAACATGTTGAGGCGAATCCAGGAAGAACTCAAACAAGAAGGCAGCTTGAGGCCTGTGTTCATGACTGCTTCGCAGCCCGCCGACCCTCTCAGCGACAACTTCCGTGAGGCCCAGCCGGCGTTCAGCCATCTCGCCTCCCAGCCCCTCCTCCCCACTGACTTCGTAAGCACTACGCCCCTGGAGTCTTGCCTCACCCCAGCCTCTTTGCTCGAGGACGACACTTTTTGCACTTCCCCGACTGTCCAGCACGATGGTCCGACGAAACCACCACCTCCTGCTCTCCAACCAGTAAAGGACAGCTTCTCTTCAGCCTTGGATGAAATCGAGGAGCTTTGTCCAGCACCTACCTCCGCAGAGGCAGTAGCAGCTGAAACAGCAGCCGATGACTCTAAAGACCACCCCAGCGAGTCCAACGTTCAAAAGCCCGAGGGCCTCCCAGAGAGCAGAACGGCCGAATCAAAACTCATGGACTCACTACCTGGCAACTTTGAGATAACGACTTCCACAGGTTTCCTCACAGACTTGACCCTGGATGATATTCTGTTCGCTGACATTGATACATCCATGTATGATTTTGACCCCTGCACGTCTGCCACAGGGGCTGCCTCAAAAATGGCTCCTGTCTCAGCAGATGAGCTCCTAAAAACTCTCGCTCCGTACAGCAGTCAACCAGTAACTCCAAATCAGCCTTTCAAAATGGACCTCACAGAACTGGATCACATCATGGAGGTGCTTGTTGGGTCTTAAAATATAGAAATATAGCAACCTTTTTTTTTTTTTTTTTAATTTTAAGTACCAGTATATACACTTGGTAGTATTTCCATAGTCCCTCCCACCCCCGATTCACAGCACTGTGCATGCGTCCTTGCTTGCCTTTTTTGAAAAGAAAAGGATCACACTAGTTTTTGCTTCAAGCAGAGTTGGAGTGCCTTCATCCATGTATGACCACTTCTAATGTATTTTTTTTAAAGTGGTTCCTCAAGGAAGACCGAATATCCTGGTATAGGAAAGAATATGTATTGTAGACAATGTTATGTTATTACAAAAAAAGAAAAAAAAAAGAAAAAAAAACATTGTAAAAGCTAAGCACAAGGATTATGTTGGGGAAAGCTGTAAATTGCATGTGCATATTTGTCTATTTTTTCTATAAGTTTTATTGCAAAAGGTAAAAAATTTTATTATTTAGATAATCTCAATACCATTTTAGCCCTGTATAGGTTGACTTAGCAATTCAGCCTTTTGGAGGCATTAACCTGCTCCTCTTTAAGTGTTGCATTTACATGGCTGTTTAGAAACTGCTGCCCAAATTTATTTTATATTTTTGTACAGATTCTGCAGTTTATGATATTGTTTTTTCTAAAAACAAATGCTGTTTATACACACAAAAAATAGCTATTTTGATAGGATTTGCTCACATAGTTCCTGCATAATTCAGATGTACAAGAACCACTTGTACTTTTATACAGAGTTGTAATGTTTTATATGTGTATGGTGCAAAGAGAAAATTGGATCAAATAAGCCTGCAGTCGGTTTCCCTGAATGCAAACAAAAAAGTGCTTTAAGAAAGGGCTGGGAGCTGCTTCTGTAGGAGTTTCACAAGTGTTTGCTCCCTGCTGTACCCACTGCGCACTACTGTGATTCCTGAAACTTAGAGCCATGTCCTTTTCCAACACGTATGTGAAGCAGTTGGCAGGAAACAGTTGTGGAACTTCACCCGAAGAGGTCCCGAGTGCCACCGCGGCTGCAACCTCCCCGCCCTGGCGTTGGGCTGGTGCCCCCAAGCCCGCCCGCCTCCCCTTGCCAGGGCATCCATCCCGCGTGACGTGGAGCGCCTTAACACGGCGGCAGATCAGCACTTCCTCACCCGAAGCTCCTGGGAATGATGTTGAGGGGGAGTGTGCCCGTTGCCCACCAAGAGCCAACCTCTTGCGGCAATCTTCCCGACAGACGGGCGTACGTGCGGAGCGGGCAGGAGACTGGCGTTGACAGCGTCCACTCACCCTTTCTTTGGAGCATTTCTCCTTCCCCCTCCCCACCTCACTGTGCTAAGTGCTGAAAGAGGCAACTTCAGTATTACTGCAGTGAAGCTCATCTCTTACCTGCACTGGATGGACTTGCTTTAATATCCATTGCTGTTGAAACTGGAGCCAGTCGTGTGACATCGCTTGGCATCTCGTATAGGGTTGGTTTCTTGTATCAACTGTGTTACCTGCTTTACACTTTATAGACCTGTTTTACAACGAATATACAGACACAGCTTTCTATGCATGGTCCCATTCCCCGTAACACCCGAGAAGTCTTCTCATTACTGCACCAAGAGCATTTTTTTTTTAAGTTCATTGTGGTGTACATTTAATTTAAAAAAATTGTTTGCAATGTTTCATGCCTATTGCTGAAGTTGCTATGGCATTTTAGTTTTTCAATGGTACTTTAGCTGTTGAGCGCCGGTTACAACCTATATTGTTGACATGCCTATGGCTTCTTTAGGAATAACTTTTATATTTATTTAAGAAATTTTAAATTATGTTTTACGTCATTTGGCAATATTCAGTCAATTCTGCTCCCTTCTTGTCATGGATGAAATTGGGTCTTGTCTGCCCTTTAAGGAGGCAGCTTTTTATAAATTGGCACTTTAAAACAGGCCATATATATTTATTAGTATATAGATAGCTAGATGTAACATAGATATGCACACGGACGCAGTGTAAAAGCAAATATGTTTTGCAATGAAGGAACTCCTAGTCGAGATGAAATGCGTCGCGTACAACTAGAAAGCGCGCTTTTGGCTCCTAACACAGCTGCCTGGGCGAGAGGTGGGGCTGGGGGGGGCGGGGGAGCTGGCTGAGGCAGGGGGGGTTTGCTTGCTGCTTTTTTTTTTTCCCCAAGCCAAACGGGGTGAAGCAGCAGGATCCTGACGGATTTGCAGTTGTTTCCTTACACTGACTAAAAAAAAAAAAAGAACAAAAAATAAGTTACTGCTTTGAACAGGGAACCATTGACCAAGCGTAGCTTTAGGGACCATCGGAAGCAAAGGGGTGGGGAAGGAGTGGGGGGGGCTGCGTCGTCTTGCACCCGGCCGCACGCCTCGGCCCTTGTAGGAAGACAGCCCTGCTGGGTCCTGCGCCTCTTGCAACTGGGAAAATGTTAGCCATGTGACGGTTGTCTGTCTGCACAAACCTGTAGGCACATGGTAACATTGGCAGTTTCACACTTGGTAACTTGGTAAGCACTTGCCTTACCGTGGTTAAAAGCCGATTTACAGGATGTTGGATCTGCATTTTTTTTTTTTTTTTTTTTTTGGGATTACTTATGCATTTAAACAAATACCATACGCTGGGCAAAAGTTCACATCAATGCCATTTTTGGAGAGCTGTGCTGCTGTTCAAGTGGGGGTTAGCTGAAGTTTTTGTATCCGCAGAACAGGAGAGGAGCTCTAAATCCGTTTTACCACTGGGAAGACGATGTCTGTGCATCCTCGGTGCTGAAGTGCCCGTCCTGTGGCAGAGTCCTTACGGGAATCCCATGGGACACGACCATATGTGACTTACGGGAATAGGCAAAAGCTTAGCAAGGCTGGTGCCGGGCTGCAACCGCAGCAGGCGACAGAGGGAAGGGCTCAGCTTTGGCTTCCTCCCGCCCCCCCCCCCCCCCCCCCGGTCACTTACTGTCGCCTGCGTGGCCCTTGCCACGATCCCAATGGCAGCCACGCGTGGAACGTCCCCGAGACCGACAGCAGGGACGGAGATTGACATTAATGTGCAATGAAGTGACAAGATGGGAGCAGAATAAAGGAGCTTTGAAGTTGAAGTGATTTTTGTTTTGTTTTGTTTTTCATAAATTATTTATTCTTTTTTTTTTCCTTCTGTAAATATATTTATTTTATTGTGAAGCTAACAACATCTGGATTGTAACATGTACAGAATGTATGGTAGGAATGTATTCTCTTGTAGGAATGTAAATCTGTATGAAAAAAGGGTATGGGAGCCAGATTCAGAGAAAATTAATTGCTTTCCAGTCAGGATATGCATGGTTCACATCACTCTTTTTTTATTTTTCTCCACTCTTTTTTCCATTATGGGTCTGGTTGTTTGAAATATGCAAAAAAAGATAGGGATGAGGGACACTTTTTTACGTTCAAAATTAGTCCTAGTCAGGCTCCTACCCCATCAGCTTCTTGTGCTGGGCCTCCCCCAGCATGCTGCGGCAATCCGCAACAGGAGCCGGGTGCAAACGCAGTCACCCCCATCCTGCTGGTCTGGTAAATGTTTGGAAAAGGTGACTTTTTTTGTTTTTAAACCACACTGGGGAAGCCCAGCTGCGGTCCCTGGGGCTGGAGGCAGTTGCAGGATGTTACCTCCAGCCCCAGAAGCTGCGATGAGGGAGCTGAGCCCGCCTCGCTGCCGGAAAGCAAGGCCAGACAAGAAGCCACCGCCACGCATTGCACCTGCGGCAGAGGGTTTGCTTGCTCAACTTCAAACTCCCCGCATTGCTCCGTGTGTCCAACCAGCCCCGCCTTGGACCCCACTGGCCCCCTCCCGAGGGGACCACACAGCCCCATAGGCTCTTTCAGAGAACATTGTCGAGCAGTGTCACATATAAGTGCATCCCTCTGGCACCTTCCTCGCGGCCAGCTAGCACAGCAGGGCAGCAAAGCCACTGGCTGAAGCAGTCACTGTAAGAATAAATTTGGAGCTTGGGAAAGGTAATCTGGGTTTTCCTCAATGCTGTCTAGTAAGAGCCTGGGTTGTTTAAAATCAATGGTTTGAATCCAAAGTTTACACTTTTATCACCATTAAATTGAGCAAAGTGTAATGGGTCCTGTCTGAAAAACGGTTTAATTCTTCACTCTGGCATATTGGGAACTTTTTGTTCTTGTTACAGGGTTTCTTTTGGCTTGGTTTTATTTCTCCCCCCACCCCCACCAGGTTTCACGATCCTGCTTCTGTGCAAGTTGCTTTCAGTGCTTCTATTAATTAATGAGACTGAACATTTTTTAAGAAATTAGTTCTTTTCTTAAGCACTTTTTCTGAAAATAAGCCTAATGCGAGTTCTGGAACCTCTTAAAAAAAACCCATGAATTGCAGATCAAATCCCAACCTCGACTCCTATCTAGTTCTGAGCGTAATCCATACTAGCGCCTGTAAAGGCCAAGATTCTGGAAAAGGTGTAAATAGTGTGACATGTTCAGTGCATGGTTGTTTGAACAGGGCTTGTTATTGTCAAAAAAAAAAAAAAAGAAAAAAGAAAAAAGGCTGTATTTCCCCTTCCCCTCCCACAGACCTTAGAGCTGTGCCTTTTCTATGCAATATTACAGACATATACATCTGAAACCAGATTACTGTATTCACATGTAGGTATGGGCTGTAATCAAAAAAACCAATTGGACAAATGTACATGGAAATGAGCAGTCTTACTTTTGTAGTTTTATATTATACAATAAACAATTAAAATAAATTCTGGCTTCGTCCTTTCCCTTTGCAAAAGGGGACGGTGAAGGGGAGGCAGACGCCGGGGGTGGGCAGGAGAGGGACTCGCCCGGTGCCCACCGGTGGTGGCAGGGGGCAAGGGAGGGGCAGCCTGGGGTCACCCCGCTCCACGGGAAATGCCGCCTTCGGCGAGGCCCGTGCCTGCTGGGAGGCTTCTGGCCCCGACAGGCAGAGGCGCCCTCGGTGGCCGTGTCCTTCTGAGGCTGCTGGTGGCCTAATGCGCGCCACAGGGTGCTCGGCTGCTGCGGGGTGAGCTGCAGCCCCAAGCTGGGCGCCTGGTGCCTGGGGCTCAGCTTGTGGTCACACCGCACCCTCCCTTCGGGCGTTAAACCCGGCAGGAAACATCCCGTGCCTTAATCCACGGCTTCATTTATCAGTGCCCTCTCGGGTGACTGGCGTTCGCTTTCGGGGCCCGCCAGGAGGGCGATCTCACCCCCGTCTTTGGCTCAGGCCTTTTGTGGCAACGGAGCAGGGAGCGCAGCCCGGCAGCGCCGCTGGGGCTGGTCCCGCTGCGGTGCGCAGCAAATGAGTCACCCCCCCCCCCCCGCCCCCCCAGCGCACGCCTCGCCCGGCCTCCTGCGCCCACACAGACACGACTGCTCCATTTTGGATTTACAGCAAACCAAAAACCAGACAGAAAAGCGGCAAGTTTTCCCCGTCCCGACATGCCGCACGTAGCCTCTCAGCTGCAGCGAACCGGCTCCTGTTACCGGCGCGGCCCGCCAGCTGCCGCGCGGGGACAAACGGCTGCGGGGACGCGGGGCACGGGAAACGCAAGGAAAGGAGAAGTGGAAGAAGTGAAGCCAGCCCGGGGATTGAATTTCTGTCTGCTCAGCATAAGGGCGACACGCACCCCAGACTAGAGCGTGCACGCTTTCCCCAGCGCCCCCGCTCCCTTCCCGGGTACGGCGGTGCCCGCCCTGAGCCGCCGCGCTGCGGGCTCCCCTGCCGGCGCTTCCAGTTGTCAGCGTGGAGATGCCGCTGGTGCGTTCCCAAAGCTGCTTCGGTTTTGTTGCCACCTACCATTGTAGAGTTCGTTTTCTTGCTTGTGGCTCGTTAGTAGGAAATGCCTCCAGCCCAAAACTTCAAGGCCACACGCAGAGCCCCTGCTTACCCCTTCCTCCCCACCCACTCCCGACCTTTCAGCTTTCCAGCTCAGCAAGGGCACACCATTGCTCTGGGCTTTTCAGAGGGGGGTACCCGTGTGGGGAGCAGGTGAGCTGCACCCTCCCCTCCAGGCAGAGGGCTGCTTGGCAGCCGCCAGGCGTTTCTCCCCAGCCAGCCCCTGCTCTGAGCTCGCCCACAGGCTGGGGTTCAGTGCAGGCACCGGCCTGTGGCCAGCAGGGTTTGGGTCTGAGGTATCTCACGCTGACACCACAGCAGAGAACAGCGCTTACCTTGTTTCTTGGGGTGACAGGAGTCTGGGGTCCCCTCAGGACAGTCACACCCCTCTGAGGTGCATCTGCTGATGTGCCCAGGAGTGGGGTCTCCAGGCAGAGGAGCCACTGCAGCGCAGAGCAGCAGCTCCGCATGGGGACTGAGACTGGCAGCAGCCATGGCCCAGAGCCAGGCCCTGTCTGCATTCAGCTCTGCTGCTGCTCGGGGTCACCACAAGCCAGTGCAGCAACTCCACAGCTGGCACCAGCCACTAAGCTCTTCTCTGGGCCCAAATAATTGGAAGATTGGGGTGCTGCGGCCAGGCAGCTCTCACAAACCTTGCTAAAGTATGTGCCTCGTGGGGTAGAAACACAGAGAAACGCAGCGAGGAGGGGACAGCAAATGGTTCCCTCACCCAGGAGGGATAAAGCTCACTGCGTTGAACCTGCACATCTGACCCAGGCCTGGGGGGTCACATGTTCCTCCCCTTCTGGGCAACAGGAGCAAGCCCTGCTCCTGGCCCTGCTCTGGACCACATGCATCTTATACTCACCAGAGAAACCACAGAGGGGAACAGCCACTGGGGAAACCAACCCCTCCAGCCACAGCCAGCGCTCCGTAGGGCTGCTCTGAACCACAGGTCCGTAGGGCCGCTGGCACAAGGGCTGAGCTGTTTCTCCTTGGTGCCCCCTGCTCCTTTCCACTTCACCCCTTTCCTCTGGGCTCCTTCACTTCTGCTCCCACTGAGTCCGTGGTCTCACTTGCCTCCATCGCTGGTGGTTGCAGGCTTCTCTCTCTGCCTGGTCCCTGCATATATCATCTGCCTCCTCTCCAGGCAGCTCTCTCCTTCCACAGCTCCTCTCCCTTTTGAAGAAGCTGCCTTAGCAACTGGCAGCAGGCCAGCAAGATCATGGGTTTTTCCTCCCACCTCCCTTCTCCTCCAAATAACAAGATGGCCAGGGAGGGGGATGGAGCCATAAGACCTCATGTGCTGTGGCCACAGGAGCCCAGTGTGTGGCAGTGGGCTGGGCATACCCACCAGCTTCCACAACTCATCCTCTGGGACTGATGCTCCAGGTACACCAGGTGCTCCAGGGTCATGGGCAGGGAGGTTTCTTTCTAGTCTTCCATCCCTCTCCCTTTTCCAGCCAACACATCCCCAAAAGCTCACTGATTTCCCCCCCACCCGCAAGTACCTTCAGATCTAGAGCATCTGTCAGGGGAAGGCACATCACAGGGCACAGAAGGAACAGGTTTTAAATTGCCCATTTCTGTGAGGATTTCCTTCCATTCTTCTGGGCCTGCTTTACCCACCTCATGCTACCCTCCCTGGACTATTTCCTCTCCCGCTTCCTCTCCTTTTCCCCTTATTCACTGGGCTTCCTCCCCCTCCCCCTGTTCCTCTCCTTGCTTTCTCTCCCTTGCGCAGTTTGGCCTACCGCCTTCATTACTTGCTGCCTTTACGTCTCCCTTCCTGGTGTGAGCAGGGATGACATGGATTTTGTGCTTGTGCCAAGCTCTGCATTTATTAGAGCAGGAGGGGGGGAGAAAGCCACGAAACCCTGGAAGTTTGCTAGAAGACAATACTTGGGCAGTCTTGCTTTTCCTGCACACCGCCTTACAGCTCACACAGGGATGGGATTATTTGGGCCGCTCCAGACAGAGTTTACTGCATCGCTCGCAATCCCTCAGCAGAGCTAACGCAGCCAGACCGTTCCTGCTGCCCGCTCCTGCCTGCTGCGGGGGGGTCTGCACCCGGGTGGGAGGCACGGAGGGACGAAACCCCCTTCTCTCCACTCTCATGTCACCTACCACTGCCTTCTTCCTGCCTCAGGCCTGCCAGGGGTTAATATCCTTGCAGCCAGGGTGGGATCTGACTTCAAACAAAGGTTTCCTCCTAAATCCTTCCGCATTGTCACTCTGAGCGGTCTGCACCTCTTCCTCTGCCCTGTTTGGTGGGAAAGCTTGGTGAAGCAGGTCTGTCTAACACGACCTTAAATTAAGGGGGAGGGGGAAGCAGGAGCCCCCATTGGGAAAAATCAGGAGGGGAATTTCAGCATTAGGGCCACAAATCCAGGAGCCTGGGGTACGTGAACGAGGTGGGGGGGGGGGGGGGGCTTCGAGTCCTGACTCTTTTAGCAGATGCAGCAGCATTTTCAAGCGAGGCCAGGCTGCTGGCTCAGAACATGCACACGAGGGGCTATCAATTTCAAGACAGCCATTTTTAAGCGCAGCCCTCTGTAGGGCTGGGAGCGAGTCAGGAAGAGGCCGGGAGGGCTGCCCACCACAGGGAGGCCTTGCCTGTAACGGTGGCGTCAGCCGATGCCTGGCCTGCAGGAATCTGCACAGGTTCCGTGTCAGCTTTCAGCCCCCCCCGCCTCCAGCAAACTTTACGAAGCTGCGTCTGCTGCTCTGAATGGGACCGAGGGTTGCCTCCAGATAGAGAAGAAAGGTAAGTTAATGCTCTCATTTCAGGGCTGAGGAGTACCTTTTCCCACTTCAGAGAACACCCATCCTGTAACTCCATTTTTAAAGCAGGAGACCACCCGGTGCAAGTGCGTCAGGGCATCTTACTTCCCTGCAGGCTACAGGCATGGACCTCTATGAATCCAGCTTTAGGCTACACCACGGTAGGAAGGTCCAGCAATCTGAGCTGCCAGACCTCAGCTTTCACTGGACAAAGGCAAGAACGGGGTCTGGACCCAGATCCCCCAGGAGGAAACACATACAAATGGAAGCAGCAGCGATACCCAAAAACCACACAGGGACTGGCCAGCTCAGCCCAGAGATAATCCAGCTTCAGCAGCAAGACTTGATCCCAGCTCAAAAGCCTTCGGGGGTTACCTGTGGGTCCTAGTGGCCTCCACAAGCAGCAGCTGCTCTGTCTCCTGCCCTCCGATACTGTCAAACAGGGAGAAAGCGAAGCCCAGGGTACACCATCAGCACAGAGCTGAGCTGGCTCTGCTCCAACAGCGTCACGGTCACGGTTCCTCAGACCAGTTCCTCCTGCTGATGAACTTCGCGAGCACACTGACTCACAGCTGCCTTCTCCGGGGAGGGAGAACTGGATTTTGCTGCTCTGGGAGCCAGGTTGCTCCCACCTTGGAAAGGAAAAGGATTCAGGGAAGCAATAGGGCAGGGAAGCCGGGGAAGAGCTGAGCTTGCAGTTCACTCTTTGACATCTCAGATGCAGGCGACGGCTCTGGCAGGAGCGATGCTGGCAGCGAGGCCACCCCTGTTTAGATGACCCCCACCACCACTCGGCAACAGCCTCAACTACAGAGAGCAGAAGCAGCTCTCAGCACAGTTCCAAACACCACCTCCGTCCCTCCAGCACTACAGATTACTCCCCAAACACTGCGTGGCCTCGCCAGTCTCACTGCTCATTACTACAAACCTAATTCTGGATGGTTACGTTTGTCCAATCTAAGTGAATAATCCTAATGCAAAAAAAAAAACCAAACCAACCCCAAAAAACCAACCAAAAAGAAACCAACCCCAAAGCCACACGCACAGCAACAAAAATCACCTAATCACCTCTGCCACTCAAACTGGGTTATTGAAAAGCCTCAACTTAAGGGGTCAGGGATCACCAGGACATCCAGAATTACTTGCAGAAAGGAGTATGATTATGATTTGTACGTCCCCCGCTGCGTGATGGGGCAGCACCTGGTGCATGGCAGGGGCTCCCGGGACAGCAGCGATACAGAACAACATCTAGCACGCCTGTAAAAATTGCAAGCTGCTAACAGACGCTGCGGGAACAAAGCGAGGGCCAGAATGAGTCCAGTGAATCATCTGCTACGAATTGGTTCAACCAGTTTGAAGTCCCACACCCGAAAGCAAAGACAGCCCAGGACTGTGTAATCCCAAGCAAAGGAATGGGGGAGAAAAGGAGAGAAACGTGCCAGGCAGGAGGGACGGCTCTTTGATGGGGCCCTGGGGATGAGCTCGGAAAGGCGACGAGTCCCAGCTTGCTCCCTGCTGGCAGAAACTCTTATTCCTGCCTCGCCTCCCACGTCCTGTGCTCCTGCCACGACCTTCCTCCCGGCATGGCTGCTCCCTCCAGGCAGGAGTTGGCACCCGGAGATCAAATGGGAGCCTAGAAAGCAGGTCCCCGCAGGGAGCGGAGGCGCAGGGGATGAAGTGAGTGAGACTGGGGAAGAAGGGCTCTGAGGGCACCGGACTTGCTGAATTGAGGTGTCCTCAGAAGGGATGGGAGAAAAACTGACCGTTTGGCAGTCCACAAGCTGCTCTGGGGGGAAGCAAATCTGCTTGGCTCCAACTAACTTTATTTCACACCTCGACCTGAGCCAGGGTCAGTGTTCTCCAAAGGAGAGGATTAAAAAAAAAGTAAAAAAAAATAAATATATAAAAATAAATAATACCCCTCTCTAGTTAATGCCAGCCTAGCCAGTGCCTTCCTGGCCTTGCTCAGCAGGTTCAGAGCGTGCACAGTAGCTCCAGCCTGCCCAGCACCCAAGCCCCGGCAAACCCAGCTTTACATGCTATGGCTGGGCGCTGAAACGCACCCTGGCTAGTGGGTAAGTTCTCAGTGGGACAGGGGCATGAAGAAAAAACTGCAACCTCAGAAGCACTTAACACACCAAGCCTGTTTCCTTGTGCTGCTCTAAATAACGGCCTTCAACTGAGAGTCATCAAGGTTTAAGCTTAAGATTTAAGATGAACAGCAGCAGGAACAAACCGATTCAGTGCAACTCTTCTCTCCAGCAGACTTGCAATCCGTACCAGGCAAGCAGGACCAACAATTTCTGGTTAAGGTGTCTGTTCTGCAGGAATTAAACTTTTTTCCATCAGCTTCAGTAAAACAGGCAATTGGGCCCTGCTGTTCCAGAATGCCCTGTGCCACCTGCAGGTAACTCTTTAGAGAAGGAAAAAGCACCCTGCCAAAAAGGGTTAAAACAACCTGTTTCAAATAAATAGCTTCATGTAATATATAATCTATCACCCAGAGTAACCATGGGAAAAGCACATTTTAAAGGTAGTTTTTGACTGTGGCTCACCCTGAAGTGAGAGACTTTATCTTTGCTTGGTGATTGCACTCATCTTTTTCAAGCACAGCTATCCCCGATGCTGAGCGCAGCTCCACCGCTTTAAAACAGCTCCTAACGCAACATCTTCTCCCAACACAGCCAAGTCTCCAAAAAGTTAACATGCACCTTCCTCCTAAAACAGGTCCTGCAACTGTGCCTTGGCCAATGAAGTTAATACCTGCCACGCAACGGGAATAAAGTTCGAAACATATTTTGTAAAGCACTGCCTCCTTGTTAACCCAAGGGAGAAAGCCCAGGCACTTACCAATGGTTTACTATCTCATGCAACCCTGAGAAGCATAATAATTTACTGATGTATAAATGGAGGGCTTAGCGGCAGCTGCACTACATAAACAGTCACCGGGGTGCTCTGAAGTTTCTATCGGTATATGGTATATAAAGCTGGGTGAATAACTGATTTTTCGGTTCGCTGGCAATCCTGAAAAAAAGTTTTAAAAAAAATATTCATTTGGGGTCGACTGAAACAAATGTTTCACTTTGACTGTTCAGCCCTTTACAAAAGTTAGCTCCAAAGATCATTCAAAATGAAAAGCTGCTTCAAAGAGGAAAAAATCTCCAAGCCTTTCATTTGGAAAATGCTGAAACAAAATAGTTTTTTTTTTTTCTTCTTTTCTCTCCAGCAAAAAAAGTTTGGCAAAACAACTAAAAATGTTTTCATTTTGCCAAAATTTGCTCTTTTTTGCTCAAGATTTTACCCAGCTCCAGCACAACCAATTTACACCTATAATAACTTAAACAGAGACATTAGTAATCCCAATGAAATACAGGCTTGAAAAAAACCAGTCTCAGCCACTGCACAAATGTCCCGAAACCGAAACCCAGAAGAAAGTAAGCTAAAACCCACTAAGCTTTTCTTGGCTCGGCAGGAGAATCTTATTAAGTCTCTGAATCGTATAGCCACAGATTTGGGACATTGTAAAAATTAAATTAGTCTTAGTTCTTATTAGCAAGGCAAGAAAGGAACCAGAAGATTATGAGACAGCAATTGCTATTGTGAGCCAATTTTTCAGCATGTTTCTGCTTTTCTCCTGTAAACCAACAATTATAGGGCATGCTCGCTCCTCTCATAAAGGCCGTGTTATTTTTAATCTCGGCATGCAGGTTTCTCTGACTTTCCACTCAGGCTAATGCAATTCAAGGATTTAACGCCACGCCACAGTGAGATTCTCATTTCATTTCCTGATTTGTTTCATTTTGCTGCTTTGTGCTCTGCAGTTGCACCCACCTATGCAGAAGGCACACGGAAGGACCCAGGGCAGCGATAAGTTAAATCCTTGGGATCCAGAAAAAGAAAAGGCATCCATCAGAAAGCCTCACCCCTGTCTTGTTTTGCCTTTTGCTGGGAGTTTAACACAGACTGCTTGATGGTTCTGATGGGGCTACAGCCTGGCCCACAGGGACCAGACAGGACCCTTCATGTGGGGCCAAAGAAATAGATGGGATTTATCCATGTTTTCATTCAGAATACGATCACTTTGGGGAAGAAGTGGGAGCGAGGCAGCACATTTTTCCAGTTGCTGTATTTTTAAGTTAAGCTGGGCTTTAGAACAGCCTGCCTTCGTAATTCACAGCTTCCAGCCATCCCACCACGCTCCTCAGTGGAAATGGTAGAAAGCAAAGAGCAGATATTCCAAATGTCACACCCGAGCCTGGTTTTAAAACACTAGAAAACAAAATAGAAGTGGCTTTCCTATTTCATAACCACACAAGGACAGGCAGCAACAGTTTGCTGGAACTGCTTTAACAGCTCAGAACTGAAAGCACCTTTGAACCCAGAGAAATCCTTGGGGGGGGGGACGACAAAACAACAAAACAGAACCTGGACCATCTCAAATCACAACTACACTATGAAACTGTAGCCTTCCAAGGACAAACTCCAAAGTACCTCCATTTGTCATGGGTTCGTTTTAATACCGGAGTCCCTACATAACACTGCAGGCAGGTTTGATTTATTATTATTATTATTATGGTTTTTTTAAATAGCACCTTTAATCCCCGAATGGCTGGCTATCAGCACTACAGGGGCTAGAGGAAAGCTGCTGGGCACCTCTGGTCCACGAGGCACAGTGTCTTCCACAGGTGAGATGCAAAGGGCTGCCCTGCTCATCCGTCCTCAGCCCTCCTGGGAAATGGCACTTACACCAGGGAGAAGCCAGCCATCTCCAACTCTGCTTCAATGAAAGGAGCTGGAAATCCCTCCAAGGGGGATGCTTCTTTTAGCCCTGTGGGCTCAGAGAGGAAGCCTAGGGAGCTCTTGCACCAGATAGCTCCCGCTATTACTTCTTCAGCCGAAGACAATAGGATCTCATCCCTTCCCCCCTCCAGTTCACAGAGTCCCACAAAACACCCAGGTTTTACAGGATGGCTTGCTAGCCTGAGTTAAATGTAAGAATGAGAAAGCTTGGTTCTGTGCAGAAGGCTATGGAGAGCTGGGGTGCCTGCACACCAGGACTTTTGTGGTCTTTGGCCCGTGTCCCAGGAAGAGAGACAAGCTGTGGGGCGCTCCCAGCCCCTCCAGACAGGCTTGCACTTACTCCTGGTTTCACACCTCCTATCCTAAAGCTGCTGGTGTGTGCTGTGCCAGAGGAATAAGAGACATCCCCCTGCTCCAAATCTCCCCTCACCGCCTTTTGGAAGCTGAGCTTTCCCCTTGTCCAAGGTGTCCAAGCCCAGGACAAGTACCTGCAGCCTCCAAGGATCAATCAGAGCCTGGAGACTCACCTATTTCTCAGAGGACTGCAGCCCTTCAGAGAACCAGCTGCTGAACAGCGCCAAGGGAAACCTATAGCAGATGTGATGCGGTGACACTGGTCTTCCTTTCAGCAGAGGACAAAGGGCTGAGGTTCTCCAAGCACCCCAAACACCATTTCAACATGGAAGATGAGCATCTTCCATGCGCTGCAAAAGCCTGAGCAGTGCACTCATGAGATGCCGGACTCTGGCACCGACCTAAAGAGCATCCGGCACCTCAAAGAATAACCCCAGCTTCACCAAATGTCACATAGATATCTATCTCTATGTATCTATCATTGTATGTGTGCATAACCACATATAAGTATATATAATTGTTATATAAAATCAGCTCCTAACAGCAAACTCTAGGCAGGGAAAATGGTCTGGCCAGCATAAACTATACAAACAAAAGCAAGTGAAAAAACCTTATTTAGACACTTAAGTTGAAGTGTTTTGCTAGAGAAGCCAGTCTTGAATTTATCAGCCTCCTCTTTGACCAACTCCGAAGAGCAGGAAACAATCACACTGACTGTAGCATCTCTCTTGACCTTGGCATTTCAGTCAACTCTCCTCGCAGAGAAAGGACACCTGTAATCTGTGAGCTGCACTTCTGTAGCTACAACAGTAACTGC
This sequence comes from Gorsachius magnificus, assembly GCA_034008185.1. NCBI lineage: Eukaryota > Metazoa > Chordata > Aves > Pelecaniformes > Ardeidae > Gorsachius > Gorsachius magnificus. The sequence continues at coordinate 18,077,963 of CM067083.1, read as the reverse complement.
AGAAGAGCCTTCTCTTCCCCCTCTCTAGTTCATAAGAATTTCCCAGCTGTGGGTTTGCTTTGTGGGAGAAGAGCAAGGCCTACCTCTGGTCTTGTTTTCCTCTTTTCCAGTGGCAGCTCTACTTTTGGGGAACCTACAGCAGCAGTAGGGTCTGCAGTACTCTGTCAGGCAGGAGAGCAAAGCACGCCGCATTGGAAGTAGAGCATGAACTCCCTTGTGATCCTGCCAGCATTCCCTCGTCCGCCTCTACCTGTTTGGGTTGCCGAGAAGAAACCAGAGCCTATTATCAGGCCTGCTTCTTTGTCAGGTGTTTCTTTGATGTAAATACAACCAAGATCAAATGTGCTGATGGCAGCAAACAGCCAAGGAGTAGCAAACATGCAAACTGCACAGTGACCTGCAGAGATTAGAGCAACCCAGGCTGTAGACAAATTGGGAAGATTAAACACAAACAAGCTAAGAAGTCTTGGGAGAAGTACCCAGGGAGACAAAAATAAGCAACGCAGACAGAAAATAAGAGAACGAGGCAGACCAAAGATTGAACAGACCCTACTAGTACATAAATCAAAGTCTTGCTCCGCCTCCCAGCGCTTCAGCCTTACCCTAATGCTTCTGCTCTGAGGGAGTCGGCGCTAGGCTCGCTGCGGGGAAGCGGGATGAGAGAAACCTTTAGTGCATCTTTGCTGTATTCTGCCTGTCACACCACTGTCACTGCAGAATCAACAGCTCTTACAGAGGGAAAACCAGGCTTCCCTCCCCTCTTTTTTTTTTTTTGTCCTTTTCCTTTCTTTTTTAAAAACTTCTGGACAGCTGCTGACAGGAGCTCCTTGCAATGAGAACATCCCTGCTAATCTCGGTGCCTGCACAGTCCACCACCTGCACTTACAACCCTGCAAATCCAAGGAAAGCCTATCTGGAACTAATGACACTACTGATATTCATCTTCAAGCAGCGTAACTTTCCCAAGCACAGAGGACCAGGAGGCTTGCAAGGCCAGAAAAGTCACATGCATGTGTGTAACATGACGCAATCCCACGGCTGTACAGCTTCCGCTCCTGCTTTACATTGGGGATGCGTGTGTTAAGGTATAGTCTGGAGCTCCTCACACGTCTCATGCTGTTCAAGCACACTGCAAATACGTCCCTGCCTGGAGCATAACAGCATCTTGAAAGGTTTCTTCAAAATTTGGAGAGTAGGGCTATTCTTCTGAATGTGGAACTGTTTAACTTGGGGCAGTGTAGTACACCCCTGCACTGCTTCATTTTTCACCTGTTGCCAGCAGTGATCATCACCCTGCATGCTCTCAGATTTGAGGACCATTACTGATTTAGGGACCACCTAGCAGTATGCCAGGTGGTCGGAGAAAACAACAGAGCACCTGAGAAAGTAGTACTTTTTCCACTAACCAACCCTTCTGCAGCTAAATGGGATCTGCTGCCTTACTAGGGGCATATTTATCTTTCAAATCCCAGAGCTGTAGACAGCACTTGCTGTTAGAGAAGTTCATTTTTTGAGGGATACAGAAACACTGGGAAACCTGTAAAATTCCTCCTGTAAACAATGCTAAAATCTCCCTTGCTGATGCATCCCACAGCCCTTTCCACCTTTCCACAGCAGAGTAAGAGCAAGATGTCAGTGAGGCAGGTTTCTGCATGCAAGGCCTATTATTTGCTAATGAGATTTCAGCTGCGACCCTCCCCCCCATCCCTGAGATCAAAACACACTTCAGAGATCAGAATGCTCAGAAACAGCTTGATAGCAAGTCCTGAACTATCTCCCCTGACACTGTAGTGCCATTAGGCTGGTGTGGGCAGTGCTAAACCTCACTGGTGCTAGTGAGGGTCTAGTCTAAGTGTGCATCAGTCCAACTCTGACTACTTTTATCCTGGGGGTTCAGTAAATTTTCCTGCATGTTTAAATGACACAATGCAACCCCACGTGCAACACACCAGCTTAGCAGAGCAACGATCCACATGCAGTTCACAGAAAAACCCTGCAAGGGGATCAGCTCACATTTTGGAAGGCAAAGGCAAATGCCATCTTTCTCACCAGGTCTGCAATTCCTGCAGAAATCACTTGGAGCTTCAGGTATTCACTGTCCCTTATCCATACGTGCAGAACCCCTGGCTTCTATGCAGCACTGCCCATACAGGCCAAGGGGAACCACAGTACTAAGAGCACCTGAGGGGCTGACCCCATCCATCTCCTTTTCTGAAAACCTGCTCTACTCTGAGGCTTAACCCAAGCAGGGCTCAACGGGAAGGTCCAGATCTCCTTCCTACATCCACTCCCAATCTCAGGGGAAGGTGGCTTTCAAGAAGAAAAGGGAATCCAAACACACACACTGCAACCTTTCAGTAGTTTCCTGAGACAGGCTAACCTCCAAAGTGCCAGCATGGTCCTCCAGCGCACTGCATGAATGAAACACTAGGAATAGGAGCCCACGCCAGCTGCAATGGTCCCACAAGCTGGAAAGGACCAAACTCCCTACCTCTTTGGTCCTGGACTGGGGGAGAATTGGCTCAGGCTGCCTTCTGAATGAAAGGGCAGCTTTCCTAATGACTGAGCTCACACTGCCAGACTGCTAAGGAGCTGCATTGATTTGAAACCTAAAGAACAGCTGTTTGTTCCTCCCTTTCCACCCTGCGTCTTCCTCCCTGGCCAAAGGAGGAGGAAAGTTGCCAGAACAGACTTCATCTAGGTGGACAAAGATAGAGAGAAAGGGAGAGGACACCCCCTCAAAATGGCAAAGGAAGGAAAATTGTACCCTTAAGAGCACAAAGCAGCCATACAACTGCTCATTTTGCCATTGTCAGAGAGAGGCAGCTCCGTCCAAGAGAAAGTGGAGTAACCTGCAATAGTCCTAACAGCTGCAAAACACCCGTCGCCAGCTGCATGTTGATTCTTAACTCTCTTCAGCATTAACTAAGTGACAAAAGGCTTTAGTGCTCCTAATGAAAACACAGCCCCTGCACTCAGTAAAATAACACAGCCATGAAAAAAAAACCCTTTTTGGTAGTAGAATTCATGTGCAAACAGGTTTCAGGTCCAAGTTGCTGAGATTGGGACAAAACATTTGATGAGATTTGGGGCTGGGGGGGGAGAAAGGAAAGGGAGGGTTTGAAGGTGTGTGTGTGGGACACTCCATGTCTGCTTTTGATTTGTTTCCAAAATAGCCACGCTTTTGAATTTGTCCTAAGGCTCCCTGTAGTTTTAGCAGCCAAAACGTGATCAGAAAAGGCCTTATAGACCCTGAGCCATCCTCTGCATTTTTGAAAGAGCCTGCTAGATACTTTCCACTCTGCTCTGAACTCCTGTGGAAGCTGCTCCCAGATTCTTCTCCAAGGCTGCTGTGAGGAGCTGAAGGGCCTTAGGAAGAGATCCAGCAAAACTTGTTGCCTTGTCTTCTGCATACTCCTTGGACTGGTGAGCATAAAGGAGTAAGAAAATAAGCAGTCCAGCTACTCATGGAGCGCCTGCACACAGCTGCCAGCGTTCATGTGTTCTTTCCAGGCAGTCTCCTCAAACCTTCTTTTCCACAACTGAAAAAGATCTGAAAAAACCCAGCTCCAACGACAGCAAAACACCTACAATTCAGTCAGTATCACAGCTCTGCAGACCTGAGTGACACCCTGAGGGGACACTAGAACAGATGCTAGCCAGAGCCAGTTCTGCCATGACCACACGTGTCTTCTGCACATCCCACCATACATCAACCTGCTGCTCTGACCATATAGCTGTCCACTGACTTTGGAAAAGCACACTGGGATGAAGTTGTGTGGCAGGAGCAGCAGGCTTGCCCTCCATTTCCCTGTGTCACTGTGGCCAAGACTTGTTGCTCTCCCAAGCAACAGGGCAGATCCTGACTAGCATGTTCTTTTGGATATTTGTATGAACAGGCTGCAGTTAACAATTAGAAATATCACTGGGACTAGCACTGGAGAAGCCAATTTGTCTGTTTCTTTTACTACTACGGTTAGACTCTGTTACAGGTGAATTTCCCAGAGAGGCACAAGGTGCTGAAACAATGCCACCAGAAGTGGTTGGGGTGAGATAGGAGGGCTTGTTCTCCCCAAAATACAACATACAAGTCCAAAATGCTTACCCCTCTGCAGAGTCAGGCCAGCTCTGATACAGAGCAGCTCATTAGGACAGAGCTGAACACCACAGTGGTCGTTAGGGTTTGTACCGCAGCAAGTTTTGCAATGCTCTCTGTATGATGGCACAAGGCCACAAATACCTGAGGTATGCTGGACAACTCCTTTTCCTATGAGGCACGCTCCTGAGCAGCTGGAGGCCAGTCAACAGATTAAGGTCCGATCCAAAGAACTCGCTTTTCTCCCCTTGTGTAATGCCTTCCGAAGACCAGCTCAGGCAAGATGACACTTCCTGCCGTTTATAAGATTAAGGCCATCTTGAAAACCACACCTGGCTTCAGTAAGCTGCCCTCACTGCAGTTTTTCACTGTCTGAGGGAAACAAACACAGAGTGTTTTATCGCTTAAAGATTTAAAAACAATTGAGACACATTTCATTGGCAAAGCAGAGACAAAGGCACAGAGAAGGCTGCTGAGCTGAGCTGAAACTGCCCCTCTGCTCCCACTCCCTCCCCGTTTAATAACTTCATTGCTTTAAATACGGGAGGCTAGGCTCACACAATGACAACAATCCCGGTAGGAAACCTACTTGTATTCTGAGGGCATTTGCTTGCCAGACCTGATGTCAGCCATGCAAATGCTTGCAGCATGGGACTGGGCACGCATGTGTATTAACACACCCCCAATGGTCCAGCCCTAACGAGTAAAGATCAGTCACAACAGCCGAACTGCCAGCACTCGTGCAGGTGTAGCAGGTCAGCAGCAAATGCCACCTTGGTCACACAAACTGTGAGGACACAGGTGGATGACCAGCAGAGTACCTTAGGGCATACAGCCTGAGAGGGTCAGCTTCATTTTGATGCCTCAGTTCAGTTTATTGAACACATGCACACATGGGTACATATTCTAAACATATAAAACTATGCCAAAATGATCATTAAGCACACAGAAAACCATGCTAAAAGCGATCACTAAGTCTGCTTAGGCAAATATTAAAAAACCAAATCTACACCACCTTAATTTGACTCTCCTTTGGATTAGCCTTTAGTTACAGAGTCTCATTATTTTGTTTTCCACAGGATCACATTCTCTTTTAGTTCCATGAGAGGTATTTTTTTGCCCCATCAACATTCTACAAGTAGTCCCAAGCCTTATTTAAGGCACACAATCCAATTCCTATATGGAGTATAGTATTAGGAACCTCTGCAGGCATGTGCCCTAATGCTGGGCGAGTACTGTCCTGACAACAATCAGTGGATCTGCAGAGGAAGATTCAGAGCCCCTAGACTGGGAATGTACTTCTCTTTGGTGATATATATTGAACACAGATGTCAGACAGCGAGCATTCCCCTATGCCTTTGTGGTGTGTGTGACACCTATACCAGATGAGTCCTTCTCAGATGTCACTGACAAACTACAAAGAGGACATTTCAAACAGAGCTGATATTTGCAACCCTGCTGTAACACAGGGATAACAACATATATTACAAATTTAAGAACAGGTTGACAAGATGAAAACAAGAGCTTCAGCATTTTCGGGTGCTTAGCAGATGCACCTGATCCCTGGCATCACAGAGCCCCGACTGTATATCAAACAAGCAAAGCTTCTAACTGCTTAAGCTACATCCCAGAGCAATTAGCATTTCTGCACATCCCAATCAGGCAACTCATGCTGGGCACCAAATGACAGAAATGCACAAGTGACCTCCTGCAAAAAAGCTGGCATGGTCAGCTGCTTCAAGCCAGGAGAGCACTGCACTCCACTGTGCATTTGCTGTAATTTCCACATAAGGCCATCCTTTAGCTCTATGAAGCAAGGGGCCCTGCAGAGAAGAGTTACACTGCACTACGCTGATTCAGAGAATAAATCTGCGCAGGGCATGAGGCAAGGATGGGGTGAAGACAGGTTGATATGTAAGTAACGACTGTCACACTGCAGATGCATGACAAGACTGAAGCTGCAGTTCCAAATCACAGCAGCAGAGCTCAGCTTTTGAGGATTTGATTTTATACCTACAGTTTGGATTTATAATGTACCTCCTTATTTAAAAATAATTTTTAAAATAGGTTTCTAACATCTGGACTTGTATCAATGCTAAAACACGCACCGGCAGCTGCATTTAAACCCTCACATCTGCAGTCCGGCTCTCTACCAAAAATAATTGATAGAAATAGCAGGCTGTTGCGAGGCATGCAACTTACACTCGCCCAGTGGGTTTGACACATTTTCTCTGCAGTATAGTAACACAGAGACCTGGGTCTCTGAGGCTCAGTTCCAGATTTTGGAGAAACACAGCCAGTGGGCACAGTGTGTGCACCTGTAATCCATCCCAGGCTCCTCTCCTCTCCAAATGCCCCTGCTCTTCATGCTTGTATCCCACTTTCTCCACCACCTGCTCTTCCTATAGCTATCCCAGCTGCCTACACTCCAAGTCCTGCTTCACCTTCTTATTTCCCCTACTCAGAGCTTCTCCTGAGCTCTTGCTTTGTACTTTCTTGCAGTTCCTCCTCACCCTGTTTTTAGCCCTCTGAATTTGAAAATGTTGTTTCTCCTCGTCTCCTTTCATGCTCCAGGTTTACCTAAGGGAGTAGACCAGGGGGCTTGCTGCCTTTAGTGGCTCTGCTCTTCAGCACAGAGGCCAGATTATGAAAAACTTCTCTGTTTTTGTAGCAGACGCTCCTAGCAGGTGCTATGCAATTATTAGATGCCATATGCTTTTATCAATTATATTCAAGTGTATTTTGCAACTATCCTGTGTTTTCAGACTGCTCTGAAATTTATAAGATAATTACACAGAGGTGCAGAACCGGCACAAAAGAGCTGCACCTAGATGTAAACGGTTGGGCCGAGGCTGACCGATCCATCATACACGCACTGAGCGAAGTCTTCCTCGCATCCCATAAAGACTACCAGATATCCAGCCCAGGTGCAGCGGTCCCGCAGTCCAACAACAAAACCTACAAAATTCTGTACAACAATCCAACGTGATGAAGGGTTAACTTCCGTACATGCTAATTGCATTTGAAGGCATCTACGTGCATTATTTGTAAGCTTTATTTTTTGGCATCTCAAAATGAATCTAATGATATTTGGAGAAGGTCTTAACATTTCAAGTGCTGTGAGAAGTACAGCACTGCTAACACCTGCAGCAGGTGGTAATGCTCTTGATAAGTCAGCACTGAATTACTGAGTGCAGCCTTTTGGATAATACAAGCAGAGTCCGGCTCTCCTTAGCAGTCATTCAGGGGCCTGCAGCTCACTTCACAGTGGGAGTTTTGGACTCTGCTTCGTGGCCATGTTCCAACTCAGGCAATTGCATCTGAACCCAGCATCCTCTGCTGCTTCTGTTGGATGGGCATGTAAGCGCCTCACTATTAAATGACACCAGCTCTCAAGTGAATGTGATACACACTGACATGTCTGATGACAATGCACAGCAACACGTATGTGCAGAAAGTATCAATTACCACCCTGCCCATAAACCTACTGGCAAGATTAAACTAGATAAGGCATGCCGTGTCAATGGGAACAGCAGGGAAGGACAACCCCGATGCAGCCAGATCTGCTAGACAAAACTTTCTGCGTAAGAATGAAGCTGCCTGTGCAAGACAGGAGGAGAGAGGTAGAGGAGCCTTGTCTGTCCATCCCACAATTGACAAGAAAGAAGGGGGCTTAAGCTAGGAGACAAAAAGCAATGCTATGTTTTAAGGCAAGCAGCATCCACCTCAAAAGGCTGAATTTAGATGGAAGATTTATGTCTTTCAGCAGTGTAAAGGTCTGTGGGATGCAATTTTTTTTTTTCTTTGGGCAGAAAGAACATAAAACCCACCATAAACACACTCCAGGTAGTACCAGGTTTCACAAAGTTTCAGATTGGTGCATCAGTCACAACAGAAACCTCCTCGTCCCCCTGCCATTTCTTCCCCCTCCCCCATCTACAGTGGGCCACCAGTACCGCACTTAGAGACTGCAAGACAAATGGGCAGCTGCCTCTAGAGGCAATTGTGAGGAGACTAAAGATCAACTTGCAGCTGGCACTTCCACCCCCACCTCTCCTTAATACTTCAGGCCACTTGCTGCCAGACAAGGATCATGAGTCAGCTCCTAAACATATTCGCCATGAAACAATAGCTATAGCTCTCTGCTGCAGCTACACCGCTACTCTGGCTCCAAGGGACACACCACAGTTATGGAAACAAAAGGACCGATTTTAACCTACAGCAGCCCAACACCAGAACTGAATGATACCCTAAGAATACTATGCTGAACCTGCGAGACAGCAAGGCTAATTTTGACATGTAACAGGCATGAAGTTGGCACTGTAATGAAAATTTGCAGAAGCAGTAAATAGTGTTTAGGGGGCTATGTGGTAAAGCAGATGGCTTTTGCTTAAACCTTTTCAGCTACAACAGGGTGCAGTTTGATACCAAAGCATTGTATGCTAATTAGAGGGCAAAGGAGCCAATTTAGCCTTTGCAAATCAACTTTATCACAACCATAGGAACTGCTCTCTCAATTCTGAGTAGCCACAACTCACTGAAACTCCTGTGTTCACAAAGGTGGAACTCCAGCACTCATCTCTCAAGGACATTTCAAGAAGGAAAAAGCTTCCCTTTTGCAAGGACGTTTCACCTTACCAGCTAATGACATCAAACTCAAACTTTCACTTTTCCGACCCAAGTCCTGTCAGACGATAAAGAATTCAAAGAAGAGGTAAGAAAACGCATTGGATATTTCTCAGAACTAGATGTTAAGTGATGAACTGGTGGTGACTACTGAGCACTTGAAGAGCTGTGCCCATAGTAAAGGTTAGACATGGGAGTGTCTATGCCCATGCAAAGCACCCTCAAGAAACATCAACACCCAGAGCACGCCTTACCTGCAGACAGTCCACTGACATCCTCTGAAGAGATGCTGCTGGAAGAGCTATGGTGCAAGCTAACATGTTAGGAAACTTAAGCAAATGCTATATTTATGTTTTTATTTCTAGCTAAGAAATTAGGCAAAACCCATTGTCCTTTCTTACCTCACCATAATTTGTGTTTCTTACAACTGAGTATTGCCAATTACTCTGAAGAAGTCTCTAACCTAAAATACCAACATGTTTTGAGCCACTTTGCCCTACAAGCCAGAAGGCAAGCTGGAGACAGAAATAAGAGACTACACCACAACACATTCAAAGAGACAGGGCAATTAGGCAAGCCTCCTTCTCCTTCTGCAGGACCTCGACAGGTGAGTTTTGTGGGACCGCACAAGACAAATCAGAAAGTTCTACTGTTAATGCAGCGCATCAATTTTACCATCAACAGAAATGTGACTAATGTATACATTCTGTATAAAAAGATAGCAAACTATATACATACGTATCTTTTAAATTATTTTATTTTGTGTAAGCTAAAAGGAAATTTACACACTTAAATCTCAAAAGACCTTGGGCATGCACATTGACCTTTTTAGAGGTTCTTCTACATAGCTCTCTTTTTTTCCATAGGAATTTCCCCAGACATTTACAACCCATAGTTTTTTACTGTATATACAGCCTAAAACCATAGCAATCTATGATTATGTCGTTTTACACTGTGCAAAATCAAACAGGAATAGTGGTACAATGGAACATAAAAATTTTTAACAGATAAATTTCATTGTAAGACATTCATATAGTTTTGGTCCTTCTTTTCCAAATCAAACTGATTAAAAGCAGACAACTTTCTAATGACCCAAAAAAATCAAGTGTTTAGACAGTGATCCATAACTGGAACAAGAAGTTACTGACAGCATACCTTTCAAAAGGCTATATAGTGACAGAGCCGTACTACTGAAGTTTAAGAACATAAAATTTGATCAGCCAACCAATCAAACAGGGGGAGGGGATGGGGGAGAAGAAAAGGAAAAACACATCTTAAGCTTGTTAAAACACAAAAGAAATTACTGGATTTTTAAAGAAACAACAATAACTGAAAACCCGCAAAGGAACAATATAACCTTTTGTTTTTTTCCCAGCAACACATCTTTTAATATATGCAGGAAAGAAAAAGATGCTCAATGCAATCTAAAAACCTTTAAGGGGGACTTCACAGATTGTGAAGATTGAAGTTTATTTTGTGTTTCTAGCATTTTTTATTATTTTTTTTTTTAAACTTTTTCAAGTTTTGTAAGAAGGACACCACCAGTGTATTTCACAAAGACATAAATGTATACACCCCAGCACAACAAAAAGAATAGATCTTCAAAAAGATTTACCCCCAATTATTTACATTTTTCTCTAATATAAATTTAGGACTCCAGTATGTAAATAAATATACATTACTATGTATACCTTTCTAGTGCTGCTTACCAACAAATCATCTGAACTTGATTTTTTTTTTTTTTTTAATTAAAGCAAGATTGCTTTTTATGACCCACAGGGGGAAGAAAAAAAAAAAAATCAATAGAAAACGTCCAATTCACATCACTTTAGTCTACCTTTTCTTGGCAGCTTGTTGAAGGTGTTAATGTGGCCGGGAACATCAACACCTTGGCATGCATGAAAGTTAAGTCAGGAAGGCTAGAAATCACCTTGGCAGCCTCTTCACTAAGATGTTCTTCCTTTTTAGGCTTCCTGTTGAGAAGAAAAGAACAAAGTGAATTAATTCAGTATCTGGCTTCCCTTGGATCACTGAAAGAACCACTGATTGAAGCAATGTTCTGGCAGTTTGTCTCCCATTGAGAGGCACTTCTGTAAGCTACTTGAAGGTAGTCTAATGTTATAATACCTACCTGCCTACCAACAAACTGTTAACATAGAAAGTCAGCAAAATGTTCTTGAATATTGGTGCAATAAGGAAAAAAAAAGATTTCCCATTCAGATGCTAATTTTTATATATATATACACACACATTTTTTATTTTTTTTGGGCAGGTTCCAGCATGCCATTCTGGGACTACTCATTTGAAGAAACAACCATGCACATATTCTAGTGATAAGACCAATAAGAGCATTAGTTATAACTACCTAAATCCAGTATAATATTTCCAAATAAAATGGAAAAACCTTGAAAGGACACTGAGATGTTCCTAACTTACTACTTAATACTTTTACAAGAAAAACAAGGTACTTATGCTCTGTTTCTTACATGACCATACTCAGATTATACATCATACCACTCTACATCATGATCCACAAACCCTTTTTTCCCCAAGGGCTCATCAGCAGCAAAAAGTGGCTCACAACTTGTAGCTACTTGCTTTGAAGTGCAGTAGTATGTGCAGCCGTAATGATACACACAGCAGTTTGGGAATCACTGGTGTTTACTTTGCTTACTGCATTATTCACAAGAATTACTGAGCGCAAATGAATAAAGAAGTCTGAATCCCACGTCGCTCTATTCTCACTATTAAGCAAGACACTCACATTTCCTAAGTAAAATGAAGACTGGCTCAGACTGCTACAGAAGACCCCCCTGTTTACAGACATCTAGCTTATCCTGAAGAACGCTGCTTATTACTAGAAAAAAAACGGAGTATTCCATCAAATGTTTTTCCAGTTCCAAAAAGGCACCTGCTGCACCCTATAACGACATTAGAAATTCCAGCTAAATAAGCTCCCCCATCTTTGGGGCAAAAAACTGAGTCAAAAGGCTTGAACCAAATAAACTGCCTTTCCCTAGAAATTTTCTGTCTGTATCTCGTTTTAGCTATAAACATTAAACAGAGCCCATGAGAGGGCAATCACCACTCCGATCACGAAGCAGCATGTACTTATATTTTCTTTTGTCAGTACCCATCAGGATCGTTTCCTGAACTGATCAGAGACCAGGGGAAAGCAAGGGGCTACGTGTTTGCTTCAGCAGCAGTGTCAGAATTTCTTAGCTAGGAGGAGAAGGAAAAAAAAAAAAAAAAAAAGAGCTGGAGTCAAACTCATCCTTGACATCACTGATCATTGTGTTGACACTGAACTATCACTTTTGTCTGCTACTTGAAATCTCCACTTGATGAAAGATCTCTAGATGAGGCAGCCTAGATACTAAATCTGACTTTCCTTCACTAGAATAGCAATATTTTCTTTGCTGCAGTGGAATTTCATGAGGCACCGACTAGGCAGATTACCAAATTCTGGAGGATAAACAAAGCTGTGTGCTGGATTTATTGAAGGAAGAAGCAGAGAGCCAGTATGTGCCTCCTTCTACTAACAACTTCACGGTCAGCTCTGCCCTTGAATGGACTATCTCTGAGCTGTTGAAATGTGGTTGTCACCCACCACTATGTTATCAGTATCTGGTGCCACTATTAGTAATCACTTACCACAAGCCTCTTAAAGGTACAAACTCCTGGTGATCAAGGACTTACAGCTAACAAAGGAGTGTTTGACAGAGGAAGCCAAAGGAAGAGGGCTGACTCAGAGATCTGCGTTAAAAGGAGTTCCTGTAATTGTTAATCAGGCACCGAGATGGAGCTCACACACTCCTTGCTATTTATATGCCTCTTCCTCCTCTGCTCAACAGTGGCATGCTAAGAAATGGCATTGCTGGGTCCCAGAGGCAGTGCTGCATTTTATTTGGCGATCACACGGAGGACCTTTATCACAGGACAATGCTATTGCTCTTGCTGTACTAGCTGGTCTCTGCAACATCACTGCAGAACGTGCACACCAGTGAGCACAGACAGATGTGAATCTCACCCCATTACTGAATGCTCCCCTCCTGGCTGGATGCCCTTTGCAATAATTTATCTACTTAATGTGCTCTGTAAAAAGTATCTATAAAGAAGGACAAGCTAACACACACTATTAAACTATGACCAAGTTACAGCAATAGATACAATCACTTGGTAATGAGACTCAAAACCTTTTTTTAAATCATACCAGTGCAGAAAGGGATGAGACAGCCTGAAGTCTCCATTCTTCAACAAGAGGGGCAGGTTCCTCCGGAAGACAATTTCTAGCTACCATGGCTTACAGAACGGACACCCAAGCGGGTTGTCAGTAGCAGCTGTACTACCTCTGTCTGCTTTGGAACCAGAACTTACGATTACTAGAACATTAAAGGACCCTGACCTGGCTCAAAACAGGGTCCCTAACTATTCAGGTATTAAAACTACCTTTTACAGAACACTTCACCCCCATCCATCTCCTCCTGCACTAGCTTACAGTTCCTCCCAAGACAGAGGGGATGCCCTTACCCAAGCAAATAATTGCAAGTCCCTCTACCCATTGGCATGAAGTTTCCTTTTCAAAGGAACGTTAACACTAAGCTGCAAGAAATTAGCCAGACTGACAGGCAGGAAAGTTGTTGGAAGAAAATTTAGCAAGAAATAGGGAATGCTTTGTCGATGCGTCACTGACACCTTGCTATTCTCTTTTGTGTTCCAACCCCTTCCTGCAGCATTCAAGTCCTCCACAACTACAGTCAGCTCTCCTGTTTGCAAAGGCTTTTGTGGATAGCACCAGCAAGGCCAGGCTTTAACAGCAACAACGACTTGATTAGAGAAATGCACTTTAAAAATCACTCTGTAATTAAGAGTTAGCCTGCTCCATCTAACACTGCCCACAAGAAGTATTTCCAGTTTAAATGAGGGTTTCAGCCATTTCTTGGAAAGGTATCAGTGCTCTGCTTTCCTTCAAAAAGACAGCAGATAAACTTTTGATCTCTGCCAATTCTGTGGAACTGGCCAAGGCTGCTGAGTCTCTCTCAGTGGAATGCTGTACCTTCACCACTTACTGCTCAAGGCTTCAGGCTCAAGCTGAAGGAGAAGTTTCCCTTCCTCTCCCAACATTTTCCTTCTGAGAAACTGACTTTCTAGCTTCAAGAGGTGGGTTTGCAAGCAAAAGACAGGGTTATTTCAGACAAAGACAACTCTTCACTTGGCTTGCTACAGCTGAACAATGGTATTTTCACTCTAAACTTTATCCTTAAAGATCCTGAGTTCAGATAAGTTACAGACAGATATGGGATAGTCTTTGCACAACTGAAGTTGACACTGGCCACATCTTCCCTAATCGGTTACCATGAATGGCTAATAGTCCATATTTCCAGGTTGGTGCATGAGTGTCGTCCTTGTTGAGCTGGAGGTACCCAGCCACTCCTGTTTTAAAGTTGCCAGTTCATTAAGAAAGAATAAAAAATTCCAGAAGAAATAACAATTTTATTAGAAAACACTAACATACTGCAACATATCTGGCATACTGCTGAGATAAGATCTTCTCATATCTCTGACGGTTTCTAGCTTGAAAAACAGGCTGCTTTTTTGGAGAGCATGAAATCAAAGAAGAAAAAAACCTCTTGAAATTTTTAAAATTCAGAGTTGACAAAAACATACAAAATGTATGGAACAGTGAAAACAGCTGCTTTAAAACAGCTAATCCTAGTGTGTGTCTGAACTTAACCACCAAGTCTGAGGTCCCCAGCCTCTTCCTACAGCCTGATATTCCGCTACAGCACAGATCTAGAACCTCCTCCTATCAGTAAGCAACGCTCTCCCAGAACAGGGAAGAACTTTGACGTCTGGATACAGAGCTTTAACAGTACAAGTAAGAGCTTTCAAGTATACCGTGGAAGCATTGGAAAAAACCCAAACCCCTAATATCAAAAAAAAAATACAGAAAAATGAAAGTCAACATTAATTTAAGCAAAGCAGACTTCCCTGTTCCTTTGTAAACTAAGAATAAGCTAAGACATCTTAAAGCAAGCAAGCAGGTATAAAGCTATGAGTGGAGATAAAATAAAGACAGATTTGGAGTTTGTATGTCCTGCTGTGAATTTGTGGTTACTTTTAAATTAGACTTAGAATATATTACAAAAATATTTCAACTGTAACTGTTCTCTAATTAGTGAAAGTCAAACTTTTGCACTAGTGTATCTTCAGAAAGAGTATATGCACTCTATGGATAGAAAAATAGGCAATCCAAAACCCGAGTCACAGAAAATCAGCATTGAAGTGTGGAGTTCCCTCTACTGGTTCTTCCTTGAAATTTCATGGATTGCTGGTCTTTTTTATTCAGTGTTCACTGAACATTTTCACTGCAGGAAAACTAGCAAGATGGTTTTCTCAATGAAAGAACATGTTTTAAAAGCGCTCTTGAAAATTATAGTTTTACTCATTTGAAGAAAGCCAACTATCTCTCACCATTACAAATCACTACGTTTGCCACAACTCTTCAACTGTGCCTTCTCTCTAAGTGCTATGCTGCGTGGAAACATCTATTTAGTTTTAGAGTGCTGAATAAACCCTAAAGCTCACTTACGAGTGAGGATATGTTACTATCTATTAGTTGCAAAACAACTAATACTTGTTGCGTGTTGAGGCGTGCACTTCCTCAACAATAGAAACATTTTACTTGGTGAGAATCACTCAGTGATCCTTTTAATGGGCACAGACATTAATTATATGTTAAGGCAGTCCAGCATTCTACTGCTAAGATACGCATTAAAAAAATGAACCCAAAGAGACTATTCTGTACCCATTCAACAGGCCAGACTTCAAGGAAGAAGATATTTGACATCTAAATCCTTTATATAGACTCTACCTATTAAAAAAAAAAAGTACAGAAGAACTTCACATGAGATCCATGAAGCAGAAAGGACATCTGAAATCAATGACACACTTGTTTCTTAACTTGCAACACCAAACTGAATCTGATGTTTGGTCACTGAAGTTTTGACAGGTGCTAGAAATATATGGGCGGGGACAAATACTGTCATAATTATTAGCCAGTTTTACCATTTTACTTGTGGAACATTGTGTATCTATAAATTACACAGAGGACAGAGGAGAGTCTTCTGTCAAAGTCCTAGGTCACCAAACTGCATGGTTCAGTTTACCCTTCCATTCTTAGGAATCAACTCTGTTCTTCAGAAAGTCGCTTCCTCAGTTCTTCAGTTCAGTCTTTGGCTCTAGCTTTTCAACTTATGCCCTGGTGATCTTTTTCTTTCAGCTCATGAACTGACTCCCATCTTATTTTAGAGTTCTACGACAATTTGAAATATGAACCACGGTACTATGAATTTCATATTTAGATTTAATTATTAAATTTAAAGTCTTCTGACCTAAAATAGCACACACATTCACTCCTCACATTTCATGCCACCCTTAGAAAAAGAAAAAAAGAGCAACAAAGACCATTTACCTTGTGGATGTGCTTGCCTTCTCCACTGTCGACATGAGTCTCGCGAACGCATCAGTCACTCTGTTGCTTGCATTGGAAGTTTCCAGTTTTGAGGTTGTCAATTCATACAACTCAGGATCCACACCTTATAGTATAAAATGATAATCAGTGATGGTTGGAGGCAAGTATAGCCATAATTAACCACAGACCAACTTGCTAGAGACTGTCTTCTGTAAACATCTGAATCATTTATAATTTTAGGATGCATGAAAAAAACATGACAGAACACGTCTGCATTTCTGAAGCACTGTCCTCTCTTCCCACCCCTTTTCAGTAGCTTTTATAGCTACTGAACACACACACATTGGATCAAGTCTGGCATACAAGGTCTCAGTCTAAGAGTAAACAAAACAAATTTGATTTATCTTTTAGAGTGAAACAGCTGTAAAAATGTCAGCTGCGTTAAAATGGATTGTTTCAATTACTTCAACTCAACTGTTGGTATTAAAAGAACGTGGCATGTTAACAGGGACCAACTCTTTAATGAGAGATTACACACAACACTGGCATGCATTAGAGTGCATTTAGTATCTTGCTTTTCAAAACAGGTTGTGTTAAATTTTTTTTAGTACGGAAAAGCAGCTTTTATGATACATACAAGTGGAATGGCATTAAAAAAGTTACATACTAATACGTATAATGCTACTAAAACTTATATTTTATGCTCACTTTTTATCTTTCAAGTATTTATAAAGCATCAAGTATCTGGATGTTTCAGCCTTGGTTTCCTAGTTTCAGGTATCTTAAGTCAGATGCTAAATTTTGACATGACATGTTGCAAATGGATTTCAAATTTTATCAGCAGAAATCATTCTGAAAACAATGCAAACAATAGAAACCTGCATCCAAAAAAATACATATGTATGGGTGAAATTCTACCTGTTTAATATCAAGCATCACATCTCAGTAGGAAGTAGCTCTAGAATTTCCAGATATTAAGTATGTTTTCTTTAAAAAAAGCCTCTAGGAATTAGAATTATCAAAATAAATCAAGAGGAAAGACTGTTACAACATATTTTATTGCTCAGAAGCACTTTAAATTGGTGATACTCCTCTAAGTTACAGTTTCAGCTATTTTATGCTTCATGGGTTTAAATGAAATGTGCATATGTGCCATCCACAATTATAAATATTTTTCAAATACAGCATAGAATTTTTGTACAGAAGCATCGTGTTTTATAGTTACCTGCGTTCTAAACAAGCATAACACTAGTGCCAGCTGGTTTGGACAACACAGAACCATTTCATACTACTGCAGAACAAACGCTGCAAATACCTGGGCACGATGATCCCATGTAGCTACCTAATATAAAACCAGCATTTATAAACTGGTGTGCTAATCAGTTTAACTCGCTGGAGCCAGACACTTTTAGAAGTACTCCTGAAATACCAGAATGTTACTAAATAAAAAAAAATTCCTGTGCCTATCGTTCTGCCTTTTCCAGCCAGTAATTGCAGCACTACATGCGCAAACAGATGAGGTTAATAATCCTCATGCCTGCTTTGAGGAGCACTGCTCCCCAAGCAGTGTCTTGACTGCACAAGTTAAGTACTCTTTCACTGGCAGGAAACTAAGCAAACCAAAAAGTAAAATTAAGAAAATCATCTGGTTAAGCTGCAGAAGCTGGGGCGGGGGATGGGCAAAGACTTGCTCCAAAAAAAATAAGTTGATTAGAAATTAATCAGTTCTCCTTTCAACCTTTCAATCAGTTTAAGTCTGGATTTTCAAAGTTAATTTCATCCAGTTTCATGCAAAAGATCAAAATATGTACTATCCTGAGACCAGTATACCAAGACTTTAAGTACTGTCAGATGTTTACAGAATTAGGAAATAGGAAAAAGCCCAGCTATTCCATAAAATATCCACTTTCAAACAGGGATAGGAAGACTTGAAGAAATACACTTTGACTTGCAGAAGCCTGTGAAATCCCATTAAGGTACAAATTGTAAAACTAATTGAAACAAGGAGTCCTTTGACATGCTACTCTACAACAAGTGTTAAATGCAGCCTTATAAGTTACATCATTTAGATATTCACATTTACAGTCCTGAATTCATTTTCATTGTTGTGTGATGTCACTGCCCAATTTACTGTTCTTTAGGCACCTCTTATTCAGCTACGTTTATGTTAAACTATCAACATGAAAAATATAACAGTACATTAAATCTGTGGGAACGTACTAGAAATTAATAACTCCCTGTTCATGACATAGAATGCAAATTTTCATAAAAAATTATTTTGGCTACTGATGAAATCAGAGTGAGGAGAATACAACATAAGTAAGTACATAAATATAGTAAGTAAAATCAAGGTCTTCAGAGAAAAGGACAAACTACTATTACTGATAAAAGTTTCTTCCTTAAGCCAAAAGATCTAAGAATTTGTCTTTCATTTATTTTAGTTATTTTTAAGAGTTGCATATTCTCCATTTTATTCAAATGATTAGAGAATATTTAAGGAAAGCACTGCAAAACCTTAATGAGATATTGAAGGAAAGTTAGCCAACCAAACCCCACACAAAGCTCCTAAACACACACACGAACACACGAGCTGCAAGCCAAGAAACAAATGACTTTCCCAGAAACAAGTCAGGAGGAAAGAAAAGCCAAAACCAAAGAAACAAAATTAGGCACTATAGGGCATACCAGGGAAGGTGATAATACCTGTAACTTGATGAAACAACAACATAAAAAAATGCAGTAAAAGGCTAACAGAATATCCCTCCAGTAATCACTTCAAGTGTGCACACCATCGTGACACAAGAACGTACCCGGCTGCAGGAGCAGTACACGTACTGGGTACTGATGACTTATGTCAATAGACTTGCACACACTTACAAAAGAATCTGTAAGACTCAAGCATCTTGAATTTGCTACCCATCACTTCCACAGCAAACCTGCCATCTTTCATCTGATAATGACATTTCTCAAGGTTGGAATAAAAAGACACTTTGAAAGCGATACCATAAAATTGCCTTCAATGATCAGATTTCAAAACTAAAAAAGCAGGTTTTTAAAAACAAAAAATGTGATGATAATAATAATAATAATAATCACTTATTTGAAATGTGGGGAAAGCCCAAACCTCTTAAACATTGTTTTTTTTAAAATTAAAATTACTAAGAGGAAAAAAAAAAACCAAAAACCTTCCTATGAAGAAAGTGTTTATCATTGCTTCAAGCATTGTATTGAAAGAGTATTTGCCTTATCTACTACCTATGCATTGGGATGAATCCCCAAAACATTCCCTTAAATTTCTGCAGAAATGTATTCAAAGTGTAGGTTTTACAAGCTCACACAAAATACTCAGAGCATGTCAAACCCATGCAATAAGTGAATTAAATTATTTTCGCATATTATTCAATGGAGATAGTGGTGTTTTCACCTCCTTTTAAGGGAGTAAGTTGCAGATAAAGTGCTTTGGGTTTATAATTAACATTCATGAACTTCTGATGTCCCACAAACATGCAACTATCCTTGTTTTCTATTATGAATGTTGTTAAAACACTTTTTTCACTTTATCATTAATATTAGTAGTTCACAGACAAACGAAAAATTTACAACCTCCTGGTAGCAGCAAACACCAGCGGGGTTGCGATATGTTAAGCCCCATAACTTTATATTCACACATAACTTCCAAATAAGATCATAATCCTATAATTTAGTGACACTCATTTAGAAGAGAGAAAAAGCCTCATTTTTCAATTTTTGAGTGCTTAGAAAAGTTAACTTTCAGAATTTTCTCATTTGAATCAAGTGTTTTAACATCTTATTTGCAAGAGCATAAGAGCCATTCATTCCTTCAGCATGTGACAAATACAGAGCTGACAGTACCTTTTAAATACTTCGCACTCGATACAAAACATCAGAAAACAGAACACAGATTAAAGGAAAAACGCAGTAGAAACATTTTAGAGAAATGCAGTGTAAAATTTCTCCTTGTTTATAGGAAAGTCAAGTGATGTGCTCATGCTTTTAGTAAGTCGTTACAGTATTACATTTGTGGTTTTAACACTCTGCTGACCTGGGATTGTGGTGGTGCTGCTAGAGCTACTGTCATCCACGGGCCCAAAGAAATCAAGGTTCAGAAGAGTGGAACCTCCACTAGCTTGAAATTCAGTGACCGTGTTGGTAGGCAGCCATATAGAAGGTAAGCCAAGGGAGGGGTTTATGTGTAAAAAGGGGTAAGACACACACTTGAACATGCAAGTTGTAATTAGTACTCAGTACGCAATTTAAAAATTGACATGAAAACAATGCTTACAGTATTAGTTTGTACCTTCTAAAAATGTTAACAACTTAATTCAGTGCACACTTCCTCATGTACAATGCAGCAAGGAAATCAACACTAGTAACTTTAAAATAGAATTATTTATTTCAATCTAAAAACGAAAGAGAACCAGCACGACCCAGAGAGAAAGATGTGATCAATTAAAGGGAAACAATATATAGGTCAATTGATAGTTAGAATATAGTTGGCTTTTTCTCCCCTCACTGAAATTGAAAGCCATTCTTTCATGTGGAAGACTTAGCAGATCCCCAAATAGCAAAAAAAAAAAAAACCAACCAAAAACCCCCTTTAAAGTTTTATTTAGCAGCTTGAAGTTATTAATTATCATTATCTTAAAGCAGTGTGAACACAGGTTAAAAAATGCCTGTCTTGTATCCAGTTCCTCACTGGTAAATTATACTGTTCCCCTTTAGTACTAAAACAGAAATCAAACCAAGATACATTTTAAAGAAGTTGTTTGTTAAAAAGAAAGCATGATGATTGACTGAAGTAATAAGACACCAGACAACAGCAAAAGGGTCCATCCAGGCTTTCCTTCAGCACCATGATATTTGCTATCCAAACTCTTAACATCCCACATGTTTTGAAACAATGCCGTGAGGCAACACCAGTGCAGTAAGAGATGTAGTTTATTTTAGCCTGCTTTTGAACAACTTATGTGTCATGAATTAATTGCTGTTAGCAGGCTCCTCAGAAAGGTATCAGTTTCTTTACAGGTTTCTAGTCTGTCAATCAAACAAGTTTCCCAAACTTGTTTTATTTACTTTGCATGCACTTACATTTCTGAGACTGGAGGTGGTGGCACACACAACTCACTTTGCTATTAAAATAGACATAGGTGAAGGGTCTTTTCTGTGATAAGTATATACATTTACAGATACAAATAGGTTGGCAGCTACCTCTTTAATTTAATATATTAGCTATAATTAATTCTTGAGTGTAAGCAAAAGTGATAACAGATGAACTCACATTTTTGAAATATAAAATTATCTGTAAATCTGAAAACTTTCAGCTCAAGAAGTGTATCTTTTGCAAACAGTTTGTGGTTAAAATGTTGTGCTTTGAAGTAGCCACTATACACAAGTATGTCATTCAAAGGATGTCTAAAGAGATAGTTCATTGGTGAAAAATACTTTTAAGTAGTAAAACTTGTCAATCTAAAATGCTCATTTATTCAGAGTTTCATTATAATCTGCAGTTATGTATATAATGAAGTGTTAATATTGCCACTGAGTCATTAGCATATGGCAGGAATCTAAAATAATACTTAACTTAGTATTTTTCAGACTACATAATACTTCATGTAGGGGCACAGTTAATCAGAAAGAAAGCCTGAATTTCCAAAGTTAGGAGTAAGAAATAAATATTTTATATATTTATATATATGTGTGTGTGTATATTTAAAAAAAAATTATCAGCAGATAGATGTTTGTCTGAACTTTGTAGCTTTCTTATCTCTAGCTCTGGTGCTAGAGGCTCTACGGAGAGACGTACCATCTAAAGGGTTAGTAAGGCCACTGCTACTCCAGTCAAACTGGACAGGTGGTAGAGATTCCTAGAGTTGAAAAGTCAGAAATCAGATTTTTATAGTCAGTTCAGGTTACAACAATGCAAAGCAGTTCAAACAACAGATTCTTTAGTGTCTAAATACTAAGATGACAAGTAAATGAGCAAGCCCCAACTTTTGGGAGGTGTATATTTTCATAATATGCACTAAAGAGTCAAAGTAGATTTGTTCTACCACAGGAAGTCTCATTAAATTCTGAACAGTACAGATTAAGTAACTTCTAACTCAAATAGTATTTGCAAATTAACTAAAACATATGAATTGGATAAAATACCTTAAGGCACAGCTGAAAGTTAAAACTTTCAAACTTTAAACTGAAGATGACGCATTTTTCATAAGAAGAGATATATACACAATTATAGGGCAAATTTAGAATAGGGTTATTAGTGAAAGCTGTCTGTACATCCATGATTTGTCCTGATTATATATAAAATCAGTTATTTACCATGAAACAGCTCGCAAGTCTTTTGGGTTGTTTTGCTTTTAAGAGACATAATCCCTACATGTGAGGGACAAACTATCAACACTCTACCCACTCCACATCCTTAAAGAAAAAAAAAAAAATCCTGTGATCTATTATCCTTTAACAATTAACTCATTCTAATATATAAAGAAACCATTGGTAACAATGCTTGAACAAGAGGAGAGCACAGAAAAGTTGACTCCTCCTGGGAGCCCATCCTTGCCTTTTCTTTTCCTCTTGTTAAGCCTTTTGCACACACACAGGTAAATCAAGCAAGCAGCAGGGACCACGCTTTACAGGGAAAGCGTGTTAAGGTGCAGTGTAATTTGCAAGTGCTGTCCTCCTATATTCTCAGGACACGAACTAATGGGACAGTATCAGAAACATCTGAAACAAGTTGATCTTTCTACTTCTGTTCATTACATTTCTGCTCTCTCCCCAGTGCAGTTAACTGCCAAGAAGTACTGGAAAAGGATGTGCCTTCAACTTCTAACAAACAATCATGCTTATGGCAGAAAAGCAATGAAAGTTCTCTGCAGCATTGTTCAAAACACATCACTAGTTGTCAGAGTTCCAGTTGCTGAGACATACCTTCTCCTTGTTTTTGTAGAAAGTCAGGCTTTTATATTTTTTTTTTTTTTTGCATTTAAAACTTTCAACTATCCAACACGGAAAAACTATGCCAATTCACAAATCAAGACTGTAGCAACCTGACCCAGCTTTGTACAATTAAGCAAAAGCCTCTTATAGCTAGCTAGGTGATAAATGTTTACAGAAAGAAAAATGAAGGGAGCTGGAGATTGCTGTATTTACTTATAGTAAAAGCCTTGCCTAGAAAAATCTTTCCTACCTAATGACTTGGAAATATTTCCAGTACTGAGCACAACTAGAATTCACTCCACGGAGCTTAAGGAGCTGATGCCACGTTTTTTACTTTGCTTTGGTAATGAAATTACTGGCATTGAAATTATTTGCATGGAAACATAACGTTAGCAGTGTGGAAGCTACACCTGATGAAGTAATGAACACTATCATCAGTAGCTTGTTTAAAGAGTATTACAATTTAGCAGCCTTCTGCCCTGGGGAAAATGAAGTCCAACTGAAACAAAGTAGTTTCCTACCAACTCTCACTTAGCGAGGAAAGCACCCACTACATTTTGTGTCAAAAGACTGTGTCAGCACTCATGAGTGTGACAGAACTGCATGGAAAAGGTGGTACCAATGACTGGCTAAGCTTTTCTGTTTAGTGATGACTTGATTCTCAAATTTGCGAAGGAGAGGACAAAAGATGTGATTGATTCTTCCTAAAATGGGGGGGGGGGGGGGGGGGGGGGGGGAAAGGGGAAGGAAAAAAAAAATCAGTAAGAGTTTACTAGGTGTATTAGTGTGCTCTGTGGGATGAGGCCATTCTGCTGACTTCAACCACTTGCAAATGAGGGGGGTGGCAAGTAAAGCAGACCCCATCTATGCAGGATGCTGGCAAGCCCTGGTCTATAGAACAGCAAACAGAGTGAAAGGAGAGGGCAGAGGCAAACACCAGTTAACCAGAAAGGAAAAGTTTTCGCTAGAATTCTATGATTCTATGATAGAACAGCAAACAGAGTGAAAGGAGAGGGCAGAGGCAAACGCCAGTTAACCAGAAAGGAAAAGTTTTCTGTTTCTAGCGACCTCAGCTCTTAAGAAAACTGACTATACTGGACACCTGAACACAGCATTGATAAGTGCCAGACAACAGGAACATGCCCCGCAAATGGGAATATAATATTTTGTCTTTCAGAGATTACAAGGTTGCTGGACTACTGCATTTATAACCAGTATTTTAATATCATGCTTTAAGGAAAAGCACCCAGTCTAGAAGGATATTGAGAACCAGGTCAAGCTGCTCTCACTCCTCCCTCCATCTTAGATTACAGGACACAGTACAGAAATGAAAAAGTACACTGAGCTGTCAGAGTACTACTCTGAATGTTAAGGAAGTGAGAAAGAGGAAACTAACATGCCTGCTGGTTTTACTGCATCGTATTTCACTTTCATCAAAGTGAGAGATGTTTTCACACAGTAATTTTAGACTATTATGTAAGAGCTTTTATAATCCAAAGGAGTAAAGTGTAAAATGTTTGTCTCTGTGCCAATTAAAGAAATAGAAAACAAAGGAAAAAAGTATTTATCTGTCTTAAAGCTGGGGGAAAAAACAGAAGGGCTTGTAATACAAATGTAGTATCTGTATTTATATAGACCCCACAAAGAAGCATCATAAACATTTCAGAAAAAGGTTTACAAGGAAGTAATTCATACATTTCATTGTGTGTATTCATTGGCAAAATTACAACAGTTCTGAAAATTATTTTTCTCAGACAACACCTTCAAGCAACTGTCACATCTGATAGAATAGCGAGTTCTGTAATATCTCTTACCTTTAAATCTTTCTCTCTTACTCCATCAAAGCTACATATAGTCTTGGATCTTTCTCATATGTATAACTG
Source organism: Gorsachius magnificus (assembly GCA_034008185.1). Lineage (NCBI taxonomy): Eukaryota > Metazoa > Chordata > Aves > Pelecaniformes > Ardeidae > Gorsachius > Gorsachius magnificus. Next base: position 18,052,924 of record CM067083.1, on the reverse strand, counting down.
GGGGGCAGTTCCATGATGGAGCCTTTGGCTGGTGGCCAATAATATGGTAGTTTGCATCTGTCATTGTTAGAAATCCTGATGGTCCCTTATGTAATTAAAAGTGTTTTTAAAGACCGTCACCCCACGGGGTTTAATTACGGTTCAGTCCCTAATAGCCAGCAAGTGCAAGACACATATTGTATTATACACTAATCTCTAATTCAGTGGCTTACATGCATGCAGATGTGCTGTAATACACACCTGCAGAAAAGAATTACTGGTAATTTTCTTCTAGAAAGGTCTGGGTCACTCTAGCTTTCTATTCCAATATAAAACTTACTAAGCAGAACTAATCCCAAAGTTATCCTGTATGCTGGGACTAGGGTCTACCAAAGAAACAGTCCCAAATAGAGAGAAGATGATGCTTTGAGCAATACCAAAAGAGCAGAAATATCTAGAGAAATTTTTTGCAAAAAAGCCTAAGAGGAGGAGGTAAATGAACTTTAACACTATGGTAGCCAGAGAACAGCACCAAATCAAGAGAAAGCAGTCAGCATTAAGTCTAGACAGCAACCTTTTTAAACAAGCACTGGAATATATTTTAAATACACTGCCATGGTGTAAAGGCCACTATAGCAGATGCTGTAAAACAGAAGAGAAGGCTACCTATCTCAGGTTTCACAATCAAAGGTTGCCTGTTTGAGCAGCCATTCTCTCTTATGCCTGATGTGCCTCGATAGAGCCTTTTACTTCAGACCTCAAAAGTCTTTGAGACACCATGCTTAGATAAAGGCAACAGTAATCAGGGGATTATTTCATATTCTGTTTACTATCTTCATTATGAGCACAGAGGAACAGCAAAATAACTCCCCCTATTGTCAAGATAAACATATCAAAGAAGAATTTAGACACTACCTTCAAATATAAAACAGAACAAGTCTACAAAAGTCATCTTTATACAATAAACTAATGTGATAGATGAGTCAGTAACTTAACTTGCTGGAGAGGAGAATTAATTTCAAAAACCTTGTCCTTATAGCTTAAATGGCTCAGATGGAAATTTGTCCACTGGATTTCCACAGCCTAACCAACCCAGTGAGAGCCTCTGCAGGGAAGGAGGCCAAAACATACAGTTTATTTAATAAGTAGGAAAAATTATTGCAGCTCATTTGCTGCTTTTTTTCCTCATTCTTTTGATTTCTAATGCTCTTTTAAATCTCTGCATGCTTTTCTCCGTTCACTTGCAACCAAAAGACTAAGGAGGCATTTCTGTGTTTTTACAAGTGTTCTTTACACTCCTACTTTTGCATCAGTCTTCCACGATCTCCCTAGGTCCATTACAACCCTTGTTATTCTGTGATCTTACTCCCTCAGCAGAGACACTGATCTGTACAGAAGTCCCATAAATGCCAGAACTCTTCTCCTTTCCTTAAGCAAAGCATAAGAATCTTAACCAGAACCTCTCTTTTCAACAAGAAAGTCAATATCCTTATGTTTCTGAATATAAAAATGGCGAATCTTCATTGCCATCTGAAAATACAGGAATTTAGAAGTTTTACTCAGTTAACACATAATTATTTAGTATAAGCTTGAAGATACCCAAGTTGTTGTACATAAGTTACCTGTGTTTAGAATCAGAAGTTTCAGGATCAACTAAAATTGCCTATAATATTTCTACTGCATATTTATCGATGTTTATAGCACAGTTCCTAATGAAATGTTTACCGAAGTTTGAGCACATAATCTTAATACCACTACAATCTGGAATATTCCTAAAAGGCAATCCACACAATGTGAAGCGAACCGAATTTTCCCAGAAGCAAATAGAAGCCACCAAACATTAACAGAAGAAGAGGCCAAGAAAGAAACAAGGTCTCTGAGGTGGAGAATTGATCATTCATACCCTGAAACCTTCTGAATGTCACTTAACTGTGGCCTCTTAGCATTCTTAATGGTTAGAGCTCTAACTTATCTGTTCCCCAAAAGCTTATTTTAGTATTTGTCTTTTGGAAAAAAATAACCTAAGGCCAGCTGTGCAGACAGACAGCACAGAAGCTTCTCGTATATACTCATGGACCACAACTATTGAACTGAGATAGTCTTGTCAGAACAAGCTATGAGACAGGATTATCAAACTGTGACAAGTAATGGGAAATTCTGCTGCAGGAGTACCCAAAAGTACGAATTCATAATTAGATTAAAAAAGAGAGACTTTGATAAGTGGAGGTTCTTATTTTCAGCACTCAGCACTACGACTGCCAAGCAACTGAGAAAATGGCACATGTCAGAGATGTTGCTACTTCAGGCTCTTGCAGCCTTCTACACTATGATTAGCGTATGGTTTAATCTATGTTTTCCCCTCTGTAAAAAAGGGAACTTTGAATGCTGCAGAAAGCCAGTGAAGTTTTCTTACTTTGTTCATATATAGAAACCACATAAGTGATTTCTTCAGCTCAAACTGCTTGCAAGAATCATCACTGTTACCCTTTCTAATATCCAGTTAAGCTGCTCAGTTCCACTACAGTATTTGTGAGAAGCAGCATAGGAAGCATCACCAAACATGTATAAAGCAACCTCCGTTCTGAGCTCACTGATATACTACTATTCCACAATGACAAAAGATTTCTCCGCTGGTACAAGCACAACACAATCAGAGCTCTGCACTATGGCAGAGCAAAGAGCACAAGGAAATCACTACACTCAGAAGTACATAGCATTAAGGTTAGGTGGAATACAAAGATAATTCATTTTGGAATATCTTCAATCAGAAGTCACAAGCACAGCAGGTAACTGAAGATGCTGGGCAGATTGAACAAGACCTGCAGTAAGGCGGGACACAGCTGACTCTCTGAATGTGTGCCGAGTACCACTGTAGTGACAGTGAAAATGAAATGTCTCTGCATATCCCATTAGTTAGTTGCCAGCCACACACACTGCAATATGCATGGCATTTAAGCGTTTTTCTAAGATCATAATATCAAAAAAACCAAAAAAACAGAGTTCATGGAATTCAGAAGCTCACTCTTAAACTCCTCTGAACTCATTTTGTATCAAAGTCCTGCAATAAGCTTCAGAAAAAGCAAAGATGAAAAACATTAGCCAGAGGAAGGACAACTGTAAAGTCATATCTAAAATTTGAAGAAGTTATTTTCCACTGCCTTTTGGAACAGCTTGTTGTATAGCAATAAACATCCACCAGGACTCTTACAATGCTGGCCCACCAACTGCTACAGCCTTATCATAGGGAATCCCTTCCAGTCACACATGAAAAGTAGATCCAAGAGCAGGACCTCAATCTTACACAAGGAACACCTGCCCTTTACATACAGGTCTCTTTGAACACACCATCTAGATATTTTAAATATGAAGGAAGAGGCAAGGCATCCCATTTTTTCCCTTATTCTTTCTTTTCCTCTTCTCCCCCTTCTTTCTCTATTTTTTACCTGGAACTGATCAGATGTACATGTGTTCATCTCTGGTGATACAGGCGGTGTCTGTCCTATTGAAGCTATTTTTTCTGCTGCAGATATTGGTTTCAAAGGTTCCTTGGTAGGCTCTAACATACCCTAAATAAATAAATAAAATAAAATGCACATACAGACACACACACACACATATATATATTCCAAGAACTGCAGATGCAAAAAAAATAGAAAACACACTGGTAGGCTGCTAGGTAGCACTACCCTCAACTAGGGGCTTGGGGGTAACCATACATTTCTAGGACACTTTCAGTGAGGGGGGACAGAATGAGATCGGGCAGGGGAGAGAATTATCCTGGTTCCTTAGGCCTAAGAAATATTTTAGAGCCAATAACAGAAACCCAAGTGCTTAGCTGGAGCTTGCTCTCAACTTTCAATGATGTAATTTAAGCTGGAGGAAACAGTTACTTGATAAGGTGACATCTTCTCCTCCCAATTGTGTGTAGACTATTCCAGAAATATCGAATGGCCCATCAGAAAGGTACAAGTGCATTCATTCCATTTCAACAATTAAGCAATTCAGAGGAAACAAGTCAATTTATCAGTTTGCAGAATGATACCAAGAACAATAATTACTGACATGGAAATAAATGCATTAAGAAGCATTTAGAAAATAATTAAAACCACATTTTAAATTTTAATTTTAAACAAATTATTCAAAGTTAACAGGACTATGAAAAAAATGTCTGAAACTTCTCATGTTCCTGAATAAAACTAAGGGTGAGAAAGAGATCTACAGGAAGACCAAATTTTGCACTAAGACCTGCAAACCACCTCAGAACAATGAGGTATGAGACAAGAAACCTCCAAATAAAACCATCGAATTTGCAACTCATGTATTTTAAAATAATTTCAGGAAGTCAGCCACCAAGATCAGCTGTCCCACAAATGCTTCTACACCATGTTAGGGGAGCTTAGAATTTAACCACCAGTTAAATCAATTCTTTCGGATAGCAGAGAAACACGTGAAGCAACATATACCGACCCACACTTGGCAACAGAAAGCCGCTAGCCACTTTACTCCTACCATCATCTCTATCCAGCTCATTGTGTGCACAAGTATATAAAAAATTTAGGAGATAATTAATCAGCAACAATCTGTCACAAAAAATAACTGCACGTGTTGTGCAAATATGTTACAGGAAGAAAACAGCAATTGCTGTTTTATCTCACTGTATCAGAATACCATGCTTATATCCAGAGAAGTGCATGAGTTGACCTTGAGGCATCAGAAAACAACAGCTCTAGAAACTGACTGTAGAAGTCACTCTACAAAATTAACCTACAGATTAAATTGGCTTACTGTATAACAAAGAAAACTGTAATCCTTTTATATTCAATTTGTGAGTGACAATACAAAAGTGTATGTGTTCGTATGCATATATATACACAGAGATTTCCAGAAAAAAGAACATATTTATCCTGCTTAGACTAGCAAAAGTGGCAAATCTTATCTTCTAAATGTTTTTACTACTACAGACACTCCACAGAGTCTGAAATGCCAAACAGGAATTACAGAATATTGGCTTAAGTGAAAACAGTAGATCTTGCTGCACTAGGTTACTTGAATTTCCTTCAACCTACAGAAATCTAAATTATGCTTGCTATTTTTATCTAGCACTTGGGGCAACACAACAACACTGGCTACACACACTTTTTGTATGCATAAATAGCCTAACATATACATATGTGTGGGTCCTTTATTAATATGCCAATAATACTGCAAAGCATTACCATGCATCTCTCTTGACCTAGGCGTATTGAGATGCAATCAAGTAATTAACAGTCTGTCAGAGAAACAGTTGCACAAAGGGGAATGCTCGAGATCGCTGAGAAAACTTCCTACACAAGTTTTAGTTGACATTTTTACATCTATAACTTATATTTAATAGTTAAAATTCAACAAGAACTTTTTATTGCTGCATACACATTAATATATTACTTCAATCATTTTTTAGAAAATGCCTCAAACTGAGCTTAGACTAGCTAGCTCACCTTATTAGACAGCTTGCTTTATGAAATGAGTAAATCGATACTTTTTTCATTTCAAATAAAGTGTCTGCTTGCACATGTAATGAAAACTCTGTATTTGATGATTTCTTTCTCGCATTTCTACTGATGCCTAAGCACACTTGTTGCTTAATGCCATTTAATGTATTTCATTATATAATAATTTGTTGGAACTATAACAAAAAATAATGCTAAAAAAAGCTTACCAGTCCTGCTGCATACATGGGTACTATAACAGGCTGTTTCTTGTTGCCTGTAAAGAGCTGATAAAACAACAAAAAAATTTACTTAAGAGTTTCTGTGTCAGTGACGATAAAATTTTTTCAATGTTGTATAACTTGTGTAAGATTAATATCAGATAATAAATACTATGTAACAAATACTATATAACACAATGGTTAAAAACTAATGCAACTTTTAACATTAATAGGGCTTATAAAGTTAAGTTGTCAGATGGTCTGTCATGAAAAGCCATGTTCAGTGCAGCTATGCAATTAAGAGACAAGCATTCATACAAAAAGACTTCCACCCGATTCCACATTTAAAGCAGCTCCATTATTTAGAAAGCAAGTCTTACTGACAGACTCACAATATTTCTTGTGTCGATTCCCAAGGAGCACAAAAGCTTTTTGTTGCTGTGGGAGCCACCCCACTGGTATCTCAGTCCATGTGCATCATGGATATCCTGCAGCTCTGTCCACACGTCCGTCAGTTCCCTATACAACCCATCATAAATCAAGTTATCAACAGGAATAACAGCTTAGCAGCCTTGAATATTTATTCTAGTTTTTAATGCAAGTGACTTGTTATACATTCCAATTAAACTTACATCCAAGCACAAGACCCAGGGGAACTAAAACTGCACAGTGTTCTCAGAACAATTATAGTTCAGACTTATAATTGGAAAATAATGCCCAAAGCAGACAGGACAAGGCCTACTTAGACTTCATCATCACATGAATAAATATAGAGATTTATATCAAGTGTAACTAATAAGACATATTCTGATTTAACTCAGAGGCATCACACAAGAAGATGATATGGTGCAGACTAAATTGATATGCTAAGTGAAATGCTCCTGGTATATGTAGTCACTGAATACCAGCATTCTGCTACATAGCTAATTTTTATTCGAGAGTTTTCCAAAACACCTGAAGAAAACAACTCATTTTGAATCACTGCTACATGTTTTAAGTTTCCAAAGATGACACATTTCTACTCCATTTTAAGTTTGTTGCATTGTGGCTTCTTACCCAGTACTTGCTAAGGTCTCCTCAGTTGTCATCTGCTTTTCACCTGCTTCCAACAAATGATTCAAGGAACATATTTCTTCTTCAGTTTCAAGAACAGGCATGGAAGGAAAACAGACTTCAAAAATTCGTTCCAGACGACTTAGCAATGTTGTCTATATCAAAGAGAAAATACTTACGTCAAGTTTTGTCGACTGCTTTAAAGGAGTCCAAAATTTTAAACATAAGTTAAGATGGAAAATAATACACAGCTGATACAAAGTTTCACTTATCACAAAATATATAACTGTCCGAGGATCACAAAACTTATTTTTTCTATAAGCACCAGACACAGGCTGCTAGTTAGTGAGAAACAGTGAGGATCTTGCCCTCTGCACACTGAGTTCTTACAGAAGAGTCCAGAACAGTTCTTACCAGTGTCACTCAGTTACAAATTAGCAGAAAAGATGTGCAACAAGTATAAAGCTACGTTTACTTAAGGTGTGTTAAAGTATCCACAATTCGACACATCCTAAGGGTTTTACTGAACACATTTTTTCAGCAAGCTTGGTATTGAACATTATCTGAAATATAAACCAAAACCAGTATCCTTTCACTTAATGGCAATGCACTTCAATCCAAACTTGAGACACAACACTGATTGAGAAGACAGCTTCACTTCTTGTAAGATGTATGCAGTTAAAGGTCCCACAAACTTTGCCTGACATGCAACATGCTCATGGTGTGACAACAACTTCAAAAACGGTACGGAAAAGCTATTTATAGTCCCAAGACTGCACACTTCCTAAAAAACCTGTTAGTATCAATGACTCAGATGTAGGAAAAACTATAATCCCCAGCTTAATTTGCTACGGTTCATGTGAGTCAGGTACAATGCACAAGAGCCAAGACTAAGGCATTTAAACACTGCTTGTCAAAAAGTATTTGTAAGATTTGTTTGGTGCTTCTCCAGACCAAAAAAATAAAAAATAAAAAGAAGAATTACTTAATGCCTTAATTTCTTACCCTGAAACCTATTTGTGTGTTTTTACATGTTAGAGGTTGTTTAATTTAAATAGAAGACTTACTTTCCTCCAAGCATTTCCCCTTCCTCCTATTCATGGTTCAGACAGTTGATGCCAAGTGCTGCTATCCCGCAGGGGTTAAAAGCCAACCTTGGTAATGTTTCAATCCTAGCCAAATAACTTAAAAATCAACAAAAAATCCCCACTAAGTTCTATTTTAGCTGAACAAGGAGCCAGCTAGATAGCAGCACTGTTTGCATAACCACAACTTTATCTAGGTTACTCTCATCTGACCTTCTTTCTGCTGCCTTACGTTATAAACTCACACCAAAAGTATGTAAATACAAACACTCAGAAGTTTCGCAGGAGGGTTACGGATCTATATTCCCTGGTTTTGAGAGACTAGGCAGGATTTCCTGCTTGTCACAGTAGTTGCAATCATGTCTTGATGTCACCATCACTTCAGTGTCCCTTGGGAGAAAGGAAACTTCAGCATCTGAGGAAGGCAGACAAAGTTCTTAAGTTTCATAACATAGCAAATGTCTCCTGCTTTTCTCTCCCCCAGTGCCACGATTACTGCTGTTGGGTAGGATAGGGTCTAAGCAATATAAACAGCACATTTTGGTACTAATGGTTTCCGTGGGCCTTGGCAGATGAACTAATATTAAAACAAAAAAACCCCTCAAACAACCTCCCACCTCCAACCAAACCAAAATACCCCCCCCACACACACATTTTTTTTCTTTTTGGACAAGCATAGTATGCTTTCTTCCTTTTAAGTTCTTCCCTTACATTTCTCTCTCTTCTCTCTGTTATATTTCCATATAGACACAGAATTTCAACTTTATGATAGCTCTATGAACTGTCTCAGACATCAGATGTACCACTGACATGGAATATATTCTTTTCCCCCCAGTTTAACTCACTAAAAACAGGTAACTGGCAGTCTCTTAACAGTTCTTAAAAAGTACCAGTTGTAAGATATGCTCATAAAAATGAAATTAAACCCTTTTTTTCAATGTACTTGTTTTTAACAGCAGCACACAAATCTCTCTTCTTGCTGGGGGAAGGAGATGCAAGCCTGGCACAAAAGGAACACCTCTATCTTTCTAGTTTGGAGTTCCTCAACAGCCACTTTTCCAATGCTCTGCTGCACCACACACAGGGCAGCACCCAGCAGCTCCAACACCCGCTCTTTTGCTGGGGAAATGGAAAAGAAATGGAGTAGGCAAAAACCCCAGGAGCATCCCACAATGTGCGCTGGCATAGCTGTGCCAGCAGAGCCCTCCTGTGGACATGCAGCATATTCCAGCAGCAATGCTGAATTTACAGACATAAACCTCAGACAGAGGTTTTTTGTTACAACTGAAATGATTTAAGGTTTAGAGGCTGGTAGGTGGAAGTTACATATTTTAATTAGACCACCTGATATAGCTGGGACAAACCTTTATGCATCAGAATATCTACTTCACAATTATAAGAGTTATCTACAACATTTCTCATTTGAATTTTTATCTGAAAATTTGCCTCATCTCATCTAAATTAAGCAAACCACTGACCATGTATATCAGCAAACATAGTAGAGGAAACATAACACAGAGGCAAACACCATGTTATCAGAATGTCTTGATTCTGTAGTGGAGTGAGGATGATGAGTTTGGAACTGTGAACCAAGCCTGCTCAGCCTGTTCTCCCTATTCAGCTGCTAACTGCAAAAAGAAGGAAAATTAACTTGCTTTGAACATCAGCTCTTCAGTTTTGCTACCTCTGAAAGAAATGCCTGACAGGGACAGCCACCAGGTTTAGTTATTTGCAAAGCATAATGTCAAAATGTCATAATTATTATACTATCAAAGGACCTAATTTACACAGCATACCTGACTCACTTTTTTTTCTTTTCCTCTTCATTACCTCTCTGGTATATTCTGACCATAATGAGTCATGTTCCACAATCTATAATTTTCCTTTTAATCATCTCTTAATGCCCAATCATTTTGGCCATACAGTAAGTTACAATACTTGTCACATTACTCATAGGCTGTTTTGTGTTTGTTCACCAGAACTAATACACTAATTTACATTTTTAGGAAGTAAAACTAAACAGTACCAGTACTCCAGATTCTAGCCTAATGTGTCAGCAGTCAAAAGCATGCTCTACTTAAGTTTTAAAGCTTAACTTTGCCTACAATGTATCACTTGTCCTTATCTTACATGGACAGGTGATGCTTATTTCATTTCTGTAATACATCAGGAATACATATCCCCAGTGAAAAGGAAGAGGCAGATGAAAGGCACTAGATCATGAAAACACCAAGGCATCACATTTCTTGAAAAGGATCAACATTTTAGAACATGCTAGTGACTAAGAATATGCTCACTTCAGTAATGAAAGAATTAACAGAAAGTCTCTCAGAGCCAAGCAGCATCTCAGTCAGCAACCAATTTCAAATTTGAGCTTAAGACTTGTGCTAGAATTTCAGGAACAGTTTAATTATAGCATTCTTTACACTTCCTATCCTCTTTTCCAAATTTCCAGAAATGCTTAGCCCTTGTTTATATACGATAGAGAAGAGCAGTTTCCATAGCAAACCAGAGTAATGAATTCTATGTGTGCAAATGGTCACAGGGACGAGCATACAAACACACATCTCCCGGGCAGTGGCAATGTTCCTAAAGGAAGCAGCTGAACTTGTTCTTCTAATTGGTAATGAAATCCTGTGGTCATAGCGCCCAGGTATAAAGGGCATTACTAAGATTTTGAAATTAGTGGAAGCGTCCATCTTCTACAAACCTCAATCTCTTGTTTGTACAGAATGGACTGTTAGAAAATATTACTTCTGTCATACACAGTAGTATCATGTCTTTCAGGATGAAAAATCCTCAAAAAAGGCACAAATGAAAACAAGAACTTTTCACCACTTCTCATGTTACTAAAAATACTTCATACCTGAGTGTTCTGTACTGCCATTTGAGAAGAGTAATTGTTAAAGACACACACTGAAGGTGTGAAAGAAGGCTACAGCTGCCATTCTAAAAATCAACCATGATTCTCCAAACAGTGACAAACTCAAAGCCCCATAGTTTCTGGGAAAGCATAAAAGTTTTTGATAAGCACTTAAGATACATGGTAATCATCACCTGAAACAACAAAAATATCACAGATGTAACAGACTTTCAAGTGAGAACGATAACCACATGATTAGAATTTATCTCCTTGCCTGTTTAAATGGGGGGGCAAGATCCAGCCCTCAGAGCTGAAAGGCCAAAGTACTTGCTTTACAGAATGTGTTTTTCTCCTCCACCACAAGACTAGAGAATCAATGAACTCCTTCAACACAGCAAATCTACAGTGCCCATCCAGTGCGCTAAATCCTCCCCAGCCACCTCCATGTGAACTCAGCAGCGACAGGTCACTACCTCTCTTCAGAACTATGAAAAGGAGATACTAAAACTTGCCGTAAAGACAATGTACTTGGGCTACACTACAGAAATAGTTTATATGAATTGAAGTTTTCACCACAGGACTGCTGTAAAGCTGCTCTGGGTGAAGTTTCAGGTGTATGTGCACTCTGTGTGCAAGGAGGTGGGGATGGGGGGAAAAAGACGTCTTGCTTCTCTCCACGGTCCCAATCATACCTGAGCTGTGGAGCAGACACAAAAGCTCATCCAGTGAACTTCTCCTCACTCTGGAAGCTCAAGAATGGAATGGCACTCTGTCCCTCCTTCCTCCTCACTTTCCATCTGAGGGGACAGCCCCATTCCTCAATGCAATCCCTCATTTCCCCCATCCCACCCTCACTTACAGCCTGCAGGATCTCTGCTCTGGCAGCCTTCAGAGGTGCTTTAAGGGAGATAGTCAAAAGCAGAGGTCACCTTCAGCCCTCCTTTTCCTGCTGCCAGGAAAAGACGCTATGAAGGAATCAGCACTCAATTCTGGGCTGCTTGCATCTATTGAACATAAAACTGGGAGACCTAAGAATAAACAAAACCACTGTAATAGATTATTGAGACTATTTAGATACTGAAGTCTTATCTGATAGAAAAACATGAGAAAGGAGACAGAAATGAGCACATGAAGGATCCAAGATGCTAAATGTATAATTTAGGAAAGGAATAAAGTCCATATGGACATGAACAGCTTCTAGTTAGAATTCAGAAGCTGAGAGAGAAGGCTCTTAAAAACTGTCAGAACAAATCTCAGTGGCTAGAAGCCAAGAAAAGAAACTGATTAACCAGAAAGGTTTTATTTATTTATTTAAAAACATGAACCTACTGCTCTGGAGAGTGCCTAACAGGTATTTATGACCACTTTAACAAAGTAAAGCAGAGGTTAAATGAGAAACCCCCTTTGCAGGGTTTTCTAACAACCAAACCATATTTTCAAGCAATACCTTTGCCTGTGTGGAGCTAAGTTGCCATACGCTCCTGTACCTTCAGCACATGTGGGGTTTGGGCTTTTTTTTTGTTGTTGTTTGGGGATGTGTGTGTTTGTTTTTTCTTTAAGAGCTAAACTACATGACCATGCAGTTAACATAGGGGAGCTGAGAAACTCATTTCAACAGATGCAGCTCACCATGGGGAAGACACTAATCAGCTTCAATGGGTCTCAAAATCTTTTGGGCTCAAGCATGACGAAACAAATCTGAACAGTTAACTAAATGCACATAAACAAATCACTAAGTTCCTAGTTAAATGTGGGCAGTTTTTTCTTTGGAAAGCGTTCTGGATTGCTTAAACTAAGAATCAGTTTGCCTTTCACATAGCAACAATTTATTTCCTTCTCTGATGTGCAAGCACTGCTTAGCAAACAGAGCACCTTCCCAGAAGCAATGGGGGAAGAGCTGTGGGCAGCTCTTTACTCCTCTCCCGAGTAAAGAGGAGAAGCAAAACTTACAAAGAACACTAGTTTAACTTCCTATGATCCAAATACGATGGCTCCCTCCCCTCGCCCCAAAAAAGCAGTTATATTTAAGATGGTGACATACATTTCTTAGAGGTTAAAAAGTGAATTGTTTTATTTGTATTCCTGCAGGTCATTTATAATGGAAACACTGGTCCTAAACTGAGATTTAGAAGCCAGCAAGAGGATGCTATGTAGTTATGCAATCAAATACAATCCACAAGAGCTAAAAACCCTCACCAATGAGAAATAAAGAATAAAAATGTTTACAATCATTTCAAGAGCTATAAGAAGGCAGTGATAGTTATATGTACCCTAAACCCCATTTTTAAACCTTAACTATAAAGACCTTGAGCTTGGCTGCAGAGCAAATCTGAAAACGTAGTGGCTTGAGAAAGAAGAACAAGACTTCTATGCTCTTTTCACTGCTTGATAGGAGAGCGTTACAAACCACAGAGAAGTCCACTGCAGAAATGTGAAGTTGTCTCCCTCCTCCTTGCTGGAAAGCTCACATACTTAGTCTCCCTCAGTTGAAGAATGCATCAAATCTTGCACCTTCCACGCAGGCAAAGTGCAGTTTAGCAGTTATTTATCTGGACTACATAAATCTTAGTTCCTGTTTCAGTCGGTCATGTTATTATCTCCTAGTGGTGTTGTACTAACTTTTCAGTCACACTCTCAGCAGAATTCTAGTAGACGAAGCTTATGTATACAAAATGGAAAATAATTTTGTTCTGTGATATATAAGCAGAAATGCCAGAACAACCTCCTCCCAAACTATTTTCTTTTGTAAGATCCCTTTAGCCAGCCTGTTCTGAAATACAACAATTATGGGTTACTTTTAATGGTCTGTTTTCTACTGTTATTCAGCTGCACATACTTAAAAGCTGTGCTAAGGACTTAAAAAAACAGCCAACCTTTCCAGACAGATATATTTACGCTACAAATTGTTACCCAACTGTCTGAACTTAATTTAGCCAACACTATCTTAATTTATCTTAGTGAACTGGGAAGCTCAAGTCTTTACAGTCATAATTACTTTTTTCCAAGAGGATTACTTCATTCATTGCCCAAGACAAAGTAGTCTTTAAGTGACAGCGATCCAGGGTTTTCTTTGTCTTGATGCATACTTGTGGCTTAGTAACTGTATATCACCCACGCTGTCTGACTAATCTGAAGAGGTAGAGCCTGTGAGCACAGGCTCTCTAATAAGTGAAGGATCTTAAAATGTACTTGGAAGACCGTTCACATTTCCCTTCCTCCCTTTCCAGGATTTGCTAACTCAGCTAAACCAGGTAAGAGTTTTGGCCTTCCAACCAAGCCATTATTCATCTCCTCCTCCTCTAGAGATGCCTATACTCCTTAAATACAGCTAGGCATAGCCCTATTACCCACCCACATGATTACCATAGGTAGTAACTGCTCTCATGCTTTGCTGCTTAAGTCCTATATATATTCTTAATGCACAATACAGCAGAGTAACCCCCTCAACTGTTCAACACTACCTCATGGAAAAAGCTGTGCTATGAACCTTTTCCTTATAAACATAACTTAGTGTGTGTTATGTGATCACATAAAGGGGATTAATGCATATGGCACAGTGCAGGTTCACTAAAAACTTCTTAGATCAACCAATTCACCTACTACTGCATCCTAAATCAGTTTTAATGAACACAAAGGCACATCTCAAATACAAACCTGCAACTATACTGAAACTAAGTATTACATATTTTCCAGCTGAAGACAGACATTAAATGATTACGGTATATGGTAGCACTAAAATGGGCTGAAATAACAGTTTGTGTATCTCTGTCCATCAGCCTTTGAAAGCAGAACTTTTTCCTAAGGGATTACAAATTCTTCCAGTAATTCTAATTGAACACCATATACCATGCCCTTTTTCTTCTCCTCTCCACGCAACCTTGCTGAATAGAAGAGGCCAGCATGTTACAAATCCTACGTTTTAGATCGTGTGCAAGATTCAGAAAGCCTAAGAACAAAGGTGAAGGAGAAAAGACATAATGATCTTTTTGCCACTACATGTCACTATATAAGGTGATTTTTGTGACTTTTCCCCTCTTACTTTCTTCTTTTACATTCTACATTTTGCAAGAAAAAATGGATTAATTAGTTGAATTCAAGCAAAGTCTAATTTTTAATTAAACATTATACCAGATCCACAATCTGTAAAACAGTTTGCCTGACATATGCCTTATGATCAAGACCACATTCAGAAAGCACAAAATTTTGCTGCTGCCTCCACATCCAGAATACACAAACTAAGGAAACAAAGGAAAATATGCAGAGACCATTAGTAATGGAACTTGAGCTACTAGTAAATAACTTTCCTTTCATGCTGCATTCCAGATGGATGAAAATTGCTGTATATATCATTTCCATGTTTAAACAGCAATGCTGCTGGCTAAGTATAAAAAAGCAGAAAATTGAAAAGTAAAGAATTACATTAAGGTCTTTCTGTTTATGCGCATTTCAAAATTATTTCACAATTATTTTTTTCACTACCACATGACAGTGACTCTCCTAGCCTCCATGTTACAGACCAAGTGTGTACCATATCTTGTAAATGATCCCAGTCTACCTTTAGCCTAAGCCAAGGTCTTGATTTTCACATCTATCTCAAGTGTCTAACACATGCAGTGTTTCTCCCTCGCACAGCCTTCTCCCTTTAAGTTGCTACAGCAAGTACTTTTTAGATCTGCCAGCAATACATCAATGCAAGTGATCTACTCCCTACCCTTCTTTGGGCAGGGTAATAAAAAGCTTTGTTCGCTTACCTCTCCCTAGTTTTATTTTGCATGCAAATGTTTCTGCTTTTGCCTCAAGCAGCTCCAGAACTCAACTTTAATGCATGGGAAACAGAAGATCAGCAAATACTTTAAAATGCTGTATTTTGTGGTTTGACCTCAGTGACACCCTCTTAAGTGAAAGTAAGGAAGCTGATCAAAATCTGAGTTTAATTTTACTAAGATTCTGCACTCAGAGTACTGGAGCAACCTGCTGGCTCATGTTGACTCAACTAATCTCAATGTTTCTAACTGCAAACTGTGGCCTAATGGATTTAAACCAGAATTACTACTTAAGATTAAAACAAAGCATTTTTTTTTTTTTAAATAAAAAGGTTTCAAAACACCCTTCCAAAACTTGAAGCACTCACAGAATACAAAGTAAGTTTTGAAAACATGTAACTATTGTTTTAAGAGTTAACTGAAAAAAAAAAAAATGTAGCAACTGACTAACAGTCATTGCAAGGCTAAGGAAACTATTGCAACAGAGAAAACATGTGAGCTCGACTTCCTCTACAGCTTATTTGTGTAAAATGTTTTTTGGGTTGTACTTCCTCACTGGCAGGGAAGGCAGAACACCACTTTATATCCAAACAGTCACAATTTACTGTAGTATAAAGAGAAGGAATGAAAAAAATATTTAAGTCTGAAAACTTGCTTTACAATCTAACCAAACTACTGTATGACTTCATGACCCATCACTGAAGAACTTCCACTGCAACTTGGCTTCTATCTTTTGTTAAGGCAGACTTGGGGAGGGGAAAAAAATTACAGAACCTCTGTAGGGTCTACTTTTATAAACATCTACACTCAGAAGTGTTTTCTATTGAAACTCATCATAAAATTACAGAAAATTCTGAGTAGAAATAAACATTTAAAACATTCATACTACCCCTCAATAGCATGATTAACTAGAAAATGGATGATGTACTAGAATCATCTCCCCACCCCATTTCTTTGTCAGATTCTGGACAGTCTTTCAAGTGGCAACAGGAACAATTTAGGTTAATTGCACTAATGACCTTAGTTCTCTCCAATTTTATGGGTGAATGACCAACAGAATAGGTAACAAGATTTGTGCTTTCAACTTAAGAAATGGACTCACACATTCAGGAGATTATGAGCAAGGTTTTGCATAGGCACAAAAATCCACCTGCAGGTTCACTTGTGAGTCTTTTTTTGGCTCATGAAGCCACTTTGAAACTTGGTGTGTTAGTCATTGCACAAAAAGGCAAGAAGGATGTATCAGGAGCTGAGGTTCACACCTTTTAATGTGACAAGAAATCAGAGCTAAGCCCCAAAAGCTCCATTCCATTTGCTGATGCTTGCAAAGCTCCGGCTGGCAAAAATTCCTTCTGAAAAGCCATTTCACCTGTCACTGGTAGGAAACAAAAGGAGGCAGGGCTGTCACCAAGCCTATGCAAGGTCCTGGAAGAAAGGATCTACCTCATTTCCTTTGACTGCCAGAGAAGATCCAGATCTTTTAGACACACATTACCACTAATACCCGTTATTACTGGTGTTGCTGCATGTTTCAAAAAGACAGAGCATACTCTGAACAACTCACATGGGATGACATGACTAAAAAGAAGCACTAAAGAGAATTTTAAACTCAAATCGTTGCTCTGAATTTTGTAAAAGTAGTATTGAAGAATTGTCTATTTATAAACAAGCACAGATCTCAAAGATGACTGGTGAAGAGACTTAGGAATGAATGAATTAAGAATTAATACATACTTAGCAACTAAGGTAGAAACACTAGGGGGTAGGGGTAAGAAATAAATCTACCTACTTCACCCTCCCCAAAACTCCTAATTAGATATAGCAGTAGCTTTAAGAAATCATCAGTCCTATTTCTGTGATGCTGCTGCAACGTGGAGCTTCCTGCAATTAATGTATAACAGAGACTTGTTTTTAAATAAGTTTTAAATTGTTAACTTCCCAGGAGTTGGAATACCAAGGACAGAACTCCATAGGTCATATTTTATCATACTCGCTGCTCTAGGCAAGCGAGTGCAGCTATTTACAAATCAAGTCATCATTTTAAATCAGATTTTGAAAACATGATAGAGAATGGCAATGAAAAATTTTGGGAACCAGTAATCTCAGCTTCCAGTCACACCACTGTTTTATGAAAAGGCAACATCAGAGTGCCCCCCCAAAAGGCAGTAAACTATGAAGAAACGGAGGAACTATCACAGGCTCTGAAATGTTTATGATGGCTTATTCCTTTGATCAGTTTATGTAAAGGATCACATATAATCATCAAAACAAATGCATCAAGTTCCAGCATAACCCACTCACTTTTCTGCAGGAAGTAACAATGCAAAAGATACAAGATGCAAACACAGCATACTATTTCATACCAGCCCATCTTACCCACCAAATTAAATCTCTCCCACAAGACAAACAAGGACTATCTAAACATATGTTGCACACAGAAGCAGGAACCAGGAAGAGCTCTATGCACAAGAACAGAACAAGACTGGACAAAATAAAGAACATCCTTACCTGAACTGAAGGTGCTGGCTCTTGAGATTGCTTACTGGTAGTACCTTGGAAAGATGCTAAACCAAAACTGTCAGCCTTGTGTAATACTGGACCATCAATCCTGGCAGATGCATCTGTCCTATGTGACTGCCATGTCTCTTTTCTGTGATGAGATTCACCAGCTTGCTCATCTCCAAAGGCAGCCCAAGAACAGCTGTCTTTTTGTTCATCTTCAAAAGCATTCCAGTCTGTAGCCTGGTTACAACCTGCTGAACTGAAGTCCGCAAAGTCATCAAAGTCCTGAAAAGCAACACTCTCATCTTGAGGTTTTGGCACTGAATCAAAGTCTCCAAAATCACTATCATCACCATTTTCTACCTCAGTAGTACGCTGGAAGTCTAAGCCATATGTTTTACTGGCAGTATCACATTCTAAAGTGTCAGCAGTCTGATTTAGTTCAGCTTGATCCAACCTTCCTGGCTGCTGAGAAACAGTACTTGTGTCCCTGAAATCACCAAAATCATCATCACGTGTGTCACTGCAAGCTACAACTTCAGTACTACTTCCACCATTCTTAAGATCTTCAGAAACACCCAATTTTTCCTCTGCAAGATCACTGCTTAGGCTTTGGATCTTATCAACCTTGATGTCCTCTGTTCCTGAAGAGTCATCAGGCCTAGTAAAATCTTTGCCATTTTCTGTGCCATGTTGTCTTCTCCTCCCATTGTATTCTCCATTTTCAGTAGTGCATACTGAACTTCCAGTTGTTTGAGACATACTAGAAATTGCAAATTCATTATCTTCCAGTGCTGAGGGACCTTGTTCACAACTTATTTCTGAAATGCAAACCTCTTCTTCAATACAAGTTACTCTGTTTATCCTGTTGTTCTCCTGAATACTCAGAGTGTCCCTTTCATTAAGAACACTGCATATTGTAGGTCCTGTTCCCTCTAAATGGATTGCTTTTTTGTTTGAGAATGTAGCAAAATCTGCAAAGTCTTCACCTGAGCTAGGCATTGAGTTCAAACTTTTCTCAGTACTATGGGCGCTAACAGTTTTCAGTCCCTTTGAGTCACCGATATCGTCTAGATCATCTGTTCCCTGAGGATTTACAGGGTCTGATGCTGCAAATCCGTTTGTTAGAATCTCTAGACATGGAGGTTTCTCACCATTACAAGCATCTATTTGCTCATCCTGGCTCTCAACTGCTATACCAGTTCTAATGATATGAGAAGAAAAACCCTCCGATTTCCCAGTGTTGTCTCTTTGTTCCCCTCTTTTGTTTACATCTTCTAAAGCAGTACCTGAAGATCTAAACTTGGATTTTTCTTTGCTGGTACTAGTAGCTGACATATCAGAAAGTTCCTTAGTAAGAGTAGGAAGCTCTGCAACGCAGTCTTTAACATTTTTAACAGATGTGAAAGTTGCAATGCTAGCTACCTTGTCAGAATAATCATGAAGTGGGATGAAATGATTTGTGGGTATAAACTCCTCCTTTGGATGACTGTACTCCGGTGTATCAAAATCAGCAAAAGCTACACCAGCAGTGCTTACACCAGAAAATCCTCCAAATTCTCCAAATTCATCTTCATCATCATCATCAGCTCCATTGTCTAGTGGTGGAGGGGATGAGGAGTACATTCGAATAATATCCGGTTCCATTGTTTAGTTCTGCTTCAAAGTTAATGTATTTCTGTAACAGGGAAAAAAAAGAAGTAGATTAGAATTTGGCTAGCTTTTGTTATCTCGTATTTTTTATTTTGACTGTTTTAGGTTTTATTTTAAAAGTGTGCTTAGAGGTCTATATCCATATTAGATATGACAAAGGAACATTCCCCAAACCCATTTTCTAACCAATTCTTTTGTTTTAGAAGTCACAAAGAATCTACTAAGGACAGTTCAAGTCTCTTGTAAACTACTACATGATCATATTCTCATCAGACAGTGCTGAAATGCCAGAACACAAATCATGTTTGTCTTGAGCTGTTGTGCAACACGCCAACACAACTAATCTAAGTTTTAACCCATTAGTTCTCTACCTCCCATTACCAGCAATTCATAAAGCAGCCAATGACCCTGGTCCATCTTTTCCCACACGCATCGGTGCACTCAGCGGACTGTGGAACAGAAATTAAGCCACCTGACAGACTATGCCACAACAGTCATGTACTTAAAGGCACCTTCGGACAGTAGCTCTGAAGACCCTGAAAGATGCTTCCTTAAGCTCTGAAACAGTGAAGAAGTGGAGGAAGGAACTGATGTTATAATCACTAGCTATGATGTGCTGCTCTACTGTTTCTTTCTACCAATTCATGGGTTTCTGTTATGTGTCCCTGTTCTTTGGATTTCATAACTGCGAGCCAACGTGGACTGTCTCCACAGCTGCTGCTGC
This sequence comes from Gorsachius magnificus, assembly GCA_034008185.1. Lineage (NCBI taxonomy): Eukaryota > Metazoa > Chordata > Aves > Pelecaniformes > Ardeidae > Gorsachius > Gorsachius magnificus. The sequence continues at coordinate 18,032,613 of CM067083.1, read as the reverse complement.
CAGCCTGCTTTTGTCTGACAAACCACCAGTTGGGAAATGCCATTACAAGCACCAGCAAAGCCTAGAGCAAAACAAACTTCTCCATTAAATTCTCAAAAGAAGAACGGAGCAAGATTATCCATAAAATATTTAAACACAAATCACTAAATCAGAGGGGAAAAAAAAGAACATATTCCCATGGCCTAGAGAGAAACAGATTAAGGACTCCATCTTAACACTGCAAACCATTACAGTTACAAGCAAGGTATGGAGAGAAAAATCTCTTTCCTAAAGAGTGATCTTTATTTTTTTTTTTCAATATTGTGTATAATTACTGAAGCAATAACTACTGCTATATCTATAGATTCGCAACCATACACATCATTTAACCAGTTCATACCTTAGAGCCCTTAAAGGGGGAGTTATGACCAAACTCCCTTTCAAATGCCATTTGTCATGAATAAATTGTAACAACATACTACGCATACTATCTATGGAAAAAGAATGGAAACAACCTATACATATTAGCAAATACTTGAATTTCTAACCACCAGAGTAAGTGCAGACTTTACCATACTAGTCTGAAACACAGATAAAACATTATCCTTAACTCCAACATCTTCATCTTTAAGGTGACTAACATACCTATGTTTTTTTTAAAGAGTATTTTACAGTTGTAAAAGAACATCATGCTTATCAGATGAAACCATGAAGTAATTTGTAACATCACATGCAAACTGAAGATGACTGCAAAGGAATTTTGTGTAGAATAAAGAATAAGTTGTCAACAAGCTCCCACATAGGCTTACTCAGCACCAGCTGCTTAACAAGGTATTTGAGAGAAGAGCTTCACTCTCTTATCTCAGAGGCCTCATCTCTCAAGAGCACTCTCCCTTTTACATCAAGGTCTAGCAATTGTTGTTTAATGTCATACTAGAATATAAAGATCCTTTCCAAGATGTCTGTAAAGTGTGACTTTGAGTTCCCACTGAGATTACTCCCTGTTCACCTTCCAAGCTTCTGGGTTTTCAATCCACTAAATGTGATATTAGAATTTCTTCTTTGTAACTAACAGAGCAGCCATTCCTTCTTTAGATCCAAATTTTCAAGACCTACTGCGGTCAGCAATCAGCACTAGGATTAAACACCCAGTATATCCAGACTACAATTGCTTTCTGAATGTTTTACTGCAGAGGAAGATCCATATGCTATACACAAAGATATGCCCTGGTAGGTGGAAGTGCTGGTCATTCTTTTGGGGGTTAGGGGGCGGGGAGGAGAGGAGAGACTGGTTAGGTAAATATTGGTACATATTAGCTGCGCTCACCTCAAGGTAACTTATCTTGAGGACATCACTACTTAAAGCCAGAACCGAGTTGGTTCAACAGTGAATGGCATTGTGTCTGCAATTCGTGACTCCTAGGGTTATGAACCAGTAGCTCTTTAGTAACACACTGACATTTAGGAGAAAGGACAGAAAACTGCATCAATCAGGATGGGACTCCCCCCCACCCCCCAATTCCTGGAGAAGGGAAAGGATTTCCTGGTTTGTTTGGGGGTTTTTTAATAAGAAAAGGATAGGTTTATTTGGTTATAACAAATCATCCCTTGTAACTAAATTTGAGTTCACGAGTCTCCAGTTGAATTTTAGTGGACAATAGCATAAATTTATTATTAAACCTCCTGAAATTTAGCAAGAATAGTTACACCTATTTGGAAAATTGAGTTGGCACGGTATTTACCACCTTACCCCATGTAAGAAAAAGCTGAAGAGACCGTAACAGCAAGAAACTAGCTCTTGAAACAAACAAAAAGCCACTCAACACTACTTCAAGGACAGCGCTGACTGGATATAGACCTTCATCACCCCAGAAATAAAACTAGCTTGAACAGAAATAATGAAAGGGCTGTAAAGAAGGAAGGTGAACACATGACTTCTAGAAAAAATACCCCCAACAGGCTTTTGGGGAATAATACTGGAGAGTGGGATAAGCTGCTCCTTGACCAAGACCAAGTACTATGATTGAAGCAACCTCAACAGTAATTTTATCATATGATTAGATGTTTTTGTTTTTTTTATCAGGCAGAGATGTACAAGCCCTCTAAAACACATTGCTAAAGCTATTTAGAAAGAAAAGATTTTAAAATAGAAAATGACAGTTCTACAGCATGTTGATTTACACTGGAAAGAAAAAGTCATATAACTAAACCCACAGAAATTTGAAGCAGAAACACAATTAAAATCCCTAAATATTTCAATTACTCTCAAACAGGTAGTCTATAAAACATTACACATTTAAGAAAGTCAAATGCCTGTGTGCTGACACAAGTTAAAGCTAGCAAGTCAACACATTTGATTTTTGAAACCAAGATTTATGAAGTCCACAAGACCCAGTCTTGAAGCTTTCTGTGCAGTATGAGTAATAAAGATCAAGTTCAACACGAAAGTATCATGCTATATATAAAATAACTCCAAGTTGATACAGATCAGATTTTCCTTATTTTGAAACAGTTCTAGAATAATCAAATCATGCAAGCAATTATATTCAAGTAAAAAGGAAATTAAATCTAGGGAGACCAGCATCCCTTCTCCCTGAAACCTTATTTTCATTGATGAGAAGTCATGAGAAGGGGAGGAAAAAAGGCTGAAGACAGAAGCAACCTCAAATTTGTTTTCAGCTGGCAAATATATAAACTTACAATCCTGTACACAGAGAATGACATTAAAATATAGTTTTGCTGGTTCGGTAATAAAACAAATCCACATTGTACTCCTACATCCTAAAGTTTTCTAAAATCTTGGAAAGTACTTTGATCAGCTGCAACTCTTTTGCTTGGCTAAGAAGCACTGCCAGCTCAGTGGCCTGCCTAGATTACCATAGCTTTATGCATAGGAATTAGATGCAGGATGATGCTAATGAGTCTCCTAAATTATGCATTATATAGGCCAATATTACTTAAACTAAATAACAAAACTGCAGTCATCACAACTCAGACTAAACAATGAAGCTTAACTAAAAAGCCTTTTTTTTTTACTGTATCTCAAAGACATATCCTAACACTACGAATCAGAGGCCTTGAGAAAAACTTCTGAACCTTCCCATTAAAAAGAAAATTTGTCTGTATGTTTCACCAAAAGCATGCATGCTTTTTTTTATTTTTGAATCCTCTCAGATTTATAGACTTGTATAAATTGGTTTTCACTTGAGTTATTTGAAATATTAGTAATATTAGCTCTGTATTAGTAACTGTTCCATCACTTGACATCAGAAGATCTCAGGCAAGAAATGCTGACAAAAAGTAATCCTTAACATGCACTGGACACACTTCCATGTATTATCCACCATAGCAACTCTACACATTTTTTGTTGACCATTTACTGTATTATTATATTAACCTCAGCTAAAAATAAATCGTAATAGAGTTGATCATCCTTAGGGGCAAGCATGATCTAAAAAAAAACCACCCCTAAATGCAGCACTCAGAAAATAAACTGAATAAAGTCAGAGCAGCAAGCATCACAGTCAAGAGGAATTTACCTACAAGACTCCTTTTCTTTCCAGTTAACATTAAAGAAAAAGGGAAGCAAAGAACAAGAATAGTAGGGACAAGCGCAGAACAAAGATAACGTGAAGAGGCTGCATGGGGGATGAAGCAGACTGCCAAATCCCAATCAAACATGTAGGAAGATCTCTGACCATCTAAAAATTTTCTCTCCTGCAATTTCTGCCATAGAGAAGAAGAAACTTCCTTCAATTTTTCATTTCAAAGCACTTTTAAAACATCACAGGGATAATTTCCACAGCAGCAGTCCAGTAACACAATACTCTGCTCCAGATATGTTTCAATATCAGTTGCCAAAACAGGATCTGCAAGGAACATTAATTGTGCTTTTAAAAATCTGATCATAGTTTTGACAGTCTACTATATGTTTAATCAGTTTAACCCATAAGAACCGACTGCATAAACTATTGTAGGGACTTGTGTATATTTTTTTTTAAATGTCAGCTATTTGCAATGATGTAACAGCTACATTTTAAAAGCCAAATGTAAAGGTCTCCAAAATGTATGAATCTGTATTATATATGAGTGTAAGGTTATTATGTTAACACAGTTTAATTGTTTACAAAACTCAGAAGAATATCACACTCAAAGTGTAACAGAAGGAAAAAAGTCATACCAATATTCCCCCTTCCCTTGACTGCCCAATTAGTGGTAATTTTTTTTTAAAGGAGGCATAATCCAAATTTTCCTTGAAATATAAAAAATAGCATGGCAATTTTTAGCTTTAATGTAGTTTTCTTCAGAAAGAATTTCATTATGATCCCTTTTCTCAACTTTCAGAAGTGTTCCACCTGCCCACCATAAACTATTGAACCAAATTTGTTACTGTCCACTGGAACATCAACATGGTGAAAACCCACAGGACTGACAACAACAACTTTGTTCATTAATCCATTTAGTTAATCCCTGCTTTCTCTGGCATCTCAAAAAGGGGCTACGAGCTGGAACTGTGCCTTCATCTTTTGTAGTACTTTATACCCAACTCGGATATATTCTTGATCAAGACATTAGACTATATAATTTTGTAAACCTGGTATTTCAAGTGATTAACCCAAAACATGACTTAACTGAAAGTAGAATTTGAACACACCTGTGACCAACATGCAGATTATTTATCTTCGCCATGTTTTTGAGGGAATTAGCCCCCAAATTTAAAAGTCAGCTATGAAGTTAACATGCACTTTTGCACTTCATCTAAACATTCTTGAAACATGCAAATTTAAAACAAATGGAAACCACCAATTTTTCAGCACACTATACAGTAAGGATTCTTCTTTGAAGAAATCATAAGAGTTTTTACTTGCACATAATAGAGCAGCTACCGCTATTACTTGTAATACACAACAAGCCACATTTCTGGCATCAGACCTTACGCCTTGAAGTGAAGAATCTGACAGAATTTAAGTGTTCATGTTTAGACAAGTGTCAGCAAGTTTTTCAGATGACAATACTTTAACATTAGACTGTGATGCATTTCCATCAGTTCCTCATGACATGCAGTTGTCCAATGCCTTCCAGAAAAAAAAAACTATTAAAGAATTGTATTCAGATGCCATTTTCTGAAGTATTTTACCTATTTTTTTTAAAGTTGAAAATACTAGTTAACTTCTAGCTTCCATGTGTTTCTTTATATTCATACTTTGATACTCATTATGAAGGATTTTCACAAATTTCAGTATCATAAATAGAAGACCACTGTTAAAGTTATAGTATAAATGTAATTCACCAATACACTTGAGTATGTATTGACATTTTACTTTAAAGAAAAAAAAAGTTGATTAATTTGGTAAGATTCAATTCTATTACTACAGCTCTTGGTTTAAACCTTTTTTCTAAGGTTGCAAGAACTTAAGAATGTAACTCAGGTTAATTTAAAACAATCAAAAGAAGAGGGAAAACAGTAATCAGTAATGCGGAAAAGATAAGAGGAGTAATTGACTTAAGTTTTGATAGGGCAAGATTCAGAAAGACAAAATGCATACCCTTCTTTTATCTCAAGTCACTAACTAGGTTTCCAAAATATTTATTATCAAACCAGGTTATCTTATTATTTGCTTGCAGTAAATAGAGAACAGTATCTGCTTTCCTCGTATATGGATCACATCCTCGTTCATTACCTTTTTGTAGAAAAATACTAACAGCCTAGCAAAGATGTGGCAGCAAAGAGAACAATGTAATTACAATATACAAAAGCAGGTATAAATAGTTCCTTCTCTGTGTATCTTCTAAGGAAAAACTTGAAATGGCATGTTTGGGTTTTACATAAGACACAAAAACCAGGAGGCCACAAAGAGTATCTCTAAGAAATACTTGAGGCACATAAATTCAAAAGAAGAAATTCCTTGTAGAACAGAATGTTCCCTTTAACTTAAGACGAACATTAGCAAAGCAATGGATAACCTCTCAGCTGTGGATTATTCTGAAAGCAAAGAGGAGTTAAGCAACCCTTAAAGCATAAAGTAAACAAAATAATCAGAAATGGCATGATCAAGATCTCCATGACAGAAACAACAACGTTACTGAAATGCCCTACAGTAAAAGCCTTGCAATGGCAAGGAGATGGATTCTAGTCATTAGCTGCTAGCATCTGATCTTTCCAAGAACATTCAACTCTTCTACTGCAAGGGAATTCCTCAAGCAGATACCAAAAATACCGCAGTAAGGACCAGATTTAGACTTCTCATTACAGCAAAATGTTGGCTTCCAGTAGGAAAAGCTGTCCTCTTCTGTTATAACTTTGCATTTTTATTGCCTTATGAACAATGGAAAATGGATTTACAGTCTTTCTGCATCTGAGAACTTATTTCTAGAAGGGACATTGTAAATGAGGAGAGCTTGTCTGTTAAAATAGCATTTCTACAATCCAAATCCACTCTAGAGAGAGAGTCACTGTCCAGGCTGAAGTCAATATGTCCTTAAACTGGTTTAATAAGCTTACTTTTATTTTTGGAATAAGTTACCAGCAAACAAAATACATCAAGAAAGTGTTTACTTCATAAAGCCTCCAAGAAATCAATGTTTTCGATTTTGAATCTAATGCTGTTACAGCCAGAAGGTCTATTACCCAAAGCAGGAGTTTCAAAGCATTTTTTTTTTTTGCTTGGATATATAAGAGTTGAGGAAAACAATGTTCTCCAGTTCCAATAAGGCAAATGTATCTAAGCCTTATTTCTCATTACCCGACGTTTGGAATTAATCAATACCACTGTATATTACTGTGGTTTCAACAAGCACCGAATGCTAGACACCTTCTATTAGAAAGCGTTGTATGTAAAATGAACATTAAAGTAACAAAACTCAGAAGACTGCCATCAGGATTCAGGCACTTATCTCACGCAGCTCATTCTTCCTGTCCTGCCCTCCCCAGGTTAGCAGCAAGCACCAGGCATCCCTCGAACAACTCAGCCTATACAAGATTCAAACCTCTTTGACAGTGCTTCTCTTCCTCTCCACCACTGACAATGCAGGAAGACTAAGTCACGTGGCACAAATGTGAAATTTAAACAGACCTGGGATATAGATGTCTTCCTTTAAATCTTACTTGTTAGATTATATAAAGGAGCAAACACATACATACTTTGACTAGTTGTGCTGTTTCACTTCTCCCTACTTCATTTTGGCTTAGCTGTGGAATCAGAGGAACATTTGAAAAATACGAATCTAAATGTTGTGTTAGTTCATGAAACTCTTATTAACCAAGAACAGCATCACTTCCCAAAACCGAAAGACCAGGGTTTTTTTATAAAGTTTTTTTATAAAGCAAAAAATTCAATGTTTTAACTCAAAATCTACTGACTTGTTTTGACAGCTGCAGATAAATACATTGTCTGTACCTAAATCCGTGAACAGACAGGGGGAAAAAATGTTGTAAGAACAAGCATGTTTTTAATTCATATAGGCAAACACAACTGGCTGGGAAAGTCAATCAGATTTAAAATCTGGCTCCATGGGAACACAGTATTTGTGTCCAATGTACAGCACACATCCATATAATGTGTAAAGACAGATGTGGTAAGTAACATAACTGGGATGTTTTCATTCTTACCATTTCTTAAATTCCTTTTAAAACAATGTTCAACTCAGAACATCTACTTCTGGATGTTACCCTCAAACACATTAGTTGGGAACATGTTCTAAATTAAGATTAAAAGATGCTGGATTAGAAAGTATTAGAACTAGACTACCTAAGGTCAACTGTTCTCAGAGATTTATTTACAGACCAGTATGTTCTCCATCACATATAGACCCTTCAAACTTCACATAGACTACAGTAAAGAGCAGATCACAACTTCCCAGAGGTGCACTGTTAGATGAAAGGTTGTCCCACAGCTTGGCAGAGGAAATACAGTTGCACATGGAGAACAACCATGGGTCTTCCTTCCATTACCGCAAACTTTTGCTTGTTTTTAAGTGAACAAGTATTTTCTTCAACACACAGGGAACAAGTAGGTGAGGAGAAAAAAAAAAAACCCAACTGAAGCAAGTTAAACACACCTAGCACGAACAAGCTAATGTTATTAATCATTTATCCCACCCACATCTCGTATTGAAAACACAAGACAGGAGGGACACCTAATACTCCGAAGAATAAAATCTATTTTCCATCACTTTTCAATAGATATATGAACTTGCGGTTTCACATTTCCTTTCCCCAGTACCCACTTTCAAACGTACTAAAGCAAAGACAAGATTTGCCCTTCCTTGTGGTTCTTCCAAAACAGGACTCTTGGGTCTGAAAAATCCAAATTATTTACTTTACAGAAGCAGACTCATTACATCACCTTGCAACTGGTGCCAATACAGAAACATTCCTTGCAGTATCAATCCAAAACTTTAATTGCTAAAGACATTAGCATGGAAGAAAGTCTACCGGAAAAGAGACTGTCAGTTTACAAACTAGGCACATTTCAAGGCCTTTTTGTGTGTGCATAGCTTACACAGTGTGTTTTCTGCACAAAGGAAAAACAAAATTAACAGACAAAATTTCTGAAACCTAGCAATGAGTAGGATCTAATACTCCTATTTTAAGAGGGCTATCCAGAAAAGTTATGAGTATTTTGAATCCCCATGAAAGGGTTAGCATGTCATTGCACTGAAACGTTCACAAAGACGTAGTTTAAGTCATCAAACAGTACAAGAGCACAGAAAGGAATGAACATTTTATCAAAAAAGATAATGAGTATCTGAAAGAAGATTATGCCGCTGAGTACAGTGAAAACAAACAGATCCAGCATCAATTTCTTTACTGCTGGGTTTCCAACTGATACCACTACATATCTGCAAGGAGAGCTCTATGAATATTTCAAGAGGAAAGGGCAGAGAGTTGACAGAAGTCCATCTAAGCTGCTCTATTATTTCCACTGTGAAAGACAAGTCTTTTCAAAGTACTCAAAGTTTCAGAATATTATTTTACATAATTATGGTGTTAAAACGCTTGCATTAACTTAGTAAGTTACTAAAGAAATTTTTAAGTGTAAATATAAGATCGCATGCTGCCTTCATCAACAGAAATAAGTAACACAGATATGATTCACTCTGTATAACTCTGAATTGTATAGACTATTGTTTGCTAAACAAAACCATGATCTGAGCAACAATAAAAATAAGCTGAATCAAAAAAAAAAATAATCAGACAGCATGAACTGATCTATTGAGGCCAAGATCCTTCAACTGCTTACTTACAAGCAAATGAAGGAAGTATAAAGAAGAGGTCATACTTTCACATGACCTTAGAAGGTCACACAACATGTACTTTATGCAAACATCATGTGGAATGGAAACACCATAGCCACATTAGTGTTTCTGATGTCCCTTTAGTATACTGTTAATTAACATTTTTAAGTTTAAATTCTGATATCCCCAAGTTTATGCTATTTGTTTTCACTGATATGAAAGGAATGCTTCAAAAAAACCCAAATCAAACAAACAACCCCTCAGTAGCCACAGGTACTTCACCTCTTCCCCTGGCTCTCCCAGCTAATGTTATATTCCTCCAGGTACAGCTCCAGCTTCAGGAATGGGAACCGCTACCTGCACATTAGCTGTATGAGCATGCATACAAACTTCTGCGTGCACAGACAATACAACCTAACGTTTTTATGCTTAAAGTAGGCTAATTGGTTTTCCAAGTCTAGTTCATATGTCCAGAGAATAAAACAAGGAGGAAATACTTTTAATTTTGTTCAACCTCCAAGGACCAGCCCAGTTAAAAACCAGCACCCATCAAACTCATTTTGCCATGAATTGAACAGCTAAAAAAATCAGTTCTAATGAAGCACATGACGCTGTAAACCACGCACGAAAACAAAACTTATACAACCACCACAGTACAGCTCTTGTTAATGATGCTTCTTCTATGTAGTCCCATTTATGAACAGTGGTTTGTTTTAAAAGGAGCGTCAAACTTCTGAAGGCTTCAGTTCCCGTGCTGAAGCTGGAAGGAAGGGGCTGTCACCATCAAGAAGCCAACTTACCAACGCTTTGAAGGAATCCTAAGGTTTAACCCTTGGTTTAAGGAATTATCTTCTCTAGGGAAAAAAAAGAAAGTCTCTTTTGGTTCATCAGGTAGCCACTTACAATAGCAAACTGAAATGTCAGGACCTAATACGCATTTCAGCAATTTTGTGCCATTTTTAGAACAGCGTTACTTCTAAAAAGATTAAAATGAAATCATAACTTGCTTCAGTGTGTCATCTTCGGGTGCATTTTGCAACTGACACGGTTTATGCCCCTCAAAAAAGAAAGCTTATCAGGAAAAAACAAACACACAGGACGGCTTAACTTCTTGTGCCACACCACAAGCGACCGAGCCCTCTCTTCTAGCCACGGCCCCGCTGAACCCCACAAAACCACGGAGCACTGGCCCCAGGCCAGCTGCCACCCCGCCCGGAGCCGCTACGGGGAGCGGCATCACGCCGCTCGACCCCCGCCCGGGGCCCGCCGCCGAAGGACAAAGCCGCCCGGCTCCCAGGCCGGCCCTGCCGCGGCCCGTCCCCTCACTCCAGCCGCGGCAGGACGAGGCGAGGCAGCGGCGCCTCAGCGGGGGAGCGCGGCGGCGCTTTACCCCCTGCCCCCAGACCTCCCGCCCGGCAGGACGGCCCAGCCCCGCCGCCCTCCCCCGAGGGGGAGAGGGAAAAGACGGAAAGCGCGATGCCCTGGCAGGCCCCGGCTGCTGCAGGCCCCCGGGTGAAGCCCCGAGGGGTCCCCGCCCGCCACCGCGGGGCAGGGGCTGCCCTTCTCCGGCCGGGCCCGGAGGAAACGAGCCGCCCCCCGCTCGGCGGTAGCGGCGGCGCCGTCTCTTACCTGCGCGCTGTGCGGGGTGCGGCGGGGCCCGGGCGGGCATGGCGGCGGGCGGGGGGGGGAAGGGGAGAGGGGACGCGGCCGGTTATCTGAGGCCTCCCGCGGCAACCGCCATCGAGGGGGAACCCATGTCACGGCGACAGGAACCGCGTCGCTGCGGCCCAGCCCCCTCCCGGCGGCCACCGCCTCCTGCCCTGCCACCGCCCACTTGGCCTCCCGGCAGGCACCGCACCGCCACCCCCGGAGTCGCGTCACTTCCAGCAGCGGCTGGCGGGGCGGGCACGTAAATATAAAAATAAATGAATAAATAATCGAGCGACTGACGCCGCTGCGCCGATACCTGCACCCGCCAGGCAAGGTAGACGGTGGTTGAACAGCACGGCCGCCATCTTAAGTGCTGGCTAAGCCGCCTCCAGCGCGGCGGGGCGGCCATCTTGGACGAGGGGTGAGGCGATTGCCGTGGGGGACGCCGCGGCTGCCATCTTGAGCTCGGGAGGAAGAGGGCAGCACCGGGTTGCGGTGTTTTCCGTGCCCTGGCGTAGGCAATGTGTGGTGTTCTGTGGTTTGTTTTTTTCTAAACTATTTTTTTTCTTCCCCACCCCAGGGAAAGGCTGCGCCAGGTGAAGCCCCGCGCTGGGGCCGCGCGGGCGTTTGCCTGCGGAGAGGCGCTGAAAACAGGCAGTGACATAGAAAAATCCCATCCAAAATGGCAATGGGGAATTCGGGGCGCATCCCTCCTCGCAGCTGGCCGGCGGTGCGGGGAGGTGGCGGGAGGGCCGCGCTTCGCGGGTGGGAGCGGCGCGGCGGTACCGGTAGCCCCGGGGTAAGGGCCCCGGCGGAGCTTTTCCGCCGCGGAGACGATCGTGGTTGTGCCCGCGATATGGGAGGGTTTCAATTCCAAGTCTTGGGGTTTAGGGTAGCGTTCCTGCATAGGAAATCGTTTACTGCCAAGTTTCGCCCCTTTGAAGTTCAGGGGGGAGTAGGCTGATCCCGTATGCATGATCCCGCAGCCCTGGGATGCGCTGCCGTGCCCCTGGGACAGGCTGCCATGCCGCTATCCCACCTTTTATGTCTCCTTGTGACCAAGGGGCGAGTTCCTTCAACTTCGGAGTTTGCAAACCCACTTAGTGCAGGTGGAGCCCCTGAGGGCCTGTCTGCATCGCGCTGAAACCCGGGCTCCGAAGTGTCGGGGGCTGCTGCAGTGGCCGCCTTCAAAGACTGGCTTGGTACAGATCTGATTCTGCAAAAAGAGATTTGTCTGCGCCTATGCTTCGTAGGGAAGGTGCGCACATAGGCTGGTTGTAAGTGCAACACCAGTCTGAACTGGCTTTTTGTGGTTTTGTTTGCTTGCTGGTTGTGCAGATTCCATAAAAAGGAGTAGAAGGACTGTCAAAAAGGCACACAGGAAAATAACCTTTTTTTTTTTTTTTTTAAATAATCTACTATGGTTTAATATATATCTTATTTTCCCTTTTTCCCAAGGAGCACAGGTAGACAATGGCTTGACCTCATACGTGAAGGAATTTTATAGCAAAACCACTAAATAAAATAAAGAGAAATAGCAACACATGCATGCTTCTGCAGGTTTTTTGTTGTTGTTGTTGTTTTCTACTACCTGTTTAAACTGTACCGGTGAATATGGTCAGAACTACCAGCACATTAGGTCTTTAAAAATGTATAACATTGTTTTAAATAACATGCAAAGCCCGCCATACATCCTTTGACAGTAGTGAACCGAACGCTGTAAAGCAGTTACAACATGCTGGCAAATTACAATAATAAAAAATGGTGATCAAAGTGTAATACTAAAGCTTTCTTCCTACAGAAGCTTAAGCATATGTTTAAACACACAGTAGTTTGGCTGAGGAAGGCTTAAAACAAGGCTATTGGTACAACTTTTCATGTCTGAGGTAGGTTTGTGAAATAAAAATGCCTCAAATGCATTTAAGAGTAATTATAATTAATCTGCTAATTTAATAAGCAATATAAGGCCTTTGTAAAGCATGGGGAAATTATATTATTAGTACAATGGTTCTGTTATGTTAGGAATCCTGTTACAGTAGCTGAAGAGAATCACAGGTAGCTATTAATGAGGCTGTATGAGTACTGTGTTTTGCCGCCTGGTGGCTGTTTTCTTTTTTTCAGCTTAGTGTCAGAAATGCAGCGTAAAGCTTGTGCTGACATAGCAGGACAGGAGAGGTGGTGAGAGAACTGGAAGGTAGGGCAATTGAGCAGAGATCTTTGACCTTCACCCAATGCACAGCAATGTGTTTTACAAATCGTAAGGGTGCAGAGAAGAACCTATAAAAGCGGTGAAATACTTTGTTGTAAAGCAACAGACAAACTAGATCATTTCTTCCCATATCTGGCAGTAGCTGTTAAGTTGAAGGGGTCCAGAATATACCTCAGTGTGTAGTCCATGAGGAATCATTTCCCATTCCAGCTGTGTTTAGTTGATGGTCATTGGCCATGAGTATTAATCATCCTTATGGCAACATGGTAAATAATATCATTAGAGGAGTTAATAATTATCTTCTCTTATGCAGCTGACATATCAATGGTTTGAATGAACATTCAGAATAAATACACTGCCTGTAAACTCCCCAGATAGCAACCTGAGCCCTAGCACCCTAAAAGCAAAAAAGTAAAGCCCTTCTGTGGAAAAGACCAAAGCCACAAACACAACCATGTACCACAGGAAGAGAGCCAAAAAGATTGATAGTGTCACTAATTAGGTCCTAGAAGAGAGGGAAATTTGTTGAGTAAAATTCCCAGATTATATGAGGCACTGACTTGTATCCTAAGCTACAAAGAAAGGCAGAAAATACCTCCAAATGCTCCCTGCCAGTTTGACCAGAGGGAAATTTCCTTCTTAGAGGTATTCAGTAGTTTCTAGGACCAGAAGCTTTAATCAGTATACAGTTGTGCGTCTGTAAAATTCATTTAACTTGAATGCAGAATTGAGACGAGAGGTAAGAGCTCCACATAAAAAAATGAAGGTGATCTTCACTTAGGCGTAGTGTGAATGATTGACAAGATGTGTGGGATTTCTTTAGTTGTTCCTGCGTAAGCTTTGCTGGTTGAAGGAGATTACATTTGCTTACGAAGGCAGACTGACTCTTTATAATAGCATTAGCCATATTATGTATTAGTTCTGTGAAATGGAATCCATGGGTTACAACACTAATTTCAAGGTTATGTTTTCAACATGTGAAAGTTTCCTTTACAGTTTGCATGGATTGTAAATGCTATGTGTTATCTGGATATTATTCTAGAGTGGTCTATCCATTTTCAAACATACATTAGTTTGGGTTTGGGTTTGGTTTGGGTTTGATTTTTTTTTAAAGCATATACTTCCAAGCAATTTATTTTCTTACAGCGTGGAGAAAAAACCTTATAATTTTTCTATATCCGTCTCAGTGATAAATCCCTCTGCACAGTGCAACAGAGGTTTTAAATCAAGCAGGACTGCTCTTGGTAACTCCGAGGTCCAGCCTTGACTTGTTAGCTGCCGCAAAGCAGCTCTATCTGTCACTGCGGCTGAGTCCTAAACTGTCAGGAGGGGGCGCAGCCTTCCTAGAAGTCTCAGATGGAGAAAGGTACCGTGGTGTGTCAAGATGCTTCAGAAAGGCTGTCTCCCCAAAACCGGCATGGTCTGGAGGCTCAGACACTCCTCCTGGGCTGGGAATTGAGGATGACAGGAAGAGAACTTGTTGTGGTCTACATCCATGTTCTTCATAAAACTTAGTCATTCATAATTCTCAAGAAAATTGAGTATATTTAGCTTTTTCTTTCTCATTTTGGAGTTTACAACATGGCTCCTGAATGTAACTTTTAGTTATACTGTAAACTGTACCATATATTGCATAGTGTAATGCAGAATATCCTGTGAAAGGTGTTGGGTCTCTAGCAGTGAATAGTGCAGTTCTTTTTCTTTTTTTAATTTAAAAAATATGTACAGTACAACATGGCTCCTGGCAGTGCAAGGTTTTTCTGGCTTCCCTGCTCAACGTATGGGGAAGAAACTTGCTGTAATCAAAGACTAGATATGTTTTCAAACTTCAGGCAGTTTGCTTCCCTCTCTGCTGAGCCTGGCAATGCTGCTCATCAGAAACTAGATAGTCTGTTTCCTGAGAAATTGTGGTGCTTGATTTTTCTTTCTTCTTCTTTTTTTTTAATTCACAATTGAATTGGACATTTGAAGATTTGAAATTATCTGCAGAATGAATTTTAAATGTTTTTTGGGCCAACCAGATCATTTAATTTCGCTAATGCCAAAGGCTCTCATTTGTGCTATTGTCAATGCAATGCTAACTAATTTAAATTTTTCTGTGAAATTAAATACAAAAAAATCAAGCAAATTGAAAACAGGAAATCAAACCATTGCAATTCATCTTCACAGAATGTTTTGACTTTTTCCCATCCTGACATGAAACTGAATTGGCACATTTCTCTGAAGTGTTTTTAATTCGGTAAAACTGTTTTTATCTTAGACCATTACGACTGAAATAACCCCTACTACTGCATTATCAAGCAGAAAGAGCTTGTCTGGCAGAATTCGCCAATCAGCCTCAAAAGCTTTACACGAAAATTGTTTGTCGCTGTGGTTTCATCAGGTGGGCATTATCACAGATAGCTGAACGAATAATATGTGCTTTCTGCTAGCTTCTAAGTGGGCAACAGTTAGCAAAAGAAAAACTGTGCAGTTACTGTCAGTTAAGTTAAACAAAGCTGCAGCTGAGCAAGAAATGAACCAAGCAGCCTGTTACTAAACTCCACTGCTGATCTGTCCTTTGGCATTGCAAGGTGGTAAAACAGATCTGTGAGCAGCCAACTCTTGTTTCCTCGAGCAGTGGATGGTGCCCTCAGCTCCATCCAGAACCAGTGCAGGCTGCCTGGCTCTTCCACAGGGCACTCCTGAGCTCTTGTCTGCCTTAGAGTTGAGGGAGCCAGGAGCACCTCTTGGCCCCAGGGCATGCCCCAACCGCATTGGGGAGCCCCTTGCGAAGAGCCCAGCTGGGCCTGTAAGCTGGCTGTGTGGCAAAGATCCCGAGGATCCCCGTTCCCTGCAGTTCAAACAGCATCTGAGTTAATTCCTGCTCCATGTGGCCTTTACAGGTGTCTCTGCTGGCAGCAAAAGGAACTTGCTGAGCCTGGCCTCCCCATGTTAGACGTTAGCTGTTGGGATAAACCCTATGTGGCGGTCCCTGTTTCCTCTCACACCTATTCAGAGGCACTGCGGTGCTCTTCTGCACACCTCAAATGCCCACGTCTTCCGCATTGCTGCTGCTTCCATTAGCATTGGCCTCTGGGCATGCGGAATGACCAGGCACTGGTTTCTCCTGTTTTGGGGACACAACAAAGGTGTCTTAGCTTTTCCCAGCTCTTCAAGGAAGGGACTGTCTCCATCTGTTCTAGATGCAATGGCATAAAACCCAAAATATTGTAATGTATGTTTTAGATGCAACATAACAGATGCATCTTCTGTTTGGAGTGCAGGTTTGCTACTGTTTTATACAACTCATCCCTAGCTATCTTTACTGGAGACATAGTTGCAAAAGCTAGCAGGCATTGCTACATCAAGCAGCCCATTCTCCTGTGATTCACAAGCCATTAAAAATGCCAGAATTGTCCTTGAACAATCCTATATGTGTTAACAACAAAGAACCCTGTGTAGTTAGGGAAAACAGATGAAATGGCAGTTGTTTTAGGCGGGTCTTAGAAATCTCCTACATCTGAGGGCATGTATTGTTTGATTTGAAGTTTGATTTTTGGCTCAGGCTTATTTGGGCAAGCATAGGATTGCTGACGCTCAGTGCTGTTGGGAGGGTTTTTTGGTTTGGTTTGGTTTTTTTCTTCTAAGGAACTCCTTTCTGAGTCTGAACCATGTTTGCAGCTGATTTGGAGCCTCTAATCATAGAATCATTTAGGCTGGAAAAGACTTTTAAGATAATCCAGTCCAATGAACATGCATGCTCACATTCCTGCCGTATGAGGGCTACCCAGTGGTTTAACCAGCTGATGAATGTCAAAACAGCCCCATTTCTCCTGCCGTGGTCTAGACCACATCCTCAAAGTGGCAGAGGTTAATAACTTTGGTGTGGCAATACCATGCATACACCTGGCTTCAACATATTTCTATGCATAACTCAGCAGCAGTGTGTGCAAAGTGTATTTTAGTGTATATACATTTTAATGATGGCAAGGCTTGTCAGAAGAGGCAATAGGCAAACCAATGTACCTGGCAAAAACTGGCAAGCTGTTGGCAGTGCTGGTGTGTTCAGGTGTGAAGGAGATATAACAAACTTTAAGACGAGTGCAGATTGAAAATGATCTGACTTCAGCCCTAATTTAGCTGTGTTATTCAGGCAAGCTGAGAGGAACAAACAGCTGACAAGTGTAGCTGACATGATGTAGAGGCAACACATACTCTTTCCTCCCAGATCTGGCAATATTTCCTTCTCCTAGAAGATGGTTTTGTGTTAGTACCTCAGCTGTCAACAGGAAAGCAAGATTTCTAGCTCTCTCAGTAGCAGAGCAAAGCTTTCCAGTGTGATTAATTGTTTTTTTTCAGTACAGGCTCTAAATGCAGAAAGCCAGTAAGAAATGAAAAGTATTCACTACATGCCTTTAAGAGGCATGGCTTGTGAGATGAAAAGTGCTAAAAACAGTTGAAGACCATTATTCTGTTTTAATGATCCAATTTATTTATTGGACAAAGGTGAGTTGATTTCCATAGCCATCCTCCTTCCTTGCGCACCAGCTCCTCTCTGTGATGACAGGAGCCAAGAGCCTCCGAAGGCTCTTGTAGATCAGCTGGTAGGAAATGCTGAGGTACAAACTACTAACTCCGTGTAGTGATGGGCACTATTACAGCAGTCTCTTGCATACTGAGCTGTTCAGGGTAATTAAGATATATGCCCGTAATCTCTATTAACATCTATTGTAAGGCTTTTTCATTTCTAAGGCATTTCAGAGGGTTGGGTTTGGGGTTTTTTTTGAGGCTTAGGAACGTCAAAACTTATCTCTAGAGCTGTTTTTTTGTATATGTAAGAAGACCTGCAAGAAGACCTGAAATATCCTGTTGCAATCACACAAGTTCGTTTCATATCTGTATGTCAACACAGTCAGTGAAATTAAGGTGCCTGGTTCAGATGTTTTGGACAAGTTTTCCTTACAAACCAATGTTGTGTGACTGGCAGTGATGCATTATCAATAAAAATAATTTGAGAATTTGTTTACCAAAGATCATGCCCTTTTCTCTTTACAGTGAGTGGCAAAATGTCCGTGTAAGCAAAAGTAGGATTCAGTTCCAGGTTTTAAACCAGAAATAGCTGAGGTTTTTCTGGGTTAATGTCAACTTGTGTCTCAAATGCAATTGCCATGCAAGGGAAATGGTTCCTCTTGCAGATATTTGTCAGAATCTTTCTCATTGTCTTTCAGACTCCTATCCGATGCCTGTTTTCAGTACCACATATGTCAATTTTATCCTCTGTTATATTTTTCTGCAGTGGGTTTGCTTTCTTGAGCTGTGTTCATTGAGATGCAAAGTGTCTGGGTTGTAGGCATATAGCAAGGGTAGATCTCAGAAATACAGGATTGTTTTCTGGAAAGTTCTTCTACGAGAAATATGTGAGATTGGCCGTATCTGGTCCTAAACTACCTGACAGGGTTGTTGTCATAGGTGAATTATAAACATGAAGACAGAACCTAGAGAGAAAATACTATGCTCCAAATAGCCAAAATGGATTTGAATGCTAATGGTACCACTATCTGCCCCGGCTTCCCTGGAGTCCTGCGTGCAATGGACTTTGGCTGCACCGGCAGCCGGGATGAGACCCTCAGACAGAGGGGTCTGTTGCTTTCTGTGTGGTCCCCTGCTGTTATCCCATGAGCAGGAAGAAGCAAGACTGAACCTCTGACATTTGTTCCAAGAGCAGGCAGAATGTGGGAAGGAGCAGGCAGAATGGAGTGTGGAGAGCTGGTCAGAGAGGGGAACAGCAGGATGGCAAAGGCAGGCAAGCACAAAGGCAGTGGGGTGGATGAGGAGATGAGGTCCAGGCCCCAACCCCTTCGATATCCAGGATCAGTCAGAGACCTCCTGAGAGCAGCCGAACTCACTCTGTTGCCCCAAGGAGAGCTAGGAAAGATGAGATTAGGTAAATCCAGGTGCCTGAGCAGTGTTTAAATTCACCAGGCTCAAAAGCAGGAACCCTCTCTAAGTCATGGCCAGCTGGGTTTCAGTGCTAGGAAAAGGGTGCTGTCTCTGAGCCAGCTCCTTGGTTCTAGTAAGCGAATATGATCACGGCAGGTTTGCGTGGTGTCCCTCGTGCTCTGCCGGAGCCCTTGCCGGGGAGCGCTTCCCCTTGCTGTTCCCTGCATCTCCCTGCACCAACCGTACAGTCTGAGTGCAGCCGGTGTCATTTCAAGGGAGACAACGGGCATCTTAGCAGTGAGCAGCAGCCACCCCATCTCTAACCTTGTTGAACTCAAGGGACGTGCATTAGTGGTGAATTTGTCTCATGGTTTTCAGTTTTTAACCACTGAATTGAAAAAAAAAGTTTAGTAAGCACAATAAACCTATCAATTTGTAGGGTCTAACACTTGTTGCAAGGAGCCTCGATTCTCACCATTGCTGACAGAGGGCTATTTTCAGAGCACCAGCTTGGGCTCTGTACCCTCGTCTGGCCGAAGAGGGACCTGAGATCAAATCTAGATGTTGAGGGATTCTCATATCCCCGCTCTTCCACGTATGCAGTGCTAGCGAGTTGGAAACACGGCTCCAAACAGCACCAAAAGTGCCGAGAGCCGTCTTACCAACACAAACTGATTGCTAGATATTTCAAAGGAACAACTTTGACTCGATTTCCCAGCATTTATGGAATTGTTTATAATGTAGGGTATTTGCTGTCTGCTCGGTCAGATGCAAGTCAGCAGTTCAGTGGATTTAAATGAAAGACTGATGGCGACTTACAACCAGTTTGCATGGAAATGGCATTGGTCCAACTGCCCAGTTGTGGAATGTTATGTGAGCAGATATAGTTATTTCCAAATTTGGCCACAATCCACATTTTTTCCATATTTATCCATATTTTGCTGCAAAGGGGCTTGTCTCCTTCAGCAAGAAATTCCCTGGGCAGAGAGTGTATCCTCAGTAACTCGCTGTTTACCCTGTACTGGGTTGAGTTTCCAACAAATCCTTCTCTGTGGAGGAGCCAAGATGCATGACCTTTGCTAGTGATGCAGTGCTCTCCCAAAATCAAGCCTCTGTCTCCTCACAGCCTGGCTCACTTAGGAAATGTTGCAGCTTATGAGATCACTCACAATTTTCTCAGCAGCAACTAATTCTTGATACAAAACCTGTTGGCAATAGCCTGGATTTTTCGAGGAGCAAAGCCTCGTGCCTATCATCACATGGTGGAGCAGGAGGGAGTTTCAGGAGCACTGCAGAGAGAGCTCACCAGCCAGATGCTTGTTCTGCTTATTGAGAGATGCTTATTGAGAGACTGCTTTCGTTCAAAGATAACAAAGGCATTTTAGCACATAACTGCTCCCCCTCTAGCATGTCCCCTTGTACCTTCTGGGATTGTTTTATCTGAATTGTGCTGATGGAGCTCGACTGCTATGAGATGGACCATTGCAGGGTCACTTCAGGGATGAGGAAGATGTAAACTGAACCTGCTGCGGAGGCTGTTGCAAACTGACCTACTCTTCCCTTGCTCATAGCCGGCCAGTCAGGGATGGATGGTGCATCCACTTTGTGGCTGCAGGGCCGTGATTCTTCTGATCTTTTTTCCTGTATAAATGCCTTCAGATGCAGTTTGACAGCAGGTTATGCTGAGAAGATTTTTCCACTCTGCAGTTCCACACCATCAAGACATGCTTAAATTACCCTACAGGCTGCGCCTTCAGAGAGGCAGGCCTGTGTTACTTACACATCTCTGGGTTTGGCTGACAATTTATACGCCATTACTAGCTAGGCCGCTTCTCTGGAGAGCCCCCCTTTCTCAATCTGACAGAGACACAGGCAGACAGAGCTACAATGCTGTGCTACCTAAAAAAACCCAGGGTGATAACCCCCTACAAAGCATGCCAAAGAGTCACTTTGTGCTCAGGTTTGCCTTGGGGCTGGCTTGCTTTTACAAAGCTGGACCAGTTTCTCTTGAGTCAGATTCTGTTATATGCAAGCTACTGCAGTGCCTTTAATTCAGTTGAAGAGTGGATCAGATAGGTTTCTTCCCCCTTCGCAATTATTACCTTGTTATTGCTCTGTTTGTTAATGTGTGTTCTGGTAGCATTGCACAGCT
This sequence comes from Gorsachius magnificus, assembly GCA_034008185.1. NCBI lineage: Eukaryota > Metazoa > Chordata > Aves > Pelecaniformes > Ardeidae > Gorsachius > Gorsachius magnificus. The sequence continues at coordinate 18,011,464 of CM067083.1, read as the reverse complement.
ACGAGCATGCCCCGGGGCCCAGTGCAGTAAGTGTCCGTGGTGTGTTTTTCTCTCCTGATTGTGTAGAATAATGCATCACTGCATTACAAACTTATCTCTACGGCTTCTCGAGGCACTTTCTTGCCTGTGGGAAAGCTTCATGTGTGAAAAGCGTCAAGCCTGGCTTTCTGTGAGACAGACTGGACCGTTACACCCTGAGCTGAAAGGCGACCTTTTGCTGCACTGGGACTGGTATGAGGGAGCAGATCCCAGCGGGTCAGAGTTGTGGTGGGCCCCAGTCTAATGCTGTCCCTGAGTGTGGCTCCACAGGAGTCTCCAGGTTTCCCTTGGGAGTCATAGTCTGGCTGGATTAAACACCATGGTGTATGTGTGAGTCCCATGAAGAACAGGAAATAATCTCAGCAGTTGTGGCAGCTAGTGCCGGTGTGTGGAAAATAGATAGCGTTTGTGTGAGCTTTTGGGTGCTGGTTTTATTCCTGTGATTCTTTCCAGCTGATCTAAAACCTTGATGTTGGATTCAACCACTTCACGTCCCAAGAAGCAAGCATCACCACCACAGGACTTTCTATGGTGCACGAAGGCGCTGTTTGCATTTCCCATTTCACTGGTATCACTCAGCTATGAAAAAGCAGAATCACTGTTTTACTGAGGCAATGATTGCTAGAAAAGAGAGGTCTCCCAAGGGTTTATAGGTTGTTATTGGTATAATGCAACACGCTGTAGTAATATCTACCTAACACGCATATGTAAGCCTTGGACTTATTAGAATTAAAAACATTTTGAAGGTCAGGAATAAATCTGTGTGTGACTGCCTGGATGTATTTACACTTTTCTTGCAAAGGACAAGAAGAAAAGAAAGTGATATGTGCTTTTTTGGTGATTAATATTGTTTGTCTGCATGGAAGATTGTGGTGTCTGAGGCTTTTGTGCATGGTTTTTTATACCTAATGGTCTCTTTGTGTGTAAAATTCCTTCAGAGGATACTCCAGAGGAGCCAGCTGCAGTTAAAACCCAAAAGACAGCATCCCAGTCCTTCTTTGACATCTTCTTTGACCTCTGTTATCTTTAAATTACGTCTTCAGTGCTGTCACTCTGCCAGAGTAGAACCACCCTTGCCTAGGTCTTTGCCCATGGGAGGTTTAGTATAGCCCTAACCTAGCTAGGAATCTGAGGGTCTTCCCCTCATTTCCTTGGGGTGTATTAAAATGGATTATCTTGATATGAAGAGTATGAAATAGAAGTAAAAAAACAAAGATTCAGGCTCGGAATCTCTAAACTCCAAAGACCTCACCATCCTGAACCCCACTGGCAGTGAAAAATGACTTTAAATGCAGAGTCTTGTATCTCTGAACTCTTCAGGTTTAACAAAATAGATGAACATATCATTGTCCCTCTGTTTCTACAGTCCATCAGAGTCTTTAGCCCCAAATCCTTGCTCAGTCTTTAGTTGGACAAAGTAGACAAGGAATTTGAAACCAGTAAGAGCACATCAGGTCTCCTGAATTCAGCGTGTAAAAATAATATTGTCTTAGAAAATGAAAAGCCCATGTCCTGCATCTGCTGAGCAAGGGGTTTCATGCTCATGTTTTTCCCTGTGTGCTGGCAGATTCACAAAATGGGAGGCATTCTGACTGTGGCTAAATAAGCAGCTGGAGGGCTGTTATCTCTGTGCAGAGACATGGGCCTGTTCCCTTGCTGTTTTCAGGCACTCTGCCCACTCCCTCTCCTTTGAGGGGGCTGCAGCCTTATGGGACCATGAGCACGTTCCCATACATTATAGCGTTGGTGCTAGCTGAGACTGAGCTCAACAAATTGTTTCTGTCCCATTCCCCCAGAGGTGGTCATTTAATAATTAATAAAGGTATTTGTACCTTTTGGTAAAGCACTCCGGAACACCTGTCAGGCTGACTCGGACTTCATGTAGCCAGCGATCATTCACCCATCTCTGGCATTCAGCCATTTGGGAGTGATAACACGTAAGCTATGTACAAAAGTGGCCACCCAACCCAGCTCAGGTCAGATTTGTTTGCTGCCGTAACCTCCCTGACATCAGTAGAGTACCAGCATAATTTCCTCTGCATTCCAGAGCAGGGGACCACCAAGGAATGAAGGCGGAATACTGAAACATTTAGCATTCCTAGTGCTGGTTGCAAAGAAACCCACCAACCAAGAGCTCTTTGGTAGCTTGGTCCTGAGAAGGCGCTGTTCTGTATGTTCCTTCATATGCTGGGGCTGAACAGTTCAAAAAGGACAGGGATAAAAAAATTACCCTCTTCAGTCTAAGCAAAACGATGAATGTGGTCTCTTGAAACGTGGTTCTGCTTCATCTGGTTTTCCTTTCGGTGGAAGGGGAGGCACGCAGTGTTTTCCTATTGCCACTTGTCTCTGGCAATGCAGGACCTGCTTGAAAGCCACTGAAAGTTCCCATAACCAGTAATTACTTTCGATCCAGCTAATAGGAAACTCTGCTTTCAGTGATATGGAAAGTAATTAAAAATAAACAAAGGTCACATGTTTATAGAGCCCTTGCCACATCATTTAGCATTTCTAGTTGATAGAGTGTGCTGTGTTTCTTAACTCCTATGTGTAGAAGATGCTTGCATCACCTGTGGGATGCCGAAGAGGGATGCTGTGCTGATGCTGCTCTCAGCACCTCGGCTCCTTCCAGGGCTTTTTATTCCGATCTTTTCCAAGCCTGGCAAGACAAGTGAACCCCTGTGGAAGCAGAATTGCAAGTGTCATCTTTGTGGTGCAAGTGATGCATAACCCTCTGCCTTCAGTACTGAAAGCCTTTGCTGTTCTTCACTTTCTTAGGGTGGTGGTTTCCTTCCTACTAGCAGGTGCTTAAGGAAATGTCTGGAGTCACCTATCTGTGGCCTGCTTTTTCCAGCTCTCTCTGTTTTTTTTTTAACTTCAAACACAGGGTGTGTATGTGTGTGAAGAGGAGATCGGGCATCTACATTTGGGTGTTTGGTAGAAGGCAAGTGTCCTCAAGGTCCCTGTATAACCATTGGAACTAAGGCCTCTGGAAGATCATTCAGGGCATCAAAATTGTCTCTGCTAAGTCATCCTCTGGAGAAGTGTCTCTCTTTCCACTGCCTATATAGGGAACCCACAGAGACCGACTGAAATACCACAGCTGAAATCAGGTGCTGCAGAAGGTGGCATGAATACCCCTGCAGTTTCAGCTACTACTCACCCACTACAAGGCTTCCAGTTTTCCCATTAATGTAGCCACTCAGCTGGCCCAAGCAAAAAAAGCTGTCTTTGCAGAATATTGTGTATTAAGCATTGGTCTTTATTGCACCAAATAGCCCTTTTAAATCCTCACCCTGGGAAGCTGTTGACACATGTTTGCGTCACTCTACCACCTTCTCCCAATAAATGCATGTGTAATTGTATTTGTGTACACTAGTTACATGTTGCTGGGGAAGTTTTGGCATGCTGCTGTATATCTGCGTGCCAACCGTCATAGCCCGTGGTGGCTTTGTGGCCGTATATGGAATTTCACCTGTGCAGGTATCCAGAATTTCCCTTTGGATCTGTTTGAGGTCTAAACCAAGCAGCTTAGAAGAGGGCAAGTAGAGCTGCTACGTGCCTGAGACGGGTGGCAGTCTCTGGCAGTGAAAATTATGGCCTCCCATTTGAAACCTGGCTCACATCACCCTGAAAACCATGAAGGACATTTCTCCTGCCATACCCTCTCCGGAACAAGATGTTCCCTGTGGAGTGGGATGCTTTGAGAGGCCAAATCTGGCTACTCCTGTCCAGCTTTGCAGGTGGAAGAAGATGGCTTGAACATAAAGGAAGTCACAAAAATTTCTTGGAGGCTGGCCAGAGGCAGGTGGGAACAGGCTGAGGAGATGGAGGTCTGTTTGGTCTGGTGCCGGGGCTATGAGGATTCGGTGTCTAAAATACCTTGTGGGGAAAGAATGACATGGAGGGAGTCACTGCCTGCAGATAACTGGAGGGGTTCCTGGAGGCCAGCTGTAGGAAAGCTTGAAAGCACACATTTCAGCATAATTGGAAGCTTTTCTGAAATGAAGATATAAGTTGATATGTGAAGTTTGTACCCTTCAGGTTGCACTACACCCCCTGGAGCAGGCCTTTATCTTACATTTACATCAGGATGTTAGGCAATATACCACCACCTGCAATTTACTTTGACTGTGGTGACTCTTAATTCTTACACTGTGGATTGAAGCCATGTGCTAAAATGTTTTAGAAATGTTTCCAGTCTGGTATTTGGCTGTTAGGTTGAAAAGGACTGTGTACCTTGAAGAAGATGATAATAAGCATGATGGAAGCTAAATGACGCTGAGAAGGTAGCTTAGGGTCTTCTCTTTATTCATCCACCTATTAAAGGAAAAAAGGGCATATAATGAGACAGAAGAGTGGTACATTGAAGGCAGAGCAAGAGGAATTTTCTTTGCATGGAGTATATTGCCATTCATGAACAATATCAGCACGTGTAAACATAACAGGATTCTGAAAAAGATAAGGCACTGAATAGCCTCGAACACCAACATGTCCTATTGCAGTGATAAATACATAGAATTTAAGACTACTGAATAGGTTTCAGGCCAATTCTACTTAAAGAGAGTTGAAAGAAAAATCTATCTGGGGCAGGCTATGCCATAGCTGTCTGCCACAGCATCCCTTGTGCTGTCCTCCAAAACAGATTCCAGTTAGCACAGCCAAAGACTGTGAACTATTGGGACAGCCAGTTTTATCAAGTCTAATAGTCACCATGCTGCTGTGATGGTCTGTGATTATCAGTTTATTTATACCGAATACAGCAACAGTCTACTGGAAGATATCTGGCATTCTGGCACCTATCTGAATGGCTGCTGAATGCTTCAAGTGTACATTAGTTATTTCTTCTACAAGTGAACCCATGGTGTGCTCTTCTTAGAGACATTTGGGTTGGCTCCTAGTGGAAAGGTTCAGACCTTTATCAGTCCTGTACAACTCCTGTCTAAACCAGCCCAATGACAGGACTGTTAACCTGGCTGATATTCCCAGGGAGTCTGAAACAGCATCTTCTGCTTTATGAGACACATAAATGCTTTATGAGACATACAAGTTCCCAAGAGATGCTGCGGCACAGGCAGCTCCTGGTTACCTCCCAACCGACTTTGCTTACGGGCAACTTGGCCCTACCAACTGTGTGCCCACATCTGCACAGTTCTGTGACCAGCAATAAGCCTTGCACTTATGCAATCTTGATGAGATTTAGTGAGGTGCAGACCTCTGTGCCGTGCCCCTTTGTGCAACCCAAGCACCCCAAACACTGCCCGCTGGCAGCTGAGACCCAGGAGACCGAGCCCTTGAAGGATGTCTATAGATGGCTGACAGTTCTCTTTACTGGTGCAGAGATGTAATTTAATGTGTTATGGGACCAGGTAAGGCAGGAGAGATGTGGACACTCTGACCTGCAAATGCCTCGTCTCTTCATCCTGGAAAGTGAGATTCTGCTTTTTACCAGCTTCCCTGTCATGCCATAGGGGTGCTGGAGGTATGCTCACATGCTGTGAGCCACACAGCACTCAGAGGATGCTCTTAGAGGTAAAAACTTTGTCCTTGTCAGTTGTTGAACTTCTGAGCTGTTCATTCCTGCCCTTTCATCCTACCCCAAACAGTGACATGTTTCCTGGTATTGTCCAGGAGTTCATCTGTTCACACTTTAACATGCATGTGTATCATCATCCAATTGCTACAATTACACTGTGCCAATCTTGTTTCTAAAAATACACCAATCTCTGCTGCTCCTCAACACTAGCATGTGATAACGCATAGCATTCCCTAGTTGCCAGTGACACACAGGATGAAGGTAATCGATACAGCTGGTAATACATAAAGGCAACAAGAATTATAATTACAACTGATTTCCCTTTCACTTAAAACCATCATCTTCTAGCCTACATTACCACAGCCTCAGCTGTACAATGCATTAAAACGATCACGTGCTTCCCTTTGCTAAACAGAATCCCCTCATTTTGCCTGAGAGCATCTTCTGAATAGCTCAAAGAGGTTAGGTTTATTCTGGGAACCCTAAACCAGTTCATACTCCAGCAAGTGCTCAGTTGCTGTCAATCAGTGTACGTCCACCGAAATCGAGTGGTCTACCTGTTTGCATCACTCAGGATGCGATTGCTGTATTTTGTCTAGGAAAATGTGTGTGCACATCGGCTCTTGAGTTCAAGGTGCAGCAAACAACTCCCTGCTAAGAAACCTGATCTTCCATCTTCCAGCTTCTCTTCTGCATTATTTAAATTGTAGGTGAAAGCACTGTGAGTCAGTGGAGGCTGCCAAAAATTGATGGAATGCCATTCAGTTTTTACTATTTAAAAAATAAAAAATACAAAACCATTTTGGACGTCTTTTGCATTACAAAAAGCCCCTCTGATCCCAGAGGAGCTACTCACAGTGTATAGCATTACTTAATCTTACTGTTGGATATTCTGGTCCAAAATAACATGCCTGCCTGGTGAGTGAAGAAGGGGGCCTGGGAGTCTGAACTTCAATGTTGGCAGCCAAAAGTCACAGTCAGGAGACATTAGGTGTGTGCAAATCAGTATATTCCAAATTACGGCACTGAGTGCTGAGAAACCGCTGTTACGTCTCTGTTCTTCCCTCTCCCTGCCCATAGAATAACAGCAGTAGTACAAGAAGCGGCAAGGAGCATCCATGAATTAGCACGAATTGCTGAGTTTGTCAGTGCTGTGAAGTTCTTCAGTGAGTGGCGCTACATAAAGTCCGCCTTGGCCGGTGTCTGTAGAGGACACACAAAGCTCTGAAGCAACAGGAGAATTCCTCTGGCTGTGGGGTTTCCAGCACCAGTTGTCTCTTTGGAGAGGACCTGCCAGCCCTGAGAAAAGGCAGTGGAAATGGGGGGGTTGGGGGGGGAGTGGATGTGGAAGCCGAGTTCTGTACCCGTGCAATAATCCAGAGCTGCTCCTAGCTTTGCCCCTCAGAGTCTGTTTTGCAGCCATTGCAGCTCCTTGTATCTTCCTTCCAGAAATGTTTCTTCTACCTGGAGCAATATTCTGTCCTTAGTTCTGGTCTGGATCTCTTCTAGACAGTGATTATTTTTTCCACTGAACAGAAAATTTCTTAGCAGCCAGGAAAGAATCCTCTTTGCCTCTTCCAGCATGCGGTGCTGGAGCTGCTACTGTAGCCTGTCATACATTACAATACTGTCAGCACTGGCTTTCCTCCCATCACAAGGGGTTTTAGAGCCAGGCGAAGGCAGAGCCACCGAGCATTTTCAAAAACCTCCAGCATCTCCATCAGCGCTTGCGACAGGCTGCTCCATGGCATGGAGCTCTGCCTCTCTGCTCGATCGAAGCAACAACCTGCCCACGGCCTCTGGTCAGCGAGGGAGCCTGGTACTGAAATCCTCCTCTTTTCTCTGCTGCTGAGGGTTACTGTTCAGCTTCAGTGAAGTTCTTCTGATGGAGCAGGCTTTTGTTCCTACCTTTCAGAGTGGCAAGGAAGCCCTGTTCTGCAAACCAGGAGTCAGCGTAGCTCTGTTCCGCTGTCGCTTCTGACTGCCAAGCAGTATGTGCAGCTGGGAAGGGGGCTGCTGAAAGACACCTCCTTCTCGGGGTCTTTCACAGAATGACACCCCCCCCCCCAGCATCACAGTCCTGGTCCTGCGAGGCACCAGTGTGGAAACTGAAGCCTCAAAACCTGAACAGGATGAGAAACCTGTAAGCTTTGGAGAATGCTGGCGCCGACGTGGTGCTTCAGAGCCAGCCTCTATTCTTAGCAGAGTGGTGAAAGTCATAATTTAAAAATAAGATCCAGTGCAGTGCTAGCAAAGAGTCATATTCGCGGTATTCCTGTGAGTAAATCCCTCAGCGTGAATTGGCTTGACTTCAAGCTCAGAAACACTCCACCGAAATAAGGCCCAGCTGTGAGGTGCCTGTCGTACTGATCTGAAGGGGAGGGAAGGACACCGGCACTTGATGCTTCAGGTGCTCCTGGTGGGGTGGGTGACTGCTTCCCTCCCCCCAAAACTCACACCTGTAGTTTACTCAGTGTTACAGGTCATGCAAGAGCTTTTCAAGGGCCTCTGTAGGAGTTAGCCGATGTAAGCGGTGAAATTGCATGTATATATTCCCCCCTTTTGAACCCCACCCCAGGTACTTAGGCGGCTGCTGTTCTGCTGCCTGGTGGGGAATAGATGCTGCCTTTACACCCTTTACAGCCATTTCTGCCGGTTGTGTGCATCTACCTCTGTCTTCCTCCTTATTTCTGGTTTGCACCTAGGTTACCTAATACTGTGTTTTAACTAGGAATCTCTAGATGTCTTCACATGCTCCCTTTCAGGATCGTGTATAGTAAACAAAGGGCCAATTTCAGTCTGGCTTTGAGCAGGGATGGCCACGGATCCATGCTCACGTGTTAGAGCTAGGATGAACTGCGTGAGGAGCATCTGATTCAGAACCATTTTATCAGGAGAAAAAGCACAGAACTAGTTGTATTCAAATCCTGTTCATCTCCTGCTTCAACGCTGTTTGGATTTTGAAGTTTGCCTCAGAAACCTCACTCATTTTTTACAGCCACAACTGGATGCAGGGCATGATCCTTTCCCGTTTGGATCATGCAGAATTTTTCCAAGAGCCTTAACTGAAAGAAGCTGTATAGCTGTGTAGAAGTTCTGTATAGTGCATTTCAACCGTAAAGGAGTTTTACACAAGCTGCTACCAAAGCCACACATCTCATTGCAAAGTTTCACACTGCAGTTTTATGAGGGAAAGAGCTACAGCTGAAAAACAGGAGATAAAAGCAGCCAGGAGTTAAAGAAGTCAAAAGGGCGTGTAATGAGCATTAATAATTCAGATAAAAGACAGAACAACCTAGTGAAGATTTCATGTTTTATTGTTATTAAAAGTTCATTATGAAATTGGCACAACACATAAAAATAGATCTGTGGTGAATGATACATACTACCAGTAGTGCCAGGCCATTTTGTGCACACCCTCACTTTTTAAAACCAGGTGGTCACGAATACAAGACATTTCATCGACTAACTGCGAAACCAGTGTTACTGCAGCAGAGAGAGGCTGTGCTTTCTGCTCACTCTATCAAATGGATAAAGCAGACAGAAATAGTCCTCTATTTATACGTAAAAATAAACTCAGGAGAATGAAAGAACAGATTTTTAGAGTATGCCCCAGCTGAAAATAACTGGAGAGGGAGAGCTAGAAATACCCCTTTTCTTATGGACCTATTTCCATGAAAGTCAAGGGGATTTTTGCCATGGATTTTAAAAGCAGCAGGATATAGTTTTTTGTTGACAGACAGATGGAGAGGCCTAGCAACAGAAGCTAGGGAGGACCTGTGGCAAAGTGTGAGTTTATTATTTTGATCTTGCACATGCTGCTGAATCTCCTTGTTGTAGTAATTGTGTATGTTCATAACAGCAGTGATTGCTGGGAGGAGCTGAGAGGGTGTATCAAAGCCAGATAAAGCGTCTGCAGCTCATTTTTTCTCCCTGTTTGGGTTGGCCTTGGTTCTAACCCCCCCTCCCCATTCATTACAAAGTGACATTTACCTATACGCTTTCTGATCCACATGAGAAAATCAGAACAATACCCACGATTACAAAGAAAAATCTCACCAGGTCACCAACTGTTCCTAGACTTGCGTAGCTTTTCTTCCTGACTTCTGTGCTTATCACAGTGAGGATTTAGGGCTGCCCTCAGCCTGACTCCTGCTCCTCCTGCTGTGGTATCAATTCCAGGGGTGCTGGGAGGTTGCTCAGAGCCGCCAGTAACTGGCTCAGCAGAATAGTGGTTCTGCCGTTTTCTGCGTGGAAGGGTCACTGTAACCAGCCTCAGTGCAGAAAGCAGTGCTGTTGATTTCTGTGGGGAGCACTTCTCGTGGATGGGAGGCAAGATGAGCCCCACATCAGATACACTGCCTGAATGTTTGGGGGAAAACAAATAACCTTAGTGGCATGGCTACTCTTAAATTTTCCTATTATTTATTTGGGAGCCTCTCTTAAAGAAGGCAAGCAGGAACATGAATGCATTCATGCCTTCCAAACTCGTCAGCAACGCCATGTTTTTTTGCTGCATGTCCTGGTATGGGGTTGCAGAAGGTGGCAGCTAACAACGTGGCAAATGCCCATCCCCAGGGAACTGTCATGCAGCTCCACAACCTGCGCTCTTGGCTGGCTCTGAAATGCCCACTACCTCCCTCTGAACGCGTGCTCCGTTAGGACTACAGCACGTCATGTCACCCCAACCCTACTAACCGAGCCTGAGAGCGCTGTTCCTGTTTCCTCCACAGTGAATAGTTTTAAATCCCAGAAGATAAAAATCTCAGTGCTGCTCTCTTATGTTAAAATCTCAGGGCTTCAGTCTCAGCCTCAGAGCAGGAGAGTGACAGGGGTGGAAAGCTGGCACAGCAGAATGGTGAATCAGGCTCTCCCTTTGGTTTTCAGGCTGTTTACTCAAAACAGCCCTTGAGAAAGATGCTATGCCTCAAGCAGATGTCACATTCAACCGGTTTAGCAATATTACACCTATTTCTTCTCATGCTAGTCAAGGAGGGGGGGAGAATATAATATATGTTAGTGCAGGTTCACATAGACGACATCTGAATATTTAGTACAAAATGTTCTTTCAAGGTGGAGCACACATTTCTAATTGTGACACAAAAAGAAGGTATTTTGTAACATTTTAAACAAGTTGGCTGTGAAAAAGCGTGTATGTGAACTATATTTAGACACAGACTACCTCACACGATACTGAATTATTTCAAGGCTCTTTCTGAGTAGGCAATAACCTTTTTTTTTTCTTTTTTAATTAAATCAGCTTTATTACAGCCTGTTCCAACGATAACTAAATAATTTGGTCATGTTTTTTTGGTTGGTTTTTTTGCTTTTTCCTCTTTGGAAAAAATAAAGCTATGCTAAGTTCGAGGGATTCCACTCCGCATGGGTTTTACCCATTCAATGCTTCTTTCATTTCAGAATTAATTTCCTCATTCAGAGGAAACCACGGAAATATTCAGTTAATAAATTCTAGCATAAGATTTCAAAAGTTGGTTCACACACTCACTTAGTCCTGAAGAACTGCAGCTTCCAAGAAGCTCACAGACTACTTGTACCTACTGAAAAACATTTTGAAAACCTGGCCCAATTTGGAAACAGTCCTATTTCAGGCCTGGTAGGGTATATATCCAAAATTAAGATCTGAATAATCCCTACATTCTGGAGACCAAAGAATTCTGATATAAATTTTGCAGCACAGTCTCCCATCTTAAACATTTGGGTTTGGCTCAAAGTCCAACTGAACAGAAAAGTTTAAGGCTTTGGTTTTCTCTGACTTAATGCAGCAGCTTCTGAACGCGGTCGGCGAATGTAAACCAAGTACGCATGCAACAGCCCTTGGATATGTAGACATCGTCCTTCCTTCGCCTGCTGTAGCCTGGTACTGCCCAAGAGCAACAAAAAAATAAAAAGGCATCCAAACTGGTGTTAGACAGACAAACAGATGTGGAAGCCGTAACTGTGACTTTCTGCCGTTTCCTGAGCTCTCAGCCAAACCACAAACCATCAGAAGTGGGTTTGCAGCCCTTCTTGCCTTGAAGCCTGGCTCAGAAACCACAACAAGGCAGAATCCAGCGGTGGGCGCTGTGGTTGGTGGAGTTATGCAAAGGCAAAACCAGAATTGGGTTCAAAAAAGCATTTTCCCGAGACAGAAAACTACTAGAGCAGGAAGAAAGGGGAGTGCCCAGCACAGCGGGTGGGAACTGAGGCAGGGCAGTGTCACTGGGCCCTTGCTCCTGACAGAGACGCCGCTGACTGCATCGAGTTCATCCCAGCATCCCTGCCCTAGGCACTGTGACGTGCCAAGCCTGTGCAGGATGGGAAAAGTCCGAGGGCTGAGCTAATCTGCTCCTGCTACCAGGAATCCCAAGCAGCTGAAAATTCAAGTCAGCCAAATCCCTTTTTCTACAGTAAAGGCATGGAGGGGAAACCTCTACTGGCACTGTGCTGTCAGCGAGATCCCTTTTGGTTTTGTGCTACTGTAGGGTCATGGTGCTACTTACTCTCTCCAGCCTCCTGCTTTATGGCCCACTGGACTAGCAGGACAGCCTCAGGCAATGACACTGCATCAGCAAACCTGGCTTTACATATCTTGTTGGAGAAAGTGCTGGGTAGGGAGGGTGCTAAATTTCTCTCCAAACAGAATTAATCTTCTGCCTGCATCTGCTTTGGAACCATACAGCATTTCCAAGCTGGAGAAAAACCCAAACACCTCATGTAGAAGCACCTTTCCCTTGGATTTTTATTATCATCATCATCCTTTTTAAGAATATATTTTATACCGAAACACTGTCAGCATTCTTTATACAATTGAAAATGACACAGTCATCATGTATCATGTAAAAGAGTAAAACCAGAACAAGACAGGAACGTTTCATATCAAGATTCAATCTGGAGTACAAATAGAATCTGATGTACAACTTAAAAGCCACACACCAGATAAACAGATCTTCTGGAAAAAAAACCCAGGTTCTCTCTTAATTTGGAAAAAAGGAAGAAAAGCCAGGGAATGTCAATGTTAAGGCTAAAAATTCCATTTTTAATTTGTATTTTATAGGTGGCAGCCCGATTCTCGTCTGCAGCAGCAGCAACACCCCCCTGGCTTTACAAAGAGATTTGCACTTGCATGAAATAATAATCAGGCTTCTATGCTCGGAGGACTCTGATTGACCTCAACAGGCTTTGGACTAGAGCCACAGTTGGAATTTCAGCTTGCAGTCTAAGGCTTCTTAACTGCAGGCCAAATTAGCGCAAAATGAGGCTTTGCAACTGGCATTTTACCCTTAAGTTTGGATATTCCAGTTCTGGTTGCTTTAAACCACAGCATTATTGCAGGTTTAACAAAGTTCTGTTTGTGAGATTCCTCTCTCTCGCTCTTTTTTTTTTTTTTTTTTAAATTCTGTGCTACAAAGGATGTTTTTATATTCTGTGTTCTGTCCCTATATTACATGTTTTCAAAATTGCCTAAATATATGCTTATATCATGATTATAACTACTCAGAAAGACCTGCTATAGTCTGTTGTGAGCAGCCAAGGAAAAAAAAAAGTGTATTTAGTCCTAAAGAGGTCAAGAAAAGTGGCTGTGTTCATTTATAGTGTAGCACACTGACTGTGTTTATACAGCTATAACTACTATTTAAAAAGCTACTTGAAAAGTTATTATTCATGTGCAGTAGCTGATTTTCAAGCATTAATAACTTGGCTGTCTAGACAAGTTTTAATTGTCATATCAAAGGCCGAATATATTCTCAAACAAGTGCAAGAAATCTCCCATCTCCCCTGGAAAGAGGCTGGTTGTCTTTCTGAACTAAGAGACTGCCAAATTTAACTTTTTCTCAGGTTATAAAAGCACAGTTAAACCTACAAATTTGCTGTTTAAATTTTTTAAATGGATTGACTTTAACTCAAACCTATCCTGTGCAGCAAAGTTAGTAAGCCCTGAAAAACAGTTTCTAGTGAATATGCAAAGAGTTCCCCCTAACCCCCACCAACTACCATGCCCACATTTTCCCAGGGCCTAGAGGGCTCCATTAAAATTTAACTAAATGTTCGATAGGAAACATGTTTTTTCAAGAATGATGTGTACTGTTTACCCAAAGAACCTAAGACATTTTGTACATTCAAAATGTTTACACTTTGCTGTTCTTAACCATCAGTAAGATTGTTCATTTTTACTAACAATACATACAATGAGTATAAATAAATAAACTACAGATACGCTTTAAAAATCGTATTAACAATACATTGTGCAAAAACTCGTAACGATCTACATTCTATGCAAATACCCTGACTAAAATATACAGGCTGTGTCCTCGCACCCTCATTCAGTTTTTGCACAGTCCTTGGGCCAAATCAGCGGCTGGGGGCAATCAGCAAAATTCCATTGCAAGCCATGGATGTAATGCTGAGTTACACCAGCAGAAGAGCTGGTCCCCAGGCGTGTGCAAAGATCCCATAGAAATCAGTGGGAATTGTGCTCGACTAGACAGTTTGATTGTACCCCGTTAAAGTGAGTGGAAGTTTTGCCATTGATTTCCATGGAACCAGGCTCAGGCCCCGAGTAAGGACGTCAGCACGTGGCCCTATGTTGTGCTACACTACTCCACTTCAGTGCAGAAACAATATTTGCAAAAGAAAAACTTTGTTGTCACTGCTGTTCAGTAACTGGTTTTAGCGCTGCATTTGAGAAATTGCCTTTTTGTGAGATTTGAAACAAGACTGCAAGTCTTCCTGAATCCATTCCAATTTGATTATCCAGCACAGGTGGGCTATTTTGATCCAAGAAAAACGGCTCAATGTCTATTAACCAACAATGTTCTTCATTAGGATAAACAACAGCCCGGTTCATCGGCACAGGAGTGAAGAACTGCATGCGGAAAAGGAACGGGGCAGCCTTCCTACCATAGCTGTGTCCAGAGCCGGCTGTCACTTCTCCAAACGGACAATGGCACCTGAGCCGGTTTGGAATCTGCAGTCCTGGCAAGCTCAGCCAAGTTTTGTAAGCTGAAGATCTCCATTTATCTTTATCGTGTCAATCGCTGACAGTGTTTCAATACGGTGGTAAAAATCAAAGAGCTGATGTCCATCCACAAATATTCTAAAACGGGGATGCTCGCAAAGTATCTCAACCTGTAAAAAATAAAATGATGAAGCACGTTGTTCACAGTGTGACCAGGAAGTTATTTCACAGAATACAAAGAGCATTCCATTAGCCTTCAAGTAGTGTTGGTGTGGTTACACATTTTGCTACTTAAGTGCCATGTAACAGCCAGGGTTGAGACCAGTTTGCCCCCATGTCACCAGTTGCACTCTGATGGATCTGCTCTTACTTCACAGGGACATTAATCCAATCTCACACCGTTGTGGCGGGAAGGACTCTGGAACCCAGTCCCACTGGCATCAGGGAGGTTTTGCCTCTTAGAGTAATGCCAGAAACAGACTCAAACTGCTAATTAAAGGGGGAAGACATTGTACCTCCACCCAAATCTTGCATTCCTTGCTACAGATTTTTTTTTGCTGCATAACAAGGGGGCAGTTCCCTCTGCAATGCTTTCCACATTTCCATTAATTTACTGGAAGGGAGTGAACACAAGAGGAGGGATAGGTTTGCCTTCCCCTCCTACACATACTCACACAGCTGCTGCAAAACTAAAAAGCCTTCACTACTGTGGCTGCAGACAGCCGAGGACTCCCTGTTGGACTGGACTCCCTACTGGGGCTGCAGCAAGGGAAACGCAGTGCAAAATTGCTTGAATTCAGCTAGACAGTTCGCACGAGGCACAAACAGGATCAGGGAGGGACACAGCTCATCCCTCCTCCTACAGCCCTGCAGAAATGCTCTGGAAAAGCAACAAAGCCTGGAGCTGAACAAGCTTGGACAGGTCTGGAGATTCCTGATGTTAGGGGTGGCTTGAGTGGGTGCCCTGTAGTTAAGCTTTGCTGGAGCTGCCCTGGCAGGAAGCAAGGATATGAGGGTACAGAACGTGCGCTTCTCGTACAGGCCCTCGGAGACCTCCTGGTCCAGACAGGCTAAGAAGAAAATCTGCAGGGAAGCCACATGTAAATCCTGGGTCATTTCAAGAGGCTGGTAGTCTGGAGTGAAGTGCTGCTTCCAGGCACTTGACTCTGCTGCTATTACAGCGTATAAAAACGGGAACGGGGCCAGTGCTAAACTGAGCGAGCCAAAGCCCAACTGACCTAAGGCAGGCTGCAGCGGGAGAAGCAGCAGCAGCAGCCAGTCCAGGAGCACTTAAAGCTCCTGGGGACCTGGTAGCACACCATGTAACAGGGAAGGACCCATGCTGCCACGTAGGTCCTGTGTCACTGCGGCAGGCGCATCCAGCCATAGGCCTTGTTATGTAAAAGATATGGTTAGCCTCAACACTGCTTACGATCCATTTTTTCAGATCACCCCGGGCCACGCCAGAACGATAATTGGACTGGATCACAAGTAATTGGCGAGAACACTTAGTAGTCTAATTTATTCACTGAGAGGGACACCATCAAAGGTACAAAGTCAATTGGGAGCCTAAATTCCATTTGTGGTTTTGGGGAAAAAAAAAAGGGGGGGGGGGAAGAAAAAGAACAACAAGTCCCTTTCTACAGTATCTCATGCCAAACATGCAATACTGCTGTCCTCTAACGTCAACTGTCATTAGCGGGGCACCCACAAAACATGCTCTGGGTTAATCTGTCTCGCTTGTCTGAGGGCCCACCCACCACCCACTGCAGCAGGTAGTGTAACCCTCTCAGCTCTGAGCAGGACCAAGCCTCCAAGCCCTTTCAAGTGGATTTCCCACACACACCAAGGGGTGTTGCCAGTTCTGATGGGAGAGTTTTTAGGGGCAAGTAGAGCGCAACCAATTTGCGGCAAAACCAGTCATAAACACCCTCTCAAAGCCCAAGCATCTGGGGAGACAGTGAGCTTTTGGGGTTGGGGAAGATTATCTTGGGGGCAAGAAGGATTAAGAGAGTTTGGCAGCTAGTCAGAGCATTGGCATTTAGCAGAGGGGCCAGAGAGGTTTCCTAAGAGGGGCGGGGAGGAGGAGGAGGGTTTTTCTGGGTCAGCCTCATGGAGAAGGCATGCAGCTCTTTTTCCTCAATGTTGTGAAGCCACTGAGAGAGAAGCAGCCCTCTGCAGCTGCATACTTTGTTAGTTCTGATTTGCAAAGACATCTTCACATAACCATAAAGGCTACAGATGGGAATCCACTTCTAGGTCAATCCAGTCCATCCCTTGCACGACAGCATTTCCACGTACACCATTTTCAAGTGACTACAGACTTAAATTTCACAGGAGACTTAATCCCAGGGTTCAGAAAAGAATACCACTATTGCTTAGCTGTTTAATCTGCTAACATGAAGGACTACTGTCAACCTCAGCATAACATCCCTGGGGACAAAGGATGAACAAGATCCTTATTAGCTACACTAAATTGCAAACACTATGTCTATTAAAAAAATCATCAAAACATATGGCAGTCCCACAGAGTATTTACATTCTCCAGTAATAACTCGTAATGTACTAATAACATAGAGGTACGTTTTAATTTATAGCTATAAAACTAAGCTCAGGAAGTGTGCTTCATCACACAGTATTACAACCTATGACTTGTCATAGCACCCCAGTGAGGTGTTCATAGCCCCATCTGAACTGCCTGCAGTTGCATGCAGCAGCGGGATCTCTGTGCAAGTTCTGATCAATACAAACAGTACCGCAACTGATGTCTTAACTGGAGAAGTGCGGGCTACACTGCAATTTCACAAGAGTCAAGTCGAGTTCTGCTGCAACTCTGATCATTATTACGCTTTATCAGGTATGGCACATGCCGCTGTCGTCCTGGTACTCACCCTAAAAGGCTGGTCCGGTATAAATGGGAAGTAAGGAATAGATGATTGCTCTTCCCCCCATTCTCCAGCCACACAAGAGTTTCTGACAAACTGTCTGTCTGTAAACACAGCTTTCAGTTCAATAGCTACATCCGCAGGAGGATCTTCTGACTCCCCGCAAGTCAGACTGATGCCAAAACTGCAACACAAACAGAATGGCTCTCATTCAGCCAGAAACAAGCAAATAAACCCCAAATGCTGCCGGTCTCATTTCTCAGCTTATTAAAGCCAATGACAGTATAGCAGCATGGGGGGGTGACAGCTCAGCTTGTTCAGGGAATGCTCCGAAAGCTCAGCAAGGTCAAGAACATGGTTATAGCATATATATATATGTGTGCATGTGCGTTGTGCATATATGTGTATATATAGGTGTACATATATGCTCTATATGCCCCTTTACTCCCAAGTGAGATGTTGGGAAACAGGATCCCTTAAAGAAATGCCCCCTCTATGGGTCAAAGGAGAAATCAGCATGCTATATTTAAAATGATAAAAATAATCCCTCTCCAGAAAGAAGGGATCCGTGTGTATACGCGGTGTGTGCCTGCATGTGGCTGCCCCCCCCCCCGCCGCCCCCCCCCGGGCCCAGCGACCCCGGGGCAGGCAGCCCCGCCCGGCTGTTACCTCTCGGGGTTGAGGTCCACTATGCCCATAACTAAGATCTTCTTTCCCGGCCTCATTCCTCCTTTGATGTGCCCACAGAAGGGGACGATCTGGAAAGGACGGGGGGAGGGTGGCGAGGGTCACTCCTCGGCATCAGCAGCGGCCGCCGTTGTGCAGCCGGGGGGGGGGGCGGGGGGGAGTAAAAACCCCAAATACCACCCCCACCCCCAAAAACCCCAAATAAAGGTGATTTACCAGGCGAGGGAAGTACACATCAGCTTGCACCGGGGATCCCAGGGAGTTGTTTAAATGCCCGTCCTCTATTTTCTGCAGGTAAAAAGGAGAGCGCTGAGGCAGGGGCGGGCGGAGCCCCTCCCGCCCGCCCCCCCTTTCCCCGCTCTTCTCCGCAGGTGTCTGCCGTGGGGGGCCTGCCCTGCCCGCCCCCCACCCCCAGCCCCGTCCCGGCGCCCCGGGGAGGGGGCGAAGCAGCACTCACCAGCGCGTCCCGCTCGGCCACGGTCCCCGCCATCTTGTGGAAGCGGCGGCGCTGGGGACGGGGCGGAGGGGGACCGGCGGGGGCGGGGGAGAGGGAGGGAAGGAGGGAGGGGGGCCGTGTGGCAGACCCGGCGGCTGAGGGGCAGCGGCGGAGCCGGAGCGGAGCCGGTGCAGAAGTAGGAAGGCGAGAAGGAGGAGGAGGAGGAGGAAGAAGAGGAGGAGGAGGAGAAGAAGAAGAAGGAGGAGGAGGAGGAGGAGGAGGAGGGGAGGTGGCCGGCTCTGCCTCGCCCGGCGGGGAGCCCAGCCCCTGGCCCGGGGCGGAGAGCCGGGCAAAGGCGGGGGCTGCACCACTTCCTCCGCCCGTAGCCTGCCCCGCGGCGGGGCCCGGCCCTCGGCGGGGCGACCCCGGCCCGGTGGGCCTGGCGGCTGGGGGGAGGGGGGGGGCGCCGGTGGTGGGCGCGGGGTAGGCCCCGGCAGGGCCCGGCCGGCCTCCGGGCTGGCGGGGGCTCGGGGCCCCCTCACCCGGGCCCTGTGGGTGGTGAGTGCTTGCGGAGGGGGCGCGGGGGCGCTTATTTCGGGGAGCGTCTTTTATTTCTGAGCTTGGGCACCCCGGCGGAGAGGTGAGCCGGGCGCCGTGGGTAAACTCCCCTTCTCCAGAGGTGGGGAGGCAGCTCAGCCCCACACAGAATGAACCGTCACCCCGCTCCCCTCCGTGCCGGCGCGCCCTGCCCCACGGCGTGGGGTCTCGGGGGGTCGGGTCCCCGAGCGGCTGCTTTGGTGGGACACCGCTCCCGCCCGAGCACGGCACGGCCTGTCTCAGCGGGCGGCTGCCGAGCGTGCTGCGGGGCGAGCCGCATCCTCGGCCAAGTCAGGCAGCAGCTCCTTTGAAATCCTCCCCGCTAGCCTCCTAATGAGACACGGTAATTGCATAAGCCGGCCGGCTGTTGACGGCTCGTTGCAGAGCGGGAGCGCCTGTTGGCATGCGGTGTCTGTAGTTATGCAATGTGGCGGTGTCCGTGGGTGTCCTGCTCTGCTGAGAGCACGGCGAAGCTCCGGCCGAGGCCACCAGCCCTGCTCGCGGCTGCCGTGCAATGCCAGGAATCCCTTGCCTTTACCACAGCAACAGTGACTTGGCCCGGCAGGCATGTTGTAATGGTCCTGTTGATGAGTTTAGGGTCCTGGGGGCATGGGGGGTGTGAAGTGAGGATGGGTTTCTTCTGGCTTCCTCATGGCTGGGGTTTGGTGGCATGAACATCCCTTTGGCAGTGTGACACGGTGGCTGGGCTTGGCCTGCTTTCTGCAGGACCTCTCATGGGTCACTTGGCTTTTCATGCCTCTTGCCTGCTGGGCTGGGTTGGTGAATGTCACTGTCCTTCCTCCTCTGAGGTGCACTGAGGATTAATTACTCATGTTGTGTAAAGTGGAGTGGAAGAAGCTAAGTCACTGCAATATTTAGGGTTTCAATATGACGGTGCCTGTCCCTTGGGAAACGCTTGCAATCAGTAAGTGGTGCCATTTGAGAAATCAGGAGCTACTGAGAGTAAGTAAAGATTGTGCAAGTGTTTAGAGCTTGGTTATTTTTTCATTAGTGGCCACTAATTTGGGGATGTTTTCATCTCTGGATGCCCAGCTGGAGGTGGCTCATAGAAGCTTATATTTGTGCTTACAGCTCTGCTGGAAGTCACCTGCTGAAGTCATGGCTTCTTCAGTTGTACCAACACAGCTGGACACAAAGGCAGCGGGCAGCCCTGTGGCCCAGGTCTTGGTATGGGAGAACCACTGGACCGTTTTCTTCATGCCAAAACATGGGGTGTCAGCTGTCACTGCGTGGAAAAGCACCTTCCTCAAATACTGCCAGGAGACTGAATTTGTAAACATTGCAGTAACATGAAACCATCACACATTAGAAACAGTTGGCTTTCGAGTGGCGAGTTGAGTACGTTCCTGTGTTCACCACAAAGAGGAACTGGAGTTAGCTCGATGGTTTTGTCAGCTCCTGAGTGCTGCTCAGCTCTGTCCTCACCAGTGCTGATGCCAGCTGCATTATGCTTTTTTTTTTTTCTGTTGCCCTAAGAGAGAACAAAATTTGCCCTAAGCTTTTTATTTTTATTTAGTGGTGCAGTGTTAAATGATGCCCAAAGAGCTCTTTCCAGAACACACCATCTTTTTCTCTGCCGTACAGGGAGCCACTTTATTGGATAAGATTAAATTTGTTGGATATAAAATCAAGCCAGCCAGTCCTTTGTGCCAAAGCATGAATTCTTGTGAGGGAGAGAGGTCATCATGTCTTTGTTCTGTAGCCAGTTTTAATTTAACTTTTGCATTTCAAAATAATTAAATACCAAGACTTGGCCATTTGGCTAGCTGCTTTGCCTTGTGTTTGTCTTTTTTGGTGTGTTTCCTGAAAACTAGCACAAATGCAATATTTGTTTTGTTGGCTTTGGAAAGATTGACTGGAACAACCTGCAGTATGAAGTTATGATGGGGGAGGACATTTGTGTGTTTTTAAGGCACTGATGATCTGTGCCTTTCTGTTTCTGTGCCACATTCTCCTCTTGCACTGTAGCAGCCCAGGAGGACACTGAAAATCCTGTTTGCACCACCAACAAGGTGAGGCAGCCAGAGCAGGAGCTTCGCCTCTGTGTGCCGCTGTCCTGCTGGCATGATGGCTGCTCCTGTGGTTTCTCCCAGGGAGGCGTTCTCCAGAAGAAGAGGACAACCTACCTCTGCACTGCCGAGTGGTCTGTGGAGCAGGGTCACGTTTCTGGGCAGCACCTGTGCCTCCCCATCCACGGAGGAGCTTCCTCGAGACCCAGCTTCCTTGTGGGTTCCCCTCTGCAAAGGGCTGCAGGGTGAGAGCTGCCATCAAAGCTCTTGTGCTTATTCTTCTAAAAAAGGGAGAGGTCTGAGCCAAATCTGTTCCCTCACCCATGCAGTCTTTGTTAAATCATCTGCACAAAGAGGGCCCTGTTCAATATTTGTACCAGCCTTCTCAATGGGGAAGCTCTTGAGGTTTCATGCTTGAGGGCCTGAGCTTGCAGACCTCATGGTAGTAGCTGGAGCAATACGATAAATATGTGCTCTACTGAAATAATGCTGAGGTACAAGTTACTGAACTTGACTGCTTGACCAAGTACAAAAAAACTTGTGGGTAGGTATTATCCTCTGATTCTGGGTTTGTACAGCCCTTTGCTCAATGGGAGCCTGGGAATCTTGAAATATGGAGAATTGTATAAAGATTAAGAAGTGGCATGGTGTGAACACCGTTTGGGAACAGTTAATGACATGCCCAGCCCAGCCACCAAAGCCATTGCTGAGAACTGGCAAACCCAGAACTTCATCTTAATCCCAGCACCTTATATCTTGCAGCCACTCCCTCTGATGATTTAAAAAGGTCTATGTAATTCTTAGCCAGCTTTCACCGGAAAGGAATGCAGCACGATCGCAATTTTGGTGTGGTATAATTATCCTGCCTTTCTTGTCCCATTACCACTGACATTGCTCTCCTCACGCCTGGGTTTATAGGCTGACTTGTACAACCTCTCTGGTTTGTTTTGCTTTTTTAATGACGTTGGTGAGAAGATGGGAGGTGTTTGCTGGTTTCGTGGAAGCTTCCTTTGGTTTCTGGGTGGCAAGGCACCGAAGTCCTGGTTTTTGTAAGACTCTGAAAAAGCTGAGTAATATGATAAAGGAGAAAGTCTGGAAATAAGTTTGATTCAGTGGTTGGAGCCAAGTGTATAACAGTTCAGAGGAATCCCTTCTTTTCAGAATTACTGCAGTAAAACTGCAGTGCTGATAAACAATTCTTTGGGTTGGGTGGCTTTTTTTGACCTTTGTAGCTTTGCCACTGCAAATCCTCAGGCAGAGGTCTGGGAGACCAAACCCAACCTTACATAAATTTGCCCTGGGTGGGTGCCCAAGGCAGGGCTTGGGAGAGGACAGTGCTGGCGGCGTGTTGCAAGGGGCTGGAGAGCAGAGTGGGAGATGTTGTACTTGCTTTCTTGCCGTATGGCTTCAAAGTGTCCTGAGGATGGATTCCCCTGGTGCTGCGTATTGCGTCTAAAGCACAGGGTGCCATGTACCTGTGGAAACATTCATGAGGTTGGCCTCCCATGCTCACCTGTGGGAAAGACAAATGACACTTATCGGTACGGACAGTGTGGGGAGGGCATTTAGCATGCCTGTGTGCTTTCACAGGCTAGTGCTGTCACATCTTCATGGACGGAGGAGGGAATCCAGGGCCAGGAGCAGCACCCCTCTCTTGACATTTATTACATGTGGCTTCCTTGCTTGTTGTTGCCCCCCGAATTATTCTGGTCTGATTCTTGCCCTGAGGCCTTCAAGCTCTGTCTGTGAAGAATCCAGGGGAAAAATCAGTTTTCTGGGGCTTTCAGTAACAGACATTGTGTAAACTGGTGTTTAAGGAGGTGGTCCTGGTGAGCAAGTCATTTGGTCGCACACAGAACTGCTGCAGGTCTGGTGCAGAGCAGGTGTGTGTCAGAAATATTTGTCTTGCAGATTGTTTACTGGAGTCTGCACCAGGAACCAAGGGCATGTACATAAAGGCATGTCAGATAAGGCATTACTTGCTGGTTGAAGGCTGTTCACATTCAGGATCTTTCAGCTCTTCCAGTCCTTTCTGCAGAGAATTGATGTCCAAATGTGTCAGAGGCTGGTCTTTTCTGCTGTGTCTTATTTGGGACTTCTTTGATATTACCATACCTCAACAATTTTGCTGTGAATCTCATAATGTTGGTTCTTTTGTCTTTCAGTCTCAGTTTTGAGGTCTTTGTGATTCTACAATACCTGGCTTTTATTTTATTCAAGCTTTTTTTTTTTTTCTTAAAGAGGCAGTTTCTAGCAATTTGAGAATTTGCCTACATTCCTACCAACGGAAATCTAGCTGCAAATGAAAAGGACTGTTATATACATATATTAAAAATATTGTCATTTTCAGTCCAGACTCATGATTTTAAAGATGGAGATTCATGACTGTGATGCATCGTGCCTGCATCACATCTACCAGAGGATATAGAAGACGACTGCTAACGGGCTTTTTACCCTAAGTATCAGCAGGTCTTCTTTCTATGCACATTTTAAATTATTAGTGGCTGCTGTTTATCCTCTTTCTCCCTGTCCCCTGACAGGAGGTGGTCTTCCATTTAGGAAAGAGAGAAGGTGCACTTGTAATCTTTGTCACAGTAGCCCAGGGAGACCTGAAGACATAGGGTGGGGCTGACTGCGAATGCTCCAGGCATGAGCATGAGAAATCCAGGGAAAGCCACACATCCCCCTGACTGAGGCACAGTGGCTTAGGGACCTCCTTGTCAGCAGGTGGCAACACCACATTGCTGTTATCGGAAAACCAGGCCAATGGTTCCCCACTAAAGTGCTGATGGAGAAGTAAAGACCATAGATGGTACATCCTAGATAGATGTACTTTTTGCTGGGTTAAAAACTGGCTGGATGGCCGAGCCCAGAGTCTCGTGGTGAATGGAGCTAAATCCAGTTGGCGGCCGGTCACAAGCGGTGTCCCCCAGGGCTCAGTTCTAGGGCCGGTCTTGTTTAATATCTTTATCAATGACCTGGATGAGGGGATTGAGTGTGCCCTCAGTAAATTTGCAGATGACACCAAACTGGGTGGGAGTGTTGATCTGCTGGAGGGGAGGAGGGCTCTGCAAAGGGACCTGGACAGGCTGGATCGATGGGCCGAGGCCAATTGTACGAGGTTCAACAACGCCAAGTGCCGGGTCCTGCACTTTGGTCACAACAACCCCATGCAGCGCTACAGGCTTGGCGAAGAGTGGCTGGAAAGCTGCCTGGTGGAAAAAGACCTGGGGGTACTGATTGACAGCCAGCTGAATATGAGCCAGCAGTGTGCCCAGGTGGCCAAGAAGGCCAATGGCATCCTGGCCTGTATCAGTAATAGTGTGACCAGCAGGAGTAGGGAAGCGATCGTGCCCCTGTACTCGGTGCTGGTGAGGCCGCACCTCGAATACTGTGTTCAGTTTTGGGCCCCTCACTACAAGAAAGATGTTGCATTGCTGGAACATGTCCAGAGGAGAGCAACCAAGCTGGTGAGGGGTCTGGAACACAAGTCATACGAGGAGCGGCTGAGGGAACTGGGGTTGTTTAGTCTGGAGAAGAGGAGGCTGAGGGGAGACCTGATCGCCCTCTACAACTACCTGAAAGGAGGCTGTAGTGAGGTGGGGGTCGGCCTCTTCTCCCTGGTAACAGATGATAGGACGAGGGGGAATGGCTTGAAGCTGTGCCAGGGCAGGTTTAGGCTAGACATTAGGAAAAACTTCTTCACCGAGAGGGTTGTCAGGCTCTGGAATGGGCTGCCCAGGGAGGTGGTGGAGTCCTCATCCCTGGAGGTATTTAAAAGACGGATAGATGAGGTGCTTAGGGACATGGTTTAGTGGTGGGATGGCAGTGCTAGGTTAACGGTTAGACTCGATGATCTTAAAGGTCCTTTCCAACCGAGGTGATTCTATGATTCTATGATTCGATTCTATGTTGAGAACCATAAGGCAGAAGCAAGCACCGGACAAGGCAGTGAAAAGAGCGGCGATGCCCACTTCCCCGTGACCGTCATACGGTCACGTTTGGGGACTTCTTTAGCTCCCTCTTAAAACCCTCCTGGCCTTCCCTAGCCTATGGCAGCTCTTCAGGCTGCTCTGGGTTCTGCCAGTCCTCCTAGGGCACGGTGGTCCGAGCAAGAGCAGCCCTCAGACATCTCAGGCCTTGGAGAGCTGGGGGAAAGGCTGGAGGAAAGGCGACATCCCTTTAGTGCCAGAGGATGTGGTTAGATCCTCAGGTGGCAGGGGATGAGGTTAGAGAAGAGATGCTTCAGGCAAAGGGGAGCTGCAGCCGTCCCTGCTGGGGTGCACCCTCCAGGGCTGAGTGAGCTGGCGGACGGGCTTGTGGGGCCACTCCAAAAGGGAGATGTGCCTGAGGGCTGGAAAAAGCAAGCAGCAGAGGGGCTGATGAGCAGGGCAGTGGGTGGCTGAGCGGCGGGGCCCTGAGGGTGCTGACCAGTGGCCCCAAGAGCAGTTGGAGGCCAGGAACCAGCGGTGAAGCCCAAGGCAAGGGGTGCTGCCAGCAGGTGGAGGGAAGTGGTCCTTCCCCTCAGCTGTGTCCTGCTCTGGGCTGCCCAGGACAAGGCCGCCATGGCCCTAGTGGAGGGAACCCCCAGTGCAGTGTCCCCCCAGACCCCAACACTTTCTGTTGGGCTCAGGATGTCGGTCAGTTGGAGCCAACAGCCCCCAGAGACAGCAGGAGGGAGCTGTGCCGGCACAGAGCAGCGCTGGGAGGAGGCAGGCTCTGGCCGAGCAGCGCTGCCCCCGCCCCGGCATGGGCACCCCGCTTCCCATCCTTGCTGTCGCCACCTGGGCCTCCGCCAGGGTCCTCCTGTGCCAGGTGGGATGGGCCAGGCCAACTGCTGCTGCGGCTCCGGGCCAGGCGGGCACGGCCGGGCCCCGCAGCAGCAGCAGCCTTGCTCATGGCCGCTGCTCTCTGCTCTGCAGGGAGGCTCTCGGCAACGCCGAGCCAGTGCTGAGCGCAGATGTGCGGCTGAGCCGGGGCCGCAAGAAGAGCAAGAGGCGCCTTCTCCTCCTCCAGGAGGAACTGGTGATCGCCAAGTTGCAGTAAGAGCCTGGGAGCCCAGGGGCCTTTCCCCCAGCCTGGGCCCTGGTGGCACCAGGGCAGGGACAGCCTGGCACCAGCCCCAGGCCCCGCGCCCTTGGTGCTGGATGCACCAGTGTCCGTGCCAAGGGCAGCTGGGGGACAGGGCTCTGCCCAGGGCACCGCGAGGAGGCCACCTCCAGCTCGCTGCCTGCCTCTCCTCCCAGCAGAGGTGGCACCACCCTGCGCCCTCAGCTCCGCTTGCCCCTGGAGCAGCTGTGGGTGCTGAGCGGTGGAAGGAGGTAGTGGGGGAGGCCGAAGAAGAGGTCGAAGGCAGCGATGAGGACAGCACCTCCCTCCTCTTCGTCTGGCCCAGCGGCTCCTGCATTGCCACTTTCAGGTGAGTGGGGGTGCCACAGGCTGTGGGCGACTAGGAGAGGTTCCCAGCCGTGGCCACGCCATCCAGTGAATGGCCTCTGCCCTCCGTGCAGAGCCTGGCCAGGGAGCAGGCAGCCTGCTGGCAGGGAGGGACTGGGGGGCATTGCCACCTCCTGCATGCCCCAGTCACCTGCTGGTGCCCAGGACAGAAAGGGCAACAGCAGCTGCTCTGGCAGGCCAGAGGGAGCCCGGGCTTGGGGAGGGCCTCTGTCCTGCCCCAGGGGGCTTCATCCTGCCCCTGTGTCCTTTCCCACAGGGCAGGGCTTCTCCCCCGCGGGGCAGCGGGGTCTGACCCTGCTTCTCCTCTCTTGCTGCAGCTCCCGGGCGCTGAAGGAGCTGTGGCTGGGCACGCTGCTGGGGAGCAGCAGCTCCCATCTGCCCCCAGCTGCTCCAGGCACAGACAAATGGGGGAACACAGCTCCCCAGCTGGGGAAAGCTGCCTGGGGAAAGAGAAGAGGCAGCTTGGGGCTCACCCAGCTCTCTGCCTCTCCCTTCCCTGTGCACAGGGCTCCAGAAGGAGACAAGAGAGTCCGCATGACCTGACTGCCCTCCATCAAACTCCTTGAGAAGGAGCTGAGCCGCCGCCACGCCATGAGTGTCTCTCTGGGCTGGGCTCTGTCCCTGAGCACTGGTCCTCCAGCCCATCAGCAGAGGCATCACTGCTCACTGTCTGCTGCTCCTTCTCTCTTGCCCAGTGGAAGACGTTCAATGCCAGGAGCCTGGAGAGGCTGATGGAGGGCCATGCAGAGGTGAGCAGGGCTGCCTTTCGCCTGCCTTGGGCTGTGCTGGGCTGCCAGGGATATGCGGTGAGTGGGTTGAGCTTGTGTGAGAGGCAGGGAGGGTCCCATGGTGGCAGTCGTGGAGCAGAGAGGGTTGGGGAACCAGCAGGCACGGCAGCACAGCCTCACTGGTGGCACTGGGGAGAACTGTGCGTGGAGCAGAGAGCCCGGGAGGGCAGAGGGTCCCTGCTCTGCCATGCTCAGGTTGCTGGTGCCAGCTAGCAGCTCAGCGGTGGCCCTTTCTGCTGCAGGGCTGATCTCTCAGCACAGCCTGGTTCTTGCAGGCTGATCCCAAGCAAGGGCCTGTGACGGTGCTGGCTGGCAATGGAGGGGGACTTTGCTGCTCACCAGGTGAGTTTTGGAAAGAACGGCAAGCTCCTGCAGGCGGTGTAGCTGTGCTCACTTGTCCCTGGAGTGTCGCCGCGCAGGTTGGGCAGCCCAAGGGAGGACGTGAGCTGGAGGAGCAAGGAGAGGCGCTGGGCAGCAGCCGCTGGATGTGATGCTGTGGGGACACGGAGCCCTTGGCCTTGCAGGACTTCCTGCGAAGCATCCCCTCCAAGCTCCTGGTGACCACCTCTACAACGACTGGATGGCAGCGATGTAGAAGAGCAGCCAGGAGGAGAAGACACAAGAGCTGAAAGCATAAGCGTGGGCAGCAGCCAGCCTGTGAAGCTGGAGCCCTGACCAGTGCTGGCTGAGAGCCCCTGGCAAGCTATGCAAGACAGCTTGGGGGATGGCTGTGGCCAGCATCTTGCCAAAGAAGGAACCTTGTGCTCCTCTTCCTTCAGGGTGGCTGACAAGTTGCCTGCAGCCAGTCTCCTGCTGAAACAGCTGCTGTCCCTCCCCCAGCACATTGGCCACAACACAGCCACCAGCAGGATGAGCTGCAGCAACCTGGTCATCTGCGTGGGGCCTAACCTGTTGAGCCCACCCAATGAGGACCGGCTCCCGCTGGAGGCCATGCTGGAGGTCACCGAGAAGGTACGCTGACTTGCGCAGCCGGCTGCAGCCTTCCCATCCCAGCAGCGCTTGGTGGCTCAGAGGGCTTGGGATGCCTCCTGCCTGCAGCAGATCCTGGTGGGGTGGCTGCCTGCCAGAGCAGCCCCACAGCTGCAGCTGCCTGCACAGAGGCAAGGCTCGGCAGCAGGAAAGGCTGCTTGGTGCCTTTGCAGGCAGCTGGGTTGAGAGCAATGTTTTGCTGTGTGCAGGTGAATGTGCTGGTGGAGTTTCTGCTGGAGAACTGCAGGGAATTCTTTGGGGAAGAGGCACGGGACCTTTCGTCTCCAGCAGCCCAGGAGTCCCCAGCCCCCCTGGAGAGATCCAGAGGTCAGAGAAGGGAGGGGGAGGGTTGTGACAGGTGGGGGCTTGGGACGCCAGAAACATCAGCGTCATTTCTGGCGGGGCTGGGCATTGTGTGCTGTCCTCTCGGCCCTGCTTGTCCCATGGCTGCTCTTTGGCCACTGCCTCTCAGGGCATAAAGGCTTTGCTCTGCAAGATGAGCTGAAGCCTGCGGACTGGGCTAGAAATGGATGTGGTGTCTGGCTTTGTGTGGGTTTGGCCTGAGCTGCTTTTGACTTGCAACAAGTCCCTTGTCTGCAACAGGCGGTTTCTTTCCAGCTCTGCCTTTAGAAGAGCAAAGCGTCCCTGCCCTCCCAGCAGACAGCGAGCATGAGGCAGAAGCCTTGCCACGTGCACCCCCCCTCTCTGCTTGCTGTCCTCCAAGCAGCTGGGGGAGATACGGTGGTGGAGCCTGAAAGGGGAGAGGTCTGTCAGGTCCCCAAATAGCATGAGAGCGTGTCTGGTGGAGGAGGGCAGCTTGTGATGAGGCCGAGTCGCTGCCGGGCCTCTGCCTGGCAGCAGAGCTGGGGTGTGTCTGGGTTCGCCCTCTGCCCGCTGGGACCATCCATGGTAAGGAAAGCTGGCAATGTTGTTACTCCCATGCCCTCGGCATGTGCTCAGTCCAAGCCAAAATGCCTGCAAAAAGGCAGAGAGGAGTAGCTGTCAACTTCCAAGGCTTTTTCCTGTGGTCCGACCTCATCAGAGCTTCGTCAAGTCTCTTCTGGGGGGGGTGGGGGTACTGAGCGAGATGGGGCTGATGCAAAGCAGCCAAAGGGATCTCCACTGGAGAGCTGAGGTGGCAACTGGGCAATGAATCACTTTACTGTCCCAGATGTCCCTTGCCACCTGCCCACTGCAGCATTTCTGTTGTAGGCATCTGCAGCTTTGCCTCCAACCTCCCCCGAGAGCGCGGCAGAGTCCTTGGGACAACCAACAGAAGTGGCGAGGCTTGCAGAGGCCAGAAGATAAAAGGAGCAGGCTTTGGTTAAAATCCGAGCTGCCTCCAGGGGCTGGTGGCTTTCCTGGACTAATCCCCCTGTGGGCTGGGAAGGTTTGCAGGCTCTCCTCAGGACCAGGCCATGAGAAGAAAGTGAAAGAGAGCAGAGGCCTGGGGAGAGGAGAGGGAAAGCTGCATGGTGAAGAAGAGGAAGAAGAGCAAAAATGCTTTGGGGGACAGAGCAATGAGAAGATGCAGGAAGGTGCAGCGGGTCAGGAGGCCCAGGTGTGTACCAGGCTCCACTGCCCATCTTTCTGAGCTCTCAACGCTGCTCAAAGTCTGACTGAGTCGCTGGCGAGGGATGGCAAGGGATGGTGCTGTGCAGGGTTTAGGAAGAACTGCATGGCAGCTGCCCAGGGGCTCCCAGTTGAGCCCTACTGCGTGGCACAGGGGCACTGTGCATCTGTGCAGGTGCCCAGGTCTCTAAGGGCATTGCCCGTGGGGATAAGGCGCTGGAGCCATCCTGTAGGCAGTGCCAGCAAGAGCTCTCTCTTCTGGGCTAGGAACGATGCCTTGTGAACGCTGTTCCCCAAAGAGAGGGCAACAACACCCTCCCCCTTCCTGCCTTCCTCAGAGCTTTCTGACTGTCATTGCAGGTGCAGACTCCTTTTTGCCAGCTGA
Source organism: Gorsachius magnificus (assembly GCA_034008185.1). Lineage (NCBI taxonomy): Eukaryota > Metazoa > Chordata > Aves > Pelecaniformes > Ardeidae > Gorsachius > Gorsachius magnificus. Next base: position 17,981,109 of record CM067083.1, on the reverse strand, counting down.
ACCGCTGTGAGTCCCGGGCTGCCATAGCTGCTGTCCGCAATAAAAAACTTTTCTCTCTTCTGACTGTGTCTGCCGCAAATTGTTGTGCAGTGGGCAGGTGGTGTTTTGTGATGAATCCTCAGGGAGGAGTTTGGGATGGTCCATTGTCCCAGCACCCCTTGTCCAGCGGGCATCAGGGCTTGAGCTGAGGTGCTTTGGGAGTGAAACCCAGGAAAGCAGAGAGTCGCCCGGGAGGGTGGAGGCTGGAAGGGAGCTGTGGAGGTCACCTGGTCCAACATGTGCTCAGGCAGGCTCACCTCGAGCAGGTTGCCCCAGACCACGTCCTGGTGAGTTTTGGGTATCTGCGCGGAGCGGTGCCATGAGGTCAAAGCCAGGGCAAGAGGTAGGCAGGGCAGGGTGGCCAGGAAGGGCTGAAGGTCCTTCTGCAGCCCCTGTCACCTGCAGCTTGCTGTGCCCTGCAGCCACCCTCCTTGCACACTCCTTGTTGGGCAGTTTATTCAGGCCCCCTGAACTCCAGGCAATAGTAGAGATGAATGTCCACGCTGGGCACGATAAATGTGTCAGCTCACCCAAAAAGTTCCTGAGGTGGCTCCAACAGGAGCCGCAGTGCTGAGGCTTTTGTGCATCCCAGTGTGACACAGGGGACGCCTGCACCATGACAGAAGAAGAGGAGGGAGGATGAGCACTCTCACCATCGGTGGGTAACTATTTTGAACATAATGGTACAAGTTACGGTTTAGAGTTATACATTTTTCTAATTAGAGAACTTGTGATTTAAAACCTCATTAATTAAGCAATGAATGAGTGAACTCGCGTGTCACGCTGGTCTTTGCAAATGGGATTTAGCCCTTCCTTTCTTTTTTTTTTTTTTTTTATTTTCCTTATGAGCTCATAAAATATAGCTGAATTTATGGACTACCTTGTCCTGTGAATTTCAGGGATCCAAACAGACTGCGACGCTGCTTGGTCCTGAAGAGGTTTCTTGTTGCTTTGCATGGTCTGCAGCACAGGTTTGGGTCTGTTTACTATTTTTAGAAGCTCCATAGAAAATATTCTTCATCTGTAAGTTATAATATGTGCCTTTATATTCCTGAAACCTGGAACATGGGAATCACATCTTTATATTTTAATTGCCAACCTCAGCAGTTAAAGTTATATGCAGAGCAAATTCTGCACTCAGTTATATGTGGCAAAACAGTGCCTCTGTGGGTTTGTGGGACATCGCTGGCTGGTCCCAAGTTGTGTGCTGGTTTTCGTTCTTTAGGACTAGGGTCAACATCTGACTGAGTCCCAAACATCTGCAGGTACAGCATACAACTGACAGCTGCCTGCTATCTTCCACCAGTGCCTTCAGAACACCCCGGTTCAGCCAGCGCATCTGTCCAGGCAGGGAATGAGACCATTCCTGAGAAGAAACTGTCAGGTGGAAACTGCTCTGGGTGGCTCATCAAGCCAGGGTTTCAACGCTGTGCACATCGTTTTCAGGTGCTGTATTCTCACCGAAGACTTGTTGCAGTCTGAATTCATCTTCCCGAGTGGATCATAGGATGTATCTTCCATCAGTGACACTGGGCACTGACAGGCATCCTGCTGTGCATTGCAGCAGTTCGGAGCCAAATAATTTATTTTGGAAGCACATTTTGTACGCAACTTAGAAAATAGGAAATAACAGGAATATTGCAACAGTGAACTGCGGGGTGGACAAATATATGGTTCTGCCCTATAGTTTCTAAGCATTGTGCTTTGCCATCTATTGTTTAAAAATTGCTTTCTCTCCAGTAATTATCTTCAAAAGAGAAGACTGATCCAAAGTATTTTCTTTCTTTTTTTTCAGGGTGGTTCATTGATTTCCATTTTTAATAATAAAGGTGAATATACAAAAGAAAAAAACACCATGATATATTACCTAGCATTTAAAATGGAGAGAATGCATATATGTGTCACAGCACACTTCATCTGTGGACATCAAAGTGTCTCACAGAGGTCATAATCCTCATTTCAAAGATGGTGGTGAGAGGGAAAGCAGCTTAGCAGGTCAGTGGTAAAGCAGGGCAAGAGTCTCCCAAGCCTGTACTGCAGGCGGAGACGAAGGAGCAGAGAACAAACCCATCCTCACCTAATCAGGACAGCCCCAGTGCGATGAAGGCACAGCGACACTGCAGGGAGAGTAGCAAATCATGCCACAAGCTGTGGAGCCAGTGGAACCCGGTTTCCTCCTGTTTTGGGTCTAAAAGGTAGTCTGGGGCTGTCTGATGTTGGCCTTTGATGGTGCAATCACAGGGTGCCACTGTGGCCTGTCCCTCACCAAGGGCACTGGTGGAGTCTGGCTCCTCAGCTTTGTTGTCTGTTTTCCCAAAATGTTTGGGTACTTGAGAATTTTGAGCTTTTGTGTCAGGTGTGATCACTGTGAGCCAGCGTAGTCACAAAGAACACGTCCTTGCATGCACGCACACATGCACGCACAAATATGTCTGTCTTGGCATTGCAATATAGGGGGTTCCTCATTCTATGGAACTATGCCATCAGTCAACATTTTAATGTTGTAGATCTGTGGGTTTGAAATTCTTTTTTCTGTACCAGAGTTCTGAAAGTAGATAAAGGGTGGTACAGCAAGGATGTTCACAATGTTGATTCAGTAGCCACTATTGTTTAATCTTACGGGAAAATGCTTCCCAAGGGGAGACACAAAGTTGGACTCCCAACTCTAGCTGCATCTTCTTTTTCATCATCTCAATATGAAGTGAGCCTCATTCAGGTTATTCATTTGATGAATAACTTGAGTGAGAAGACTTTTTTTATGCCTGCAGCCATGCCGCCTTGGGTCATGGTCCTGTCATATCTCATTACCCAGAGAGAGGGAGGTTGAATGGGAATTTTGGTGTGAAATTCTGAAGTAGTGATTTTCAACCTTTCTTGATTTGTGAACTCTGAAAATACTTTTGGGGGCTGTTCAGCCTCCCGATGGTAAATTGAAACATACTAGTAAGAGGTTGATTTTCTTAGCTTTAATGGACCCGTTAAAGGTAGTCCATGGATGCCACAGGTTTGCTGGCCAAAAGTTGAAAGCAATTGCTTTAAAGAACACGCCTTGTATTTCAGGAGTGTTTCTCATGGCTCAGGAGAGAGCATCTTTCCTTCTGAGGACTAGACAACAGCTGCTGAATGAGTGTATAGAGTTCATGGCATGACATGGTCATGAGTTAATTGAAGATCTTAGAGTGTTTTTCATGAAGGGATTTGCCTCTGAAAGGTAGACACAATTTGGGGGATTGTCCCACTCATATTGCAGGAAGCAGCAAAATCACTGGGAGCCAGGGCCCAAGATACTGGCTCTGTCTGTAGGGGAGCATCCATGCTCTGGATGTGCGTGTGTGAAGATGTCTGTCTGGGCTTGCCCCTCGCACCTGTGTGTGTGCAAGGTGCTGTTGGACGTGCTGTCCTTGGGACATCAGCTCGTGGCTCAGGGAACAGAGCCTGCCTACCTTTGTCGCAAGCTGTGCTACGCAGCCAGTAGTTACCATTCATGATAACCTCTTTGTAATGGCTTGTAGTGTAACCTCCTGATTAACAGGGCATCCCCGTTTGCTTTCTGCTTCTTCAGACGAGAGTTACAAAAGGTGGGTAGTAGTGGTAAGTTGTCTAGCTTTGACATTCACCCTCTTTGACCTTCAACTCTTTTTTTTCTTGATGAAGTCCATGTTACCCATCAATTAAAAAGACACAGTGTTGTGTTCTTATCCCACAGAAGGGTGGTGAGAGTTTTAATAATAAAATCTTCTAGATCATCAAGTGAAATGTGCTATATAAATGCAGATTAATGTTACTAGAAAGCCTGCAGGTTCTTTGCCTTGTGTGTCTCTTCTGTGGTGTCTGCCAGCAGACCTAAATACATTTGCTGCTCAGGTTACTAATATCAGGTGTAATATAGCAACTGAACAGGCATTTGTTCTTTATATTTTAAATATTATAGTGCATTGTATCATGTGACCTATAATAACACTGTTTAGCATCTGTTATTAGAGCATCTCTTCATACTTTTGTTGTTATAGGTCCCAGAGGCATTGTTTATGGGCAGACCTCAAAGACCTAGTAGTACTTCAGTTTTCCAGATAGGAAAACTGAGGCCCATTTTAGAAGCAAAAACTCTGAGCCAGTGGTGTAGAAACTGGGTTTCCTACTTTTCTCATGGATTCTTTCCAAGCACTGAGAAACTGTGCTTCCAAAAGCACTGAAGACTATAAATTTACAGGACCTCCGCACGGAGTTTGCAAGTGAAAGTAAGTTTGCTAAACAGAATTTCTCCCTCCGCACGTTGTGAGTGATGCTTCCACTGGGTGCTGCAGCGGGTGGGATCCCCATGTGTCTGGTTACTCTTGGCGAGATGTTTTGTTTGGAGGGGAAAGACCTCATGCATTAGCAATGGATCCTATTCTACTGGTTGGCTATTGAATATTTTACATCCCCAGGTGCTTGAGTGATATTCTTCTCTTAATACCGGCCTTTTTGCTGATTACCAATATGTTTGTCACACTAGCAAGGCTTTACAGGCTGTTGTTCAAAAAGAGTTATTTGGAGAACATACACAAATGGTGGTGGAGAAGGGATACCTGAAGATCCCTCTTCTTCACACCTTACCAGGAGCAGGTCCTTATTACTGGGCTAGGTGGCCATGGTCCTCCATCTTTCCTGTTTCATGAACCTAACATTCCTCACTGCCCAGTGGTCTGATGTCAAGATGAGCCAAGAAATATTTCCCTCCAGCCAATGTGGGTGCTTTGAAAGGAGGTGCTGGGTTGATCTCTGTTAGACTGAAGATGGCATTTTCATGTCTGCCTTGCCTTTTTTGAGTGTCCTGGTCCCCTTGGATGATACATTGAACCTTGGTGCAACAATGTGAGAGGTAAAGCAAAGAACAATTCTCTTTTGTGCCCACATACTGGTGGGATTCAAAAGCCACCGTAAGGAGGCAGGGGACCCATTTCCTTAGCTTTCCTTATTGGCCATTTTAGGTATTAATTGCAATTATCCAGCAATTATGGCACCTCATGTTGGGGGTGTAGGTGAGTAGCTGGGGTTTGGGCATTTCACTGCTGGAGCCAGGCACCTGGAAGGGAGATGTGGGAGTTGCTGTCACCACACCTAAACCCTTTGTCAATCTGGGGCCAGAGCACCCAAGGTGAGTTATTGTTATAGATGGAGGAGCTGCCTTGTTTGTCCACTGAATAAATAAAGCAGATTTTCCAGCTTTTCCCTCCTCCAAGTCTCTCCCAGCTCTCTCTAGCTTCCCCACATGACTCTCTTTTTCTAATCTCCCCATCTTTTCTCTGTGGCTTCCTCCTGCAGTTTCAGCTCTGGCAGACAACTCCCAGGGCGGTACATTCTTCCCAAATGAAGAGGGCTTTCCAAGGGCAACCTGAATGTCCCCAACAGTTGCCTGTACAACCTTCTTCCCAAAATCATCTGTGTCAAAAAGTGATGGTTTTGCATGTGTTGCAATGATCATCTTTAATTGCTAGTTAAATATTGAGGTCACTAGCCACTCCTGTTCCTAAAGAAGCACTATGCCTTTTAAGTGAGTGGTGCTGGAGGGCAAGGGCATTTACTGACCAAACCATCTGCAGAAAAGCTGATCTTTCCATTTGCCCTTCAAAGCCAAGGTTGCCATATTTTCCCAGTACCTGTGGCCTGAATAACAAGTTGGTGTCCTGCTAGGGTGGCTGGTCCTGAGGTGCCCCTGTATCCTGCCACTTGTTTCAGCAACAGCAATGATTTCAGCATCCTTATGAAAAACAATCCAGACGTTGGGTCTTCCCAAAAGCAGAAACAAAGCACGATAGGACATACCAAACCCCATTTTTAAAGTAGTACACTAGTTAAATGGACAGACCCTGCGGATGCTCTGGGTCGATATACAGTAACAGTGGTGCAGTACAACGCTTTTATTCCATCAGAGCAGCTCTATCACATTGATTTGTGCCAGAAAATAGCTGGGTAGCTTTTTTATGTGTAAATCCACTTCCTAACCTGGCAGGCTTTACAGCACAAAAGTGTCAGCAAGATATCGGTGCTTATTTCTTCCATGTGTTCTGACAGGGATATGCATCTGGTCCTCTTTGCTGAGGGCACAGCTCCTTTAGAAATGCTTTTTGTAGAAAAGCTTTACGTGGGGAGTTATTTTTAATGACAGTTTTATGCTGTTCAGATGTTAAGGTCTTTGCAGAGCAGAGGTACATGTGGTTATTCTAGCATAAAAACGCATGTGTGTGCATGGTTCTAGGAATCAGTATAAATTATGCTAGCAAGAACATGGTTTTTTGTTTATATATTGGGAAAGCCAGTACTGTAATTGAATATAACTCTAAATAAAATAAGCCTGGTGCTATTTTTCATTCACAGGCCACCCAACTGACATACATCCTCACCATCACCGTATGGACAAGGGCAACTGTGAGGGGTCAAGTGAGTTGGAGTCAGATTCACCTCACCACCTTCAGCCGTCCAACTCCAGCACCAACAGCTTGATACTGGAAACTCTCTGTAGAATGGATTTTAGGACGGGATGAACCATGGTCTAGAATAATCTGTGTCTATCCACTGGGTTACAAAGGAGCACAGATCTGCCGCTTACAGTGTAAATATCCAGTATCAGCTAGATAAATGCCATGTTTGACCCCTGAGATCCTCAGTAGGTCTCCAGACTGCCAGTCTCACCTCCCACTCACCTGGGCACAGTGCCACTGCAGGTATGCAGCACCAGTCCCTGCTCAGCCTGTCTTAATTAAAACCAGCTTTATTATCTGATAGATACTGACAGAATATAACCTGCAACACAAAAGGCACCTCCCCTGAGTACATTTCCCTGTAAGCAGACAGCAAGCAGAAAATATGCCAGAAAAGCTCTGCTGTGGAAGGTTTGCGATTCTTTTCCCTTTCAGACATAGCATCACTGCTGGCTGGTGCAGGCTCCAGTTACAGAAGAGGTCTTCAAGGCTAAGGCAGTGTGGAAAGCCTGCAAGGGGAAAACTTGAAACAAAGGGAGGAAAAAAGACCCAACCAATTAGTATTCGCCGGTGGGGTTTTTATTTTAACCTGTACATCTCCCTCTGCACTTAGCGCTGTACATATGCACCATACAGGAGAGCAGCTCTGCCTGGGGAGGCGTAGCATCCGCACAAGCAGGAGAAGGGGTGGGGAACAGCACGTACTTGGCTTAATTTTACAGACTCAAAACAGATTTCGCCAGCTGACGTCATGACTTGTATGAGGTTGGCAGGGATGTCAGCAGCAGAGGCAGTAATTAAACCCCTGGCATTCCAGCCAGAGGCATGGTCATGTCATGCTTCATCTGAAGCAGAGTTTGTCTGACACAGCAGAAGCCTCATGTAACCAGGCTAAATTTTTGGTTTTGGAGCAACAGTTTCAGAAGAACTACATACACAGGATTTTTTGCTATTTATAAGTTGGAGAACAAGCATACATCTGCCCCCTTCTATCTCACACTTCGTTAGGCGGCATGCATGTCAGGGGAGGAGGGCTTGTCTTCCAGCTAACTATGCAAGGCTTTCATTTGCATTCCCTCTCTCTTTTGTGTTGGGATAGCAGAGGTTTGCACCAGCATGCAAGACATGTTCTTATTGCTCGTCTACAACTGCAGTTGCATTTCAGAAGCATTTTGGCACATTGCCCCCCTGGCAGCCAACAATCACAGTAGCAGCTTCTTAGGCTGAAATGTTTTTGTGCGATGTATTAGCCCATCTCTATTATCGGACAAGCTTTTCTTTTTCCCCTCATCTGTTTTGGCCATATCAGAAGGTGTGAACTCTTTTCAAAGAATCTTTAATCTATTTCAGCATTTAGAGTGGGCCTGAATAAACACTTGTTAGGGAAAAACTTCATGGGAAAGACTTAGTGTGTTTCTTGGCTTGTTATTCTGGCTGACCGAATCTCTTGCAGATGCAGCATTACAATAGCAATAGTGCAGCAATACACTTACAATAGCATGGTGCATGCAAACCATGATTGGTTTTAGTGGGAAGAATGACACCAATGTGCCTGCCAACCCCCGACACGTGCATTGCCTATCCTATGAGCATGACACACTCACCCGGGGGTTTCCTAGAAAACAGGGGCTTGAAACTGATAGGCATTTTCTATTGCCACCTAAAAACACTTAAAACTGGGGGATAATTGAGGTCAATGCTTTAATCTGTCGGTTCCCTTTTCAGGTAAAACTGTTCATTCAGCCAGAGTGAGGACAATAGTTCATCAGCTGTAAATCCAGGGTGTAAAGTAAAATAAACACATCATAAAACTTCTGTCTTGTTTCTTCCCACCTATTCTTTAGACTATTCATCTGTTTTGGAAAGCTTATTACATCAAGACTTTAAAATCATGGACTACATGTGGGGAGCAAGTACGATATGCACGTGGAGGAGTCTGAGATCTTGATATGAAGCAGGGGTAGGAAAGGCAAGATATTGGCATCCTTGGTGAGGAATGAAGTGAGCTAGAGAGTAGTAAGCTGGTGGGGGGGCATGTGTGTTTTGGGGATCACAGCCTAAGTTCAAAGCCCTTATGCAGATATTTGCCTGTAATTATGTATTTAGACCCAGACCCAAAGCAGATAAATACCTGCACAAACATAAAACTCGTGTCACCTAAATGTGTGGCTCTGTGCGCTGCTAAGTCAAAGCCTGCGCAGTGAGGTAGGTTGTGGCAAGAGGATTTCTGGTCCATAGGCTTCCACTGACTGGGGCCAGTGGGTCAGAGCTGGAGTATTTTGTGGAACCTTAGCAATGAATGTACACGTCTCTAGAAGCAAAGTCTCCAATTAACATCTTTAATCTTATTATCTCAAGCCTTTTATCTTCAAATTTTCTTGGCTGTTTGTTTGTTTTCTTTACATTTGTTTACATATACCAAACTGAAAGTTTTTCTGGAAATGCTGGTATGGCTTTTAATTGTAAGAATGATTCACTGAGAATAATTAATTCAAAGATCTTGGCATCTCTTTTCCTTGTAATCTGGTGGTGGATATTCTGTGATTTTCTTGGAAGGTTTTTCCCCCTGAATGTGCATGTTTACACTCACACCCACACAGACTCACACACATTTGCAAATGCAGACACTTTCCTCTTCTTCTTTTGGAGCTTTTAAGTTCTGGAGCAGCACATCTGACCTGCACGATTAACCATTTCTGCTATGTATCACCTTTATTTGTGTCCAAAGGCATGACAGAGCTTTTGAGGTTTGTGGGACCCATCCTGTAGGTTTTTGTCCATACCATAAACCCCGCTAAGCTCCCAGCGCAGAGCAGGCACATGCAAACCTCAGGAGAGGGACCTAAGCTTGAAGAAAGGTCTGTGTCTGTGCTGACTCCTGCAGTTGTTCAGGCTCAGTGCGGAAGACTGTTTGCTGGCCTGGGACAAACCAGGCATTTTCCTGAGGAATTAAATAGCACAGATCTGCTCCCAGGGCCCAGGACTGTTCCCCAGCATTGTTTAATTTATTTAATATTGTTGTTGATATAGAGGTTATAGCTTGCTCACATTTTACTATCTACTAGCAGCAAAAGCAGTGAGTTTTGCCTCAGACTTGTAAGCCCTCAGGAGTATTACTTACGTAGGAGATTAAGCCTGGACCTCGCAGTCTGTGAAACAAGCTCATACAGAGCGTAAGGGGTAAGATTTCCCCACTGGCCCTGTACATGAAGACTCTCATGAAATTTGGAGTGGCTCATCACTGTAAACATCAGCAACACTTGAGTTATTTGCTTTGTAGAGCTCGCAGTTTCACTTGAAATTTAGGCACCTAAAGAGAAATCAGGGTGTTAAACACCTTTGAAGAGCAATATCTTATTTTCTCCCTTGTTCTGGAAAAGGTCATTTATGCAATGCCAGAATCCCTGTAGGTTAGTACTTTGCACTGTTATGTCAGAAGTTAAAAGCTATTGTGGTGCTTTTTAATCACCAGCACAGCCTGACCAAAAGCCCGGTTGCTTTGCAGTGATGGTCATACCATTGCAATCCTGACAGCTCCCTTAGAACCTGCGCAAGGCAGCTAGCAGGCTGTAGGTGAGCTGCATTTAGCCAAATAAATGCAATGTAAGGAGCCCGCAGCAGAGTATGGAGTCACTCTGTAATTATGCTTCTGTTTTTTCTGCCCTGTCTATGAAACAGAGTCACTGGAACCGGGCGACTTTCATAAATTCAGGGAGGGCCAAGATTATTATAACTAACTATAACAACACTTGGCTCTTTGAGGGCTTTTATCCAAATGTCTCCAAGCCCTTGCTCTTCACAAAGAGAGATAAATGTAATTATCACTGTTCTAAAGTGGGGAAAGCTAAGGCTTAATTAACTACTCATGGATATGCAGCAAATCAGTAGCAGAGATGGGAACAGAAACCAGTTTTCCTGACTCCCATTCTTGCCCTAGTCACCGGGTCCCCGTGCCATGTCTATCAGGTAGCAACCACAGCAGGATAAACACAACAAAAAGTCCCAGTGGGATAAAGCTGAGGGTATCCTGGCCCCACGGCCAGCTGAAGTAGCTCTGGGATACATCTATTGCCTGTGGTCTGGCATTTAGTGAACACGGACCAGCATCAGGAACCTGCATGTTGTATGTGTGAGAGACCGGTTTGTTCCCCATCGTTTTGTCCTCCTAACAGTCCTAAAGTTTGCTTGCTGGAAAGGGCTCCTGCTGCGGTGTCGCCCACCCAGCTGCTCCCTGCTTCTCCACCGCTTGCAGCTGTGCTAACCTGGGACTCCTGGCTTTATCCCAGTTGGGAAAGTCAGTGGTCTAGGATGAAGCCAAGGCAGTATACACCCTACGCCATCCACTTAGGCTTCTTGCTTTCCAACCAGTGTTGCTTTTCTTCCAACCTGCCCCTCACTATCCGTGCAGGCTCAGCTGAGACCTGCGGCCACCGAGGCCTGCGCTGGGTGACTCCTCGCTCCTCAAAGCCGAGCCACGCGCCTCGAAGAAGAGGCTGTACTAAGAGGTGCAGAGATGAGATAAGCCAGGCACTGATTCCTCAAAGGCAGCAATTTAGCCATTGTTTTCCCAAAAGGCTGACAGCAGAGGATAGCCTTAAAATGTTCTGTTCTGAATAAACAGTCCAGGCCAGGTATATTCAAACTTTCTGTCTCCTCTATGCCTACACAGCCTGGGCGCAGAGCTGTGCTGAGCTGTGTCCCCCCTGTGCACCACCACCAGCTATCGGAACAGCTCTGGAAGTCAAGGTGCTCACGGCATCCACACAGGCTCTGTGAAGGCCTCTCCACCAGTCTGACTTTTTTTTTTTCTACAGCTGTGATTGAAGTTGTCTTGGCAAATGAGGAGAATTCATCGCTACATAAGCAACATCCCCTTCCTGGTTTGGGTCAAAATGTAACCTTGAGCTTTTGCAATAGATCAGACTCCTCTCGCCGTGGCTCCCTGGGCACAGTGGCGTGTGACTGCAGCCACTTACCGAACTCCAGGAAGCCGATCAAGTTCAAATGCCCAGAATGAGATTTTTCTAGCATTTACTGATGACTTATTCCATTGCAGTAGCGAGGCTTTCAAAAGAGGAAGGTATTTCTACTCCAGGCTGAAATAACAGGCTTTAGCACAGCCAGTAGGCAGCTTGCTGCTCACACCCTGGGCAATACCTGCTTTTGCTGAGAGTGGAAGGGGGTACAAGCGTGGCAAGGGGTGACTCTGACAGCAGAGAGAAACTTGTAAATAGGAATCATAGTTTTTGCTTCCAGCCACAAGCAGAAGACCTGTTTAGCATTTGCTCAGCTTACTACTGGACAATGTAGTCATCCTTTTTGTCCCACTAAAGCTTAAGGGCAAGTGAGGACAGGGCTCCAGCCAGGCACTGTGCTGCAGGAGGAATGCAGCCCCTGCCCCAAAGGCTTCGGCAGGGGAAACATGGGATGGAGCAAAGGGACTGGCAGGAGCACGACAGCACGAGGGCAGAAAATATGCAAACACTGCTGTGCAGGGAATCACAAAATGGCAGAAAAGAAGGGAATTGGCTGTCTGTAATAAGGTAGAAGAAAGTCAGAGGAGGGATGGAGCTGAGGCTCAGGTTAGAAAGAAAGCTCTCTCAGGCCACATCTATGCTAGTAAATTAATTGCACTCAGGGTATTTCTCTGGTGCTGAGGTCAACTGGCTGACAAGAGCTTGTACCCATACCATTAAACTCTCTCAGCTGTCAGAAGGTGATGGCTGACTCCACACGGTCTCCTGGGAACTCTCCCCGGCTTTTGCTAATTCCCAAGCCATGCCCAGAAACCTGGATGAGCATCAATTTGCACAAGCCAGAAACCTGCCAGGGACAGCCCTGACAATTGAACTTCAGCGCCCAGGTCCAGTACCGGTCTATGCTCACACAGCCAGAGTCTTTGCTGTGGCTTCCCTTGCCTGGACCTGATTAACTCTGTGCTGCGGGCAGCTGCCAGCCCCTCCGAGCCACAAGCATGGGAACAGGCACCACTGGGATGCCTGTCTTGAGAGAGGGACAGATTGGGTGCACACATGCACACAGCTGAGGGGGGTTTCCCTCCGCAGCTCTGGTGAGGGAGGGCTTCTGACATTGAGGAAGGGTGGACTTGGCCATGCCAAGCATTGAGTGTAAGCTACTTGTTGCAGCATGCTGATGGAGAGCGATCAGAAGAGCCCTGGAAGCTGCTGCTGGTGGTGTTGACAGCAAGGTAAAGGAGCCCTTTCCTGCAGCAACAGTCACTCCCCTCTGCCCAATTTGCCAGCTGAAGCAGTAAGCCAAGCTTTCACGGGTTCTCCACCCCAGCCCCTCCTTCTGCTCCTGGCCAGATCCCAAAGGCAGGAACAATCAGTTCTGTCTCTATGGCCGACAAGCCGTGAGCTGTGTCTGGTTATGCCACCGTCGCATGCTCTCCAGGACAGAAATGTATGTGGTGGACACTGCTTCTGTTCCTGACTTAAAGGTACCTTTGAAAACTTGCTGTCTTAACTAGGTTGAGTTGAAGTGGTAAGTGACATTTTTGGGTGCTATGTACATATACATGCATGTACATATATGTACCTCCTATTTAAGATTCTCCAGCTTGGCTTTATAGTCATGGCTTTCAGCTCAGATGGCACTTAAAGATACCCACATGCTGTTTTTTACCTCAAATGCTTAAAGAGAGAAGTGGAGACTCTGGCTCTGTGTTCTGGTGGTAGCCTGATCCTTCACCCAGCTACCTTCTTCAGAGGAGAAATCTCAAAAGAGAGGAGCTTCAGGAGCAATGTCCAGGTGCTTATTTGTGAAAGCCAGCCTGAAGACTGGAGGAAGGCAGCAGCTGTCTCCTGAAGGTGCTGTGAGCGGAGATGCTGCCGCAGCCCCTCCACACACCCTGCCGCTGTGCAGATGCCAACAGCTGTAAGAGGAGCCCTGGGCACAGCACAGGTTCCACTGGCACTGCTGAATCCAGAAGCTATTCTTGGACACCACCTACTGGCATTTTCCCTATTCACTGTTCTCAAGATGAGCGGTGGTGCAGGGTGTGGGCGACATCCCAAGCCTGGAAGCAAAGAGACAAACTTGATCTTCCTGGACCTTTCCAGTGAAGGTCCTGCTTGTTTTCCTGAGAGAGGGGAGCTGCCCTGAGGCTCCGTGAAAAGCTCCATTATGGAAGGGAGGGATTTTTACATGGGACCAGGAAAGGGGATGCTGATGCCAAAGAAGTGCCATGAATGGAGATGGATGAAAGAAACAAGAAAAAAAAATAAAATGAGGGAGAAAAAAAAGCCTGCAGGCACTAGTGAGGAATAAACTGGAGGTCTTCCCTACCACAGCTCTGGGGAGGGTGCATTTTATACCCATCAAGCACCAGTTTGCATAATGTTTCGAGACACAGAGCATTTAAGCCCATGATCTTTCTTTTTTCATCAAGGTTTGTGTGACATCTTTTTAGGTTCTGGATGCAGCATTTTAAATCACAAAGGAAGAGGAGGTACGGCTTCTGACCGCTCTGCCTTTTGGCACAGATATAAAAAAAAAAAAGTGCTGATGCTTACAATTATGGGGAAAATCTTTTTAGTAGGGCCAGCTGTGTCAGGACAAGGGGTAATGGTTTTAAACTAAAACAGGGTAGGTTTAGACTAGATATAAGGAAGAAATTCTTTACAATGAGGGTGGTGAAACACTGGAACAGGTTGTCCAGAGAGGTAGTGGAGGCCCCATCCCTGGAAACATTCAAGGCCAGGTTGGATGGCGCTCTGAGCAACCTGATCTAGTTAGCGGTGTCCCTGCTCACTGTAGGGGGCTTGGACTAGATGACCTCTAGGGGTCCCTTCCAACCCAAAACATTCTATGATTCTATGAATTCCTGACAGTTGCTACAGACAGACAAAAAAAAAAAACAACAAAGGGCCATAGTGGTCAGTCATCCTCATTTGCACAGCGGGCCATGCTTGACCTCTGCATGGTGCTGCTGCATGCAATGGGAAGAAGCCTCCCAGCTGCAATTGCTCCTCATGGAGGACACAGCCCTGCTCTTCCTCCAGCTTCCTGGCTGAGACCTGCTGCAGCTGCAGGGTTTCAGCAAAAAAAAAACCCAACAAGCTCCCAGCGCACCCATGGATCATAATTGCTCTTGAACAGCCTCAGCTGGGGCTTCCACCCACACGCTCTGCCCAGAAGCTTTACTTAAGCTCAGCCTTGGGCTACCTTGTAGGTGGCTTGGTCTTGCTGTTTGGATGGGCTCTTTGGGTGTGTTGTGGCCTGTTTCAAGACTTCCTTCACTGACTGCAACCCCTGGGTGAACCCTGAACTTAGTGCACCCCTTTGCTGTGTTTGGGGCTGCTGGTGGACCCTGTTGTCAGCACCCAGCTCTTCTCAGGTACTGTGGGACTATGCCTGTGGATGGGGTCTCATAGTCCCCCTTTGTGGGGCAGTGCTGGTCCCTGACATAGGTAAATGTTATTGCTACCCTCCCACTTCTTGTCCCTCAGGTAACTCTCATCCAGGGTTTTCCAACAGGATTTTCTCCAATTATATATATGTTTCTCCTGATGGTATTTGCCTCAGAGGCCACCTCATTTAATATTTTCCTCTGGGAAATAGGTCTAGATTTATGATCATAAACGGATTTATCTTCTCTTAAGGGGATAGAGAAACCTGTTATGCCACCATCTGCCCAAAGCCTGTTGAGACTGTTGCCTACCACAGGGTTCTTGAGTCTGTCCACCTCTTTGTTGTCTCTTAGGTCTCTGCCCACAAGCTGGTGTTTGCTTTCAGCCAGGGGAAGACTCAAGCCCACTGATTTTTACACCTGTATTCCTTTTCTGTTCTCAGAGGTGGTCTCACAGGTTTTCTTTTTTTTAAGCACTGTGGATGAGATGGTTTCTCTGAAATGCCTCTGCAAACTCTGTTGACTGATGATGAAATCTTGCTGTCTGTGACTGCCATGAAAGAGTAGTTTTGTGCAATAAGCTTTATCTCTATTCAAGATACAAAAATCCCCAGATTGTCCACCTGGGAGGCCTTAGTTTAGCACTCAGCCTTCTGGCATAATCTGAGCTCTTTTCCAAGCTTTTGTCTCTTAAAAGACTTTTTGAGTGTAAGTCTGAATTTCACTGATGGTTGGGAGGGCAGAAATGTAGCAGGGCTGTTCTGGTGCTGTGCATCCAGGGGTCTGCATGCTGCAGGATCTGAGCAAGCCACTGGTACCTGCAGCGATCCTGCTGGCATCTGTGGATAGCCTCCTGATGAAGGTCAGGATGGTGTAGGTAGGACAGTCTGCTGGGACTCTGAGGGGGTTTGGTTTGTTTTAAATACTAATTTACTTTTCTGTTGGATGTGGAAGTTAATGTACAAAATATGTACCTGTCAGGTTGAGCAGCCTTTGCGAGTGGAGCTTCCCCGGTATGACATACATAGGGAGTGAACCCATAGCATAATGGCTTTTAATACTAAAAGTTTTATTAAGTGATCATGGTTAGAGAGGCCTATTCCTCTAGCAAAACTGAAATTCTCTTCCTTCAAACACCTCTACTTTCTCTTGTATGGTATATTGCAAAAGGTGGCTTTCATTGCCGTGCCATATCACCTAGGGCTCTCCTTTCAGATGAATTCTGTTAAGTGAGAGGTGTGTTCCTGGAAAACACTTGCATGTCTCTGGCTCAATAGCTTTCTCTGATTGGGCAAGTGCTCTTTTTATGGTGAGTAAAATCAGAGGTTTATAGCCTACATGGATATAATGTGATCCAGCCCTGACAGGCAGACCTTTCATCATAATGAATGATGGATCTACTTGTTATTACTTTGTTTTATTACTGTAACAGGTAGTTTTGAACTACGCTTGCTGCAAAGGATGAATGCAGTAGGCTGGAAAGAAAAAAACAGAGCTGTTGTGGTTCAAACCCACTTAAGAAGGAAAACCATTAGGCAGGTGGGGACTGTTTTGTGTTGTAGAAAGAATCTTAGCTTTGGGGTTTGCTCTTTTCAGTGTGTGTTTCCTAATTTTGAAGGTGGAATTCATGTGTTCTTCTCACATGGTTGGTGAGGTCTCCAAGAAAGTATCTGTGGTCGGAGCAAGTCTTTTCATCATTAATACTAGCCCTGATTCTCCTTGATTCACAGTTGCTTACAGGTTGCTTACAGTTCAAAGTGGGTCTTATATCTGCTGGTGTTTATACATAGATTTGCAGGGCCATATAGTAGACTGGCAGATTATGTAGCCTAGAAATAATCTGTTTTGCAGTAATAACCTTTCTGTGTCTAAAATAAGTGTTTGGTGAGAATGATGCTGTGTGGATCTGTAAGACTTAACTCTGTCATTTCCACAGACTTTAAAACAAAGTAAGTGCTGATACACCTAACCCTGTGGCAGTCTGAGCTTCTAAAGCTGGTGAAAAATGTGTGGGTTTTGCTTGGCCAGCTGGCCACCTGTGTTCTGTATGGCCCACATCACAGGCCAGTAATGTGCCTCAGACCCTGAGACTACCAAAGCCTTGCAACGATGGTACTTTCAAACATCTGGAAGCCATAACAGAGAAGAAAAGGATCTTGCCATGTTATCCAGAGAGCTGGCAGTTCAGCAAGCTTCCCAGGCACAAGAGCAAGCTTGTAGTGATTGTACTGAGGCTTTGTGGATTTTGACTCGAGACAAGCCTCAACAGAAAAACCAGATCAAAACTGCTAACACCATAAGTTTCACTAAAAATTAATTAGTAGGAAGGAAGAAACGTAGGAAGGGCAGGCACTGCTTTGAAGATTGAGTTGCAAAAAGTAACACTGATAACCCTGAAGGCTATTTGAGCTAAGACAACATAGATTTTGCCTTTAGTGGAAAATATGGTAAGAGGCTGATGTTACAGAGTTGATGCTGCCTCCCCAAGGTGCACAGTACTGGGACTCCCACTGGCTTTTTCTGACACCCTGGAAGCTCAGTCCTCATCAGTTTGCTGGTGGTCCTCAAAAGAGGTGGCTGATCTTGCTGCTGACCTTTCTGGATGCCTGTTCTTTAGATGCCTTCTGATGCTACCTGAGGAAGGAGCTGCCGTCCCTCCAAGGAACAAGCCTTTTTTAAGGCATCTCAGCTCTGAAATGGAGGTTACTCCAAAGCACCAGATGCACTGGGAGTAAGTCCTCACCTATACCTGCAGGAGTAGACAGCTCAGGTGGTGGGGCCTGGGAACCTTTGTAGGTTGAAAAAAGTCTCTGTGAGAAGCTGCATTTCACCTCCCTGAGCTGTAAAGCCCCTGTTTTCAGCTGGCTTTCCATGGGCTTACTTTGTCTACAGCTTGAATGAGGAAAACCAGTCTATTGTGTTATCCTGGAAAGGCTGCAAAGTGCTCTGCGAGATTCTAGATATCTGGGTGTGCATATATGTCTTCATTAATAAATGAACTTACTGTAGGTAAAAATGACAACATTGTTTGCAGTTATGGCTTCCTTATGCTTCCTGCTAGACCTCCCTCTCTTCACTTCTGACTTCACCAAAATTTCTCCTTTGGCTGCTGCAGTTTTCCCTTATTGCTGCTGTTTTCCATTGTTTCTTGCTTGCCCCAGGCTTAGCTTTTTTCTGAGAATTTGTAGTGCAAAAGGTCTCCCTAGTTTTGACTAAGTTGAGGAGCAAACTGATGTTTTGTCTTAAATTTCTGACTGAAATAGCTGTTTGATTATTTTAACCCTTCCATGTTCTGAAAGGCAGCCTGGGAATCTGGCTGGAAGATCAATCTGGAGCAAAGGTGTGGTTTTGTTTTGTCTTTGTGAAAAGTGGCCAAATAATTCTGTCCAGTTATAGGTCAGTGAAAATCCTTATTTCACATCCTTGTTGTGGGAAAGGAGAAGGGGAGAAGCTGGCAGAAATAGCCTTTGGAAATGGTATTTTTCCTAAGAGGAAGGGACAGGGCAGTTGTGTGGTGTGATGAGTACTGAGACAGGTGAGTGGATGTACAAGCAAGAATAAGGGACGTGGGAAAGGGGGTGAATGAAGCTCATAGGGTAACACATACACAAGAGAAACAGTTAGAGAGACAGCTGTCCAAAATTTGCCACAACATACAGAAATTTTCAACCTCTGTGTTTCTCTATGGCCAGTCAAAAGCTGTATAATTTGTTGCCAAGGTTGTTCCCTGCCGTGGTCCACAGGAAGCTATCAGCTTTCAACTTGCAATAGCTGTGTCAGGGTCTCAGGTGGTTAAGACCTGCCTGATATAGAGGTTTTTAACAGAAATACTAATACTGGTGTGAATGGGAATGCATGGCAGAAGATGTCAGAAAAACAGCAGATGAAGGGTTAAAGGAGTGGCATGTATTAATTGCTGCAGAGCCACCCCATGTGTTTCATGCAAATAACCAGAGGACAAAGAACAAACTGAAGTCTTAGAGATAGGGTGGCAAGATGATGGCCAACGGTTCTGAAGCTGTGAAATATCCGGATCGGGATAATAAGACCTGATTTTGCCTGAAACTCTTGAGGGGTGAGGCAGGACCGGATTGCAGTCATGGTTCCCACTGCTAAAGAGTATGAAAGACACATCCAAAAATCAAGGGGAGCCCAGGAGATGCTGTGATGGTGTTACCCCATGTGCTTCCTGCTCTACACAGGTGATCCTGGCCAGATCGATGTATATAGTTCTGTGCATGTGAGTATGTTGATGGGAGAGTGAGAGTGGGCAGAAACAACTTAACTAGGTTCTTTTTAATAAAAATCACCTTCCCTGTCTGTAAGGTCTTGCGATTAGTTTTGTTCCACTGATTTTCCACAGTGATGGAACTAAATGTTCCAGTTCTGCTAATGATTCACGTAGGAGGTGATATATATCCATGTGATGGCATTTTATATATACTACAGTTGCCTTAGAAAAAAATCTAGATAATTGGATTGCAAAATTGCTATGTTTGAAGGAGTATTCATGCCAAAGTCAGGCACTCAACTGCTGCAAACTGAAGTTCTCTGTTTAAGCTTCATGCTGCCCTCTGGTAGGGAAGCTACTGCAATCAAAATGTTTGCTGTACTTCTCATTTTCTAAATGCTCAGCTGAGGTGCATGTTGCCCATTTGAGAGATGCATTGAACTGTGTCAATTATAGGTGACGCTGCTGCATTTAAGCATATAAAGTGCCTCAAAAATGCTATAAAAAAAATCAGGCCACCCCAGGTACAAAGCAGGCTTTCTGTAGGAGAGGCTGCTGCTGACCTGGATGCTGCAGCTATAAAATGAAGGCAGCTCTCAGAAGTCAGAAAAACTTGTGCTCTGACTGCTGTCCAGGTGCCTTTCTCCCTTCCTATCTGTCTCCGTTACTGACCATGCTGGGTGGCCATGGGGGCTCTGCAAAATAGCTGTCTATACCCACTAAGGGCTTATAGACGCCTGTTGTGCTGCTGTCAGTGCAAGGCATTGATTTCCTGGGTGCCTTTTGCTCTTTCTTATGGAGCTGTGGGGAGGAAAAGAAATGCTTGTGAAGCATTCAGGGGTGATAGTGGTGAGGGCAGAGAAAAGCTACCCAGTAGGTTAATGTCTGTATTCTTAAAATCAGTAAGGATACAGAAGTGATGCTGGCCAAAGAAAGTACTGAATAGGTGCTGTTGGTTGTGTGTCACTCCCTCGGTGACACAGAGGAGGACGGGGGAGTCCTGTGAGCAGCAGTAGGGCCAGCTGAATGAATAAAATAAGCTTACAAAAGGGACATACCCAGTTTGTCCACCCCTGCATAACTCGTCATCTCCTCACAATCCTCCCATCTGAAGGGGTGGGTTGCACAGGCACGTTTCTCGCTTCTCATGCCTCTGCTCTGCCTGCCAGCTCCAGAAGGTGCTGCCTGCTGCCCTGCTCCTGGCCTGACGCTGTGGCTGCTGCCTGCCAGACACTGCTGCAGACTCTTGGGCTGCCCTTGAAGGCGGCAAACCTCCCAGTGCTTACCCAGTAAGTGAGAACATCTGGGGGAAAATATTTTCTGTTGTTTGTCTCATGAAGTTTAGTTTAAAGACCGAAGTGCATTGCCTTTTTCCTTTCTCTCACAAGAGTGGGGCAGGGGTTAGTTTTGAGTTACTTAAATGTTTACAACAATGTGCAGGGAAAAGATTTGGTGGAGATCAGTCAATGAATTTCAGCATGGGAACTGCCTTAAAGTCTGGTTGAAAATATGTGGGTAGTGGATTTCTATTACTATTCTTGCTCTCTCAAACCTACAGAGATTTCCCTGCTGCCAAAGGGTGGATCTGCTCTGTTCTCCAACAATAAAAAGCAGATGATTTTCCTTCTTAAAATACCCAAAGCGGATTGCTAACACAGATCCTCTTCACTGTTGCGCCCATCCTAGTGCGCCTGGTCAAATCCCATCCCTTCTAGCAGCATGGAAAAGCTAATCCCTGGCACTGAAGGCACCCAGCTTAACCCGCTGCAGGCTTAGGATGCCTGAGCTGTTGTTAGAAGATTAGTATATTTGGTTGTCAACATTTGCTGAACTTGGCCTGAAAGTTATTCCCAATGAGGTTGCTGACTCTTGGGTGCTGGTTTGCCTGGCACATTAGGAAAGGCTGGAGTTAAAGCACATGGCTGTAAAGATTGAAAGGGAGTGCTGAGTGGGCAGGACGCACTTCAGATTTAAACCAGGCGTTGCTGCTGATGGGGACAAAATCCTTTGGCGGCCTGGTCCAGAGCTGCTGAGCTCCTGGCTGGCTGGGGAGGTGCTCAGGGTAGCTGTGGTGGCTGTCCTGCAGTTCAGTGTGGGTCAGAGGAGTTTGATGTGACCCAGGGGTCCCAGATGCAGCCACCAGCAGGGGTAAGGAGTTGTATCGGTCATCTCTCACATCTGCACCTGGGACTTGCACTGAGCTGCTTTTCAGGTTAGCTCTTCCCTGCCTGTGTGCATCCTTTGGTGTGGAGAGCTTCTCCTTTTTATAGGCTATTTTATTCTGAGTTGCTTGGCTGGAAGCAAATGTAACCACTACCCTGGCACTAGTTTTGTTCAACTATTTGCACTGGTTTCCAGATAAGAGAAACGCCTCTGTCCAGGACAACGTTAGAGTCTTCCTTAGTGAGGAAAAGTACCTGTTAAATGCCTTTTCTGGTGCTTTGCTTTCTGGAGCTTCCTGCTAATGACAGTGTATGCCATTACCTGCACAGCACAAAATGAGTTTATTTTGAGGGCAGGACCTCCACAGTGGTATCTTTAGGTAGAAAGCAATTGGCTTCCACTTTCTGTGCTGGGACTCAAACTGTCTGTGCTCATAATGTCTTATTTCAGCTACTGGCAGGAGGATTTGTGTTTTTTAAAAAAATCTTCCTCTTGTCAGCAGGGCATTAATTACAGCACAAAGGCTGCTTGCACTAGCTCAGCACCTTGTAAATGCTTACGCCGCTTTCTAGCACACAGGGGAGTGACAGCGGAGCTGTGGTCCCATTGCAACCAGTCCTGCTATTGTGTGTGAACTGGTGTCTGAGGTGCGCTGATGCTGGTGGAAGACACCATGGTGCTGCAGGGAACGTGCATGGGGAGGGATGGGCATGGTAGATCTCTTCTCCTTCCTGAAAAAGAGCTTTTTTCCTATTTTTTTTTTCCTCTGGGAAATTACAAATGAGGACTTGGATAAACCCCTTCTTTAAAGATTTTTGGTAATACAGGAAGAGCATGTATATTCTCTGCTTTGCAGTGGAAAACTGCTGTGATGGTAAAATAACTGTTAGCTGGGAACTGTTTTCCTCTTCCATGACCCAGGTGAATACAAACTTACATTTGATTCCAAGCAGCTTGTCTTGAAAAGTACTGAACACTGGCTGCGTTGTGGAATTGGTTCCAGTGATTTCTTTCAGCATCGTTGCTGAATATCTTTACTTCAAGACACATCCTTTTATGAATGTGGATGTACCATGCTTCCCTCTGCACACAAACATTAACAGCCATTTCTTGGCTAAATGTATATAACTGCATTTGTCACTCATCTGATGATACAATTTTTCTTCCTCAACAGCCCAGCAAGGATATCCAACTGAAACCCACGTGGAAGATTTAAGTCTAGAAGTTCTTTCAGCAAAGATACACTTAGAAAGGTAGGGCCTTTCCATAAATGCTTGCTTTGAGTTTGACACTGGGACCTTAGAGCTGTAGTGGTACTGAGCATTCCCACATTTGACAGTGCTGCGCAGCCTAGTGAAGCAAGAGCTGTTCAGTTTTCATAGTGTGTTAACACCTTTATAAGCATTAAGTACATTCCTCTGTACTTTGCAAATGTACTTTGGAAGATTTCCATAGAGCTGCACAATAAAATAATTTTGAATATTTTATGCAAGGCCTGTGTTGCAATCTATTCTGAAAAAAATAACTTTTGAAACCCAGAATGTGGGCCTAGAGCTTCTGCCTGACTTGGTGCAGCAAGAGGAGAAGGCCATGGCTATGGTGGCGCTGCCTCTGGTTGTCTCACTGGAACCAGACAGATGTGTTGTGAAATAATAAGCAAGAACATGGGACAGCAAAGTGTGTGTTGGTTCTCCACTTGGTCAATGTTTCCCACATGTGGAACTTGCCCTCGACGCTGATCAGC
Organism: Gorsachius magnificus; assembly: GCA_034008185.1. NCBI lineage: Eukaryota > Metazoa > Chordata > Aves > Pelecaniformes > Ardeidae > Gorsachius > Gorsachius magnificus. Next base: position 17,958,100 of record CM067083.1, on the reverse strand, counting down.
TGTGCCTAACAGGCGTGTGTAAGACAAAGTTGTCTGTATTCAGTAAAGAATTTTAGACCACCTGCTCAGTGGATGAAAATATAATGTCTGGCACTGGGCTGAGATTGTTTGGACTATCTGGTGAGTAAAAACATATATATGCATAGTATATACACTATATAGATAAAATGGGCCATAAGAAAGACATTGTCCAGTGTGGAAAAAGTGTATTAAAATCTATAATGCACTAGGAGGAGAGGAGCATATGATTTAAGTAATGATTCTGCTTGTATTTCAGCCCACACTCGCTGTAATAGTGCTTATAAACTTGTAACTGGTTGAAGGCAGTTTCTAGGATGTGGGGAGAGTCACTGTGTACACATCTGGGGGATATACAAAGTGAAAAAAGGAGAGAAAGATGCTAATGCCACCACACTGTGAGCTCAGGTCTTGGTTTTCTTCAAGGAACAGGTTATATATAAGCAGTTCTTGTTTGTGATCAGTGTGTAAAGCATAACATATAGTCTGGCTGATATGAAATAATCGTACTTAAGTCACCAGTTTCCTCATCAGAATACCTTCAAAGGGTGGACCTCAGACCTACACTTATAAGGCAGGGAACAGCAGTGCTGTCTGCATGCCCTGCCCTTCCCCGCAGCTGGCAAACCCATGTTCATGTAGGCTTTGTACCCCCATCCCAAAGGTGAAAGAAGCCCCAGCAGGGCTCATTCCCAGCCCCATGATGTTTCTAGTGGGTGAGGGTAGGTGTCAGCTTAGTCACTGCCTTTGTTTGACATGGGGCAGTCCCCAGCAAGACTGTCTGCTTGGTAGGCACTGTGTCTGCACAAGATAAACAGCATCTTGATGCTGAAGTGTATTTTTAATTGGCTATCATAGTTTAAATTTGAGGAGAAACAAGCAGAAATATAAAGTGAGAGGAATGGATGTGGCGAGACTGCAGTCCTGTAGCAGGCAGAGGTGCAGGTGGAGACGGATCGACTAGTGTTGGCTTGCTCCGTTTCTGTGGGACTGGCTTGCAGTGGGAGCAGGAGCCTTTTCTGTATCTGAACAAAAATTGCAAAATAGAATATGCTTTAAACTAATCCCTAAAAAAAAAAAATTGGAGAAGTCCATTTATCACTTCAGGCTTGGGGTTATCATCTTGTCTTTCCTTTCTTTCTGGTTCTGACATCAAGAAGGTTCTCCCTGGGGTTTCCAGAGTCCTTCAGATCCAGGAATTACTTTAAAAAGCTCAGATCTGAGGCCAGGTTTGGGGATTTCCAACAGTGTGCATTGCACTGCAAGGAACACACATGAAGTATAAAAATACAGGATTGCTATACATGTGTCTGCTGTGCAAGAGAAGTTACTCGTATAGATATGAAGTTTAATGCTACAAAATGCCCCCTGAGTGCCAAGTCCTGAGAGGAGCTCAGCTTTCAGTTCCCTCTGGGGCTGCGGGAAGGTCACGGGGCTGCTCATGGGATCCAGACCTTGCTATGCGTTGCATCTCCAGCTCCCAGCTATTCTGCAGCTCCCCCTGCAAGCTCACCTCTCCTACACAGGAGTACTGCCCTAGCTATGATTTTTGAGAAGCAATATTTTGCACTGGCAGTGCTCAGTTCCCCTCCTCGTGGCAGAGATCGGGAAGGACGAAGCAGGCGAGAGCCCAGGAGCGTGCACTCATTAGCTTTTGGCTGCCAGCAAGTTGGGAGCGTGCGTTGCTCTGGCTGTTATAGAAGGCCCTTGTTAAGTAATCACATTTTTCTTGCATAAGTGCTTGTTTTTAGGAGGCTTTAGCCAATCAGAGGCTGCAACTTACAGACAGAGAACATGTCTAACTCCTGTGACTCTTAAAACAACGCATGATTATTAATCTGCTGAAAGCTGTATAAAATCTCTTTAGATAAGGTTGAACAGCAGAGACTCCCCAGCACCGGCGGTAGCTGAACTACAGCTGTAAGACGCTGCCAAAAAGCCTGTGCAGATCCTTGTGAGTAATATTTCTGATTCTTCTAAAGGGTGTTTGTGGCTGATAACTGCAGGCAGGGAAATATTGCAGATGTTTATAGGCGGCAATAAATTAGAGGGAGGCAGGAGGTGAGAGGCGGTAGTGAAACTATTGATTGGTTTTGAAATAAGGCTTTCCTCCTAGACTTCCATAAGCAAGTATAGATTTCTCTGAAGCTGTGTAATCAAGTCTCTTCCAAATATGTTAATAAAAAAGAAATGTGGTGCTGAATTCATTTAGAGGACTGTCAGGAGAACATAGATTTTTGCCTGACAGCGAGATCTGGTCCCCTGTACTGGTTTGGAGTGGTCAAAAGTCAATGACAAAGGAAAGAATATACAAATAGGACAAGTGTACATATTTCCTCTCCTACATTTTCCTGGCTTTCAGAAATCTTCAGGTCAGTTATTTCCTGAGTCAGAAATTATATCTTTAATAGTACAAGTGGATTTTTCTTTTCAGAACTTGCTAATTGAGTGAATCTGAAGATAATACGTTGTTTTGGGATTTGACTGACACAAACCTCATTGGATTTGATATCTTGAGTTAAATGAGTTCTTCCATACAGGATTTTCACTTTAAAAAAAGGGGTGGTTTTCTGTTTAGATGGAACTGAAAAGGGAAAAGCTTGTATGGATTTACAGAAAACAGGATTTCCCCTCCCACTTCCTTGTGATATATCTGGATGCAGCTCAGTTCATGAACAAAGCCTGGGACTATAAAACCATCCACTGAAATGGGAACTGCAACTTATTAATTCAGTGCTGAGCAGCTTGGAACAACTCAGTTATTATTCCTGCCAACCCTGGAAGGCATTGAAGTGCCATTGTACAGAGAAGGCAGCTCAAGTGCTGAGCTGCGAGGGGAAATAAAGCTGTTGCTTACTCTTACAGGTCCCACAACTTTTCCTTGATAGAAAAATGCTGGGCTAATGGAGATCACTTGGGACAGCTCAGGTCACTACTTACAAACCTTGGAGAAAAAAAAATGTAGTATGTAGACTTTACAATCTATAAAGTTCTTGAGACCTGCTAAAGCATTTAAATCTTTGCAGCCAGCAGACGAGGTAATACCACCATGAAAAGAAGTTATTTTGTAGGAGTTACAGGATTAGAGAGGTGCATGTGAAAAGCCATATTGAACTAAAAAACACTTGGCTGCAAAGCCAGATTTTAATGTTTTCATACTTCCTTCCTAAAGAGGGCAAAGTGATAGGCCCATTTGCTTTGGTATAAATGCAATAGTGACATAACCTGCAATTCCTCTTTTACACTTTCTTGCTAATTATTTAGACCTTAAAACCTTTGCAATGCATCTATAGGCAAATTTGAGTTATGTCCCTTGCCTTGTGCCAGTAAGGGATGGGTGGTGGTCATAGGGTGGCTGCTCACTGGGTGCTCTGTGGCTTTCCACTTCAGTTCTGCAGCTCAGAGAGACCTCTTTGCTGCTGTGCTTCAGGGTTCAGAATCCAGGCAGTCTCCCCAGGTGTTTGCTCTCTATCTGAAATTTGTACAGGGGTCTTCAGCCTTTATGGTGCTTGGGGCTGGCAGAGGGAGGTAACTGCCAATCTTGGACATCGTGAGACATGTTTTTCCTCAGACCATCAGATTACTTCATGGATCTGGAGTGTTTCCAGTCTTAAAAACTCATGAGAGACTATTAAATATGCTGCTACTAGAAATCCTTGAGCTGCTGGAAGAGTATTCTGGGGAAGTATCTGTTGCTTGCCCTGTTTTTTTAGGGCTGTTCTCTGGGCTGCTGACGCTGACTGCTGTCAAGAGGATGCTGATTCAAACCAAGATGTTCCTTTGCAAGGCCTTTTATTTAGGGTGTTTTCATAAGAACTAAAACGTCAGCAAACTGGGGAATTTACAATGTTATTTTTAAAATGGTCTCTGGGACACAGAACAAACCCAAGCATATGTTAGGATAGCCAAACAATATTTCTAACTTGTTGCAGGGTAAAATGGACCCTATACACAAGCTGAAGATTTTTGTGATGTTTCTGTCTCTGGCTACCTTCACGGTCATGGTAATACTGAATGCTGGAAATGCCACTGGGATATTCAAAGGTAATGCAAGCAAATTCTCTTTGTTCAGGGGCGGATTTCATGCATTGTATCATCAGGTGCCTTAGATGGGATAGATCTGTTTGCTGCCTCATTGCTTCTCTAAATACACCTTGATCTATGAAAGATGGAAGTAGCTGGTGCATCCTCCAGGGGTTACAGCCAGGTACTCGAGCCTTATCTAGTCCCTTGACATCCAAGTAAATGGCGAACCTGGGTCTAGCTGTGGGTGAAAGGCAGTCTTTGCCTACGCTGCCCTTGTATCCCTGGTGGAAGCTGTTCAGGCTGCTGCTGTGGGTATATAGAAGGCAGCAGTGCTTGGTTTGAGCACTACTCAGCTGAATCTGTTGGAAACGGACATTGTGCTTCTCTCTGGCTTTCACATGCAACTGGCTTTTCTGGTTCTGTATAAGAGGGAAGGTGCTCAGGGTTCCCCATAGGGACAGTGATCCCTTAATGGGTGTCTAAAGGCAAGCCAACTGCAGCACGTGGCTTGTTTTCACCCAGGGCATCCTTTCATCTCCCTCGGACCCACTGAGGTGTGGACTAAGACTTGAGGAAGATTGCAAGGTGAGGGCAATCAGCAGTCTTTCCCCATCCTCTGTATGTAGTAACACTTTTGCCTGCAATAACATTCACCACTACAGGTCTGTTCAGGACAACCCCTGGAAACATCTCGGAAAAGTACAACACTGACTTCACACCAGCTGGCTGGGCTTTCCTCATCTGGAATGTCATCTATGCCTGGCAGCTTGCCTGGCTTCTCTACGCCTTGTCAGGGATCTGTCGAAGGTATTTTTCCTGCTTACAGGATAAATGAGGGACAGTGGCTCTTCCCTCCTATAGCTCAGTCTCTTACCCCCTTTTCTGGGGTTTCTAGCCAGAGTAAACCCGCTGCCATTCCTCTTGACTTGACATGCTGAAGCTCTGCTTCTGGAGCATCTTTTAGGTTCAGCATCCAATGCTTGTGAAGAAGTTTGGAGGTGTATATGAATTGCTCTAACACATGGATAGGTTACAAAGCACGTAAACTGTTCTGTGAGGCCTGGTTTCCACTGATTCATGTGGAGAATTCATGACAGAGTTACCCAGTAGCTGCACTTACCCACAGCTAGATGCAGAGAATCCATGGAGGCAAAATTAATGAATTATGGAACTAATGCTTTGAGTTTACTTACTGTTAGAGATCAGAGAATTGGCACTGGGAAGTGTCTTGGGTCATTGAACTGGACTTGAAGCTTTTCCTGGGTCTGAGATCAATAACTGCTTCATGCAGTACTATGCAATATCTGTAATAATCTATGATGTCTTCTGTGGGGTAGACTTATCATAGAATCGCTTTGGTTGGAAAAGACATTTAAGATCATCAAGTCCAGCCTTTAACCTAACCCTGCCAGCTCTTCTGTCAAAGGGGACCATAGGCTGCTTAGTTTCAGCCTTGTGTATCTGCTGTCTTCACATGACTTCTTACAAGTTGCTCAGTTGTTACTGGCCAATACTGAAGGTTGAGGGAAGAATGAAGTATGTGTTTGTACAAAGAGTGATCAAATACATTACATGTAATGTGCATGCACTCACAAAATATATACATATAAGCACTCACAAGATGATCCTGTAAGCCTTTTTCCCCTGGGAACTGGGCTAAAATCCCATGACTGTGCCATTACTACCAAGACCAGTGGCACAAGCTTTGCAGCATCTGTGGAGCAGTCCTTAGTACCTATTAAACCTGTGCTGGTGCAGAGACCAGCAAGAAGTTCTGTACCGGTGACAATGCTGTGATGGGGAAAGGGGCAGAGGATGTATTTTGTGTCAGAGAAGGATACAGAGGAGAAATACTCTGATTTAAGCTGAAATATTGAACTCCAAGATAGAGTCCTTGTTAGTATTAGGAAAATGAGGCCAGGAAAGGTCAATGCAGGCATTGTTTTCCTTTCTCCATACCTGCTTTTTCATGGCAGGAATGAACTTGGATGTGTCTATGTAAAGCCAGACTTGCTGCCAATACCTTTTTATGTGGTGTGGATTCTGAATAATGGCCTCAATGTTGGATGGCTCTTTCTGTGGGACCGAGAGTAAGTTGCCTTTTGTTACAAATGCTTTCTGACCCTTTTTTTTGGGACTACCCCAGTACTTCATTTTGCACTTTTCCCTATGTGTGAATGCTGAGTTACACCTGTAAAACTCTATGGCAGGCCTTGGCAAAGGTAGCCTTCATAAAAGTTTGGGGTTATGATGTATTCATCTTGCCCATGAGGCGGTTACTGAAGCCTAAGATCTACTCAAAGCTGCTGTTCTTCAGTGTTTTTTCCTCCACAGGTAAGACAGGAGCCATGCCTCTTCATAAACACAGTTAAGCTCCTTGCCTTGGATTGTTTTCATAATCATGGTCACATGAAGGGCTTATAATAGCACTGCTGTCAAGAGGTGAAGAAATCAGCTGCAGTTGGGAAAATAACCTTATGACTAACAGTGTAAAACAGCAGTATGTTAAAATGAGGGCTACATGTAGTGATTACCTTTATTAAAGACTGATTAACTTAAAGTCAGTAAAGGCCAGACACTAAAGCTATGAATGAAGGCATTGTGACACCACGGAAAAAATGTATTGTGCATTGTGTGTATGCATGTATTTTTTTCCTAGATACCTCCTCCCAGCCCTGCTGTTCCTGGCAGCCCTCACCCTCACTACGTGTGCTGCCCTCTTCATTTCACACCAAGCGCTGAGCATCCGTTCCTCGTGGTTCGTGAAGGGTCACCAAGCTGAGCTCTGGCTCATCCGTATCCTAGTAGGTGGCATTTGGGAAGCTGTGCTGTTGGTAAAAGCTTAAAAACAAAACCAAAACCACCAAAAAACAAACAAACAAAAAAACAGCTATGCTGAAGGTATCTGGAATAAAAGACTCAATAATAGGAGATGGGTAAGGGAAGATTTCTGCCCTGACTTTAACTTGTGCCTGCTGCAGGTACATATGGGCTTAATTGCACCTCAGTTTCCTATTGGACTTCACGGGAATGTTTCAGAGCAAGGTATATCCCTCATACTTATGCAGCTACTGCTGAATTAAGTTTTCAGTGATATATGGATTTGGGGTGGGGAAAAAAATATTCTGGCAGAGGGAGAAGCCATTGCTAAAGATGGCTTCTGTTACTGTAGCTGATAGTGATGTCCCCACTATCTGACTACCAAAAACATTATATGTTTCTTATATGGGGAAGTGTACACTACTCAGGGCTTCAAATGCAGCTGCCTGTCTGAGTTTTGCCAAATTCTGGAAGAAAATTACTTTGCTGCTGGCTGTGAGAAGGGTGGGTGTCTGTTGGGCAAAATGCACAGGGAAAATAAGACAGACATACTCATACTCCATCACTCCTTGATTCCGTCCTTGTGCCTCTCCTAGCTCAACCCTGCTACACCCATCCAGGACACCTCACGCTGCAGTTCCTCCTGTGGCTGCTGTCTGTGCTTTAACCACCTTTGGTTCCTTTGCTTGATGTTGGTGTTGCTCAGTGAGAAAGTGGGTCAGCTGAAAAAGCACATCAGAGGAGCTGGGAGGGTCTCTAGTGGAGGGGGAGTCTACAAAGCTGGGAGTCTGTGCAGAAATAGTTCCTACTGATTCTGCTGGAAATGTCTCTGGGGTGCTTTGGGGACCCTAAGGCTTCAGCTCTTATCCATGCTGAGGGACCTTCCCAAGTCCAGAAGGCTGGCTTAGCTGCCCCAGGGCTTACAGGTCACCAAAAACCAAACAGGAATTACCCTTTTTATCACTGCTTGTCATCTTGCTGTGCTATATGGCAGGTCCAGAATGGACTGGTGCTGTACGCAACGTGGACCACCATTGCCATTTTGCTGAACTTTGCTGTTGTGTTGATCTACAAGTGGAATGTGTCCAATGAGACGGCAACAACTGCTTCTCTAAGCATACTTGCTCTTGGTCTAGTAATATGGTAAGCAACCTCATGGGTTCCCACCAAGCCTGAAAGACCCCTTCAACCTCTTACAAATGGGTTGGACCATCTGTCCCAATTAATACGTAGTCTGTCCCTGTACCAACACTGAGTACAAAGGCCTCTGTTATAGTCCATGACTGATGAACAGGGAGCCTAGGCAGAGCTCTTTTTCCTGACTCTCAGCAATGCCAGTAAGCATGTACTATGGGCCAGGAACAGGTCGCTGCAACTTGTGTGAGCCCAACCCACCCTAGATTTGCAGGTGAGAGCTTGATATGGAAAACATATGAAACATGGCTTTATTTTTTTCCTAAACTTACCTTAGATAATTTTTTATTAATCTTTTGAATTTTAATAAATGAACAGTTTTGAAGTCTCGTCCAAACTGGCCTGCAAAAACACCTTTCTTTGTCCAATTCCTTTTTTAAACTTTCTATAGAAAAAAAATGTACAGAGAAAATGCTTACTTTGGTCACTCTTTCTTCACAGGTTTTATCTAGAAAACTTCTTTCTTGATCAGTATGTCCGCTATAACCTTACAGTCTACCCAGTGGTCATAATAGCTTTGACGGGCAGCGCATGCAAGAACTTCTCGTTTTCATCCCCAACAACAAATGGCACTTTTATAGGTGAATCTTTTGGACTGTTTCCAACTCTTGTAAAAGAAGGCCAGCAACTACTTCCACATCTTTCCTGCGTATTAGGGGCAGAAAGACAGACTTGCCTCTTGAAAAGTATTATTCATAAAAAGCAGAAGTGGGGATTTACTAGAAAGTATTCTTCATTTTGCAACATAAAGAATAGAGCAGAAATCATTGCCCATGAGCCTTGGGGCTGGATTCAAACCTTGTGTTGCCTCAAATTCACTTCCTGGTGCAATGTCTGCCCTACAATTCTCCATTATCCTCGTGGATCCTCTGGTAGCTCCATCTGACGCAGGGTGGGCCAAAGGAAGAGCAGGGCTGGGATGATGGCTGTTAACTTCCATTGGCCCTATATCATTTGGGAGATGGGACCAGTGCATAGGTTTCTGGCCCAAGGAAGGTGTTGTATCTGAATTTCACAATGCAAAATGCTGCGCATGCTCCCCTCCTACACAGAGCTCAGGCTAGCCTTAACAAGTTTTCCTGGGATTATTTGGTTGCTGCAGGCCACTGTAGCTGAGTTGAGTGTAGTCATCCACTGTAAAAGGGCTTAAGCTGTCTGAATCCTTATGAGTAGTTTTATGTTGTCATGAAAGGGTCTGAGCTGTGTGAACTCTGAATCCTGCTATAGCAGTTTGAGATGCCTATTCCCACTATTGGATTAGCAGAAGGGAGAACATTCCTATCCTTCAGCCTTTGCACTCCCATGTACTATTGGCTAAAGCTAATTTCTGGACTGGCCCCACCACTGTGGCCACTCCAGTATGTATTCAGTTCTGCTGTAAGGGCAGTCGGAGCCTGGTAATGCCTAAAAGCACCCAGCAGGATTTAGCAGAGCTTGTCTGCCAAAGGAATGAAGGTACTGGAGACTCATCTGGTGGTTATGGCCACCAGGAATGGCGGTGAAGGTATGTGTGATCTCTGGCAGACAGCTGTGTTCCTGCAGTATGTGCATGTCTACCAGCAAAACTTCATTCTTGGTGGTTCAGCTTGTTTGGCTGGTAGGGCAAGAATGTGCTTTTCCCAAACTAGTGCATGTTTCTTTATATAGTTCAACTATTTTTGGAGTGTTTTGTTAATGTAATCCATTTTTATTCCTGTGTCCATAAAGCCTTGCCATTTTAGACATGCCTTGACCTGCAAGCATTGGGCGAGTTTGACTGCGTAGCAGTGAAACTCTGAAATACAAATCTGATGGGGGGTAATGGCTCCTATACAGGGGAGCTCTCTTGTCCTCTTTACCTAAATGTCCTCTGTACTAGGAGCTAGGGTATGACAAGAGGCACTGACTTTCTCATGTGCTAACATGCTTCTGTGTTTCTATTCTAGTTGTTCTGCTGGCAATGACTTGCTTGATCTTTGCTGTTCGGCTTGGACTAGTCACATGGAGGCACTGTAAGAGACCACTGGAAGAATCAGAAACCCCAGACCCATCAGGCACAGTGGCCTGAGACTTCTGGCATGTTGTAGCAGATACTTAAAGGGAGAAAAAAAGAATTGGGCATATGCTGGCTCTTCCTTCTAGTATCGATTGCCTTGTGCTCCTCTCTATTTCTTTCCATTCCAAACGTAGATGGCTCGTGCCTGCAAACCTGTCCTACTTCCTCATTCCCTCAGATCAGCTACTTGCAGCCCCACCTTGAAACTGCACCCTCCTTCATTTGGTTTGGCTATGGATCAGTGCAGGAGAAGGTCCTTCAGCTGAACAGCTCTGTGCACCTTTGAGCTGTGGCTCTCTGCTCCTGCCCGTGCAAGGAGGGCTGTCAGCAGGCACTTAGCAGGCTTGCATGGACAGTTGTTCTTACTCTTTCCTTGGTAGTTCATTTTTCTTAAAGTGTGGTCTCCCTAGGAGTCGAGGAGAGCAGTGGGAGGTCTGGCATTCCTTTGGCCACTCAGTGCAGAGTATCGGCAAGTCCTGGTGGTGTGGGCCGATCTGCAGGCAGTGGCTGCTGCCTTTCCTGCTCCTCTTCATCATGATGGGAACAGATACTACAACTCCAGGGATCTGCCTTTGCAGTGTCAGCTCTGAGGTTTGATATCCAAGGGGAGGGCGGAGGAGTAGTGACTGAATACTTCTGACACAATTGCAAGCCTCCAACCTATTTCGGCTTGTTGCAGCTTTAGAAACTGGAGATGCATTCCCTTTTCAGCATGTGGTAAGATCTAGGTCTCTGCCATGGTTTTTCCTGACTTTCTCAGTGAAGTTAGTCACTGTGTCAGTGCCTCTGCCTGTGGGCCCACATGAGCAGCAGATTTGTGCTGTTCCTGCTCTGCCTGTGAGAAGGATGAGATCTGGGTCAGGCGGGAGCAGTGGGTTGCCTTTCCCTGAGCTGTGCAGAGCAAACAGTGCACAGTTTGTGCTGGCTGGATGGCTCCTGCTGGAGGATGCTTTGCAGCTGCTCTGGCAGGAGGTTGGGTATACAGGCAAGATGATAGCTGATCTGGGGTAAAGCCTGCTGCTTCAAAGGAAGCCTTTTTAAGGGGAAAAAAAATTATTTGAACTGGTAGAGTGAGTTCATCCTTGATCAGTGCTTTTTCACATTGCTTTGTCATTTCTGCGTTGGTATTAGGAAGCCTAAAAGTGGATTGACAGAATTGTCAGACTCCTGCCTCTAGAGCTGATGGTGCCTCACTGGTGTCTGGAAAGTGTTCCTACATAGCAGGTGCTTTCAAACACTGAATATCTTGCAATACTATTACAAAGGTGAATTATTTTAAAATAATGTGTGCTATTGTTTACATTGAATTGCATAACAGATTTTGTTCTTTATTAATCTTTTCATTCTATCACACTTTTGTTTTCAAATAAAGCAGCTAATTCCACCATTCTCCCACTAACTCTGTAAAAATCATTTAGAGCAGCTGTCCTGGCTCCCGCCTTGCTTCTACCCTGGGTTCTGCAGTGGCCCTGATGCCTTGCCGCAGCCAGCCCCCCCACCCCCAGGGCTGATCCTGGGTGTAGCTGCTTCCTCTGGTTGCACCTTCATCACTCGGGCATGCAGGCTCCTATGTCTTACTAGGACAGGGTGCTGGCCAGAGGAGTTCATTAAGTTTCTATTTTATAAGCTCTGCCTCCCAAGAGCCCAGCTAGCAAGTTCCCAGCAGCCTCTCCCTAAGCTGCCTTCTTTAATACAGTGGTATTAAATCCATTGGCGTGTGGATTAAGGGTCCAGGCAAGGTGAGTAGTTGGTGCTGGGCTGTGCAGCAGTTAATGTGTGAGGCACCCTGGAAGGTTCTGCATCCTCCTAAGCAAGATCTTTGCAAACAGCTCCTGGGCCAGGGCAGCTGCACTGCCTTTCCACAGGACATTAAAGAAAGCCTTCAGCAGCTTTCTTGGTGTCTGTACTGGCCAAATGACTAGAAACTATACCACGTGATACAATTAATGCATTAATTAGCTGGGGAGAGTCAATCAACAGGGTTTCTGTAGAGGGAAGTCATGTCTTGTAAACCTCTGAGTTCTCTGAAGGACTCAAAAATCACATAGGTAATGGTGACCTGTTTCATGTTGCCACTGGCTTCTAAGGAAGCTCAAGAGCTATGGCATAAAAGGCAACGTCCCATAGGTGATTAAAGCTGGGAAATAGGGGGAGTGTTTCTCTCTAGGAAGGGAGGTTGCTGGTGGCATGTGTCATTAAATCTGGGCTGGATAATGTAGTCATTAAAAACCAAGGGGTAATTTGATGATGGACAGTTATTTAAGATGCTAAAGGAGAGGGTTGACTGGGGAATTGCAAAAAGCTCTGAAGAAACTGAAAGTGGACAGTGCAAATGATGAATGGAAGTCACTGTAGGTATGTACTAAAGGATGCATAAAGGAAAAATGAGGCTGAACACATTTTAAGTGATGTGCTCTGAGCTGGCCTCTGCTGCTCGGGTGCAAACGCTTGGAGCTATGGTAGCTATTCCCACCCAAAATCTCCGCATCTGGCAGAAGTAGAGGCATGTATGCATCAGGGGTGGTTAGGAAACAACTAAAATTGAGAATGCACTCATGCTTCTCTAAGGCTACCATGCATTGAGAGCTTTGCGCTGTTACGGTCCTTGCGCTTCCAGGAGATTATGAAGGCTTTGGGAAAGGTTTGGAAAAGAGCAATGGCACCAGGGAGCGAGGGGTCTCCCTGCCCATCTGTGCACCCCAGAGCCATGGAGCAGCTCAGGTGAGGAGGCGTGGGAGCCCCTTTCCCATGGCTGCCTTGCCATGCGTGGCATGGGACCAGGCGCTGCTCTTCACCGCACTCCTGCCACTCCGAAACGAGCTTGAGAGGAGAGCCTCAAAGGCCTTTTGCTGAGTGCTGATGAGGTGCCACAGCAGCACTCAGTTAATCTTTTGCAAACTTCCCAGTAAGAAAGCCCCTGGCAACTGCCCCCAAAAGATTAGGCTGAGCTAGCCCCAACCCTGGCCACCCACAAATAAGCTCCTGGCCCACAAAACCTCTCCAAGCACTATTCCCCAAAAGCTGGGGCAGGCAGAGCTCCAGCCAGCTTTGGGAAAAGTGGCTTTCTGTGCATCTGTGGCAGGAACAGGAGCCTAAAAATACCCTGCCTGCCCATTTTTCTTTTAGCTGGAGGAGGGGAAAGAAGAATAAAAATAAGTGTGAGTGAACCTTCCCATTCCAGCCCTGGGGCTAAAGGTAGCCCCAAGGCTATTTTTAAAGGCCTTTTTTTTTCTGAAATGCCTTATTTTCATTTGTTTTCAAAAAATACTGATATGAGGTTTTGCCCACAAAAGATTTTCTTTCAGCAAAACTGCTTTTCATGAAGCTGGAAGTCTGCCAACTTCTTAGCAAAAATAATCAGTCCGGCCTTTGTTTCCACGAGCGATTATAGGATTTGGGTGAATTTTGCTGGATTTAAAATTTCTTGGAAAGCTGGTGGCCTTAAGAACCCAAAGCCTGAAAAATTAGTTTTGTTTCTGACAAAGCAATTCAAGACCCTGACAAATGCTTCTTTGCCTCATAGCCCAGCCCAGGACGTGACCCAAGTACCCTGGGATGCCTCACCTCCCCATGGGATTGGAAGATGAATGGGGCTGGCAAAACCAGGCATGATGTTGTTCCTGGGACACGAAGGTGTACCTTGCTCTTTCTGCTGCGAAAACCTGGGTTTACACTTGTCATCCTCTGAAGAGATTCACTTTGTGGCTAAATGGGGAGATAGGGAAAAGCAGGGTGATCTGTAAACCCCAGCGCTGAGTCCAAGGATGCTTGGGGATGCCTCCTTTCCCCAGCTGGGGCCAGCTCCTGCCCAGGCTCCCTCCCACTCTGTGCCTGGCAGTGTCCATCCAAGGATTAGCAATATTTTCTCTGGAGGGCTGTATCAGTGGGGATGGACATTGCTGAAGCTGCGACACAGTTCTTTCCAGTAAAAGTTTCTGGGAAAATCTAATTTGGAAGAATGACACATGGAAGAAGTTGTGGGTCAGGGTAAACATGCATTTGAACTGAGAGAGCAAATGTGTTAATACAAAAGGAATTTTTAAAAAACGGCGTTATAAGGCCCTGGATCAGGCCCATGCGGCTTCCAGAGAAAAACATGCCTCATTTCTTGGATTAGGGCTCAGCCGGCTCCTCCTCAGCCACTGTGAGAGTAGAGGAGATGCTGGGCTCAGGCCAGGCTTCCCTCTGACACCTTCCAGTAGCAGCTGCACGCTCTGCGTGGTGCTCCCCAGAGCCCGGCCTGCCTGCACCCCAGGGCACCGCGCTACGCTCGTGATGCTCTTGGCTGTGGAGCTTAGGTAGAGTGCAGACATGAGGCTTTCCTGCTGGGTTCCCAAAAGCTAGAGCATCCAGGCGTAGGAGATACTGTGTTATGGCCTAATTTGTTCTTGGCTTGACGCTACCCTCAGTACTAATTACATTATATTAAAGCATCCATAAAAAGAAATAATAAAAAAATAAAATTAAGCCTGCTGGAGAGAAGACATGTTACACCATGATGCAAAGCACCAAAGAAGAAAACAGGATTGCCTTTCATCTGCAATTCAGAGCGATTTTGTAAACCCATTGCCCGGCTGCAGCCAGGGGCGATGGGCGTAGTGAGATACGGGAAGCAATGCTGAGATACGGGCGCAAGCGGCACCAGCCACACTGGCCACCATCACCACCAGCAGAGAAACATGGATGAGACCCTTGCTAGTGCCTTGTCACTTCTCAAGGCATCTCACCAGAGGAGCATTGGTTTTGGAGAGGAAACACCAAGCAGGCTGGCTCAAAATGTGGCGCCCCAAACATTTGTCCTCTGGAGTTGGAGCAAAGCCATCCCTCACTGGCTGCACCTCCATTTCCTTATCTATAAAGCAGAGATGAACAGGACAAGCGTCTCTGTGGAAGACTGTGAAGATCTCCAGATAAAAGCGCCGACTACATACAACAATGATTAAAGGCATCGACACCCTTTGCTATGCACACAGTTTAAACATGCTTGGGCCATCCCCGGCTCTTTGAAAACTGTTAGATGTTTTCAGGCTAAATATTTATTTTATCTGCCTGGACAGCCCCATGTCAGGAGATTAGCTCAGTTCCCTCTGTCAAAGGCATCTCAGCAAAGAGTTACGGGCTCAGGCGGGACTCATGCATGGGCTGAACATGTGGGAAAAAATGCTGGGGCAGCCCAAGAGCCTGACCCTGCTCCTGGCAGAGCCAGGACACCAACCAGAGCATGTGTCAGCTGTGTGATAGTGCAATGGGCATTCCCCACTAGAAACTTTAACTCAAAACCCTTGAGTAGCCACACAAGAATGCTGTCTCTCCTCTTTGGGAAGAAAGGGTCTTGAAGATCTTTGCTCAGGCAGCTGGTAAAATGTGATGCTCAACCAATTGAGAGAGGATGTTTCCCGCTCTGGATAGACGACTTGGGGTTAGGGAGCCTTGGAAGCAACAGCGACATTCGCTGATAACTTGGTTTGTCTTGATGTTGTTTTAATAAAACAACCTTAAAAAAAATAGGAATTACTGGTAAGTATTTAGCTTAAGTGACCCATGAATTATTTTCATCCAAGAGAGAAAAAAAAGTGTGTGTGTTTGTGCCTGTGGTTGCCATTGCTTTCCCTGGTGACAACACGCGTTTTGCCACATATTTTGCAGGAACAGAATAAAGGAGTAAATTGCAATAACATGGCCTCAGGGCTGAGAGAGGAGCAGAAAGATCGAGCAGGGATATCCAAGAGCTGGGCCAGACTCACATGGCAGCCAGACCCTGGGCTTCTTTGCCCCGATGCTTTACCTTAATCCCATTAGAAATAACATTGAGAAAATATCTGTGTGTTGTCATTGCTTTGGGCCATGATCCCTGCCAAAAATGCAGCCCCCTAGGAGACCCACTGCATGTCCCCTCGTTCAGGGGGCACCTTGTCTCTCTCTTGCAAATGTGTTTCTGCCCCATCCTACCACCCTTGGCATGTGAAAGTTCCCACCAGGCACGGCGATGGTCTCGGTATGAAAAGTCTCATCAGACAAAAGCTCATCCCGGATGCCTCTAAAGAAAACTAAGGAGACACCCAGTGCATGCCTGATAACAACAGCAGGGGCAAAGTCATGGTCCATTTCCAGCATACCCTTATAGTTTTTATCCTTGTGAACTGGGAGTGCTGGAAGAGAGCGGTGTGATGGGTTTTGTGGGTATCTCCTGGCAGGGTCAGGAGATGGTCAGCACTATGGTCACCCCATAGCCATCAGCTGGGTCAAATGAAGTCAAGAGCGATGGGTTTGGGGGTCCTGGTGCTCTGCAAGGTCTCTAGAGCAGAAGAGCAGGACTGTACCTGTTTGCAGGAGGGTTGTGTGGCTTCACACTGGGAGCTCAGGAATAGTGCAGGCATAGCTATGCAGTCTTAAAAGTGTGATGAGCTCTGAAGTGTTGGTCCCTGCTTTTGCATGAGATGTGAGCACACCTTGGGTGTGAGCACCACATTGCCTTCATTTCTATGGCAAAACAAGAAGAGCATGAAAATGCACATAGAGCACACGTGACTGCTGCTGTCAGAGACATCAGCCACAGCACTGTCTGCGCCCTCTTCCCCAGCTGCATAATCCCGACCCCAGGGGCAGCCGCTTCCACACCAGCTGGCAAAATGCTCTTTATGGGGGGGGGATTTTTACTTAATTTAATTTATTGCCAACTAACACAAACCAAATCATTTGTTTGGTAATGAGAAAAAGCAATTACATACTCAGGTAAACACTCAGTGATGCACAAGCTGATCAGACACCCGTGCATGGACTAACTGGGTGCTCATGCGTGAATCGAGCATGAGCAAAGAGGGTGCTCAGGTATGCACAGGATGAGCACTAATGCATGAACTGCTCGAGCACCCATGTGTGAATTAATGGCTCGCTCATGCTTGAGTTGTTTGGGTGCTCATGCATAAATTAATTTGGTGCTCATGCATCAATTGGTGGGAAATTAATTGGGCCTTAATTGGGTGCTCATGAATTAAATCAATGCTCAGGCATGAACTACACAAGCACTCATGCAAGGACTAATTGCCAGCTCACAGGTGAGCGCAACAAACCCTGCAGTTCATGCCTCATAGGCCACTGACCTGCAATGGCCAGACTGGCTACGGGCTACCCATGTCTTCCATCACCCACTGAGCAGGTAGAGGTGTTGCATGTGGTGGTGTGGTCTGATCGCTCCTTGATATCCAGGACAGACCCTACACACCAGTGGTGCTGTGGATATTTCTACTCCTATGCAAGAAGCCACTGTTTGGATGCTTCTGATGTCTTCTTGGGAGGACACCACCCAATCTGCTCTGGGATACTGTATTTATTTATCTCGTTGTGCTATCGCTCCATCAGGCACACTGTCTCTCTGACCTGGAGCACTGGACTCACCTAACCAAAAGCTGATGGGAAATGACGGGCATATTGTCCTCGTACATAAATACCAGAAATACCTACTCAAAATGGCAGGAAGAAAAGCTGCTGGTGTGGTTTACGAGGATGGGTGGAAAACCAGGAAAAACACTGTTGTGGTTCCTCAGAAGAGAACATCTTGTTCAGCCAAATGCAAAAGCAGTCCTTGAGGGCACTCCTGCAGAGACAAGGAGATGGGGCGATGGCAATAATGTTGGTGCCTGGCTGGGAAAATGGAAAGGAAGCATTTGATATTATCACAGCGTTACCACAAAACGTATGCAGGCAGTGTTGTAATGAGGTCAGGACTTCTGCGGTATCTGATCCTCTTCCCTTCTCTTCCAGCACCAGCACTGTGTAGGGAGGGGGAGGGAGGTGGTTGCTGAGAGCACTCAGCAATGTGATGCTCCTGCCAGCATCCCCAGCTGGAGGCAGGGAGGATCCCTGCCACCCTTTGGGAAATTTGGCCTCACAGCTGCCACCAAACCAAGGTCTCCTGATGCTGGAGCAGCTCCAGCCTGCAGTGGCAGTGGGGACAGTAATGCCAGGCAGCACCTGCTGCCTGACCTTGCAATAAAACCAAATCCTGCAGAGCCAGCCACAGCTGCTTATGGATTCCTCTGCTCTCTGCAGCAAGCTTTTGGGCGCATATCAGTTGCAAGTTATCAGCTTGTATAAGGAGGAGCTGAAGCAAAGCGAACGGCCATCCCAAAAATGCCCATGAGACAGTGATGCAGCAGTTCATGCTGCTAGGCTGTTCTGGCAGTCTGGCTCAGATGCACATTGTGTCCATGTCCCTGCATGGGACACCAGCCCTGCTCACCACCCCATTTTCTGCCTGCAAACCTGTCCCCTGGGCTCCCCCCGAGGGCATAATTCAGGCAAAGGTGTTGCTGCATTACAAATGTGCAGGTCTTGAGCAGCCAAGAATTGCAAACTGGGCCTCAGGGTGAGTACCCCAAGCATTACCCCACAGAGTGTGCATTAAAATCCTGCCAGGTTTTAATGTGCTGGTTGCATATCGAGTGACTTGTAAGTAGACATCCACTCATGAGCGCAGAGAGCTTGCTGCAGTCAGTCGAGATGATTAAAGCGGCATGATGTGCAGTGAGATGGGGTTTTATTCAATATTAATGAACCCTTATATGTTTCATGTCTGTTAAATGGGAGGAAGTGAGCAGCATGAGGTGTCCCAGGGCTGGCTCACACCAGCTCTCACGCTACATGAAACTTCTGTGCTGGTGGGATGAATCTTAGTCCCACCTCAAACCTCCAGAGTTAAGTCAAAAAGCGCTTCCCTTCTACCTGCCTTGGGGAACACGGAGGTGCAACACCTTCGTCGTCTCACTCAAACCCATAGGGCTATCTGATGCCCAAGGGCAGGGAAATGACTCCCAGCAAGCCTTTGACCTGGGGCTTCACACCAGAAAAGACCTAGAGCATCTCTAGAATGAGACCAACTCGTGGGGTTTCCTGTGAAATTGCCTTTGATGTGTAGAGCAGAGAAGGCCTTGGGGGAAAAGGAGCTTCTACTTCTAACCCTCTTCTACTGATGCTGTCGAGATGCAGAAGTGGTTGAGCCTCTTGGAAGATGCAAGACTTGGCACAAACGTTTTGGTTAGCTTTCAGCCTCCTGAAGGCTGTTTCCTCATTACTCATCTCTTCACACCCCTCTGTAATCCTCTTGATCTTTAAACACCTCTCAAAAGGCAAATATACTTGGTGTCAGGCAAGACTGGAACAGCTGCCAGCACGCAGTCTTCCATGGCGTTGGGACAGAGTTGGTCAGGGAAATGACTCCTACTCTGCTGGTGAAACAAGTCTTTGTTTTTTTTAGCTTGTCCCTCCTCTGATAGAAAGGCCGCTCTCTGATGGCATCTCCTGCCTTTCAACACTAATCTGTCACAAATCAAAGCAATGCTGGGTCTTCAGCTTCTGAAAGAACACTTGCCACTGCTGGCTGCTGCGAGCCACATCTCTAGCAGATGTTATCAGTGTTCCTTTGATTGGCTCTGCACAGGATCCCAGGATCTGCTCTGGGTTGAACCTGGTGGCTGGACAAGGCTAGCTGAGATCACAGCCTACAAATCTGACTGTGGTTCCCCAGTCTTGTTTGCCAGCTTCTCCTCTGTGTGTCCAGGAAATTATTTTTCAGGAGGCCTGGATTGTGCCAAGGCTTGAATGGAGTGCACAGAGAGACCTGGTCAACCCCAGAAAAATTGGAGACCTGTTGCCTCAAAAGAAAGACCTACTTGAAACCTTGCAGAAGAAAACCCGTTCCCCTATGGCAGCAATGCCTGCTTAAGATCTGGCTTAAGATGCCTTTAAGGCTGAGCCCAATTACTTTGTTACACTGAAATTACACTAACGAAGGTTGGGAGGGTTGCAGTGCCTGAAACCCCACGTCTGAGCAGAGGACTGGCTTTTGACTCTCCCAAAGCCAATCTGCTTGCTCAAGCTTTCCTGTCCAGGGTGTGTAGAGCAATAAAAAGCCTCTTGAAAGCTCTTGACAGCTTGTCAAAGGAGACGTCTTATGCTGTGTATGCTGAAAGTATCCATGGCACAAAGCATGGGCAGCCTCTCCAGGGGCTTTGCCCTGCAAAACTGGCTTTTAGCAAAGACTTGTTATTTGGCAAAGTTTCCTATCTTTCCCGCAGGGTCTCAAACAGGCTTCAAAAAGGGCAACAAATGCAAAACCTTTGACTTGGGGGTCAGAGGCTTCAAGATGAGGAGCCCCCCCTTGGCAAAGTAAATGCAGGAGATGGCAACCAGGTGAAAAAAAATCATCATTTAAACCTTGAAAATCCTTTTTCTATCTGCAGCAGCTCCATTTCCATTGCTGGGTAGCTCTCTTGCACAGTCAGAAAGCCTCTCCACTTCCATACTGTACATAAACACATGTCATATTCCCTATCAAAGGGTGATAAACACATTCTAAGTGTGTTTATCTGTTGGCTGACAAGCTCCACTTAAGAGCTTAGTTTGTTAAGCTTGGAAGAGGCGTCCTCCCTCCCAGCGCAGCGGCCAGCTCGCCGGGCTGATGCCAGGAGGGTGCTGGAGAGTGTCTGGTGCTTCACAGGGGCAGAGCCCGTAATTTAGCCCACTTAGTGCTTCAGCCCTCTGCAGCTCCACGGTTTTGGGATGAGGCAGCAGAGGTTGCATTTTATTTGATATGACAGCCTGCCCGAGCCCGCAGTGTCAGCTGCCCGAGGGAGGGCTGGCTGGGCTGGCACTCAGGTTTTGAAGGGGGAAAGGAGGAGGTGCAAGCCCTGTGGTCCTCTGCTGTGACCAGAGGTGCTGAAGTTCCCAGGACACTTTTGGAAGGGGTTGCATCCAAAGCATGTGCCCACAGTCATGGTTGGGGAGTGGTGAAATGTCCTTCTTCAGCTAAGCCCTCATCAGGGCAAGTTTGGACAACCTCTGCTGGGACGTGATTCCTCTGGAGAGGGCAGGGGACCTTCCAGGCAGGGGGCAAATAGCCTTGCCCTTCACTCTGTCTGCTCAACCTCCTCTTCCTCTAAGCATTTCCCATTGCATTTCAATGCAACCTGAGAGATGGTTGCTTCTCCAAACCCTACTGCCACCTGTCAGCATGCTTTGCCTCAGCAGAAAACGTCCCCTGAACAGACCTCTCTCCTTCCACCTAAGACTACAGCTGAAAATGCAGCACAGGAGAAGCATGCTCTGGCTGCAAAGGGGCCTTCAAGGGAGGGTGTAGAGCACCATCTAGTGAAGGTTAGTGAGGAAACCATCAGCAGCAAACCCCATGAGGAGCTGCTGCTCCTCGGGAGCCTGGGGGACAGGGACCAGTGCAAGCTGTGTCTCACTCATCTTCTCCCAGTGTTTGCATGGGGGAAACTGGTCCCAGCAGCAGAATAGGTGGAAATGTGGAGGGAGTGCAACTTCTTGTGGCTCTTCTTTTTCTAGCTTTCTCCTCTCCCTCCCAGAGTGAACGGGGCAGCTGAGACTCGTATGCAGGCAAGCAACTCAAGTTTTGCTCATCTTTCAAGCAGACACTCTCCCCTCTGGATCTGCCATAGCTGAGCAGGGTCCTTTTTGAAAGGGCCCAGGGAGGATTTCAGGTGTCCTACTACTTCATGTGTTTGGACCTCAAATTGTAGGGCAGGTTTAGTTCTATGAGCCCTTAAAAGCACCCAAACCCTCCTTCCCACTGCTCTTTTTTGATGCATGACCTCTCTCTACCTGTGACTTTGGCCTGAGAAACTGGAGAACTGAGATCCCCTCGCAAAGACTGTGAGATGCTGCAGACTTGCCTACCTG
This sequence comes from Gorsachius magnificus, assembly GCA_034008185.1. Classification (NCBI taxonomy): domain Eukaryota; kingdom Metazoa; phylum Chordata; class Aves; order Pelecaniformes; family Ardeidae; genus Gorsachius; species Gorsachius magnificus. The sequence continues at coordinate 17,936,310 of CM067083.1, read as the reverse complement.
CCACCTACAGTCGCTCTAATTAAAACCTCGAGGATGACTTAACATGTCTCTTTTTTTTATGGACGTGTTTGAAGTCTCTCATTGCTTTGGGCAGTCTGTGCTGTAATGAAGTTATTAACAACGAAACTTAAGCTTTATGATCACCCTTTATGACAAAATATCTCAGAGGGTTGTCAAGCAGGTTTATTAGAAAGTGAAAACGCCTTTTGATGCAAGAGCAGCCATAGATGGCTGAGGACAAGTCAGTAACGGTAAATCACTGCCACTGCTCCCAGCCAGGAGCAGTCTGTCCGGTGATGAGCTGCACCATAGGTCGCTGGCTGGGTTATCATCTAAAGCTGCTCCTTCATGGCAGCACAGCACCACTCTGATGATGAGTTTATCCTGGTGTCTGAAACTGGGAGCTTCATGGTAGGACGTGTGTCTTGGTGGTAGCCCCTGCTCTGAGTTCTGTTGCTCATCAAAGCCTTCCTCCCCCAGAGGTGTGGGCCAGTTGCCTTTAGGCATCTCCTGGCTGTAGTCCTGCTGCTCTGATCTCAGGACATGGTGCTTGGCCCTAAATCATTCCAACCCCGTGACAGGATCTCCAAGCATAGATTCAGCTCTGCCTGCACCAATGAAGCAAAGTCACTTCCAACACCCCTCTCCCCAAATCCTGCTTGGCTTAAGCAATCGATGTAAGCAACCTTCTAGCAAGCCCAAGTGATGTATGGCCAACAGATACTTCACCTCAAGGGCTCTGCTGTCTCCAACTGACCAGAAGCACCATGGCACTAGTGCTGTCAGTGCCACAGCCTTTGGGAAGGACAGACCTGCAGGTCCCGCCTTATGCAGCACCAATGCCAGTCAGCAGCTGGCCGCTGAGCTGCTAGGCAACGCCTCCCTGGGCAGAGCTGAAGATGCTCACATTGGCTCGGGGCAGTTTGGGGACACTCTTACCACCACCCCATGCAAAGCAGGACCTCAGGGGAAGAAGGATTGTGCCCTGGGGTCCCATTCCCTCCCCAAGGCCATGGTATGGCCATTTGCTGGCTGTGAAAAACCCTCTAGAGGGAGCCCCGATCCCAGACATCCCCAGCCAGGGCCCCACGAGGCTACAAAGATGCTGTGTAAGTATCCAGATGTAGGTTTTGTGAGGGTTTTGTTGGGTATGCTTTGATTTGTTTTTAAGGCTCCACACTGCCTTAATGGTCTCACTGGCCACAGCTCCAGGCTCAGTTGCGCCCTCTGAACACTTCTGCATGGTCTTGCCTCCCCAAGTCCATCCTCACCCGCCTCCAGCATCTCTCTCCCTTAGACCTCATTGAAGATGGGGTGAAGTCTTCTGTGGGGTGCATGCGGCCCTTGCACAGGGAAATCTCCTCCCATGGATTTTGCACTCACTGAGGGCTGGCACCATGCTGCCCTGGCCCCAAAAGCCAGTCGTGGTGGCTGCAGCATCTTCAGCAACCCACTGGGAGTGCAAAGTCCCCCAGACCCCACCAGGCCAAAGGGAGCCACGTGCATTAGGGATCTCTGCTCACCAGGCTGTTTCTCTAGACTGCATATCAGTGGGCCTCCCAAAACCTAACCTCTAAGTGCAGGGAGGTGAAGGAAATTTCTCTTGGCCTGAAGGTAATGGGATGGCACTGAAGCATTCTGGTTCCTGCAGCCTCAAGCACAGCCATGACCAGACCTCTGCAGAGGCCCACCAGCTCCATCCCATGCACAGCATGCCTTCTTGCCAACCATGGAGTTCAGTGGCACTGAAATAGCCTGAGAAATGCCCTTTTTCTTTGCTCACTGGCCAAGTAGCTGAGCCCCCATGCCCAAAGTTTTGCTCTGCTGCATGTCCTTCCCCTCCTGGGCCCAGCAGCAAACTGCAGGAGCTCCTCTGCTCTGCTTAAAGGTGCGTTGTTTTTTTTTTCCCCTTGAGCCTTGTTCTACCTTTAATGAATTGCAATCTGTTATGCAGTGTTATTGCTTCAGGGAGACCATAGGCACAAAGTAAATCCCATTAAGGCCAAATTGCATTTTCTAAGTGTTTATGCTTTTTCCCTTTCCTATCCCTGACTTCTGAACTGAAGCATCCAGGCTCCTCTCTGGAAGGAGGCATGTTCCTGTGCAAGCCTTGACCTGAAGAAGGATTGAGCTAAACGTCCTCCCTCTAAGCACAACACCTCCTCAGGGGTTCCCTGTAGGGGATTTCGCTACAGGACCACATGGCCAGAGGAACAGCAAAGGACACTGCAAAGCCCACCCCATGTTCCCTTAGATGTGATCCTTCCTCACTGCTTATTTGCTTGCAATAGCCAGGAGATCTGGCTTTAAAATCTGGATGCTGTGGGGTATTTTGGGGAAGGAGGATGGATGAGGAGCATTCTGCTAAACAGCAAGGCTGGCTACTGTGCAACGAGCCCAACGCAGTTCAGCTTGCTTGGATTTCCTCCCACCACCCAGTGTAGAGTAGCACATGACATGTGCACTGTGGAGCAAATGCACTCGTCATGGCTGTTTGCTTGCTGTTGAAGCCATTAAATCTTTAAAGCCACTAAATCTTTAATCTTGCGGATACTTGAAGCGGGTGGATGGGGGTGCCCATACCTGTGATCCGATTTCTCCTAACTGCTTGTATTGGCAGCTCTGGTGTAAAATGTATTTGTCTGCTTTGTGCTGGGGCTGCTCCCCAGAAAGAAGAGGGACCTCCGTTTTGCAGAAATGATGCTACTCACTCTGCACTCAGATGCTAATGGCAGAGATTGCACATGGCCATGGCACACACAGGGTGGAGGTGGCAGGAAAAAATGCTGCATCAATTGACAAGGAAATCTCTGCATTAAGCAGGGGATATGATCCCTACCTCATGCTGGAGTGGAACTCAGAGCATTCTGGGGCAGCGGCCATCCTTATTGGTATTTATAGCTCTTTGCACAGCAGGGCCCTGGTCGTGGCTGGCTATTAGGGACCCCAGCAGTGCTCCTGTGCAAGGAGCATGGCTTTGTTTCCTTACAGAAAGGGACCCTGCGTATCCCAGTGCGGTGGCTGCATTCCCAGTCCATGCTGACAGCCAGCCCAGGGCCAGCAGGAATGAGGTTCCCACGGTGAGTTGCTGGGAAATGGGGAGGACTGGCCTTTTGTCCCTGCCTGGCAGGCAGAGCGCAGTGCATGAAAAAGGATGCTCTGAATGCTGTGTTTGCAACCACTGCCCACCCTCGAGCTGCTCACTCAGTCCAGTGATGGGTCGTCATAGAACACTTTAGCCGCTATGTGGGAGCGGGTGTGAGGCAGGTCCCATTCGGGTGTTCGGCCAAGAGCAATTGTGAGTAGTTTCAAGAAGCAGTCTCTAAGCGTTCCCCTATTTAACATGGTTGAGACAGGGCTTACAAAGGCTTCTTTAGCTGTCCCTGTGGCTTCTTGCATCGGTTTCATCTTTAACTAGGTGGGTGCAAATAGGAGATCCCACAAGAGATGCTGGATCTAGAGGTATCCCAAGCGAAATAGGCAGTGCAAGCTTTGTGTGTGCATATGTATGACAAAAGCATGGGCACGGACAACTTCTTCCATTAATCTTAGCATGTGTACCATGGTCTGATTGCACATGGATTGGCAAAAGTCACTTGAGCTCTGAAGGTGGCTGTGTGCCCATCCTGCTGCAAGCCGTCCCCTTGCAATGTCTCATCTCTTCTGCCACCCCTCTGTCCCCCTCCTGCCACTCTGGGCTTTGAGGTCATCCATCCCCAGCAGACACCCTGGCATCCCCAGGCTGTGCATCTGAGCAGCCACTGGGTAAACTGGGAACAACAATGGATGCTGCTCAGTGCCACTGGAGCATCTGTCCTTACCAGCTGGGCTCTGCCCATAGTAGCTTCCAGAGAGGCTTGCAATGACTTTCTTCCCCATCCTCACACCTCCCTCCTCCTCCTCAGCTACTTACAACATCAAAGCCCTGAAGTCTCCATCCACTCCTTTCTTGGGAGATCTGGTTTAGCTGTCGGTGAAGGATTTATGCTGTGATAGGAGGCTCACTGCTGCCTGTAGGAATAAGTCCCATGGATATTAAGCATATTGGGATCCAGGCCCTGCTGGATTGCCTCCTCCAGCCTGGCTGGATCTTCTCTCCTTTCCTGCCCAGTCCTTTATTCATTTACAAGTCCTGTGAAGTCCCGACACAACATCTGATTTCCATCCAGTTGGACAGTAAGCTGACATTTTTCTCACGGTCTCTGTGCTCTTGTGCTTTGGGTCTCTGCCAAGCACTCCACATCTTTAACTTGCTTTTTTTTTTTTTCCTTTCAGACCAAGTTGTCCTGGTCCTCCCTCCCTCCTCCCCCCTAGCCTTTAAAGGAAGCAAAATAAAAAGGTCAACAAGAGGAACCAGGCTCCTTCCAGGACTCCCCAGGGATGAACCCGCTCTCCCATCCATGCCAAGTGGCACCGAGATGCTTTCCCGCAGTCCTGGCAATGGCAGCTGCTCAAATCTATGCTCTGAAAGTGGGAAACGTAGTGGCCGGTGCTGATAAAAAGGGCTGCTCTCCCTATCCCTTCCATTTTGCTAAGGGCTCTGCTGCTGCTCGGTCACAAGTCGCTGTCCCCAGTCACCTGTCAATGACAGACAGGCACGCAGATATACTGCATGTTATTTCTGCTTCCCAAAATTCTCTGTAATCACTCTCATCCTGGGGGGCAAGTGGGTGCTCCTCTCCCCACAATGTGGCAGGCAGTGGCATTTTGCTGCTCGTCCACTTCAAGCCATCATGGGAAAGCAGAGTGAATGCAACTTGTACCCTCGAACCCCCTTCCTTTCCCACAGCCCCATGCCTTTTTGCTTTCTGCTCTGTTGGTCGGCAGGGTGGGAAGGAGAGAGGAACACATCCTGGCTTCCCCCTCCCCAAACCACTTTCTCCCCAGTACATCATCCCTTTGACACCTGTCTGGCCAGCTATGGGTACAGGGATGCCAGCAGAGATGCTGACCTGAGCACTGAAGTGATGGCCCCAGTAACCCAAACACCAGGGTGGTAGAAACTAATGCTCATAGCAAAACCTTGCAGCTGGCTGAAGGCAGCAGGAACCAAGGCAGTTTCCCCAAAATAGCCCAGGTATCTTAGAAAAACAACCAACCACAAGAGCACCCTCCACTCCCACTAGCTGCTAGCATTCAAAAGTACCACGGGTACCTTGTGGTTGGGGCTACGCTAATGATGTGCACCACATTGCAGTGCTGTGAAGGCTTTCTTCTGCTTGGAGACAACCTCGAAACAAAGTAAATCTGAAGTCACAGTGAAAATATCTTTCTGGATCAGCTGCTTCATTTGGGCAGGTCCCATGACTCCTTATGGTGACCACCTTTCATGCCAAATGTATGCCAAAGACATTAGGGTGAAGAGGAACTAGCACAAGCATTTGCTGGTTTCCTCCTCTGTCATCTGCCATGCTGCTGCATCACTATGTCTTATCACTTCAAGTATAATGCAATTATTAAGTACTGCTGGCTGCGACTTGGGTGCCAAATTCATTTAGCCAGCGAAAACTGAGAATTGTTAGCTGCCCTGCTGTTCTCCTTCGCATTTCTCCAGCCCCACGCAGATGAGTCACTCCTAAACCTGCAGCTGATGCAGAAGTCATTAGAAATGACTAAGCACTTTAGGAAACAAGCCCTCCAGTTTCTCAGGCGGCAGCTCTGGCCGTGCTTCCACACCCCAGCACCCATCTGCCATCACGGCGGTGGGCTAGCGAGGCTGTGCGTCCCCACCTCGTGCACAGGCATGCATGTGCGAGTTCGCTCTTGTGCAAAGACTCGTGATCCCAGTGAACTTTGTTCCTTCTTAATTTCCTCTGTAGGAAGCAAAGTCCCTTGGGTCAAAAGGGCTGCTTGTTTTACACAGAGGAAGACTTATGTCAGCGTAGATATACAGCCTTGCCATCCAGACCCAACTGATTTTTTCTAGGAAAAATGACTGGTTTTTAAATTGTGTCATGATTTGAAGCAGCAATAGGGGTCTTTACGTAAGCCATCAAACATTTGCCCTCATTTTTTATTAAGAGCATGCTGAATCTCACCGGTCGGTAATGACTTAGGGTAAAGTCTCCTTGCCTTTTTTAATTGGGTATTCTCTGCTCCTGCTCATGAAGGTGCCTATCTGAAGCCAGGTAATTGTAGAAATGTCTGTCATGTTACAAAATAGCAGAAGATTCACCTGTTTTGTCTCTTAAGCTGGACTATTTGATTTCTGTATCCCAGAGGCTGACAGGAATCCACTAAGACAGCAACAAGTGTGTTTTGATGGCATTAAAAAGCACCCTTTTTCTCATTTTGTAATTGACAAAAATGACCTTAAATGTGCTGGATATATGACCTTACCTCTTCTCCTTACCTCAAGCTGTCCCCCCATGGCTGGGAGGGGTTCACAGGGGGCCACTGTTCCTCCCCTGCCCCAGTTTCTGTCTTGGCCAGTCTTGCCTTCCCCAAGAAGCCAGAGGGAAGGCTTGGGTTGGCTTTCTTCCCAAGAAACCCCTTCTTTTGGGGCAGCATGGAGAGTTTTGACAGCAAAAGGCTTTCAATGAAAACAAGACTAGAAGGGAAAATCAGGGAAATACCTAAAATCAGAGGAATTAACATGCAGTGCAGAAAGCCAGCATGTACGTGAAACATGGGTGCTCTGGGCATCCTGATGCACCAGTCATTGCTATGGTGAGCAGGGGAAGCTAACAGTCCCGTATTGAGCAGGATATTTTTCCTTGATTTTAGGCACTATTGCAAAGGCAGCAGGTTTCATCCCATTTCTAGGTCTCATCTGCCAACACCTCATGGTAGCAGACGGGATTCCTGTGCAAGCCTTTCAGGAGATGTTGTCAGACTTAAGAGTTTAGCACTCTTAAGCCTGACTCATTTTTTTCCCTCCCTCTTGTGGATCAGTTTTACTTTCTTTTGCTGTAGTGCACGAAATCACTGTCTTTTCCAAACAGGCGGGCTGAGCTTTAAGCAAACATCTGGGCACTTGAGCACTTGCACTGAAATTGGTGGGACCTTGGTGCCTACCTGGGCGGGCTGCTCCTTCACATCACCTTGGGCCATACCAGCAGTGTTATTTTGTTTCTTCTACTTTTAACACATCATCAAGAAAGTCTTTTGGATGTGTCCTGTGGAGACTGAAGGGAAAGGCAGAGTGGGTTATGCTGGAGGAATGTTGCTTCCCACCCGGGCAGGTTGGCACAAGGTGCTGGTGCAGCTTTCAGGTGCCAGAGCACTGTGGCTTAATTACTGGGACGCTTGTAGGGAGAGGAGCCTGTCCCTTCACCTCCTTTGCCTGTTATCCTCCTTCTGTGAACATTTATAGAGTCTAGACAGGGCTGGGGCCCACACATACAGCTTCTCCTCATTTTTAGTTGTCTAGATGAGTGCTCCGTGACTCATCGCGCTCCCTTGCATAGGATTTATTGCTTCTCTCTGTTCTTAATGTAAAATGGTTCCTAATGGCATGCACCAAATCCCTGTTTCAGGGGACAGCTGTCCTGGGCAGACCCTGGGGGACTGGCTCCCAAGATTTACCCTGCCATAGTTCATCGGGAAATGGGGCAACACTCCCTTTTTCCATGTTTTTTTTTTTTCTCCTGTCACATCCGCACCACATCTCTGCTCCTCAAGGGCACCTGGAGTCTGTGCCATGGCTCGAGCATGGCTGGAGTTCAGTTGCATTTGAAATGGAAATTAATGATGATGATGATGATAATAATAACAATAATAATAGAAAAGGAAGAAGGAGACAAAGAACAAGAAGAAGTAGGGAGGCAGGAGAAGGACCTGGAGCAAAATGCAAGAAGAACATGGTACACTAGGGTGAAGTTTCGTTTTGACCTCTCTCTATTTATCTTCCGTAATTTTCATTCATGATCTTGAAAATAAATTGGAGTAGAAGTGTAAATCTGAGCTTGAGATGCTTTTCAGCAGCCAGCTGCTCAGTGTACCTAAAACCCTGGTTTTCAAGAGCTTTCCCATGTGGATTCTCTGATGCCTGATATGGGCTGGGCTAACCTACAGCCTTTCCCCCAGCGGAGCTATCGGTGGCGTTATTTTTTAATTTAACACCCACCCACCACTATCTGTGAAAACCTGTGGAACCTTAATAACTATCTTCAAGAGCTCTACTCTCTGCTGCAGCTTGCTGACATTAGGCAAGAAGTGCGCCAACTTAATGGGGACAGCAGGACCAGACCAGCAGGTACATGCCAGGGAAGCCATAGCTCTTAAAAGCAGCCTTTGCAACCAAAAATGAAGGCTGAGGCTGATGCTTCCCTGGACTTGAAACCCTGCAAAACAGCAAGCGGTGAGGTCCCTCCTACAACAGGTAGAATAAAAGAGTCAAAACCGCTGGCTTTTGGGGGTAGAGGTGGTTTCAGCCATGTGCTGATCCCTGATCTTTACAACCTTAAATCAGTGCTTTAAAAATAGGTACTGTGATGATGGAGCACACTGTTGGGAAATGTCACTCACTGTGTGACATGGCAGATGGAGATTTATACACTATTGTGTAATGATTTTAATGGGTTCTGCCTAAAACAGGTCCTTGTTCTAAAAATCAAACCCCGGGCACTGTACAAGGTTACAGTGAGTGCCAGGGTCCCTCCGGCAGAGCCTTGCAAGTGGAGGAAATGCAGCTCGGTGACAGCAATGAGCTGTTGCAGCAGTAAAAGCTCAAAGCACATCCCCAAAAAGCAGTGTGGGAATCCATATGAAAGACTTCAGGGCTGTCCTGGGCAGGATGAGCCCATGGCACCATGAGGGTGTGTACGGCTCCCATCTCCTGAAGGATGTTGCAAAGAAAGGGTTAAGAAAAGACTTATTTTGATTGCAGACGAACCACTAGCAACGGAAAATAAACAGGCAACATATCAGCTCCCATTGAGCTTTAAATAAAATGCAGGATTTTGAAAAAAAATAGTTGTTTGTTTCAAGTGCAACTTCAAGGAAGGTAGAAAAACCTTTGATCTCCCAAGCCTCTCTGTGGTGCAGTTTTCAGTTTCAGGCATGCATCTTGTTGGGTGTAGATCTTAATATAGTTATTTTCTTATACGCTCAATGCAAAAAAAAAAAAAAAAAAAAAAGCTTGCCTGCCTCATCTGTAATAACAGCTGAGATTTGATTTGATACGTTTAATTACGGTGGATGGCAAAAATGATTCCTTAGTCACTAATAAATGTATGAGGAACACATGAATAAATGAGCTATTACACTAAAAAAAGCCCAGCCCTGAGAAGGTAACAAAACAAGGATGAAAGCCTTTCCCGAGGAGCTTGTGTGGCACTCATGACATCAGAGGGACAGCCTCGCGTCTGCTCGCTGAGGTGCACGGCTCATACCGCGGGCAGTGCGAGACACGCGGGTTCAGGAGGTGATGGAGGCAGTGGTCCAGTAGCATGCCGGAGGTTCTCCATTGAGGGATGTTATTCCAGCCCTATCTACCTACTTGGCAATTCCTAATGCCATGGCAAGCTGGAGCCTCCCATAAACATGAGCCCCGATGCCTCCAAGATCTGATTTTTAGAGGAGGGACAATAGGGATGGATTTTTTTTCCAAAATAGTTTGGGTCCAATACAATGCCAATAAACAATTGACTGGTTTTCAGCTCTGTTTTCTCTTATTCTGAGTCTCTGATTTCAAAGTCCTTTTTTTTTTCCCTTTGAACATACATAGATTGCTTTAAAGATAGAGTGGCATTTCCCTGCTCAGCTAATTAAAGCCCCAAAATTTGCATTCACTGTGTTAATGCAATAGGCTCATCTGGTCCTTACTGTGCACAGAGATAACTCCATGCTGCAGTGCTTTGATTGTGCCTGGGCATCTCTGCAGCGGCAGCGCTGGCTCCTGCTGCCCTGGTGGGAGTCCAGGTGAGGAGAGAGGATGTCCACAGAGGGAGAGGACCTCCGGCACCCAAAAGGGACCCCACTTCGTTAAAGGGTGCGGTTGGTGTGAGTCCTCCCACACAGCTGGTTGGTGATGACTGGCCGTGGGTGCACAACGGGGATGTGGGTGAGGCTCTGCTTTGGTGGATGGAGGAGAGGGTGGTCCCAGCTGGAAGTACTCCCAACCCAAGGCCTTGCCATCCCCATTCCCCATCCCTTCCTACCAACCCATCCGAGCATGATTCCCATCATCTGTTTCTACTCTCAAACACATGTGCTACCTCCTTCTCCTGCTTCTGCCCCAACAAGTGAATTTGGGGGGTGACAACCTTGGGAAAAAGGTTCAGGATGTGTAGCAATGTTATCCATAACTACACAATGCCAGCTGGGTGGAGAGCACTCATTTTTTTACCCAGCAGGGCTGGAAAGTATGGTAGCTGAAGGGATAATTTCTTTGACTATGAAGAAGGTGAGCCATGTGTGCCCGAGAGGACATGGGACCAGTGGGACCATGGGCACAGCTCATACCCTGATGTAGGACCAGGTGATGTGGCTGTAACAGAGTGAAGGAAGAGGGAGGACAGCGGTGAGAAGATCGTGTGTTCATGGTGAGATGACATGATCCCATGAGACAGATTTAGGGACCTGGGTGGTTGATGTTGCAGGTGGGGTGAACACAGTCCTGAAGTTAGGTTGGTGGCATAAACACCATCCTTCAGACAACCATCAGCAGGATTAGACCATGGCACTTGAGCTTTTTGGGCAGGGGGCGGGGAGAGGAGGAACATGTAGAGGAAGGAGGAGAGTGAGCAAATTGTTGTTGAAAAAAATGGATGGGGACAAATTCAATGTGACCTGAAGAAGCCACCAGAAATGTTGTCTGAGGGAGGCTTGGGGTGGGGGGAAGAGGCAGAGAGCCCATCGCTGCTTGGGGGAGAGCTCCAGAGGAGTTTGGGGGAAGCAGGACTTTAGCTTGACTCTCTCAAAAAATAAATTGCACCCAGTCCTTGCCCTCACTGGCTATGCTGAGACTCCTGGTGTCCAGACAGCTGCCTGGGTCAAACAAACAAGTGAGGTCCACGGTCATCTCTCTTTTCTACCGCTCCTCATGCCTGCAACAGAGCCAGGAAACCGCCCCAGTTTCCAGCCCCAGTGGTTAATTCATTCATCAGCCCTCGAGGCTTTTTCCCTGCTCGACCCCACCTCAACGGCAGCGAGCAGGGCACAGCTCCCCATCACCTCCTCCGGGTTTGCCTGCTCCAACGCAATCTGTTTTGCATTGTGCAAGAAAAAAGCTGCACAAAGTCGTTTAAAAACAGGCCCCTCCAGTTATTTCCAGCTACTCCAAAGCTGTTTGAAACCGTACACCAAGACCTCCTGGTGCTGCTTTTTCCCTGTACTCCTAGTTTTTTTTGGCCTTCCCTCTACCCCAATGCCCTATTTCTCCAGCCCACTGGTCAGATGAACCACAGCTCTGCTGCACCCCGGCCACACACCCAGAGCTGCTGGGGGGAGGCAGCATCCATTGCAGCCCCCAGTTTCCCACCCAGCGCCGCCTCAGCCAGGCTGCAGCACAAAAGCCAAGCCCTGTAGCAACAGAGGCAGCAGGGTGGCAACAGCAGCTGCTGTCTTCAAGAAAAATTAGCAAATTCTCTGCTGAGACAGAGAATTTGCTCCCCCTGCTTGAATGCTTCAGTCAGCTATAGTAAGAATTATATATTATTACAAATTATTAGTATTATATTACCATTGTAAGTCTAAGAATAATGTCACTTTGCCATTGCACCACTACCTGTCACCTTGCAGCATCTTGGTGTTGCAGGCACCTCTTGTCCCTCTCTCATGGACCACCTCTGCTGCAGCTGATGGATCCTGGGAGCTGGTTTTGGGGTGTCTAAGCTAAGAGGTGGCAGTGCCATGAGCGGGGCTTGCTGGGCACTGACTTGCTGCAGTACCTCAGGGACAGGTTGTTGCCTGCAGGGTCCCCACGGGGTGATTCGCCTGCATGTGTGAGCTGGGATGCTCCAGTGACTGCAGCATGAGCAAGGCATCCAGAAGTAAGCTTCATCGTTGGCTTTTTCTTGCTTTTGAACGGCAGTAGCAGGGTTCCCCCCCCCCTCCCCCAGCCTGCCACTGCTTCTGAAAATTCAGCAAAAAAGTCCTAGCTGCTGGCTAGCAGCTTGCGGGTCAGTGCTTGGCACATTCGGGCACCTGCCCAGCAGCAGTGCTTGGGGACCTGCTTGTCTCTCAAGGAGTCCCAGCATCTCTGGGTGGGGAAATGCTGCATAATGAGATGTACTGAGGGGTCTCCTTCCTTCACTAAGAAGTAGGAAAGCACTTATAGAAAACATATGTCTGATGTCTGTCCTGTAGGCATAAATTCTCCAGATGCTCTCTTTGCTCCCTCTTTCTCAGGTCCTTTTAGTCTGGAGGTTAAGAAATATTATATTTTTATCTTCTTTGCTGTCTATTCCCCCTCCTTCATGGCCCCATGCCTAATATTGGTAGCCTGCTCTAATAAATAATGTAGTGTCTGTCCAGGCAGATGTTTGTGGCCTGATCTTACGTGATGGATCATGTTAGTGGCAGGGTTGAGCTGAACCTGCTTTGCTCTCCTTCATATAGAAGAGCTATGCCAGTGCCCTCTGTGAGAGGCGCTCCATTTGGGTATTGATCCCATATCAGAGGTATAAGCTGGCTAAAGCAATTTTTTCCACCCTATGCATTAGCATCCCGGCTCAGCACGTGGAGAAAGCGTACAGGGCTTAAGGGAATAAAACCTTAGGGATTTAAGTATACATCTAAGGTTTAAGGCGTGCTTAAGTTCATTCCCGAAGTGGGGCCTGAGGGAATGACGTTACGGTATTACCTGGCCTCTATGGGATTGCCGTGGTCTGGTGGGAGCAGCCAGGCAGCTGTGGAGGTTTCCTGGGGCACCAGGTATGTGGCTCTTGTGAATTTCTTTTAGCATTAATTGGTTCGGTTTTGCCTCTGAGGACAAGGAAAGCACAAGGAAACCTGCATTGCAGATGCTTTCGTGACTATATCTGTATTGCACATGTTGAAATCCTGCTTTATTTTCCGATGTGCACCCTTTGGTCTGGGGGAAAGGAGACTCTCACCTGTATCACAGCAACAAAAAGCATCTTTTTTGGTCTGTATATGAGGAGATGCAAAGGTGACCCTATGGCAAAGGTGTATTTTCATATAGGTGAGGCTCCTTAAATAAGCAGCTTTATATAGAGGCTGGACCCCCCCGAGTGATGAGACCCCCTCCACCCCCAGCCAAAAGGACCTTGCGGCCAGGTCATAGGATTTAATCCTAAATTTCAGAAACCCTTTCTGCAAATAATTCTTTCTGCTCGCTCCAAGAAAGCAGCAAAGTGCCGTACCACGTACATATGAGCGCATGCCCACGCTGGTGCTCGGCAGGGAGGAAGCTGTCTGGGCTCGGCAGGCTGGAGGAGCAGGGGAAACCCCCTGCCAAGCAGGCACTTGCTGTGCAGGGCTCTCCAAAAACTCCTTACGCCTCCCCCTGACATTTGTGCCACACAGGCACAGCGGCTGCCGAGACAGAGGGTAGCTGAAATGAAAGTTTCAGGAAAAAGTAAAGTCAGGGTGAAACTCAGTATTCAAGAAATAAAATTATGTGTAGAACAGGGCCACACCCAGCAAATAGTTTCCATGCAAAGGGTGGGAAATCCCAAAATTATCAAAGTGTGCCATTGTGCCTTCTTTTTCATGCTATGTGGCTTATATTGATATTTTTCCATAATAAATCATTTTTTTAAACCCACATTATTAAAATTAAAACTTTTTAAAAAAAATGCTTTAAAATACCTTTGCTTTTGAAATTATCTCTGCTTTTAAGAATTACTTCACTCCTGATTGAAAATGGCAGAAAAGTTGGTTTTCAGAGGTTAAATGACTTGGGAACAGAGTGAAACAACTTTGCTTCAAGTTACGTACAAATGCCTGAGCTGAAACAAAAAAAATGTGGGGTTTTTTGGATAAAAAGTTAAACTAGGCCCAAGATGGGGGTTGTTGTTCTTTTCCTGCAACACCAGAGGAAGAGGAAGAAGAAGGCACTCTGAGCATCCCAAGAGTTTTTCTGCAGTTGGGGAGTTTTCACCCAGCCACATGTAGCTGCTTTCCAGCTCCATAAACTCCAGCGACTGCAAGCTCAACTCAACTCTGAACGCTTTTTAAGTGCTTTATCTGCTGTCCTGACATGCATCTTTTATTGCCAGAGCTCTTGTAAAAATGTTTTGAAGCCTGTCATGCTGAGTGTGTCCCCAGTTGAGCAGTTCAGGGGCTGTGCTCTTTGGCAAGGGGAGATGTGCTCACACGCCCTCCAAAATCAATGAGGAATAGCATCCTATCCCATGGAAATGCTCCTTTGAAATGGTTTCAGAGTCTTCAGCAGAGCCAGGAGGAATGGGAGAGTTGCCTTTGAACACCTGGACATCCCATGACGGCACAGATTTATTCAAGGTCTATTAAGATCTAAGAGCAAATGCAAAGTGTGTCTTGATCCCCTCCCTCCCTAAGGGAAGGGATGAGAATCAATCACGCCCCTTCCATGGTGAAAGATGGACAGTGTCGAGGAGGCTGTGAGTGGTAACTTTTCTTGTCAAAGTTATTTGGAGCATTTCTCCTGTTATTGCAGCTGAGATCAGCCCAACAGCTTGAGCTTTAAATTCGGTGTTGGACCAGCAGCGAGGCACCCTCAGGACCTGCCTGCTCAGGGGCCATCTGCCTGGGGCCAGAGACAATTTTTTAAGTCTCATCTTTTATTACAGGGTTCTTCAATCCTCCCTCAGCAGCCGAGTTTGCTTCAGAATATTTAAGTTTTCCTCTTCTCACCTGGTGAATTATTTTGGTGTTCACAGCCCTATTACTTTCTAGCTTTCAGTGGCCTCTGAGTAAATAGCCACCACCACTGCTTTGCAAGCCCTTTCATGCTCTCACACATATCACGCTTTTTTCTGCATGCAATATTACCGGGCCTGCCTGGTCTCCAGGTATTTGTGGGCACTGATGTGTATGAAGAGGTCTCCTTCCTTCGAGAAGAAAGTGCAGCAAGAAATACCTGTTCTGGCAACCTCCAAGTCCTTCCTTCCCCCAGAGCACTCCCAGGCTATGTGAAGGGGTGCCACATGATGCGGCATGGGCCTCTTCCTCTGGTTATTGTTGGGACTCGCTGTGACTTTGTCAAGCAGGAACTATTTCCGAGGCATAAGAAAATCATTCCTGAACTTCAGTACATGCTTGAAGCATGTGAATTTTCCTACCAACTGCTTCCCTCAGCCACCTCCTCTTGAAATGCCAGCTAATCCTGTCTTCAGGCAAAGCAACCCCCTCCCGCTGCCTTTTCCAATGGGAAGCAGATCCCTACCTGCCCTCAGACTTCCCTCTATTACGACAACTCTGTCTCTCCCCATTAGAGCTGTTTTCTTTAAATACAGTGAAAAAAGCATTTTATTTTTGGCTCAGCTTTCCCCAAGTACCCATTCCCAAGCAGCAAGAGCCTCCTCTGTGCAAGGCATGATGACCAGGGGCAAGGGATGGGCTGTTCCTCAAGGCTTGTCTGAGGCCAGTCAATGTCTTTCCTCAGCAGAGTCATAGGGGAGGCTTCCAGAAACTGCCCAAAGACCCCATTTTGTTGCAACGGGTGGGTTCAGAGACAAGGTGTCTGTGGCATCAGGCAGGAGCACACCCAAACGCTCTGCCTGCAGGTTTTGTAGATATTGCTGAGATGAGGACATGCAACTTGTTGAGAAATTCACATATGAAGGAATTCATCCCTGGGTATTCACATGAAGTAACCCTGCCATGAGATGTGTTTATGTATGTGATGTGTTTACGGCTTCTGTAAACCATTTTCAGAGCCATAGAAGAAATTATTTTGGGATGCTTTGTGCTGAAGGCTACTTCTCCATGGTGATAATTTCATGTTCCTGCAGCTTAGAAAGAATTTCGTTTTTCAGATACGGGCCCCCTGTGTTTGTTCCTGTGATAGGGTGGGTTGAGTGTCTCCTGATGGTGCCATCACCAGACATACAAATCTGGAAGCTGTGTTGCATGCCTGGTTGTGATGCTGACTGAATGCTGCCCTATGGAGAAGGTCTTAGCTCATGCTCAACCTGGAGGGATTAAGGGAATTAGCGGTTGTGTTGCACTGTTCACTGAGAACAGCATGTTCAGCACCACACAAAGTTTACAAGAAGATGCGGACCAAGCCTTGAGGACTTTCCACCCTGCAGCCCTAACCTTACTTGGTACCAATGAATACCTGCTGTAATTTGGCTGGCTTGCCCTTCTCGAAGGACATGAGCTTTTTGTTAACAGACCAAGTCTTCAGGTCCCTCAACCTCCTAAACCAAGCAGATCTGGACCAGAGACATCTCTGGGTCAGCAAGACAATTCCTCATGTTTGAAGCCTAGTGGTGACTTGAGCACCATGCATCCCAACCCCAACACTTCTGCTCTTGGACGGCCAGCAGCTGAGGAGCCACCAAAGGTCGGTGTCCTCAGGTCACACGTCAGTGAATCTGAGGCTCAGATATCTAGTCCATTGGATGGTGTGTTGGCTGTGGTCCAGACTGGACAACAGGCTCCAGAAGGAAGTGGTGCGTGAGCAATGCAGCTCAGTATGGATGGATCCAGCTCCTGTCCCCTTCCAGCTTCTTGGCATTGTTCCAATGCCCTGTGCTTCCAAGAAGGGGCCACATTGTGACTCTGTGAGCATCTGCACTGACATCTGCCAAGGAAGGTACTAAATAGCGTGACTAAAGGAATCTAGAGCTGGCCCTAGGACTGCCCAATCTCTGCATTTGACTAGAAATGCATAGTGGTTTTCATTAATATCATGTGCCCATGGAAAAGATCACCCTCAGTCCCATCTTGTCCCTCCCTCACCTGCCTATGAGGGTTACAGGAGCTTTGGGGCTCAAATGCAGATGGTGAAACATCAACAGCATGACCTAAAGCACAGGTTGTGGGATGCCAGGGCTGTGCTTGCAGATGCAGAACCATGAAGAGGGGGTAGAATAAGCCAAATGGCCCAAAGTGCAAAGCAGACCCACTGCTGATATGGTCAGTTGGGCAAGGCTGGCTGCCATGCAACCTCTGCTCATGCTGTGTGTAAATGGACAAGCGTCCTGTGTCCTGCTGCAAGAACAATCAATTCACTTATGCATGAGCGCCCAGTGAGTTTGTGCTTTCACATCCAAAATAATTTATGCCTGAGTGCTCAATTAATTTACACATGAGCACCTGAACAACTTATGCATGAGCATAAAGAGTCATTAACAAGTGCTCCATGCAAAAGGGAGGACCTTGGTGGGCAACAAGCAGCTTGTAGCACTGAGCTGGGGAGCTGGAGCAGGAAAAATGAAGTTGGTGATGGGAGAGCAGAGTTCTGGGGTCTCAGAGGGAAAAAGCATTGCGTGTATAATGGATGTATATTCAAACTGCCATAATGACCTCGGTTTTATCTTGCAGGGACAAGGCCTAACATTTGTAATAAGTGCAAGGGACGGGGTTTACAATGGGTAAATGTTCAGACCACTGTTGTCTTCCTGGCTAAGTGTTTTGCAGGAGGAAGGTATGAAGTTTGCAATAAGGTTTGCATTCAGGTTTTTACAACATTAACCTCTCCAGCCTAGTCTGCAGGGATAAGGGGTGAAGCCATGAAAAGTACATATATATGGACTTTGATAACGTTGACCCTGATAATCTAGTCCATGGTGCAAGGGGTGGAGCTTGTAACAGATAAAAGTTCAAGCTGTGATGTTGATAACCCCCGTACTCTGTTTCCCAGGGGCAAGGAGTGACATTCTTTGAGAGCATGCACACGTCACTTTAGTATTAATCCCTGCGTCTGGTCTGCAGGGAGGAAGAGTAGAGCTTGCAATGGATGTGTATTAAGATCATGATGATGTCGAAAGTAAAGTTCATAATGGATTTGTGTTAGAACAGCTTTGAAGGATGAGCTTCAAGGAGAGGAACGAGTTGGGCATGAACTGCAGGGATTACTGCATTTGCCCATCGGCACTAATCAGTTCACACTGGAGCACTCAATAAGTTCATGCATGAGCAACCAATTAGCTCATGCATGGGCACCCAATTAATTCATGCATGACTGCCAAATTAATTTATGCACGAGCACCCAGCCAGTTCATGCTTGAGCACCCAAACAGTTCTACATCAAAAGGGCGATGAGAAGTTTCTGTTAACTGGCAGTAAAATAAAGTCAAAGCTCCCTGGGTTGAGACTGTTTTACCTGCAACACTACTAAGCCCTGCTCACAAGGCAGCAGTGCAGCATCATGTAGGACCTGTTGCTGAGCCGTGGAAAGGGGGTAGAAAGAAGGAGGCAGGGGCAGGCTTTGTCCTGATGGTGACTCTGGGATAATTGCCTGACTTGCTGTGTAAGGGGGCTCCTGCAGCACAACAGCTGGAGATGAGATGTATGGGAGCATCCCCTTCTCCATGCCTTTCTTCCCCCTCTCAGCAGCTCCCAGGATGAGTTTGGTGGCACATCCCATGGTCTGAAAGGCTTAACAAGCCTCCTCAGCCTGGGCTTTTGGGGAAGTATGAACTCCAGCTGCAGGCAAATACTTTCTTTAGACAACAAGCTCTGAGGGGTTTTTGGCTGCCAACTTTTAATTGCTTTGTGGTGAGCACATCAGTAAAAGAGGACCTGTCATTACCAGCTGCTCAGAAACCGTCCGTTGGGCCAAGATCTGAGTTTTGGCTACTGCGGTTTTTAACTCGTGGAGGCCAGAGCATCATGAACACAACTACCTCTGCCCCATGAGCATTGTGTGGGGGTCGGCTAGTTCACCTGGGGCTTTCTGCATGGCACAGGATGCTCCACCAAGGTAGATGTCAGGTCAGCTGGCCACTTTCTTGCTCTCCACAGACACATGGAGGGTGAAACTGCTGGCTCAGGCAAACGGCAGCCCATAGCTAACCATTGACACTGGTCTCTATTTACCTGTTTGGGTGTTACTGCGGATGCCACTTATTTGGTTGCCATTTTTGTTCTGTATTGCATGACCTAGCAAACATAAATAATTGACCATGGCAGGGATGAAATGACAAATAATAACCAGGTAAGTGCAGGCATATTTGCACAAGAAAGAGGCAAAGTAGGTGGTGCCAGCATTGGAAGCATTAAATTGAGTTAGGAGCAAACTCAGCGCAAAGCCCCATTTGTTTCCTTTGCTTCAATGTAGACCTGACTCCAACTCATGTCAGGTAATTCAGGGAAACCCAGCTTAAGCTTAGCAAAGCGCTTACAGAGCTTTACAGGACCAATTTCAAAGCTCACACCTCCAAAAACAGGCAGTGCTCAGTGCGGACACAGACCCTGGAGGCCAAATCCTGCTTCAGGCTTTGCCACTAATGCTCCCAGACAGGGAAAACCAGTTTGGTGTGGTTGAGCCTGTGAGTGTCTCCCTTTGCCGGAGTATCCAGCTCAATGCAGCAAAGCAGTGGGACTCAGAGTTCAGGAGGGAGAGGATGTGTGCTTGGGTGCTCTGATGGCTGCTGAGCCACCCCGAGTTGTCCACTGCCATCTGTCCCTGCCTGGAGCTCCCTTGTCCTGGCATGGTTGTTTTGGGGCTGGTACTCCAGGGGAAGGTCCGCTTGCACCCTCAACCCGCCTTGCAGATGGTAGCTGTGACTTCAAGGGGTGCAAGGAGGATGGGGTGAAAGCTGCGTTCCTCATCCAGCTCAAATGATACATCTCGTCTCATGTTCAGGAAAGGATGTGGTATTCCTCCCTCTCACATCTGCTGCCCACCTGGGATGTTGGAAGGAAAACCCTTTTTCTCTCCCCTTTTCTAATCTTTGTTGTAGGAGAAAGATTGTGACTTCAAAGCAAAAAGAGATGGGGAAGCCTAACTTTAGGAAATCTTAAAAAATAAATTAAAAAAAGCTTTTTCTCTTTCCGAAGCCTAAACTAAAACATTTTGTTGTGTTTTTTGTTTTAAAGTTAGGCCACTGCTTTGCTGTCCCAGATAGATGTGAGCTGGCCACAAAGGCTGAAAAACCCTTTGCAGTGCCTGCCCGGCTTGGGGATGGAGCATAGGGTGGCAGTGGGCAGGCAGCTCTGCTTGCAGAGCAAGATTTGCATGAGCTCCCTGGTATCTGCTAAACACCCCTCTTATAGCTGAGGTCAGGGAGAGTTAACAAAAACCTTTTCTCCTCCCCAAGCCAGATTTGCAACTGCTCTGCTCCGGGTTTGCCAAGCACCATGGCAGTGAGAGCTGGCGAGCCTTTCTTGAAATGAAAGCTCCATGAGGCCAGATGAAGCTGTGAAGGGTCCTAAATTAATAGATGTAATAGTAAAAGAAACCCACACCAGAGCAGTGACTTTAATGGAAATAAGCTGCTTGACTTTGCCCTTGAAAGTTTATGGCGTTTAAAACAATTGTAAACATGTCAGGGTACATGGATACGGTTTCTATAGCAGCACAGCAACAGTTAAGGGCTTGCTCCCAAACATACCCCAAAGGAAACTAAAAATAGTGTGTCTGTTCTATCAAAATCTGTATACATATTCGGGAAGACATACAGAAACTAGGAGTTTGTGACCCTCCATCAGCTTTTTTTTTTTCCCCTTGTTTCCCATTTTCTGAAGGGGGACTGGGAGGAGGGTCCTTGGGGGGAGCAGCTGGCGGTCCTCTCCCCGGTCCTTCCTGGCCAGGACCAAGATGGGAGGATGCCATGTCCTTTCCTCCCCGCCGTGGCATAAACGGACCTGCCGGCCAGCAGTCAAAGAGAAATCCAGTTTTCTCCTCTCCAATCTGTCCTCATCGGCACCTGGTTGCAAGCCATGCCTGCATGTGCCCACTGCTCTGCCACCGCCTCTGCTGCAGCCTGGAAACCAGTACAACCACTGGTTCTTACCAGCAGCACCAAAGGGCTCGGGTACATGGCATACACCACATACATCACGTACCCTTCCCTTCCCGCAGCACAGCAGGGTGCAAAGTGAGGTGTGGTCCTGCTCATCACTGCAGCGGGGTGGGAAGGGCAGTGGCAACGGGACTCAGGCTCATAAGAGTTTGGGAATTGAGGGAGTTTTCTCTTGCCTTTGAAACAGGGGCAGAAGTGCCTCCACACTTGGCCACTCAGCCCAGGGTCCCACCTCCCTTTCTAGGGTGGCTTTTGGCCATCAGGGTGGTCACCAGTGGCATCTGTTCTGGCAACTCGAGGTCGCCTTTGAAACATAGGGAACAGTGTTCATGTGGTTTCGCAGAAGGAAAAAGGCGGTGAACGGCCTTTCTGGGAAGGAGGGTATGTGCTCCCCAAGATGAGCCTTTGGAAACACTCCTCTGGCTACATGGGAAGGTTTTCCAGTGACAACATCCTTCTCAATAAGAGTGCAAAAGTCCATTGCGTTCCTAAGAGACCATGTGTTGCATGTCACAGCAAAAACCAAGACGCACAACAGAGAAGCCAGCCAAAATACACAGCAGATACAGCACACCAGAGCTAGCACTGAAAAATTTAACTTGATGCAAAGCAAGGATTTTCAAGGTAGAGTTAAGCACTCAGACTGCCATGGGCCATCTCTTTTCCAAAGAACACTGTCTTAACACTACTCTTTTTCCATGCACTTTCACAGTCAGGAAAACACCAATTATAAAGGTTGAAAGAAATGCCGGAATACTTAAACTTATGGTTCATAGTGAAACCACCTTACTTCTTCCTCAGTTTCTTTTTCTTAAAGCATCAGTCATCTCATGGCAAAGTACAAAGGACACAATGAGAGTTAAGCGCCCAACTACCCCACGGCAGCGGTGCCGTACCCAGTGCATCGTTCGCCAACGCAGCATCCTGCCAGGCATTCAGGAGAGCCACAGGCACAAAGAGCATTATTCATGTCTGATATCCTGACCAGCTCTACTCATGCTAAAATGATGCTGCTTTTACAACATAAAAGCCTTATGCTTTTTATTTATTCTTAATTATAAACAGGTGCCTTTCTATGTTTTAAACAACGATCGCGTGCCACAGCAGTTAATGAGTGACTGGTCCCTGCTAATAAAACCTGCACAAGTGGATTTATTGTGGGCATTAGTTCTCAAAATAATGCCTTCATAAAGAAACATTGCAGAGAAAGGCTTTTGGACTGTGGTCAGTATTGGGGGAAATTGCTTGCTAGCAGGCTGAAATCATCATCTTCTTCATCTTTTCAGGGATTATAATTAGGATCCCTCAGATAGGAGTGACGAATGGCACTTAGCATTGCTGCAGCATCTTTAGCTACAAAGAAACAGCATCTCACCTCTCTGTCTGCTTTTATTTTGCAGAGCTCAAATTCCTCTGTTTTGACAAATGGCATCGCTGAAAGTTTTGTTTCTGTGTTCTCTGAGCAGCATACCCAGAAAAATGGGAATAGCAAGCTGTAAACAGCACATTAAACCATAAGGAAGGAAAAACGAAGCAGCTGTATCATAGCACCTCATTGCCTTTGCAATCTGCCTGGGATTTTGTGGGTTTTCTACATTTCACCCTGGTTTAAGGTGAGTAAAACACACTGCTGGGAAGGGCAGCGTGATTGCGATGGTGGCCTTGGTGGCTCCGATGGGTGTAGGACAGGGTCTGGCTTTGCTCTCCGGCCATGCAGCCCTATGCTTTGAGAGGTGGCTGTGGCACCATGTGTCCCTTCTGCCTTTTGCTTTTCCCTTCCAGCTGTCATCCCCTATGCTTTTAGGATGTGACTGCTCCAGTGTGACCTGATTTTCTGTTTGTTTGGGGAAAATGGGTGTTGGAGCAAAACGACCCTTTGGCTGAAGCCTGGTTATGGCATCAGCTATGCGTTTATGCAACAGGAGGTATAGCAATGACACCATTCCCAAGCCAACTGGAAAGATGGTGCCATGGACTGAACTTTGTGACTTCTCCTAGTCCTCCCTGCTCATCTTCCCCTCTCCCTGCCTTTACTCAGTCATTGCCCTCAACGCTAAAGAGAAGAGCTCTCCCCACCCCAAGACATCCAGGAAAAGGTCATGCCCATGATCAGCCAGGGTTAAACTGCAGTTTTGGCTTCAGTCTTACATTCCCAGACACCTCCATGCAGGCTATACTAGAGGAGAACCCAGACACACTGTCTCCCAGCTGATTTTACTCATGGGTTATTTAAAGCAGACATTGATAGCTCTGAAGTCGAGGCAGCTGAGCACGGCCACCAGTGGCTAATGAAGGTGAATGTCAGGAGTCATCATCGAAGTAATTAGTATAATTAAATGAAGCTGTGAAATGCCAGCGTGAGCAGCAGTAAAGTCCCTCCAATGGGAGGTTTGCTTCACTGGACTGAAAACTAGGTGTTTCCTTTGAATCTCCTAATGCACTACCTATGGATGTGCTGGTTTTCCTTTGCATCAGCTCTCTTGTCCTAATGCAGTTGCTGAGCGCTGCCTGCATCTTGGCAGCTGCTCTTGCCGTGACTGTGGACGAGCTGCTTCATTTTCTTTGGTCTCACTTCCCCAAGCTGTAAAGCACAGATGAAAATATTTAGCTGCCTACCTGACAAGGCTGATGTGCAGATTAATTAATATTTCTCAAGTGTCTTGAAAATTGCCAGGTATTATTGCTACATAACAACTGTTGCTATGTAGGGAAAATTCCTGCTGCTGGATCCAGGCGTGGACACCGCACCTACATTTCCTGGCCTCACAGAGGTCAAAGCCGGGCTTTGCTATAAGCATTCAGCCAGAAGAATCCTCCTTTTGGCCTCTCCAATGCTTTGCTTGTGTGGCTTCTGCAGCTTTCATTATTCCCTTTGGTACTTTGGGCGGTGCAAGACAATACCATCAGATGCATTTGTGTGCCCCATCCCAAAGCAACACAAGCGGCGGTTTCTGTCGGAGCCTGAGCAGCAGTTGGTCTTGGCATGGCCAGGCTGCATCACAGCATGGCTTGCTCCCATCAGGATTTGCAGGGCTGCTGATGCCAGGTGGCCCTGGAGCAAGCCCGTTTTCCCCGGGCAATTGGCTGTACCCAAGAACAGTGTCAACACCCAGCCCTGAAAAACTGCTTGGCTCCCACCACAGAGGCAGTGGAGCAAGGGTGGACCTGCTGAGCTCTGCAGGCTGTGATACCACACCTTAGCATCTGAGTCACTCATGAGGCACTGCACCAGCAGGCGGTTTCATTTCTCTTCCCCCTTTTGCACAACTGGCATAAGAATTTTTTAAAAAATAGCATGTTTCCCCCTCCATTTCCTAGTTTTCCTGCTGGGAAAGCCTTGTTTCCCATGGCTGTGAACCTTGCCTTGGTGGGCATCATGTTTATCACTCCCACTGAGGAGCATCGGTGTTGCTGACATGGAGGAAGCAGTCTCGCACCATCATCAAGCCTCAAAGACAATAGATATATTAATAAATTAAGCTTTTCACAAGAGGTTTCCAGGTCCTGAGGCCAGCTGGCAATATACTACTGCTGTCAAAGTCTCCCGCAGCCCCAGACAAGGTGGGTTCATCCAAACTTCTTCCTCCAAGTGGTTCCAGCTCTTGCCATTCCCTAACCATGCCCGAGCCATGCTTGGGCTCATTGGCCTGGTCCAAAATGATGCTGAGGCTCTGGCATGGGTTATTTTATTGCCGCAGACACAGCCAACATGCTTTAGGGGCTGTTTATCACCAAGCCATTAGAGGCCATTTGGTGATGAGGTCCTGGCAAAGACCACCTGTGGTGGGTGGAGCAAAGTCACACGTTCCTCAAACTCATGCAGGACCCAGCGGAACCACCGGAGCCCGGGCTGGTGGGCAGGCAGGGCTGAGCGTTTGCTAAGAAGGTGGGATGCTGGCTCCTGTTAGTGAGTCTGTGCTTTCACAGCTCTGATTCATTCTGGGTTGCAGCAAGCTGCCATAGCCTGAGCCTGCAGACACCAGCCTGGGACGCGTCGTTCTTCATCGTCTGGATAATATTCAGAGCAAGGCTTTTTCCTCACCAATATCACAGTGACTCACTTGAGGAGCGCCCATGTAAAACTGAGGGGCTGCAGGAGGCGAGTTTTCCTAGGTGAAAGGGCAAGATCACATTAAATGGAGTTCAGTGATGCTAAATGCAAATTAAAGTGCAACGGCAGGAAACATTGTGATTTTTTAGGTGAAAGCAACAGGATTTTGTATTGGCTGCATCAGTCCAGGAATGAAACATGGCTATGAACGGCCAAGTTTTGACCTCAAAATCCAGCAGTGCCCCTAAAAGCAAAAAGAAATCCCAAACCAGAAGTAGACCCCAAGGAAGGGGCAAACACAACAGGTAATCTACAAAAGAAAGAACAAGAGCTGCTGCTGGCCCTGTCCCACAGGACCCTTCAGTCAAGTGCAGAAAATGAGGCATTTTAAATGTTTGGCATAAAACCTCTGAAGCTCATTGCCCAATGCCTCTACAATTGGTCAAAGCCATCATCGGTGGTGTCTGAGCCTCTGTCTGGGTAGTGCTAGAGATACCCAGAGGAGACCTGGTGGGTCCAGTCCCAGCCAGGCCACTGTGGATCTCACCACCCTCAAAATGGGTGGAAGGGTTGAAGGTGGCTGTGCCAGGCTGGCCCCAGGGGGGCTTTTATTCAGGTCCTGGCTGCAAATCCCCCTTGAGCAATGATTAAACAAACTGTGTTTTGACAGAGCCCATGGTGGCCTCCTTCTCTTTAACTTCTTCCTTGGACTGCAAGTCTTCAACCAGCCAGAAGACACCATGTTAATCGTATTTTTTGAGTGGGAAAGCCAAGGAAAGAGTATTACTCTGTTACCACGCAGCCAGCTCACATGGCTTAAATCAGAGCTACAACGGGCCTTCTGGCATGTGAGTTCCTGGGCAGAAAGCACAGGATTTTTTCCATCACATGCAGAGAGGGGGAAAAAAGCAAAAAAAAAAAAGCCAAAATAAAGAGCTTTGGCTGCCTATATTGAATGCAAACAAAAATATATAGACATCTGTGGGTTTGTGTTTTCATGGGATTCAAGGACTCAAAAGCTGCTTTGTGTTTTCAACTAACCCGTGGTTAGACAGCATGGACTTGGATGTGGTGTGGACCAGTCTCTAAGTGGTAAATCAGCAAGGGGAGTGGTGGCACGGTGACGTGCATCAGCCAAAGACCTGTTCCCACAGTGCCACGGGTCTGCTGTGTGCAGTGGGTGCTGCTCCTCTCGAAGGAGAGTAAGAGAGGGGAGGCTGAATCATCTGGATGGGGGATGGGTGCTATCGGTGTCCACACAGCTTGTCGGTCCTTTTAAAATACAGGTAAGGTACCATCTCAGTACATCCATCATTCACACTTCTGTGCTGGCTGATAATGTTCTGGGCCAAGCCACTTTGTTTTTCTCTGCCTCAGTCTCCTCATGTGTAAAAGGGGCTGTGGAGGTTGCCTATGAAGTGAACCCATCCTATGGGCGCCAGGAGCACTCACAGGCTGATGTTTATGTACTGATTTTCTTATTACATCAACCTCCAGACTGATACACCAGCTCTAACATGCAACACATGGTGTTTCATTTCACTTAATTATGCACTTAAATATGGCTTGCTGAAGTAGCACACCTGCCTCCTCTATTTTGCTGGTTGTGTTTTGGGTTGGGTGAGGGGGAGATGCTACCATGTCCTCCTGTCTGGGAAAATGCATGGGGCTGATGTCCTTCCAACCAACAGCTTCAGAGATCGTGCTTTAGAGAAGAACAAAAGAAAAAGAAGGAGAAGAAAAAAAAAAAAAGGCTTCAATTTTGGGTGTGGGTGTCTAGAAAAGCTGAGATGTGTGTTTGCATGGTCCATGGGAGGATCACTGTGAGGTTGAGCAGCAGCCAAGCACCTTCTCCCATCTGAGCCACCCATGAGATGCTCCTGGGGCGCTGCTGGTAGAGGGCTGACTGCACCTAGAAGGGTACATTTCGTGGCAAAATCACTGCAAATGCTAAGCAAACTTTCCCTCTAGACCCATGTGTGAGGAAAAGCAAAGAAATACACACCAGAGCCCGTGGGGTGCAATCCCATCCTCAGTGGAGGGGCAGCGGGAGGCTTCATGTGCTGCTTAAGCTCCTCTTTTGCAGTTGTCTTCAAAGTGAGGTCCTCTGAAAGGACTGCAGTTTTTTCCCCTCATCATTAATTAATGTACATCAGCAGGATAGATACCTGTCCATCCAGGCTGCAACTGCAATGCCACCGCCAGCAGCATCCTCACTCAACACTGTGCTGGTTCAACAACTCCCTCCCTCCCTCCCCTCTGCCGTTATGAAGCGCCCCTTGATTTTACATCTCTGCAAATATGCTTGAGAGGGTAGATGTTTGCTTATTAACTTAAAGCAAATTACATTTCTAAGAACTGGTGGAAGAACGTAATTTAATCAGCGCACATGATCGGCCCATTTGATTGCAAATGATTGCGCAGCCACCCCTTTACTCTGCCTAAGCGCAGTGCAGGTGCAAGCACATGTCCCCGCTGCTGAGCATGGAAAAGGAGGGATCGGCTGCCAGGCTCAGGGGGGTTCATTTTTTCTACCATGTTTTAATATTGAGTCCTTAATGGACCAAAGGTTGAGTTTGTAATGAGCTGGAGGAATTAGCACGCTCCTTTCGAAGAAGCACACTCAGGGTTACAGCATCATGTCTTATGTTTGACATACTCCGACCTCCTGTCAGCCAGCACTAAATATTGATTTGCTTAACCCTCCCAAAAAGGGATTCAGCATGGACTTGTAATCTCAAATATTTTCACGCGACTGAAGTCTGACTAATGACTTAATCACAGCTCGTGGCACTGAGCCACAGTGATTACCCACGCAGGCACGCATGGCAGCACGTCGTGGCACCGGCAGCCACCCAGCACCCTGTCATCACATTCGGTCCCAGCAGCTTCGGTCCCTGATGAAGTTTGTTTGGGTGTAGGTTTGAATACCTCCAAATCTTATGGGCTGGATGAGAAAGGTGATGCTAACTTCGGTTTCACAGCCTGGGGAGGTGGCTGGTTTAGAGAGGCTTGAGGATGTCCCTTGGGGACACAAGTTCTCCCCCAGGAACGAGGGGCATCTCCGAGGTTTTGGGGAAGACTTGATGAAGTATCCTGGCAGGTTCAACTTGGCAGCCCAGGTCTAGAAGATGATCTGGGCATGGCCAGGAGATGCACTGAAGCCGGGAGGGGAGTTTTGGAACCGCCACATGTTTTGGGGGCTATAGGGTGTTTAGTGGTGTGGTCGTGAGCCCAGCCAAACCACTCTGGCTCAGGGTCAATTTATTTAATAATATAGACAGCAGTGTGGCGTGGATGAGCTGTTGCTGTTGGGGCCATATGTAGTTTAGAGCAGCACAGAAACCTGGCTAAGAGCCTTTACTGTTTCTTCGTCACAGCAGAGAGATCACAGGACCATACGTGCTCTGATGGGAACATTAGAGGGGACCATGTGTCGTTTTATTTTGCATCTGACTCAGAAAGCCTGTTCGACATGAACGCTGGAACAGTATGTGGCTGTCAGAAAACAGAAAATAGTTGTTAAAATATCAAAGATGATTTCAGAGCTCCCCTTCGCTGGGTGGCAGCTCTAAGTCTCAGTGCCAGGAGGGAAAAAGTGGTCTGAAATGAGATGGATCGGCAGAGGGGATGCTGTACCTACCTACCCTCCCTTCTTCAGCCAATTATCCATGGTGCTGGGTCACCTCAGGCCAGCTTGGCTTCCCAAAAAAGACTGAGTCTTTTATGTTTCAGCTCCCTGCTGTCTCACCAGAGGGTGGTACAAGCTTATGGGACTAAGGGACATGGTGGGATCACAGGGAAAACCAGCCCCCGGGCTTGCTGACAGCAGGTAGCTGAGTTATGGAGTTCAGCTTTTAGCCCCAGCTTCTCCAGACCTCTGGGCATGTCGCAGAAGACTGTAAGCCTCAAGTGGTGGTTGCTCCTTTTCCATAGCAAGAGACGTGTTAAATACAAGGAAATACCAAAAGCAGCCACCAAACCTCAAGCTGTTTCCTCTTTTTTTTTTTTTTTTTAGAGTGGGGAAAGAAAAGCTTTCTGAAAACTGTTCCTCCTACAAAAGGAATGCTTTGTAATGCTGATTTGTCTCTTAAGCTTCCTCTGAACTGTGTTTGAGAAAGAAATGAACCCCGAGGCAGAACTGATGGGGAAGGGAATGGCAAGCAGAGCTGAGCCAGGGAGTTGTGTGAAGGATAAACGCTTGCATGGATTTAAGAAGGGATCCGGCCAACCAATGAAACAGAAGCCCATCAAAAGCCGTTCATCACGAAGGTGCTAATTTAGAGTTAAATAAGAGAAGGTCAGCGATGGAACACGAGCCCTGGTCCTGCTGTGGATGCTGCAGATGCTGTCCTGGGACAGGGCCAGGCTCGGCTCCGGCATCACTGGAGCCTGGGCAGCAGGGACAAGGCTGCAGCTGGGATACTGGGATACTGGAAATCCCTCACTGGGGCTTTGGCTTCTGTGGGAGGGCAGCATGGAGGGGAGAAATCAAGAAAGAGCCTCCCAAGGTTCAAAGTGATAAACCCATCAGCTACCACAGAAGAGTGCAGTAGGAAAGAGCAGCCCAGAGCAGCTCTTGGGAGCCAAATGGGTCCTCATTCAACACAGCAAGGGGACCATTTGCTGGGTCAGGACATGAGTGCTATGGGCAAGGCAAACCCCCATGAACTTGTCCTCTCCTCCCAGGCTTTCTTCAGCATCCTCCACAGGCACTTCTGCCAGCTGCGCCTAATTCCGATCTGGCTTACTAAAGCGAGCATGGGACAGCAGCATGAGGTCTCTTGCAACCTAGCCCCAGTATGCCCCAGGCATAATATTCACCTCTCCACGCCTCAGTTTACCCTAGTAAATTGGATAATAATGAGATCTATTAACACTGTCATGTTACATCACCCGTGTGGCAAGTGATTCATTACACGCAAAGCTCCGAGCACGTAAGGCAGCACACAGGGGTCAGGCATCACCAGCATCATCCCGGCGTGATGCCTGTCTGTGACTGCAGTGGCTTTCCACCTATGCCTCACCTTCTTCCCCGTCCCATCTCCCCCAACTTTTGTCCCCCTTCCTGGGGAAGGAAGTGCCTGGTCCCTGGGAGGAGAGATGTGGCTTCTTCCCATGTGGGATGCAGCGGGCTATCAGTGCTGGGGCTCGTGCCAGGAGCTTCTCCACCCACACCCTCATGCCGCCGTCACCCACCACCCATTTCCCACATGCCCACACATGTGCTCCTTACTCCCCCATGGTCAGGTCCCGTGGGAAGCGACACCTCCAGCAGCTAAGGGGAGGTGCAGGGTATGCTCCTGCTCAAGAGCAAAGGTATGACTTGCCCCATAGCAAAGGATTAGGGGATGCTGGTATCGATAGTTCAGCAAAGAGGAGATTAAAGGATGCCTCAGTCAGAGGGCTATAAATACCTAGATTGGAAATAAAGCAGAGATAATGGGCTGCCAAGCGTGGAGAACAAAGTTACAGCAAATCCAAAGGCAAACCAGTCAGTGGTCTGCGGAGAGCTCAGTTTTAACACCGAGCTTTCTTTGCAGCAGTCACCAAAAGCAAGGGTAGATTTACCATCAGGGCTGTTTTTATCTCTGGTGTCTACATGCTTCTTCGAAAGAAATACTGCCTTTGAGGTAAAAGTTATTTTTGGGATGCCTCAGGTTACGCACCAGAGGTCAGAAGGGATGATCACCCTGACCTTTTTGTTCTTATAATCTGGGAGCTGTGAGTTATCTCTCTTAATCATAGAATCATACAATAGTTTGGGTTGGAGTGGGCCCCTAAAAGTCATCTAGTCCAACCACCCTGCTCAGAGTCCCATCCAGCCTGACCGTGAATGTTTCCAGGGATGGGACCTCCACCACCTCTCTGGGCAACCTGCACCAGTGTTTCACCACCCCCATCTTAGAAAAATTTCTTCTTTATATCTAGTCTAAATCTGCCCTCTTTTAGTTTAAAACCATTACCCCTTGTCCTATTGCTATAGGCCCTGCTAAAAAGTCTGTACCCATCTTTCCTAAAGGCCCCCTTTAAGTACTGAAAGACCACTATAAGGTCTCCCCAGAACCTTCTCTTCTCCAGGCTGAACACCCCCAACTCTCTCCGCCTTTCCTCACAGGAGAGATGCAAGGAAAGCATCTCCGTTGACTTGTGTATCATGCTGGGGCAGGACTGTGCCTTCTTCTGAGTGATGCAGTGGTAAAAGCCCCCGTTTCCCTTAAAAATCTGTTTATCTGTTTCTCACTATGTACAAGAAAACAAAAATAAGTTTGAAGGCCACATCCAGGCTGTGATTTCCCTTAAGCTATGGAAAACACAGAACAAATCAATCAATGTGGTCTTTCTTTCCATTGCTAGAAGGGTCTTTCAGCTGAAATAGTATTTCAAGGTATTTATTTCAAGAATATATTTTGTCCAAACAAATACCCTTGAAGAACCACTATAACAGTCATCATTGGCAGTACTGCCGGAGCAGCCTATGATAGAGAGAGATCTCCCTGCCTTGCTTGAAATACAATTTTATATATCTATTTAAGCACTCCCACACACATAGCAAGACGTATCTGGACAGGATCGGGGCATCACGCCACGGGTTATAATATCCAGGCTTATTTATTTCACTCTGGCAAAGAAATGAAGCTAAAAACCCAGAGCCAGGTGTGATCCCAAGAGGCGATGGGCTTTCACACCGGGGCAGCAGCCACTCCGTCCATTTCGTATTTAGTTCTGAGCCCATGTAACAGCCGTTGAGCACTATCCTTAACTCCTCGGGAGTGAGTTTTTTACTCCACCGTGCTTGATGTTGTTATTAAAAAATAGGGAGGGTCTGGGTTGCAGAGATGGGGAGGGTTGCTCATGCAGAAACATTCCTGTAACAAATATTTTGGAGGGTTTTGTTGTATCTGTAAGGGATCCATCAGCTGAAACATCCCTCATGCAAATTATCTGAGTGATGCGAGGCTCCCAAGCGTTAAATGTGTGCGTGGCTGTGGCTGCTGGTGCTGGATCCCCGTGGGTGAGGATTGCTGCCCCGCCGTCTATCCCCAATATATCAACCCAGTGTTGCACTGCGAGGACCCAAAGGCCAGGACCGAGATCCATAAATGTGCGCAGATGTTTGGAAAACCATCTTTTTCTGGAGGAAGGAAGAGCGCTTGCTGCGCCCCTGCCCTGGGGGCGTGCTGCAGCCCCGCTCCACAGCCCCAAGGGTACCCAGCTCCCCGCATGGCCAAGCCACGTTCGGGTGGATGGGGGCTGCATTTGGGGTTTTGCTTGCTGGAGTTGGGCTCACTGATGGCAGGAACCTCCCCCCCGCCCCCCCACCGCGAATGGCGGCACCCCACCATAGATGCGATATGTGTATATATACACATGCAGTATTTATGTGAAAGCGTATGCATGTGCATACACAAATATGGAATATGTGCATGCGCACATAGATACATGTAGATGCACATACAGACACATATATGCAGACATATATACATGCATGTACATATATATGTATACACACACATATATGCATACACACAGCCCCCAGGCGGGTGTGTGCACACACACACACATGCACACACATATGCACACACACATATGCAAACACACTCATATGCACCACACCACACAATATCAACACAATCACACACACACGCATGCACACACACACGCACACACAGCCACACACACGCGCACACACACGCGCACACACGCGCACACACGCATGCACACACACCCTGGGCACAGGGCGGCGGGCGCCGCGGCGGGCCCGGGGCCGCACTACAACTCCCGTCATGCCGCGGGGCGGGGCCGGGCCCCCCGGGGTGCGCCGCCCCGCCCCCTCCCCGCCCCCGCCGGTGGGGTGCGCGAGCGCGCGGCGGCCGCCGAGGCAGAGGGCGGGCGGCGCGGTGAGGCGCGGCGCGGCGGAGCAGCGAGGGCGGGCGGGAAGGAAGGAGGGGGCCGTTGTCGAGGGCGGCGGAGCCGGTGGTGAGCGGGTGGTTCTCTCCGGCCGCTTCCCGGCAGCTGCCGCCGCCGCTTCCCGGCCTGTCGCTCGGAGCGCCGGCCCGCCGGAGCCCGCGGGGGCGGCGGGGAGCGCTGCGGAGGCTCCTTCCTCTCTCGCCCAGCCGGGGCTGTCTCGCCAGCCGCGGGGCCGTGAGGAGACGGGGACGGAGACGGAGACAGCGGAGGCTGCGGCTGCCCCTTCTTCCCCTTCCTCTCCCCGCCGCCTCGGGGAGTTGCGACTGCCGGCTTGGGGTGCCTCTTCCGCCTGCTTCCTTCCCCCGGGGTGAGTACGCGCCTGTCGCGACAGAGCCCCATCCGCTCGTCCGTATCTTGGGGGGGGAGGCGGGCTGGGGGCCTGCCCGGGGGCTGCCCGCTTCCTCGGGCTGCTTCCCCCCTCACCCCCCTTCCCCGCCGCCCTGCGCGCTTTGTGCTGCGCCTCCGCAGGGCTGCCTTCGTGTTGCTGCTTTTTAAATAATTCTCTATCGTTTTGGGTTTTTTTCCCGGGGACTTGGGGACTTTGTTGGGGGGCTGTGTGTTTTGTTTTGTTTTTCTTTTCTTTTTTCCTTCCCTCCCAGCCGGAGTTGGCCGAGCCGCGCGCAGGGGCTGGATGTGCTGGGGAAGCTCTTTGTCATGGAGCGGCTGCCGAGCCGCCGGCCCTCGGGAGCAACATCACTTTACAAAAAGAAAATAATAGAGGAAAAAAATCTCCTTCAGTATTTGGACTCCCAGGTTTTGTTGAATTCGGGAGGTGGGGTTTTTTTGGCGGTGGTGGTGTTATTTTTTTATTATTATTACTATTTTTTTTTTTTTTTGAGAGGAGGGAGTCCCCCTGAAGTCCAAGCTCCATTTATCGCAGCCCCCGGTGCCCGAGCGTTGAATGGGAGCAGCACGCAGGCGGGTGAAAACAAAACAAAGGGGGGTTTTGTTTTGCTGCTCTTAACCTGCAAAATCTTGGGGGTTGGCTGCTTTTTTAAAAAAAACCCCCATAATTCCAAATTTGTTGTTTTACTCTGGAAGAATCCAAATAGCCGGTAAATAAGTTATGTCTATTTTAAGCTTTTTGGGGGAATTGTAAGGTTTCTCTCTGGTATCCTCAGCCTTGGCTCTTTTGTGAGCAGTCTGCCATCCAGAGCAACTTTTATCGGGTTTTTCTTTTCACCCCTTTTTTTTTTTTTTGTGTTGGTTTTTTTTTCCTGTAGTTAAATAATGCAGTTTCAGGAAGAGCTAATGGCAGGGGGACGTTTCTGCCTGTAACAGCCACGGAGAAGATTTTTAAAAGGCAAGGGAGAGGAGCAGCAGTTGTGTTTTCAGCTGAATAATTTTTTTGCTTCTTAAAAGGGATGACGATAATTAAAAGCAATTATTATATTTTTATACTGAAAGCTTTTTTAATTTCTTTTGTTTTTGTTTTAACCACCCCCTCAAAAACTGCAGCTATTTCATCTCTGCAAAATGCAGCTTCTAGAATACATGCAAGCAAAAAGCAGTCTAGCTGGAACGCTCGTGTTTCTGGCCTTACCTTTTAAAGGCCGCCCATTTGTTTTTGCTCGGGACTCCTCTGCCTTGAAAACATGCTACTGGACGAGTAAAATTCCAAAGCGTTTCAGCTAGACAGAGCTGGCGGTTCTGCATCCGAAGGACGATGGGTTTATTTTTTCCATTTGGAACGCGTGTGGGAGGCGGGGGAAGAGCTGGGGGGAAAAAAGGCCGTTTCCGGTTTCTGTTCAGCAGCTTTTTGTGTGTGTATATATATATATTTATTTTTTTTTACAAAGAAGCAGCCAGATGACCTGTTGATGATACATCTTCCATCACTTTTTATGCTGAAAGGTGCTAGTAGGTTAGTGGAGATGAAAGCTTCAGCCGAACAGGCTACCCAGATTTTTGTTGGCATGTGTCGTTGTGTGGTCTGTGTGGCTTTGTAATGTTTTAGGTTGACAATTTTGGAGTGAGTAAGGTAGTGCTAAAGTTCAGATGTCTGCACGGGACACTGCCCCCTCTCCTCTCCCCCACCCTCCTTCCCCCCCCAAGAAAAAGCCCTCTCTGTAGAAAATTGAGCACTCCTAGTTGGAAAATTAGACCCTTTTAGTGCCGCGTAAGATAAGCGTCCTAACTCCTTTTAAAGACGTATGAATGGCCAGGCCGGAAGCTTTAGGGACTGCGTTTTAGTTGTATATAGGCACCTACTGGGTACCTCAAGCTTAAGTGTCTCCTATTTCAAATGGATTAAACTTGTAGGAGCTGAGTGTAGTCTTGTGAAGTGTGCCTAATGAATGTTTCCACTCTTACTAAACTCTGAAATGTATTTCTCAATGCAGCCTGTCACCATGCTAGTGTTCATCTTGGAAATTAAAATTTTGAGTAACTACTAATATTTTGGTTAAAGCAGAACTTAGATATTAGTTCAAAGTCTGTCTGCTACAGCTGTTTTGTATTTTGGTATCAATACTGGTTTCTATTAAGAAACTAGGCATGGAAAACAGGATCCTTTCACTTCAGGATTTATAGCTAGAGACTGTGTGCTTGTTGATGCAAAATAGAGCATCATCTGCTTGGAGCCAGTGGTATTTAAAACTCTTATTCATTTGGAAGGAACTAATTAGAAGTGTATTTTGATATAAAATGTCTTCTCAGGCAGGAACTCTGGAATACAGGAAAGCAGAAAACCCAAAGCTGTTTGTAGAGGCTAATCCATGCCCTGAGCTAAAAAAGGAAGAATGAGGGTGTTTCATGAGAAACCAAAGTCACCTTTAAGTGCATACTTGTAAGTGAAATTATACAGTTGATTAGGAATTCCTGCAGGATGCCAGTAATTGGAGGTACTTGTTGCTAGGTGGTCACTGTGTGCCTTGCTGGTTAGATGGTAAAAGTTTTGACTGTAGGTGGCATCAAGAGGGAAAAGTCCAGCTCTTTTGCTTCCCAGGCGTTTGTTCCTTACTCTCCAGATTCACGGGTGCGCTGACAAACTGTCAAAGGAAGTGACAGCAAAGAGATGGTGTAGGAAGTAGGTCGAGCACTGCCAAATACTGCTGAGAGTTCAGTGGAAAAAAGTAAGCGTGTTTCCATCTGATCTAGTTTCTGTTTCCTTTCAATCTAGTGGTTAACAGGATGCACCAGTAAATCTCATACTCCTACTGTAGTCCCCCAGTTCTACTGAAATTAACATTGCGTCCCCAGTTGGGCCTAGTTAGTCCACCTAGGTGGAAAGATTCATGTGAAAGAAGGTAAAATAGCAGTTTAGTTCTCACCCCATGAGGTGCAAATTGTGTCAGCTGGGCACAGCTGAAGTGGCTCTGGGCCTCCCAGGAGGCCGTGGGCAGGTCATGGGATGGATTTCCCTCTCCCTGTGCTGCTGTGTAGGCTCTCCTGTGGGAGGCTGGCGGTGGGCTGGAGCAATATGGTAGCATCATGGTGTGTTCTTTGTGGCCTTAATGTTTTACAGTAGATGTGGTGATTAATAGTCACAAGTGATTGTAAGTGTTTCTTGTTTAAAATATTTGAGTTGATGTACTCAAAAACCTGCCTTCCAGGTGAAAAAGGAAAGTTCTTTGGCATGCTAGAAATCACCCTTAAAACTACAAAAAAAGCAAGCTCTACCCTGTTGCTGCTTTCTCCTAGAAGACAATAACTTGATTTGCAGAAAAATTACAGCCTTGCATTATGAATATGTTCTTTTCTAAGTATCCTGTATTTATTTTGGCTTGAAAAAGAGATCGTGCTTCAAGTAGGAAGAGGTGCTTTGATGCTTTGCACGAGTGAGCGCACAGCTCGTTGGCTACCACCTGTGCCATGGACTTCTTTTGCTGACCCTTGTCGTGTGGCTGGGAGCACCAAATGTTGCTAGCTGCTCAAAATGACCTTTCTGGAATAACTCTGTAGTCAATGAATGGATGTAAAATAGTTGACTGGAAACTACAGGCTCTACAGGAAAAGTCTGTTGTCCTCTGCTGGCACCCTGTGCTGAAGGGTCATCAACACCAGTCTTGCTCTGGCAGTGTCCCCTGGCTGGCATACCAGGTGTAAATGCTGTGAAGGTGGTGTTTCAGGATGCGGGCTCAAGTGTGAACTAGTCAGCAGCTTGTTTGATTCGGGCTGAACACAGAACCTGGGTGGAAGCATTTGGTTAAAGATTGATGGTATCCTCTGGTCTCTGCTGTGCAGGAACACAGTTCAGTTCATGAATAGGTAATAAAAGTTAATCTGCTGACCTTGTTTCTTAATCCATGCTGCTGAATTCAGTCACAGTGACTTGACTGCCACCCATGGTATGTACTTCTATAAATGCTGAATTTTAGGCTCAAATCTTCTGTAGTTGAGAGCAGAGTGGACTGAACCTTGCAGAGTGTTTCTGGCTGTGGTTTCAGGTTCGGGAGTGTCCTATAATTTTACTGTCCTAATTGAAGGTATATGGCAGTTGTCAGAGTAGGAGCAGTCAAAACCTCTTACTTTGGCCCCGTAATTATATCTCTGCTGGGAAGAGGATTTGTTCAATTCGCATTCACATTGCAATACTTCCCTTTTGCA
Source organism: Gorsachius magnificus (assembly GCA_034008185.1). Taxonomy (NCBI): domain Eukaryota; kingdom Metazoa; phylum Chordata; class Aves; order Pelecaniformes; family Ardeidae; genus Gorsachius; species Gorsachius magnificus. The sequence continues at coordinate 17,898,930 of CM067083.1, read as the reverse complement.
CCAGTAGAGTATGTTGTAGAAGACTCTGGATGTGTGTCATGCTGGCTCAAAATGCTCTTGATCTCCCTTGATGTTGCCTATACAGCTATGTCAACCAGATGTTTTTCTGTGCCGACCCTGTTTGCAGCGGATTAATTGGATAAATGTGTTTTTAGAAGGGGGTAAAGCACTCCTTTGGGGAGAAGTTTTTTAATAGTACAGCGATATTTGGGGCAGAGAGGTGCTGGTCTGGCTATAATAGATAGGGTGGGCATGTATGTGTTGGTGGGAGCAACTGCACCATCTAATTGACAAAAGTTAATCAAAGTCCCATATGTAGGCAAGATTTTGCTGATGGAGTGCTTTTGTCAGCCTGTTAGTTTACATGTTTAGTATTCAGGGAGATAAGCATGGTGACTTTGGCAGAAAAGCTTTTGTCACTAAATGCTGCATTTCCATCTGTGGGTTTGTAATACTTGCTGTAGTGGCTGAGGTTCTGTGTTGTAGACAAGTCTAGCATAGCACAGAAATGAACAGCAAGGAAGGTAGGAAAAAGCTGAAGTTAAATAGACTTAAACCGGAAGTGATCTACAGAATATTATTTTTTATTATTAGGATAGTTAATAGTATGAATAGCCACTAGAGAATGTTGTTTTGTGGATTGATTGAGGTTTTGAGTGTGTGGGATATATCAAAAAATATTTTGTACATGGGGTTGGAGCAAGGTCGTTGAGAAAAATTCTTTAGAGGATAGTTTATTTGAGCTAGGACTTGAGGAGAAGAAAAAAACAAAACCTCCAAAACCCCCCAAAAAAGAACCAAACCACAAAACCCTGCCTAGTCAAAATTGTCCTTAAGTAGACCACCATGAATAGATTTTTGCTTCCATTGCCAATTGATTCATCTGCCTGGATGTGCTTAGCTGCTTGTATTTCAAGTATGCAATGCTTCTACAACTACATAACCCTTTGGGCTTCATTACAAACACTTAAAAATACTCTTTCCTGAGCTGGGATACCTATTTTCCTTACTTCATGAGCAAGGTGTGGGATAGAGATCAAATTTGAAGGGACTGATTTGTTTTCTGTTAAGACAAGTGTTTAAGGTTTGCCATTGGCATTGGTGGAGCTCAAGGCCAGCAAGTGTTTCTGGAGGCGTAGTGAGAGCAAACTTAGCGATGCGATTTAAGCATCTCACCCTGGCCTGCTTGTCTCTTCAGTGCTCGTGCTTAATTGTCTGATGGCTCGTCTGAACAGAGTAGTGAGCAACTGCAAAGTAGCAGCTGTTGAGTTAGTTTCTGCCTCCCTTCTGACATCTTGTCCTCTAGGATGGTAACGCCTTAACCTGAGTCAACAACATGAATGCCTTATTTGTTCTTTGGGTCAGGGCAGCCAAACTGGCATCTCTGGGTCAGCTCTAGCTTGAAACGTTTCTGTCCAGCTGGTCATCTTGCCCAAGAAGTGATCAGCAATGTCTCGGGCAGCACACGAAGCACCCGGGTGAAATGGTGAGCTTTAGGTATGGGAACTGATGTGCCCCTGTAGCCTAGCGCATAGGGCCCCCTTAACCATCAAGTCCACTGGGATGCTGTAAGACAACATTAAACTAGTAGCAAAATTTGTCTTAGGGTTTCATGTGTTTGTAATTTCTTTTTCTTGTGTTAAGATTGTGCCTCTCTGATGGTTACAGATCTGCCCCAAAGTGCCTGCTTTCCCTGCCCTCTGTTCCTTCTGTGTTTAATGGTTGAGCAGTATTAAAGATTTGATTTTAAAATCATGCAAACTTGAGTACTTTGTATTTTCTTTGTCCTAAGACAAATTATTCCTCTTAAATGATAGAAGTAGTCCCTGAAGAATTCCTGCTAAGAAATCTCAAGGCTTCTCTTAAGTATTAATATGTATACTGAGATTTTTGTCTGATGCTACCTTGATATCCTTTCCACTTATCTGAAGCAGTTGTAGTTCAGTACAGTATTTTTACAAGAATAAATATTGCCTTAATCGTGGTTTAACACAAGGTTCAAATGGGAAAATAAGTAATGGTTCTTTTGTCATATCATGTAGCTGAACTATTTATTTGGTATGAGGTTAGGGGAAAAAATCCAAATGCATTGCACATGGAGGCTTGCTATAAAGTAATTATGCTTCCTTTAAAAGAACTTGTTGCTCATTTCTTTCTTTAATGCACCTCTTGGGATAAGCTGCTAATTCTAAAAATATGTCAGTTCCACCATTTCCCACTAATATATTTTTTTCTTTGTCTGGCTTTGGTTTGCTTTTTCCCTGAGCCACTTTAAATACTCCAAGGAATGTTCAATATGGAAGAAAATAAACGCACGTAGGTATTTGAGTTGCTGTACTTAAGTTGCTGTTGTATTTCAAGGCTAGCAGAAGATGACTTTGAACTTTGTTCTACAGTGAAAGAGAGTGCAGGGGCCTCAACCTTTAGCTAATGTCTCAGGTAGGATATCTGCTTCCTCTTGGATCTGGCTCCTTTCTGCTGGGCAGCAAGTGCTCTGTTTTGAAAAACAGGCAAGAAAACGTAACATGCTACTAATGATGTAAAAATCTTCTAGAAGAAATTGGGAGCATTCCTCATGTATAGGAAACGACAGTTGCTGCCTATTCATGTGTGGGAAACCAGAGTTATGGACTGTTCAGTCAGTACTGCTATTTCCATCTTCATAATCAAACCTTGATGGTAATTTGGTTTCAGGTTTAGGAATGCTGCTCTCAGAACTCCACAAAAAGCTGTATGATGCCCACAAGTGGTCTGAGTGCACTGACTGTGCTTGGGCATGGCTTCTTAAACTAGACAGACTCTAGTGTAACCTGTCTTCTGTGCTTGAGTGGCGGGTGGCCCAGTCTTGGCCAACACAGACGAGACTGGTAAACTTAGGCTGGAGAGGAGGAGGACTATTGCTTGCTGTATGCTTGTTAACAATTGGGTATGTTCAAGTGACTTATTCTTTTGTCTTCTTTTTCTGCTTTAAAAGTATGAATTAAAGCCACATGTAAAGACCATCTCTATTTTTACCCAGAAAATGTTTCCACCTTGTTCTCACATTGGATATAGGTTCTGTTTAATTGGCACTGTAATGTTAAAATATTTTTAACACCAGTAGTGATGATTAGAAGTTGCATAGTAAGAGGGGAGAAGATCATAGTCAAACTAAAACAAGTCATCGTGGTAACATGTAACTTCAACACCTACTATTTGTGTGTGTTAGATGGATATTTGTTTAATGTACCTTCAGCAAAGAGCTGGGAGAGAGACAGCTCAAATTCCCTGAAACTTATGGGGGCAATCAGTAAAAACTGCTTCTCAACGTGGAAAAGATTTAAACATTTTTCTCGGGTAGTGCAGAGAAGCAGAAGGCCCAAAAGTAGGCTCTTAAGTGTTTCACTTGTTCTTTTTCTTGTGCAATACTGTTCAGGTAAGTGTTTGATGATCGTGCTGGGCACTTTAGATAAGGACTGCCTTTCTTGTCCAATCTACTGTCTCTGCACCTCTTAGAGTTAAACCATTATACAAGTTTTTATATATATGTATATATAAAAAACATATATATAACTGCACTTCATACCCTGGGATTAGCAGACCAAGTTTAAGACAAATTATATTGTAATGCATATTAGTCTGAAGACAGCTGATCATCCCTTTGTATTTAGATGACTTTCATGGCCAGGTCATCTCCTCTTGATTCCTGTGGTAGGTGGATCCATCATACTGGATCTTTGTTCTTCGATTTATTTTTTTTTTTTTAAATAAGGTAATTGCTATGCTGCTGATAGCCCACATTAATTGCTTTAGCATTCATTTGGTGCTGTATGTGAAATGTCATTCCAGTAGAGCTTTCCCTTTTGGTGCAGCATGAACTTGGCTGTTGGTTAAGGGTTCTGTAAGCTACTCAAGGTTGTTGCAGAGGACTGGAGTGTACCATGATGAGGGTAGCAGTTGGGTGGTTTTTTCTTTTGTTTTTTAAAAGAAGTGATGCATTTTTCTGTTGAGGCAGCCAGCCACCTGCTGAAGTTGAGGAACTCAACTTGATCTTGCAAACAGATAAATGCACGGGTAGCTTTTATTTTTACCCATTTAATTTTTTTCTTGCACGTGTGCATATTTTTACAGTCACTACTGCGGCCAGGCTATTAGCATTGTCTGACGCTTTCTGAGCAGCAGATCTGAACACAGAGTAGGTCCTTGTACCTCTCACTGCTGGCCGAGAAATGCCAGGGTGCCACAGTAAAATGTAGGGGCTTATAGCCACTTATAAGCCACTTGTGACTTAGATATAGCAACTGCCTTTGGATTTCTATGCCAATATATGCACACTATTTAATTTTTTTTTTCATTTAATGAACTATTTATATTTCACTGTTCTGTGAGATATGCAAGGGAAACTCCTACCTCTAGAGGGAAAGTGTTACAAGCATTTTTCCTGCAATCTTTCACTTACTGTATAGTTTGAGGAGCTTGTTTAAGTTGGCAGTGTCTAAACAGGAGCAGAGATAAGAGCCTGATCCAAAAGATGAGGGAAGAGTTAGCCTTTACCTTAAACCCAAGAGGACCAGTGGAAGGGAAAAGTGAAGAGCTTATTTATCATGTCAATAAGCATGTGTAGAAAGTGTCTGATGTCTTTCAGTCTCGTATAGTCCACAATAGCACGTATTGCAGGCCTGCAACAGTCAGAGTTATCTAGCTCTTTCTTTTTTGTTATGTATTTCAAAACATCAGTCATCAAGAAGTAACGGTTTTAAAGATCCAGATAGTGCTTGGCGTATGTGTAAAGTGAGATGGCATGAGAAGTTTCTTGCCTTGCTCTGGGCAGATGTCAACACCTGTTTTCTCCTGCTCTCTGATGCTAAGGAGGAAAGCACAGGGATTTGGAATACGGAGAGGTATAACATCTGTTCGTAACCTTTGTCACAAGTGGAACGGATTATAAAATGGCAAATACTGCTTCTCTGCCAGTCAGCATGTGCTCAACTCAGTATTGCACAAAGCATGCCAGTTAGATTTAATACAAATGTTCCCTCGGAAAGATCACCTTGATTTAATTTTTTTCAGATGCATAAAGTAGAAATGGTCTGAGGCTCTCTGTTCTTTAAAGACTAAGTGCTATATTTCTAGCTCTTGGCAGACATTGTCCACAAGTACTTCATGTTCCATTGGGCTTATGCCAAATTTAATGTACTGTGTGTACTGAAAGCATCAAAACCAGACTTACTTTAATTTTAGATTTTACAGCTACCATTACTGATTTTTCTTAGAGCTGTTCCATCCAATCTGCTATCGTTTTAATTTCTTTTCACTGAAGGAATTTGGGGAAGGATCTTGACAGTCTTTATTTGTCACTGTTTACGTGAGTGAGAGCTGTAGATCAGGCGTCTCTGCAGTGGCCAAACTCTCCATTTATAGAAGCTAAATCAGCACACTGCATTATTTGTGAACTCCTGTCTTTAATAGTGACTGGTATGTTGTGACTAAGGGCAGTGTTATAAACAGAGTCCATCAAATGTTTTTCAAGAAACTTGAATTTTATAAAAACCTGAGATGGGAAAGGACTGTTACAATCAGCTAAACATACTAAAAAATATGAACTTTCGTTTTGCATTGCTTGTATGCTGTATGAATAGAAGTCTTCCTGTAAGACCTTGGACTCTTCAGAGACAAAAAAGGGAAGAGGTAGGGGAGAGAAACAGAGTGCAAGTAGGAGTTACGGTAGGTAGACAAAGAGAGGAAGGAAATAACTGAGGGGAAGAATAGGGTATAGTGCAAAACAGCCAACCAACATGGGCTAGAGCATTCATAACGCTACAGTCGTCAGGTCTGCTGATCCCTGCCTGACAGCTGTGTCTGCTGGCCTCATATTTTGGCTGTTCATGTTTTATTTTCAACCCTCAGGGCCAAGTAGCTGTGCATAAGCATGGCTTCTGGCCAGGTGGCTCATAGCCCTTGGAGTGGAGCAGGATTCCCTTTCCTTCCATTTTGTTGGTGTGGAAGAGCATGGCACTTGGTGGAGCCTGGTTTTTCCCCCTCTGCCTCTTTTACTCCTGCTGAGTCTCATTAAATGACAGTCTGCTTTCTGCTTTGCAACCTCACCTTTTGATAGTGTTGCTAGAGTAGTTGCTCAGCTCTTCAAAGGTGTGCATCTGAGTGGAGGACAAGGTGTCTCTTGATACAGAGAGACTTAAAATCCCAAGGAGTTCTACTCTCACTATTAATAGGCATTACCGTAATTGAAGTATGTGAGAATTCCTGGTTAGTCTTCATTGTAGGCTTAACCATGGCACTCAGTGGTTTTTGTTAGGCCTAGCTCTTATGCCAAAGGATTGAGCATGCTTTTAAGTATAACTTCAGTTGTCTAGTCCTCAGCCATAGTTCAGACTTTACTCTGTTCTAAGTACGGCAGTTAGTCTTCAGAAGTATCACTTAAGCTTTGATAATTGTCAGATGCTATCCCACAGTCTTCAGAGACTGTATTTTCTGTCCTACTCCTGTCTTCTCATTGCAACATAGCACATGTGCTGGAGTCTGTGTTGGGGCCTGTTCAGTTTTGGCAGTTTATCTTTGCTAAGCAGTGCTGAAGATGCTTTCCCAGCATGCAACCATATGACTGATTTGGAAGAATTATTATTGGTAGAAGAGTTTTTGCAGCTGGACCTGAAGATGTGTTAGTGTTAGAATACCCCAAGTTTTATTGCAGCAACTGGTTATGGAAGTAACTTGCATTAATGTTAGCAGACAAACTCATTTCTACCTCCCAAAATTGTTTTGGTGATTTTTATCTTGGTGGTGGTCCTCATAGGAGCAATTGCACAGAACTTAGTAGGCTAACAGTGCTTGTCTTCCTTTTGTCTCTCAAGTTGTCCCAAGTCCTAGATCCCCCAGCGCAGCAAAAACTGTAATAGAAAAATTGTCCTATGAAGAAATGTACAGGAAGTGACTAAACCTCATGAAAGGATTGTTGCAAGTCTGCTTTTGTAACTGAGACAGAATTTGAAATTTTTTAGTTTATTCTGTTCCTGTGCTTGTTTTCAAGCTTGGTTTTCAAACATCCTTCATATAAGCTTAGTATTAACTCAATATGCATAATAAGATTAATGCTGTACTAAGCTGTCTTTTGCTGATGAATGTAGCTTTTGTTACCTAAAGGAACAAAACAAGTTGAATAGAAGAGCGAGTGCAAATAAAACCAAGATTACCTCCAAATTTAAGAATAGGAGTGGTTATGTTCCTCTGTTTTTCAAAATTAAACACAGCTTTTAAGTTCTGCTCAGGAATAAACCCTATTTCCTGTCATCTCACTATCAATTAGTCCATGCATTTAAGAAAACATAATTTTTCTCTTTTACTGGAAATGAAGACAAAGTCCACTATATGAAAGGTGGTCCCAGCTCTCTGTTCCTGTCCTGTGTTCAGATGCACACGTGGAACCTAGTAAATCCAAACGAGGAATGGGTCAGGGCATGAATCTGCGAACACCATGGTTGTGCAAAAACCTTATGTCGTCTAAATGCAGGGTAGCAGGCAGGACTGCTTCTTTTGCAGGCAGTGGCATTTTATGCTGCCTTAAAATTGTTTAACCACAGAATGTGCTCCTGCTGTATGTTCTCAGGTTGTGATAGGTGATAAATAATAGTTCTGTGATGCAGTGATTCTGTCTTTGAATGCAAAACTCAGGCCTCTGCACTAGTGTCCAGGTTTGCCAATGAATAGAATCATTTATTTTGGAAGGGAACTCTGGAGATCATCTAGTTCAGCTCCCCCTACTCAAAGTAGTTTGAAGTTAAAGCCAGCTCTTTCATCCCTTTATTCTGCACCGTCTTGGATAGCATATAGCCAGGGTGTCTGCTGACGATACTTGTCTAATGCTTACCTGCAACTGTTAATCCTCTGTAAACATAAAACTTGGACATATCCAGTATAATTCCAGAACGTGTTCCTAAATTTCAGTAAATTTTGAGCAATCTGAAACCAACTGACTGGTAACTGAATTCCTTGAATAATTTTGAACAACAGAGTATTTGAGTTGCTCTGCACTAGGAATACTGATGGAGCACAAGAGTATGTGCTGTGTTCAAAGACATGTTATTCATGCTTTTCTCAAAATGCATTTATTCCAGCAGACACTGAGCCATGAAACCATTCTTTACAGTGGCTGTGGGCAACAGGTAGACTTCCCACCTCTGCCTCTCCCAGCTGACGGTTCTCAATCGGTGATGCTAGCCGTTTGGTGCTAATGTGAATGGGGCTTAACCATATGGTCTTACTCTCACTTTCTCTCGCAGTGTTGAAAAATGTTGTCCTGTCTGCACTAGCAGCTAACTGATCTGAACCCATTGTTGACAGCCACCATCATCAACAGGTCATTTTCCTTCTGCGAGTGTGGCTTTTGATTATGTATCGTAAATCCAAGTGGAAGTGCGGTTACAGTCTCGCGGTTCTTGGAGACGGTGAGTTTACATCTACACAGTTGCTCTAAGAGAACAAATTTTTCTATTTGCACCTGAACTTCTTCTCTAGATAAAATATTTGAAGAGAAAATTCAGTAGCCACTTCTAGAATTCCCTTAAAATAGACCTTTTATGTACCTCGTTAAGATTTTGTTTGAGGTTAATTGCTAGAAGCGCAAGTGTAGGGCAATACAAACTCTTAGTATTGTCTTGCTGTTCCTGCCCATAACAGTGTTTGTTCTCTAAACATTGCCGGTTTTTAAAATGGAGAGAGAATGCTTTCAGTTGTTCATTGGACAGCATCTCTCTACAGCAACCGTTCCCAGCTTTTATAAAACTGCAGATGAGTATATTAAGACATGCCTCCTAAGCGGTACCAAATTGTACTTTCTCATGCCCTAGTGTTGGGTTTCTACTGCCTGCTGAGAGCGATCTCCCTCTCATCCCCCTGGCCTGTGCACACACAGCCTGTCTCCCCAGATCTGAGTTGTGCAGCCCTGCACCCTTTGCTCCAGACATGCTGACCAGAGTTTTTCCACAAGCTGACTTCTCCCACTAACTCAAAAGAAACAAATTTAATCACAGGAGTTTTCTAAGAGGTTCAGGGAGCTGTGTCTTTAGTCAGTCTAATGACAAAACTTCAGACCTTCTGATGTGGTAGGCTTAAAATTCTTGTGTTGCTTTCCATAGCTTTGTCTGTGAATGTATCTGTGGCTTGTTCTTTTTCCTTAGTCCTCTGGTTTGAGGACAGCAGCTGCTGCCTCCTCTCGGTATTGCTTGCACCAAAGTAATAATGTGGCAGTCTGAGAACATCAGCTTTTCCTTGCTTGGACCATATTTCATACCAGGTTAATGCTAGTGAAATTGAGAGTACTACCTCAGGTATGATGGGTATGATTAATAGTGAGAAGACTTTTGGCATATCACTTTGAAAATGTTTACAGTCGTCTGTTACATCTCGGGGGACTGGCGCAAATAGGCATGAGATGCTAATCATAATAATGTTTTTCATGATCAAAGGTATCAGTACTTCAATGGCTGCTATTTTTGTTTCAACTGCCAAAGTCCTAAAACTGGTTGTGAATAGTCAGTATAGGTGGTTAGCAGCGCGAAATGTTTTAAGTATAGAAAACCTCACTTCTTATTTATTTCATGTGAGTTTGCAGATGTGAATTCGTGCTGCATATTTCTTGGTTTCTGATCAACTGTATATTCCACTGTGCTGCTTCGTTTTCTGTCAAATTTCTATTACCAGTGAATTTTATTTCCAAATTACTTAACTCTACCAGTGCATTTCAGGGTGAAGCTCAACAGATAGTAGAGTACAGTCTAGAGCTTTAATAGTAGTGTAGCTGTTAGAGCTTTGTTTTATCAACTCGAGAGTCTTGTCTGTTAGGAAGAAGTTTCTATCTAATGAAATATGGTGGGTCAGAGAGGACTCATCATGTTCGAGTGCTTGTGTATAAGCCAAAATACTTGCAGCAATTGGTAAGAGCGTCACTACTTAAGAGTTGTGGAACACAGTTGAAGCTGGTGGCTTGAGAAAGCTGGAAGGTACCTGGCATTGGATTGCTTCATCTCTTCAGACACAACTTAAATACTATAACTGACATTGAGCATTGTCTCTGACGGCACTGCAATTATTCTGAATGTCTGGGGCTTATCCAAAATCAGAGTGGTGAATTAAATTACACGTCCAGCCCAGATCTGCTCTAGTACAGTCTTGCTTAGGTAGGCTGATAGCGATCTTGCTTACGTTGGTTAATGCAGTTCAATCCTTACTTGCACCTGCATAATAGGGCTCAGGTATCAGGTTTGGCGAGGTGACCTGGCAGATGAACAAAAACAGAATTTGGACTTTAGTTTCTTTTCCTTGATAAGTATGCTTTTAATTTTATCTTTTTTTCACTGTATGCCTAGAAACAAAGTCCTGCTGCTCAATACAATTGATCATCTGTTAAACAGATGAGCTACAAACCTCAGTTTTAGTTTTACAAAACACTGTAAAGGCTTAATATAATAATAAAAAGAGAGAGAGAACTCAGTCTGTTGCTACATTGCTGTGCCAGGAAATAATCCTTCCTCCCTGACCAGTTTCCTTAGCTGTTCAGCCATGGTATGATGTAGTTTTATTTTTTTAACAATGGTTTTATTTAGATTATTCTTCTAACTAATGGTTTTGGCATGCTTTGTAAAGACTCTTAAGGAAGAGGATCTTGTTGCAGTATTCCAATCTGGGCTAAATTTATAGGCTGCAAGTATTTTGACTTTTTTGGTTTTAAAATTTAATTAGAGATTATTCATTTGTGCCACAGTAAAAACAATCTTTAGAGCATGTTGAGTTTGCAAGCGGTTGCATGAAAGGCTGAAGTTTTGTTAAAGGATGCAGTCTTCTCTATGCTGGAGCTGTTTTAGATTGCCCTGTGCATTTATGGTCAGAAAGAGATTCCATGTTGCTTCCGATTAACAAGAAAGCTTTTCTTAGAATCTTTGATTTCAGTTGGCTGCCACTTCACTGGGAGTTTCCACTGTAATGTTTCAATGCCCCTTTGTGTTAGGTCTTCTGCTATCTTTGATTAACTTTCGTATTCTGGACTTTTATTTTTGCAGGTAAAGACAAGTCTTGCTGCTTCAGTGTATACAGCTATAGTGGTGGTGTTTTGGGGGTGGGGATTGCAGCCTTTCTTTTTCTTTTTATCCAATTTTTACGTTTTAGGTAAACTTCTATATCAAAAGTTAAGGCATAAGCACCATGCTATAACTTTGGGAAACACAGGTATTTAAATCTGTTAATAAAAAATCGGTAAGTAGCATGTGAGGATGTTGGGATGGAAACCACATTTGTTGTGATTCTATTAACCTTTTCAGTTTGCTGAGTGAATGAGGGTGGCCTGAAAAGACAGGTCTAGATACAAAAAGAAGCCCAGTAATTCCTAAACTTGCACCCCTTAATGTTAGGCCTCAGTCCTGTTCTTAAAGGAAGGACCTGAGACAAGTAAAACACAGTTACTCCCACAGTTGGGCTTTCGCAAATCCCAATCCAGCAAATAGGAACATGCTTAGTTTTAATACCAGAAGCAGTACAAAACAGCTCTCCATCACAAAACTAGGAATGTGCAGTTATTCCCAGAAGTGGTGCTTTGCTCGGCAGGCACTGAGCTCTAACTCATGGTTCTCGTCGGGTGAGTTTCAGGGCTGAAGCTTTGTGTCAACACTTGTGCTCCTGTATTTTGGTTGTGATTTTTGAATCCTTCTCTTAAGTAATTTTTTAAAAAAAAATCTTATTTCTAATATGAGATAGCTATATAATTTTCATCATATTTAAAATCTAACAGAGTTATAATACCTAGGTATGTAATGTTACTGACACAAGTTCTTTCCCACCATGTTATCAAACTATACTTTCAAAATAAAAAGCTTAGGTCACAGATTGGTTTTAAAGTGAAGACTTTTTTTAGAAGATAGGTTTTTTTCTATTTGCCTGTTTTTACGGTTGGGATTTTTTAATGTTTTCTGCAATTAAAATGAAGTGTCTCCCTTCTATAAAGGAAAAAATACCTCAGCTTGGAAGTGGTTACTAAAAGAAAAATGCTTCACCTCAGAAATTAATAAAATTATTGGAGCTGATACACTCCTTACGTTGGTTTGGTAATGTTCTATAGTGTTGATAGCATTTCAGAGTTGTTTGGTGCTGCTGACCTTGCAGCAGTTCTCGCAGTCATGTTTACAGACAAGGAAATAAGTATTGTAAAAGAAAAGCTAGAGGAGGGCGAGCTTGTGACAGTGTGCTGTATTTACTTGTAGTTCAGTTTATTTGGGGGCATGTAATTTACACACTTTCAGTGAAATGCTAAAACTACTGAATGACTTCAGAGTTTTAAAGAGTTTAGGTACAACAGTGGCTGTGAAGCCAGAGAAAGTTTTTTCTTTCCTTTGTTTAGCAAATACATATTAATTCTACAGCTGGTGTTGAAGTGAGACTGAGCATGCTTGAAAATTTGTTTTTGAATTTCTAAATAAAATGTCTGCCACTAAGTTGCATCGGGGCAATGCAAGCTGCTAAAGGCAGCGACTTGCCTATTAGTTGTTTCAGCTGATCAGCCTGGCACACTCATAGCCTCTGTCCCACTTGCCTGACACTTCATAAACTCATTCTGGTTGTTTACTGTCAAATTGGCTACGCTGACTTTGTCGTATTGGTAGTTCTTTAGTTTATTTAGTACATCTATTGTATAGTTAATCGCTTGACTGGGCTTCCTTAAATGTTTTTTTTTTTTTGCTTTGAATTTACATTGGTCTAGGAGCGTGAATGTGGTCAGACTTCTCTGCTGAGTCTGGGTAGTAAATGCTTAGCGTGTGCCAACTTGGTTGCCTATGTGACTGTTCGTGCCCTCTGCAGCTGTATGGCATTCTTCTGCTCCACGAACAGGTGACATGAGACACCCTTAAGGCAGGAGGGTAACTAATGACAAGAAGCAAACTGAATGCAAGCAGGACTTCTACAAACCTGTATGAATGTGTGTGAACGAAGCACCACTGTGCCCACTATGAGCAGCTGTTAGTAATTTCAAGAAATGTTCATAAACAATGTCAGTCCTGAGAGGGCCAGTCTACCCCTAAAAACTTGCAAAGATTACTTCTGAAGAGCCAGATTTCTTGGAATGAATCAGTCTGCACTGAACGGCTGACTAAAAAAGGGCAAGTGAAACAGCTCCTCTGTACTAGATCATTACTGCTAACTTGGCTACACTAGAAAAAGAGGGCTTAAGGTTTCTGTACTGGGGTGCACTTGAAGATTCCCACACAGTAGTTTATTGGTAGCCTGTATGGGTATCTAGAGTGGACACTGGGTTGAAGTGCAGGCTTCTCTCAGCCTCCTTCTCAAGATTCAGAAAGGAAGAGCTCTGTGTTACATTAACCAGTCACTTTGGTTAATAAATAAGTGCATGCTGTAAACCACGTGAAACTGATTCCGAAACTCTGTAAGGTACTACTGTGTTCTGAATTGTCTGGTACTGTTTAAAATTACATAGTCATGGCGCTATCAAAACTGCCTTTTTGTGGCTGTATGCTATTTTTGGTGTATTTGCCCAATGGTGTTTCCTATTTCCTGAATGGAAAAATTTTTCTTTGAGAGAAAATTAGTAATTCTTTATTGCTTAAAGCCTGCCTCTCAGTGCATACAGGTACAAAGTGCAAAGCCAAGGTAATTGCTAGAATTTGCAAACGTTAAGATACTTTTGCATTTATCTTTGCATGTCAGAGAAATGCCTGAAACGAGAAATAAATGTAGATTTTTTTCATGCATGTGCTAATTCAAATGTAGCCCAATCTGTAACTGTTCAACTACACTTGCTTTCAAGGCTTCTTCAGGTAACTTTGGAATATGAACTGGTATCTACAGAGAACCAAAGTCCTAGCCAGGATACAGCTTTAAGCATGTGCTTTTCCAGAAGAAATTATTAAGCTACTTTGCTAGAGAACATTATGTGGGAATTAAGTAAACTTGCATTGGATTGAGAAATACACTGAACTTGTGTCCCTAAGCCTCAATTTTAGCAATCTTACCAATTTCTAGGCCAAATCTTGAAGGTTTGTAATTCACATGGAATTCTGTTTAGTTTGGATCAAAGAAGAACATAATTTTTTTTTTGTCTTCAGGAGCACGTTCCTCACTGGTAGAATTGCTAAGAGTCAAATTGCTGTCTTGCTAATGTACTTTCACTAGGGTTAGTGATGTAACGTAACATCATAAAAAAAGCAAGGGCAGTCCATGAAACTACCAGCCGAACGTTTTAACACTGCCTAGCAATGGGTGCACACTGACTATTGCTGGAAGAGTGCTCTGCCACAGTGACCATCAGTATCCCTGTACTCCACCAACTTAAAATTACTTTTTTCTGATTTTTCTGTCCTGAGTGACATAGTCCTAGAGGACAAAAAGCAGTACTGATTCTGGAGAGCATGGCTATTTTAAAAAACATAGAATCATAGAACGTTTTGGGCTGGAAGGGACCCCTAGAGGTCATCTAGTCCAAACCCACTGCAGTGAGCGGGGACACCTTTAACTGGATCAGGTTGCTCAGAGCCCCATCCAACCTGGCCCTGAATGTTTCCAGGGATGGGGCCTTCATCACCTCTCTGGGCAACTCCTTCCAGTGTTTCTCTACCCTCAAACACACCACTATCTTGGTACAAAAATACCTTTCGATGTTTTTAAAAGATGTATCTTACGACCCACACACTTGAAAATATTTTTCCATCAGAGTTGTTCTGATTGTAACTGAAGACTATACAAAATTAAAGTTGCTGTATTCAGCTAGAGACCACCTCTTATTTGAAGGTAATGTTTTTCTGTATACATGGCAAATTGAAAACTTGGAACTAGTGACACCTTGAAAACTTCCAACTGTAAGTCAAGTGTTAAACATAACAATTTCCTTAGCTCTTAATTAAAACTGGACCATATGGTCAGACCAAAGTCCTTTGGGTCACTATAGAAGTAGTACAGCTCCATCTCTATGGTTGAGGTATTCTATCATTGGAATTTTTTTTTTTAGTGAGAATATATTTGGCACAGTAATGCCTAATGTTGTATGTGACAAGAGCCAAGAGTATCCACCAGCTCCCTCCTTGACCTGTAAACAAGAAACTGGATTCTTGTCTCAACCAAGGAGTAAAATTTAGGGATGGCATCCCTAGCACTGAATTCTTGCTACTCTTTGGCAATGACCTTTCTGTTGTTAGGTGTTAGTGCCCACATAGAGGTAAAGGAAAAGTGCAACTGCCTGTTTATTTTTATAAGCAGCAAACCTCTTATCCAAATTGGATTAGAAGTGTAGGCAGTGAAGTATTGCTTCTCTCTAGATATGCTAAATCACACGTTGCCCATGGAAAAAGATATAATCGAATTGCATGGGATTTTTCTCTGAGCAGTAACAACTGGGAAGAGGTAGGTGATCTGACATGATGATGAGGTGGAGGAGATACTTGAATTTTGTCCTGTTTGAATTGTTGGCTGTAGGAGGCAATTAACATGGAAACTTAAGTGTGCAAAAAGTTAGTTTTGTGTTTATATATAAATACAAGTTGTATTAGCATAAAAGCTGGTTCACCTTACTCATTAAGAGACAGCTTTTAATGTATCTGGAGATACTTCAATATACCTCTATTAGAAACCTATTGCATATGCAAAGCAGTCAATTCTTGTTCTCTTGTGTTGTTGCCTAAAGTAACCTTTGTTTTGTACCTAAGCTCATACAGCACTATTTAAAATATTACTAAAAAGTCGTGGTTGAATGTCAGAAATACAGGAAACTGAGGTACTGAACCAGCCATTTATGTTTAGGGCTGTAGTATATCCTATCAGGCCACTATAAAAATCTAACACTTGGCTTGCAGAGAGTCGGCAGACCTCTGACAGCTACCCAGAGGTATGTAGGTCATATGCTTTCATATGTAAATGCTGGAGGTGATATGTTTAGAAAGGGCCAGGTTTTGTTCCTTATACAAAGACTGTCCAAAGTTTGAAGTTAGGAGGAGGAGGACTATAGTAAGATGGTACATTTATCAGCAGTGACTTACAGAGTATTCAGGTACAAACTGTAGACTCGGGACATCCACATGCAGAGGTGGGGAGAGCAGTGTGGAATTGCAGATGAACTACAGTCTAAGTGGTGAGTGTCAAGAGTAATAACTGTGGTGAGGAATTTAGGATAAAGTGGGTGGAAATTCTATTGGATAAACTTGGCTTTTGCACTTCACGACCTCTGAGTGAAAAGATACTTGCTTTATTTTAAGATATCCATTTGTGTGATGTGGGATTTCAATAGAAACTGTACTGAATAGTTTTTTAAACTTTGTCCCTCTTAAGATATCTTTTCCTAGAATGTGAGTGTGGGGAGCCAGCCAGTCATAGCTAAATTTCTATAATTGAATACTTTTTCTGTCCTTTTTTTTGCTAATCTGTGTGAAATGTTTTTCATCACTGAAAGTGAGGCAAAGATGTATTAATACGTCTAGCAACTGTCTGTCTTAACTTTCTCTGAAGAAGTCCATGGTCCAAATGATCTAGCTTTGTGGGAATGAAAGCTTTCAGGTAATGCAGGTTCAGCTAGTTCTGCTAGAAGGTACCTTAAAAGTTTTGCAAGCCGGAAAACTACATCTTGGAAATGAATTCAAATTGGGCCTCCCTTTCTTTATTTGGGGGAAACCATAACACCTGAAGCTCAGTGAATCTGAGTTCTGCTGTTCAAAGAGCGCAGAACTACAGCTAAAAGGTTCTTTGAGGAAGTGCTTGTGCATAGCCTTGGTTAATTGTACTTGCAGATACGGTGTTTGGCTTGCAGAGTTTTCAAGATCCAGAAATGTTACTGGAGAACTTCAAGAAAATATATTTCACAATAGCTGTTTCCAGGTACCTGGGAAACTCAAGTTTACTGTCTTGGAGAGAAGCCTGGTGCAACTACAGCTGCATGTTTCTGACTTAGCAGATGGCTTATGTGAGTTTGACCTTTTGGGAAACGAATGCGTTTTTTTCAGAATGATGCCTTACCTATCATCCTTTCAGTCTTGGATTTTTAGGAATCCAGCATGTCTGATGCTTCAGGCTGTTCTTGAGAAGCCGGGTGAAGGACTGTCTTAAGAGCAGCTCAGTTTTCAAATGTCTTACTGGGGCAACAATACAGAATTCTGTAGTGTTAGTGCTGAACTGCTTATTGGGACATGTTTCTCCTGTGAAGCTGTTGTAAAACACAGGGTATGGTGTGGGTCTCAGCTTTTCAAGTATTTAATCAGCCTAAACAATCTTTGGTGTGGCTACCGCAAGCTTTCTGCAGTAATTTTTGCCAATTGTTTTATTTTAAGCAAGTGTTGACTCAAACAGCCATAGGAAGGCTGTGAAGAAGCACGAAGCTCCAGACTGGTCTGCAAGACTGCTTGTCATCTGCAGTTCTCCAGCATTTGGTACGCCTTTCCTATTTCCTGAGGGAATGCACGTCTTCAGAGGCCGTTTCGTATTTAAAGCTCCTGGTCTCTTGCCGTAATAGCTCAATATCTGGGAAGCCAACTCCTGTTTTGCACAGGAGGTTGGACTAAATAACCTCCTGAATTATCCTGTGATTCTGTGAAGTCCCTTACGGGGAATGGAGTTGACTCAGCCTCCTGGAAACGCATAAGCACGTAGAAGTCAGTAGTGTAGCTATCCTGGTAGCTATCCATCCTTGCCTGAAATTCCTTCACCTCATAGTGAGGTTAACTATGAAATATGTTCTCAGTGCAAGGATCAGGAATCTTGTATGCACTTTTCTTAATGGGATCTCTCCCCTATAGGAGGTTGAAAGTACTGAGTTGGTACAGTGCTAAAAGCCACGTAAAGGTACAGTGCCTACTAAAGCAGAGATCACACTGAAGACAGAGGGACAACTTTCAGTCTGCAGGATGGGGTTTGCATTGGTGGTAACATGCTGACCTTGAGTAGAAGGGCTTTCCAGGTGTACTTGAAGAGCAGGCACAGAAAGCTCTAAGGGTGGAATAAGACTTCATAAGAAATGCTCATTAGGTTTGATGGCAAAGGATGACTCGTGTTGCGGGAAATGCCTCTCTGCAGCATGATGATTTGTTGCCTCTCTGTAACTAGGCTACTGCAGCTTCAGCGACGAATTGCTCCACAGTTGCCTAAGGATCGCCATGGTTGTTGGATGACAGGCATTTTGGAGTTGGCAAATCCCTTTGAAGGAGAATTTGCTGTGCCTTAAGAACTTGAGATTCTACTTAAATCACTCTTACTCGGCTGTCCTACAAATCTAATTAGCCTCTCCTACCCCTTCCAGAAGTGGTCAATGTGGAAGAGTTCATAACGTACCATCCACCCTTCATGTTGCAGCAACTTGAGAAGCAGCAAAGCGTTCTCTGAAAGCTGTAGCAGTAACAATGGACCTTTGTTTGTTCGGCCCTTACAAGAATTTTCTTACTTCTTGCCACAAGGCACCACACAGTAGTGCAGGGGATTAGGTCATTTCCTTCCCTCCTCCTCTTCCTGCAGATTATTTGATTAACATTTCAATTGTATACTCTAATTAGCATGTTCTTGGCTTCAGGCTGCTTCCCCCCCCATAATCTCTTTAAAACACTGTAGTATGACTTTATTAACTGTATAACATGGGAACTCCTTGCACAGAGATTACATGTGACATAACACAATGAAAGATTAATGGGGCTGGCAAGTCAGTAATCTTCCCTCCTTTCTTCTTCCTCCATGCACCTGGGGTTAAGCTTCTGGGAACCCCCTAATAGTGTTCACACTTTCCAGTGCATGAAATACTTGTCTTGTTTGGGTATCACAGACTTTGATCAGAGTTCAGCCACTGACTTTGAGGGAAACAGAATTAAGGTGGTGTATAGTGTGTGTTCAGCCTTCAGTATTGAGTGTACAAATACACTTCCCCTTGGGACCACTACCAATCCTATTCCACATTTTTGCTCTCTTTTCTCAGTGTTTCCTTTGGTCCCTTTTCCTCTGTACCCTGTGTGCAGCAATTTCAAGCACTTATCCTGTGTGGGGTTTTTATTTCACTCTACTGCCTGTTTTGTTAAATCAAATTATCAACAGAAACATGCTTAAAATGTCTGTCTTGAAATTTAGCAGTAATATACTGATCAGGTTAAGTCTTGTACAAAGAGCCACATGGGCTTCTTGGCTCTCTGCATGCTAGGAGAACATAGCATTGCCTTTTGCCTGTATCTGCAAGGCTGTCTTAAGTGATGTAGCTAGGAATGCATTTCTCTTCAAAGCTCATTTTGAATGTCATGTGAAATCACGTAATTATATCAAACTGTACAGCATCTGCTCATGAGTCAGATAGAAGAACACGACGATACAGCCCTTTATTTCTTTTAACAACTTCAGGGAAAGAACCTCCCCTGCAGTTAAGCATCACTTCATGAAATCAGCAGTGATATCTTGGGCTACAGATCTCATTGTTTCAGTCTGGCATGGTTGGCAGTATCTCTGCTCCAGGGAAGGTCGGATAGCTCACCTAGGTCGGATAGCCCGCCTAGCGACAGCACGCTTGAGGCATTTGTTTCCAGTCCTCAAGGCAGAGCATGGTTCTTGTGTGGAGTGGAAATCATTAAACCCTCTTCTCAGTAAAAGTGAGGGGCAGTGTTGACACAAGAACAGATGAGTAGAGCATGGCTGTGAGTAAACACAGGCAGGGAAACAAAGTGTTTTGAACTCTGTAGGGTGAGGTTCAGAGGCAGCCATGTAGCAGTGTGGCTAGGGGCAAAATAACCCCCAAAACACCTTGCTTTGAGATGGGGTTTGATTAGCTATGAAAAGGGGATTATGTGGTGCATTCACCTGACAGCAGAGGACTGCGCTCCAGAATACTGTGTGTCACTAATAGGAAGGCAGGTGGGATGCAGAGATAAGAATTGCTATCTGTGGCTGGCTGGGTTGGGCAGCAGAAGGCATATGCACCTGCAGTTGCTCTATCTTACTTCTGTGTCTGCAGCATAAAGTAGTTCACAGGTTTATTAACCTGGACTCTGAGAGTGGCATCTGCAAAATGAGAAAATAAAGGACCTCTAGAAGCAAATTAGTCCCAAGTTCTGCTTTTCAGACTGAAGGCTCTTGAAGCAGTGCAACTCAAGTGTTACGGCTTGTGTGAGAAACGTAATGCAACCTGGAAGCGGTCATACGAATGTAACTTATCACTACAGTTAAATACCTGAACACAGAGCACCTTTTGTACTCTTGTTGCCATATCTGTGTCTTAAGTGATACTAATGCAGCCCTGATGGTGTTGATTTAAAAAAAACAAAAAACCAACAAAACCCCCCCACAAAGAAACCCAAAACAAAGCCAAACCCTTAGCCCTGGTTAAAAAAGTATTAAAGCTGCTGACCTTGTATAGGCTGGGACAATGTATAAAATACTTGAAGGTGATGAGGGAGGTGGGATTGGGTGACTTTTCTGCCACAGTAAATGGTGCCATTTTCAGGTTCTGCTAGTTACCAGTGGAAAAGCTGGGTTCAGGTGCCAGTAGAGTGAGGCTGCTGATTTTTGGCAGGGAGGAAGGCTCAACTTTAATCTCAAGATGTGGCTTGACGAGTCTCTGGCTTTGCTGATGAGATTGATTCAGCAGGTTCCTATCCCCTCACTTGCATTGGTATGGTGGGTTTACAGAATAAACCCACAAACAGATTAGCAAAATTATTTGTGTTAAAATAGTTGGGGCTTTGTGTGTTGTGTTTTGGTTTTTCCCTAAGCCCTTTATCAGTTTAGTAATCTGACAGCTGTGATAATGACCATACCATCTCAGGTCAGTATTCAGTAGCATGTTCTTTCTGGTGACCAGAAGAAGAGTGGGAACAAGGGAGCACCTGTACCTTGATATTTCTCCAAGCACTTCTCAGTGTTCAGCAGTTGTGGCCCAGTCACTTCTGTGGAGCAAAGTGGTATCTTTGTGCTTAGTAATCCAGGATAGAAGGAAAAAAAAGTGGGTTTGAGCCTATATAGAGTTTTATTATCCAGAATATCTTACAGCAAGGTGTTCTGCAGTTGAGTTTTTCAGGTAGGTGAGAAGATGCTGTAACAGGACAGCCTTATGGTATTACTTGGGGGAAGGTTGGCTGTGGAGTACAGGTAAAGGAGAGAGAAAACAGGTATGCATTCACCTTGTTCTCAGCAGTGAAGCTGACTTACAGGGAGGTGCAACTTATGCTGTGTTATGGCATTGTGAACAAAAAGCTCGTCTGACGGTGCTTAGCTTTGAGTGCTGCCGAGTTACGCGCCTGCCCTTCTCGCCTTTGGTTCTACTGGTATGACTGCACAGTCATGCCTTGAGCTGGACTGGGAAACTAATCCAGCTGAAAAACAGCTGAGTGGGTAAAATAACTTTTAAAAGCATGGACAGATCGGGGAAACCAGTCCATAAAGTTGTGCTTGCAAAATTGAGGTGGCAGGCTGAGGAAAGAGCAGCAGAAACCAGAGCAACAGTCACCTGTAGAGCTTGGAGATGTCAAATGTCAGCCTGAGTACACATTGCTTGAGCCAGGGTAGCATGCACACCTTCTTGGCCACTACAACTCTGATGTAACACTTGATGTAAAGCTGCTGCATCCTATCATGCTTGCAGGAGCCTTGGAGCATTTGCATGATCAATTCTAAGAGGCGGTAACTTGGAAGCTGTGGTAACTTGATCACCATTTTATGGCTCAGACACTTAAAATGATCCCACCCACTGGCTTGATGCAGTGATTTTGATGTTGGTGGAATAAGAAATGAGCTCAGAACCTGGTCTTGCACGTGCAGATTTGCCTTTCCAAACGTGCATACTACAGGAATGAGCTGTTACAGCATCGTTGGCCGTTGGAGTCCAGTATACACAGGTGGCGTCTGCAGGTGTGTTGTCTCCAATTCTACACCATTAGTGAAAACAGGGATAGCAATGCCCGAAGAGTTTCTGATGGTTTAATTCTCACCGTATTAAGAAATCACTTTGCGTGGGAGGTGAGGAAAGCTAGCTGGGCTAATAAGTGATGATTTTATTTTTATTTTTATTTTTTTTTAAAGAAAGAACGAAGGTATAGCATGCATGGGTACAGTTATGTAAGAGAAGTGGAGAAGGAAATAGATCAGCTTTTCTCCGAGAACCTCATCCACAGAGCTGCCAGGGAATTGGGCTGCAGGATTGTTCTCAACACACCCTCCGCTTCCTTTTTTCCTTTTTGGGGCCAGAAATGGATGAATTTATGGAGTGGCGAGCAGGATACAGGCTCTGACTCCAGCCAATGGTGTGTGGTGCGGTGGTGTTTACCTAGCTTACGCACAGCAGAGCCAGCCCCTCTTCAGTCAGAAGGCGCTACCCAGGGCTTAAGTAAAAAGCACACAGAGCAGAGGCGCTCAGTCTGGCGGTTGCAGGGGGTTGGAAGGAGTTGGTGGATTTCGGCGGGTTTTAAACGAGATTGAAGGGGTGGGTTTTTTCTTCTCTACTATGCAGAAATACTGAGAGGACAAAGCGATACTGGTAAGTGCTCTGCATGCCATTGCTTTTCCCTTCTAGGGTTGTATTGTTTCAGTCTTCTAAAAGCCTCCTCAGCTGCAGTGATTTTCAGCGAAAAGTTGAACGATAGTTCAGTGATGTGGTTGAAAGGAAATCTTGAGAACAGGCAGCGTGTGTCTGTAGGCTGCCCTTCCACCTAAAATAGGAAGAGACATTCAAAGTGCATAGTATAATAAATGCTTCTTGTTCTTATGAAGAGTCAGTCGCTTCTCATTTTTAGGGTGCAGAGCAAGATGCTTTGAAGCTGTCAGTGTTATAAAAATCACACCAAGGGGAATTTCTCATAGAGCTGTTAAGTACTTCTGTTGTCTAAACAAACAAAAAAAGGCTTTAAATGTAACTGTAACTCTATTTTTGCAAGATGATATAGTATGCTATGTGAAAAGGCTTTAGTGTAATACAAACACCTATTTAGCTGATACGTAAACTGCCTCATCAGGAAGTCAGTGGCTCATAAAAAAGCAAAATGCTAACGTTCAGATCTGTAGAACAAGAAGTCATTGTGGTTTTCTGCAAGCACAGGGTCCTTGGCTGTGTATTCTAGTTCAGGTGCACCAGACGGTAGATCTCCCTGGGCTCAGCCATCAAAGCATAAAAAGCTCCATCTTATTTGCGTAACAGCCCTTTTAAAAATAAAATGCCTCTGTTTTGGTATAAACTCTTAATCTGGATATGGAAGTTATGCTTCTGTCACTGACTTGCAATTAAAGTTGGGACTGCTTTTTTTTAAGGTAATACTGTGTAATTTGCCTGAAGGTAGTAAAGAGGCTAATTTTACAGGATCCTGACTGCAAAGTTCTCTGTATCAGAACTGTACTCTTGCTACGTTGTAGCAGTGTTCTACAAAGTTTTTTGTTTTCTTCCTTCTACTTTGGCAAGGCACTCGAATAGGTAGGGTACAAATAGGTAGTGTATGGTTAACAAACACATAAAGTTGTCCTATCCTCTATTCTATCGCTTTATGGCTTCATACATTACAGTTTATATAAATAACCTTCATTTCATAGTATGAAATCAAAACTACCCCTTTTTAACAAAGCATACAGAGTTTGTAGTAACAGCCAAAGTGCAAGTACAGCCAAAACCTCACATAGAAAGCTGCAAATTAATCTTTAAGTAGCTCGTGTGAATAACTTTCAGAGATAGCTCAGCTGATTGAGCAAGTACAACCTGTAGCATTTGGCCCTCGTGCTGCAGGGGCAGGCAGCGGGGGAGCTTTGCCTCGTGCAAGGTGGTGTGCTTCATCACTGGTCTATCCGAACGCTGACGTGGAGGACATGGGTGGTAAGGGGGTGTAGACTGCATGTACATGTAGCAGTTTAACTGGTGAAGAACTCTTTCTCAGCTAATTAAGGTTATAGATAAAATTGCAGTGACAGCTTTAAAATAGACATGTTTTCAGCTTCCCACACGCAGTCTGAATTACATCATTTATAACCTGTAGGAGGCTATCGTGGTTTCCTCAGGGAGGATCAGCTGTTACTTTTTGTAACTGAAAAAAAACACTGGATTTTTTTTTCACGGGAATATATTCAGAATTGATTTTTGTCAGTCTGTTGGAGTGGATCGTTAGCAGTTACGTAAATCTTCCAGGTTTAATACGCCCAGCCGCATTCTCATCCCATTGACAGCAGTTCAGAATAACAGAACTGAAGTTAGCAGAGGTCTGATTGAAATCAGGCTCCTGTGCTTAATGGTTTTTTTTTCCATCTTCTGAACAGGAATGCTATTTTTGAGTACTGTCATAAAGTACAGATTTTCGTATAAGCGCCCATAATAGAAGTCTTGTTCTAAAACGCCTTGTTCATTGAACAAGGATGCTTGTCCTCACAGCGCTGTTCCTGAGTTTCCTAAAATTGCTAAAAACTGCTCAGACATGCTTTTAAGACTGAAACAGAACTTGAAGCAGGATGCTGGATGCCAACCTGACTAAAACTGCTGTTTCTTAGGCTGGAAAAGGTTAGCTGTAGTCGTGGTGCAAAGCAGTAGGTTTGCTCTTGTGTATCAAATTAATGCCCCATTGAAAGTGTCTACAGGCAATTTGCCTTTTTTTCTGTGCTGTGACTCTTGCATGACTCGTTTCCAGGATGACCAGCCTTCTAATGGCAGATGTCCATGGTAAAAAGATGCTTTCATTCTGTTTATGAGAATGAAAAACCCCTCTATTGAGATTTTACAGATGTTAGCAAGGCACAGCAGCAGATAGTTGTTTGCATTGTTTTACGCGTGGTATCCGTGTGCAGGAGAGACTGCTTGCTCCTTTCAGAGCTTGGCCTTGTTGTCTTATTTTCAATGCTTTCATATCATAAGATACTCTTGTGTGTATAGTGGATGACTAAGCTTATTCAGAGGTTATAAAAGAAAAGGCAAACAGTATAGACTAAGGAAAGAATAAGCCATACAAAACCAAAACGCTGGACTAATTTTCCACAGTCCAAATGCTTATTCTTTTTTTTACAGTGCTGGAAAAAATCCATTTTCTAGAAAGGAGAAAATTAATTATCCTTCCTCAGAAAGCTAAAGCGGGGTTACTGATCTGAAGTGACAGTGCAATTTGACTATATAACAGCTGCATCGCTATACCTTTCCTGTGCATCTGTAGTAAAGGACGCAAGCTGTACACAGAATCTGGCTAATCTTGAAAGTGGAATATGAAACCTGCTGAACTTAAAGTTCCAGGTATGTGTGTGAAGGAAATGTGAGTTTGTTTTTAACTGGGAACTGGGGAAATGTGAAAACTATGGTTGATAAACACATGCTTTTCTGCATGGTCTTTTACCCAGGTGATCGCTTCAGTAATAACCATTTTAATAAAAGCTTCCAAAAAGATTGGTAGGAAAAACAGTTAAAGGAGAATAACTTTCTAGTGGTGATTTAACCATTAGGTAGAAGAAAGTGAATTTATCAACCCTTGTCTCAGGTTTCAGAAGCATGGTGTGATGAAAGGAGCTGATTCGTTGGTGCTTGCACCAGTGTATACCAGCAGACATTGTTGAGTTGTTTGTGAAATCTGACAACCTGGACTTGATGGGGACTCCTAATCAAACAAGAAGGCAGTCTGCTGGGATTTACTTCGGGTTTTTGTTTGTGTGGTTTTTGTTTTTTTTTTTTTTTTTTTACTTCTCTCATTACTTATTGCCTCTTCCTTCTTCCATAATTGCAAATATCTTCATCTTGAGAGACTGGTATTCTGCACAGATCCTTTGTCTCTCACAGTGACTTTGATATTCTGGTCCTTTAAATCTGGAAGTCAAGATTTTGCCTTTGAAGGGTTGAGACATTATCATAGAAGAGAATATGCAGGACTGAATTACTGTGCATGTGTTCAGAGGAGCAGCCGTAAGATTGCCTAGTGGAAATTGGAGTGCTAAAGAGCTTAAATACATAAATAAATGTTGGCAAACTTGGGTCCTACTTGTGTTTTGTCAGGTAACTGCACAGTTCTTTGTTTGAAGAGCAGTATGGGGTTTTAAATCCAAATAAAGCTATAGACAATAACATGTAAATCTCAGGAGGATAAAGATAAAATTGTTTTGTTGGTAATGGAGCTGGTCATAATTTATGTCTAACTGATCAAAAGTCCACCTAAGGTGCATATTTCAGTTGCTTAATAAAACTGTGTTGGGCTTCCTAAAATTAATTGTATTCCTAGAATAATTTAGGTTGGGAAGTTGTCTGGTCCAGTCCCCCTACTCAAAACGGGACTGGGCTGCCTTGGGTCAGGTTGTTCAGGCCCACGTGCAGCTGAAGTTTGAGTATCTCCAAGGATGGAGATCCCATAGCCTCCCTGGATTGTTTTTCTCCCTAATAGCTTTTCTGTGTTGCAGCTGGTTTGTTGCCCCTTGTCCTGTCACTGTCAGAAGGGCTGGATTATATTTTGTCCACATCCCCCCTGATTTAACACAGAATTCCTTAGGGAAGAGCCGGATATGAAAATTGCAATGGTAGTAAATGGAGAACTACAAAAAGCAAATTGTATAAAAATAAAAACACAAGCTGTCTTTGCTGTATCTCTAAAAGCAAAAAAAAAAAAAAATCCAAACCTTAGAATATGTAGGTATAGAACATAAAGAAGATAGTATTATAAAAATGGGGAGAAAAAAAATCCAGTTTTTGCATCTGAATCAGCATATTTTTATTTTAATATACTCATTGGCCGAGGATGACTTTTTATACTGTGAAAGTGGGGGGTTTTTATGCAGTATTTTAGAAAAGGGCTAGTCTGGCACTAGCTACAGTTGCTAGCAGCCTATAATGCTGGCTCTGTGTTTAGAAAATGATGGTAATTTATTACAAAGAGACTTTTATTCTCGTATTTTTAGCTCACAGCCGAGTGTTTAATGAATCTCTGCTTGGGCTCATTGAATTTATGTTCTCCCCTCCCCCTGCTCCATTTTAACCATTAAGAGACTGCTATTCTTGCTGCAATTACAAAAGCTGTACTTGGTCTACTAAATAGCAAACTTATTCACGGGGTGCTGTTCCTCAGTGCAAACCAGATCTGAAGACTTTCTGTAGAAGCCACCAAAGACTATTCGGGTAGGAGTCTCATGGTTGGAAAAGTCAGTTTAATGATTGAGGATGGCTGGTAAGCTAAAGCTGATAGTTCAAAACCAACCAAAATTCATTATATTTCTGGGTCCCCTGCTGAAAATGGCATGTTCAGTGAAAGTGAGCAGACTCTTAAACACTACTCTGAAGCATGGTTTGCTAGGCCTTCCCAGAGAATAGTCTGCTGCCAGATTCAGAGACCAGTGTTTGAATGTGACTGGAGAGAGTACGATGATACGGCTTTTCCTTCTGCTTGAATGTAATCAGAAATCTGTGGCTTGCTTTCTGCTATAGCAGTCTTAGCCTTCTGTGACTCAAGTGAATATTGAACAAGTAGTCTTGTAAGAAACTGGATTTCCATTCCCAAAACAAATTTAAAATACTTTTTCAGTTTAGATATCATCTCTTTCCAGTTCCTCAAAACAGTTGCACATGACAGTATTGTGCAAGTTACCTTCCATGAGCTTTCTTCCAGCTCCAGAGGAACCAGTTTTAAGGATAAAAATGTATTAATTGTTTGTAAGGGTTTCCTGTTGCAGTTTCCTATTTTTGCGACTAAAAGGCACTGACAGAAACATGATGGGTACTAGTGCTAACTGCAAATAATTGTGCTCACCAGTCAAGTAATGCCTTTCCAAAACTATTTTCTCTGTGTGCAAGTTGCTTTACTCACAAAATCTATTATATTATAGAATACAATACAGGACTGCGCCCAGGTAGGGGTTCTCAGGCTTTGGTCTCTTCTCTGTAGCAGAAGCAGAGATCTTGAGATGAAAATTTGCTTCTACCAGTTCTATGATTTTGGAAGAATATAGGACGGGGTGGGATCTTGTAACTAGCACCTTATTCTTCATTGGCGTTGAAGGGTCTTGGAGGAGTTTTGGAACGGTCAGTTGTTGAGAGCCTACTTCAGTGAAGCCTGCTCCACTGGTGGCCAGAGGTGCTGTGGCAAAATTAACGGTCGTGGCAAAAAGCTAACTTGCATGTTTTGCTCAAGCAGTCAGTTGCTTAGTTGTATACTGGCTCTACAGGGCCAGGTTGTCTTTCTAATGTATTTAATTATCCTTTCCTAACACTTTTAAGAAGTCTCTTGTAGTATTCTAGGAATAAAAACTGGACAGGTTATTCTACAAGAGAAGGCTTATATAATAAGTTAGTGGATCCTTCCTTTCAGCTCAAGAGCATTCCCCCCTGTAAGTTCTTAAATGCTTTATCCAGCTTTAAATGATCCATAAGCCTGCTCTGTTTCAGCAGTGGAGATGTTATCCCATGGCCTGTTACACTCCTCTCCAGTGGGACAACATTTGAGTTTTATTTGCAGACATCAAATGCCACTTGGACTAGTCTTCAGGACTAGTCTTCTCATTGGAGGAATATAATTAATCTTTGTTATTTCTGGAAACGAAATGAACCTTCTTTTTGGGTACAGTGCATCAAGCAGATCATACTGGGTGAGAAGTAGCATGTATGTTGTGCTGATTTTTTTTTTTAGGGGCTCTGAATTTTGTATGTGCTTGAGTTGAAGTTACTGGGTGTTAGCTGTGAAAGTGATGTCTGTAGCTCATAAGGTTCTGAGACACATTTTAAAAAATTAAGTTCAAACATTCAAACCATGCCTTTGAAAATGTAGGAATGAGCTGTTTTACTAATGGTAGCTCTAGACTGTAAACTCTTGAACCTTCCTTAAGTCAAATAAGTCAGTTTCCATCATATGTGCTGGTCCCAAAATAAAATTTGACTGGATTTCTTTAAATGTGAAACAAACAATGTATTAATTGGGAACTGAGTGTTAGATGGTGGACGCTTCTCCTTGTATTAAGATGTTCTAGTTAACTTCTTGTACTGCTGAAGTCCATCACTTGGAACTATTGGCCCCCTTTATGGTTTCTGCTCAGGTATCTCCTAAGAGGAGGTTACTGGCCATGTAACTCTTCAGATTTTAATCTTTAGATTTTCCTTTAACTTTTCATGTGTAATTACTTTTAATGAGACTCAGAAGCTGTCTCCTGTGACTGGGAGATGTATTTCCTTAGCTTTCCCTGAAATTGTTCACTTGGGTGAAGAGAAATGCCAAAACTTTTCTTGTACTAATAGCAAGAGTTGAAGTTATTTTTAATGCTTGCCTTCCCACCTTCTCTAAGTGAATGGATTAGCTCTTTTTCAAACACCATAGTGTTGGGTGGATACTAGTCAAATCTTTTTTTTTTTTTTCCCCCTGTCATGGTATTTACTAGTCCTATGTTATTTCCTAATGAGCGGTGCTATAGATTTCATAGTAGCATTTCTTCTGAGTTGTTAAATGCATGTTCAAAGGACAACCATTACATATTCTAGCAATGAAATGTGAAGCATTGCATGTGAAATGCAATGGCCAAGATTAAATGAGTTGTATGTGGACAAGACTGAAGTGCAGGGGAGAGACTGCTGAGGAGATCAATATTCAGGCAGAAAATAGGTTAATCATTTGGGGAGGAGATTAAAACATTAGGAGCTGTTTTTAGAAGACAATATATAAGCAACTATAATACAAGAAGATTTTAAAATAAAGCAAAACAAGAAATGCTGAAGTTGATAGTAATACTTCATAGTAAGTATATTTATATCCTTTATATACTGATAAATACTTAATATTTATACTCCCTTAAGTAGAAATACTTCAGAAAGGAGACGTGTCTAGAGAACCAAATGCTGTTAAGCGCTGAGAACTAGATAGTTTAGTATTAATGTCAGTAAACCACACCTGCAGTGTCTTCAGAGGCACATGGTTTCAGAGGATTGCTGGTGTGGTGCTCCAAGAAGTGTTTGTAATGCCAGGAGGCAAGGAAGACCCCAGCTGGCCATAGCAAATATGAAAATTGTGGACACAGTTAATGTTGTGGGGCTCCATTTATCAAATGGGACAATCTCCACTGCTATGTGTTATGGCTACTGGCATGATAGGAATTTAAGGACATGTTTTCATATAAGTTTGCTTTAAATTCTTAATTCTGGAATTTTAAAGGCAAAACCGTGCACCCCACCTACAGCAGTAAGTACCCTCATCATCCCAGTTAACTTGCTGCTACATGTGGGTCAGCAATCTAGAAATGCTTCTGAGCAAACTGTACTGCTTTGCTGTCTCCTGTGCTGCTGTTGCTATTCCTGTATGACAGATGGGGACCACTGGATCAGCATAAGGCACTTTCTGCACCAGCTAAATGATGGACCATGAGCTTGAACCAGGACAGCTGCCCAGTGAAAATGCATACTGCTTCCTGTGCAACAAAAATGTATTGGTGTAATTCTCGTGTGGACTGGACGCAGACAATTCAGAGTATAATGTTGTGCAGATCAGGTTTATTACAATGTGCTCACACATCTAGCAGTAGGCCAGGATACTGCTGTGGTGTTACACCTGTGCTAACCACAAAGGCATTCTTCAGTTAATCTGTTATTCCAAGCACTATGAAATCCTCAGTACCCAGATTTGAGAGCAAAGGATAAAGGCTTCAGTTTAGCCTCCTGGTTGTATTCTGCAGGCATCACAGCATAAGTTTGGAGCACAGCAAGATGGCATTGCCTGTGTTGTGTAAAGCTCTCCCAAATACATGGGATAGCATGCAAGAAGGCAATGGAAGAGTGTACTGAATTTTCAGGTAGCGCTGTGAGCTGATTGCAGGGTGGGGATCAAAGTATCCATGCTGAATAAGAAATTGGTAGATTGAGAAGAGATGTTGAAGGCCAAGCTTCTCTGTGAAGGAGCAAAGAAGGTCGAGGGAGAGTAGAGATCAGATCAATAAAGGGATCTTTGCATCAGCTTCTGAACGAATGTGAGCAGGGTGTCAAGCATGGCCACATCCTTTTCTCTGTTGTTAGGACAGAAGATGGGGCAGATACAATTTGTGTGATGTCTTTTCTGCTAATATCTACAGTCTAGTTGAGGTAGAAGAAAATGGAGATACAGCATTGTAGTCATGATAAAAGTTGATGACTGGATACAAGAAATGTTACATGGGCCAAAATGTGTATTTGAACAGAAGGCAGAATGTTAACCATCAGAAGTAACAAAAACTTTATAGCTTTTTGAGTTGGTATGAAAGCTTATTTGGAAGAACCACGGGAATGTTCTTGCTTCTGTTAAAGAAAGCCTCAAACAGGCTAGCATCAGCTTTATTCTTTATTGAGAAAGCCTACCCAACAGAGCTCTATAGGAAGGTTAGGGATGGGTCGGGTAGATCAGAGGTTTCTGGAAATGTTACTAATGAGAAGATGTAAAAAATGCTAGTGTGAACTGTTCTTCAAAGCAGAAGTATGACGAAAAGTCGCACTTAAAGAGACTGTTCTCATTAAGAATTATGTGGAATTCCCTCAGGAAATCTCCTTCAAACATCTGTTTGTATCACTTCTGTCTCTGGTTAAACATGAGACATCACATTACACACCCCAGACTTGTATGGTAGACTTGCTATCAAATTGCCATACAACTCCCTTCCATCTGCAAATCCAGAAATTTCGTGGAAAGCTCTGAATTGGATACTTTCCTTGAAAGCTTCTACCTCTCTAGCTAATGGACTGGTCTTGCTTGGGTTTTTTCTTTACATTTAATCTCTATCTGTCTCTACTTCTTGCTAGTTGAACCAAAGATATTAAATGAAATTATATACCATTTATACTAAAAAAATAGCATGAAGGAAAACAACTGTGGATGTTTTATCAAGGCCATACTGGAATCTTCTAAGTGCACTTGTGGTTTTTTTGTGATCTGGTAGTTCTTCCAGGCAATTCAACCTTAATTGATGTGGTTTCATATGTATGTTTTTAAAATTATTTCAGGCAAAACCGAAATATGGAAAACACAAAATATTGTACTTACTGCATCAGATAAGTGTGCAGGTTTGTGTAACTGATGGGTTTGAGTCTTTTACATTAACTTCATCTTTGTTTTTACAGGAAATAATGAAAAAAGTGTGCCACAACTCTTGATCAGAGACCTGAAATTTGAGAAGTCATTAGCTAAGCTCATGTTTTCTCCTGATCAAGAAAATCATCCATCAAAAGCACCAGTAAAGTATGGTGAATTGATTGTATTAGGGTAAGTGTTTGTGTCTTGCTTGGAAGTGAGAATGAAGGTAGAATTTCAGGGTGCACTTAAAGCAGATAAAATGCAGGTTGCTGTGAGAGATAGTCCCACAACCTCTCACTCAAACTCCCTCTTTCGCCGCATGTATAGTCAGCATGCAACTACATAGTGAGTTGATCAGCTTTTCTTTGGCAGCTGATCTCATGTAAGGGAGAGAGTGGAAGGAAGGTTACTTTTTTCAGTGGTGACCAGGCACTATACCTAATGTTATATATTGGTAAATTGCACTGCAGCACACATGCTTTTTTTTGTGACAGCGTTGAGTGTGGAGGTAGGGCTTGAAACAGTTGAGTCG
This sequence comes from Gorsachius magnificus, assembly GCA_034008185.1. Taxonomy (NCBI): domain Eukaryota; kingdom Metazoa; phylum Chordata; class Aves; order Pelecaniformes; family Ardeidae; genus Gorsachius; species Gorsachius magnificus. The sequence continues at coordinate 17,866,461 of CM067083.1, read as the reverse complement.
TCGTAGGTTTATTTTCAGCTCTTCTGTTCTTCCCAGGTAAGTGTTTCATGACAAAGGCAGCCAATTTGTGAAGGGTCTCCCAGGTGGTTCCATGTTGTACCTAGACAGATGACTAATGTGACTATGTGGAAGGAGAAGTTCCCTAGGACTTTAAGTAAAATGAAAGGAATTCTGTAAGAATGTGGTAGCTGACTCTATAATATCCAAGTGCAAACAGAAGATTTTAATAAAGCAAATTTGCTGGCTGGCCTGTTTATGTTGACATGTTCAAAATGAGGGTCTGAGGGGTTTCTGGTGGATTAAACCAGAGTTTCAGAGAATGGTATGTCTATTTCTTACAAGGGTACCAAAATTCTCTAAAATATTAGCTCTCCACCAGGCTTGGTGAATTCTTTCATTTATAGTGTGAACACACCATTAGAGAGAGAAGCTACAGATAGGCGCATAACCTTACTTGTTTCCATGTTTGGGAACAGTCTCTATGGCTTGTCAGTAGTAGCTTTGAGATTAATCTGGGTAGCTTTCCTTGCCCTACAAGCTTTGTGTGCATATGCTGTAATTCCGTGGGCATGTTTCAATATTGTGTTTATCCATTCTCAGATTTAAATAGATGTGATTAATTGGAAATCTGTAATTTTTTCAATACTGTACTAATCAAGAAGTCTTTGTGCTTAGTATGAAAGTTCTTGTGGCTCTGTATCTTGTGAGAAGCTAAGTGATACAGGAGGATGGACTTTGTTCTTTTTCTGTCTTTTTTTTCATAGGTACAATGGGTCTCTCCCAAATGGAGATAGAGGAAGAAGAAAAAGTAGGTTTGCTTTATTTAAAAGGCCCAAACCAAATGGGGTGAAACCTAGTACTGTGCATATTGCCTGTACACCTCAAGCAGCAAAGGTAAGCTTGACTTGTCTAGTTAAGTCTTATTTCTCCTGGTGTTGTCTGAAGAGTTCAGCGAAGTCAGTGCTGTTACGTTGAGATGAAATGATGTAAAAAGCATGAAGTTCTGGCTGCAAAAAGAATGGTTCATGTTTATCCAAGTTTTTTTGATACCTGTCAGGGTTAGCAGGAAACCCATTCAGCAAAACAAATCTGGTGCCCAGGCCTTGCTGTGTCCAGAAAGAAAAATGTTTATTTCTGAAACACGAATATTAAAGGGCACAGGCTAGTCATGTAAAACACTTTCTATTTTGTTTTCCTTCCAAACTTACTACAGACATCTGTTCTAGCCTTCCTGTTTTCACACTCAATCGTGCTTTAGGGCTAACTTTGCTTCAGGTGAAGCTGACTTTGAAATGGTCCTTTGCTAAAGCTCTGTGTGCACTTGCTATCCTGCCCGATGGGTAGGAGTTCCCCAGGGATGAGGACAGGTGGGTTTTGTAGGGCATGTTTTATACTGCTCATAATCAAGTTCAGACTTCTCATTAAGAAGCAGTAAAGGAGAGGCTTCAGTCCTGAGGCTGAATTGTATTTCATGTCAAAACTAATGTATTACAGCTAAGGTATTACCATGAAGTACTTCCATATTGTGTCGATTCAAGTGTATGTGCAATTATGTTCAGTAACAAATGGAGCATTTCTGCTAAAACCAATGGAATCTGAGAATGCTTAGTGGTTGTTCAGATCTCCAATGTTAAGATCAGACCCTTAAATACAGTCATGTTAAGTATTTCACTCCCTAAATACCTTGACACTTGTGAATATTGCATAAAGTATTCTGAAATAAAAAGCATTTTGCTAACCAAAGTTCTTGTAATAGAATTATGTCTATAGTTCTGTGAAAAGAACATTTATTTTTGCTAATTCTTTAGGGTCTTCAAGTAAGTCCTATTTAGAAGCACTTTTAGAAGAGTGTTTGATCAGTTCCTAGTAGGTAGTTGCAGAATTAAAATCTAGACTAACAAACTGAAACCTAGATTACTTTGCTGCAACTTGGGCAGAGTTTCTCCATTTTACCCTGTTTACCACCAGTACTTGTTATGGTTTTTGTCTGTGTATCTTATTAGTCATCACTGATTTTTAGTATGAACTCAGATCCTGCTTTTAGAATGAAGTCCCTAAGTTTTTTGTCCTCAGTTTGCTGTTGAAGTTCAGCCCGAGAAGGCCATGGAGGTGTTACATTCAGCTTTAGCCTTTGCGCTCAGTTGTTTTGTTCTTTTGTGTTAAGGCCAGCATTGCTTTAACACGAAGAATGACTAATAATACATCTTGGTTACATGTATTTTGTTGCAGCGTGTGGTGAAGAGACCAGTTTGGTCTGTTGCTGAATCAATCCTGCAGCTTCTTTTAATGGCCAGGATTGGGTTTTGTGAAGTTTAACTACAGGTGTGTCACTAACAAGCCTCTGCCTTAATGCATTAATTGAGCAGAACAAGAGCCTGGTTATATATATTGTCTTCTTTGCTGCTGTATTCAGTAGAGTTGTTGTTCACTGGTTCAATAATATTTGGCATTTTTTCCATAGGCAATAAGTAATAAGGACCAACACAGCATATCTTACACTTTGTCTCGGGCCCAGACAGTAGTAGTTGAATATACACATGACAGCAACACAGATATGTTCCAGGTATGTGAAGTAAATATCATAAACATATTCTCGCTTTTGGTAGTTCCTAACAAGACATCTTCTCAACAGGCTTTTTTCCTCAGACCCAAAAGTTTGCATGTGTCACTTGTTGCACTTTGCTATTCAGAGACGTTTAATTCTGTTCGTTCCCAAGGCCATCACATGAACAACGCTGTATATCTGTGCATCTCTTTTAGGCTTGGTCAGAGGTGAAAGTTGGGGGTTTTTGTGACTAATGCACAGGATTACGGTTTTGCCTTTGATTGCAAGTCTGCAAGTCATGTAACCTGTCTCCTAGTCCCTCCTTGCAAAGTGAAGAATAAAGTGCACAGTTCTCTTCTTAAGCACTTGGAACTTTGCTTCTAGCATTTACAAAATGCTCCCAGTTGGAGACAGGGTAGAAGAAATACAGTGAGAAACTACAGACAAGCTTTTGACACAACTAATATGAAAAACACCCCTAACTGCTTTAAACAAACCTAGAAATAAGTCTAAAGTGCTGGGAAATGTGTAGAGAGGAGGCCCAGTTCTGATGTGCTGGCAATTCTGAGCAACTTTGCTGCAGTTCCTGTATGTATGAGAAGGAACCACAAACACATTTGCAGCTGTGGTGTGCCCTCATATCATATAATTGTTTCCTGTTTTTCTCAGAAGGAAGGGTTTTGTTTTGGGGTTTTTTTTGTGTGCTTTGTTCCTTCTGATTCCTGGACTGATCTTGCGTTGATTTTTTTGTTGTTGCTAAATTATGGCAAGGAGTTTTGCTGTCACAGCACTTAGCTGTGACGCCACTGCAGGACCTAAGGAGGTGGGAGGTGTTGCTAAGTGGTGGAGGAAGCTGCTGTGCAACTGCAAATACCTACAACAGAGCAAAAGGGCTGTAACGAACTAACTGCAGCATAAGCTATTGTTTGCGTAAGTGTTTTCTCTTCAGGCATGCTGTGGCATGTGTGCTGCTCTAAAATTGCCAGTGGCAATCCCTGTGTACTGACGGGTTATCCTGCCTAAGAAGCAATAGAAAAATAGATTCTGACAAAGCAGTTTCAGTCTCATGAAAGCTTTCCATCCAGCCTTCACCAAAATGCACCTCAGGCTTTTGGGTCTCCTGCCCAGCAGTTAATCAGTCTTAATATAACTGTCTATAAGAGACTGTTGGGAGCTCTGGAAGTGAGCGAAAGGTAGTGATGTGTAAGTGGGCTTTAAACCTGGCTACGTGGATGCTTGGGAGAGGGATATAACTTTTCTTTGTGCTTTATAAGGAAAAGGTCAAGATGAGTTACTGGAAAAGCAGTGAAACCCAAGCAATTCTATCAAACCTGGTAGTGCTGTGTGGGACTGCAAAACTCATTCTTCCATGTAACCAGAAAAGAAGGCGCAGCTACTCGAAAAATCTGTTTGTAGTCAGATGTTGTATTCCTGTTGTGTTCTGTGCATATTAATGTAACCCCTCCCTGCCATAAACATCTTGTACCTGGTCTTTCCTGACAGATTTGCTGCTTTCTGTGCCCCAACGGAGCTGGAGAGTCAGCTCACGATCTAATTTTCCTACTTCTACACCTCCACCTAAGTCTGGCATTTTTCAGAATATTCTGGGCGTGCAAAGTGACTGAATACCACTTTTCTTCCATTTAACTGCAGTTTCCTAGTTGTTTTGACACTGCTGCAGCTGGTCCAGCTGACCTGAGTGTAACCTCTCTGATGAGGTCTTCAATGGGAAATCGTCTCAGAATTGACTTAATTACATCACTTTATTTCCCCTTCTTTCAGTTGGCTGTACTCAGCCTTCAGAATAACTTTGGTCACATGGAGGTGGAATAACTCATCAATTCAGATTAGGTTTTAGAAACCTAAATTTAGATTGGTGGAGGGGAATGCTTCAAACTGGAATGTCATGATTTTTTTTTCTTGATCACTTCTGAATGCTTTGAGTTTGAATATTCCTAGACCCAAAGGCAAACTTCTAAACAGCTGGATTTTTTTAAATCCCTTTCCAGATTGGTCGGTCAACGGAGAGTCCTATAGACTTTGTCGTGACAGATACAGTTCCTGGAAGTCAGAGTAATTCAGATACACAGTCTGTGCAGAGCACTATATCAAGATTTGCCTGCAGAATCATATGTGAACGTAACCCTCCTTTTACAGCAAGAATATATGCTGCAGGATTTGACTCTTCAAAAAACATCTTTCTTGGGGTAAGGGAACTCTTCCTTTTTTTTTTCCTTCAAATTCAATGCAGGCTTATTTTTTAAACTAATGCATAGCTCCACTTCATTAAAAGGTTTCATTGATGTCATTTTTCTTAGGAGAAAGCTGCAAAGTGGAAGACATCAGATGGGCAAATGGATGGACTAACCACAAATGGAGTTCTTGTTATGCATCCCCGTAATGGATTTACAGAAGACTCCAAACCAGGGGTGTGGAGAGAGATATCTGTGTGTGGGAATGTGTTCAGCCTCCGTGAAACCAGATCAGCTCAGCAGAGGGGAAAAATGGTAAAAGTAGTGACCGATGTTTTATGCAACCTGTTTAAAATGGGTAGAAGTGTAAGTGGTACAGCTTGGGCATAAACAGAGGCTGGAATCTGCCTCATGTGTAGACGTCACCTGTGTAATTAGTTACACTGACTTTTTTTGTGTCTGTGTTCATACATGAAGGTGTCTTGCTCAACCTGAATAACTGACATTTACCTGCAAACTAGTACTTAATTGCAGATCTAGACTGCTTTCCTAAATTGAGTTGCCAGTCAGCTATGCTCTTCTGCAAACTGTCATATCCATGCACGCATTTTAAAGAGTATTCTCCCTCTTGAGTTTCTGCTTTTAAGGTTTTCCCACTTTTCCTTTTATATAATAATAAAAAATAATTACAGTTTTATTGACACATGCCTATATACCTGGACATCCATTTCCACCTTGGCACTCTGAGTTTTACTCTTCCTCTTGTTTCCAAAGCATTGGTGATGCTTCTGGGAGATGATTGGGTTTAGTATGACTTGGGATTTCTTAGCAAAAAGAAATGCTACATGAACACTTAAGTGATTCATTTAACTAGGAATGCTGACAGATGACTTTTTCTGTAGGAGAGGAAAGCCATGTGTAAAGGTGCGTGTGAAGAAAGTCTAAAATGTAATGGAAGACTAACAAAACTTGTCACGAAGTTGGGGGGCTTGGAGGGGTTTTGGCAGTTTGTTTTTTCTTTTAAAAAGAGGGAGAAGCTGACAGTGGGCTCTCTATGGGTATCTTGTATAGGATCATCAGCAGCTGCTTGAAACTTCTTGTCTAGATCTTCCAGGCAGATTTGTGTTATGGAAGTGCCTTATGTTGCTCTTCAGGTAACCTTAGGTGACACCTCTCTTCCTCTTTGTCCATCACAAGGTTGAGAATGAAACAAACCAGCTCCAGGACGGTTCTCTAATCGACCTGTGTGGAGCGACGCTGCTGTGGCGCACTGCGGAAGGGCTTTCACGCACTCCTACTGTCAAGCACCTGGAGGCGCTAAGGCAGGAAATAAATGCGGCAAGGCCCCAGTGTCCTGTGGGGTTTAACACCTTGGCGTTTCCCAGCATGAAGAGAAAAGATGTTGTAGACGAAAAGCAGCCGTGGGTGTATCTGAACTGTGGCCACGTCCACGGCTATCACAATTGGGGAAACAAAGAGGAGAGAGACGGCAAGGATCGCGAGTGTCCCATGTGCCGCTCTGTTGGCCCCTATGTGCCTCTGTGGCTTGGATGTGAAGCGGGATTTTATGTGGATGCAGGACCTCCAACTCACGCGTTCAGCCCCTGTGGACACGTGTGCTCAGAAAAGACAACTGCATATTGGTCCCAAATTCCTCTTCCTCACGGTACTCACACTTTTCACGCAGCCTGTCCGTTCTGTGCACATCAGCTGGCTGGTGAGCAAGGTTACATCAGACTCATTTTCCAAGGACCTCTTGACTAACACATGTGTTACCAAGGACTGCAGTAAACTGATAAGCTAAGCTATTCTGATTTTTAAACCAACTGTCTTTCGTATTCTCTGGGCTTTGCTGGTTTGCATTAAGATGAAGAATTTTTGGGTTTTTGTTATAACAGCTAAATCCCTCTCTATTGAGAAGAGTCTGGAAAATGGAAGAAATGGGGGGAGAAGGGGGAGAGAACTCTTGTGGTGTTTTTTTTTCTTTTTAGTTAACACCTACTTCTGAAGAGGTGAAGGAAGCGGTGTAGAGTGAACTTCGATGCCTTCCATTTAATGGTTTTGAATCACATGCCCACAGTGTTTGAAAGTTGTTTCATTCTTTTTGTATATGGAGGGTAAATAGTTCAAAGAACATTAGTTTACAGCTTGGATGCAAACGTTGTAAAATATAACGTGTATATTAACTCTTTTCTATTTATCTTTATTATTGAAAATACGTAGGACGTTTAGAGAGTAGCATGGTCATAGTGTGTTCATCCAGCGATTGGATGCGTAGAGTAGTTCTGGATGGAGAAGGATGTGAGATGGAAATGGTAGAAAAATCTTTTTTAATCTAAAATACTGAGTTCTTAGAATAGTTAAAATGCTTTTTAAACAAAGCTAATGCAAATTATGATGGCATAAAGGTGTGCTTTAACCATGTTGAAAGGTAGCTAAGAAAGACTTTTTAAATGTCTTTTTGGTAGGACTGTACTTAAGATCTGGTTACGAGGAGAATATTTACCAGACTCTTTGAATATGCAACTTAGTCTAGATTAAGGATTTTTTTTCTCCCTTCATGCTAACACATCTCTTTATTTAGCATTAGTGACATTCGTGAGGGTTTTTCCAATGTTAAACGTTAACAAACCTGAAAGTTGAGGCTCACTTTGTTCCTTGCTGTTTGGGGCGGGGAGTGAGGGGAGAGGCGGATGTGCCTGTGCACATGCGTGGGGAGCAGGGAGCAATTTGTGAATTGGCCAAGGTCGCACCTTGTGACAGGCTTGCCAGCCGGATGTTCTGCCTTCTGGCCCGCTGCAAACTTGGCACGCTTGGGCGTGTGGGAGCCACAGGCTTCGCGGGCTTGGCTTTACCCTGCTGCGAGGAGCTGGGTGCAAATACTCATCTAGGCCACACACGGAACAGAGTTGAAGCCTGGTACCCGGGGGACGCGTGCCTGTGTCCTAGCATCCTCGTGCAACTTGTCACAATTGGCAATCTCTTAGGGAGAGCTTGAGCTGGGATGGGACTGGGCTTGCAGTCCTCAGGGCGGGATGCTTGCGTGTGGTCTGCTCGCACTGTGGTGGGCTCCAGTTAGCAACCTCTCTCTGCTCTCCCCTCCCTACCCTTCCTTTCCCTCTGTATCCACCAGAAAAGGCCAGTGCACTACATCCAGCTTTGCTGCTAACCCACTGTGCTTCATGGCAAATACACAACCTGACCTTTTTAGGATTGAGTTGAGCTTTTTTGGCCAGCTTCATACTTTTTTTTTTTCGAAATACGTACTGTATAATTGACAGTAGCAAATTTCTGTACTTTATAGCATAGCTTTAATTTTTCCTTTTGAAGCTGTTCTAAAATTTTCTTGGTTTAAAGAGACCTATGTTGCTTAGATGTCATGAATTATTTACTTTGACTGTCAGTTTGTTTCTCCATTTTTTAAAAAGAAATTATATATATTGTTTGGTTCACTCAGGAAATGCATGTGTCAGGAAACCTGTATTATAAGTTCAGTTAGCTGTCATGTACAAGTAACTGCTGTTACTCCCTTTCCGTAGAAATATAACTGATTTTGACATTTTCCAGATTATATGCATTAAGTAATTTTTTCAAACAGTATACTGTAGTTTAATTTTTATTTGCAAATTAATTTATTCAGACTACGTGAGTAAACACTTTTCAAAAACAGAAATTCTGGGATGGTCTGTTGCTTTGTTTCCAAGAGATGTGAAAGGTGGCTGGAGATGGCCCTTCTGCTGTCACGTAAGGTGTCTGTTCTGCACATGTGGATTAAGATCCCAAAGAAGAAGCAACTGTTGAGAGTTTGCATGTTATCCTGGTCATGGATTTGAATGGCTCCTTTCAGATGTGACCTTTCAATGTGTTTTGTATTTAAGCTGACATTAACAAAGGCAAGATTCTTGTACAAAAGACACAGTTAAATGATCTCTTCCCTGAGCAACTTACAAATAACAAAATGTAAGCAAAAACTTTAACCAAGTGGCTGGGCTCTTGTAAAATGTCGAGAGCTCTTGATCTCATCTTCCACAAAATCGGATTGACATTTCTTCTCTGGTCCTGATCTTGTTGATTACAGGGATATGAAAACTCAGAAAAGAACATGATGAAAGCTACAAAGCTGTATGAGTAATATAAAGATGAAATTATAAAAACAGATTGAGAATTGGCTGGTAGCAGACACGTGTAAAGCGGTGTACTTGCCTGGTGTTGGAGGCACAGCTGGAGGCTGGCGTGGAGCCAGTAGTTGGATGTGTGCACACCTGACTGTGGAGGGGAAGAAGAGAGGTTCATGCCCAACACACAGCCATTGCTAAGCTTCTCCCCCATTAAGATGATACTTTATGCTTTCATTATGCTTCTCTACTGCTGCCCCCCACCCCCAAAACCAACAGAAAAACCACCACAGAAGAAGGTGTAGCCTTAGCAGAACAGCTGTTTCTCTGGGGAGCGTTATGCTAAGATAACCCTTCAGAGTCTGCCCCGTGCTTTCTGCCTATTGTGTACTTTTCTTGACCTAAGATGTGCTTGTTAATCCCATTTTTAAATGGGCAGAACATGGACATTCAAATGCCTGAGACACGGAAATCCCACTGTCAAAAGCAGGATGGCGGTGGTTGAGTAGTTTAAGGAACAGTTCCCATACAACGTGCAGGCTAACTATAAGCACTGGCTTTGACTGCAGTTCCCTATTTGAGTTCCTCCCGCCCCCACCCCAGGCTTCTGTTCTTTAATAAACAATACAAACAGAAGGTCTTGTGCCCTGTAAACTGTAAAATGAATGTCAGATTAAAAGTGAAATGATCCCTTTGACTCAACCAGCTGACTGAAGCACTCTGACCTGTAAGGCCTTTGCTTCTGAACAAATCTGGAAGCTGGGAGAAGTGCAAGAGGATGCACTGTGCTAGCTTTGAGATGATTACAGCTCCACTTGTGTGCATCCTAAGTCAGCCCCCTGTACCTACAAAAACCAGCCCCGAAGGAGACCTGTGGCCTTAACCTGCTTTCAGAGTTTGTTTGGGTGGAAAGAGGCATCCATGATGCAGCCAGCAGATGGGACAGGACTGTTCCCTGGGAGATCACCACAGGTATGTGGAACTGATGTGGGAATGCGTGTGGAAAATGAGGTAAGTGTAGGCCCTTTTCTAGCCTTAAAGTTTTGTGAGGATCTGCAGAAACGCAACTGGAAATCAGCAGGTAGCTTTCTGCAGTCGGTTTGTGCATGGCTGCTTTGTTCTGTGCAGTCCCTGTGTGTGATCTGTAATGCAGGTGATTTAATGGGCTTATTTGCTTTTCAGCTGTAGGAAATTGCATGGATTTAACACTGGTAAAAGGTGGCAGCTTAGCACAGCAGCTGGCTAATGAAGCCCTATATTTTTTTTCCAAAGCAGAAGTGGGGCAGTTCTTGGTGTGCTGACTCAGCGTGTTGAATGGGGAGGTTGCGGGGGGCTTTCCCTGGGCAGGCAGTGGGTTGCCCGGCCACTGATGGAGCTCTTTCTTCCCTCTGCTGACTCAGCCATCGGGTTTAAGTGATACCACGAGCTCTGAGATGTGTGGTGCAGCTTTGGGATGGGGTTTTCTAATCCTGTCTATGCTAGGCTTGTTACACGTGCAAGAGTGAGGCTGGTATCCTGAAAGGTTTAATGACACTATGAAGTCACCCCAGCAGTCCTCCTGTATTTGAAGGTGCTCTGCAAATCCCAGAATGACCCTGCTGTGGCATGCTTGATATCCTTCTGAGGAGACACTTTCCAGGCCCAACTCTAAAAATAAATTTCCAGTTTTGCAATATAAATCTATGTTGATGAGTACAGCTACCTACTGGCATGCTGTCTTTCAGCCTGGATTAGGCCTGATTGCTGTTGAATTAGACCAGATTTCCTGGTCCTAGTCTTGGCTTGTGCAATTCCTCCTTCCTTTTCTGTAAAAACACTGGCAAACCTCATCTATTTTTAATTGTAGCACTTGGCTTTAACATAAGGGCTGTGATCATCCTGGAAATGCAGCTTCTAAGGCTGCATTTGTGGCTATAGGAGATCACTTGTACACGCGCTGTTGTGCATCCTGTGAAAAAGATCTGGGAGAGCATCTGTGTGGGAGTGGTGACAGTTCCTGTGACTTGTGTCGGGCTCTTTGGGCAAGCATGGCCTCTGCACGGGCAGCAGCAAGCCTGCCCCTTTCCAGGCGCTACTTCCAGGGCCACAGCAAGAGCTCAGGACCCTGTTTTCTTGCAGAGAGCAGCGCTGTGTCGAGCTGTGCTGCTGGGACGCGGTATCCCATGGTAACATACCCAGTGACACAGGCTGAACTGGGGGAACGCCGACCTGTACTATTGCACAAGAAACAGCCGTCGGCTTCAACTCTGCTGGGTGTTACTGTTTGTCAATCTGGTCCTGTCTCCCTCCTGAAAGCAAAAGGGTGGCAGATTTAAAGGGCAGAAAAAAAGTGCTTTTATTCCCTCAAACCTGAGCTGCCCCTACAAGAGCAGCTGTCCCCAAGACAGCCTCAGGGGGCCTGCAAAGCCTGCAGTGGGACCAGTGGATGTGCCTGAGGCTGTGTGTCAGTGCAGCATTAGGGAACAGCATTAGCCATAAGCCCCAGTGCCTGGATCCATGTTCATGCCTTGCTCCCCCTGTGAGCTGCTGCCCATCCTCCTCCTCCCTCCCCTGGCAGATAAGGTCCCTTCCATGGCTGCAGCAAGCAGGCAAATTTGGAGAAGCTGGCCCCATTTGTCCTGCCTGGCACTAGGCTGTGTGGGATCAGGTTAGGCATCAGCTGGGGCTGCAACCCCTGATGAGCTCGGCGGAAGATGAGTAACCGGAGGCGAAGTGCTAGCTCTGGCAGTCAGGAGCTCCCTGCCTCCAGCCTTTCCCCCAAGATCTGCCTGCATCTTGCCTGCTGCTGCACCGATCAACAAGGACATGGCAAAACGGATGGATGGTGCCAGGTCCTGGTGTGGACCCTCAGTCTGGTGTCTGAACTGCAGAGCAGCAGAGCTGACAGTTGTCTTCCAGGTCTTCCTGTGTGAAAAGCATTTGGATCCAGAGTAATTGCTTTTTTGTACAGCAAGGTCCACCCAACCCCACTGTTTGGTTTCCAGTGCTGGATGTAAGTGTGTGCCTGGGAGGAGTAAGAACAGCACAAGCAGATGTGACACTGCCCAAGCCTCCTACAAGTTGTGGCTTGGAAACTACCAGTAAAAGGTGGCAGCCTTGGATTTTTCATCCTTTAATATAACTTCGTTTGTGCTCAGATAGGCTTCCAGCACCTGAAATTCTTGTGGCGAGGAGACCCAAGGCTCAGCCATGCACTATGAGGTGGTGCTTGTTTGTTTTGAGCCTGCCTGATGACTTTGCTTTCTACCCAATTTCTTGTGTTGCAGGAGGCAGTGGATAACCATTTCCCATTCACCCTTTAATCTGCCACTCTCGATTTTGCCACTAGTGCGCCCGGCCATCTGTCCTTGTCCTACTGCCTCTCTTGCAAGGCTGGCAGGAGGGAATGGGCACCAGCACCAACACTGCCCTATTTTCTGCCCTGTGATGTTTGCCTGGCTCTGCTCGAGGATGCATTTGTGGCAGCAGGGAAAGCGCCAGCGAACGCTTGGTTCTGCTGCCCCTTCTGAGGGCCCAGCGCTACCACGCAGGGGGCTGAGACATCCCACATCCTCCGCGCGGGCGCAAGTGACCTTACGGATCAACTACAGAAGCACTTTCCTGCTGGCAGAGGCAACTCCTTTGTAATTTGGCAATGCCTGCGATATTGTGATGTTTTTATTTTGAATGCTTTTGCTGATTTAGTGTGACTAAACAGCTCTGAGGCGGGAGTAAATTATTAATCTGCTCTGACTTCCTTCCTCTACCCTGTCTCTGTACATAATAACAGCTCTGTATGGAGATCGCTGCTGGAGATCTACTGCTGTTCAAGAAATACGATGAGCGTGGAGCCCTTTGGAGCTATAATTCGTGCCAGGATTGTCTGTTTTTCCTCTTCCTAGTGGAAAGGTCTCATTAAAAGGCTTCCCCTGCACAGCACATGATGGACTCCTAAGGATTCCCCGTGAGCACGCTGCACGGAGCATAAGCGGCACGAAGAGGGTAGGTAGGAAACGATCGTTCGTGTGTTCAGACAGTAGATGAAAGTGCAGCACACAGTTAAACCACTCAGAGTGGGGAAAGCTTCCTTTTGTGTACTCTTTACTAATAACTCACAAGATCATCCTGCCTGCTTGCTTACAGCTCATCGTCTTTGTCCTTGAATTTGTTTCTGCTTCAACCCTTCCCCCAAAAATTAAATCAGACTCCCCTTTCTCTGCAGTTGTTTTATCTGACACTTTATCAGTCATGTTTGCTGTGGTTATGATTTTTTTTTAAGTGTTTCTATTGAAAATTGTGACTTTTAATGCATCGAACTATGCTGGCTGGACTCAGGCCCTGCAAAATGCATTTTGGGTTTTTTTTGGGCATCTATTCTTCAGCCTAGCTAGGGTTTCCCTTCAGTCTCTTCTGGAAAATGCTGGAAATTTGGGCTGATCAAGGGTAAGGGGAGAGTGATGGCTTTCCTGGGTTCCTGGGACACAGCCACATGAAGGATCAGTCTTGTGGTAAGCCCAGTGTTTCATCTCTGGGCTGAGGTGATTCACTTCTTTCCCTGGATCATGCTCAGATCCCCAGCACCTCCCACATCCCAACCCTCTGACACCTGTAAAATAACTTTTTAATATGACCACCCTACAAATGGGACCTACCTGTGCTATTCCCTTTGGTTGGCTGCTATTGAGGAGCTGAACGAACATGAAGCCTTTAGTGCTTCCATATCCTCTTCTCCCCAAAATAATATTTTTAGCTGTCCTGGAAGATTTGAAACAAAGCAAATGCATGCAGCGATATTCTAAACTTGCCTGGATGCAAAGCTAAAAACTGCAGCTTGCTGTCATGCGCTGTAGGAAAGGAATTGAGTCAACTCATCCTTTCCAAAAAGCCCATGCTGCTTTTTTTTTTTTTTTTTTGGTCGTGTGGGAGGAGGAGAGAATTAGTTATTCAGTGTAACAAGGACAATTAAAAGCAAACGCAGCTTCCAGCGATGCCATCATCTGTTCTCCTAGCCCTGAGCAACACAGAGACAACCTGGCTTTTTAATTGGCCTCTTTTCTGTCTCTGGTCTGTGCTTCCAGTTGGCATGGTGGCTGACATTTTCAGAAGTCTCTGTAGGGCTGAGAAGCAGGCATGCCCATCTTCGTTTTGCCTGGACACCTAAAATGTGACTTTAAAGGCATGAAGGGCTCCAAACTGCAGGGGGCTGAGATGTTATGGTCTCACCTGCCCAGCTTGCCTTTCCGTGGAGTGTTAGCTTGTAATGGCGACGTGTCCATGGGTCCCACCATGGGATGAACCTGTGGTGTCACCCTCCACCATTGCTGGAAGATAAGCATTGTCAGGGATGGAGGCACCTCTCCCATCTGCTGCCCCTTCCCCCTAGGTTGCTCACGCAGCCGCAGGCTTTTCAGGGCAAAGCTTCCAGGTCCTCGGTTCATCTAATTGCTTCACTTCTGAAGGGGAGCTAAATCATCAGGTGGACTTTTAAATGCCATGTAACAGCACGGAGCATGGATATTTAATGCTTTTTTCACTTGCATGAAAAGTGGGCTCGGAGCAGCTTTCCTGAGAGGCAGGGTAAGCAATGCTGAAGACCTCAGCTCCACCATTGCTCTGGGTGTTTTCAGTGTTACTCAGCGTTTCTGCCAGCGTCGCTCTTTATCACTTGGAAATCTCACTCTGCCTGTTCTCGAGCAGGAGAAGCAGAAGGTGTGTGCAAGCGCCTTTGGGCGTCGATGAATCAGTGCTCATGTCGCACTCCTTGGCAGATCCTGGCAACTGCCTGCCAGGGAAAGTCATTGCCGGAGCCAGGGCAAGTGCCTTTGCAAAAGTGGGGCTTGACTAGGGACTGTGCCAGCCCTCAGGAAAAAAATCACCCCATTCCCCCGGTCCTTACAACAATACTGCCAAATGCACAGTATTTATACGGTGGAGTGTTTTTCATACCGTGGAGGCCTGGGAATAGTGTTCCTTATGACAGCATAAATATAGACCATGTGTGTCTGCATTGTGCTATAATTTCATCTTTATAGGCTAATGGTTAATAAAGCTGCACTGTATTTATGTTTCTGCACTGAAAAATGTGTTGAATAGTCTCAGGTAAGAGGCTTAGGTTCTGCTGGCCCGAAACAATCTTTTAGGCTGTAGTTCAGGGGCTAATTCACGTTACAGAGGTATAAAGGTGGGATGTCAGAGGTTGGCTTCCCCCGGACACAGCAGAGGAAGGGAAGAGCAGCTGTGGGAGTCCCCAGGGTGGGGGGTTCAGCCCACCTTTGCTCTTGGTACTCAAATAAATAGCAATGTATCCAGCGTATTCTGTGTAGAAGCAGTTTCTAAATTACTTCCCTCTGGCCAGCTTGCCACCTGGTCGATCCTTACGTCCTGTATGCGTGCTGTCCGTGATCTCCTTATGTTTGCTCCCAGCTCCTGAGGGGCAACGCGAAGCCCGGCTCTGGGGTGCTTCCTGGGCGATTCTGCCCTGTCCGTGGCAGAGCCTCCGCTGGGGAGCTGTCAGCTGATGTAACATGGGCTCTTCTGATAGTGGGGAGTGCTGATCTTTGAATCACAATGTGGCTCCGTACTGAGTCAAATGTCTTACAAAACTCCATTACGACTGCCTTTTATCTGCCAAGTGTGTTATCTCAAAGGAGGAAAGGAGGTTTGCCAGATGTATTTTCCTTCCAAAAAAACCCCATGTTGATTGGCATTATGTTGTTGTCCTTCACGTGCGAGCTCTCATCAGCTTTCTCTTTATTTTGCTCAGTATGGATGTCAGATGAGCTGGTCTAAAATTATAGTTCTTGCTCTCTTTTGAGTACCAGCTCTTAGTCTCTGGAATGTCCCTAATGTTTCAAGGGGAAAAAAAGAAAATAAACCAATAAGGGCTCCTAGACTGCATCAAATAACTTTTTCACGAGTTTTAGAGGCAAGCTCCATTGCAGCTGATTTTAAAATGTTCATAATGTAACCACAGATCCATGGAAGGTCCACTCCTGCGTAAGTCCGTCCCGTGGCAGGGCCAGCTCTACCCAAATCCTGCTTGCGAGCATTCGTCTCACTTACCTTTCAAAATCTGCAGATTAATGGAGGCTCTACCACCTCTCCAGGCAGCCTGTTCCTCAGTTCAGCTGCCCTCCTAGTGAGAAATTGCTCCTCATCTTGAACTTAAAGCCCCCCAGAAGGAAAGCTTTAGCACTTTACTGCTTGTTACTGCCTCCACAACCCAGAGGATGTGGAGGCAATAGGGGTTTGGTTTTTTTTCTCCCTCCTTCTAGCAGCCTTTTACATAGGTGAAGGCTGTGACCAGGTCTCTTCTCAGCCTTTTCTTCTCTATGCTGCAGCAGTCCTTTTGATCTTTCTTCGCAGGTTGTGCTTGCCGGACTGACAGGGTTCTTGCTTCTGCTTCCTCAGTTCTACCTTCAGCTTCGCCACGTCCTCCCTGAGGCCCCCCGCTTGCTGCATGAAGTGAGAAGGTCCCTGCCCATGTCCTGCGTGCTGCATGTCCCTCCAAAGACTCTTACCCACCTCCTCCAGTAGGGAAAAAATATCCTGATGGTTCTTTGTTTTGGTACATTTCTGCCCATTGAGAAGCATTTCAGCTTTGGGTGCCTAAGCCCTGAACGCTGAGCAATTTGGATCTTCTACAGAGCCCTTCTTTCAGGTTTTAACTGCATGGTGAGGGGGATTATCCACACCAAAACAACCCTATGCAAGCAAATATTCGTGCTGCTGACAGTGTTGCTGCTGTACCCCGGGGAGTGTGCACCCTGGGTTGGGGGTAGAGCAACTTCCACCCCAAAACCCACGATGGAGCGGCTCCCTCCCTACCACGGGCTTCTGTGCTTCTCCTGGAGCACCCCCAATTCACTGCTCTTCGGGGGACAGATCCAGCGTCAGGATTGGTCCTGCGCAGACCAGCAGTCTTGCAGAGCCAAGCTGCTCCCATCTTCCCTGTGAAACCAACTCGTTTTAATGAAGCTAGACCTCGGCAACTCCCACGCCAATAAAGTAAACTGAAGAGCAAGTTGAGACCAGAGACTTACCTACTGTTTGGGGTGGGTTTCCTTTGTTTTCTTACAGAGGAAAAAAACCAACTCAGAGCAAAAACTTTTGTATTCCAAGTGCTTCTGCAGAGTTTGGAAATAAAGATATTATGACTTTCTGCAAAAAGTTCACCTGTTATCGATTGACAGCTTGCCCTGCGTGATACTGAATGAACTGATCCAACAAATGGACCTAGAAGGAAAAAAAAAAAAGGAGGAAAGGTGCCTAACAAGCCTTAAACCTCTGATATTCAATTTATTAAAATTTAATGATGCGTTATTAATAATGAATGCAGCCAGAAGGATGGGAGAACTGTAGTATAATGGCATTGAGATTTCTAGTTAGCCAGATTTCTCTACAGAGCTGGGAGAGAAGAGGGCAGCTTTCAAAGGGATGAAAAGGCTCCTCTGAGGGACAGATAGAAGCAGTGGTCTGCAACAGTCTCTGTGGGCTGGGTAGATTGGTGGAAGAGTATTTTAAGTGTTTCTTTCATTAAAAGCTAAACTGGGGGTGGGTGGCGTGCATGCTGTGTAAGGAAAAATGATTGTGAATGCCAAGACCTTGAGTATAACTAGGGAATTAGGGTCATTTCCTTGCTGATGGTGGTTTCCTGTGTGAAATTAACTCTTTCTCCCTGTGTCTCCCATACCTTGTGGTATGTGCACAGAAAAACAGCTTCCTGCCTCTTCAGCCAGATGTCAGGAGCCAACGTTCCCATGGCAGTGGCTGTCAGGGACACGCCAAGGGATGTGATGAACGTTACACCTTGAGCGTAAACAACTCGCCTGTTCACCTCGTAGTAGCATTGTCTAGACCGTTTCCTTTGGTGGCAGCATGAGCCAGCATTATTCAAGTGAAGATAGAGCACATCTGTGACTTCCCTTTCCTCCCTGCCAGGCCAGCTGCCTTATCAAAGAGAGGAATGGAGTTGGTTAGACACGGCTTGTTTGTGTGAGCCCGTAGCGGTTGCTTTAGGATCACGTGGGTCTTTAAGATTAATTAATGCCAGATTTGGATGTCCCCCTAGATATTGATAATAGGTTCTTCGGTCCTGTGGGAACTCTCCAGTCCCCAGAGTTTATAAAGTCGTCCACCGACAACCATTTGATTAGTTTCTTGAAGGCTCCAGAGTAAATTTTACTCGGCCTTGCTGACTCTGAATTTCTCTCATCTCTCTTAACTATGGTTTAAGCTGTTTTCCTCATCTGGCCTGTATTTCCTGTCTCTGGTTGTTAGTATGAAACATGTTAATAAGCATCTGGATGCCATTAACATATTTTGTGAGAACAGAAGCAGGGTAAAAAGTAGAAATTGAAGGCAGAGTCTACATAGAAGTAAATCTTTTGTGTTTGCATCACAGAAGACATCTTTGCACCTCTCTTGTGCTTGTGAAACAGACCACTAGGGCTGATTAATACCAGCCAGGTAGGTGTAAAAGCACAGTACAGACAAGGGAGTTGCCCAGTGGTAATATGAAATGCTTCCACAGGGACTAGAGGGTATTAGAAAGAGCTTGGTGTGCCTGTGGTGATCTCGGAAAACCCTGTCCCAATAAGCATTCCTGTTCTGGCTCTCAGAGCAGGGAATAAAAAGGGGCAGGACAGAGGAGTGCTGATCGCTTTTCTCCTTGCTTTTCAGGGCTGGGTGAATCCACAGAGCGCATCCCAGGCTCTTTGGAACAGTCACCAGCAGATGAAGTAATCTGAGGCCTCACCCACACCACAGTTTATTCAGCCGGCTGCTGTAGGTTGTTTAACAGAGGTGCTTTTCAATACAGCTCGAACATCCGATTAAATCAAGCACTGAAAAATGTCACTTTGATTTTGACAGACTAGCCACAAAATATGATGTATTTTCTGTTATATGGTGCTGTCAAGGTGAAGAAAAGAATTAGCGTGGATTTTTAAGTACTTTGATCTTGAACTCTTAAGTTGGAAGGGAAACATCATCCTAGATGAACGAAGAGGTGGTGCAGCAGCTGATCAGACCTCTGGTTAGGAGCCAAGCCCTGCAAATGCAAGGAGGTGATTTTGGTCTTGTTTCTATCTCCAGCTTCTTCGATCCAATTGCTCAGTTCCTACGGAGGCTTCTGCTGGTGGCAAGCAAACACCAGGAGCCAAGACTGATGTGACAGGGGCTTAAAGGGGAAGCAGTGGTTGTGGCGGGGCCGCGCGGGTGGGCGCCGAGGGCGGTGGCAGCGCAGGGCGTGCCGGCTGCGCGGACAGGCCCGCGGAGGCAAAATTTTTTTTTTTTTTTTTTACAGTTGGACTCGATGATCTTAAAGGTCTTTTCCAACTGAGGTGATTCTGTGATTCTATGATTCTATTCTAAGACAAGACACGTATTGTCTGAAATCCAGGTACGGTTCATTTCTGGAAATTTGGGGAAAGGCTGCCATCTGCTGTAACACAAAGCAGTTGCTGGAGATAAATCTGACCTAAATCAAATCATAATACTCACGTTGAAGCTGTGATGAGCTTAGGGTAGAAACAAGGTAAGACAAGTGACGATGAACCGGTACACTTACAGGCATGTTGATGCTTTCCACGCAGATCACTGCCCTAATAACAGCTATCACCTATGGCTACAAAATCATGCCCTTAGAGGAAAAGAACCATCCTTGTGGTCCCCACCTGCTTTAATCCCTGATATTTCCAGTCAAGGTCAGAGATGGACAGAGGGGGACTGAGGCAGCCACGCATGTGGGGGACCCTGCTTGAGGGGACAGTGTGCTGCTTCCTCAGCTTAATCTGGTGCCCACAGTACTTCTACAGCCTCTCAGCTGTAGAATTTTAAACTGCATCAAGACGAATGTTTTTCCTCTCAGTGGTATGTGTGTGATACCCGAGATAGCAATGAGTTAGCTCGGCCGCTTCCGCATTACTTGGTTTGGATCCCTGTGGCTGTACCCTCTACTGGTGGACCTTGCAACCTAGAGCAGCGCAAAGTCTAAAAACATCTATAATTCAGGGCCTTTATCTCTGATCTTTAAAATAAAATCTGTACTGAACCCTATGGTAAAACTAGAATCAATTCAGATCTCTGAAAGTCCCTAAGATCCCAGTCCTGCTTGCTTGGTACCTTCTTTAGACATCACTGACTTGGTCTGCTTTTTTTGTACTTTTTTCCTTTTTTTTTTTTTCACTCCACATCATCACTTGCTTTGAAACCTAACATTTTGACTCACAAGTAATCTCAGAAACAAGAGTTTTAGTTTGCCTGAATAAAGACAGACTGAGAGGCCAGAAAGAATTTTTCCAAATAAATGAGTTTGCATGGGAAAAGGTGGGAATAAAGGAGAGGAGCTCCTGACACCTGCTCATTCTGTAAAAAGAAATTTACTGCATGGCTGTGGGATGGCAACTCTGGCGGCTGTGTGTTCCTGACATCCTTTAAGAATCAAATGCCTCCCCTCACACATGCCCAGATGAAAAGGATGCACTTAGGAAATGTAATCTTTAAAACACTTGGGTTGTGTATTGTCTGCTTGCTTGCCGGCACGCGTCTGTCCCTCTGCCAGACAGTGCCTAATACACTAAAATCCAGTAAAGTCATCCTGGGATACCAGGATGGCTGGAAACAGTGAGATCTGGGAAGGAGAATAATTGATTTTCAGCTGTGTTTTGTTACAGTGGTCAGGAGGCCTAACATCAAATATTGCTGAAGAGATGGTCAGATCAAGACAGTAGGTACTCAAGCCTAAATGGAGGAAGTGGACAGAGAATGATCCTAATAAAAAGAGAGGTAAATGTTTGTCAGCGGTACAAAGGTGTGTGTCAGACTGGTGAAAACACACAGGGTAAGATGGAGACAGAAAAAAGACAAGAAAGAGAGGAACTTCTTCAGATGTATCGCAAAGAGCAGCAGGATTAGAGAAAGAGTCTACAGGCTGCAAAAGGAGAAGCCTTACATAGACCTAGCAAAGCTGGAGGGCTTGACAAGGCATCTTAATCCCTGTGGATAATTTAAGTAAATGCTATAGGTGAATTCCATGTGCATCAGGCATGCCTGGTCTTTACACAGCGATTTGTTGTGAATCTCCTGTTGCGTTCTTCAGTAACTTCCCGTGTTGTGGTTTAACTTAAAAGCAAAGCCCTGTTTGAATCCATGGGTCATGATACTGGAGTTGCTGCTCGGACCAGGCTGTTTCCCATTACACTTCCCTGAAAGCATCCCGCTAGAATCCCTCCTTTTGTAATGTCAGGGTGGCAGTGGCAGAATTCAAAGGGAGTGCTACGCATAACAAAGCTAGCCTGGAAAGCTGACATAAAAAAAGCCAGAGCCCCTGATGACTCAGGTATTAATGTACTCCATTTAATCAGAATAAGCTGCTATCTGATAAAATGTACTCACTCCAGATACAGAAGCAAGAGCTTTTAATTTTATGCTGCCTTTTTACTGGAGACTGACAGTACCAAGAAGAAACTGGGTTACACGCAGATATATCTGCAGCACGTCTAACCTGCTGAGGAATGACTTAAAGCCAGGAGGAGCTCTGCTACCATTGCAGACATGGAGGAATAAATGCCCTATCGTTTCGGAGCAATTGGTGAGATTTGGCAGCCCTGTTTTATGGGCTGTCCTTATGTTGTGACAGTGTCTCAATGGAGTCTATTAAGAAATGGTCCTAGACAGAGGCACTGACCTCCACTACCCTGATCCAGCCACTTTTCCTTTCTGCAGGCCCCTTCTTCTCGCACTTTGTGAGCTCTGCCATGCAGTGGTGGCCCGGCTCATCCTCACTGCTGAAGGAAAATGCGAGTGTTGTCCTCCAGGGTCAGGCCAGGCACCCATCCTGCCCTGTATCTTGCCTCTAGCAAGGATACACAATGTCAGGTGGTGGCCTGTGAGCACAGAGGTGGGCCAGTCATCTCTCTTTGCTGCATGGGTCTGATCCTGAGCTCTAACAGTATTTGGCTGGCATGATAAAAATAACCTTTAAAATTGTCATATGTGTTAATTTTGAAAGCTACTAATGTTGCCCTGCAAAACTGCCATCCCATTCTGCATCTTTCTAAGCTCCTGTCTTGAAAGGTTTCTTGTGGCATTAAGCACCACGCTCCACTTACACAAGGCATGGAAATGTTTTTTCTGCTATTGGCATGAAAAATTCAGTCTTAATATCCCTTCACATCACTGAAGACAAGAAGAGCAGAAACTCTCCATCTGCTTTCTCTACAGTGTTCATTATTTTACATATTTCTTTTATACCCCTTGCCTCCTCCAAGGAGAGCTTTTCCTTGATGTTTGGTTGTTCCTATCATTGTTTAATGCTGCTCTTTTAGAGACAAGATTACCCACTACGCTCAGGGTTCCCAGGGGACCTGCCCCTCTAATTCCATTTAATCATTATTTTCCCTCTTATTCCTTATGGGTCCCAATACCTTGTTCATTTTTTTTACTTGCAGTACAAGCTGAGCAAAGGTTTTCTGTGAAAGCCAGTGGTACCAGGACCCTACAGGCAAGGACCTTCTAAAACACTATAGCTTCCCAAGAAAGGAGCCCAGATATTAGTGGAGATAACCCAGCTTTTACAATGGTAGGCCACCAGTTCTGCCACCGAGCAGTAATACGCATTTCCTTACTTTTTATTGTCTCTTGCACTCTCTTGTATCTGGGAAAATATCAAGCTACTTTCTTCTTTTTACTGTTTATTTTGTACATCACAAACCCCACTGTTTCCCCTGCTTCTTTTCCAGGAAGACTCCGCAAAAGATTCCTGAACCAGAGGGAGTGTAGGAAAAAACCCTGACGTATTTCTGTTGTTTTTCAAGAATACCAATTTAACTCACGTATCTGAAAAAAGTAGCGGTAGAAAAAATGTTCCTGGCTAAAACTACTGGGGATTGGAGTTGTTTACCTAGGAGACTCCTTGTAGGACTACGTCCTGCATGCACAGGAATAAGGATGTTTGTCATTTTATATCGCCAGGGCACTGTAACACACGGGCAGCGCTGAGTCACATTCTCCTGCAAAGCCGACGTGGCCCTCAGCAATCGGTAGGAAGCAGAGATAACTGAAATCTCAGTCAGAAGAATTACCGTAAAAGCGTACTTTACGGACATAAGTTGTACTCTAAGAGATAGATAGATAGATAGACAACACATGGAGTGAACTATGGTTGAGTGACTCACAGTTTCCTCACCAAACTCTGCTGGTAAAGAAATGGCTGTTCTTATCTGCAGAGAACCATCAGCACGTTCAGGCTGCGAATATGAGAGTT
The DNA here is from genome assembly GCA_034008185.1 of Gorsachius magnificus. Classification (NCBI taxonomy): domain Eukaryota; kingdom Metazoa; phylum Chordata; class Aves; order Pelecaniformes; family Ardeidae; genus Gorsachius; species Gorsachius magnificus. The sequence goes on along the minus strand of CM067083.1, from coordinate 17,843,364 downwards.
CACAAGGCCAGCCAGGCTGCGTGCCCTGGGGAAGTTTGTTGTCATTTAAACCATTCTTTCTTCTCAAAGTCACTAGAAATCACCCACTGTGTATCCTATGGTCGGGGCGGGAGGAAATATCTCGGGCTGGACTGGCGTTGTTACTGTCACCACTGTGTTTAGCCAAAAGATGACAGTCATAAAAGCAAGCCGCAGGAGGTAGCTGTGTGTCTGTCACCCTTTCCTTCTGGTCCACAAATATTATGCAGCATTAGTTTATTCTTCCTCAGGGGAACAGAGGGCTTTGCTGTTAATACAAAATGCAGCAGAACAGTAACATTTAACTAGGAGATAACGTCAAAGAAGCATAAGGTAGAAAATAAAACAATTAAGGTAGAAAATCAAATAGTTTGTTACTTTCCCTGTGTGAGCAGATAACAAGACTCTTCATTGCAACTGAAAAATATTAAAGGTCATGGGAGGGCACATGGCTAAAAGGTCACTTTGATGGTACGGCTTTCCCCTGTGTCTCTGGCACAATTAATCATTGTGGATTTGAATGTACCTCTCTGGTGAAAGAGAAACACAGACCTGAGGTTTTCAGCCAGATCAGTACTTCCTGGGCAAATGTCAACTGAGAGATAAGCCCAGCTCAACATAAAGGTCATTTCATGCTAAGCAAGTGATGCAAATTTTCTTTTTAAAGCCGCTCTGAGTGATAAACTGAGATTAACCTGGCAGGATGTCTCCCCGACTCAGGAGAAGATGCTTCAAGATGGGAGACCTGAACCTCACCAGCTGAGCACAGAGGTCAGTCCTGCACTGCTGGGCTTGGCTCTGGCTCAGTTTGTGGACCAGGACCAGACACACTGCAGTGGTGAGTGTATCAGCCCATGATTCATCCAAGGGAGCACAGAAAATGTGAATCCATGCTGCAGCACTCACCTTCAGCCTTAGGCTGACCCATAGGGCTGGAGAGGGGAAACTTGGTTTACTGTCGAGGCTGTGGGAAGGGCTTTCCCTTCAAAAACAGCAGCTGTAGTTAATAACCACCCACAGCTGCTCCTCTGCTGGGGATTCCCTTTCTTTTTGCCTTTCCCCTCCCTTCCTACCCCCTCCCATCTGTCTCTTTGCCAGTGGAAAGTGGTTATGCAGATACTCCCAGGTCCCTTTCTAGAAAGTCAGACTACTGAAAGCAACCCATGAACGTGATTTGGGCAAAGCCAAACTTTCCATCTCCCTTGCGAGTGCTTGCAGGAGCCACGGGGACACCCCCAGCCAGCTGGCAGCAATGACAAGGCAGTGAGGCAGGAATGCCATTCTCAACCCACACAGCTGAGGACATCCGTCTGAGGCAACAGTAAGTAACACAAAGCAGAGCTGCAACGGAGGACTGACGCGGCCTCCGTCCCTCCCACAGCCTCTCTGATTTCATTGACTTCATCCACGTGAGTAAATTCTGCAAACTCAGTCTTTCTGCAGCCTGGATCTATATACAGTGACCAGTTTTACGTCGCATTCACGATCTCTCACTCTGCTGCAACTGTGTCGTGGTTTAGGGATTAGAAGACAGATTCCAACTAATGTGATACGCAAGCAAAAAAAAAACCAAACCAACCCACCACATTTTTCCCATGAGGAGTGTGTCGCATGTGTGCCTGCCTGAACATGGCTGAGGCTGTTAGGAACAAGAGGTTTCTGCCAGGTAGTGGAAAAGATGCTATGAAAATATTGTGAGTGACGTTTGCAGGTTGCTGGAGGGAAATTCCCATTGGCTTCCTAACGAGCATTTAGTATTTAACATGGGGTTTTTTTTACTGCTTCTGCTGTTCCAGCTTCCAGTAAATCCTGCTTGAGCTGTGCTGAACTGATACTAATTCCAGCACCTCCAGAAAGCCAAGGATGGTATTTTGAAGCATGAGAAGGCACATCTCTAGTTTCTAAAGCATGTCTAGGAAAGGTATAATGGATGTAAAGAGAGCACAGCAGTGGTGGTGATGACCACTGACACTGAAGCTAACAGTTATGAAGTAACAGCAATGTTAACTAGTATTTCTTTCTGGTAGTGCTACATTTTCTGCTCTTTAAACTCATTGTATAAACCAGTTACTTCTTGCAGGGTAAGACAAGAGATCAGATTTCATTGCAATTTTGCATGCAAAGCAGCTAACGGTGCTATTTCAGCCTACGTCAGCGTCTCCCAGACCACCACACACCCGTGAGTGGCAATTGACGGGCCAGCACTTCAGTCCACATAGGAGCACGTTAAGCTGTGCTTTCAATAAGCTTTGCAATGAAAACTTGGGTGCTGCATGAATTGTGAGCCACAAAGACATTGTAAAAACTGCCAGGAATATTGTGATGCAAAAAGCTTGGGGTCCACAGCAGCAGTTTTCACTCTCCAGTCATTGTGGTTTTAGGGTGTTAACATGAATCAACAATAGCAACAACAACAAACACACCCAAACCTCCATTTGGGCATGAAATGACCACTTCCAAACAGGGCTGGAATGTTTTGCGTATTGGAAAACAGCCATGCTCATCGTGTAAATACAAGGGAGGTGAAGATGCTCCCTGCGCCCTCAATAAATTGTGGTGTTGCATAACTACAGCTGAAAGACATGCAGGCTGAGGCTGTGATTATCTCAGGGAAGGGTCCTGGATGGATCTCCACTGTGTTCACATGCTCCCATGTGGACTGTGGATAAGTTTGTTTGGCTTTGTGGCATCAGGCCATCCAGGGCCTTGCAGACAGGGAAGTGAGAGGGAAGTAATTGCAAGGTAGGCATCTTAAGTTCCTTATTTGTAGTCCATGGCATCACTCGGTATTTCACAACCTGAAACCTGGGGACCCATGTGTGCATCCAGATGTGTGGTGGCCTGAGAAAGTGAAATTAAGCAGTGAAAGCAAGAAAACTGCATCCATAAATTTCTATTGGCCTCTGAGGGCAAATGCTAATGAAATCCTCCCACCTTCTTCTCTCAGGTGTTTCTGCAGTGTCCTAAGGTCTGCAGCACTAACAGATGACTTCACAGAATCACAGAATGGCAAGGGTTGGAAGGGACCTCGGGAGATCATCTAGTCCAACCCCCTTGCTAAAGCAGGTTCACCTAGAGCATGTTGCACAGGACATCATCCAGGTGGGTTTTGAGTATCTCCAAAGAAGGAGACTCCACAACCCCCCTGGGCAGCCTGTTCCAGTGCTCTGTCACCCTCAAAGTAAAGAAGTACTTCTGCATATTCAACTGAAACCTCTTATGCTTCATTTTGTGCCCATTGCCCCTTGTCCTGTCGCTGGGCACCACTGAGAGGAGTCTGGCTCCGTCCTTGTGACATCCACCCTTAAGATGTTTGTAAGTATTTATGAGATCCCCTCTCAGTCTTCTCTTCTTCAGGCTAAACAAGCCCAGCTCTCTCAGCCTTTCTTCATAGCAGAGATGCTCCAGTCCTCTCATCATCTTTGAAGCCCTAAACTTGACTTGAGCCCCACAATCCCACAGGAAGACAGCTGCATGCTGGGTGGGACAGCAGGTCCCACAAATAGTTGTGACCCGGAAGGTTCCATGTCTGGGTCCAAAAGCCGTGACTCAGCCTAGTGCTCAAGTCTGCGATAAGGCGAGGTGGGAGAGCAGTCCCACTGGAAGTGGCAGCCCAGGCGTGTGATACCAGCAGCAACACACAGGTGGGACTACCTGTGTCAGTCTTGCTGCTGGAGGCAAAGCAGTAGCAAAACACAGCCTTGAGTGGCACAGAGGCATGCAGTTCACACTGTGAGCACAACATCTGTGCACCTGAAACCACAGCCTCTACTGTGGGATGTACAGTGGCTTGCTTGCTGGTGGGTCTGTGCTTTACATGTACCGAATCTGGTTATCCTTTGGGATAAACCTTTCACAGCCTGTGCTAGTGCATGTCTTTAGCCTGATGCAGCCTTTTGGCATGTTGCAAACAGTCTGGCATCAGGAATGAAATGGGATACCGCAACCACAATACTCAGCCTGCCCATGACAGTGTTTGGAACAAAGCAAATAATGTCCTTAATGCAGGGTTGTGTGTGGAACAAATTCTCTTGTATTTTCTTCCTGCTGTTTATTTATCTTATGGGTGTATGTATTTATTTCTTCCGCATCTACAACTCATTCCTTCTCTTGCAAAAAGCCTGGCCTGCTGCACCAGTGGCTGGCACGGGGTCATTACAGGTGTCAGCAGCTTTCTGTTGCCATCAGTACATTAGTGACAAGAGGAAAGCTGAAGACAGGAGCCTGCTACCTGATGAAGGAGCGTCCTGAGCCAAAGGGTGAATGCAGGTCAGGTCAGACATGTTTCTCAAGGAAGCCATTGAAGAATTCCTGTGAATCCCAGGCACCTGATCCTGGTGACGACCGTTTGGCATTTATTGGTCCAGAGTCTTCAAAACAAATTGTACCCAACAAACATCTGTCAGTATTGACTACCAAGGAGAAGAAAAACATCTTCAGCCCAACTGCAGTGGCACCAGTATGTCTGAAATGAATTAGTGAGCTGCAAGCCAGGGTGTGAACCCATGGATTTCCACATACATGCATTTATGCAGCCCATAGCCATGTTCTCACATGCCTCTGCTCATTAACACAAATGGAGTTACTGCGATTAATTAATCGGAGCCTCCCTGTGTTTTGATACCTTTTGTTGACTGCCACAGGACTACGGCAGAGAACTTAAGTGTGGTTAAGGCACAATCAGGCATGGGGCTGTTATTGCTTAATTGGGAGCTAACATGTTGCTGTATTTCAGCATCTTTTGTGGCCTGATGAAGAACTAGAGACAAAAACATAAGTCTGAGTAAGAAGTTACCAGCCAGGGGATTGCTGGGTATGACACCTGATTAAAGTCTCTGAGTGTGACCATGGCCAGCTGGCACAATTTCTCCACCGCTGTGCAGCCATGCGAAACCCATGCAAGAGCAGCTGCTGTCGGAGCCTGGCTGCTGCAGCTCCCCTCCCCTGCTCACTGCTGGCATGGAGGGAGGCCACGAGGCACCAAGGAGATCCTGGGACACATTTGTTGGGACCCCTTGCACTCCGGGATGGTGGCACCTTGACTGTGGGGCACTCGCGGGGACTCTCACACCCTGGGATGGCAGTGCTGTAGCTGTGGGGCACTTGTGGTGTCTCCCAAATGGCAGTGGCTTGAGCTGTGGGGCACTCACAGGGCCCCAGGATGGCAGTGCTGTAGCTGTGGGGCACTTGTGGGGCCTCTCAAATGGCGGTGCCTCGGCCGTGGGGTACTGCGGACCCTCCCGCGCCCCGGGACAGCGGCGGGCACTGCAGGTCCCCCCTTCCCGAGACACGCGGCAGCACCTCAGCCCCGCAGCCTCCCCGCGCCAAGAGCGGGTCACGGAACCGCAAGTCCCCAGTGCGGCCGGGCAGGGGCAGCCCCTTCCGCCGGCCGCGGCGGCGGCTCCTCCCCCGGGCAGCGGGGAGAGGCGGTGCCTCGGCCCCCCCGCCGCCGCCGCCGCCGCCCGGGCCGCTTCCTGCGCCGCCCTGCGCGGGGGGGAGCGACGTGTCGCCGCGGAGGCGCCGCGCTAGGCCGCGCCGCCCGCCCGGCGCCGGGGGGGGCCGGCCCCCCGGCCCCGGGGCCCCCCGCCTCCGCCCGCGGCCGGGGGCTCTCCCGGAGAGCGGCCGGGAAAGTTGAAATTTGCCAGGTGCCCTTGTCTTTGCGGCCCGGGCCCTCCGCGGGGCGGGGGCTGGGGGGCGGCCTGGGCCTGTGGAGGAGAGGAGGGCGTGAGGGAAGGGGCGCGAACTTCGAGGCGCGGGGTGACGCCCGCTTCCTGCCTTTTTTTGCAAATTTACGTGTTGTATTTCCATGGTAACCCCCGGTGGGAAACGGGCGGTGTCTGAAATGGGTGCCTGTGCCTGGCAGGGAGGCGTTGAGCGTGTGTGGAAGTGTCAGCGTTACGCCAGGCTTTGTCGCGGCCCTCTCTCATGTGGGCTCTCTCCTGCAGGTCACCGACGTGCCGTCCCCAAGCTCCGAGACCGGGCAGTTTTCTGTATGATGCGACGGGGAGAGATATGACGACGGCCTCCCTGAGATACTCTCGGCGTGTTCTTGCTAAGGTATGGTTGGCTCCTTGCGTGGCAGTGCCGTGCTCATCAGGCACGGCTTTTATAAGCAGTCGGCACTGGCGCAGGGAAGTAATGTTTGGAGCAAGTATTTGGGGTTTTTCTCTGTAGTGCTGGCACACGACACCCATGCTAATGGCAACCAGGATGGTCTGGGGTGTGGAGAGCTAAAGGATTTGTTGGTTCCAAAAGCCATTTAGGATTGCGATGGGTCCTTGGGTTTATAAAAGATCCTAAAATTGTGCGTGTTTCTTACCTTTTCTTGCTGTAATTTTTCAAACACAAGATGTCCTGTCGGGAGAAATAACCCATATGTGTGTGTGAAATACTGATCTCTTGCACTTTCAACAAAAAGTTTCTCACTTTGACTGTCCAGTTTTGGCCCTAGTATTAAGTCTCCTTACCTTCTCCGTTCTTCTTATATTTTTGAAGTACGTAGGATTTCTGTTACAGACTGTCGAGTGATCCCAAACATGTAAAGTACCTGTTTTAAAGTACATAACAATATTTACTTGATTTTAGGTTTGCCTTCATGCTTTTGAGAGTTCTAAAGCACAGGTGGTGTATTGACTTTACCATCTTACCTGTACCCTATCTGATGGAGTCCTGAGCAAAAAGAAGTCCTATGGACTTCTGTGCAGCTGTGGCCCTGTGCAACCACAGCTGCTTTGCAGCCCTGTGAAAAAATTCTCTTACTAAAAAACCTGACTGCAGTATGTTAATTGTTGTAATTGCTGCAGTAATTGCTACTTTAGTCTGAGAGCCAGTGTGACTCTTTTCTAAACTCTAGTATAGACAAAAGCTATAGTTCCCTTGAAATCCTCTGGGCACAGGATGGTGCTTCTGTTAAGTAGGAAAACAATGCCTAAAATGAACTAATTGACAGGAGATCTACAGCTGTCTAAGCAAAAGCTGCTGTGCATCATACAGGCAGCCTCACTAGTGAGATCTGAAGGCACACTTAGAACCAGTTCTACCTCTCCCATCCCATTTGCCAGTAATAGGATCTGTCCTGGGTGTCCCTCTACCTTCAGTACTATCTTCCTCTGTAGTAGGAGTCTGGTGCATGTGTAGAGGAGTTTTGGCTTCCTGTTGACAGCACAAACTTCATGGGAGGAGAAGGGGACGTACGTTTCCAAGGTTGAATAGGAATATTGTTTGTCAGAAATGTCAGGAGCCACTACAGAGGGTGGAGAAAGCAGACCGCAGACTTGCTCTTTGACCGTTTGAGTGGGAAGAAGTTGGGAAATGGAATTATGTAGGTATCGTTTCTTCTTTCGGGGCAGCAACTCTCTATAGAAGCCACTTCTGCTTCCCTTCTTCAGACTTCTGGGGAAATAAGGAGCTGCAAGTTTCTCAAGAAGAAGAGTGAAGGACCGCAAACATCTTGTCATCCTTCCAGCTGGGAGGCTCAGTTTTCTTTTGGTGTCTGATTTTTTTTTTTTTTCTTTCTTATTTTTTTTGAACTTTATTTTGTTTATTCCTCATTTTGTTTTTTGAATACAGCATAAAGAGATAAACAGTGATCATGAATGGATGTTCTATGTATATATTTCTGGGACTTCATATGATTAAGCCCAAAAAAATATTTACCAGCACATCTAAGATTTGTCTTCCCCATATTTTTAACTTTTTGCACCCACCTCACCTAGGTTTTAAAAAAGACATCTGAGTATTCCTTTGAAAAGGTAAAGAATCCTTAATATATTTCCCTTGTATTCAGAAATGGCAGATCCATTTACAGATCAGATATTCTAAAATACTCATCTTTGGATAGAGAAAAGCTAGGATATTTCAATTACTAATCTGGTTCTTAAAACAAAAAAGGAGTCACTTCGAACGGGGGGGTGTGTGTGTTTAAGATAGGTTATTAGAGTTGGAGTGGCATATCTGGTGCTCTGCAATATGGCAGAGAGTTCCCATCGGTTTTTACACACTTACTATAAGCAGCAGTGTAAGGCCTTCCTTTTATTTTTTGGCATTCTAAATGTAGCACAACCATACTGTTTTTTACGTTTACAGAAATATTTATTCTTCTTGTAAATGGAAGCTATTTGAGGGATGAAAAGGAAGTGATGTGAACAGAGGTGATCCGTTTCATTTGATCTTCTGTTGGGCAGGTATTAACATGACAGGAACTACCAACAAACGTGGGTGGCACTCTCTGGTGCTCACCAAGATGAAGTTTGGATGGTCTTGTTTGCTGAGTACTTGCCCTACAGAGCGACTTACTGCCTCCCACTAGCGGACTGGCATCCTGTGTCAAGACCACTTGATAAGACTTGCTGTGAGGTATGCTGTGCCTGCTTTTGGATAATCCCTGGTCTCAGCTTTTTGCATAACGTCAAAAGTACTAAATACTTTTATTTGGCTTTTTCGTAGCTACTTACAGCTGTTCAGGGCTTTGGTAAGACTTTGGGAAGATGTGATTCTCATGAAGAATCCCATTTTTAGAAAATTAGTTTTAGATAAACAAATTGAGCCTAACCCCACTGAAGATAGCAAATGGAGAGCCTGCACAGGGAAACTTAGTGTTGACGCAAATTGCCGTCAGCTTCTGTCAAACTCCTTTTGTAAAGTCAGGACCTTAGTGTTAACGTTTTTTGCTCTGGCTGGTGCAGTTCTTCTGCCTTTCCTCAAAATGTCATTGCTCTGTGGTCTCTGCCTTTGACAGACTTCTAGCTGGAATGCCTGCCGGGGCTCCTTGATCTTTGTTCAGCTGCATGTACCTCTGTAGAGCTATAGGAGATGCTCATATTTCACCATTTTCCAAGGGGATTATGGACACTGTAATGCTAGTACCTGAAAAAAAGAGAGTACAAAGAGGTTTCACTCTCATCTTGTGTGATAGTGTGGGCAACTAACCACAAGGCCTTTTCTTTTCTGACATGTATTTTTACTGCTTTGTTAATTGTTTCTGAATGATTCTACCACCCCTGGCATGGAAGAACTTGACGCATAATGACCTAAATAGCTGTAGGAAGGTCTGTTCCTCCAGCACAGAAGCTGCCTTCCGATTTCAAATTGGTGTTCATCATTGGGAAGTTAGGTTTCTGGATGAGAGGAAGTGCATTTGGTACATTGGGTATATCACAGGTGTTTCATTTAATTGTTTTATTCAGTACCTGAATAAAAGTGAAATACTACTTTTAAGATGGTTTGTCTATAGGGACATAAATTGCTTTCTAGTTTCTGACAAAATGTTTACCCTTGTTTTATTATTCTAAATAACTTGTGTGTACCTGCATTCAAATAACAATGTGGTGTTCAGTGATGGGGCTTTTGGGGCTAATTTTTTTCAGAGGATCTTATTCTTGTATTTAAAAAAGTGAAGCTCAACTAAAGCTTTTTTTTTAAATTCTATTGTGCAAGTGACTTCAGCTGGGGAGGGCAAAAAAAAAACCCAGTACAAAATATGGAAGTCAGGTGCTGTTTTACCCTGGCCTTGTAGTTGACCCACAGTGCTTTGCAGTGGGGATGCAGCTGTCCTGTTTTTTTTTGTAGTCAGATTACTTTTTTCCTTGCCTGTTTCCCCATGTGAGAAGAGCATTTTGAGATGGCATTATAAAAGACGAAATAAGGGGAGGGTGGTGGCATTTACTCTTTAAGCTATTCAAGTGCTCTTGCTTTTCCACAGTACCCATTATGCAGTTTGCTGAGAAAGTAGCGCAGTCTGGCTCAGCTCAGCACCGTCCAAGGAATTACAGAATATGCTGGATCGTAACAGCACATGTAGCTAAGCAGGGCTGATGACAAACGCAGATAACTCTCGTATAGCTTCCTTGTCAGGTTGCTTTCATTCCAGCAAGGCTGATCTGGATGGTCGTCACTCATGCTAACTTTGCAGAGAAGGTATACCCTTAGTGTGGGAACGTGAGATTTGGGATACTATTGAAAGATGTGCAGAGTGCACTGAAATACATGTGTGTTCATGAATACAAATACACGTCTATTTATTAGGCTTTCGGAAAGGCCAGGCTGACACAGACGTGTCTCCAAGTTGTGTAAGGAGGTTTGGTGTTGGAGTGTGGACGAAATATAAATGGCTTGCCATGGGGACAAGTCAAAGCTGTCCTCCAGCTCTAGCCTCATCATGCCCCTGACAGTCATTTGCTTCCTACTCTAAAACCCCAGGATGGAAATAGGGGTTTAGAAAGAGCTTGAGTTAACAGAACAGCCTGCGCAGCCTTAGCCTCATTCTCTGAAACTGCTTAAACATTTCTGCTGAAAGGTACCCTTCTTGGCTCCCCTGCTGAAAGAGGTATGTCTCTCTTGAGGCACAGGGGGGTAAGCATGGAAATTTCAGCCTGTGGAATTATCTGGTTGAAAGAAATGGACAGCTTGTGTTAGTCCAGGCTGGTTCATGTTGTCTTATAAAGGTGGTACGTACTTTGCTCATACCATGGCTTCCTTGTTACGGGGTTAAATCCTGATTTAGCAAAGAGCTGTACAATAATAGAGTGGGAAACCTGAACTTCTGAGGACTGAGTAAATATATTAGACCAATAACAGGCACGTTGTTGGCTGTGTGAAGTCCTGGAAGGAATCCTTTGTGCATTTTTCTCTTTTAGTGATGTTTCAGGTATCCTTTTCCTTAGTAAGTATCTCTGGTATTCACTACTTCTTCTAGAAATGGTGAAATATTTTGCACCACTTACGGGTGGCTTCTGATGTTTTTCTATTCTGAAGAGTCTTGAGTAACAAGAACAGTACTTTAAAATGTTTTGATTTCACTCTGCTGCTGCCAAAGCCATGAAAAGCATCGGGGACTTTAGTGTGCTATTCGTATTCATGGAGAAACTTCTCCTCGCCTTGTCTTTGGGATGCAGAGTGTATGTACCTAGCGGTGTCTGAGTGTGGCTCATTGTAGACAGTGTGGAATACTTAAAGGAGAACTCGCTCAGTGTTGTGTGATCAGGTGGAAGCTCTGGGCTCTTTCCCCTGTGTGCTAGTGTCTCTTCTCGGATGTCACTATTTTTGAAGCCAAAATCGAGGTTGGAGAGCAGATTCTATTAATTGTATGAAGGGCTGGAGCTAGTAAGCTCCATCTTCTTGGGTGCCTCTTGTAGTACCAGCTAACTTATCAAAACTACCAATTTCAGTTGAAGGTATTACTAGTAGGTTGTAGATTTATTTTCATTTGGGAGGGAGAGCACAGAGAAAAGAAACGTGAGTTTCTTTAGTGTATAAATTGAGACTTAACTTCAGGCACCTTGCAAGGGATTGTGCTAGCTTCATAAATTGTAATTTGTATTGTTAATGCAAATTACAGCTTTACAAACCAAAGTGTGTGCACCTGAAAATCCCCAGTAAAAATGATTAACACATGTAAAGCTGTTACTTTAAGTAGGAAACAGAAAATTGGTTGATAATGCTAATGGGAAACTGCTGCAAAATGAGGAAATACGAAGTTGATATCCATGAATAGGCAAGGTTTAGCTTTGCACGTTCTTTAATATTGTGTTTATATAAAGATACTCGGTAGCGAAGACTTACCATCTGAAAAATAAAGTGTGCACATAATGCTCAGAATATGGAAAGGCAGTTTCTGAAGAACTTTGTGCAAGTGTTAATACTTAAAAATAACAAGCACACACTCAGGAGTTAAAACCGTCCTGCGCTTCTGAGTAATAGGCTTTGTTGTTTACTGTGCTGCTCTTCTAACTGCTGAAACCTCAGGTGTGAAACTCGAGAGTCAGAGAATAGTCATCAGAGGAATAACTTCTTAAAATTAACGTGACTAATACCTTACTAGCTGCACAGATCTTCTGCTTTGCTGACTGTACAGTATCCAAGCATGTGGTTATTATATTTGTCATCACAGTAATTTTATTCCCATGCTGTATGTTGTACAACTGTGTCATATCGTAATTGCTAAGCATTTATTGAACAAGAACTTTTTTTAGAGGAAGCTGTAAGATTGTTGAATATGAAATACTAATCTTCATGTGTTCAGACTGTAACAGTAGCATCAACTCAGATCATCAAAGCTATTTTCATTGTTGTGATGGCTGATTTTTTTTAAAAAAATTAATGTTTAACTTCAGTGATATTAAGTCATTACAGTGACAGTGTAATTTAATGTCATTTTTTAAACTAAGGAAATTAATACAGTGTGTACAAAAAAGACTTAATATACTGAAAGCATGTTGCAAATACAGCTGTAATCCTGTAAGTATTTCCATTATTACTTTTGTATCTAACCCCTAAAACTTTTTATTGTGTTAGTTTAATACACATTGCTAGACAAAATGTGAGTAAATTATGATGATTACTGGAGAGAACAGAGTTAATCTAACCCAGTTTTAATTGTATATAATTTAAATATTGATGTCATTAAGTTACACTGTTGCATATTCTTATTGCTGCACATATGCTCTTCTAAGTAGGAGGCTCAGGGGACTCACCATTTCATAATTCATTCAGCACAGCTTGTGTGGATAACTACATTTACCTGTGTTTCACTTACTTTTAAAGTTGAATGAGTTAGAATATTCTACAGCAGTTTTGTTTTATGTTAACATTGAGCTTTTTTTTTTGTAGTATGATTAAATCAGCAAATTTATATGTTGTTGCATATTTAAAAATGCTGATTCAGAAGGCTGGTTATTGATTCATTTCCCTATAAAATGTTTAGTAGTGGAGCACAAGGAATGGCTGTTCTGTTGGTGAACAAATGAGACTCTTTCTGTTGTCTGCAAGGTTATCGTACACAGAAGTGCTCAGGTGTAGGGCAGGATTTTGGTCTTCATATAGATGTCACATATTCCTTTGTAATTTTAATTTAATTCAGGTGATTCTGTCCAGTTTTCTTCTCTCTCTGAAGCTATACTTACTTGGCAAATTAAGGACTACAGTTTGAGGAATGCCTGGTTTTGGGCAGTACAGGTGGGTTTATTCCTGTGCAAATGTGGCTGTTCGTTGAGGTTAATTATCCATAAGGTCCTGACTTAATAGAATAGCTGTTAACGATGAATAATTTAGTACAGCATCATATTGCATGCTGCTTAAGGCAGCCTCTGCCTGTGAATTGCTTATATCTTATTGAAATCCACTCACCAGTATGAAGATTACTGCTTGCATTGATATTTTATTGTACTGTTTTCATTCAATTTTAAGATTTGTCTGTGTACAATGGCAATGTGAATATTTTAGGGTGATAAGTAATAAAAATACCTGTGCAAGAGTAGGTATAGTTTGTTTTTGAAAAGTTGAGATATTGAACCAGTCTTCAGTGTTAAATTGTCTTCTAAATTTATTTTAAATCTTACACTAGCATAATGCTGTTAGCATTTTCTCTCATGAGATTTATGTAATTGAGGCAATTCACATCTTGGAATTTACTTTTAGGCAATACCTCATGATGGGGAAAGGAAGGGGGCTTAATGAAAGACTTGCTAGCAGGAGTACAAGACTTTAGTACTTTCTACAAATTGTCTTAGTTGCTCATACATCTGGCTAGAGCAGACTGTGTGCCATATTACAGAGGCTTTTTCAGGAGAAAAACTGCAAGTACAGAACTTTGAAGCAGTTCCAAGTGCAGATAAATTTAATGTATGCCTGTGCTGGTTTTGGCTGGGGTAGAGTTAATCATCTTCATAGTAGTGAGTGTGGGGCTGTGTTTTGGATTTGTGCTGACAACAGTGTTGATAACACAGGGATATTTTAGTTACTGCTGAGCAGGGCTTGCACAGAGTCAGGGCCTTTTCTGCTCCTCACCCCACCCCACCAGCGAGGAGGCGGGGGGAGCACAAGAAGTTGAGAGGGGGCACAGCCGGGACAGCTGACCCCAACTGACCAAAGGGGTATCCCATACCATATGATGTCATTCTCAGCATATAAAGCTGGGGGAGGAAGAAAAAAGGGGGGGACATTTGGAGTGATGGCTTTTGTCTTCCCAAGTAACCATTATGCATGATGGAGCCCTGCTGTCCTGAAGATGGCTGAACACCTGCCTGCCAGTGCGAAGTGGTGGATGAATTCCTTGTTTCACTTTGCTTGCATGTGTGGGTTTTGCTTTACCTATTAAACTGTTGTTATCTCAACCTGTGAATTTTCTCATTTTTACTCTTCCGATTCTCTCCCCCATCCCACTGGTGGGGGGGAGTAATTAAGTGGCTGCATGGGGCTTAGTTGCCGGCTGGGGTTAAACCATGACAATGCCGTTAGGAGACTTGACCATTATAACTTAGCACTGGATATGGTTTTTACAAATGCAAAACCAACAGAGGTCTGCCATTATCATATACTAGATTTTGCACAAAACCACCTCAAAACATTAGGGAAGAGCTTCATAAAGAGAGAAGTTGCTTTGGAAACATCAAGGGAAGAACATAAGAATATGAGCATGTAACAGAAGTAGTAGAAAAAAGTTTTCTTTGGGCCGTTTTGGGGAGTGAGTCTGATGCTGTATGATACTTAAGCAAGGTCTGCCAGATGTCTGGGAAGGTTTTTCCCCTTTCTGACTACTTCCAGTTCTTCATTAGTGTTCTCATTGTCTATCTCAATTAGTAAGTTTTTCTACTATAAGAAAGAAGGGAATCCTCTCCCAAGAAAAAATGGGAGACAGTTTTTCAGTCCTTCTGCAGCATTTTTAGAAAGGGTTCTGGTGGTCTATTTTCACCCCTCTTAAAAGTCACTTCTAAAAATGACAGTGGAAGCATGTTATCCTCCTTGTCTTGCTGTGTTGTCAGATAGAAAAGGAGAGAGGCAAGTGAATGTCAGGAATGGTACCCAATGGACAGAGTTCTGGCCAGAATACGTGTTTGTTAGTCATTATGGGCCCGTTCATTGGGGTGCTCTGTTATAGCTGTACATATCTTAACTCATCTTTAGAGTTGTTTTGTAGGGTACTTTCAACCTCATTTAGAAAGTAAGCTTTTTTTTTCTTTTCTAAAAGAGATTTGCTGTAATATGTGTAATGCTGTTGGAAGTTGACACAGTGACATACAGTCATCCCTTGGTGCCTGCCTCAGCAATTGAAGATAAAATAGGCCTTTTATCTTTTTGTGCTCCTTCACAGGGTAGTAAGTAATTTAGGTGTCTCTTAAGGGTTGGTAGTTAAACACTAAGATCTTGCTAGATGTGTTTATTTCTCCTTAAAGGCGAGGATTCAGATTGGTCCCTTTGAACGGGCACTCTTTGAGCTGTACGTTATGGGGATGTTTTAATGAACTCTCAAACCTCTAACAGTTCTGCGGTTTACTCCTGACTCAACCAATACTTTGATAAAAACGCAGCTCTGTTTACGGGTGGAAATAACACATCATGTTGTTCAGCCCTGGTGTAAAATTTTTAAGGCTGATTATTTTCAAATTGGGAACTTAAAATTCAACTTAAAATTAGTGCAACTTACCTTACTCCAGAGTTTTTTGATCTGTGTTTTAATTATCTTCTCTCAGTAAATGCTTTTTTATGTTGAAATGAACTATAGTTTACTTTACTACACAGCCATGAAAAGTTGAGTTGCCACTTTTCCTGATTCATGTGATAAAAGATGTCTATGTTCTATACATAGTATGTGCTCGGGCTTTTCTGATATACATGGTGTGCTTGTATTCTTCATATTCTGATTTGTCTGAAATGTGATAATGTTTTCAATTGCTATAAATAATTAATGATATATTGTATTTGTGGGTAGCTGTTGCTGGGCTTGGCTGAATCATGAACACAGGTAGCAGACCTCCTCCTTTGGAGAAAACGGTGCATCTCCTGTTGCTGGGGTTGTAACATTAAGGCAGTGCAACAGAGAGAGGGCACAGAATATTCCACCTATACCTGTTACCTTTTTCACTGCAGCATGTAATGCGCTGTGGTTAAACTTCACTGAGTGTGGCATGCCTTTGTAGATGCAAAAGGTGATCTGCTCCCTGCAGTCACTGAGGGTAGTAGGTAGGTAGGAGGGAAGAGGAGGTGGAAGGCTATACATTTGTCTACCTGAGCTTCCTGATATCCCAGAATAACAGAATGGCAAGGGTTGGAAGGGACCTCGGGAGATCATCTAGTCCAACCCCCTTGCTAAAGCAGGTTCACCTAGAGCATGTTGCACAGGACATCATCCAGGTGGGTTTTGAGTATCTCCAAAGAAGGAGACTCCACAACCCCCCTGGGCAGCCTGTTCCAGTGCTCTGTCACCCTCAAAGTAAAGAAGTACTTCTGCATATTCAACTGAAACCTCTTATGCTTCATTTTGTGCCCATTGCCCCTTGTCCTGTCGCTGGGCACCACTGAGAAGAGTCTGTGAGGAAGTTCCCCTGTGAATGTGTGCACTGTGACTGCAATAGTTATGGCAATAGAAAGGCAGAAGTGCCTGAAAGATGTTTTTTGGGTGGGGTTCTTTTTTGACATATGATTTTATTGGTGCTGTGTGCAAGAACAAGCTATCCTCCAAACCTAGAGGTGTGGGAGGAAACAGACTATGAAGTTACGTTCTGCCTTTTATTTTTGTGTTTAAGATAAACTTCCACCTGTTGCTGTTGAAATGTGTCAGTTGAAGTGTTGCACTTAAAAAAAAATACTATGTACCTGATGGAGTGTCATCGTTTTGATACAATCAGTAAACAGAAGTTTATTAAAGCCTTGATATTTATTTTTTTCTTATTTAGCTTTTACCAAGTGGTGATTTTATGCAATGGCATCGAGCCACAGTTCTTCACCAGTGCCTCAGTCAAACAGCAGTGATACTTTCTTTAAAAAGGACATGGATGCCACAAAACGTTTTCGACCTGTGCAGTCACTGCCTGATGTGTGTCCGAAGGAACCTACAGGTAATACTGGTGTCAAGGAGAGTGAAAATGCAGTTAAACTTGCTAATCCATTTACAATTGTTCAGTCAAATTTTCTCATGTAGTGGGTGTTGTGTACTAAGCCACAGTCTTATTTCAAAGTATGCTGTAATTCTGCTTTATACCACTCAGTGTCCCTTTGGAGCAATGGGAGAGCCTACCTATTTGCAGCTCGTTTTTAGATATCCACATTATAAGTGGGATCTTACTTGTGTGATTCCGCATTATAGCTGTGATCCATACTATGTGCAAGAAGGGGGTATGGTAGATTCTGTCAGAGCCTGTAACAGACCTGTCCAGCGTGCTTGGAGTCTAGCTGCATTACTTCTGTGAAACACCCCAGCCCTTTTGCAGTGGGAAGCAAGAGACCAGCACCTGTCTCTAGCACTGTCATAAGTCTCTAGTGCTGTCATAAAACCAAGTTTTGGTCACAGTTACAGCTGCTGTGGTATACTAAAGCTTAGTTTATAAAAAGGAATAGGTGGGGTGGGATCTTAAGAATTATGAAGTATAAGGCTAATGAATTTCAACTGTCATTCTGATTGAGTCAGGTCACTAACAATATGTTTGTGGTTGGAATTTTTTCTCTTCAGTAGAAGCTAATGATGAGCTAACCATGTTTAATGAGTGTGAATACACCACTGTGTTCAAAACTTGTGTTGGTTAATCTGATAGAAGAAATGCAATATAAAGTGTTGCAGAAGGAGAATATCATGCATCTTTTGCATAGATAATTCTGATCTGCTATGTAATTGTGGAAACATGGTTTGCTTAAGAACCATATTTTAGCAAAAATACAACGTTCAGTTTCTCACCTTAACAAACTGTGTTGTCTTTTGTGCTGCAGGTGATCCCAGTAATTTATGTGACAGCCCATCTCTAGTTGTGGACCAGCACAGATGGACTATTTATCATTCCAAAGTCAATCTCCCAGCAGCACTAAATGATCCTAGGTTAGCAAAAAGGGAATCTGATTTCTTTACAAAAACGTGGGGAGTGGACTTTGTGGACACTGAAGTCACGCCTTCATTCTACCTCCCACAGATCACCAAGGAACATTTTGCATTATACCAAAAGGAAATCACTCCGGTAAGAACCCAAAATTAGATGCATGTAGTACTAGGAGCCAGAAAGAGATTTGAGATCCTTCTAATTAGAGATTGTCCATGTTAGTAGTCATCATAAAGTTATCTGATAATTAGTTTGCTCTTCAGTGCTTGTTGACTCTTCATTAGACATTTCTTGTTTTATAATCTCAATATTAGTAGTGTGGAAAATGCTGTCTAAATTTTCTGTAGGCAATTTCGGTTTTTTTTTTTTCCATTTTTGTTCTGAATAGTGTGCTCTGTACCAGAGCTTACAGTTCCTGTTTATTCTTTCTGATTATTAATTCTTTTTCTGTAAGGATTGTTTAACAATTGGGCTGTATAGTGTAACACAGCATTTTCAGACCTTTGCACCAAATATGCTGCAGGGCTTGGAGATACTTTTCAAGAGTTTCTAATGTAAACATTTATATGTGAAGTTCTTAAACTATAAATAGGCCTATTGATGATTTCTTTTGTAACAGGGAAATTTAAGCTACATCTAAGGACACCAGGACCAGTAGGAGACTTCTACAAACTCTTAAAATACAGGTGTCAGTAAGTATGTAGTATTCTTTCTTTTTTTAACTGAAAGAACATGTAGAAGTCTCCCACTGTTTTCTGCTTCCTTGGTTTGTAACTTTCTTATTTTTTGCTGTTACAGAATTAGCTGCAGGAAGTGTTACTTATGTAAATCATAGTTCAAGTACGTGGATTGGAATTGTCTGTAACTGAACTATTGACATTAGTTCACACATTTAACATTTAAAATGTTTAAGAGCTCATCCATTAGCATGTAATGCAGTGACTGTGAAATGAAAGAAGGTTTTAGGAAGAGGGAACTGACCCGTGATGTAGCGTCTAGCAGAGATCTGGCTAAAATCAGTGTTTTTAGCAGTGTAGTTTCTCACCAGTATGGTTTCTGCTGTTTGCACCTCTGTGTAAAATTTGAAGCTCAGCATGACAAAACAAGATACATGGTTTCAGCAAGGTGCTTATTAGTAAGACGTGGAAGCAATTTCTACTTTGATCCAATTTAATTTAGCAATGAAAAAGCATTTATTGTGTGCTAGTGTGATTTCTGGATTAGACAGCAAATAAATGTTTGCATATGTAATTAGAATTGCTTTATGGTTATATCTTGTTATGTTGAGAGGTTATTGCACCTCTTCATTAACTCTTGTGTTCATTTTCTCTTTAAATGTAAAGATACTGAAAAAACAACATATAGACCAAAAATTTCAACCTGTGTTACCTTTCACCTGGACAAACATCATCTGAGCTTTTAAGAGGAAAAAAGTATTACTGTGGACTTGTCAGAATTATTTGGCACAATGTAGTATGTTTCACTGAAGATGTTCTGAATGTTCTGTTTCAAAATAAAAATAATCTTTTTAAAGCCTCAAAGTAATTCTTGAATATATTTTTTCTTTTACAGAGAGAGAAGGTTCATGAAAGATGCAAGAATACTTGTACTCCTAAAGATACCTTCGACAGGACGCTATTGCACACCCACGGTACAGTCAAAGCCTTCCTTTAGTCATTAAAAAGTAATTTCTTTAATGACTGCTATAACATACTGATCATCTCCTTTACTTGCTTGGGGGCTTCATATGCAAAAATAGCTGCTGGTGAGCAACAACTGAAAACCCAGGCATGATTGACTAGAAGTGTTCCTCACCACTGTTGATATTTTATAGGTCAAAATGCTTGTGATATCTGCTCTTAAACTTTTCCTTGGCACATTTGCATTCATGGCAGGTCATTATGTCCCTGGCAGTATGTTCTTTAACTTCCTTTTACCTAAGATCCCTTGAAACTGTTACATCAAATTTCTAGCAGCTGTTGACTTTGCAGTGAAGAATGGCAGCACTGGGCCATTCCTGTCTCCCTGCCATGAGGATCACAGAATGGCTAAGGTGGGAAGTGACATCTCAAGATGGTCTAGTCCAACCCACCTGCTCAAGGAGGGTCACCTAGGGGAGTACAGTGTCCGGTTGGGTTTTGAATTGATCCTTGGATGGAGATTACACAACCTCTCTGGGCAACCTGTTTTGGTGTTTGACCACCCTCACAGTAAAAGTGTTCCCTTACGTTCAGATGGAAATTTTTTTTATCAGTTTCTGCCCATTGCCTCTGGTCCTGTCACTGGGCACCACTGAGAAGAGCCTGCTCTGTCTTCTTTACACCCTCTCATCAGGTATTTAAGAACATTGATAAGATTCCCCCTAAACTTTTCCAGGCTAAACAGTCTCAACTTTCTCAGCTTCTCCTCCTATCAAAAATGCCCTGGTCTCTTAAGCGTCTTTGTGGCCCTTCACTGGACTCGCTCCAGTGAGGTCTGTCTTCTACTGGGCACACTGATCCAAATATCTCACCAGTGCTGAGTGGAGAGCAAGGATTACCTTCCCTCAACCTGCTGAGAGTTCTCTACCTAATGCAACCCAGGATGCTTTGCCACAAGAGTGTACTGCTGGCTCATGGTCAGTTTGTTGTCTGCCAGGACCCCAGATCCCTCTCTGCAGAGATGCTTTCCAGCCACTAGACCGCTAGTGTGTACTGGTGCTTGGGGTTATTCCTCTCCAGGTGCAGGACTTTGCCTTTTCCTGTGTTGATCTTCATGAAGTTGCACTCTGGCCAGTTCTCTGGTTAGTATTGCTCTGATTACTGTTAGCAAAGACTACCTGGTAAACTTTTTCTGGTGTCCGCAGCTGTAGTAAGGCTTAATTTCCAGATTTTATGAAAGTAATTAAGCTGATATGAAACTGGACGAAGGAGGGCAAGATGAAAATTGAAAAAGACGAGCAAAAGGAAAAGAAACCCTGAGCAAACTCTTAATATTTATTTTAACATATTTTCTCAAAAATGTTAGCATGAAAGGGTTCATTTACCAATCACTGTTTGATCAGGCTTGTCTATATCAATGTTTACAGGTAGTGCAGCAAGAAGCATTCAGTAGTTTACTCCTTTTGATCAAGTTCTTCCAATGCGCTTTCTTCCTCCTTTTCCATGCAAAAAGAAGCCATTCTGTAGGGTTTCTCTGTACTTGGTGTTATTTTGGAATAGCTGTTCTTGAATAAGTCTGTCTGTGGCACATAGTGCAAAATAAAAGTTCCTTCTTCAGGCTTCGCTTAATCCATTTTGAAAGAGGCTTTTGTTTTTAAAAAGAGAAAATTACTGTGTCACCGAAGTAACTGGGAACTTCTTGGGTAGGTGGACAGTTCCTGTAGAAGCATCATTTTGTAACCTGAAATTCTGTATTTTCTGGTTTCTTTCATTAGCGTTGCCTGTCTTCCTCTAACTCCAGCCCACAAGACTTGGCCTTTCACTTCTGTTAAGAGTTGGTCTGTCCAAAGACTTGAGGACAGCAAGATGATTCCTAGGTTGCCTTTTTTATTTCAATACAAATAAAACAGACAAAGTAAGAACCAAAGAGGTGAGAGAAAAGTGGGAGATAATGCTGATGTAGAAGTCATCATGTTTGTCAGGGATGAGTAGACCATCCAGCTGAGGTATGGGCTTGTTGCTTTTAAGTTCCTCACCTTTTTTGGCCTCCAACGTGCCCCCTCTTCATGATGCACGCTAAATTAATGAGTAGGGGAGGAAAAGGGAATTTTGTCTGAAGCTCAAAAATATAAATTTGCCTTTTCTTCAAGTTCTGCTGCAGTACAATGATGCACCTCTTTTCCCACCTCAACTGTGTACCCGCTGCAGTTGTCAGGTCAGCTTACTTCAAGGGAAGGGCTACTTCTGTGCTACTTGCTGAATGTGCTCGGGACTCTGTCTTGAGTCCTCATCCATTCTTCTTGACAGCCTTTGTGCAGCCATCTTGCAAGTACTGTGCTGAGGTGATTTTATGGGCAGATTCAATCTGGAGCATTAAAATTGGGGTGATGTTAGAGGCACATTTTACTGGCCCTTGCCAGTTGATTGAACAGTGCGTTAAGGAATGTGAAGTGCTAAGTAGATTGCTTTGTATGACCAACATTTTCGCTGTCAAAGCAGCTGAGTGCAAGCACCTTTGAATACCCTGAGCATGAGACCTAAACTACAAAGGACAACAGATTATTTCAAAGAATCAGAATATTTCAGGTTGGAAGGGACTTCAGAAAGTCTTTACTGCAACTGCCATCTCAAAGCCATTTCAGCTGTGAGGTCAGGCCAAGCTGTTTAGGGCTTTATCCAGACAGGCCTTGAAAGCCTCCAGGGATGGAGAGTGTCTAGCCTTTCTGGGCAGCCTGCTCCAATGCTTGATTGTCATCATGATGAAAAAGCTTTTCTTTGTATTCAGTGAGACCCTTTCATTTTAATTTATAACCACTGTTCCCTGTCCGCCCCTGTGAAAAACCTGGCACTGTTGTCATGAAAACTTCCTCACAGGGTTTCATAGTGTTCAAGGTAATTGTTTTCCAGTTTGCTCATGAATGACTACTTGTGTTTTGTTTAATTTTAGATAAATCCAGGACAGATCTGGAACAAGTACCTAAGGTACGGTCCCTGTGCACTCTTAAGCTTTTATACAGATTTCTCGCATGTAGTCGTGAATACATGAATGTACTCTCTTTGTAGAAGTTTTGTCCAAGCTGATTACTTGAGCTGATTCTCAAGATCTGCAGTGCTCAGAATTTACAACTATGAACAATCTGCTTTTTCTCTTTTGTTGTTTCCTGTGGTCTTTATTTTTTCTCTTATTTAAAGTAGAATAGAAATGCCATTAATTCTTCATATTCAATAGTTAAAACCTCAGAGCTGGGCAAAATTAGCCACTCTGTGTTCTAGGAGGAAAAGGGGACTGAAGAGTTTGATAGAAGCTGCAGTATTTCATAATGTACCACTTAGCATTAGGTTTAACTCCTTGAATCCTTGAACAAAGCCCTCTTGCATAAATGGTTGCAGCCTATATGATGTGGGTTTTTGTGACAGGTTGACAAAAGATGCAGCTCCAGATTCCATTTTGGTCTGAATAATTTTTTCTAGGTACATTAAGAAGTCAGAGTGTTAATATGGGTCAGCATCTCTGTGCCAGTTGTGTTGGCTGTCACTTGAAAAGCTGTCATTGCAATGTTTAAAGTCCAGGAAACAAGAATGTTTGAGTGTGGTGTGATGCTATAGTCTATGTTGAACCTTTTAAAATTACACTTCATAAATACAAGGAAAAGGGTACTACTGTCTGCCTGGAAGCTCAAGGTTTGTAGCAGTTTTTTCAAGCAAAAATAACATTATCAGAATTTTAGATTAACTACATATATCTCAGAACTATTAATGTTACATGTTACTGACTCTTTCTGTGACCAGCACACTTGCTGTGCTGTGCTAAAGGAGATCAGCTTGAGGTTCTGTTCGACCCCAGGCAACACTTGCTCCACCCTGACAGCTGGCTGGATCCTCAGTATAGTAGAAGCTATGGCCCCAGAAATGAGTACATCAGCAATAGCATGCCCCTGCTATTGAAGAACCTTTGCTCTGATCTTTCAGAGGACCCACCTGCAGTTTAATGCTGCCTACGTTTTCACTCTTAGGATGTTTAGATCGTCTTGGGTGATTGATAAGCTATGTAATTTTGGAGCTGTGACTTCCGCTTTTAGGAAGATAAGACTTTGTCAGATCTCGCAAGCTTTTAAGTTGGTAAAGTAAATCGGCTAAAAGATCTAGAATGAATTTGTTTGCCTAGATAGATGAAAATTTGGGGTTTGAAAAATCAACAAATAAGGTCTCTGTTAGCTTCATGAAAGAAGAGGTATGTTAAACTGGGGAGGAAAAAGTAGGGGTGAGAAAGGTGCATTTATATCTTTTGTTTTTCTCTTTCAGATTTTTATGAAACCAGATTTTGTCTTGGAAGATTCCTTAACATTTAATGCTGTTTTACCATGGTCTCATTTTAGTACTGCTGGTGGAAAAGGAAATCGTGATGCAGCTTCCTCCAAGTTACTTCAAGAAAAGGTACAGCTGTGATACAAGATGTCCATCACAGCTGTTACTACAGAGAAACTCCACTGCTGCTGTTCTGTACTGTTTGTTGAGACATCATGGTGGTGGGCTTTGTTATCTCTCATTTTACATCAGGATGCCGTTTTTTAGTAAACAATGCAGAAAACATCTTACTGAAAGAAC
Source organism: Gorsachius magnificus (assembly GCA_034008185.1). NCBI lineage: Eukaryota > Metazoa > Chordata > Aves > Pelecaniformes > Ardeidae > Gorsachius > Gorsachius magnificus. The sequence continues at coordinate 17,819,303 of CM067083.1, read as the reverse complement.
TTTTTTTTTTTCCCCTGCTTAATAAATGTATCTATCAAATCTGGAAAAAAGAATCTTTATATGGCATGATAATTGGCTCTTTAGGACCATTAAAACTTAGTGAAGCAGGTATATGTTGAGAACTTCAGAGATGTGGAGCTGTTTGTTAGGGAGGAAGAGTAGTTCCATGAGAAGGGAAAGCTAGATGTTGTACACTGTTTAAAACTATTGCTTTCTCACATCTCAGGAAAACTCCAGATTCAAGGCACTGTGGTTTCTGTGCTAAAAGGAATACTAAGTCCTAAGGTTTTGTATGTCAGGAGCTTCCTCTTACCTTTTGTTGTCACGTCATCTGCACTGATCTGTTTTTGCATTTCACAAAGGACTTGAGTGCATTGGAGAGCATGAAAGCAGAACTATTTCTTTCATATTGGAGATAGAAGTCTTTACTTGGTCTTTTTTTGTTGTTAGTTATGTAATCATAGTGTAGAAGATCCCATAATGAATCATTTTTATTGTACAAATACCCATGGAATGCTTATAGAAAATCTACATAATTTTGGAGTCTGTTTTCTAATTTTAATTTTCCCTCCTATTTAACCTACTAAAGCTTCTGGGAGCTAGGGGAGGGGAAAAAAGTAGTGAGATGCCTTAAGAAAAAATAACTTCCGGAACGTATTTCCAAATTTCCAGGAGTTAGACTTCCTCCTCTCCCTCCAGCTCAGGAAGAAGAGACAGGCTCTGCTGGAGGCTAACTTGATCCTTCATTGGGTTGTCCTCCACACCTAAAGTTGGAGAAATACTTCTTTGGAGTTACTTGTGGCAGTTGCTCTCTGAGGATGCGAAAGCAGTGTCTGGCATATGCTTTAAACTCACAAAGTGAGCCTGATAGTAGCAGGATGGACACTCAGCATGGACTTAGAGTGAAGAAGACCCAGAGCCCTCTCTGATGCAGTGGAGTGAATGTAAGGCGTTGAATAGCCATGAGCTGCGCTTCTTTGGAGAGGTGATACAAATACCTAACGAGTATAAAACAGTTCTGTTGCCTCCAAAGCCACGTGCCTGATGAACAAATTATTGCACTGCTTCATGTTACTGAAATGGGCTCACACTTTTTCTTTTACTTTTTAAAGGCTCTGAACTGCACAAGGTTTACACTTACCATGTGTAAATAGGCACCCCACTGCCACAATTATCCTTAGCTCCAGGCACTATTTTTCAACAGGATTTGGAAAAATCTGCCTTAAGCACACATACTTAAGCTATTAGTGTTTTTAGACTGCTGCTGATCTACTTGAACAATTTCCCCCTGACATTTTTTTTTCCTCCTTACCTCCTTCCATGTCTTACCCTACATTGGAACTGTAAGCTCACTGAGGCAGGTACTATCATTTTGTTATGTTTGTTCTACTTTGCTTAGCATAGTGAAGGGACCTGGGGCATTGGGTTGGTACAGTCACAAATGATCATAATAAGCCTTTCTCTGATCCCTGTGTCACAGTCTGTCTCGGCTTTTCCTGTGGGCTGGGTGTGTCACATCTGTTTGGTGGAGTATGTTTTTGATTAAATGTATTACAAAAAATATGGGTTTGCATATTCTACAAATCCCGAGTGTTAAATACATGCAGGATGAAAATAACTATAAGAAGGAAACATTCTCCAGCTGATTTTCTTTCCATCTCTGGATGGACCTTTTGAAATTCACATGAGGTTTGAGCACTTAGCAACTCTTAGAAACGAGGCCATCTGAGTATTAGCATTCAGGTGAGCATCCTAATGCCTCAGTCCTTTGAGTTTGCATATTCAGCATAAGCCAGAACACAGAGCTTTTACAGCACAAATAATCAGGCCAGCCCAGTGGTCTGGTAACTGTTTGACATAGAGAATTTGAATTTCAGGTTCTAAACATGTAGGCATACTCCATCTCTGGGAACCCCACAGTGCCAGCGCGCATGAAATACGTTTAATAGGAGCTCCAGCTGGTTGGTAAAAAACAATTGCAGCCAGAGATATCCTGAGGATTCTTCTACAAAGAAGATGCTACAGCCTTTTAAATGAACAGAGCCATTCCAAAGCCATGTCATCAAGTATAGTCAGGCTACGTCTTTAGCAACTTCAGTGACCCGAAGTACATAGCATATTTGCGTGTGTATACTATTCTTACTTTCGAGCCAGTATCCAGAGCTGTCTCCTGGTTAATGGCTGTATTGTAACAGCGCCAGTGTGTAACCATGTGGTACAAAACCTTGGGTGTTTGAAAATTATTAGCTTTTCTACCTTGTATTTTTCAAGCAGGAGAGGCATCAGGTCAGCCTTCCCAAAGTGATTTTGAGCTTATTTAAAAACAAATGATTAAACCACAATGTATAGTTATTTACTTGCTAATCTGACAAAGGATTTTAATTTTTATTAGCAAAATTTCCTCATTACATAGTAAGACAGATACCCTGAAAGTAGATTTGCATGGTGATAAACTTGCCAAGTCATAACAACACTGTTCATTTTTTCTTCTCTATCCTCTTTCTAGCTGAGCCATTATCTGGACATTGTGGAAGTCAATATTGCTCATCAGATTTCGCTGCGCTCAGAAGCATTTTTTCACGCAATGACCTCTCAGCATGAGTTGCAGGACTACCTCAGGAAAACCTCCCAGGCTGTAAAATTACTTAGAGAGAAAATCTCCAAAATCGATAAAGTAATGTGTGAAGGATCGCTTCGAGTTTTAAGACTGTCACTCACTAGAAATAACTGTATAAAAGCATACAATAAACTGAAGTTAATGGCTACTGTACACCAAACACAGCCCACGGTACAGTTGCTGCTATCTACTTCCGAGTTTGTTGGAGCTTTGGACTTAATAGCAACAACACAGGAGGTGTTACAGCAGGAGCTTCAAGGCATTCACAGTTTCAGGTAGGTAGCCATCTAGGAAATTAATAAAATGCAAGCAGAGCTAGAATGTGTTGAGCACATTATGTTGGCTGAAAGGGTTTTTTTTTACCTTTGCTTATTCTTGGAGGACATAGTACAAAAGGCACAAAATGTAAGTGTGGCATAAACAGTGTGACTAATGCAAGTGCCAGAGATAATTTTTTTTTTTTTGAGGGGATGAACTTTTTTAACACCTAGATGCTTTGTACTCCATTCTTGTCCTACAGGTGGTGTAGGGGTGCAGAGGTGAGAGCCAAGCAGTGGCTGGACCTTCATCTTGCAGGGCTTACAGCCCACAGCTGAGAGATGGTTTCCAAGTGGTCATCTGCAATCCTCATGCATGCAGCACACCAGAGATACAGTTCTTGCTACACAGGTCTGCTCTGGGCCACTGTCTTTAGTGACAGATGTAGGCATGTGGTGTTACAGGCATGTGCGCAGACTGTGTGTTGAGTAGGTCAGCCTCCAGCCTGTGCTTGTGCTGGAAGAAACTTTGCAAGTAAAAGCCAGTGCGAAGCTATCAAACTGTGGCTCAAAATGTGGTCTGAGGTTGACAACTGGTCAGATGGGATGTGTTCAGCCATGTCTGCTCTTGTGGAAAGCTATATTTACAGTGTCCAGGAGGTGCTTCCTCTTGCCCCATCCAACTGAGAAATCCAGTTTTGTGAGCTGCTTAAGTTGGGAAGGGAAGAAACAGTGGAAAGGTGCTGCCCAAACTGCTGTTGCGACTGTTTTTCCACCCATGTTTGCTACAGTGATGGGAATTAATGAGTCCAAGGTCCTGTGCTGGCTGCTTCTGTTAACAGTGGATGCCTAGAGCTCCACTTGGGAGATGTCGCTGCACTGGGCAAGGTCCTCCGTGATACGCAAGAGTATTACTACAGTAGAATCCTTTTAGCTGATGTAAAATAAGTTATTATAACAGTCATGTACAGGATAAAAGCGTCATATGCAAAGCTGCCACTGTGGTACGATGCTGACAGAAGTAGTGTATGTTAAATTAGCTCCAAGACTTGCATCAGCCAGTTGGGGAGCTGTACACTTAGTTTTTAGGTTGATGCCGGGGTTTTTTTTGTTTTGTTTAGAGGTTATGTGGTTCCTGCAACCTGGTGGTTCCCTGGTGGTTGCATAATAAAAATATGGTTGTGCTCACTAACTGTAACATGAATGTTCAGAACTTTATACGGTTACTACTCTTGTCAGTCTGTTCAGATGAGCTCCTCTTCTAATTCCCCTTGTAGCTGGTTTGGAAAAGTATTCAAATTTTATGTAGAAAAGATCTCAGAAAAAGGTTAGTCTTTTAGCTTATATGGTCCATCTTCAGACACCTCCGAGCAGTTTCTTCCCTCTTTACTGCTCCTACTCTCAACCACTTGATTATGGTGCACAGCCCTTGACTAAGTCACATTTGTATTTACCTTGATGATGGTCAGTGTAATTCTACAACCCTGTAACAACATCAATCCAAATTAGTTGTGTTTTGCAAGCAAGTAACCCCAGTGCTACATCAGCAGAGAGTGCAATTCTGTTGTCATTGTGATTAGTATATGTGATGTCCCAAGAATGTTTCATTATTTTAAAATTACACTCAGATGTGGAACATATTTGCAGGTAAATGTTCATCTTGTCTGTAAAAAGTTATTTCAGTTGGCTGGTTTGGGAATTGTCAATTGTCATGGGAGTGGGAAGTGTCCCCTCTGCTTTGGATATTAAAGGTTCGGAAAGGTGAGTTAAATGAAATAATGTGCAATGGAAAGATGGAGATCTTGATAAAACGTCTCATTAGAATGTTGTGTTTTTAAAAATAGATAAAATTAAAAAATCTAAATTAATGCCATACACAAATACTTCAGCTTTTTCCAAGAAATACCAAATGGATGTTCTTGCTTTTTTCTGAGCAAGAGTGCTGCAATTGTTAAGTGAGTTAAATACTGATTTATTTTAAGAAGATATTAACTTCTAAATCAGTATCTCATTTTTCTGAATAATTAGTATCTCTTTTTTTCCCTAAATAATTTGTATCTTGCATATTTAAAAAAACCCCAAACTTGTGGCTTTAGTGTTATGCATGGCAGCTTGTAGAATTTGTTGTTGAACAGCTTTAAGTTGTCATGTTGCAGAATCATTCAGTGTAAAGCAGTAAGAAAACTACTCAGATCATCCATATACAAAAAATATTCTCATCATGCTATATGCAGAAAAAAATTTAATTTAACTCTAGTTGTAACAAAAAGTGAAAGCACCTTAATGGTGCTGTGAAGTAATAAATGTGTGTCTTTAATGTAGGTTAATATCCCCAGTGATTATATGTATCAATCATAACTGTATGATTACTGCTTGCTACTGCTATAGGATAGAATTAAAGTTTTAGAGCTCTTTAACCTTTTCAATTCATCTTTTTAATTTTACAAAAAGAATACATATTAACCAAATTACAAATCTGTACTGCCAGTTTTTACGTTGGTTTTCATGATCCTTGTTGGGGTAATGGAGATCTGGTGATTTTTTTTTTTTTTTGCACAGGTGTGCTAGCAAACCACAGACGCCTGGTAAAATAGTTCTCATCTGTGTATCTTAAGAATTTTTACCCTGCACTCATAATTTTACATAAGACAAGTGTAGCATTCAGCCATTGAAAGGACCTGTTGTGTGACTGGTACCTCTTAAGAGATCATTACTAAGGTGTCTCGCTGGAGCATGAATTAAGGTTTGACTTATTCCTGCGTGTTTCAGGGTGGAGTGATTTTGTTGTTGTTGTTGTGAGGGGCTAGAGCATCTCGGACAACGTGGTTGCAGCAAGCGCTAGGAACTCTTGTTGGACATTCCCATACCCGAGTTTTGAGAGGGTAGGTTACATTGTGCTTCAGTGTCGTTAAGCACAGTTACAGAAATAATTTACCGAAGAGCATCTTTGTGCTTACCTAAGTAAGAGCCTTTGTGTTGTGCGTTGTGTTGTCCTGCAGTAATTTTTCCAACTCGTCATTACATTGCAAATAATAATCTTTAATTTTTTCTATTGGACTTGTTTTGAAATGTCCATGGTGCAACTGGCTTGGATTTTCTAGAGGCCATTTTTGCTTAAATTAGATTCTTGAAATGTGGCCACTTTGTCCATTCCAGCCAATTCTTGACCAACAATTTCAAAAGCTGACATGTCCCTGGTCATCTTAAGATTAAAAAAAAAATGTAATCTGCTTAACTCAGATCCAGCAAGATTCATTCAGTTCAGCTCAGCACTGACCATGTGGGCTTCTGCACAGAGGAGCTACCCTGGCATCATACTTCCTCACACCCTGGCGATGACTTTGCCCCATGTGTGCTGCGAGGCCGGATTCTGTGGGCTTCACATTGGTACAGCCAGGGAGTGCTAAGACACTTTTGCCATTCTACACAAGCTAGTGGTCCAGCTACACCAGCACTGGATTAAAGCCAGTGAGACATGCAGGTTCTTCCTCCCCATTTTGTATTCAGGTTTATCTAAGATATCACAGCTCCTGTTAATTTTCGTTGGCAAGAAAAAAGGAAAAAGCAGTCTGATTTTTACAGATACTTGGTGCTCTCAGCTGTTGGTGGAAGTTGGAAAGCCTGGAATGTTTGGCATCTCTGAAATTCCCACTTTTAATTTTACTCTGCTAAAAGTTTCTCTGGCTGCACAACTTTTCAAGACTGGTTGACATTTCTGATGTGAGGAATTCTTTTGTGGTTCTGTATGACAACAGTCTGCAAAATATGGTTTAAAGTCTGCAATACATGGAAAAAATATTTTTAATTTAGGGTAGCATAAAAATGGCAAAATGGAAAACTCTTCTGTGTTCTCTGAAAGCCATCCTTTAACGTAAAGCTATTACTGTATCTCAGTTGTATGAATTAAATGTGACCACATCAAAAGCTCAAATGTTTGAAGTGGAAGAACTTGTGGACTGATGAGCTGAGGAACTGGACAAGCAAAAGAAGTATTCCTTCTTTTTAACACCTGTGTACTTACAAGCACCGAGTACTCTTGGTTCTGGTTCACTTCATTGGGAAGAGAAGTACTCGGCACCTTCCAAAAAAAAAAAAAAAAGTCCTACATCCAATTTTAACCCTCCATCAATATTCAGGTCCATATGTTTTGATGCAAGGTGATGGTGCCTCTGAAAAATGCTCTAAGAAGTGAAAGATTTCAGCCTCCCATTAAGCCAGCATTGATTGCATGGAAATTAACCTGCTGGGTGGTTATTTTCTTCAACTGTGATCTAATGATTCATTTTCAGGTTGATTATTTAGCTCATATCTCAATGGCTGTTTTTCTTAGGCATCTTGGCTCACAGCTTTGTGAACTGGAAAAGCTGATAGATAAAATGATGATTGCAGAGTTTTCAACTTATGCTCGCAATGATTTAAATAGACCCCTAGAAGATGATTGCCAAATTCTAGAAGAGGTATGTCTGTTATTGAAATAAAACTGTCTGATGAATATGTTTGCATCTTTAACATACTTAATTAGCACCAACTAATTCACTCAGGTCCCTAGTAGCAACATTATAATTTCATAGTATTTCTCTTCTCATCCAAACCTCCCCCCACCCCTTTTTTCTTTTTTGTGTTGATAAAATTAAATAATTGTAACTAAACTCATGGAACTGCAATCCAGTCCTACTTTATTTTTTTCAAAATAATCAGTTCTCTTTTCTTTGATAAAATGTATACTGATAAAATGTATACTGAGTTCACTTCGTGAACCTCAACATGTAAGTGGGAAAGAACATGGATGGACTCTCATATCTACTTGACTGTAAAATTTCAGTTTTGCAATGACAGCTGATAGTTTCATGTTTTCTTACTCTGCCTCCCTATGCATTTATGGGTGCTTATATCAAGCATATGGTTTCCCTGAATACATGCTTCATTTGCAATATGTATTCATCATTCCTCTTTTCATATACATCTGAAGATTAAGCTATTGTGATTGCTTTCTAGCCAGGAAAAGATTTTTCTGGATTTTGCCTGTGCTATTCTTCAGTAATTGCTAGACCCTATTAACTGTTTAGTCTTGTTTCATCCATGGGTTTAATGAAATACAGTGAATGGCAATAGCACTTAAATGTTCCCATTTCTGCCCTATAGCTTCTTCCCACCTCCATGCTGCAATGTGATAGCCTCTCAGTTGTGCTGCTGCAGTTGTATTTAGTGTCATTCTTGCTCAGGGTAAGGACACTCACTAATCTTTAGAAATATCCATGTTTTTAAGCACAGGTGGATGAGCACAACTGAGGAACAGGCATGAAAGGGGCTGGGAGGAAGGAACTCTGTTAGCTGGTGTTGCCGCAGGGAACTTCGTATAGTTAAATAGTGGTGTTAGTCTCAAGGCTCTGGACTGATATAAATCCTGTTCACCAGGTGTTAGATACATGAGCTTTCTTACTGCTGTGCAAGTTCTTAAAATTGTTTCTTGTCCTCACCTTGATATTTTTAGTGTGGTTTTTTAATTTTCTTTTTCCTTCTTGATAGGAGAGACTTGTATCACTAGTATTCGGACTTTTAAAACAAAGAAAGCTAAATTTTTATGAAATATATGGAGATGAAATGATTATTACTGCAAAGAACATAATTAAACAGGTAAGCCAAACACTTCTAACATATCTGACAAGGTTACCTCAACCCCTTACAAATTATTTTTTAAGTAATTAAGAACCGCTTTGATTAATTTTTTTGATGATTGGTGGTCTCTCATTTAGAGCAGCTGGGCTTGCAAACACTAAGGACTTCCTGAAGCAAAGAGGTCTGTTTGCAGAAAAGACCTTCTGGAAGGAGTAGGTAGCACAAATACAGCAGATCACAGCTTTTTCTGTATAATTACCATTGTTCTGAGTTCCCTGATCTTAGCTTAGGGTTGTTTTTTTTTCTCTTAACACACAGCTTTCCCAAATAGTACAGTTGTGTCATAAAACAACCCCAAAACCACACCAAGAAGCTCCCCCTGCAGCCCAACCGTCCAAAAACCCCCAAGTTCTTGGTGTAAATATATAAAAGAGAACTAAAAAAACTTGCCACTTGAAACAATCAAATTCCCAACAAATGCTACAGAAAACATTGCTTGCCTGAATGTTAGCACAGACCTAGCTAACATGATAAGGGTGGAAAACATACTTGCCTTTTTCTAAGAGGGCAAGGTGAAGTAATGAAGAAGGTAGAAGAAGTGCTTGCTGTAAAAATTATTTTAAAAATAAATCTGCTACTTGGCATTTAGGGTAGTGTGTCTATCTTTTCAAACTAAAAATCTTTGTAGATAAAACCAACTAAAAACTAACAAATGAACAAATTTTAGATGACTTCTTCAGGGAAGAATGCAGTGACATGATGGCTGCCCGTAGCTGCTTGTTCTCTCCCCACCTGCAAGCAGTGTGATGCTGAGCTGGGTCCTTGCCCTGCTCCCTGAAAGATCAGCAGAGGGTGGGAGTGAGCATGACCTTCTAGTCATGCTGTATTACTGTAAGCCTAGAAAAACAAGAGCATACAGCTGTGTCCAGCTGCTCTGGGCCTTCATGTAAGGTGTGACACCAAAAAAAAAAAAGCATGAATTAATATTACCAGGATAAAACTGTTCATCTGCCCGTCAGTCTCCATTGGCTTTCATTTGCCTGTGTTGGCAGACATGAAGAGACATTTTCTCCTTTAAGTTCTCTGTTTAGTTGGATAATAGGCAAGTAGTGCTGCCTGTTTTCCTGCTCATTCTTGATCACGTGCTTTTCCCATTCTGCTGGGAATATTTGTCTTTATGTTGGATTTTTCAGGTGTTGCCTCTGCTCAGTAATAGATGAAGTTTAATCAACTTCCAACTTAAGTTTCTGTTGAATAGGGAAAATAGACAGGATTGGAGTATTTCTGTGTGGTTTGTGCAACACCATTTGCATTGTGGCCTATTGTTCAACTCTTAGAGATATTTTTCCTTAATAAAGTAAAAATTGTTTCCTTCCCACATCTCAAATGTGCTTCCTGATCAACTGCATTGCTGGGCTGTTTTGGTCAGTACTTTAGTAGCTCTTTATTGCCAGACAGGTGAAAAGGCAGAGGTTTGTAAGCACTGCATAGCTCAAGAAGCCTCTGTATTGACCACCTTATTCAAAATGCAGGTAAAAATCCATGTAGCTTGAGGTGACGGCCATCAGTCACCATTTGGATTGCACATATTCACTTAAAGGCAAGATGAGTTCATATACTACTCACTCATTTGATCAAGTTACTGATTGACATTTGGGAGAAACCCCCTAATTCAGTCTAAATGGATTTGATTTGTACCTAGGGCTTACAAATAATGTGAAGAGAGATCAGTGAACAAATTGCCTTAAAACAATAGATGTGTTTGGAACTAAAATCAATTGTTCTGGAGACCTGAAGAAACTGGCCAGAGGGACAGAGGCAGGCACTTGGAGGTGAAGAGGACAGACAGACAGCAAATACCATGTCTGCTAGGAGAGCAGTTGAAACTGGGTCTGCCTTAACAGTTGAAAGCACAGGACTGTAGGTGTGTGCTTCCATGCCTCCCTGGTGCTGTTCCTTCTGGTTAAGCTTAGATCCCAATTCCTGTATTTAAAGCTGAAAAGTCATTCACTTTGGAAAGGGGAAGAATATGGCTTCTATTCTTAAGTAACTGACGTGAGAGACATTTCTAAAATGGTGCTTAGCATCCATGCTCAGAAAAGCAGGTCTCTGTGAGATGGAGCCAGTGTGCCCACCAGAGCTTAGTGCACAGTTGGGAATGTTTTGATCATCTGTATTTTGCTAATACATGTTTGGAGTGGGGTGGTTGCTTGGGGGGTTTCTTTTGGGTGGTTTGTTTGTTTGTTTTTTGAGAAACAAGTTGTTAAATGATGTGAATGTCTTTCCTTTGTTTTACTTTTTCTTATTTAACATGAGGATTATTGTGTGTGTGTTATGAAACTTAGCAACAGTTAGAAGGAAGCTAAGATCTTTTTTTTGTTTTGTTTTTCCCTTTAAATTTGACAGTGTGTTGTTAATACGGTATCGCAGATAGAAGAAATAGATACAGAAGTGGTTGTTAAGTAAGTATACAGACAGATTATTTTTTTGTGGTGGTGGTGGGTGGGGATAGGAGATGGATGGGTTTTAGCATAGATAAATTTACCAATTATTGCTTTCCTTGAATTTCCCTATAATTAAGGATTATCTTTCTGTTTTACCTTAAGCCTCTGCTTCTGTCTGCCTCTGTGAGAGTATTGCCTATTCCCCTGCTCGTTCAGATTCTAATGTTACCTTAAATTAAATTTACCTTTAAAATGAATACTGAAATTCTGTGCATCTCACTGCATGAAGCATAAACTACTGTATTGTGTTTAGACCTGTATCTCTTAACTACTCAAAAGCATTTCCTGTTGTCATAACCTGGGATTTTGTATTAAAACATGTCAGTAGTTTAAGTACGTCCCACATGAATGAGAATAGGAGCTATCCAGAGTGGAGACCAGATGGCTTCAGACCCAAGAAATGGGTGGGCAGGAACCTTACAAAGCATGACAAAGGCAAATGCCAAGTTCTATGTCTTGGAAGGAGCAATGCTTTGCAAGAGGAGAGGCAGGGGCTGGCTGGCTTCAGAGCAGCTTTTCAGGGCAGGTCCTGGTGAAGAACTGGTTGGCCATAGACCCTCAGTGTGTACTTGCAGCCACAGCCTGGGCCATGATAGCATAGCCAGCAGATGGAGGAACAAGAAGGACATTGAGATCCAGTGGAGGCTACTGGGCTGGTTGGGAGCTAAAGCATGGAGTGTAGGAGGAGCAGTCAAGGGAACTGGGTCCCCCTCCAGTGTGGGAGGGGAAAACTCAGGGGAGAACTGCCCACAGCTGTCCCATGGGAGTGTTATAGTGGAGCTGTAGGCAGAGCCAGGCTCCTCTCAGAGGTGTGTAGGGGAAGGATGAGGGGCAACGGGCACAAGATGGAAGACGATAAATGCTAGTTGAATCTTAGGAAAAATGTATCCCTGTGAGGATGGTCAAATGCTGGAACAGGGGCCCAGAGATGTTGTGGGAGCTCTGTCCTGAGACATATTCAAGCTTTGACTGGGCAGGACCCTGAGCAACCTGATCTAGTTGGACCTGCATTGAGCAGGAGTTAGACAAGGCACCCCCAAGTGGTCCCAGCTCCAGAGGCCCCTCTGCCAGCATCTGTTTTTCTGTAGCTCTGTGATTTGTTTGGCTCAGGAAAGGGTTACCCCAAAATAAGAAAACCAGACCAGCTGATAAAGCACAGGGAGTAGCAGAATCTGCATGAGATTCACAGTCAGATTGGGAAAAGACTGGACACAGGGTAATTTTTAAACATTGGGTGTTGTTCACCATTCTCCAATGTTTACTATTCTGCAGTTGGGTCCTAACTCTGTATTACAGAGTTTAACTTTTGTTCTATCAATGACTTTTCTGCCCTTTGCCACAAACAGCTGACTTGCATTTCAGTAGCAGAAGTGGTCTCATTGCAGTGCAACAAAATGGGCTTAATAACATGGCTTTTGTAACACTTGCAAAATATTTTTTTTTTTTGTAATCTCATTTTTTCCACATGATTTATAAAAATGTTATTAACCCCCCTCCCTTGCTGGTATCACATACTTACCCCGGGAAAAAGAACATAATGCCCTGGAAAAACTAAATGGTAAATGTGAGGCTTTCATTTTTTTTAATATCTATTTTTATACACCTCCTTCCCCATTCCACTTGCATACAGTGTGTTAATCATGACTCCTGTTCAGGTGATGTCTGTTGTCTTGCCAGATAGAAGTCTACACAGTGTTCCTTACATTTACAATTCCATTTAAAGCATGTTTTTTCTTTATGTGCCAGTAGGCATCATGGTCAGTAAACATTTACTGCTTACTGAATACTGCTCTGTTTTTTAGGCTTGCAGACCAGATGAGGATGATGAATTTTCCTCAATGGTTTGATTTATTGAAGAATATTTTTTCTAAGTTTACCATCTTCCTCAAGAGAATTAAGGTAAGAGATTAATTTACCAAGAGCTTCACATAGTTCAGGCATGAAATGGAATGAAGTTACTTTCCATTTGAAGTCTTAAGGTGTTGGTTTTGCTTATAGAGTTCAAACTTTTGATTGAAATGATCTGTGAATATTGGCATCCAGGGCAAAAATGATTATTGCTAACAAAGAGAGCAGTGGGAAGGAGATAATACCTCTTGTCATGTGATTACATCCATTTCAGGCTGCTAGGGATTAGGACAGAACTTTTGTATGTGTTAGATTGCTCCAAATGAGGTTTCTTTCACCATTCTCAGAAACATCTGATATTGGTTACTATCAAAGACGGATGGGTCTGCCTCCAAATGCTAATTACACAAGAGAAAATAAAGCCAGGATTTAGTTTAATTTTGTGGATAAAAGGAAATCTTTTTCTAGTGCAAGCTTGTGGCACAGGGTTTTGGGTTTTTTGTAATAAAAGTTATATTTGATTCTAGGTAACGTTAAATACTATCCGTAGCGTGGTTTTCTTGGTTCTAGACAAGAACCAAAAAACCAGAGATCTGGAGGACACCTTACAAAAGAACTCTGCTAAAGACAGTACGGTGGACACAGAAGTGGCTTACCTGACTCATGAAGGCATGTTTATTAGCGATGCGTTCAGCGAAGGGGACCTCCCGCCTGTAGCAGCTGACACTACCTCTCAAAGAAACACTTCCCCAAACAGCGAGCCCTGTAGCAGTGATTCGGTCTCTGAACCAGAGTGCACTACTGATTCCTCATCCAGCAAAGAGCAAACGTCGTCTTCTGTTACTCCTGGGGGAGTAGAGATGATGTGAGTAAATGTGCTGCCTGTCTCAGCTTTGCAACATGTCAGAAACAAAGTGTTAGGTGAAGGCGGTTGTTTCTGATGATACAGTACAAAAATTACTTTGGAGGAATGTGCTTTTCTACGGAAGTGAAGTGGGATGACTCTCCACCCCTAGAGACTGCCTTCAGACTGCACTGTCCCCAGCTCACCTTTGTTTCATTTATTTGCCTTGCTTTCACCTCAGTGTGTAGAAGTACAGGTACTGATTATATCAATTCTTACAGAAAAGGGCCCCTTCTCCAGCTTTTCTGCTGGGAAGCCTGCTTCTGTAGAGAGCAGGAGAGATGCAAGTCTAGCCTACATTGAAAGACTGATTGTTTGTCATGCCTTTAGCAGGCAGAACCATCTTGTTCCCTGTCCATGTTCCTTACTGCTATTTTTTCGTTTGTGTGTTTTTTGGTGGTGTGGTTTTTTTGTTTTTTTTTTTTACCTGCTTCATGGTATACACCTTGATAAATTCTAGAGAAAAATCTGTTCTTCACTGTGAACTATTTGACTTGCACATTTAAATAAAACCATCTCAGTGCTTTGGTAACATAGGCAGTGCTGCTCTGTGGTGCTTCAGACTCCAGAGTTGTAGCTTTTTTGGCATCCTTTTATGCATACGTTCTGTATGGCTGGAAGTCAGAGCTACCTTTTTAAAAGTGTGTGTGGGACTCAGGCACGAGCCACTTCAAAAGCCAGCATGTCTGGATACAGAGTTCTATGAAGCAAAATTGAAATACCACTTGTTACCCTGATGAAAGATGGAGATAGCAAGTGGCCCGCTCACTCTAGCTGATTGGTACTCATGTCTATACTTGTGTGTTTAAGCAACTGTCAGTTTTGAGAGAGACCTTCCCCCTCCAATCACCATGCTGGCTGAAGGAGATAGATTTAAAATAAATATTCGGTGCATAAAGCAAATTCAGGCCTCTGTATGTCCAAACATCCATCGCATGCTGCAATGTGAAGAGGAGTCCAGGGTTACGACGAGGAGCAGGCAAGCAGAAGGGGGTTGGATCCAAACTGGTCTGGAGCACTTTACCAAGTTTGCTAAAAACTTACCATCCAGCTAGAGCTCTCTAGCAGTAAAGATGTTTCTGAGGCTGGTTGCATAACTTTGTTCTAAAAGGAACTTGGTTCATCCCTCTTCTGGTTTTCTTTGCACCTCTGCTCTGTGTTTGGAGCAGGCTACTAAAATTACACAGTTACAACAATGTTAGCCTAGTTGCTCCTCTGTAGCATCCTGGGTTTTCTCTCTCATATTGTCAGTCCCTCGAGCAGCCACACTGGACCAAAAGATTTTATCCTAACTAATTACGTGAATGGCAGAGCTGTGCAGGGGGCTAGCCTCAAAACAGGAGACAAATCCTTTTTAAAAAATTTTTAAAAAATGCCATCTTAGGAACCTGAGGTCTAAAGAGCCAGTAGAATGATAGCCTGTAGAATAAGGTGGTGGTGAGTGCAGAGTATCTATTTTAGGCCTTACACTAGCATTGGAAGAAAAATGCTGTGTTTTATCTGTCATATGCTTGTGATGCTCAAGTGTTACAGGAGGTGGGTAAATTTTAGCTCAGCAAATGTTAATCATACTTATTGTATTGGTAATGGCTATATCGTGTTTTCTCTTAGACCATTAATAGCAATTAGAATGTGGATTTAAAACAAGATGTAAGGATGTGCAGTTGTGCATTTCCTTGTTACAGGGACTGACATGACATTGACAGCAGCTTAGAAGATCCCATCTGTACAAAGTGACTTTGGTGATTAACTGACTGTCTGCATTTGACAGTTGCTGCAGGGCTCTTTCCTCCTTCAATGTGTGAGCAGAAATACTGGGGTTTTTTTTTATAAATTGATGCTCAACCAACTGGTTCTGTCATTTGTAGGATCAGTGATGACATGAAGCTGACTGACCTGGAACTGGTCAGGCTGGCAAACAATATTCAAGAGTTACTTTATAATGCCTCTGATATCTGCCATGATCGTTCAGTCAAGTTCCTCATGGCAAGAGCAAAGGTAAGGAGCTTGGGTCAGACTGCTGTTGGTGTCTCATCCTTAACGAGAATTACTCCCAAGTTACAGTTTAATGAGTGTGAGTTCTGAAATGGCATTCTCAGTTGAAATTAATTAACTGTTCCTGCTGCCACAGGCACTTGATGTTAATGCCCAGAGCACACAAGCATTAACATATCATGTCACTGTAAGGCAATGTGGGTTTCTGCTCCTTTTTTTTTTTTTTTTTTTTTTTTAATATTCTGACTTGCAGTCTTTGAAGCTCCATGCAGAGAATGCGTACCTATGACAAGGCAGCTGCTTGCACTGCAATCTGCCTTCTCTGTTCCATTTAGGGTTAAATAATGTGCCTCTTAAAATACTAGTAGCCCTTAGATGTGCTGACTAGTTATTTCTTTACACCTCTGAATTTTTGTGGTGTTGTGTCTCCTTACAATGGTTTTCTTTGCATATAGGATGGCTTCTTGGAGAAGCTGAATTCCACCGAGTTTGTTGCTCTTTCTCGCTTGATGGAAGGCTTTATCTTAGATACTGAGCAGATCTGCGGCAGGAAAAGTATGTCCTTGCGAGGAGCACTTCAGAGTCAAGCCAATAGGTTTGTGAATAGATTCCATGAGGAGAGGAAGACAAAACTAAGGTACTCTGGGTAGATCTTTGTGTTCTTACGTGAAAAATTTTACCAATTATATGCCAGGCAAACAGAGTCTTTTGTTGCCTAGTACACTAGTAAGTCAGTTGTACTTAAGAGCAGGGGGTGAAAGAACTGTATTAAACCCCACTTATTTCCTGTTGGTTTAGACATTTACTGTTTTCATAATTTAGTTTCCTCAAATTGAGTTGTTCTACAGTTACCTAAAAAAGGACAGTAGTAGCTACAGCAGGTACTCAAGACTGACATTGAAGGGCAGGATTGCTCTGTCTCAGGGATTAAGTAACTTTACGATAATTCCCTTCCAACTTTTTTTAAAAAAAAAAAACAACTGAACAAAGCCCCCAAACAAACAAAGAACAACCCAAATCTCCTCCAACAAAAACAATTGAAAAAAACCCACTTGGGGAACAGCCTTCCCAGTAACATACATCAAGTCTTTTTGCTCCCATCCATCTAAAGCTTCACATTATTTCAGTGGCAGTGATCTCATAAGGATCTTTATTGCCTAGTGTAGTCTTTTGTCATCTGTGATAGACTGAATGAACAAATTGTGAGATCTCTAGGCCAACATGGTGCTTTTCTGTTTCGCTACTGCCAGTTGTTCGGCACCTCTTTCTAATGAAGATGAATAACAACATTTTGGGCCACTGGCTTTTTTTAAACTACTGTATTTCTGATTCCATAGCACTACAGGAAGGAAAAGCATCAAGACAAGGCATTTCATTTTCTCGGCCTCCTCTCTTTTGTGTTTATAACTAGCCTACTTTTGGACAATGAGCGCTGGAAGCAAGCTGAAGTTCCTGCCGAGTTTCAGGATCTTGTTGATTCGGTGTCAGATGGCAGAATTTCTCTCCCTGAAAAAAAAACATCAGGTGTGTATCTTGAAGTCCTACTGTTAATTGAATTTATTATCAGTAAATGCTGCTATTGAATGTTGATGGACATATTCCAGTGTCACTCTTGATCTGTGTTTGCCCGCTGTCTTCTGGGGGCATTAGAAGAAAGTTGATAGCTTTTTTTTTTTGGTTTTTTTTTGTTTTTTTCTGTTAACTAGTGTTGAAACTTCTTGTGCTGACCTTAAAAGATTATTTATTTTTTTGAAAACCCATTTAAGTGTTAGCACAGGGACGGAGCTACTTTTTTATACAAGTATTCCCAGTGCAGAGGCTTACAGTCTTTGCACAAATTAAGTCTTTCCCCAGAACATACCACTGAAGTGTTGCAAGGCACCGAGCAGCATGCGTGTGTGCTCAGCCCCCCTTGTGTTACACAAAGCTTGGTCCTTCACGCTACTTCATCTGCCAGTTGTTCAAGTGAAAGGCAGAATGCTATGTGGCTGCTCATGGAAGTGAAAACTCATGGACGTTGAATTATTTACCGTGCCACAGAAACCTCATTTCACCTCAGACAAGTCACTTTTTTTCTCCTCATGCCCTATTTCCCTGTGTGCAAAATGGGAATGCATAATGCATTCTTGCCTTGTGGGAATAGTCATCCAATATTGCAGCAATGAATGTGTGTGAACAGCTAGAAGAGGAAGAAAACATACCTATAGGGGAAGGAAAATGGTAATAGATGAGAAGGAAGAAAATACAGTATACAGTAATGTCATGCTGGGGAAACCCTGACACCCCCCCCAAAAGGAATATAGCAGATACAGAAAGCATATTAGGCAATAATCACTCCAATTATGGAACACGACACCAAAACATGATCATCAACCATTGCTCTTAAACTCTTGCAGCTTCCTTCAAGAATATAGGAAACTGCTGGCATCAAATTTATCAGGAAAAACTGCAACAGTAAGAGCTTCTACTATGAAGCCTGAGGAGGAAGTGGCTTGAAGCTAAAATATTAATATATGCAGCAAATCATTTGAGAATGTGTAGTAGAAAACCTAGTTACTTTTTCTGCTTTTCTTTTTCTACTTGTAACCTGTTGTATTTGAAGTTTCTAAGTCCATAATGACAGTGAGACTTTAGGGGAATTTTTAGCTAAAATCCCAGCAGATAATGAAGTAACTTTATGGGTTGTAATAATTACAATGGATGACCAACTATATAATACATATTGTAAGAGAGCAGTGGTCCAAAGATTAATTGTGGGTTTTTTCAAGCCCTAGCAAGTGAACACTAAATTTTTAGAAACTAGTATTTTTTGTACTTGTTTTTAGCTCAACTCATCCCTTTTCCTTTCTTGCTAAAATGTCTAGCTATTGAAGAAAGAAAGCCAACTGAATTCCTTATTGTAGAAGGACAAAAATATGCAACAGTTGGGTAAGATGCACTCTTTTCTCTTAGCAGTGGGTTAGTTGGCAAGAACTTTTAAGTAGAACTGTGATGAATACTAACAGCTTTAGCAGTCTTATTTAAATTAAAAAAAACCCCAACTCTCCTTCCACAGACTAGTTTCTCTTTAGTTCCCAAACAGTTATAAAACATGGCAAGCTCTTCTGTACATTAAAATGCTGCTGCTTCTCTGAGTGACTGCACTGAAATTTATGGTTTCATTTGAATTTTTTTTTCAATTATTTCATGAAAACACATAGTCATGAAAATACAGGTTTGTCTTCATAGCACACTGTTATTTCTTGCAATATAGGTTCTCTCTGGCAAAATCATGGAGTAGTTTGGGTTGGAAGGCACCTTTAGAGGTCATCTAGTCCAACCACCCTGCAGTGAGCAGGGACATCTCCAACTCAGTCAGGTTGCTCAGAGCCCTGTCCAGCCTGACCTTGAATATTTCCAGGGATGGGGCACCTACCACCTCTCTGGGCAACCTGTTCCAGTGTTTCACCACCCTCATCGTAAAACAATTTCTTCCTTGCATATAGTCTGAATCTACCCTACTTTAGTTTAAAACCATTATCTCTTGTCCTATGGCTACAGGCCCTGCTAAAAAGTCTGTCCCCATCTTTCTTATAAGCCCCCTTGAAGTACTGAAAGGCCACAATAAGATCTCCCCAGAGCCTTCTCTTCTTCAGGCTAAACAACCCCAAAATACATGAGTGCACTAGTGAATGATTGCTTATCTTATTCAGAATAAGAAATAAGATATGGGCTATCTAAGAATCTGCATATGCTATTTCTTGGTATCCTCATTGCTTTAGATTGGAAAGTAGTTGCTTAAAGCTGGTTATATCAAAGGCATTTTAAAATATATGATACTCACATACTTCTTTCATTTAAAAGCATGCTGTGTTTCCAAAGACTGTGAGGCTTAAGCATTAAATATGCATGAGAGTGTTTTTGAGGAGGGAGTAAAACCTGGAAGATCTCACTCCCCAGAGTCCTAACATCAATTTAGCCCAAACTTAAAAGTTCTGATATACATAATGTCTATGACTAGCTGTCATTTTATGAGTTGCTTCATGATGATGTGTCGCTGTTCAATTACAAACAGAAGCTGATGGCTCAGAATTTCTGTGCCAACCAACCGATATCACACAAAAGAGCATTTCGGGTCGATTAGGAACATTTGAAGATGCTTTAAAGGATAAAATTTACTTAATAGATGACGTGTTTCATAATCCATGTCCGCTCACTTAAAACTTGTTATATTTAGCTCTGTGAAGCAATTGTCAGCTTCATGTTGGTGCAAATACTTGTTTCAGCTCTATACACTTCTACATACAGTTTCATTGTATTTAACCAAATAAAATACATTCATGAAAAAGCCTAGATGTTCCCCAAAAATTCTCCAGGTGTTTGTTTTTAGTTTGTTGTTCATTATCTTTCTGCACTCTACTGCCTGAAGGAAGAAAGAGATTTAACTTTTTGAAGTGTTAGAATATCTATGCTGAACATTTGATCTTGCCTTCGTTTTCCTGCCTTCTGTGTATTTGAATTCAAAGGAGTGTACCTGCTCTTTGTGGAGCTGCCTTAGTAGCTGCCTCCATCCAGTAGCTCCCAATTCTCCCAGTGCCTGATGAATTCAGGGGAAACTACAGGTGTTGAGCATATTTGAATATTTGGTGCTGTTTCTTCACAGCTGCCTTCTCTGTGACTACTTAGCATTCATTACACCCTTTTCAGTGGTGGCTGTAGTCTATATTCTGGGGATTTTTATACTTGCTCAGAGTTGGCCAGAATTATGCAGTAGTATAAGAAAGGAGCTTTGGATTTTTTGTCCCCTGCCAACATTTACATGGAGACTTCTAGTTCCACAGCAGCTTTTTTTGAGATTTAAAACCAGTGAACCTTAGAGATTTTCTCTCATATATGTTAAGTACGTTTTTGATATGCCACCCTGTAGAATGGGTATTCTTTATAAACATCTTTGTGGGTTTTTTTATAACCTTCTTTTCTGTTTTACTTCTACTTCAGATCAGTTAGTGGGTTTATTTAACACTATAAACTCCAGCATTAGGTAGCTTTCTACCAATGTGACTGGCCTGTGTTTGATTTTTAAACATCTGTGCACTGAGATGACATATTTGGCTGTTTACTCTCTTGTAGGACAGTATTGCTGTTAATAAGAATAATCCTTGAGTACTGCCAGTGTGTGGATAACATTCCTTCCATCACCACTGACATGCTTACCCGCCTGTCTGATTTACTGAAGGTATGACTCCAAATGTACCATCTGTGCTAATCAGGGATATTCAGGGCGGAGAAAGTTTCTTACTCTCCGTAATGCTTCTCATGCTTTTATGATTTCATATAAACGATATGAATTGTCTAGAAAGCATTGCATTTGTTACTGTGCCATAAGGCAGCCTTTTAAGCTAAGGGCATTAAAGATGCAATTTGTTGTGTGAATGAACTTTGGGAAGGCTGTCCTTCCGCTTGTTCACCTGGAATATTGGAAATCCCATCTAGTACTGTTTGTCATAGTTGCCTGGCCTTCAGGCTGGCTGTGGGATTAAAGCTGCTGAAGAAAAAGCAATTTGATCCCAGATGCCACAGAGATACATCTATATTCAGGAAGGAAACGAGTCCCTTGGCTTTTACAAGTCAGTAGAAGTATAGTCAGTAGAGGCATGAAAAATAATATGGCGTGAAGCTTCTGTTGTAAAATGTAAAGACGATGAAAGACCAGGACCTTTTTGTCGTTTATTTCTCACTAGAGAAGAGGAAAGCTGGTAAAACACAGATACTGCAAGGTAGTGTAAGTAAACAATAATAAAAGGAGCACATGAATGCACCTTAAAACTGTCATTCATATATATATATATATGTATATGTGTGTGTGTATATATATGTATATATGGCAAAAGCCTAACAGTTAATTTATTTCAAGGTTTTCACTTGTGTCTGCCCACAAAGGTTATGTCAGGTATTAGACTTCTGAACATAAGCGTAATTGATAAAAGACAAACAGATTCTACTCTCCAAAAGTACGTTTTACATAACGTGGGGGATGGGAAACACACCCTAGGAGATGGACCTTTAAATAATTTTCCTGTCAGTAGTTCTTATCAGAATAACCAGATGCAGGAGCACTCCTCCCTGCAGTCATTATTCAGATTCATCCACAAACCTTCACCTTTGAAAGCGCTATCTAAGGCAAATCCGTCGGTCTGGGACTGAGGATGCCCCTCTTCACCTCTTGTTCTGCTTCACTCAAGTCTTGCAGCACCTTTTCGCAGGCAGGCAGAATAGCAGCAGGTGCCTCAAACTTGGCCAGATCTGCATCTCTGTGTTACTTCTCTCTCCCTACCATATCTTGTTCTAGCTCTATGTAATTTTATGTTTTATTCCTTGATAATCAAACATCATGTGCAGTTTAATTACTGTATTTCCTATCTGGCAGTGGGGTGCCATCAGTTGGAGAGATGACAAGAGCAGCTAGCAAAACCCAGAAGCTAATTTATTACAGTTTGAACAAAATAAGAGCCACTTGGGATGTCCTTGCAAGTCACTACACTTTTTGTTTGACAGCTGTCAGAGTTAGCAAGCTTTGAAGGTAGCGAGAGCTAGTTTTTATTGTGATAGAAGCTACAAAGTGTTCCCAGGTAATGAAATTCCGGGCCATTTTGGGCTTTGGCTGCAACCAGAGTGAAATAACACCTGTGTATGAACAAACACATGATCATAATTACTGGAGTTGTTTAGCTGGTGCAAACAAGAGAAGGCTGGCAGCCACAGTGCCGGAACACAGAGATGTTTTCCTCCAAGCAGTCACAAGGAGGGGGTATTGCTCTTTTGCTGTTTCAGGCGTGCTACTTCCTTGCTGCTTTGTCTGCAACAGGCCATCTGGTAACAGTAATACTTACGAAAGGCAGGGGGGGAGTACGTGTGTCTATCATCCTTTATAGAGCATGTTTTTAATGGTCTGCCACACAGTTGACAAGTTGGCGCTAACCTGAGCTAAACACCTCAGAGGAGCTTAGGCTGTGTAGGGTATATCTGTCTTTGGTTCAGTGGATCTACTTCTAAAGTCGACCAGGAGGCATAAGAAAAGGTCTTGCTTTTCAGGAGAAGGAGTTTCAGATCCTGACCTCTGTCTGACAGCGGAGTAGATTGTGCCTCTCTCAGGTCAGGGGCCACACGTAGCTCAGGTTCAGTTGTGGCACGAGGTCTGGGTTGTTTTTCTGGCGCTGGATACACCACTCTGAGACCCCAGAGCGGGTGCATGGTGTTAATGACATATCCTCTCTGGTCCTGAGTCTTAGGACTGACAATAGCCAGAAAAATTGTTTCCTGTTTTTACTCAAGGAGGGCTGAAATTTTGGGTTTGTTCTTGCATTATCCTGAAGCAAGACCTGTGAGGCAGGATTGTGGCCCCAAAAAAAGGGAGCTCTATGTGAGGGAAATCCTCTGTGGTGCAGACACAAGCTGCAGGGCAACCTTGTCACAATTCCTTCTGAATCTATCTTCAGGTGCAAGAGAGGGTTTGCCTCCTGATTTCTACCCCAGTGTCAGCAGGACAGTTCCATTCAAGCGTGAGCCCTGGGACTTCTGCTCTCCATTCAGAGCAGGAATCAGGGACAGCAGCAATGGCTCTTCCATCTCTACTGCATCACCCAAGCCAGTCTAGACTATCTGGTGTCTCAAGCTGGGTGGTGGAGCAGAATTCCAAGATAAGACAGAATATGCTAACAGGAACTGTCTTACTGTCCAGAGACCTTGCTGGCCTGTGTGCATTTAATGATAACTTCTTTTCTCATGGAACTAAGTTAGGAAGATCAAGTCATGAGTCATCCGCAATACCTGGTTTTCTTACAGAATTGTTTTTTGACATGGCTTAACATCATCTGTTTATCATTTCTCAATCTTGGTATTTTATAGTGTTAGAAATACAGACTCAGCCACCTCAGCAGCCGTGAGTTTCAGTGCTTTCAAGTTTTCTTTAACGTCAGCAGTGGGGAAGGTCTAGAGGCAGAGCAGAAACTTGTTCTTTTGATATTTTCCATTCTGATATTACACTTTTCTACTCTACTTGGCAAAACTAGTGAGATCCTTACCTTTCACTCCACCCAAGGCCCTGGTTTGAGAAGTACGCTTTGTAGTATAAAGCCATTCTTGTGTATGGCTTTCGAAGTAAGGCTGAACGTAGTCTGCAGCAAGTCTGACTTGCTACTTTACTTTCACTCTGAGAGAAGCCTCACCCAAAGGTCTCACAGAGAAGCAGAAATTAGTCCCTGAATTGAAATCACTAAGCAGCTAACTTGTGTTTTTAATAACAGTATTTCTACTTCCCTCTGTGGAAACGCTGCCATGAGTGCTTTAGCGTAAGCTGAGTCAAAAAAATACTACGGGCCAGTGACTACTGAGAGTGGTGAAATAGTTCCTTTTGCCTTACTAGTTAACAGTCATGGACTCCTGTAGCAAGGAGTATGTGACACTCTGGTACTGGCCTTCATTTACTTTGTAATAATCTGTTTAATCTTGCATAATTCTGTTGATGGTATTTTTAAACTGTGATTGTGTGTAGTTGTTAAAGAGTCAGCATAAATTTTCACTTTCTTTTTCTTTCTCACAGTATTTCAACTCCAGAAGTTGCCAGCTAGTGCTTGGAGCTGGTGCGCTACAAGTTGTTGGTTTGAAAACAATCACTACAAAAAACCTAGGTATGGATTTCTATATTTAAAATGTCAAAGCTTGTTCTCCTGCCTGTTAAAAATACGAAACACAAAAAAACCCTAAACACTTACGATAAGCTATGTTTGTGTTATGGTGCCATGCATGGAACAGAGAGGGTGATAAGACCTTGCTGGCAGGGGGTAAAATATGTATGAAAGCTAGTGAATTGTCTGGTTAAGGGCTGCACTAAAATCCATCAAATTCCTTTGCACACTGCAGGATCACTTTAAATGTAAAGCTTCACTGTGTTACATGAAGGAAATATAAGAACAAATATACAGGCTAGCAAGTTTTCCATGAAAATGTTTTGACTGTGGGAAGGTGTTGTTACTTTTTCAGTGGTGACTTTGGCATGCTTGGATGCTGCTTAGCGTTCAGATCTTGAGATTGGAGGTACGTAGGTAGAGGAATGCAGCCAAACCCCTGTCTCCTCGTGCATTTCACTCAGCTGTGCTGTCCCATCTGCCCTGTGGTGCTGTATTCTGTAACACTGTGTCCACATACAGCTCCTGTGGGTTATAACCGCATGTCAGTAATGTGCAAAATTATTTCTGTGGGTAGCTCTGAATTGAATAGTTAGCCTTTATGTGGCTGAGTGTCCCAGCACAGTCAGGTAACTTAGGGCTCTGTGTCTGTGTGCTGAATCTAAACTATGGTTTGGGCTTTAGAGTTTCTCATTTTCAGTGTGCAGCTCTTTAGCTGAATTGTCAGCCTCAAGCTACCTGCCTGGACTGCTTCAGCTGCTCTGAAAATCTGGGGGGAACTAGGTGCCCAGTTCCATGCTACAGAAAACTCTGACACGCTACTTGAGACCCCCAGTTTTAAACTATCTCCTGAAATTAAGAGCCTTTGGTTGATGGGTTGAAGCGGGTGTTTGAACTTGCAGTTTCCATGTTTCAGGGTGTCCTGATTACCAGTCTGCATCTCCCCTTTCAAAAGGGAATAGTGTGAGGAAGATGGGTTGAGAGGCTTCCCCCCGAGGGGCTGTGGGCTGTAGTGTTGGAGCAGACACAAGTGAGCAGAGAAAAGCTGTGTCAGGTCTCTGCTCCAGAATGCTTGGCCAATGTGCTGACCACTCTGGCACCACCATGTGTCCTGCTGCCAGCTTAGGCCCTGGTAGGCATGGGGGGGAAGCTCAGTTTTGGGAATATCTGCCCGCGCCACAGGCAGGAGCTGGCTCTGGGCAGCTCAGCACTGGCCAGGAAGAGTGTTCATGTACACCTCCCACAGAAGTAATATTGATGCCTTGAGAATGTGGCTGCCAGGGTTAGGTAGCTGATGAGTCAGGTCTTTTGAGATCTCTCTGATGTCTGTGTGTGCTCAGGGCTCAAAATGTCAAGTAGACACTTAAAGCCTGTTGTAAAATTAGTCCCTTATCCTGTACCTTGCAGAAGCTGGATGTGAATAGCCAGGTACTAGTCTGGTGTCTTCACTGCGTGGGGTTCCCAGTGGAAACAAATGCTTACCTCCATTAAAAACAAACAAACAAGCCCAAACCCCACCATGTTAAATTGTCAGATCTATTACTTATGTTAAAGGAGATTCAGTCTATAGAAAATTACTATTCCTGGGTAATAATTAAGATATTTTTCTTTCCCTCTCCTGCTTCTGGATTTACAGCCCTTTCTTCACGTTGCCTACAGCTAATCGTACACTACATTCCAATTATCAGGGCTCATTTTGAAGCTCGACTGCAGCCGAAGCAGTTTAGCATGCTCAGGCATTTTGACCACATTACAAAGGTAATTCTTTTGGCATTTCCTAATTAAATGCAAAGTTCTGCTTTTCAGCTGTGCTCTGAAAAATATGAATGCCATTAGATAGTAAATAAAACCTGCTTTCTTCCATTACAGGATTATCACGACCACATAGCTGAAATTTCAGCAAAGCTCGTTGCCATAATGGATAGCTTATTTGACAAACTATTATCCAAGGTAATGATTTATGGAAATAATTATACACTCTCTAAATTGCAATTTGAGGTCTCATTGTCTACCCTTTAGATGCTTCAAATGGGGTCTTAAACTTTCCTAATCAGGAATTGTTTGAACTTCTTTAAACTGTATAAGCACAAATCTCTGTGCTATACTTGTGAATGTGTTTTGTCTTAACGTTTGCCACCTGGGTATTGTTTGCCTTCACCCCCACAAAAAAAATTGTTCATTTACTCCTTCAGCAATAACAGAAATGCTTTGGCTGGCGCAGATGCTCTGGTGTTTAGAAACTGAAGTGCTTTCCTACCCTCAGCAGTTTTATCCGCTGACAGCTCTTGTCTGCAGTCAGGCTGAGCCAGTTCCCATTTCCTTCTCTTCCCGATGGTGCCTCTTTGGAATTGGGGAGCATGTAATTTCCTGCAGCTGAGGAAACAAGCAAAAAACTGCTGAGGAGGAAGAGTTTCTGGAGGGGAAGGACCAACTCTTCTATTGGACTGCAGGCCTGGGGGGTGGAGGTCTGCGCTTAACAGTTTCTGCTGTGTAACAATGCTAATAGCTGTCCCATGAAGTGCTCTTAGTGTTTTCTGGTCTTTGAACGCTCATCAGAGGAACAGGTTGGTCCTGGGCTGGATCCACTCACTCTGACTCATCTCGAGGTGCAATACACTGAGAGAGACTGCCCGAAGATGATGGGACCTGCTGGGCCCACAGATGTGTTGGATAAAATACAGGAGCTTAGTGTTTTGCTTTGGATCTTACGCTCTTAAAAAAAAAAAAAAAAAAAAAAAAAAAGCTGTTTAATTTTTTACTGACTGATTTGATTGATTGGCCTGGGCCAACCTCTTCCTTGTAGGAGCTCATGAGAAGCACAGAATCTCCCTGGTGGAGCACAGGTTGGGGACAGGCTGATAGGGGCTGCAGTGAGGTAGCTGTAACAGGCAGCATTTCTGTCTTCTCTCTTGTATTATTGCTTATTTTATGTTGTGTTTTTTTCTTTTCATCTGTTTCTTTGGACTATCAAATACTGTTACCTAAACTTAGTGGAGGGGAAAAGCCAAAGCATTTTAATTAGGATTCCCCACCCCCTATTGTGTTTGCACTTTTTAAAATGTGTTTATGCCTTTTTCTAAAGATGCAGATAGTGGTCTGCTGCTTTTTTGGTTTTCTGCCCCACATAAAAATACCTGTTCTATGAAGTAACATGGCTTTTTGGTCACTTTAACCCTTTATCTCTTGAAAATAAAAGACAAATGCAAGAATTTAGATTATTGATACTAAACACGTTGGCCCACAACAAACCAGTAACACAGTTTATGTTCTTGGTGGTAGTTACAAGTATCCATCCCTTACTGTCCTTCCATCTTTACAGCCCATTCTCCTCTTGTGAGCTGGCACAAGAGAGAAACCGAGAATATTTCTGTCCGTTAGAGCTCTTAAGAGCTTTAGTGAGAGTGCCTGGCTCATGTGACTGCAACCCAAGAGTACAGGAGAAAAGGAGACCATGTGTTGATTTGCCTCTGTTCCTAACATACCCCATAATTCGGCTCATCTTGTTCCTGAAATAATGAAATCTTGGCACTGAAGGCTGTGAAGACCGTATAACCAGGAAATTTGCAAATGGGCGTGAAAGTGCAACCATGTCAGCGTATTCTTTGTTTATGTGTTTCTGTGAGAGTAAATATTTCAGTGCCTTGTGGATAAAGCGGTCACCTGCCTTAAAGGGTGTAAATCTGAATGTGTAAGCAAGCAAGTTTCATAGCAGCATGGTTTAAAAACAAATATTGTACTGTCTAGAAACCTGCTTTGTGGGAGGCAGTTTGGTTCAGTAGAAGGGACGTTGACCTGGGGCTTGGGTAACATGGACAAGCTACTTTTGCAGTTCCAGGCCCTGCTGCCTCTGGGAGCTCCACGGAACAGGAGCTGTCTTCAGGCAGTGCCACTGTGATGAGGCCGTGCGCTCAGCGGGGCGTTCCGCAACAGCGCAGGCAGTTCGCAGCATCTGCCCATTAACTTTGGCAGGGAGATAAAACAGGAACAGGGGTATTTAACAGCTGTAATTAACAAGTGGAAAAGGTGTAGATTTTTAAAAAGTTTGTGGAAAAAATCCAGTGTGAGTTCTTAGCTTCTCTTGGAGCTCGCTGTCTTGTGACTGTTTGGACAGAAGAGCAGTAAATCTTTGTCTGATCCCTCATGGTATTACACGCTGTTGACCTTAGCTGGAGATAAAAATGGCCAGGGTTGAAGCTCATGTTTCCTTCTGGTGCTGTTGCTTTTCCCTCGTCACAATGAAGTTTGATTTGCCATGCAAGAGCCATTGCTGCAGCTTGCCAGCGTCCTTTGGCTTTACAGCATACTGGTAAACTGTAAATGAGTTGTTGCCTAACACTCATGTCTTGAGGCACAATCCTGTACGCTGTGCGGTTGTCCCATGCAGGGAGCAGGGCTCCTGGAGCAGTAAGCACTATTTTTCTACTACTTCTGCTGTCAAAATGAGGTCATTGGTTTGGTTTTCCGTAAAGACTTTCTCAAAACTCCCCATTTCTTTTTTTTTTTTTCTCTCACACTCAAGCAAGCTTTGTTCTCTTTCACAATTCAGGCTAAGATAAGAAAGAGCATCTGCTCCCACGTGTTTGTAAATAATTTAGTTGTAGTGATTCAGCTCTTCCACTGCATTGTGCAATGCTCTGTGGGTAATTATCATCCTACCAAAGACGACCTGCCAGCACAGGGTGTGCTAGCACCCAGGCCTGTACTCACACAGCCTCTCCACCGGACCTGAGGAGCTGGCTTCACTGTTCCTGGGATAGTTTTTCAAAGTGTTTCTGAAATCGTATTCAGATCTTCCATATAAAGGGTGGGGATGTAAGAATTTTGTTCCCTTTGTAGCAAGTCTCTTGCCATCTGGTCTTGTTTCTTGATCTCAGTCACTGGGAGAGGGAATGTTTTCTGCTTTTGTTTTCCAAGGTATTTCTGCAATGTTCTTGGTGGGTTTGTTTTGTTTTGGTGGTTTTGTGGCCAATACCAAGTTTTCAGGAGCTTCCATTTCTTTATGCTTTCCTTTCCTTTGTTTCTTCAGAAATTTGGATGTGTGTGATCTTAGAGAAGTAGTTTTCTCTCATGAAGTACTCAAGGGGCACATCCATCAGAGGTAGAATTGCTTGTCTGTTGTTGACTTGTGCAAATCTGAAGGAGAGGACCGGCTTGCAGGCCACGCAGCGTGCATCCGTATAGCACAGTGATTGTTCTTTCTGCATCTGTAATTCATAGGGTAACGGAAACCAGCAAAAAGTAATGAGCAAAGAGAAGCAATTCAAACTAACAAAGATGAACAGGTGAAGTTGGGAAGTCCTCAGATTTCATACTGGTTTGCATGTTACTGTTTGCATATAAAGAAGGATTATATCCTGTTGGTCCTTGGCTGAACTGCATCATGCCCAGCGACCGTTTTAATTTGTGCTACGCTAAATGAGCCTTGATTCATGACATCATTAGCAATGCAGGGCTTCAGATGGCTGTTGGAAATTCTCCTCGATAAAGGTGGCAGAAAGGAGTAGCTGTTTTGTGTGTGGTTTGTTTTTTTTTTTTTTATTTCCAGTATGAAGTGAAAGCTCCTGTTCCTTCGGCATGCTTCAGGAATATCTGCAAGCAAATGGCAAAGATGCATGAAGCTATATATGATCTCCTTCCTGAGGAGCAAACTCAGGTGAATGTTATTTTTGCGATTCATGTAACACCTCCCTTACAAATGCACATGAATTCGGTAACAAGAGAGACTTCTGCTTTATCTAGGGGGGGAAAAAATTCTTTTTTTGAGTCTTTGCGAAACCCACACATTAAAGGGTTGGCAGCATTCATGCAGACAGCTCGGTCTGAACTGAAGTGTTTGGACGTGCAGGGAGAGCGATGAGACAGGCAAAAAGAACTGACTGATTCCAGCATTTTGAGCTGCATTTTAATGTCTGGAGAGGTGGATCTTCAGGAATTAGTGCTGAAATTCAACACAAATGGCAACACTCTGGGGCTCAAGTACAGCCCTTTTAGGGAATTCTTCTGTAACGCTGCTCAAACTTAGTGGCTTCCGAAGGTCCCTAAATGTGTTTTGCAGCCAAATTGTACCAGCTGCGCTTTTTCAGTATTTTGCTGCAGTTATTGCTACTGCAGAGTTGTAAATCTAAGGACAGAAAGGACCGATCCAGTCACTGAATACAAAGTTGTAGTTTCTCTTTTGCACTAAATTAAATGGTCCCTTCAAAGTGTTTTTCATGCTTTCTCTTGGAAAAAAAAGACTTCAAGTGGTGATAGCACAGGAAAAAGATTTGTTAACTTCTAGCCTTAATTACGAGTTGCTAGATGCTTCAGACGGCAGGGAAGAAAAATTCACGCCCCAAAGAAAGTGTCTTCTGGGTGCAACACATGACAAATAAGGGAGCCTGTCTTCTGTCCTCTATGTTACATATTGTATGTGCCCAGAAAGATTAGGAGGCCAAAGGACTGGCAGAAGGGAAAATCACATGAACTGCAAAACCAAACCTGAAGGTTAGCGATTTCAGGTGTTTGCGCTGTATTTCCGCTCTGTAGGCAGTGATGCAAGCATGGGGATGGTTCCTTACCCTGGTTTTGTGGTTTCTCCTAGATGTTGTTTTTAAGAATTAATGCAAGCTACAAACTTCACCTGAAGAGGCAGCTGGCCCACCTAAACGTAGTCAATGACGGAGGACCTCTGAACGGGTATGTTTGGGCACTTTTTTTTTTCACTGCTTAATTTAAATAGGCAGGCTTTGTCTTCTGCAAGGAAGTTGTGATTGAGGAATCCAGCCACGCTCCGTGTTTTAGTATGTCCCATTTAGAGCTTTCTCACAGGAAAGGACATGACTTGTGCCTTTCCATAGTAACTAGGAATGCAATCAGCTGGGTAATAGATTGGGAGCTGGGCATTGTCCTGCTGGAACCTGCTGTAGGTTGCCTCGTTGTGCATCGCTGCTTGTCTTCTTGCACAGCAGCAGTAGCCTCAGTTTAATTTGCAAGACTTGCGTGATTCGTGAAGCAGTTCTGAAACGCGGATGATGACTCATGGTGCCAACAAAGTAAAAATAGGAAAAAATGCTATTTCATCTGTGCAATGGGCAGCTTCTATACAGAAATTGTTTTTACAGCAGAACTAGATTTGAAACAGAGATTATGCTCGCAGAGCTTTTCCCCTTTCGTGCCCCAGCCCAACCCTCCACCACCAAAGCAGGTCAGTGGTCCCTCTCCTGAGAAGGTGTGGCTGTGCCTGGTGTCCCCCACCTCCCAGCGAAGCGGACAGCCTCTTGCAGGCTGAATCCTGTTGTCAGTTGGACTGTCCCCTGAAACGGTGGCATTTATAGTCGTTCTCAGTGACCTGGGGGTGTTTATTTGCAGTGTGGTGGGGGTGAAGTTCAGTCGGCCTACCCACGTGCAGGAAAGCTTTGTCTTAGGTTGAAGAAGCCAGAGAAGGAAGTTCCTAAATGTTTCAAATGTTGCTGGAAAGTGGAAGAGTTTTGTTCCCGCACAATTTATTCTTACTTGTCCTGCTTAAGCTTATTCATCCTAGTACTCTGTGGAAGAGTTTCTCTCTCTGAAATGGTTTTCTCTACTTGTGGTGTATTCGCAAGGTAACATCCCGCTGCCCTTGGTACTTACTGAGGTATTCGTAAGCCAGCAAGCTCACTCAACAGGAGGGAGGCCCTAGCTGAGATGGGAGCACCCAGAACGTGTTGGGAGTGTTTCACGCTGGGGGTTCTAGTGTTGTCCTCAGGAGCGTGCTGTGCTGTCCTTGTGCTGCTCCTCTCGCTTCTGTTTGATGCTGCTGGTTCTGTTTGGTGTGGGTGGATCCCTTTTTGATAGGAGGGGCTGGGCGGGTGTTCCTGGTGACAGACCAGTGGTGCATTTCCCAGCACACTCATCCTTACCATCGGAAGGGTCTCTCAGCTACAGCTGGAAACAGAAATGTCCCCAGTGTGTGTCTCTTTCTGTCACGGCAGCAGTTGCTTACGTTAGGACGCAGTGCTCTGGGAGTGCGTTGCCGGGGCCTCTTGAGAAGGGAACCATCACACGCTGGATTTCGCTTGCTGCTGTTCAGTCTTCATTGACCTCGTTTTGAACGTGCTTTGCTGAGCCTCAGCCTATTTTAAACTGCCTATTTCTGTAATAATAGTAAAAATCCAGGTCTGTGAATCCTGGTTCATTTTTTACGATGAAAATACAACTTCTATGCCTACATCTTGCTATTTCTAACTGGAAATGCCATGGTCATGTTTCTGTGCTCCACGGATATGTTTCCACAATGTATGAGGGATTTTAACTCTGTTACAAACAACGTAACTGCTTTGCTGTTCCATTGCTTTTATACTGACTTTCTAGAATATAGAAGTGAATGTCGTAATAACTAATATTCTAAATTGCAGTGGAATCGGGGGGTTAAGTCTAGATAAGCCTGGGATTACGGCAAGAGAAGTTTTAGATGCCCAATTCCTGCTGAGTTTTCTGAACTCGTCGTTTCAGCCCCCATTCCTGTAACTAGTTTGACACCCAGCAGTAGTGATGTTATTACGTACGATCGTTCCTGTAAAGCAAACCGCTGTAGCTTTGAGTTTTGAACTGATATTTAAAACGCCTCATCCAGGCAGAGTACTTGAACGTGGATTGTTGTTAACCGTGTGCCCAACTTGTAAGCACAGCCTGGTGGCTTTTTGGAATGCTCCAGGGGGCTGCGATCCGTTCAGATGCTGATCTTGTTGTATGTTTCACTGCAGATTGGTGACTTCAGATGTAGCTTTTTACACTGGAAACCTTCAAGCTCTGAAAGGCCTTAACAACCTAGACCTAAACATGGCTGAAATTTGGGAGCAGAAGAGGTGATAATCCGCTGGGAGCAGTCGCTTGGCTCTGACAACAGACCAACTTTCTTCTAAGCAGCATGACGACTGTGAGGTGAATACTGAAGACCAGAGTCCAAGAAAGGACACTATTGATAGCCAGGGAAACTGGACTTGGAGCGAGCTGCAGGGAGTGATCTTTCCAGTGTCCTTCAGCAAGAAACAAGTGATCAGCTGTCTGTGCAATGTTTTTTCATTCTCTCTGGAAACAGACTCAGGTTTCTTTGGACCAAATCCAAAAGAACACATAGCTGTAACACAGCTGTAGTTGTCTAGAATGCTCTGTATATCTTTATATTAAAAAGATGCTTTGCATTTCTTCTAGTGCAATGAAATTCACATGGTGTCCCACCTTATTTAATGATGGTACAACATAAAAATCCTGCAGTTGGAACTCTGTAGAAAATGTTTTTCTCTATGAAACGATGCTGTTCTAAAATTTATTTTTTTACAGACCTTTATATAAATAAATGTCTTTTGATTGCTTGCATATAGGATTCAGGGAGCAGTCCTGTTTCAGGGGAGTTCTCAGAGCTGGGCTCCGCTGCCATCTGGAGACACGCTGTTCTAACAACTGAAGCCATTACCTGCAGGACACAGCTGTGAAATGCTGGTGGTGTGTGGTGACAGCGGGCTGCTGGTGGAATCTGAAGGCAGCAGAAAGCCTGGCGTGGGGGTGGTTTCCCGCACCTACCTGGCCACGGGCAAGGCAGTGCTGCTGATGGGCGGGTAAGGACAGGGAGCGTTTCAGGACTTTGCCAATTCTAAAGACAGGAGGCGGTGTGTGCAAAGACAGAGGAGGATGCAGAAAACAGAGCAGGAAGAATTTTGAAGTTTTTAGGCTGCTTATAAAAGGTTGCACCATGAAGGAAGGTGCAACTGAAATTAATTTATTTAAGAGTTTTTAATAACTACCTTTTAAGACTGGATGCTGCCAGTAACTAAGTAAAAGTGCCTGTGTATTTCACCTCCCACCTCTTCACCTCACCGTAGTCTGAGTGCCTAACCCTGTGATGATTGTGTATGATGGAATGGTCTACAGCGTGTGTGTGCCTATGGTTTCTTCAGACAGGCATGCTTATCTGTTAGCGTAACAGATGTCACTAATTGTCAGTCAAAATAAAGCTATAAAATCACAGTTGTTTTTAAAGACCAACTTCTTTAATGATACATACCAGTGTTATACTAAGCTTATAAAATAAAGTCTGCATGTAAATACAAGAGAAACATTAAGAAATCAAAAGTGATCAGGACAGGGATTTCACTTCCTGTACAAATTTAGAAATGACTCAGGAGAAGATAAATTAACATACATGGCTGTGACAATATGAACATGGGTGTAGTCAATGTGATCCATTTATTGAAAAAAAGAGGGCAGATCAGGGATTAAGAGCTTGACAGGAGATCCAGTCTTAAATGGGATGTGAAAAAGCAAACACCACGCATGGATACCGAGGCATTTTTCTCAAGTATTAGATTCTTTGGGTGAGTTTGGAACAGCGATGATTCCCTCTCACACTACAGCAATGGAGGTATTGCCAGCCTTACCCCAGCATCCTGTGGTATGGTCGGGACAGGACCCCCCTGTGAGGGCTGTGGGGGTTAAAGAGGGCTGTAGGCTGGGATGTGTGTGAGCACATGAAATACAGGGGCTTTAACAGCCCCTCTAGCAGTAGTGAAACTTTTGGTTTTCAACTGTGCCTGCCACTTACTTACACTTCATAAAAGGTCACATGAGTAGCTAACCATGTCGTCCCACATGTATTGCTTCACAGCTCTATTTCAGCAGTTACAAGCAATTTAAAACTACTAAATGTTAGAGGCGAGCCTCTTAACTTCTTTTCAAAGAAGATCTGTCCATCTTACCTCAAGACAAACAGTATTGCACTTCAAGGTTATATTAACTGAGTTACAGACTCTCTTTAAGGACTGAAGCATTACTTATGCACATCCACTGCGCTATGTGTCTGCTTAAAAAGATAAGCAAGAGAAATTAATTGTAAATTAATACTGCAGGGTACTGTGAAGATGACAAAGCATAGGCCCTCTGTGTACTTAATATTTCTAATGCTTAAAAGGTTCTTCCGTTAGGAGGCTGGCTTAGCACAGCAGCCTGCAGAACCGACCGTGCCCTGGCACTGGCTCAGTGGTCCAGGATCCGAAGGTTGCCAGATACAATCTTGTTCTCTAGTAGAGCTCCAGCCGGGATGTCAATTCTGTCGCCGTGATTTGCAATGATGATAACTGTTCCCTGGAGTTACAGGAGAGAAAACAAGTGATGAGAAACTTCGTGGAAGGAGCTGGAGTAGTGGTGTTTGGAGGACCAGGTAGGTGTCAGCTGCAACACAGACAGATCCTGGATGCATTCAGTTGGTTGTTTCTGCATAGGTTTCCCATCCCCTTAACAGAAATTTTAACCAAGTGATATTGGAAACACCGTAATTACCAGCATCCTAGATACTATCAGCACACAAGCGGAGCTGATGCTGCCTTTGAAGATGCGTGCTTGCTGTAAGTGCTCTTACCACACACCTGCTTGCTTTTATCTACAGAAATGTTGCCCCCATCAGTCTCTCATGGCTCAGGTCCCCATCAGAGCTAAGGGGCAGACATGTGTGAGCGTGTAACAGCCTAAGCTGGCCTCTAGTGCTGGTTGTTGCAGCCCCACCTGGCACCGACCCCTGTCAGCAGCTAAACTGGCCTAGACCCTTACAGGACCATGACGATGTTCTGCTAGGATTGGCCAGAGCCCGAGGAAGAGTTTGAGAGATGATAACTTGCTAAGCTCCAACCTTTCCTAATAAACTAAGAACCCCAAATGAGTGAGAAGGAGCCAGTGGCTACAAAGCCAGCTCCGGAGGGGAGGTGATGCACACCCCGTAGAGCTGAACGGCAGAGACGCAAGCGTTGCTCTGAACACAAAGCCCTGAGATCTGTGGTGTTTCCGAGGGTAGCAGAGCTGCCTCAGCTCTACCTGGGCCTACCCCAAGGAGCAGCTATCCCGGTAACACCTTGCGTGCGTTCATAAGGGTCACTGTTCGGCTGGCCTCTGCAGTCCTTGGGACAGTTACTCAGTCCCTAGGAGAGCTTCCAAGTTGTTTGGCCTGGAGAAGAGGAGGCTGAGGGGAGACCTCATTGCCCTCTACGACCGCCTGACAGGAGGGTGTAGCGAGGTGGGGGTTGGTCTCTTCTCCCAGGTAATGGGCAATAGGACAAGGGGAAATTGCCTCAAGTTCTGCCAGGGGAGGTTCAGGTTGGACATTAGGAAAAGTTTCTTCACCAAATGGGTTGTCAAGCATTGGAACAGGCTGCCCAAGGAAGTGGTTGCATCCCCATCTCTGGAGGTATTTAAAAAGACAGGCAGACAAGGTGCTTAGGGACATGGTTTAGTGGTGGGATGGCAGGGTTAGGTTAGCGGTTGGACTTGATGATCTTAAAGGTCTTTTCCAGCCTAAACGATTCTATGATTCCAAGGACCCTGCAAACAGGCACTGACCTAGGCAGGATCAGTTACCAAGCAGCAGAGATCAGTCATGTTCATTACAAGAGCATCCCAGGTACACACCTTTAATGAAACATTCTTCCCAAATGTAACATCACCTGACACCGTAAGATGATCCAGCTCCAGCATATCTGGAATACTTTCAAACCTCCGCAGGTAATCTTGAACCTTTTGGAGAGAGGAAATAACGGGGACAGTTTAAGTCCATCTCTGGATTAAGCGTGAGCGCTTCCTGAAAACTTTCAGGGATTTTTCTGGAATCTACAGCTGCTATAATAAAAGTTGCTATCTTTGAAAGCAACGTGGTTTTGTCATTTCTGTCAGAGATAACTATGAGGAGCCGCGAGGGCAGTATCCCACCAGAGCAGGACAGAGACACAACCCAATTCACCCTTCCGTTTCCTCGGCTGACGGGGTGAAGGAGCACGGAACAGCAGCGTGACGTTATGCGCACACGTTCAGCAGTCTGCGTTCTGGCAGCCTCCCCATTCTTTACAAAGAGTAAAAGGGAACGCCGGGATGGGCAGAGGTGGGTAAAGTAAACCTCACTTTTAACTTCTTTATTGCTATGGACTGTATTTTTATTCAAAGAGGTAAAACCAAAGTATAATTACAGGAGGAGTTTACCTTTGTGAAAGAGCTTCCCAGTTTGACAAGAGGCACTGTTGGAAATTCACGCTTCTCGCTCATCGTTAGAGATCCAGCATTAAGGCTATACAAATTAGACATCACAAGCAAGAGATCTGACGTGGTCTTAACAGGCAGAAAACGACTACGAGGTACGTTTATCCCCAGAGAGTTCTCAAAACTCTTAATAGCGGCGCCAACTGCGGTCTCCAACTGGATAACATTCAAGCCTCCATCTAGAGTCTGGAAGAGAAAACTCAGGTAAGCACGACCGGCAGGTAACGGCACTCAGAACCAGACAAGCGCAAGTCAGAGCTCTGCATTCACCAACAGGCTGGCTCCTTTTCGAGGGCAGCAGTCTGTTTAGTTACCTAGAAACAAACAGTTCTTTTGAGTCCGTTTCCTCCAAAATCCTCCTAGCTGATTACCTTTGGGTTAACAATGATCTCCATGTCAATGGCGTTCTTCTCTTGCAGCCTTTTAATTGCAGACAGAGCAATCCACAAGTTGTTGGTATTGAATATTTTGAATTTTGACACAGACTTGAATTCATCCACGTGTGCTTTTGGGACCTGAGCTATCTCCACCAGCCTCAGCTTGTTTTCATACTGCGTGAGCGTGCCACCCTGCAAGGGTCAGAGAAGCAGTTTCAAGTCCTGTTCATGGGACGCCAGAGAAACCCTCCCTCGTCCCAAACAGATGCACTGTTTTGTTGGCATTTGAAGATGAACTTCAGTGAAAACATGTTGCTTGTGTCCAGCTACCAGGTTACTAATTATAGAGCATGGATAAAGTACAGTCAGAACTGTCAAACGATCATGTTTCAGCACTCCGAGACAGTTAATTCTTGTCAAGAAAGTTGCTGAGAATCTTTTGCGAGTGCTGCCATTGTCAAAAAAATCACCTTCAGCAGTACTTTGCTAGATTACAGAGGAAAATCTAAATTAAATCTAACAGTTCTGTATTTGTGGCACTTAGCAGAGAAACAAGCGGTACTTCAGTAACTGTCGTCTTACAGTGCATTTCTGTGGTTTTATGGGAGTAAGTCAGAGCTTTCTTAACATCTAATGAATACAGAGAAAAATCACATTTCCTCCCCATCCTCATATTTCGAAGAACAGAGGCAACGTACAGTTACAGGACAAGTTACTGCATGCTAAAAACATTTGATACATGCCATAAACATCTGACAAGTTGTCAAAATGTGGACTTTGTACAAAGCCAAGGCGTAAGGGCGGGAGCAGCATGGCAGCCACACCAAGCTGAGCTGTGCAATGCACACACTGACAGCTGGGTAAGCAGCTTCGGCAGCATTCAGTCAGTAGAGACAACTGCTGTATCCCACCCCTCAGAGCTCGGCTTTTACCATCCCCAAACTTCTCCCCCATGCAAGTGACCGTTTGGGGAAGGTATGGAGGTTGTGACCCGCACCCTGCGGAAATCACTTGTCTTTTCAGTAATTGGTCAGGCCCGGGCTGTCCTTGTCTGCTGTTGCCCAGAACCTAGACCCAATTTCTTCCATGAATTAGAACTTCATAAAACTTGCCGATTTTGTGCCTCTCAAATTAGACCACAGCTGATGTGTTAAATGGCTCCTGAAATAGCTATGGGAAGATTTAATGTATGTCTGAATTCACGCATACAGAAGAGGCAAGAGGCTGAGATTTTCACCAACATGCCAGGCACCCAGACAGACTTGCACAACTATTTCCCTTTACCTTCACATCCGCCCTGGTTTTGTTTGTGACTTCCATGACAAATTCACAGCGTTTTCCATTGGGTGGGTTCATAAGATGGTTAAGAATGTAAAGGTCCACAGTGGCACCCAAGTTATCTATATTGGATACAAAAATATATTCCTTCCCCTCTCCTATAAGGTTATCCAGCAGACCGGAGTTATAGAAACTGGCGTAGATATCTCCATGGCCTGGGGGATACCAGCACTCTGTATTCTCTCCTGAGTAAGATACATCCTTGGCTATTGGCAGCAGAGTTTCCTTGTTAATTCTAGGATACCTGCAAAGACAACAGGTTAAGTTCTCAACAATGTTGGCCTAGCATAAAGAAAACCAAAATACAATAGTAAAGGTGCGATTACATGGGCTTTTTCATACAGCTTTTGAAGAGATGCTTTCTCGGTTAGCGTAAGTACTCTGAATTGAAAGGCCCATCCAAATACTGAGCTATCGCTGAGCTGCGGAATGCGCTCTCTCATCCAAGGACCATGCTGTAAAACCACTTTTCTCTGACACACAGGTTCAGAGGATGCCCAGCACGGCTCAGACATCGTCAGCCACTTCAGATTAGAGTTTGTTCTTGACAAGGAAGCCATGTTCTGCCTCCCTCCAGAGCCCAGGTACCCTAAAAGCAAATTTAGGAACCGAGTGGCCAGCACCGAGTACACCATTATTCATACACTTCTCAGAAACTGTGCCTCCCCCACCCCCCTCTCCCTAATTTTGATACATTGCCTTTGACTCTGCTTAACACCCTGATGTTTCAGTCCTTCAAAGAGGCGCAGAATACAGACTGAACATAAGACACTATTGCTACCTCAGCATCTCAAACTAAAAACCCACACCATTTGGAATATGGAGAAATGCAAGCTAGTTTTTCCTTTCAACCCAAGTGGAAAAGTTTTTTGATACCTGCTTTGATTAAAAGTATATATCTTCACACGGCTGTGACTGTATTTCTGCAGGATTTTCTTCGTGTCATCATCAGTGTTGAAGGAATTCATGAGAACAAGAGGAACATCGGTGTTGTAGGATTTGTTTAAATGCTGAGATGGGAAAGAAATGGTAAGTTCAGCATCTATTATTAGCTTTAACTCCTGACACCTGATTGTGGGCGAAAGAAATTAGATAAAACATACTGGAAATAATAAACGCATGAGAGAAAAGAGAGATGCGCTTATGCCAACAGAAAGGATAGTAAATCAGGTAAGGGAAAACAAATCCTTGTAAGCAGTAAAGATAAGGCCTGCATTAATTAATGCATAATTAATCTTTGCTTTTAAATCTGCATCAGGTTTTAAAATTTGAAAAGCATGACACCACAAAATGATTCTATGTTAAATTTTAGACTACTGTTGATGACAAAAGGCACGTTTCCCCTCAAATTATTTAAATCTGTCAGGATGAAGTTTCAAAACCTTCTCTGCACAGTAAGTGCTTTTGAGCCTTCTTGGCAGGCTTTGAGATGGAAAATAGTATCAAGAGTACATAATGAATGAAATGTCACCATGTTAGTTACTTGGGAATCTAGAGAATGGAGCTGAAATACGCAAGAGCATTTCCATGCACACAGCACAGCAAAGGCAAAAAATCAGAAAACATGACAGCATTCCACCAAAAATAGAGCGTGCAGGAAAAAAAAAAAAGATACTTCAGTGAGTTTTAAGCTTTGTGTAACAGATCACCCTCATCTGCTGGGGAGTGTTTGGATCATTACCCCCTGGTGGAGTCGGAGACTTCCACAATGACCCTTTCGAGAAAGCGACCACCGCACCAAAGGATTAGGACTGCATTAGTTGGATATAAATTCAAGTCTGCTATAGAACAGTCTAACATACATGGGAGAGTCGCTCTGCAGAAACGCCACACTGAGGCAAAAATTGTTGGAGCTCCAGAAACTATGGAACAGGCACACCCAATTTCCTACTGTAATGACTGTCTTAATTAGCTGCTGTAAGGGGAATATTCTGCATTAAAAACATAAGCTGAAATGCCCTCTCTCAACACCAGCAGCTGTTATTTTCTTTAAAGCTGTTACTTTTCAGAGGAAAATGCCAGCAATCACTTCCAGTGTGAATTTTAATTCAACACGGAACTTGGAGCTGCTGTGAAGACCCTTGTTCTAATGCACATTAAAAAAAAGCTTTTAAAAAGCTAAACTTAAACTTGCACCTTGAGGCCCCTCAAACAAGCCCCAGGAGTTAGCCACGCCAGGCCAGCTCTACAATTTGACTGCTTGTGTTTCTGGACACAGGCACCACTGTCTGGGTTGGTGTGCACAGGTTGAACTACACTTGTGCTGCCGATTGCTCCGTCCCTTTCACACCCATTCTTCCCAAAGCAATTCTCCGCTTCGCCGCTAGCACTGTGACCAGACTTCCTTTCCCTCTCTTCCTCTTGGTAAGCCTCCACCTTGATCTTTCTTAAAAGAGAAGCTCAGTGGGTCTTGCTTCCTCCAACGTAGAAAGAAAAGCCCATCAAAAGTTACCTCAATTTGCTGAACTGTCAGATCCAAGAAGGTGTTTTCGTTCCGCACCCCAATAAGACTTTTTGGGCCTTTACAACCCATGCTTGTGCCCAAGCCGCCATTTAGTTTCACAACCACCAGCTTGTTCAAGACAGAAGCAATGTTATCAGGCAGTCCTCTGGCCTTTATCTTCTCATAGGGTTGGATCTGTAAAACCAATCAAACCAGCAATCAGATATTTGGAAGGAAATAGCTTTCTCCCAAAAACCTTTCAAAACTTAAAATTTGGCAACAATACCCACACTTCTGTATATGATTTATAACACTAAAGAACGTTTGCAAAATGAGTCTACAATAACCTGATCTGTTACAAAACAAACAACCCAATTTGTTGCTATAATAACCTCTTCTCTTGCTATAGACTTTGACACTAGGCACAATCAGCTTCATCCAGAGGAAAAAAAATGATTCTGTCTGCTCTTCCAGGTAGAAGAAACGTAATAGTAAGGAAGAAGTCAGGCCAGTAATGCCACTTATCGCCTTCCTCTTGCCTTGCAGGAGAGGGCATCTCCTTGTGAGCCATCTCCCTCCCTTCCCCAGTAAGACGACCCCTTCAGCCAGACCACAATTTAACAACACAGGCTCTGCTTGCAGGACATAGAACTTCTCTTACCTGAGCAGTTTAAACTCACAGCAGATTATTTTTTTTTGACACTTTGCTCTGAGGTTGTCAGAGACAACATTCTTAGCAACAACTTAGTTCTTTGACTGGGTTTAAACCAATTTTTATTCTAACTACTAGTCTTATACAATAATTCATCTCTCCCAACAACGTCCTACAAAGTGAAAGGAAGTTCCTAGTTCTTATCCTGCTATTTTCAGGATGTGTTCATCCAGCTCACATTACACTGTGCAGAAAGTCTTCTCCCTTGCTACATCCTACAGGTTTAAAAACCGAGTATGGGCTACATTTGGGGCTAGTGATGGAGAGCAAAACCAGGCTTGTAATGATGGTGTGCCTTGCATTAGGCATTGCTTCTCTGCTAATCCAAAGCACCCAAGTCAGAGAAACAAAGGTAACAATGCAACAAGTATCATGCCAAAACTGTTAGAGCAAAATCAATACAAGTATCCTTTAGCCTGCCCTTCTAGAGAATTTCTTTTGAGGAAAAGCCCCAGTGTTTCAGTGCTGTGTATATTATAGCAGCAAGAAAATTATTTTACTTCTGATAAGGGGTGTGTAATATCTGCAGCTGATTTCCAAAAACAAATACATGCAGAGTAGTTTTCAGAACTGTATTTGCTTTGGGCAAGTCAGGCTGGGGTTCAAATGGAAATTCACACTGCACTGGAACAAAAGTCGTATTTCTTACTCGGATGTGCGGGGGTAGAGAGGAGAGTTTGCACAATTCCAACATTCCAGTACGCCACAGGCAGCAGATTAGAGCAGATCACTCACGTAGGGTAATTCTGCCCTACGCAAGATCTGGAAAGCTTATGGTATGTATTTAAAGATAAGATCACTCCACAAGTTACAGCATAAAGACTAACTAAACTCTCATTACTCAAACAGTGGAAACTGGCCCAGGAAGAACACCTCGATGCAACTGCTTAAACTCATTCCATTTCGAAAAAATTCCCAGTGCGCAAGTTACGTGCTCCAAAAAAGCAAGCAAATAACTTGAAAGCCCTACTTTCTCAGTAAAATATTTTTAACTAATATGAAAACATTAAATATAAGAATAGCACCAGGTTCCTTGCTGAAACACTCCAGCTGTTGAACACCAAAAATGTATGTCAACATTGTGATTGAATTTTTGGCTCAGTGGGTGGTGTTACTGGGGAACAAGACAAATTTCAATAGTTTTGGGATATGTACCCACCAAAACCAAGATATGCAACTAAAATTATGAGGCTTGATGAGCAAGCCTAGTAATTACTTTCTTATGCAATTTTTAAAGCTACATTCTGCACAAATACCAGGAACTTTGCCGCTTGTTCCTGGCAGGTACTGGGAATACAGGTACCCCCAGACTATACTGTTCCCAGGAGAAAAGAGAAGATCCAGGCTCGCTCATGACCCTATACTAAGATTTAACCAACACGTTAAAGATAGAAATGTTTCCATCTACATGCTCTTAACCATTCTTACCCACCAAGTAAGTTCAGACCTAACTGAACTTCTCCATGTTTCAAAAGCAGCAGAGGTTCCCTATGCCAAAAACCCCTGAGACAGCACACGCAGATAAGGGGCTCTAGAAGTAATGCAGAGAGTATCCTAGGCATAAAGTTATTGTCACATTCAAGATAAATACAATTTAGTTTGTAAGAGTAAGAATGAAAAGGAAAATCTTACACGTTTAAGCTACCACTTTCCAGCTAAATCACAATCACAGACGTGACAGTTTTTATTTCACTCTTTCAGCAGGCTAGAAGGTAAACATGAAGTTATAATGGCTCAGGCAGCAAGCAGAAACACAATCGCTGCTGAACCCATCTGCTAACAGTAAGTTCTCCTTAGAGAAAGAAATTAACTGATTAAACAAAGCAGGTGATGTTGGCATGCTATTTCCCATTTAATCTGCAGGGAGTGCTAGCCAGAGAAGCAACACGCCATTTTAGTCATTGACAAGAACACAGATTTGCCAGTAAAATCTGCATGGATCAGTAACGGACATGGGAGTGGAAATTTGGCAGCCAAGGCTTTAACTTGAACGCTAACCTTTGGACAACCAGCACTTTGATCCCTAGAAGTTTACCTATGTGACCACTATTTGATTCACACATCTGAGAGAGAGACAGTTTTCAAACATGGTTTTGGGGGAGGGGGTGGTGTCCCAGCATTTTGACAGATAGTGTCTCAGTTTCAACACTGCATCACAAGATTATGAAATAAAACACAACACTTAGACAATAATGCATTACTCAAGCGAGCCACGTAAAAAGTACACTAAATCAAACCGATTGCTATGGATTTCTGCTACCTTTAACTGAGAATTAAAAACAGGCTCCTTCCTTGTTAACTAGCTGGTTAAAAACAGCTCTGCAAGATCCCTCCATTAAAAAGGCTGACAGCTTTAAATGCATGGCTTGACTGATAACTTCACAACTCGTTATGAATAATTTATGCAAATTCCTATTATAGACCTAATATGTTACCGAAAGGTATCTTAGTTGGACCACTTTGCTAGGG
Source organism: Gorsachius magnificus (assembly GCA_034008185.1). Classification (NCBI taxonomy): domain Eukaryota; kingdom Metazoa; phylum Chordata; class Aves; order Pelecaniformes; family Ardeidae; genus Gorsachius; species Gorsachius magnificus. Next base: position 17,774,528 of record CM067083.1, on the reverse strand, counting down.
AAGCAATATGGTAAGGTCTTCCCATTCCAGCTTTCTCATGCGAGGGTGTGACAGCATTCGTTTTAGGCAAAAAGGTTCTTTATCTAGCGGTATCAAGAAATTAAACAACTGTTCTAATCACAAACACATCTTCACAATTAGTCACACAGTGCCTAGAGATAACAAGATTGTGCCATGTATTACTCCAAAAAACACAGACAGGGTATGAAATACTGTTATCGGAAGGGTAATATTCATCTGGTTTTGCCTTGCTCCATGGCCACCCTCAGATTTACTGGTTATGATCTCTGGCCAACTCTCCCTTTTCTACCCCAAACCCTGGTGCAGCTTCCTGCCCCCAGGTTATAAATTCTGCTCAACTGCATCATCCAAAGATGACAGAAGGTTGAAGTAAGTAAGAGACAGCTGAGGTTGATAAGAGGGAAGAAGGTGGAAGATGAGGTGACAGCTAGAAATGGAGTCCCCAGGCAGATAGGCAGAAGACCCTAAACCAGACCTGACATAACAGGAAATAAAACACCAGGCAAACAGTTTTCCAGTACAAAACTCTGCCACCGGGCTCAGGCATAGAGACTTTGCAGAAGATAACAGTGATACCCAGTAACACCAATGTCAGACCAGTACATCTTCTTGAAACATAACAGAACTCTGCATTTTAAATTTAACATTTGGAAGCATCTCCACAGTCCTACTTCAGCAAAGGTTTAAAAGATGTGTAATCCCGGATAAGCAAAATTGGGAGCAGCCAAATGTGGCTCCAGAGCAGTTCAGGTGTGACTGAGCCCCAGGATAAAAGCCCCATCACAGTGTAGCCTGAATGTCTTGCCTTCTTGGACTGGAACAGCCTGGCAGCAGCTCCCAGGAGGGCTGGGGTGGGATCTAGCTCTACACCTGGGTCTGCCCCACGCCAAGGCTGCTCCGCGCTGCACCCTGGGGAGCAGGCACCAGCTCCTAACCACAAGCTCCTCCAGAAGCATCTGCCCTTAGGTCTCTCCGGGGTAAGGCCCTTAACAGATTTTTTTTTTTTTTTTTTTTGTGTGTGTGTGCCTGTAAATTTGGGAGCTCAGCATCCTAGGAGATCTACAAAATGAGTTTGTTCAGGTGTTTAGGCAGCAATCTGTTATTATGCCTCTTTTAATGCAGAAGATAAAATATTTTTTAAAAGTTTAACTGTACTCAGAGTTTTGGCAAATAAACAGCAAGATCTGCACTTATGTGAAGTTGTAGTGTTACATGGGGAAGATGTGAAACATCTTGAAACAGACCAGTTGCTGTTGACTTGCTTGTTTTGAAGTTGCATGTTCTCCACAAAGATGCATGATGCACCAGCCTTGAAGTTTCCTGCTCCTTAAAGAGGTGAAGAGGAATAGAAGCAGGCCCAGCCTACTAACGGCTGCACTATTTCTACAGGGCTTGCACTCTTCCTTCTGCCACACCAGAAGTGGTGGGAGGTGGACAACTGGAGAAGTCAGATCAACAACAGCAGCTTAATAAGGAAGTCTAGCTGTAAGGTAGGAAACGGGACCTATCCACCTGTGAGGTCTTGAAGGAAATATCCCTCCCAGCTCTTCTCCATTTAGCAATGGCAGGAGCCTAAATTTCTCTAGGCGTTCCCAAATACTGTTCTTCCTCCTCTGCAAGCATGGAGCTTGCTCTCCATGGCCCTGAGTTGTGTTCATGTCATCCAAAGGTTACTAAGATACAAATACTTGTCACTTGCATCTATCCTGGTTTCCAACATAATTCTGCCACATGCATAAACAGCTGTTGAAAAAATACCAGGATGAGAAGGTTACTAAGTTGGGGCAGCTGTGGCAACCTCAATAAACACCGTGTCCAAGCCACTTCCTAAACACTCACATCTACTGATCTCAAAAAGGACCATTTCGGATTGCCCACACAAGCACTTTATGTTACAGAGGAACACTACAGCGCTTCATCAGGAAACTTATGACTAGCAATAGAGTTATCCAGCTAAATTAAGACAGAGAAAGCTTTCAAGTCTGCAGTTGTTTTAACTTAGCCGAGAACGAAGTGAGATGCAGAGAACTAGGAGACTAATATTTAGAGAAAAAAAATAAACCAGAAAACAAACAGAACATATACGTACAAGGCTTATTGTCTATGTATGTGCTGTGTGTACACACACAAGCATACTCTTTGAATTAGAGAAGGCTCTCTTGAAAATATGCAGAGATGACAGTAAATAAGGACTAGATAAGTCAGCTGCTTCAGGAATGAGGAAGTGGGAAAACAGATTATACATACAGTGCCTTTCCTTAGTTGGACAAAAAGGCCAGATTATGAAGTCTACTCAAACAGAAGCTTCTACGGCAATCTTCACGACAAACAAAAACTTTATCGCTCACATAACCGTGCCTCAAGGGATTGCCGATCAGCTACAGCTGACCTGGAAACACTGGAGGTTTATGAAGCTTGTCACCAATAAACCCAAAGTTGCTGCATACATGCCCTCCATAAAACAGAAGCAACTGACCTAAGCAAAACACTTGCACAATGACAGCAGCAACAGTAGCTCTAGCAATTAGTTATCAGCAAAGCAGTTCTGCAACCAAAGAGAGGCGTACGCTAGACTGGTCTTGCATCAGCGATGCCTTAGCATCCCCAGATGTCTCCGTTCACGCAACAGAGCACATCAGCACAACCGAAATAACACATACTGAAGCTAGGGCAGCAGCACTGCCTGCATTTATCAGAAACTCATCTATTAAAACAGCATCCACCACGCTTTCCCTGTGAAGACTTCAGCAATCCCTAACAGAACTGCGTGGCAAATAAGACAACTTCATCTGTTCCCAGGGAGCTCTGTTCCCAGGGAGCACTGCTTCAGGCAGCCCAGAGAAGGAGGGGTGCTGCACTGGCATTATACTGCCACGCATGCTCACTGCCCTGAGGCAATTAGGAATTAAGCAGGTGTGAGGGAGAGAATCTGAAGGTCATGGAGGCCAGTTAATGCCTACAGCTGAGCTGTAGCAACAGGTTTTCATGTCAGATCTGGTCATCTACTCGCTGCAGATCCAGAACAAGTCAAAGGAACCTTTAACAGAACAGGACTTTTTTTTCATTTGAGATTTATTGCTAAGTGGAAGCTGGGGGAGGATAGAGAAAAGAAGGATACAAAGAATTGCACTATTCCAGTTCCAAATGGGAACTGCACCATTTTCACCAGTCATACCAAGCTCTCATAAAGAGAATTTAGACCTTAAGCACTACCTTACAACAGCTATGGCTGTGCTAGACAAGAATAACAGAAGCACATTCTATTAGCTTGAGGCAAAATGATTTTCATGCAGGAGAATTCCTTTGTATCTTATGCAATCCCTTTCCTTCCTTTTACCCTTCCTTTACATTAAAAAGAAGACTACATACAAGAAAATCCTTTAGCAATCTTCTAGATACTATGCAAGGATCTTTGATATAAGCAGGTTTGCAGAATGTTAATGTGCAAAAATCAAACAGAACTGGAGCTTTTTGATGTAGTGCAATCCCTCTCTTATTCCAAATGCATATCCGTTCAGGAATACCATCTGTTCATAGTTAGTTTATTCTATCCTCAGTTCATTTATTCTGCTGTATTTTCAGAAGGAAACACACAGAATAAATGAGAGAGGCAGGACACAGATACAGCATTTCAGTGTTGCAGGATGCATCTGAACAAACTATCAAAGGTAAAAGATCCTGAAAGTTACCAGCATGGATTTGTCAGAAAGGCAGGGACAGCTGATGCAGCACAAGGGGTCATGAAAGTAGAAACTGACAGCAGATATCCAATTCCAAGCACACACTGAGAAGAATTAACACACATGCACACATTCTCTCAGTTCTTATCTGAAGAGACTGTTGCCCAAACTACTAGGCACTTTTTTTACTCTGTAACTACACTGATCCTTACGATCCCTGTACCCACAGACCCTTAACTCCCAAAGGTCAATACTGAAATTAGCTACTCAAGGGTCAGGGTAGCCACATGCCATCAATATAAGATTGCTCCCCAGAAAAAACACACAGTGCTGCCATTTCAGGGAACATAGGCAGGAACTTCATTCCAAAGTTCCTAGAAGCATTCAGGAACTTAAGTGTGTAAAAAGCAGAATCTCACTGTGTGCTGTTGACAATAAATATTGTGTTCGTACTGGGTACACACCTTTAAAAACAACCATTCTTCTCATTAACTAAAAGATGATAAACACTATTTTAATGTTCCAAAGGTACATCAGAAAGCTTAACTAACTATTCACAACCCAATGAGATCTAGAGCAATTTATACTTGGTTCTGGGTACAGTTCAGGAGAGAGATGTGACTAGATCCTTACTCTCTGCCATCACTTCCCGTCCACCCTAAGGTCAGTAGTGCTCCATATTAAGATTATAAGTGGATTTAAAACATTCAGGTTTGAGCTTTAGCTGGGTGGGATGTGAGTCACACCCACAATGTTCAGACGCTGTCTGAACAGCCAAAAAAAATTATTTCAACTTTCAAGTCTCACTACGTTCTTCTTGCATCACTCAGAATACAGCTCTCCAAAAAGAAGAAAGTCTGCCACTCAGTTTAGGGCCAGACTGCCTGAAAATCATTGGCTTTTGCTAAAGTGCCAACTACCCTTTTATGCCTTCACTATCATGTCTGAAACTAGCTCATGCAGCTCAGAGGAAAATCTTGATGAAGTTAACGGTTCCATCCAGGCCCTCCATCAAGGATTTAGTTCACTGGATGTTGCATCAGCTACAACACAAAATTTATAACTTAGCCTCACTAAATATTTCAGTTTCTTTTGGCATAGGCATTGGAAATGACAACTTGGCAATGAAGCCCTGGCTCTTGAAGGGTCTTTAATTCAGAGAGTAACAAATCTCAAGAACTCAAATTCAAGCAGGATCCTTGCAGCATCAGGACTGCCAGATGCCAGTGCTATCATCTAGCAGTTCCAGTCACGTGTAGGCACTAACATGCAGAAGTACCTCATCACATATGAGCATGTACACAAGCGTAAGCAGTGCTCCACAGTAATAAAAATCAATTCTTAGCTCTAAGGGTTTGGAATAGCGGACTTGACAAGTTAAGTGCTGATGGGGAAATACTTCGGGAACAAAAACAGGCAGGAATGACATGGCTTACAGATGCATGACTACAGTGTTACTCGTTTGAGATGTGTCTCAAAACTGTGGTTTGGGATTGTTCTAAGATGACATATCTAGCTGCTTTTGGTTTTGCAGACAATGTCACAGAAGTAATTTTCAGAACAGTTTGCATGAGCCAACGTTGGGAGTTTGACTAACAGATTTCAGCATACTCCTACTGCAAGGAAGTTTGAAGAGTTTGTCAGAGACAGACAAAATGAGCATCAAGGCTGTCATCATGGGTAGACTGGAAAGGAATACACCCATATTAGTCAATATGCACTTCCAGAACAACGGGGAAATATTTACTCAGCACCAAGGGACAGTTTAAAAATAGCGCCAAGTGAATCCTTAAAACCTGTTTCTAGAGTTGCAGATTAGGAAGACATTTTGCTTTGGAGTAAGAGCATGACATTCTTTCTTTTCCTTCATGGTATGGTTTACTGAGATGACAACTTGAGCTGCAGACAAGAATCCAACCACTGGGGAAACAAACCCTCTATTAAATAGACAAGCTCCTTTCACACTCACGTTGCTTCAGATGCTCTCTTTGCAACCTAGATGAGGTTTTGCTCACTACTCTGAGGTTAACTTGATCACTGCAGTTCCCTCAGAGGCCTCCCAGCAGAACTTTGCTATCACTTCCAACTCAAACAAACAGATCACTGCAATCTACATCAACAGGATTAAATTACACTTGGCCATGTCCACATTCTTTACCTCCTCTTCTTGTTAACCAGCACTCTAAGTACACTTTCTTCTCTGAAGACTGTAACAGTAACGAGTCCTAACTGTGCTATCACTGTAAGCCTTTGGACACATGGAAGCAAAGCATCTGGAAGGAAAAAACAAGTCCCAAGATTACCAATATAGTGTGGAAGGTGTTCAATCTTCTATTATCGTTGTCTGGAGCTTACAATTTGCTTGCCCATGGGTATTACTTGTTGTTACACTGAAAACATGGAGGTCAGGGATGAAATCTCCCATTGCAGAGAAAAATGGAGGAATATTACAAGACAATCATTTCTGCTTCAGTTTACTGACAGGAGCCTTTACTTGTCAGTAGATGCTTCAGGAAGGAACAGAAAACTACATTGAAAGAACAAGTATAATGGATGACCCACGCAAGTCTGATCAGAAATTCTGCTTTTGTATAGCACAGTCCCGTGACATTGGGCAAAAGCTGAAACACCTTTCCTGCCTAGTCTAAAAGTGAGAAGTAGCTTACATAAAATAGAAAATTAAAAGCCAAAGCCTATAAATGCAATAAACTATTTTTAAGCTGTTAAAAACAAACAATCAAACAGAAAAACAACCACCCCACACTTTGGTACATTTTTGGGGTGCTTTTATTTTTTTTATAGATATACACACATGTATGTCTGTACGTATATGCACACGCACATTCATACACACACACACACGTACACCTAAACACATACTTTGAGCTCTACTAGGTATCAGCTAAAGATTATACGTGCCAGAATTCTCAGTGTTTTGGACTGATCAAGCAGCAAACCAATTGTCCAAAACCGGCAAATAAATTCACACTGGGGAGAGTAGATTGTTGCTTTCTAGGCCATGATACTTGTAGTGCAAGATTTTCAAAAGCAGCAGAGCACCCCACCACCTCATAAAACGAGGTTGTCCCAACAGGCAATTACACATCACTTGCAAGATCATCAACCAGCTTTCTGAATGAGCCTTGTGTGTACCATCCTCTGCGCTGTTGTAACAAGACCAGGAAGAGAGTACACTGTGAGATTTTATAGCTAAGAAAAAAAAAACCAAACAATTCAACTAGAGCTGAACAAAAGCACTCAGAGAAAATCTGCACGTATTCACAGATGGATACCTGTCCCAAAGAACTCAGTACTGCAGTCCTTATTCTGAAGCCCTTCTGAAATTATCACTCTTTACCCCTTCTAAATCTCCTACTGTTCTTACCTATACTAATTATACTGATAGTTCTGGAATTCTGGTCTTGAATAAATCAATTTTTATCTAATAATTCCACAACTCATACCCCTCAGCAAAGAATAATTTGGGAGAAGTTATACTGCAGGTCACTTGAAAAAGGTTTCATGTAAGACACCTTTTACTTTCCACGGTATGTCCCCTACGTGATTGATATAATAAAAAGGTGGTGGAGGTGGGATAAACACAAGTAGGATCTGAGGTTGGCAGGAAAATGGAACTCTCATGGTCAGAAAAAAAGAAAAAAAAAAGAAAAAAAGAAAATAAAAAAGTACTCAAGAACATTTAAATTTGCTCTCAGTTTTTGAAAGCACTCAACCCACCTCCTGTCAGATCAGGAAGTCGCTCTTTTCCGAGGAACTCTAAAACAAGAGGAATGGAAGGATGTTTGGTTGCGGGTATTTTTCCCCTAGCTTTCTTCTGGGACATTTATCAAGTCTGATTATTTGATTGGAGTTCATGCTAGGAAGCAAAATTTCCTCCAAGATCATGCATGCATCTCACCTAAGCCAAAGTGACCAGACTTTGCGGGAGTTTTATTGTTTTAGGCTTTTTTTTTTTTTCCCCTTTTTGGTTAAAAGTTGCTACATAGCTAAGGGACACAGATGAGAACGAGCCAGTGCAGGCCACGAGGAAGAAGAGAGATATTCTGCCCAATCTTGCCCACCTTTCAGCCCTCTGTGACCTTAAGTTAGACCTTTGTCTACCTTCCTTTTTTAAAGAGCTCACCTTGCCTGGTAATCTCCCATAAGTCTATTTCGTTGTCTTACCATAACTCTCCTGTTTGACATTTGCTCCCAATGTCCTACCCCATAATCTTCAGTTCTTTACACAACTTGAAAGTTCTTCCACTGAAGGTGTACAAAATTTTAAAAATAGACAAGAGGTCTCCCTCGCCACAAAGCAGCCCATTCACTCACATCAAATTGCTGTCATTTAATCCCAGGTCTTATCGTCACGGAGAGAACAGTTTATTCCTTTCATTGTTGCAACTCCCTTTTTACGTATTTAAAAGACTTATCACTCCCCAAAGTCTCACCCCCTCTAGACTAAAAGCATCCCCCTTTTCTTCAGTCTTCCTTGTAAGTTATGTTATATAGAACTCAAATTTCTCACCTTGGCCTCTTCACTGAAGGTAGATTTTTCTCCGCAAAGCAACACTTCATTCAGTGTTACAGTACAGGAGAGAGACATCACATGCTTTTGAAGTTAAAAGAAAACACTCAACTTTGGAAAAACCCTAGACTTGCTCTAAAACAGCGTCATTCTTCCAATGCTTTAGAGAGCAGCACTGCATCTGTTCTCGAAGTAACTGGACAGCCTGCCTTTCAGTTGGAAACAGAGCCTCGATTGAATTGCCACAGAGAGGCTAAGAGAAACCACAAATGTGTGAGGACACAGAAGTCCCGCAATATGCCAAGATCACTACACTGGGAAAAAGCAAGAATTCATAGCACAACTACAGAATTAGCTATGCAAGAATCAAAAGACAGCCTAAGGCCACAGATGAATCAATAAAATGAGGTTAGGTTTAATAGGAAGTGTTTATTTCAGTACTAAACAGTGCTGAAAAAAATATTTAGTGCTTTTTCAGCAGCAGCTCAAGTGGCAGGTTATAAGTTACAGCAACACAGCTGACATTAGAAAATTACATTCAAAAAAACCCCACAGTCAACTACTTGTTTCAGATTCCTTGCTTTTACTGAGCTGCTGTAAATTACAGAAGTTGCTAAATGAGCTATATAACCCAGCCCACTTGCCATATGTCCTTTTCAAATTATTTAGCAGACTGGATTGCTGGAGACAGTCTCATCTGAGACACACAGCCTTCTTTCACAGGCAGGAGGGAAGGGGGAACAACAAGGGCCCTACCTACTTCCCCTCTAACACAAGTTACCATTTACTCCAGAGCAGTTACCAAATGTTAAGCAGGACCTGATGTTTGGGAACACATACAACATATGTCAATAAATAATTGTTTCTCAGTTAGAACCCAAAGTGCTGTCCTGCAGGATTTTACAGAACCATGGCAGTTATATCCATTCTATGGGCGACTACGTCATTTGCTACAAGTAGCGATTATCAGTTTTATATTCCCTACAGACTGTCACTTCATCGCAACTTACAGAATCTTCTGGAGGTCTCTGAATCTTCCCCCAGTCCACAGATGGTCCCTTTTCTTGTAGGAATCTATGAAATAGCTTCTTAAATCCTTCCAGGTCCTTTTTTGTGTGCTACAAAGACAAAATGCTTTCGTTAACACTGGTATTTAATACATACCTATTCAATCACAGAAGCATTTCTACAAACTTGAAGTACAACCTAGTCACAAGAGTAATTTTATCAGCACTGAAGTAGACACATTCTAAAATTTAAATAAAGTTCTAAAAGGTACCAAAAGCTCATTTCCACTAAAACTCAAGGAACAAAATTAACTTGGATACCTAAACGACAAGTCTTTAGTCAAAATCACAACCATTAGAATTTGGCACTATCTTTAGGATAACAGCTTTACCCTCCCTTTCTGTAATCCATTAAAGATTACGTAGAACCTTTAATAACTAAAGATGATTAAACACTTAATAACTCTGTCACCCAGTTTATATGGAACCAAAAGTCTCCTACTGACATTGTATCCAGGCTACTCTTCCACACTGGATCAGAGAGCATCCTAAAAATAAGGATCAAGGTATTGTGAGTTGTAGCCCTGTATAAAATTTGCCTCAATTCCCTGCATCTAATTTCTCATGCCTTGAATTGCGTCCACATCATGCTCCTTACCTCTAGTTCATTTGAAGATGCAGTCGCAAGTATCTTATCAAGTTCTACTTTCATGGAATACTCCAGCTCTTGTCGAATGACTTCCTGAAACTGTGAAGTGCCAGCTTGAGACATTGCTTTGCTGAAATCTTAAATAAAAATAAAAAGCATGGGTTAAGGGAAAATTAAGAAAACTAACTTAGACTACAAATAGTCTTCAATTTTCTTTTAAAAATTAATAAACTCACATAATCTAGTCTCATTTTATTACTGTGCTAGCACTCCAGGATTCTGAAGGTTTTGTTGTTAGTAACTTGGGAGAACAGACCTTAAATTGGTGCCACAGAACAACCACCCTTCTCTCAAAACTCAAAAAAGTCCCAGAAGACCAATGATCCATCTCAAGAAGTGTCCAAAAATCCACAGTGGCACACTTTTTTGCTAGAGAATCAAAGAATTCACATCCTACCGCATCGACATACTTCAGCAAGTAAAAGCGTGAAAAAGCTTTTCACTAAAAGAATTCTTTTATGTAGAACATTGTGATTGAGAGTATCCTGTTCACACACGCAAATAAAAACATATGCTTTAATTACTTATACAGTGCCCTTTCACACGATCTTCAGTTTGTTCCAGTAAATATTCCCTTACTTTATCGTATGACTATCTTCACACTACAGCATGCACTTCAGTTACTAAGCAACCTAGAAAATTAGTCTATCACTTCAGCATTTGTTTTGCTTTTGAAAGCAATAAGCTCCATAAATGTGAAAAAGAGTAAATACACAAATGTTCTGTACAGTCAAGTCCACACTGCAGAAAGAAACGGGAGATAACATGACTTTATCTTCCAGCAGAAAGCATTTGAAGCGAGTGCATTCTCAAAAGACATTCTGAGTATGTTCTCTAAAGACCTCAGTTAATTTAATTTCTGCCAAATCCCTTAAGTAATCACTTCTCTGTAACACAGAGAGTGATGTATTGCCAAATATAGCTGGATTTTAGAAACACCCTGAATACTGGTGTAAAAAGGTACGGGAGGAAACTTTGCAAGTGAACAGAGTGATCCTGCCAGAAAATACTGTTAAAGAGGAACCTGTGTTTAAAGTTTACTTATTTAGAGCATGCATTAAAAAGCTATTCTATCAAGAATGTCTAAGAAAGCCAGAGGCAGTTCATTTTAATACAGTTTTTATTTTATTTAATTTTTTTAAGCAAAGTATTCTACAGCCTCAGACTCAGTGACAGTATCTAATCCTTGCTTTGAAGCCCACAGAAGCCATTTTCCTGACTGCATTGTTTTGCAGGTAGGGGATGGGAAAAAAAAAGAAAAAAAAAAAAAGACAAGAGCTGCAGCGCCCATACTGTGTGCGGTGCAACACAGGGGAAACGCCAGCTCAAGATGAGCAGTGCAGTGAGCAATCGGTTCTTTTTTTAATCAAATGCTTCATTTAGTAGTTAAAACAGGTAACAGTTGAAAGCCCGTTAGGCATATCTTTCCAGGTCAAATATGTAAAAACATGGACAGCTCTTCATTAGGAAGCACCTCCTCCTACAGAAAAACGAGGAGGTCTACACCAGCTTAATACTTTCACACCAAACTGCTACAAGTACCGACTTTTCATTCACACATTTTGGGTTGATGCGTGCTGAAACAGTGTTTAAACTTCCAGAGAAACAATTGCTAGGAGATACTTTCAGATGTTTGTAATCCTCCCTGCAACATGTTGTAATACATGACTTCTGTTACAGCAACAAGCAGTGGCCATTTCTCTCAGTTCTCAGCCGTAAAACATGTGAACCTCCCAATATGATGCAACGCATCTCAGAAGAATCTGCAAAAATCAAGTATTCAACAGAGACCGCCATCCACGCTGCTAAACACATCGAGGCTAAGTAAGGCAGAGCCAGCTAGCAACTTTCCCAGGCTGCCATATAAGTAGGAAAATCTTGTTCGCTCATATTAGCCAAAAGACTTGTATCTGGTAGATAAAAGCATTTAGAGATTAAGCAACATCACAGCAAATCAAAAGAAAAAGCCATCATAAAAGTAAACATGTGATAATGTCCTAGCTTGTTCGGGTTTTTATACTACTATAAATTCTCCAAGGCTTAATGAGCAAATGCTAAATGCATTTGATCACCAACGTCCTCGCAGAGAAGGAAAGCAAACCTATTGCTTTTTCCAAGCACCAAGCACGCAGACCAGCCAGCTAGATGGGGCATTTCTCACCAAAACCCAGACCGCCAAAAGCTACCAGCACTGATGGCTGCACCCTTCATTAGCAACAGAGAATATCTAAGCTTTCTGATGACCATTTAACAACTACTGCAACCACTCAGTCCCATCTAGATTCAACATGCCAGGGCATGGTTGCTTGGGGAGAGCATTATTAGTGCTATTAGTACTATTATTATTATTTTGGGGAAAGAGAGAGGAAAGACACGGCTGGAGTCCATAAAAACAAGTGTTTGCCTGGTGCAGGGAAAGTATCTATTCTGCATATGTGAGAATCTGAATACTGTAACTAAGCAGCCAAGAGAAACAGCAACTCAAAGCTTTTCTGCTTTTAACATGCCATTGCAAGGCAGAGGCTTTTCAGCATTTATCTTAAGAGATGTCCACCAGGACTTGAACTGGATGGGAATCTATGGCACTCTCTAAAGGCTCCCCAAAGCAAGATCACAACAGCAGCATCGGTGCCTCCGCTCCATGCATGAACAAGCTAGGCACTACTTGTTCCTGTGTTGCTGCCCCTCAGTTTTGGGGAAGAAGCTGTTATTTATGCACCCCAGCCTACTGCTAGCAGTAAGACAACTGCAGTCCTTTAGCATGAGCTACTGTTAAATTTAACAGCCCGGGTGAAGGTTTATTTCCCTTTTCACCCTAGAAGCAATGAGGAAGTAGAAAAGCCAGTGCAACTGTGTATCTGAACAAAGTTATTTCCTAAGGCAAGTAAAGTTTTCCTAAAGCTATAATGAAAAGTAGTTATTGTGCTTCTAAAAATCAGATGGGACGCAGGGGTGTTGGATAATGGCAGGAAGAGATTTCCAAGGGTACATGCAGCCATAAACTCCCAAATTATTTTTAAAAAGAAATGCCTCTTCCAAGCTATTTCACAACCACCACCTCAGATTTTAGCCTAAGCCCACTTTTATGGGATCAGTATTCTTGAACACTCATCTGAAGGAAGAAAAGGGTGGGATAAGGTAGTGGAAGACTCTCGGGGGACCAGCCCACACAGGAAATTAGCACAGAACAGAAGAGCATGACTAAATAGTTGAGGCTTCAGAAAACACTGGGCTTTGCAAAATTGACCACCCAGGGTATCTTATTTTAATGTCTTCAGTAGAAAGTGCTTCCTCAAGTAGCAGAGAAAGGAGAGCTCTTTAATCAAGTTTGTGGTGGTGTCGGACACGTGGAGAGCTTCACTCAAACCCTCCTGCCCCCACTGTTATTTCTGGCACGCTTTTGTGCTCTGTTCTCACTGCTAACCTGCCCCCTGCCCTCACAGCATGAACTACAGCATATGGCAGAGGATTTGCAGGTTTGCGACACATAGCTTTATAACTGACACATGAAAAAACAAAATACGGTAACTCAGATCAAGCTAATAAAAAGGAGGCCTTCGACCGCCATCAGAAACAAAATAAGGGATAGATGTCCTCAGGAAAACTGCACAACAACAGAACAGTGGTGACCCTGCTTGCTTAGGGGTTTGCTCGTATTTCCTTTCTGCTGTCCCTCCCCTTATTCTACATTAAGAGTGGAGAATGCATTAAGATTGATTAGTTTTGTTCATTAATTCACTCAGAAGATAATTTTGCTGCCTTGATACTCGGTATAGGAGGTCCCAGCACAGGAAGGAGTCACGGGACAAGTCAAGCAAGAAGTCCCCTTTCTCACAAAAAAACCTGGGGATCTTTTGGGCTGAGGATTACGAATTGTAGTTACTTTTGCAATCCAAGTAAGCACACAGGAAGACCTGAGGCAGAAAATTATTTAGGTCTCCTTGGAGCCAGACTACTTGCATAAAAATCAAGAAGGGTGGCCAGTAAGTTAAGACACGCAGCTGAACTTTAAATGCTCTATGCTTGAACTCTGTGCCGAGGGTACAGAGCAAATACCTTAACTTCCACCAACTCTGCTGAAAGTTCAAGGCAATTTCTATCCTCAACGAGGACAAAAAACTCTTTAAATACCCACATGGTAATGCGCAATGCTAATAAATATTACTTCGTTTGATTTTTAGAACTGAACATACCCACTCAGCCTTTACAAACATTAATCTTTTTCTACTACTAGAGGCAAAACTTGTCAACATATGTTGGACTGAAGGATACGTGAAGTGAAACCTATGCGCGCCCTCTCTCCTTAACAGACGAGCAGATTAGCCTGAGCTAACTCAGAAGTTTGCAACCTAGGAAGCCGTTCTTGCCAGCTGCGCAGACCAAGAGTTTAGGTGTTACGGTCAGACGCAGCTGGATTTCTCAGTCTAGCAGCTGATCCTCGTGCTAAAAATATCACTGGACATTGGCAACATGTGTTAGTACTACCGGCTTGATAAAAGAGCACTTAGACGGTGGATACATTTTTTTAAAAAAAGCTTTTAGGATTGTCAAATACTTGATCATATTTTAAAAACTGGTTCTGATCCTTACATAGGTTTCTCCAGCTTTCAGTTTCATAAATAACACCACTTGCCTGCAAGATGGCTACCTTCAGCAGTAGGCTGAGATAAGCCAATTCCACTAAAAAAGAGCAGTTCAAAACGTATTTTTGTAATGTATTTCACAGCAAGAAGGGGCTTATCTTAATAACTTGCAGAGCGGCCAGTCGAGCAGTGTGGCTGTAACATGTCCCCTCTTCAGCTCCCTGCATTTTGCCCAGGTGTCACAGGACATTTGCAGACAGCTGATGCATTTACACAGCAAGTGTTGCACACTCCTAGGCATCCACTGGGTGAGCAAGGCTGATTTCCCAAAGCCTGCGAAGGCCCTCGGTTTCCTGCAGCGACCAAGTTCGTACAGCAAAAGACCTACTCGTGTTCTTTCTATAGGCAGTGTTACATTTGTGGATCGGCCTGCGTGGATTTATATTAAAGAAACCTTACAGGCATGGATTTCATTACAAAAAGGATGCACGCACCATTAGGAATATTGGAAAGGAGGGAAAGAAAACTGCCACAGCAATGCACCAAAGTCATTTTTCTTCCTGAAATGACCTCTTGTGGGCTGGTTCCCTGTTTCGCAATAAAGGAATCTGAAACTCAGACCACGTACACACACGCTTACAGATGCAAAGAGTAAAGGAGAGAGCCAGAGCATATCGGGATCAGAAAACGCCAAAATACACTCAAGCCTCTGAAAAAAGTGTAGACGCTCGATCTCAGTGCTCTTTCTCCCCCAACTTTAACAGACTGCTTAGCGGAGAGGGGAGATTGGTGCTTGCAAGATTCCCCTGCGTACTCCAGATCCTGCCCATGCGTCAGCCACGGATAGGAGCCCCGCTGCTACAACAGCCCTGTTTCACCGTGCGCCGGTACCGCACGGGAGAGCCACACATCCACCGAGGCGAGCGAGCCGAGGGGAGCAGAACCGGCAGAGGCCCCGCCGCCAAAGCACGAAGAACACTCGGAGGAAGCCCCTGCACACCGCAACTCGGCTGCCCATGGGGCTGCTGCACCTACCGCTGCCTGCACTCTACCGGGCTGCTGGAAAGGAAAAGGGAAAAAAAACCAAAGCAACCAACCCAAAAAAGCAGAGATCTATGCATACACAGCTGAGGAGTCCAAAAAAAAAAAAATAAAAAATTACAAGGCACATCGGCTTACCTTTCGCGAAAGACGACATTTTCGCTCTTTAATAAAATAAATACTTTGCTCTGACAAACACAGACCGAACCGCTTTTCGCGTTTTCGCTACCCCGAGCCCGGGGCGGGAAGGGCCGGGGGGGCAGGCTGCCTCCCGCGCCCCTGCGGAGGTTGGCCGCCGGCGGTCGAGCAGCGGCGCGGCGGGAGAGACGGCGGCCCCGGCCCCCCCGCTGGGAGCAGCCCGCCCGCCGCGCTGGCCCCGCAGCCGAGCACTCCCTCCCGGGCCGGCGGGCGGGAGGCAAACCCCGAGGAATTTAAATTTCATCAATGAAAGAGGCGGACCCGCCGCGCCCCGGGTTTCGCCACCCCCGACCCTCCCCTCCTCTCCCCTCCCCTCCCCGCCGGGCTGGGCCGCCCGCCTCCCCGGGGCTCCCCGCACGGCTCCTCCCCGCTCCCGGACGGGTCAGGCCGGGCGGGCCGGGCCGGGCCGGGCCGGCACGGCCGCTCCGCGTGCCCCGCGCGGCCGCTAGGCCTGAGGGCGGCCCCGCCTCTCCCTCAGGCGGCGGAGGGGGCCGCGAGGGGCCTCCCCGCCGCCGCCGCCACCGCCCCCTCACGCCGCCCCGGGGAGGAGATGGGGGGCGGCGGCCCCGCCGTACCCACCTCGTCGCTGCCGGCACCGCGGGCGGCGGGGGGCGGGGAGGGGCGGGGCGGCGGCGCGGAGACCCGCGTGCCGCGCGCGCGCCCCCGCCCACCCCTTCCCTCCCTCCCCCCCCCCTTCCCCCCTCCCTCCGGCGGGGGCGGGGTCCCGGCGCCTTCCCGGCGGGCTCCTCGCGCCGAGGCGGCGGAAGTGGGCGGGGCGGGCGCCGGGCCCCGCCGCTGGCAGGGGGCCGCGCGTGCGCCGCGGTGGGGGCCCGCGGGTGGGCGCGCCGGCGCCGCTCCCCGCGCAGGGGCCTTTCCCCCCCCCCCGGGGTGCGCCAGGCTGCGCGGGGCGCCGGGACGCGGGCGCTGCCCCGGGGAGCTCGCGGCGAGGGGCGGTAGCGCGGGGCTGCTCCCGCAAAAGCCGCCTGCAACGCACCCCGCTGCGCCCCTGAGGCCCTTCAGCCCCACGGGGGACGCGTGGGAAGCGAACCGCTGTGGCTGGTCTGTCGCGACATGCGCGGTTCGAGGGCGGGAGCCTCGGGAAGCGGGGCTTGAAGCCCAGGTTAAGGACAGTTCCGTGCGAGGCGTCTGCAGTATTTCTGGTTTATCCGGTGCGTCCTGAGTTTAAGCACCTCCACCGGCGGCGGAAGGGCCTGCCCGTGCCGGGTGCCCTACGGCGCTTAACGCCGGGGAGGTACCGCGCTGCCGGGGCGTCTTCAGCGGGCAAGGAGGTGCTGATGGCACCCAAAACTCGGGACGATGTTAAACAAAGAGGGAGACGACTATCGGCTTCTGAACTCGGCCGTCGCTTCCCTCTTTGTTTAGTGTCTTCCCCATTTTCCACTCGCTTCCCATTTCCAGCGC
Source organism: Gorsachius magnificus (assembly GCA_034008185.1). Taxonomy (NCBI): domain Eukaryota; kingdom Metazoa; phylum Chordata; class Aves; order Pelecaniformes; family Ardeidae; genus Gorsachius; species Gorsachius magnificus. Next base: position 17,757,336 of record CM067083.1, on the reverse strand, counting down.
TGGCTGGGCTTCCTCCTTTAAGGGATTAACACCTAAATACGGCAGAAAAGCCTGTGCCCCTGCCCGCCATAAATAATCCCCAGCACCCCACAGATAACATAGCAGCACCCTCGGTTTTTTTTTTTTTTTTTTTTTATCAGTGGGTGGGAGCCAACAGCCCAGAGTCCAGCACTGGTGGGATGCAGCAGCCCAAAAGGGCTGGGAGCGGATACCAGCTCGGAATGTCTAGACTGGAGGAAAGAGAAAATGGGCTCCAGGAAGCACCAGGGTCGGCAGCTTTGCCGGCAGGGTTTAAGGTGCGATAGGGCCTGGCTGCTTGATGCCCGAGCATTCTCCCACAGCCTGCGCCTCCCGTGCCCCCCTGCAGGCCAACGTGCTGGCCCAAGCCCACCTTAGGCGGTGGCGTGGGTGGGCGCACCTGGCTTTGCCATGTTTCAGGGAGGCAGGGGTGCTCCTTCCCTCCCACCAGCTCTATATGGGCTTATATATGTACGCTTCTTTATAAAAACATACGCAATATATGATAGAATTGTCCAGTGCAGCCCTTTACACCAATAGGGACACCAAAATGTACCTGAACTGCCCGCTATATCTGCACTGAGTTAAACTACAAAAGACACCAGTGCCCCACTTTCACAAGGAAGAGGGGCATGGGAATTGCTGGGGTGCTGCTGAACCCCATTTTCAGGAGATGGGTGGATGGGAGACGCAGGCAGCCTTGTCTGGGGCAGGCAGGATGGGCTTCATCTCTCCTGGCTGCAGGCACCAAGGCTCAGCCAGGTCCTTGAGGCTCCTCGTAGAGCCTGAGGAAAAACAAGCAATGCCCAGGATGAGCCAGTCAGTTCATTTTGGGGTCCCGCCTGGATCTGCCCATTGCTGCCTCTCTTCTTTAAAGAAACCCAAAAATGCAAAGACCTGAAGTGCTCCATGAATTTTCTATCCCAATCCACTTGACCTGGGAGCATCCCTTTGCACTTTGTACTGCCAGAAGGGTGCAGCTGCCTTCTTTGCCTCTGGGAAGATGCTCCTCTTCCGCCCCGGATCCACCAGCAGGGAAGTCCTGGATTGACCCCAGGACATCAGCAAAGTCCTGATCCTTCTCTCCAGACATTGGTGGGAGCTTGCTGTTACCTTAAATGCAAGAGCAGCCCCACTCCTGTGCTCACACTGTTAATTAAAATGCTTTGCTTTAAACCCGGCACTCCGTTTCGGCAGTTCAGCGCTGTTACAATCCCACATCCAACACTTCCAAGCCGAAAACGCAAGCTAGATGATCTCCAGATAGTACTGGAACAACTTTTTTACAGCCATCCTTTCACAGGGTAATTACAGGCATAACTTACAGGGTAATAAACGGGGATAACTTTTTACCTACTTGCAATAAAACCAGTTTTGGTGACCTCACTGTGGTGGAACCAGGAGAAAACCCTCCCTCCTTCACTGAGTTTTATGGAAGTAAGGGAAAAATGGAGGCTGAGCGCTGGTGGTGTCAGTCAGGTCACTCGTCACTTAGGATGGCGCTACCCAGAATCGACCCATACAAAAATGGCAAATTTTGGCAAAGCTCTGGGTGCCCAGAGCTCTGACGGCGTCTTTTTAGGAAGATTAAGGAAATTAAGATAGGGTCTGTCTGTCTGTCTGCCCCCAGCAATTCCTCCCGACTCCTTCAGCAGGTGTCAGCTGAAGGACGGACAGAGGAGAGGCTGCACAGAACATGTTATTGGCCTTATTTAAAAAAAAAAAAAAATTGCCCAGGAGCTAGATTAAAATGAGAGAGAGAGGTTTTTCTTGCAGGACACATGCATGCTGATGCATAGAGCCTCCCGCCGCCGCCGCTCCCGAAAACACCAACTGGGGATGCGCAGGGGGGGATGTGCAGGGAGCGACGTGCCAGCAGCCCGTCTGTCTGCGCTGACATTTTGGGTTAAGTAAGTAGCCATAGAAATGCCAACAACAGGAGGCCGAAATGGCTTGAATTAAAAAATAAGCTTTTGATCCCACCATGCCTGATGTCACCGTCTCACCCAGGGGGTTCAGCATCTTCCAGGAACATTGGGCTGGGCCGTATTGCGAACGTAAGAGTGAGCAACAACGGGAAAAAGGCACCAAACCCAAAACGCTGCCTGGTTTATATGCCTCATAAATAAAGTACCTTGTAAATACGCCTCGTAAATAAAATAAAACAAATAAAATAATAGTGATTTCCTTTGGTCTCATCACCCGAGAAGCTGATGCCAAAGCGAGATGCTGCCAAAAGAGCTGCTCCTATCCTCCCCTTACTCCAGCCCTTCGCCCCATCCCGCTTTTGGCTCAGCGACAGTGGGTTTTGGCTGGGACAGTCGCCTTTCAGATGGACTCCTTTCTGGCGTGGTGGGAAGGGGAGGTGAAAAAGCCCTTCTGGGTAGCCAGCATCATCCCTTCATCTCCCTCTCATTTATTTCTGCCTTTCTCCTCTCCCTATTAAATTTCCCACCAAGGACATTTATTTTCTCTCCATCCTCCATCTGGTTTTCAGCCACTTCATTTATTGCCAATTAACTGCCTCGCCCAAGCTGAGCCGAATCTGCACATAATGGAAATCTGGGTGTTTATGGGGGAAAAGAAACAGTGCAAATGCCAGGGAAACGTGGCCAGGAGGCGCTTGGAAAGCCAAGGTGTGAACATTTTAATTTACTGACTAGGGAATGATAGAAAAAAAACCTTTTTGTTTTTGTTCTCCAAATACTATAGTGATGCAGGTGCTTTAGGGCCATTTCTCCTTTCAGCTGAAGGGTGATGTCCCAGCTAAGTTTCTTTTTTTCCCTGCAAGGTGAGGCAGCACCCCCAGCCCCATTGGGTGGGGCAGGGCAGACCCCTTTCCCATCATGCCCAAGCCCTTCTCCCCAGGAACCCCCCTGAGACCATTTCAGAGCAGGGGCTTGAGCCTAATTTGTGGCACAAGGGTACGGCCTGGTGTGCACCTGAGACTGAGAAAAGGGAGGTGGAGGTTGCCGCATTTAATATTTTCCCTAATTTTATAGGTCTGCCCTTCCTCTGAAATGATCTACCCTCAGTTTTGTTTCCCCTGGGTCTTGCTCTCAGTAAAAGCTCTGTTTAATATTCTTGGATATATATGTGTGTGTCTGTATAAATGTATATGATTATATACATCCTATATATTTTTATATATTGTATAAAGATATATTTATATTACATGTATATAATCCAAAGCGACGTGTCTGGGCATCCAGCAAAGGAGACATGCTACACACATCCCATATATTTTTATATAAACATATATTTATATGTTTATCATATATATTACTATAACTACATATTTTATAGATTTTAATATATTATATAAATATGTGTATGTATAATATAAGTGTGTATTTATGGATATTTAATATACAAAAATCTAGAAAATACATGTAATATATAATTATATATAGTGAAATATTATTATATTTTTTTTTTAATCAGGTTTTTGGCAGGAAGAGACAGTGAGTGGCTGGGAAACAGTAAAAACCCAACTCGCGGCCTCCTAGGCTGGGGCGCGTGGGGTACGCTCCGCCTGAGCTCCGCCGCCTCCTGTTTGTCTGGCGAGTGCAAACACCCGCCCGGCAGATTCCCGGGGTCGCTCTGGAGACTCGTGTCCTGTGACCAACACCCAGTCGCTGTATTTCGTAAGGAGAAGAGGCTCATCACCTAGCACCATCGGCCCCACTCCAGCATCCCCTTCCAGCTGGCCCTGCTGGCTGGGGAGCCTCGGGGGGTGTAAAGCGTTGCCTTAACAAATTTAACAGCCCCAAACAGATCAAAGCTTTCAAATCGCATAATTAAAAAAATACCCCTCTCAGGCACCGGTCCACGATACTCCAGGACTCCGACTTGGGGTGCAAAAACCTGAGACTATATTCTTCTGAAATCTCTCCCAGGTGTTTAAAAAGGAGTTAAAATCCACAGCCTGTGGCCAGCAGCGTAAGGCTGCTCCAGCGTCGAACCTGGTGGAGATGAGCGAGGGCTGTGCAAGCCGGGCGCAGGCGGGGAGACCCCGGTGAGCAGGGCTGAGCATGCCGGGCCAACTCTTGAGGTGCTTCAGCTGATCGTTGTGCAGGCTTTTCCTCCCCAATTTTTTTTAAATTTAATTAAAGTAAAATAAAATTTAAAAAGACTATATTTATTTATTTATTTCTATGGCTTGCTTTCTCTTTCTTTCACTGTTTAAAGCAAGGAAGTGCAGCACACCTTTGGGGCAAGAGCTGAAAGCCTCTGGGTCAGAAACAGCCAAGTCGTGCATAAAAATTCCCCATTCATGACCTCAGCAGGGACCATCTGAAAGTTTTGGGTGCTTCTGCACGGCGCTGCAGCACTCTTTAATAGTGTTTCTGTAACATAGCAACCTGGGAACACAACAGAGGCAGCAGTGGCAGGGTCTCCTAGTTTGCAGGGGGGGTTGGTGGCGGCGGGAACGGCTGGAACTGCTCAGGGGTCACAGGATAATGGGGCTTATTTTGTCCACAAATAGCTGGACAAAAGCTCTGGAATAATTCAGCGTCTATTTTTAACTCCCTTCTTGCAGTCACTTTGCCTCGCCTGGCGCCTTGCGGCACGTCGGCATGCAAGCGGCACGCACGTCACTCCCAATGCAAAGCTGTGAGGGGTCTCCAGACCCCTCTCTGGTCTGGAGACGTCGGCGTGGCAGAGGAGAAGGCAGGGTTTCTATACATCCTGTCCCGCCAGCTGGTTCTCCGCGCACTCAAAGTCTTTCTGCTGATTTTTCACAGGAAATAAAGCCCTTGGGACAAGCTCTTACGGCAAACAACAGACGAGTCTTGTCCTTATCACCACCCAGTCATCACCCTTTCACATTTGCCCCTGGGCTTATTCCCACCGCTGTAATTAAGGGCAAATCAGGTGTTAGCTCGCTCCGATGGACATGGACATAGACATTCTTGGCATGGTGCTCTTCCTTTCGGGGCTGGAAGCCAAGTGCTGGAGAGATGGGAGGAAAACAGCTCGTTACGGCCACGGAGGGGTGAGAGCCTTCCTCACTTTCCCTGCACATTCAAGGCTCAACCCAGGACCTAGCTTAGACAAGATGGCTGTGGTTTGACACCTGTGTGCCCACCCAGAGATCCCAGGTGGGGAGAGCCTTGCAGTGCCATGCCGGGCTCACCCACGTCCTGGTGTCTGCACTTATAATCAGGCAGGTCCCCTGCAACCAGGGGCATGATGGACCTTGGCGTGGGGATGTCATGCTGGCACCTAGGGGGCTGACGTGGGTCTGGAGGTGATAGTAACACTATCCCTGCAAGGGATGGGGCTAGGGTGGTGAGTCTCTCTGATGATCCCTAGCTGCCCCGTTGAGGTTGGCTGGGGATGCTAACACCAAAACGTCATGCTTTGGGGTTGTTGGTGAAGCCAGGTGGGTGAGGAGGCTATGCCAAGAGGCACCAAGGCTGGGCTGTTGGTATTTCCATTCCAGCAAGAGAGATGCAACAGTCAGGGAAGCAAAACAGAGATGTCATGAACGCTTCAAGCATCAGGGTGGGGAGGAGCAGAGGGGGCAGCCACCTCCGCTCCCTGTGTCCACACTTGACGGCTATAGCTTCTCCTTTCACACAAGCAGACCCGCTCCAGGAGCACAGGAGGAACAGAAAGGAGCACAAACCTCAGCGCTCATCCAGGATGGGAAATCACACAGCTATACTAACAAGCACAGCTTGTCCTGGAGCCCTGGGTGGCCTGACCCAGCCCAAGGCTGGGCATGACACTGTGTGGGCCAACGCAACTGCATCCATGAGGTCACGGTGGCCTTGTGAGTCCTTTACATAATGAGTGATTTTATCAGGCCTGGTAGCCCATCGTCACAACCTACAGCTCCCCATTTCTAATGATGAACCATCCAGGGTCCTGTTTGAGCCCATTGGTTTAGTCAGGTCAGCATAGAAACTTTGATTACAGTCCTAGCCAAGAGGGCTAGGACTAGCCCTGCTAGTGACTCCTCCTGTGGGCTTGGTGAAACATCTCAGGAGGATTTTGGTGACTGACTGACAGCTGGAGGTGAGAGGAGAGAGAGGGCTACCCAGTCCTCTCTTGTTCCACCTGGCAAGTGGAGCATGACGAGATGTTTGACTGGCAAGTAATTAGGTCTTAAATGTTGCAGATGGTTAGGTCTTGAACACAGAAAGAAAGGACATGCACTGGGGCATGGTGAACCTGGCAATGAAAAAACAAACACATTGGTTAAGAACAAGACTAAAGGAGTGATCATAACTTCTTCAGTTTCTCCACCAATAGATCATGGGGTTTTCCTGATGAGTCATAGATTGCAGAAGAACAGAGGCTGGTGGGGACCTCTGGAGCTGGGACCTCTGAAGGTTCCTCCTGCAACCCCTGCTAGATCAGGTTGCTCAGAGCCAAGGTTTGCATCTCCCAGGACAGAGATCCCACAGCCTTGCTAAGCTCCAGTGTTGGATCACCCTCATGGAGAATACATCTGTTCCTAATATCCAATTGGCAATTCTCACCTTCCATGTTGTGCCCATTGCTCCTCATCCATCCCTTGTGCAACCTCTGAGAGGAGGAGCCTGGCTCTGTCTCCATCTCTGCTGTGGCATTTGCCTTTGCTTGCCTTCATGAGGTTCCTGCTGGACCATTTCTAGCGCTGAAGTTGTCTGATTTCCTCTCTGGAGAGCCCCTATTCTTCTTCATGAGGGATGTACTGAAATTACTGACATGTTTTAATACACAACCCCAAATTATGACAAGAGGAAATGCTTTCAAGTAGTTTAAAGATGCCTGAATACAGTAGTTTATGCTTTGTGCAATGAGGTGCACAGAATTTTAATATTTATTTTAAAGGGAAGTTTAATTTAAGGTAAGATTAGAATCTGAATGAGAAGGGGAATACACAACATTCTCATGGAGCTGGACAGATGCAGAGGCTTAAGTTGAAAGAGAAGGATAATCCTGAATTATAGGAAAATTTAAGCACAAGTTAGAATGGTAAATTTATCTATGCTAAAACCATCCATCTCCTATCCCCACCCATCACAAAAAAATAATTTGGCTGTATACTTACTTAACAACCATCTCTGTATCCATTTCCTCCACTGCAATAGTGTATTAACCATGTGCTGTCAAATTTAAAGAGGAAAATCCAAACCAAACAAGCTCTTAGCTTCCTTCTAACTGCTGCCAGGTTTCATAACACAAACAATAATCCTCAATTTAAATAAGGAAAAGAAATACAGGGGAAAGACCTACTCGCATCATTTAACACCGTGTTTGTCTAGGAGCCCAACCCTGTGGAGCTGCCCTGCCCTCCAGCGTACTGAAGACTGTGCCCTGGGCTTCTGCGCCAGCCCCAGCTCTGCACAACTGGCTTCACACCAAGTGTCCCTGCCAGAGAAGTGACCTTTTTTTCCAAATCTGCACTTCTGTTTTTTTGTATGGTTACCCAAGCAGCTAGTTTCTGAGGGAAAACGAAGCCTGTGCTCACAAACCCATGCGCAGCAGCATGATGGAGTTTGTCCCAGAGAGGGAATGATGCTCTGCAACCAACTCCTAGTCCTGCAATGCTGCAGAACCAACCAGAAGACCAACCCCAGTGTGTCCAAGTGACCCTTTTTTCCCCTGAAATACATAAAATAATTCCATTTGCATTTTATTTCTTGCAATGGTTGTGCCAAGCCAGTACCTTACTGTCAGAACACCACCCTCCTTCCCTGGCATGTGCAGGAGTATATACACCACTGTTGGGGTAAGAAACAAAATATCACACATTCTCAAGCCTAAAATAAACTCTCCAGGCCACCTGATCTTTTCTGGGCCCCTGTCATTTGACTGAAGGAAGCATGTCCCATGGCAGTGGTGCTACCAAGCACCCAGGGGATGGAGCAGCCCAAAGGGCCAATGGTGAGCTCCAGGTTTTTAGCTGTGCCATGTCCTCAGCTCTGCCTTTGGGGGCACCAGCTGAGAAACCCTGGACCCACTGGTTTGCTTTGTATTAGTGGGCTGCAGGTTGAGGTGACAGGATCGGGAAGATCCAACAGAAAGGCGCAACAGAGGCTGCTATATCCCAAAACTTCATCAGCAACATGAGGCTTCCCAGCAGCCAAACGCCTCTCCACAGCTGCTTCTCATAGACATAACTCGTGGTGTAAATACCGCCTTTGTGAGGTCATGCTGCAGTAATTTCACAGCAGAGGAATGAGGCATCCTTGCGGAGATTTGGCAGGCTCTTGCTGGAGCAAAAGTTAGGATGGACTCAAGCCTGGAGCCACAGCTCAATAAGGGTGTCCTGCCCCTGAGAGAAACCTGCAAAGAATGTGCGGTCCCGTTGGGTCCCCAAGGTCCCTTCATGTGCTTATATTTAAGGAGATATACAAGGAAGGCAAGAAATGCCATCTGCTGACCCATTTTGAGTGATAGCATTGCTGTTGTTGACTTACTGCTTTTGTTTTGGTTTGGTTTTAGATCTATTTGTTTTGGGTGCATTCTCTGAAAATGAAGTCTATAATAGAGAGAAGAAGATCACATATTTATTGTTACAAATGAGCGTGTTTCTCATCTCTTCCATGTCTTGCATATTTAGCCAAGTCTGTCTGTTGATTATAAATCACATTTACTGTGTTTTAGCCATTTTCAAGGAGCTGCTTACCGAAGTACAACCTGTGCCTTTGGTGAGGTCTTGGAGGCTTCCTGAGGGCATTGGTGGTCCCTCCTGGTGGGCAGGGAGGTGGCTGTAGGACACAGCACCAGCGGAGAAAAGGACTGCAGAGGGGCCAGCGAGCCACCTCATGCCACAGAGGGAGTCTCTTCTCCAAACCAAAGCCATACAAGAGGTCTCCAGCAAAAATGGGTGAGACCAAGCCATGTTTGCACCTCAAAACATCTCAAGAAGACATGATGGCACCACACCAGAGAAAGGATTTTCCATTTCTTAATCAGAAATAGTGACTCCAAGGCTTGTGAGTCCCTCTCATGCTTGCCTGGGCTGCCTGCACGCTGGGCAGCAAGGGAGGGGACCATGGCTGAGTGGCGTTATGTCCTGGGAGGGCAGCAGCACTGCTAGAGGAGGCTTGGAGGGGGTGGTGAAATATTTTTCCTATTAATCGTTTACCACACAGTGATGTTTTCTTCGGCAGAAGTGGATGGTCCTGGTGTGCACATTTTGGTTTTCTGCAGCGCTCCCAAGTGATTTGCTGCCTAACGTAGCATGTGAGCAAGAGGCACTAAAACCCAGCCAGGCGCAGATTAGGTTTGTGCTCCACTCTGCATCCTCCTTGGCGGGGGGAGCCTGTCTGAGGCAGATCTTCCTCATCTGGCCACAGGAGACCTCTGGCAGCTTATAGGAGGCATCACAAGCAGCCTCTCTAAAGCCGCCCACACCTCTGTGGCCCAAATTCAGGAGTGGGTGTCCACAAGAAAGTCCTTCCAGAAGCTGTATTTGCAGGGGTAGCAACAAGGGCTAAATCCCAAGGTCCTGGCTAAGCTTCTTACCCATCAGTGAAATTGTGCTTTGATTGCAGCCATGAAGAATGACATAGCACAAACATAAAGCCAGACCTTTCTGCCCCTGGTACATTTTCATGGAGGATCCTAAAATTTTCAATCCTGATCAAATTGCTATTGGGGTAGAATCATAGAATCATTTAGGTTGGAAAAGACCTTTAAGATCATAGAGTCCAACCATTAACCTAGCACTGCCAAGAGCACCACTAAACCATGTCCCTAAGCACCTTGTCTACCCGTCTTTTAAATACCTCCAGGGATGGGGACTCGACCACTTCTCTGGGCAGCCTGTTCCAATGCTTGACAACCCTTTCAGTGAAGAAACTTTTCCTAATATGACAGAATGGCCGGGGTTGGAAGGGACCTCGGGACATCATCTAGTCCAACCCCCCTGTTAAAGCAAGTTCACTTAGAGCAGGTTGCACAGGACATTGTCCAGGCAGGTTTTGAATGTCTCTAGAGCAGGAGACTCCACAACCCCCCTGGGCAGCCTGTTCCAGTGCTCCGTCACCCCCAAAGCAAAGAAGTTCCTCCTCATGTTCAACAAAAACCTCTTATGCTTCAGTTTGTGCCCATTGCCCCTTGTTCTGTCACTGGGCACCACTGAGAAGTCTAAACCTCCCCTGGTATAGTCACACAACAAGCCCAGAAGAAGTACTCCTTGCCCCAAAAAGCCCTTTATCAAGGGGAGCACAATCAATGATTGCTAAGGATTATCACTCAGTGCCTCAGAAGGAGAGGGCAGGACTGGAAATCATGTCTCTGAACATGTGACTTCTGGACAACATAGGGCCAGTGAACAGCAAGCAACATTGTGCTGGGCATCAGAGCAGCCAGAGCTACTGAAGGACAGGAGACCTGGGGTGCCTCTGCTGCCTTGGGCTATACCTATTACTGAGAGCATATAATGTGATGTGCTCCAAGAGCTGTATTTGCCCCATCAACAGCTGCTAAAAGCCAACAGCATTTGCTATTCTGCAGTTGGGTCCTGATCATACAAAAGTGGGGGCTTCAAAGCCAGGCTTCCTACCTCAGTCACACCTGATCTGTCTGAGAGCACTTAGGGGTTTTTTGCCCTAGTTTCCTTAAGCTATGTGGTGAAACATGAGCAAGCTTAGTTTTCTACTACATAACTTCATCAGAGAAATCCAGAAACAAAGCAGAAAAGTTTTACAGGCTCATCAAGGGCAGTAAGTGTTCTCCACTCGTGTGAAGAGGTTTTTACAGGAGTTTGGCTATACTGGTGGAGGAATAGCTTTACAGCACGGGCAGTTTCTCCCTTCTGGGTTCCCAAGATTTATCTGTAGCTGTGGGAAATGACCTTGCATGCCACCAAGATCAGGCTCCAGAGAGACTGCAACAGGACTGCTGCATCGCAGGGAGTGAGGAGCAGGCAGGAGCGAGAGGCTCTCACTGAATACAGATTGCACGGAAGAGCCAAATCCTGCAGCGTTCAGTAAAAAAGCTTGGAAACCAATTTGTTAGGAAGGGAAAATCATGGGGGTTTGTGGGGTTGCCAGCTGGAAGCCTCAAATAAGGAAAGCAATAAGTTGATTTACTGTGATGGTGAATGCACTAGGCCATGTTCCTGTGTTAGTGGCGAGGGGATGATGCTGTTGTCTTTGTCAGCCACACAGATTTGACCCGGTGCTGGGCCAGGCAGCAGCTGACAGCACTCTATACAGGCTATATCTATAGCATGACCAAGCTAGCCTGACCTTTGGCATCTCTTGCCCATGCATTGCCACACTGGGCATTAAGGCAGGGCTTGCCATTCTGTCCCTTAAAAAAAAAAAAAAAAAAGAAAAAAAAAAAAGGAATTTTTTCATTTAAAGGGAAATAGGCCGAAAAAAACAAGGCCAGAAAGCTGCATGGCCATGCAAGAGGTTAAACTGGCAGGTGCTGTCTCTCCAGAGGACGTGCCATTTCTGCTCGGTGCTGTTCCTGCTGAGCCTGGAGCTCCAGGGGCTGCTCCACATCCTGCTGGCTCCTCAGCTGGTGGCACCTCCTCCCAGCCCAGCGCAGGTGCCAGCTTGTCCTCCTCACCCTCTGTCCCCGTGGCAATGCAAAGGTGGCTCCGCTCCAGCAGCCACACAACATAGCCAAACCCAGCCTCCAGCTGCAGAGCCACCACCCTACCTCGTCACAGCCACTGGCTCCCTGCTCACCATCAGCTCACCCTTTGCCGGCTCTGACCACGTGGGAATGCAGCTGGATGCTGGATCCCCCAACCTGCAAGGATCCACATGCCAAATCCTTTGGAGAGCTCGTCCCTGAGGGAAAGATATCCCAAAGACCAGCATGGCAAATCAAGAGATGGTGGAGCACCACCCCATGCTCCCATTTGGCCAGGATACTTCCTTTAGGGGTCTCCCAAGAGGACTGCAGTTATTATAGCAAGCATGTTATTTACAGCAAGTGAGAGCATGCAGCCCCCGCAAGCCCCCTGTGGCATCACGTGGTCCCCTGTGGATGTTTTACGTGGTGCTGCAGGACCAAGGCTGCAATGTCTGCGCTGCAGGGATGAGCACAGCAACACCTTTGCTGCTGTGGATCCTTTTTTATCTGCTTGGCATAGGACCCAGCAGCAGAGGACCTTGCAACGGATGTTAAAATGCTAAATACCCAAGTGAACAACACCTTGAGGATTGTGCGGTACTTTATCAGCTTCTTGACCTTCTCCTGAGCCTCTCCTTTCATCCCCATCCTTACCTGTTGGTTGCAACCCCGTGGGATACCAGATTTCACCCAAGTGGCTGGGATGTGGGGACACAAAGCCACACAGCTGGGAACACGACAGCTTGTCAGGAAATAAGCACAGGACTTTTTTCCCCAGAGGCAGACATTTGGTGAGATCAGCTCATGAGTTCAGCTGAAGGTGCAGAGAAACATTTGCCTTTTTTAGAGGCCCAGAAAGTTTGGAAGGTTCCATAAACTTTAATGAGATACTTCTGCAAAACCATTAGTAGAAGCTGTTGAAAAGCAAATTATAGCCATTTATGGGACTCAAGAAACTCCAGCAACTATTCACTCAACAAGGGCTGGCAAAGCAGCCTTCCCTTCAAATTTCATAATCCCCTTTGTCAAGAACTTCCTCCTTTCCCTTGTCAGGTTTTAATTAAAGTTGCCCAGGATGGGCATATTTTCCTTCCCAACCCACTTCTCCATGGACCAGCCTAGAGCTGGATTCAGTCAGGCAGGGAGCCTGGATCACCAGCTGGGCACCAGGCACCATGGTCCCCCAGGGAAAACCAGGATCCTCAGCAAACCGAGATCTCACCTGGTGCATCCCAAAGGGGAACCTAACAGGTGGCCTCCAGAAAGCCCAACCACTCAGCAATTGGATCTTTTAAAGCTGATTTAGAAAGACTGCTGATCTGGTCAGAAGAGAGGTGGATATGGGGTTTGAGCATATCAAATGGCTTTTTAATGCCATTAATGAAACCTGGGGAGAGGGTAAATTTTAGCTGCTTGGCTCTCCTGTAAAAAAAAAAAAAAGAGGGCACGACATCTCAGCCTCTCCCAGATAAGAGAGCAACTCTAGCGTGTCACCCTTCACTTTCAAGCTTTGTCTACAGGGCTGAGTCATTACTGCAGCTAATTAGAGACTTCAAGATAATTATGAGGATTGCAATAAGTGGAGTTACAAAATCTCTTGGCCTGATGCTCCTTAATACAAAAGCCACTTTACACTGACCTGGCCTTAAAATACCCTGGGAAGATGTAAAGTGCTCTTAGAGCAAATGAGATGAGTCCACCTGCATTTGGAGGGACCAGCACACATCACAGACCACCAGCATCCGAGGCTGATGGGACTCTCAAAGGCCCCATCTGCCCCCAGGTGAGATGAAAGCATCATTCTGGTCACAGAGAGACAGGTCTTCCACAACAAATAAAAATAAAATATATATATATTCAGGCAATTACCTGAAGAGCTGACTGATATCGATCCAATAAAAGCAGAACAAAGCCTTGCTGAGTCCATTTGCAGGTGCCTCTAGGGGTATCTTAAGACCTTAACAAGTCAGTAAAACTCCCCTCTGGATTGATTCTGCCAGCACTTCCATGGATGGACCCTCCCTAAACTTTAGGTGTATTTTAAACTAGATACAAACCTGAAGAGAAGAACTCAACTTTTCCAGATTAGTGATACTGAAAAAGAGCTTCCTGTGTCGTTTTAAAATTACTCAAAGCAACAGACATCGCCCACTGTCCACGAAACAACTTTTGAATCAAAACCACCAGGGATGCACAATGGTGTTGTGGCCTGGAGGTGACCATTTGGGACAAGGTGGCCAGTGCACTCCCCAAACAGGAAACAACCCTCCCCAAAAAGGAGAGGGGACTCTGCCAGCCCCAGCAGCCAAGGGCTGCACTGTCCCCACTCACGGGGTCCTCCCAGAAGCTGCTGATGGTGCACCCCAGGGTGGATGACTGTGCACACACGGACATAATCTTGGCAGAGAAGGGAAGTTGCAAAGGGAAGCCTTATCTCTGGGCTGAGCACAGCTCCAAAAATATGACAATAGTCATGAGACCCACAACCCCGGTCACCCAGTGTAAGGTTACTGCCACAGTGACATTTGGGTTACGGCATCATCTGTCACAGCTTGGAGCCAGCAAATAGGCGCAGCCAAGTGTTTAGGTTTCCCCATGAGTAAAATAACACAGGAAAAGCATCTTGCCAGCAAGTGTGCTCCATCCAACCCCAGCAGCTCCCCAGGCCTGTGGGGCAGATAGGGAGGGGGGTAACTCATGTGTTTGAACTCACAGGAACAGCACTTTTATTCACCATAGGCACAGCAAGGTCCTGGGTCCCAGCATCAGGGTGCACACGGGGGGTTTACGTGGAGAAGCCAAAATACTGTGGGTTCCCTCCCACTCACTTCCCAGGGCAGATCAGCCCTCTCATGTGCAGAGGCAGCGCTGCTGCTCAAAAGTAACCTGTGATGCGTAAAAGGACGTGAAAATCCAGCCAAACCAGTATGCCCAGATGGTGGTATCGGGGAGAACAGCTCGACCCTGGCTGGTGGAAACTGGGACTCCATCTGCTTCAGCCCAGGCCTCCTGCCCTTCCCCAACATTAGCACTTTGGGCAAGGGGGAGTGCAGAAACCCCCTGTGGTCACCTTTGCTTATCAGCAGATGAGAGATCTTAGGAAGGACCTTTCTCCTGCAATGGGAGGCTTTGCTGGGCAACAATGTGGGACAACACAGTAGCAGCCCCACACCTGATGGGTTACTGGAGGGGATGGGGTGGAACAAGCATGGATCCCTCTGTCAACAAAACTAGAGCTTAAATTGCTGCCACAGCTCCTTTCGGATGAATTATGGGTTAAGCAGGATGAAGAACTGAGAAGCAACTCGCTCCTGCATGGAGAAGAGATGCTTATGTGTAAATAATATATGTATGTACACAAGTATTTTCTGATTTAAGAAAAACATGTCTGCATGGCTCTGCAATCTCATATTAAAACAAATAAAAAGATGTAAAGATTTCTCCATGTCCTAAAACCTTCCTGCTGTCCTCCCCTGTCTAAGTGTCTGATCCAGAAGAGGTGCTGCACCAGGATGAACAGATGCAGAGCAAAACAAAGGACTGGCACAGCTGAAGCTCAAAACACTTTTTGATCATGTCCTGATCGCAGCCAATATAATAAAAAAAAAAGCACATTGATCGACGTTCCTGCGATCATTTTGGTGGCATGAGATTTCCCACTTTCCCTCATTCTTCCCTCACTTTTCCTTCTAGGACTTCTTTCTGCAGAGATTTCCTACTCTTAACCTGCTTTACCCCAACCACTGTCTTCTGCCATGATGTATTTTTTCCCCTCCGCTTTCCTCCTCTGTTTCCATCCTTTTCAGCTACAACACCTCTTCCCTCTCTCTTTCCTCTGGACCAGCTAGAAGGACAAGGGTCCTGAACCCATCCCTTGTCTCACATGCAGGAGGATCATTTTGGACCACAAGCTGCTCAAGAGGCACTTCCAGACCTCCTGTAGCTTTGCTATGAAGGCTGTCACTAGCAAGATGGACCTCAGCTCAGGAGATCCGCTCCTCTTTATGAGTGACAGCATGCCTGCCTTTCAACACCAGCCCTGTTGCATCAGGGTGTGGGCTGCAGTCTCCGTGTTTGCCACAGCTACAGTCCTCTGGGAAGAGAAGTGTTTTCAGGAAGAGCAGAGAAAACTCCCTCATTGCCCTCATGCTGGCTGGATTGCACCGCACAGAGGATAGAAGCTACGCCAGCCTCCGCAGTGTGGCAGCCGCAAGGTCAGAGAAGTGCCAGAGCTGCAAAGTTGCCATCTAAATTCAAATCCACACTTTTCCCATGCATGGGGTGCTCAGAGCATGATTTGTGATTTCTTCTAAAATAAGGACCCAGCTGCTCATTTCTGTTCCAGCTCCTCCAGAGCTCAGGAAGGTTTAGATCATTTGGAGACTGCGCCAAACCAAAACCGGAGATATCTAGCAGTGTGGGAGTTAGCAAGCAGAAAACATGGAAACAGAATTTAAAATATCGGGGCTGTACCCCCCACTGTTGTAAACCCTGCAGTTCTGCTGTAATTACATCAGCAGCAGAGGCCATGGATTGCCCATGACTTTATCCCGACTCTTCAGAAGTTTGGCTGGGGACCTTTCTGAGAGGCAGCTTGGACATGGTTGGGGGGGGTAAGAGAGATTAAGAGTGTGGATGCAACCTGCACTTTTCCAGTTAGCACCCAGTGCTAAAAAAAAAAATATCTCAAATAATGCATGTTCCCAGCTTGGACAGGACAATCGTGAATCTGTGTCTAACAAAAGCCTTAAGAAAAAGGGATACAGAAATATTTCAGCAGCTTCACACTTCCCAAGGGAAGGAGATGTGGGCTGCCAGCTCCCCCACCAAGAAAATGTGTTTGCAGGAAGAACTGCTCCATGAGGCCAGTCTGGACCCAAAATCCCAGGAGAAAAAGGTCCAAAACCTCTACCCTGGACTCACAGCCTCATGTTACACCAACAAATACACAGCATAGATGGCCAGGAATATTCCCAAGTGCAGGATCTTGACCCCCTCTGCAGGTAAACTGTTAGCACAACCCCAACAGTTTTGGCAAAGCCAGCCAGCCCTGTCCCAAACCATTCCCCAAGCACCTCTTCTAGCTCCACAGTGGGCAAAGAGGTGTCCAAGCAGAACGAGCATCTTGCATGCAGAAAAAATCTTTTGGTGCCTTTGGTGGAGGCACCTAAAGAGAAAGGCAGACCCGACCAGGGCTGCCATAAAGAGGACAGGCTTTAAAAATACTCACTGCAAGTGCCAAGGTAGAGCAGAAGCAAAGTGAGAAAAGAGGCATTTTTACCTCTGTCTCATTGGTAGGGCTTCAAGGGGAATTGGGTCACACATGCCACATGCACCAGGAGCTGGTGGGACAACAGCAGCCAGGCACTGCAGCATTATACCTCCAAGAAAGCCTTTTACCTGGGCTACAGACTGTAGCATATCTGCAGCACAGCAAAATCCCTCTCCCTGCCTGCCTGATATTTTAGGACCAAATAGCTCATTATTGCAAACGAGCTGCTGACCTTACAGGTGGCTTATGTTTGTATGTTTGCATCTGCTCCGGCAAGTGCACCAGCACCTGGCTGAGCCACCACAAAGGAGCCAGCATGGAGGAAAACCAAGCAAAATGCTGCCCTAATAAAACCTGTGTATGGCAGAGCTGCCACTGTGAATGCACATAAATAATAGTAAACCAGCATGGAAAGACTATCTATGGTTGCTAGGCAAATTAATGTTCCAGCATAAACAGCACATATAAATTAGCTCAGGGCACACACACGAGAGCGCAGTCTTTGCGGGGGTACAGGGATGCTTAAGAGCTAAATGCTGGACAAGGCAGTAATGCTTGGTGGGAAGGGAATTTAATTCCCTGTCATAAGAAAAACTGGGCTGGGGAGGAGGGATGCTGGCTAGGGAGGAATTTGGCAGTGCATCACTCCTGTTAAATCTTTCCCATAAGTGTTTTTGGGGGAGCTCTGGCTAGCTGAACTCTGTACCTTTTTTTCAAGCATGCAATAAGGTGTTGTAATTCCTCGCTCATGGCTTTCTGCATCTTCCAGGTCAATCCAGCTCTCCCATTTTGCTCTCCCAGAGCAGACCCTGGCTGTGTCCCCCACGGCATTTTGAGGCTAAGCTGGTCACATGGCGAGATGGTTAAAAGGCACCGAAAATAGCAGGGGTTATTGAAAAGGCATCTCTGTGCCGAGAGGGCTGCAGATGGACCTTGGGAAGGGAGGGAAAGTTGCATTACAATCCCTGCATTGATGGCACCACACGCTGAGTGCGCTTTTCACTGCTCACCGCTGCGGAGAGAGATGGGGGAGAGTTATTGAGCCATTCCTCATCCCAGTCCCGCCGGCTCCAGTGGCGTTAGTCTTCTTGTACCTCTTTCAGATGAGGAGGAGAAGCCTTTTTTTTCCCTTAAAAATACATCCTTGTTGGACTCGGCAGCATGCTAGGACTTCAGTGGAATATTTTCAGTGGCTGTGAGTCATCCTGTGGTTAAATAATAAACATGGCAATAAAATACGAGTACATTTTCTAGTACAGGAGACAGAGCATCTACTGTCATCAGTTCTTAAGAAGCGCTATTCTTATATGCGGTCCCTGTCCTCGTTTTTTATCCAGTTGTCTGTTCCCCAAACCTTTTATTGGAGCGTATGCTGAATATATGTCATTAATTCTTGCCATATATTGCTCTTCTGACATTCAGCAGTTGTTGTCAAATTTTTGTCAAGTCTTACTCGAGAAATGAAAATTAGATGGCCAGTGCTATTCAGTTAAAGAGATTAAATTTCCTAATCCTCTGAACAAGGGTATAAGCAAGCAACTTTACTCATATGAGCAACTGCTAGGACTGAACCTGTGTCCTGCTGTAAAGTGAATCCTTTATAATTAATTCTGTCTGTAAGCATTTGCCATCTAAGTGTTAAATGTCATAACACAAGGAAAAAACCTGTCAACACCAAGAGGAATTTAAGTTTTAAAATGCTGTAGTTTTAACACTCTCAGTTGCCTCTCTGAATTGTACACTTCCTACCAATAATTCTACCAGGAATTTTTCTTGTTAACTACAATATTTTTTTCCAAGACTGGCTTGTAAATCCAGACTATAATGAGACCCATTGAGAGATTTGCCATTTCCATGGGAAATTAGGGGGCTAAACATGTCCAGATTTAGAAGTACCCACAGAAAACTGCAAGGAACACTAACCAAAATCTGCTCCACAGAGGGGCACATCCAGCTTGTATAAAGAACCATGCTCATGTACTGAGGAGCAGCAATTCCTGCAGAGGTAAATGAACCCATACATGGTGTCTTGGGTCTCGGTTCAACAACAGCACGTGTGTTTGCATATGCAAAGATGGAATTTGGCCTTCCACTACCATCACATGAAAACCAAATTTGATATGATATGGTCAATGTAGTGGTGCAAAACCCAGCTGGAGCGTGACTCGTGTTTAATTTTCCTAGTATAACTCAGCAAACCTCTATCCGCGAGGTTCCACGTGACTTTTTTCATTAAACTGTACAGCATGTACCAAGCCCCCTGTCTTTAAGATGACATTTCAAACCCCCACAGAAGAGGGACAGTTGTCAGGCCTGTGATTAAAATAGATCCTTGTTTGTTGGTGTGACTTTTACTCGGCTCCCAGGAGATGCGGCAGCCTTGCCACCTCTCCCAAAATAAGATATGCCCCGGACAGATGCGCACATAACAATCCCGCTGGATGCCGACAGCCCTCAGCCTGCTTTTGCTTGTACCCATCCTAGCTGGGCTAGTGATTGCCTCCGTCCATCTCCTCATTGTGCAGGCGCGAGGACACCCAGGCTGGGTGCAGGAATCCCAGATGGGTTGGAAGAGCCCTTGCACTCACCAGGGAGCAAACCCAGAGATCTCCTGGTACCACCTAAGGCAAAGCAGGGTGGTTTTGTGGGAGAGCCAAGAGCAATAATTCAAGGTCCTAAGGCTGTATTTGCTTGTGCTTATGCAATTTAGTGTCTTTGGGGGATCACAAGGATTTGCAGGAAATTGGTGCCCCTCAGGGGTTGATGCCCCATAGTATACCCATCACTTTCCACTGCGCCTCAGCCCCGGCGGTGAACTCAGCTCCAGCTAAAAATAGGGCTGAGCTGGTGCGGCTGACCCCACTTAAGAAGCTCTAATGCAACACCTGCTAATTGCTGGCTCCCACTCGAGACAGGCACCCATAGCTGCCCTGCCAGGGTGGGTGTCCAGAGCTAATGCTGGAAGAGAAACCATTTTCTGACATTACTCTCTCAAACAGAGCAAAAGGGAGAGCAGCTATGGCTGTGAGTCGGGTTAGACACCGAGACCTTGAAAGATGCTCACGTGCTGATAGAGGCAAAGGAGAAAAGACCGTACCTTTGCAGGGGGCAGTGGGATGATAAAATTGTTTTGTGACTTTCACCATATTCTTGAAGAAGTCCTATAAGAAACTCCAGCAGCTATTCACTCGAGAGCTGGCAAAACAGCCTAAACCCCCTAAAAGCAACATCCAATCCTGTGACCACTCGTGTCCCACGCTGCAGAGCAGCTTGTCCCTGGACAGTCAGCTTAAAACACAGACTTCGTTGCCACTATCATCCAGACATGCCTTTTCACTGACCTTGGCAGCCCCCTGACAGGGATGTGATAGCTGCCATGACCCAGACCTCATCAGCTTGTAGTTGTCCAATGTCTCAAATCGCCTCTTTTTTATCTCATCATGTATCCCAGCTGGTCCAACAGCTTCCTTGGAAAAGGAACAAGGTATAAAAATACCTTCTCCCTTCTAACAACACATCTTCCACCTGTCTTTCCCTCCTTCTCTAAATCCTCAAAAGTCAGGCCTGGTATTTTTGTCTGGGGTGCCGGCAGATGAGACCCGTGACTCAGTGGCACTTCTCCTCTGAAGGTGAGAGCTGACGAAGATTGGGCGAACGCCAGCTCTGGAAACCGAGGCTGGCTCAGCCCCAGCTGATCCGCTTTTCCCAGATGGCCACAGATGACCATGTCTGCCCATCGCCTGACAGCCCTGCAGAGTGAAAGGCCAGATGAAATAAATACAAAGCAGCTTAAATATCACTTTAGAAACACATTAGGGCGTTAGGATGGGTAGGTTTTCTGCTTTTTGTAACCAGGAAAATCTCTGGTTTGTCTTTGAGTCCAGCTCAGTATCAAGTGGGGCTATTGCAGAAAAAGGCAAAGAAAACCACTTTTTTAAAATGCTTTTTTAAACGACAACAGCTCCTAGGTTGGCTCAGTTCATCATATCAAAGGGACTTTGTTAAGTTTAAGGTTTTGTTCTTGGTCTCAGCTGGGCAGTGTGTGCACACTGTGAATGGAGGTTGTGCTCCGTGGCTCTGGTTTCTGCTGTTGCATGTGCCAGAGGGCTGGAAAACTCCAGGTGATTAAATATTAACATTTATTGCAGTGCACCCACTTTGTCCTAGATCCAAGGCAAGCTCTTTCTCCCAGGAATGCAGTGGTTACGGTAAGCAGAATGACGTGGGAGCTCAGTCACTCAGCACTGGTAGTGAACAAAGCCTCCGGTTAAGTTGATGCTGACATTTTGGGTAGGGTGAATAGCTACCTAAATAACATAACAACATCTAATCTGTCCTTCTAGCTCTGATTTAACTCTCTGAGATTGATTTTTATGGGTTTTTTAATTACAGGTCTTATTTTCTGCCTGCTCTGCAACTGCTTGGGAAAAGTTGTTGTGTGCCTTTGAATGAAACTATCCAGGGAGATAAACCCAAACCATTCCTGTCTCCACTGGGGGCATGATTTCACTTACAGTATTTATAATGTGCTTCACTAAAGCATCACTTGCAGTTTTATGTATAACAAAGAAATCTTGGATCACCTGCGACACAGGGAGAGAAATTGTCTCAAATGAAGCAAATTTGGCATCAAGTCATAAAAAACAGAGGGGAAAGAAACACTTAAAAAGGGAGGGCTGTGTTGACAATACGCAGTGCTGATAGATGTTGGATGCGATCATAGCTACGGCCTTTCTATCTTTATATTTCTCTGCTCTCTTGAGCACTCCAAGAGCTCAAATTCAGTGGCCATTATACAACTACACAAGGAAGATGCTAAAATAGTCATTGAGAGAGAACAAACAGACTAGGATTGTACAAATTCTCCTCCCAGCCCTGTCGTATCTTCAATGGCACGGCTAGACAGAGGTGGGCATGACATGGATTAATGACTTGCCTTTTTTTCCCCCCTCTCGCATAAATGTAGTAAATCTCTGAAAAACTGTGCTTGTGTAGAAAAGCTAACACAAATGTGTTCACCCCAGGAAGTCTGGAAGGGAACAGTAGTTTGGCCAAACAATTAATCTTTATAACATTGATTCCATCAAAGTGGCATAAATGGAAGAAAAGCCTTTAAGTCTAAGTAACAAAGTACTGCCTCCATTTGATATAATGAGCATGTGTTTTCGGGAAATTTGGTACCCTGGGAGCCACCTGCTTTCCAGATTTCTGGCAGGTCAGCTCATGGGCTCGGATGAAACTGTTTAAATGACAGTAGCCTGAAAAATGCCGCAACCTTTTGCTTTTGTGTACCCAATCGCACAGCAGGATATGAGTCAGGAGAAAAGGTGAGGCATGTCCTGATTGCTCCAAGTTACTCAGGTGTTCAAGGACACAAGCTGTCTTAGAAAAGCAATGGTAGAAAATTGTGTGGGAGCAGCATGGACGGCCCAATGTTATTTTCTCCAGCTTGGACTCTTGCCTCTCCTTGCATCATCTCTTTGCTGCAGGTGGGGGTTCAGCTGAATTTCCAAGCAAGCCACAGCTCCAGGGGCTGCTGCAGGACAGACCATGCATTTGCTTGTTGGAGAAGGAACCAGGTGGCTGCTGCTCACCTTCGGCACCACTGCACACCCAGATTAAATTGGCCATTAGATACGCCTGGCTGACTGTTGAAACTATGCCCAGAAATGGAAGAAATTACTATCCTCTGCCCCTCCAGACCCTCACCTTAAGCTGTACTGGATCTCTGCTAGGTCCAGAGAGAGATCCCGCTGCATCAAGGTCTGGGTGGGGACAGGGACAAGAGCCTTCTCCAGGATAGAGGGGCCCTACAAACCCCATGTGCTCCTGACTCAACCGAAAGAGTTGGGTCAGCGGTGAAGAGAGGAACATACTCCTTCATGGAATTTTTGGAAAATTTTGTAAACCCTGCCCCAGCTCCGCACCCAGGGTCATTTCCAAGCACAGGCTCTTCTGCTGTTTCTGCCTCTGCCTTGATTTTTGACCCGTATTATTTCCTCCTAAGTTTTTCCTGCAACCTCAGCTGCTGGCTTTTGCCCAGACTTCTTCATGGCATTGACAGAGTTGCCTGAGCAACTTTTTCCCTCTGTCTCTGCTCCCACGCTGTGACTCCAGCAGAGCAAGATAACCCACCCCACACACCCCCCAGCCATGCTGGCTGCTGCCTCTACTCTGCTTTTTTCCCCACTTAATTTCATTTGCCTTGCCAACACCAAAGCAAACACAGCAGAGACACCTTGCAGCACGGATGCTTCTCCCACCACGTGCTCTCGCAGCTGTCTCCTCGTAGCCTTTGCTGGAGCTTGGTGGCCCACCAGCTTCCTCCAAAGACACACTGGGCGTGATGGTGCTGCCACTCATCTCATGCCTGTGCAAGCAGCAGGTTGGGTCATAAGGTGGATACCATCCACCCGACATCTCCACACGCCAACCTCTTCTCCACCCTACTTCCACCTCCCACCAGTACCTTCTGTCCCGTCTCCTCGCCTGTCTTCTCCTTACTGCAGGGCTAATTCATCCTTCCTTCTTCATTGGCCTAAATTCTCTCATTTCTGCCTGTATTCCTCTTCTCCCACACTTGTTAGCTTTTGTGATTATCCTTCATACCAGCCTGGCTCTCTTCCCACTCCTCTCATTTCCATTTAATCAGCTCCTCCTGAGTTGAGGTGACCTCCTCGTCCTCCCAACCAGGTTGTCCTTCTACCAGAGTCACATGTTTCCTTTTTGCATCCCCTCTTTGGGATTCAGCCGGTGGTTTTGTGAGCTTCAGGCTACTGGTTTGTTTGACTTGTCAGCTCATTTTCTCCTCTCTCTTGAAATTCATACTGCTAATCACCATTCCTGACTACCTTCCTTCACTTTGCTTTCAAAAAGTAGGTTGACCTGTGCTAGAGTCAAAAACACACCTTCTGTTGAGAGAAAAAAAACAGGAAACCTCTTTTTCTTATTAAGCACACACAAAAAAGATTATTCTCAACCCATTCTAAAAGAGGAAAAAAAAAAGAACAGACCTTTTATCTGAAATAAACAGAAGATGATGGCTCCTGATACAAAAAGAAAAGGAAGGGAGCTAAAAACTGAAAATGAGGGATCTCATTACAGATAAGTTGTCTGGACGGTACAGCATCTACCTACTGGGTAGGCAAAAGATATGTTAAGATGAAGCTCGTAAACTAACCAGGGGAAGATAAAAACTTGTCGTGATGAAAAATACCGGGTGCTTTCAATAGTGTATAATGGACTGAAAATAAGGGTGAGAAGCAGCATTGATTTTGTGCCTGGCCCTGCTTTTATCAAAGTCCATAACCAAACCCCAGTCAAAATCAATAGCAAAAGTGGTTGGGAAACCACAAGACAGTTTTGAACAGGTTGCAGCTCTGTGGCTTTGATTTTCAGTTTGAGGTCACTCAAACTGCGTTTTCTTGACCTTTTTTAGTTCAACCTTCTTAAAAAAATATCCAGGAGCCCCTTTGTGCCACAATACCCCAATGTTTACATTTCCAGAGGGGAAAAAAAAAAGCCAAGGTAAACTTTGAGTGATCATTTACTACTTCTTTTACTGCTCTTCTGTTTGTTTAACTGTGTGCCTGAGGATATACATGGAAGGATGGCTCTTTTGCAGTCACTTCCCTGACCTCTGTGCTTCCCACGTCACGGACGGAGGAGCACCACGTAGAAGCACTCTGAGTCAGAAGCCCATTTATTTGCTCAGGTATCACTCCCATTGCCAAGAGACATTTTATCCCTGGGTAGGTGTGGGCCTCATCACCTCCTCTATGGACATAGCAGGAACCAGATAGCTCATGAAATGAAGAAAGGCTACAGCATTTGCAGTAAGGGTCCAGAACGTGACAGCCCTTCTCTCACTGATGAAGTATCTGGGGATTTTATGATGGGTATTTTTGATGAAGATACACAGTAAAGTAAACTTTCTAGGCAATATTTCTGATGGGTTTTTTCCACAGAATTCAAGCAGTTTTTCCAAGATTATCAGTGTTGAGAAATGTGTCAATGAAGCATATTGCTTGAGTGCCTCAAAAGGAACAAACGTCAGCTCCCAGAGTTTTGGTGGTGTCATTGGTGGCTTGTAACAAGACAGCCTGGGATTTGGAAGAGGAGCTGCAGTAACCCTTCAGCCATGGGGTTCCTCTGTCCCCCCTACAGCCAAAGGGGAAGGCAGTTACCCTGCACACACTGTCCAGCTCCCTGCATTCACTGAACACATTGTCAACAATTTCCATGCCAAAAGCCAAGATAAGAGGTTATTCCCCACTCATCACATGACCAAGGCCATTATCCAGGTTAAAAGACCTGGTTGAAAGACCAAGGAGTTTCAATGAAAGTTATTCTGAGCCGTGTCTCAAAGGAGCTAGCTTGTAGGTTTGGAGAAACCCTTCAGCAGATATTTTTTGGTCAGGTATTTCCTTCTGTTCACTTCTCTAGTCTGGAAGGGAAAACAATCAGTGCTGAAGAGCACCAACATCAGCCAAACCCTGTATTATATTTTAGAATAACAGCCTCATTCAATGAATGGCAGTAAGGGTGAGAGGCCTGATAGTGAAGTGTAGAAGTGTAGAAATGTAAATGTAGAAACTCTGAGACACTTTTTTGCCCCCCTCACCAAAAGGAAATTAAATCTCTGGCGTTTTCTTCCATCATCAAAGGTTTCTCTGTGAACCAAAATGAAGCATTTTTGTTTCTGTGCTTGGGTGAAAAGGAAAAGAAAGCAAAGGCTAGTTTCACATCGCAGTGGTGCTTTCAGTGGTGTCTATCAAGTAGCTCAGAGCTTCACAAAGAGCTGTTGCTTCTGCTGTCCTCTTTGCCTGAGAGGATTTGAACTGCTCAGAAGAATGCCCAGACTCCTGCATATTTTGGGACACAAATGGAACGTCTCCTAATCTCACCTTGTAGAAATAATGATACAGCAGCAGGAACTGATACCCTCAAGACCCATTTGCTATAATCTCCATGAAGACCTAAATAGGCTTAAGCCACCCTTTTACTCTCTGGATCAAAAGACCAGGAACTGGAATGGAAACTTTCTGCGCCAAAATGATCACTTTTTGTGAAGTGACTGTTTGGCCAAGAAGCATCTTATCTCTAGATCCCTTCTCTGTCTCCATCTGGCATCCACTCTGAGACACCAGGGCACTGGGAATAGGGGAGGACAAAGTAAATGGCACTACTGTTTTCTCCTGCACCTACATTACTCCTACTGCATTTAGGGATCCAAGGGACACTGGGAAAGATTGGGTCTTTTTCTCTCCAGATGAAAGGGGAACACAAATTCTACCATAAGCCAAAAAGTAAACATCCACCATTAAAAAAAAAAAAGAAAAAAAAAATTAGGTAATATCAAGAGGCAGATCTTGATGTCCAGCACTGTAGGTTGTGTCTTCTCCTGTGGCTTCCCTCCAAGTTCTCCCCAAGCCCGTGCAGCTGCCCTGTGGGGACACCTCGTGGTTAAAATGGCACCTTTGGTTTGGGTACGGGTGGCTGGCTCTAGGGAAGCAGCACCTCTTCACTGCACTCCCATCTGTGCAAAACTGCCACTGTGCCAGCTGGGAGGTGAAACGTGATGTCAAATTTGGAGGTGGGAGCTAAAGGGGACAAGTCTAATCTATAATTTCCATCAAATACTCACTCTTCTCCTAATTATTTTTTTAGCAGCTAGTGCCCATTTCAGACAAAACCCAAAGTGTTTCATGAGAGATCTGGTGTCCTTGAGTATTTGTCACTTTTAGATCAAAACAACAGCCAGTAGATTAAGGAGGCGATGTTTTCCCTTTACTTGGCACTTGTTAGCCCGCATCTGGGTACTGCATCCAGTTTTGGAGCCCCCAGTAAAACAGTGATGTTGATAAACTAGACAGAGCTCAGAGGAGACCACCAAGATGGTGTATGAGGAGAGGCCAAGGGACTGAGGCTTGTTCAGTTTGGAGAAGATGGGGCTTCAGGGGGACCTAAATGTGGTCTTCCATCACCTACAAGGAGGTGGCTAAGAAGGCAGAGCCAGGCTCTTCACAATGGTGCACAGCAGATGAGAGATTACAGACATGAGTTGTAAGAGGGGAGTTTCTCACTAGATATTAAAGGAAAAAAAATCACAAGGTTAAGTAAGTACCAGAGCAGGTTGCCCAGAAGGGCTGTCCAGTGTCCGTCCTTGGTTTCAAGACCTGACAAGATAAAGCCCTGAGCAACCTGGTGTGATCTTGCCATCACCCTTGCTCTGAGCAGGAGTTAGACAAGGGACCTCCAGAGTTCCCTTCCAGCATGGGTGATTCTACAGCTAATGGCAAATGGGCCCAGTGCTGGATAATAAAGCCATGAACCCATTATTTTCAAATTCCTGAGGTTTTAAAACACACATCCTTGAGAAATGGGCAATTAGGCCAGAGAGAATCAAAACCAGAGCAGGACATGGACTCTTCACTGATGGAAGCTTGAAAATTAAGTTAATTACTTCAACACCTGTCTATTAGGCACTGAGGGGAAAATGTTATTTTTGCTTTCTCTTCCCCTTGGTGAGTCTGTTTAAAACTCCTGCCCAGCTTGAATCTATCCCAGCACTCATTTTGTCCTTCTGGAAGAACAACCCTTGGTATTCTTCCTGCAAAACACATTCCCTTTCTTCAAGGGTTTACAGGAGGCACCAGTCCCTCCGGCACCAGCGATGTGTGTGCTTGTCTATAGACATTTTTCCTCTCCTGGAGCTGTGCCTGCCATGTGTTTATGATAAAGGCTGGCCTCTAACACTGCAAGGTCCTGCTCCTAACAGCAGACTCTTGCTTTCCTGAGATGGTAGCAGCAACAGGAGCCATGTCCTGCAGTAATGTCCTGTCTCTGTAAAATGCCCGATGGCAATGGCACAAGTGTTTGTTGCTGGCTGGCCGTGGGCAGGGGTATGACACAATCAGGATGAAGACCAGTGAAAGACTCGCTGTTGTCATGCTGAGTATGAAGAAAAGGTTGGGATGACCTACAGGAAAGAAAACCTGTTCATTTTTTATACTGGAGAGAGGTGCTATTAATTTCTGGTGAGTTTGTCATGCTGGCCTCCTAGTGGAAAGCTCGTCTGTCCCAACTCTTCCCTCTGCTTTCTTTAGCAGGCGAGAGACTAATCATCTGGGACCACAAGTAGCTTTTATGAGATGTGTCTGCTCCCTGCACAAATCCTGCTTAATTGCAAAGCGTTCACAGGCATTTTTCTCATGGGCATAACATTGCACGATCGAGTTAGGAGCAGTGTGAGGCTCTTTACTGGCTTCAGAGAGGATAGATGGGTCCAAGGCAGTTCCCAGGTGTCTGATGGACCTTGGTGTGAATCAACTAGAAGTGCAGTCTGTGATCATCCAAGGCATTAAGGAACTGTCACACTCATAAACTAACCTTCTGATGATGGGGACCAGAGTAGTCCACCCATGCATCTACAGCTGATCTGTTGTACACATCAAGAGTATCAATGCTAGTCAAGGAGGTGGCTCAGCCAGGTGACGTACGTGTAAACTCTCTGCATGACCTCAAGTTCTTTCTGCTCTTGTTTCTTCCTCAAAGGTTTACTTTTGTTTTCTTTTTTAATTAAGCAAGCAATTTATTTGGAAAAAAACAAGGATTTCTTCTTTCTGTGAAGACCTGTGTGTCTACCAGAGTCTGATTTTTCCCAAATGCGTCAGTGGGTATAATAAAAGTTGTTGTCCCTCCTTGCAGATTTTGCTTTGCCTACAGACTTAGATACTGCCTGGACACTTGGACATCCAAATAGAGAAATAGCAACTATTTCTGTCATTGTTTACTTTGCTTCTTATGCATGTTTGTAATGCATAAATAATTCAGCTGAACGCTTCTACAGGAACATCCGGAAATTACCTCCTCACCAAGGTGACCAGGTGGCCTCAGGGCAAGAGAGGCTCAGAAAAGGCAAAAGTGGGGTGCAATGAAGTCTAGCTTCCCTCCCATCCTGCAAAGCAGCTTGTGTCTTTTCTGCTCAGTGAAGACAACCTCCAGCAGATACCTAGTGAAGGCAATAGGACAAGGAGCTTGTCCTCACCTTGGGCCTCACCACCCTCCCACACTACCCTTGCTTTTTTCCACTTTCTCTCACCATCAGCATGACAGCAGGACAGGTCTGCACCACATTCAGTGCAAAGACCAGGTGGTAACACACCCACATCGGTGTATCACTGCTGTAGAGAGGGTAGGTGTCTCACCACAGCTGGACCACAGGGACCATGAGGTTCCTCACTCACCATGCACTCCAGCGCAGGAGGCACCAGCTACCCAATCTCACCCCGTGGGTGCTCTCCCATTCTGCTCCTGTTTTGTGCCTAGAAACTCTTCAAGCAAATTAGCTTTTCAACTTTCACCATTAGCACAATGCTTTTGTGGCAGAGGTACAGTCAGCGTAGGGACATGGACGCCAACAGCATGGTGCAGCTAAGGCCCATGGTCTTTATCCATCACATTCAACCTGACAGTGTCCTCTCCACTCAAGGCAACTTCCAGAATTTCTAGCTTGGTTAAGTCACCAAGGTGCTTGCATGACTCTCTCCATGCACATTGGAATGGAGAAGCATGCACCACATCAGTGCAGACACAACTGGAAACCAGGAGGCTCCTTCTCCTACACCTCCCATGTCCTGAAGACCTTTAGGGCCCCTTGCAGGCCTAAGAAATTGCCACAAGTTGCCAGCAAGCTAGGAAACCTCCATGGGATTAGTAGAGGACATTATTTCTTCTGATCTACTGCTCACCATCTGAAAGAAGGGAAACTGAAGAGGGATAGAGGAACAAAAAGAGGGTTGCAGGTCATTCTGATGATCCCACCTCCCCACATGCAGTCTCCCTATGCCTGTCAGTGTTCCTGGCTTGCTTTGCCGCCTAAGAAAGCAAAAGAAATGTGGAAGGACCCAGATCCATGCACATCAGCCAAAGCGCCACCCCATTCAAGTGACAAAGACCCCAAGATGACCCAAAAGCAGGGAGCAAGGAGTGAGTGGCAAGTGAGTCCCAGGATGCCAGCAAGGATCTGGGGGGAAAACTTGGTCTTTGTTGACTCAGATAACTCCACTGGCGTATAATGCAGAAGACCTGAGTGCCAGACCCATACATGTGGTAAGCAATATAGAAACAGAGCCAGCAGCATGTGTGGGAAGACTGAAAGACAAACAGACAGACAGCACCCTGCTATTAAAAACAAAGTTCTGAGAGTGAGACCTTGGGAATCTGATTGAGAGCAAAGGGATGGGACACCAGGGGGGAAGAAGAAAGCCTTGAAAAAACCATCCTGATGTGCTGCTTTCTCAAGGGACTGATATCAAAGAGGGTTTCTTCTCAGCAGAGGTCTAGTGTTGATTCAGACAACCACGAACCAGCTCCATCAAACATGACTCACAACAATCTTGCTTGTATGCTGCCAAAAGTCATCCAATACACAGATACACACACACATACAAACATGTCTGCTCATGTGCTTATACAATCTCATTGGTGTGCTGGTGGGCAGCCCCCGGAGCCAGAGTGGGAGGAAGAAACGAGCAGGTAATTAATTATTCAGCAGTCGCTGTACACCCAAAAGTCTCCAAGCACTGGCAGCTAAGCCTGGGCAGCCCTGGAGGTGTTCGCTGTCTGCCCCACACCTCCTCCAAGGGCTACCAGCTCCATTTACAGGTCAGCCAATGCAGTTCACGGTCTGCATTTTAGTGCAAAACTGCCTTAACTGGCCAGGTGGGCAACAGGAGTAGCAAGCTCCAACACAAGCAGAAAACAGATGAAAAGAGGGGGGATAAGAGCTGAAGGGGCAAAGCTTAGTCCACCAGTCTGGCCTAGGCACTAGCCATGGCTGCAAGAGCCCACCAATGGCAAGGCTGAGCATCACCCCGCTTAGACATCTGGCCCGTCTCAGGCTTGTTAACAAACACATTAAGCAGGATAGGAAGAGCATTTTTGGTTTTAATATTTTATTAGCAAGTCATTTTATTATGTCATATTTTTAATATATTATATTTTTATATTATTTTATATTTTATGGGACTAGTCATGGCAGAGCTTTGCCGAGGACCTTGGTTGCCTTCCCCTGCTCTCAGCAGGCAGACTGGCAGGGCAAGGGCAGGAGCAGCGAAACACCCTCAGATATCCTCCAGCCCCGCTATCCCGTGTTTTGTACCTCAAACCTCTATTTAACCCTCACCCTCTCTGCCCAGTATGATGCAGGTCCGCAGGAGATGTATAATGTGGTCCATTTACTCACAGATCAGCTATCAAAACCTCGGACACCTTTAAGCATCAATGTCCTCACGGTGTGGCAACAGGCTTGCCTAAATTCTGCTGCCAGGCATAAACTGGAGCAGTTCAGCTGATTCAACTTCAGTGAAGGGCATGCATGCCTGGGAGACGGAGAAATAGGTTTCCTTCTTTTGCCCCAGCATGGGAAAGGGGGACATAAAAAAGGGAGGAAGGGATGGCATTTTGGAAACTTCTTGTTGTACGTGGAAAAATGGCAGAGGCAGACGTTGGTTCTACTCTGCAGAAGGACAACATCCTCTTCACGGCACAGCACACACCTGCAGGAGTGCTGGGAAAGCATCCATGTACGCTGCACTGGACAGAGATGGAGAAACAGAAATAGACACAAACATGCTATGATTACACATTTGAGTGAACAACTGGCTGCTGACAAGCAAGATGACAAAACCTTGTTGTATTTTTTTAATAGAAAGCTCATGCAAAAAATCAGAAATATTGGTACAGAGATGTTTCCCCTTCAGGAAACTTGTGATAATCTGGCAGAATAAGATCCTAATTTTTTTTTTTTTTTAATGTATTCTAGTGGATTTGGTGTAGGGAGTACATAAATTTCCGGTGGATTCTGCATGGACATCAGATATGGGATTTAAATCAGAATAAATAGAGGATGCGTGTGTGACAGAAGTGGCTGAGTCAGAAATCCCAAAACTTTCAGGTGCTCCACCATGCCTTTAAACAGCAGCACTTGGCCACAGCCCCCTCCTGCTGGCCAGGACAGGTGATTCCCAATAACACCAGTCCAACCCTGCAGGGGAGACTAGGATGGTGCTGGGGAGGTGCTGCCAGGGGTTTGGTTATGGGGAATTGGTTTGTAGCAGCTGAGACCAAACAGTTCCTCAGGTTTAACTGTTACCAACCTGAGCACTAAAGAGAAACTTAATTTATCCCATGTCCAGTTTCGCAGCGATGCAGCTAGATAGGAGTATGGCTTACGGGGAGCCTGTATTATTTCTCTATTTGTGCAACATGCAGATGAATTGCCCGACACTTGCCAAAAAAGCCAACATCATCTCCTGTGGCTTTGCAGAGATAAATGGGAATGGCTGGTAACCCTCCGGCTGTCTGCCCCCATCCTCCAGGTATTTCCATCCAGCAATGTCAACAAACCCAAAACCCACAGAGGTGGCATCTGGCTGATCTCCACATGGCTCGCCTCCTCCGACTCCTTGCAGAGCTTCAAGGGAGGCTGTCACTGTTTCTCAGGGGAGGCAGATGTTTATCATGGAGCAGGGTGCTCTGCTCTGCAGGCATCAACACCAGCACCACCGCCAGTCCACACTAAAGAGATGTTACCAAACAGTGTTTAGCTTTCTTGTGATAAGGTTCACAATGAGGACCCTTGCTAGTTTTTAAGTTTTTGCCTTAAACCCACAAAAGTAGCATTGCCATCCTCACCTGTTTTTAACTTCTCTGTTTAGGAGAGAAGTTAATAGGTCAGGATTACTTGTTTTGTGGTTTGCTTGTTGATTAAAAGGTGGCTGAGCTTTCCTGCTCCACTTGCCTCTCACAGCAGTGTCTCCTGGTGCATGGCCACCCTGTCTTCTAAAATGCTTGGAAGGAAACTCTGACCATGCCCTTGATAGCATCCTCCAGCCTACGCTTTCAATTCATTTTGCAAATGTCAGCTAAAAGAAGCTGAGGGGCAAAGACGGGTTATCTGGCTGCTGCCGGCCAGGATGTCTCCCACAGAGCCAGCAGCAGAACTTGTTTCCTGAATTTATAACCTGACCTCAAGTGATATTCCTGCTTGGGATTGGAAGAGAGGGTCACTGGCAGGGGTAGTGCCAAGTGTCTAACACATCGTGTGTCTGGAGTTTGTTCTCCTTGCCTAGGAGAAGCTACCTTTCGTGTAGACATGCACTCCTTTGGACGGAGTGTCCACCCCGGTGAGGACGAGGATTAGCTGATACCTTTCCTCTCCTGCCCAAGAATTTCCTGTGCCCCCAGCCTTGTAGCTGCAAATTTGGAAGAAGATTTGTCTGTTTTCTCTTGGTCAAGTATTTCAATTCTCCAGGCTCACAGGTTGAGGGGAAAAAAATCCTCCCAGTGTGACTCCCTCTCTACTAGCTCCATCTGGAGGCTCCAAAAAAATTTGCATTGTAAAATGGATTTTTATTTATTTATTTATCTATTTATTTAGGATTTATGGCTGTCTTGGCATGGAAAACCACTAATGCCAAAAAGCACCGAGGCAGCAGCAGCTGTGGGTGCAGAATAGCTGTCTCTACTGCTGTCCGACCCTCTAAGCAGAGCCAGCAGTACTACTTACCATTCAGCTCAAGGATCCATGTAAAAAATACTTCACTTGACAGTTATCTTGGGATAAATTCCAGCATCACAGATTATTCTTTTAGTAAAACCCCATCAGTGATTTACGTAGGACAACCCTGTTTTGCTCAAGATGAAGAAAGCCTCTCCAAAGCTTCTTGTTCCACATGTCTAATAGTAACGAGGTGTGGAGGGAAGGGTGTATGCCAGACCAGAGGAGAGCAGGACATGCTCCAAGGTCTCCCTTTCTCCAATGTTTTCCTGCTTTGGAACAATGTGCAGAAAGACCCGCAGCCCTTGGACCTGTGCTTCCCACTCTTTGCTCCCTCTCTGCCCCCGCTGGTGAGACAGCAGTCCCAGGAAGCTGCAATTGCTTCTCCACCTACAGGTGTCCCCATAAAACTACCTTGGCATTAGCAGGCTTAAGATGCATCATGATCGTTGGCCACGATCATCCAGGGAGACCGATACAAAGAGAGAATCAGGGACCTCCTCATAAGGAATAACAAATTTTAATTAGATTATTATTGCAAAAGCTGGATGCGACTACCCAGCCAGAGCAGCACCAAAGTGATATTTAAAGTACCCAGGGTGCTCCGAAGTCAGATGTTGTCTTGCCTGATGTCTGTGCAGTGTGAAGGCAGGACATTGCCAAATCTTTTTTTGCCTCCTCTAACTGATAACAAGACCATGCTGGAAGCTCTTGTCAAATCAAGCTGCTGCTCTTGAATGCTGATTCTGCAAACAGCCGAGTGGTGACATGTCTGTTAGTTTTAACTATTTTAGGAAACAACCTGCCCTTTTTCAGTCATGAATTGCATGAAAGGCCTGATGGCAAAATTTGGATGTAGGAATATCCCATCTAGATATTGTCCAAACCTGCCTTCCTTATCTTTCCCTATACTGTCGCAACAGTGGTGTGCAACCAGGAATGGCATCTCTCTCCATGGCTACCTGACCCTTGTTCCAACACTAACTACAAGCCATCCCCTGCTGACCTCCTGCCCCTCCTCGTGGGACTTGGGCTTTCAGCTTGACGTTGAAGCTGGTTGGGTCATGCTGGAGCCACTGCTTCTTTGTACAGCTGCTAAGCAGTTATCAGCCCAAAGGTGTGCTCCTCTCCTGGGACCCTCACCTCAAGTACGCAGGAATCACTGGAACAAGTGTATATCTGCGAGATGTGCACCTTCCAATGGATAAAGTAGAAATTTTGCAGACTCTCACCTTTTTCTTTCTACTGAGCTGTCTTCCCTGGATTTTAGCCCCAGTAGACCTCTGTATTTTTACTCGTCTAATGTGTGCTGCCCTTCTCCATCCTCAGTAAGGCTGGGAGTGATGGGCATTGCTAATGCACATCCCCATGTTCCTGAGGGATAAGTGCACAACACAGCCATGCCTATCATAGAATCATAGAATCATTAAGGTTAGAAAACACCTCCAGGATCATCAAGTCCAACCATCAACCCAACACCTCCATGCCTACTAAACCATGTCCCAAAGTACCATGTCTACATCTTTTTTGAACACCTCCAGGGATGGTGACTCCACCACCTCTCTGGGCAGCCTGTTCCAATGCTTGTCCACTCTTTCAGTGAAGAAATGTTTCCTAATATCCAATCCAAACCTCCCCTGGCGCAGCTTCAGGCCATTTCCCCTCATCCTATCTCCTGTTACCTGGGAGAAGAGACTGACGCCCACCTCGCTACAACCTCCCTTCAGGCAGTTGTAGAGGGCGATAAGGTCTCCCCTCAGCCTCCTCTTCTCCAGGCTAAACAACCCCAGGTGCCTCAGCTGCTCCTCATCAGACTTGTGCTCCAGACCCTTCATCAGCTTTGTTGCCCTTCTCTGGACATGCTCCAGCCCCTCAATGTCCTTTTTGTAGTGTGGGGCCCAAAACTGAGCACAGTATTGGAGGTGCAGCCTCACCAGTGCTGAGTAGAGGGGCACATTCACTTCCCTGCTCCTGCTGGCCACACTATTTCTGATACAAGCCGGGATGCCCTTGGCCTTCTTGGCCACCTGGGCACACTGCTGGCCCATGCTTAGCCACTGTCAACCAGCACCCTTAGGGCCTTTTCCTCCAGGCAACTTTCCAGCCACTCTTCCTCAAGCCTGTAGCATTGCATGGATTTGTTGTCACCCAAGTGCAGGACTCAGCACTTGGCCTTGTTGAACCTCATACAGTTGACCTCAGCCCATTGATCCAGCCTGTCCAGGTCCCCCTGCAGAGCCTCCTACCCTCAAGCAGATCAACACTCCCACCCTATTTGGTGTCATCTGTAAATTTACTCAGGGTGCACTCAATCAATTATGTTTACTTTGGACTCAATCTCCCTTTTAATATCAGAAAGAAATGTTAACATTGTCTTTTAGGAAGGGTTTTTTTTTTTTAAAATTTAGAAAACCTTAGAGATCCTTTGAGGGGTTAATTCTCTCATATGACCTCTTTGCTGAGGAATAAACCTCATTCTTCCCCATATTCTTTGGCTCTTCACTTTTTTGGACTCCCTCTGAGTTTAGCTTTAGGGAGCTCTTCTAGGAAGAACCTGCCTTTGAGAACGAGTTTATTTTCCCCAGAACTGGAGGTCTGAGTGGGAATTAGCACCACGTGCCCATGTTCGTGGTGCTGAGGAAGTGACAGATCCTCT
Organism: Gorsachius magnificus; assembly: GCA_034008185.1. Classification (NCBI taxonomy): domain Eukaryota; kingdom Metazoa; phylum Chordata; class Aves; order Pelecaniformes; family Ardeidae; genus Gorsachius; species Gorsachius magnificus. Next base: position 17,721,285 of record CM067083.1, on the reverse strand, counting down.
GTTTAAAAACCTCCCAAACAGCAAACTCACCTCTGGGCCTTGCATTCAAGCCCGCTGGCATAAGTGGCTCACACCGTGCTCTCCTCAGTCAGGCAACCTCACATATAAAAAGCGCACCTGTTGTCAGCTCAGCGTGCAGAAGAGATTTAGCTAAAAATACTTATTACTCTTTCCTTCAAGCAGAAAGCCCAAATGTTGCCTTTTTTCCCCTCGTCGGAGTGTCCAAGTGCCCATTGGGCAGAGCTTCCTATTGCCACCTTGCCAACCAGGAGGAACACCACTGTCTGCAGGAGCAACCGTGCTGGGCTTGTCACGCGAGGCAGTGTTTACTCTGGCACTAGAAACTTGCAGCTTGCTGTTTTTCCCAAAACCCATCCACTTCTGTTGCTGTCTTTAGTTTCTTAGGAAACCAGTTTTCAGCCAGACTGTTAAGTCTCTGTCAGCAGGCTTTCAGCAGGCATTCAAATTGCTCCTGAAGTAACTCCCATACTGGTTTATTAGTGGCTTCCTAAATCTTCCATCTCAAGTTTTGAAAGGATTCTGTTCCCACTGGCTTAGGAAATAATTATATAATAATTTTTTTCATTAGGGTCACATCAGCCAAGATATTGTTGGTCTAATTTTAAAATTACTCAAGCCACCTGTGTTTGTTCAGTAACACTTGCGAATGAGAAAGCAAAAATGAATATATGAATATAATCAGTGAAAATTTCACAACGGAGGGCTACACTGGATCTCTGGAAAGCACAACTCTGTGGCTTTACAAATGCTGGTCTGGTTTAAAAAATGGAGCCCAAAGTTTAGCAAACTGAAATTTGTATTTTCTCAGCCTTTGACTTAACCTTCGGTATTGCATATGTGTGAAGCGCTGCTGCTGAGCACCCCGATGCTGAAGGTTGCACAACTCAGCCACTGGTTAGCAGCTCAGTGAAGCTGTCCTGAGCTGCTGGGCGGGAATTACCTGCTCAGGTATGTCCTGGCTCCAGTACTGCTGATAAGAAATCAAAGCTCACTTTCATCCCAAGTATTATTAGTTGCCAGCCACAGTAAAATTTTGCATGGTTGATCTGTGCAGCTTAATGATAGCCATGAGGTCCATCTAGGTTTGTAAGGACAGCCAGGTGGCTTCTTTGAACTCCAGACAGGTTTTCCATCATGGTCTGATATAGGGAGCACGTGTGTGCGTATGGATGCACACAATGTATCTGTCAGTGCCATCTGCTGGGAGGGCAGCGGCCACCTCTTCCCTCTGCTGAGCTGCCCTGTCCCAGTTTTGCTCTTAAGCTGCAATATGGAGGGTAAAGAGATGGAGTGGGAGCACGATAGCCTGAATTTGAGGCTTTTGGCCACGGAGAGAAACAGAGTTGTTACGGTGTGAAGACAACACAGCTGAGAAGTTCCTGAGCAGCCACGGATTTGTTCATGCAGTGTATTTCATCAGGAGTCAACAAACGCTCAGGGCTTCAAGGATGAGTTGGCTTGAGTTGAGCTTTTAATGCACTTAAGAATTAAAAAAACCCGGGTGTATGGGAGTTGAGCTTTCCTTTGATATATAGCTACAAACCACCTGATGACTGTATTTAGCAGACTTGGAAAAAGAAAGCATCTGTGCAACTAAATTTTTAGTAATAAATGAATATACACAATAAAAGATTTTGTAAAACCAAAACGATGGGCTTATTTCTGGCTAAGCTGGAGACTGCATCTCTATCTAAAACAATTTACCTGCAGTTACAGTATTTTAAGCAGCTGGCTGCTTAGCCTCTGTTCTGATACAATAGCATTTGCCACGCTCCTCTGCAAAGCTGCCACTTAAAGAGTTGTTGGGATGTTTTTTAAAAAGCCCTGGTATTTGAACACAAAATATCAGCATTTCCAAACAGTTACATTTACATAAGTTTTTTCATTTCAACTGAGCTGTAGTTATCCTCTAGGATTTGCTATTTGGAATGCAAAACGTGTCTATAGATGTAAAAAAGTCCCCAAACCATGGGAAACTGGGGGGGGGGGGGGGGGGGGAAGAAAAAAAAGACATAATCCTAACAAACTCTTCCAAGACAACTTTCCTCTGTTTTGTAGATCTGGTGCTTTGAAAGCATGCTGCATCTGTTTTACTTGCCAGAGAAGTTCTCTTGTTTTCCCTTGTGCAAAGTGAGATTCAAATCCTATTTATTTGATATGACATGATGTCTTACAGATATGCCCAGGGTGCAAATGTCTGTGGTGAGCATCAGCATAATGTTGATAAAAAAAATAGCAGGAATAGCTGCAGTAGGAGACTGACAATGCGAGACAAAATTTAAATCAGTTTTTTGTTCATTTGGGGAAAAGCTTTATTTCTTCTCTCCCTCATTCTTGCTGGGAATGGAAAGCTGTCAAGCAAGCAGAGAGATCAGCTTGGCACCCTGCCTTGTACAGCTTTCACTAGCACGAAGGGAAGATTTGGGTTTTTTGGGCATTTTCCAGGTGCTCCACAACAAAGCATGCCAGTCACACTAAACAGTTTACAGTCTTCCCTGGGGGCCTTTCTGTGGACACAGAGACTTAGCCAGGAGCCCTAATGTTCTCAGCTGCTTCATCTAGAAATCTACCAGAAGCTGATCTGACAATTCAAATCTCTATTTCCCCCAGGATTTCATTCTCAAAGAAGGCTTGCATGTATTCATTCAGGAGTTGCTGTTTGAAGTCCTAACTTTTGTTCTCTCTTTCAGTAAGCACTGAAAATACGCTCATCACTAACTGAAGGATAACTTCTGATACGCATTTTAAGTTGCTTAAAAGATGCAGTTGGTGTGAATATATTCAGTGCCTTTCAATTACACAGGTCAAAGTTGTTCGGTGCAAATGCCTGCTCAACACAAGGCTGACCTGTATCTGGTTGCTCAGGGCCAGGTCCAAGGATGGAGCTTCCACAACCTCCCTGGTTGCTTCAGTATTTGATCACCCTCAGATCTGATAAACCAGTTTCTGGTGGTCCAACTTGTGTCCATTGCCGCTTGACCCGCCACTAAGTGCCACCGAGCCTCTGGCTCTGCTTTCTCCGCGCCCTCCCATTAGGTAGTCATTGACAAGATCTCCTCTGATCATTTCCTTCTCCAGCATGAAGAAACCCAGGTCTCTCAGCCTCATTTAGTACATCATGTCCTCCAGCCCACGAATACTCAAAAAAAAAAAAAAAATCACAGAATAGAAACATTTCAATGAAGAGTACCTAATACCGTGAGTTGGAGTAGCGACATGCAAGTTTCCTCTTGTACTAGAAAACTATTACAGTCTGAAACGCAGAAGGAAAAGCGGATGGCTACTCTTTTTGCTTTCGTGTATCTTCATATACCACCTATAAGAGAAGAGCGAAGTGCCCTGCAAAAGCAGTGCAGACTGTACAAAGTAACACAAGCCACAGTAACAGAGAGCTAACCGCAGCAGGAGGGAATCTCCCAGAAATAGAAAAACTGGGACAAGTACAGCAGAGGACAAAACAGTTCAGAAACAGGAATACAAAGAATATCCACCACTAGCCAGTGTGAGAGTTTGTAGTTAAGTATGTGGTCAATGAGCATGTGAGAGATTTCCTGTTGAACTGCTTCACAGAAGTCTGGAGGAAACACAAACAGTGCTTAAAACTCATAAAATGAGAGGAGTAAAATGTAGATTCAAGTGTTAACTTGAGGAGGTAAACACATCACGAGATAGCCTACCAAGTACTGAGGTTAATTATGCAACTGTTCTGATATACCGAGTGTTAGAAGCATCACTTTACAAGAAGCGAGTTGTCTCCTGGAGAAGGCTACTTTAAGACAAACATCAAAAAACCCTGAAGAGCCAGATCTTCCAGATTTTATTTTAAAGCTTCTTCACACTGTAATGTTTCTGTAAGTACGGCACAAAATATAGCCAGAAGATAAGATTTATCATATCTTATTTATGTTTTTTCAGGTACAGATGTGTACTCTTTCCCTTACTTAAGTAGCCTGTAGCCTTTTTAAACTGACTAACAGTGTGCACTGTAGCTATCTCCTGTAACATTCACTGTAAAACATGTCTTAAAATAAGCCGTAGCATGGTAATTGCTGGAAGGAATTCCTGTGGTCCCCCTGGCTCATGTGGAAATGAGATTTTTACTGACTTTGTATGGAACACCAGAAGGCAGTCATCATGCTGGCAGCTTTCCTTACCCCCCTAATTTCTGCAGAAGTTCCCAAACTGTCGTGAAAAGACAGACGTATGATACTTTCTTATCATTTCTCCACAGCTAAACTCCAAGGGGCTTAGAGGAGTGAGAAAAACAATGAAAAAATATGGTGCATATACTTCTTGTCTATTTCTGAAACTGCAAGAATGCATAAGTTCGTGCAACAGCTGCTTCATAAACATGCAAGGAATTCACTTGCTGTGCCCTGCCTCCAGCTGGCCTGTGCTGCGGCAGATATTCTCATTTTCCAAAATGCTTGTCTTCCCCTTCAGCCATATATATATAGTAAGTCTTTGCTGCATTACTGTCACTGTACTTAATAGCTACAGCAGTGTTCTGAGAGCAGACTTATTTTTAAGGATAAGCTGATTGATGTTTGCTGATTTATTTTATATTCTACTTGATAAATACTTAAAGAAACCATTCAATTAGCTTAGAATCCAGTTTAAGCTTTTTTTTTTTGTGTGTGTGTGTCAAAAGAGATTCTTCTTGAATCCTCACTAAGGATAACAAACCAAAGAAGAGGAATGTGATGACTCCAGGTACGACAGACCCAAGTTTTACTTTAGTAGAAGGCAGAAATGCTGATATTGGAACAGGACAGACAACAACTTAGCACTGACATTGTCTATGAGAGTCTGCACTCTGCAACCAGGGCAGAAAGTATTTAAGGTGCTCAGAAAACAAACGGAATGGGTAATACATAAAACAAATTCCTAAAACAGCAAACCTAGTCTAGATCCCTTAAATCTATGCAAGGTGGGTTACTTAGTAGGAACAGACAAAGCGGGAGTATAGCAGAAGAGTGACAGCAACATTCACCTGTGTGTTTGCACAGGAATAATTACAGTACAATATATTTGAACCTTCCTGAAGTTACAAGTTTGTAGGCTGCACTAGAAAAATTCTCAGGCAAGTATTAACCTCATTTGGTCTTAACCAAGTGAGTCCTTGTCTCCTGGGACAAAAGATTTTGAAGCTACAACCAAATTAGTACTGAGCTACAGTACCAACACTGCAGGGCTGGAGTACAAATCTTCCTTTAAGCTTTTGTGTCTGATGTTGACATAAAGCAATTCTACTTGGGAAAAACAAATGGAAGTGCTAGTCATCAATAAAGCTTCTTAAAACTAGTTTCCCTCAGTTCTTTAAAATAAGTTTTCAGGAGTTTTTTTATGTTGTACTATCACATTCTGCTAGTTACGTAACTAAAACATGCAAATAAAGTGCAAACACACTACTCTTAGCCATTACGTGATTAAGCATCTTTTAATATTTCTATTGACAAACATTGTAAGCATAACCAGAGTGAACAGTATATACTTGGAGTCTGTCCAGTGATAGACTTAAGTCACTGAACTTCTGGTTCAAGGAGAACTATTGGCATTCTAATCTCATTTTCGGTTGAGCCACGGGATGCTGTGGACTAGGATGTGTTCCAATAGTGCCAAATTCTACTCAAAACCCAAATTGTGCGTTAGTAGCCAAGGCAAACAATTATGCTGTATCATACACAGAAAGCAACTAGTATTGAACAGATAAAGTTTGGTCAACAAAGTAGTTTCACTTCTTTAATAATAATCTTTTTGCTAATAACTCAATAGGCACAACAGTACCAGTAAGCATATGAACTTTAAAATGCACAATTGCCACAGACAGTTGACTTGAATACAGTAATAGCATTTGGTAGCAGACTTAGAGACGACTTTTAGATTCTTCCACTCTTAAATGATTTTTTATTTCCTCATCACCTAGTCATGCACTGGAGAGGAATTCCACAGCAGTCTCCTTCTCTTCAGTTAACTCCTTAGCAGTCAGATCCATCTTCTCACGAGAAAAATCATTAATAGGAAGACCCTCAACAAACTTCCAGGTCTTGTCCTGTTTGAAAATAAACAAAAAGCACTCTCCATGTGAGAACAGGCTTCATTCAGTCTGCACAAAGTAAACTTTGCAGTATAAGAAATAAAGTTTATGGCCTTAAAAAACCATATCAGGCAGAAGTTATTTTTGTTTTCAGATAAAGAACACAACCAACACCAGCTAGCCATGCAAGATTCTACTTTTCTATCAGTACTTATTTGACAACTACTACAAAATGGTGAATAATGGTCCTGTCTGAGAAAGACTGCTAAAACCCCTGCGTCCCCAATGGCAGTCCCATACTAAAAGCACAGCTGTTAACTAGCTCATATGACAGTTCAACTAGGTCTTGCAGAAGATACTTAGATTTAAAGCCTAGTTACCTTGATCACAACAGGGAATGAATATAGCAAGTCTTCAGGAACACCATAAGAATTGCCATCAGAAATTACTCCCATGGAAACAAATTCCCCCTGAAAGCAGAAGAGGAAGAAATTAACACATTTTTCATTGCTAGAAGCAAGCAAAATTTTAATTTTCAATACACTGCATCTCCTATGACACGCTTTATTCCAGAAAAAGACAGATTCTTCCCCCTCAACACACATACACACTTGAGGTCAAAGACACCAACACCAGAATGTAATCAAAGTATTAGGCAAACAACCACTTACTCAAGAGCAACATCTTACCGCTGGAGTGCCAAACCAGATGTCCCTCACATGGTCACAGATAGCTTTGGCAGCTGACATTGCACTGGACAGCTTCCTAGCCTTAATAACGGCTGCTCCACGTTGCTGAACAGTCTGCAATTAAGAAAAAACCCTAAGTTATAAAGCAGCAAAATGCTAGTTTGGTCTAAACAGCATTAATAAATGCCACAAGGAAAGAACACTTTACAGACATTATTTAATTTCATCAGTCAAAATGCAGTTCTATGACTAAATGAACATGGCATACAATCCAGAAATACAGTCTAGAAGAGTTCTGCCAAGACACGAACATAATGGCATATTTCAGAGGCTGGCTCATTTCTTAGTACCTGCTTTACAGCTAGCAGCCCACTAACCGCTTTCATACCAATCAGACGTTTCAAGCTTCTACCACCAAGAGACTTGATGTACGTCAACAGTAACAGATGTCTCAGAGCAACACTGGGAATTAAGTTTTCTTTGCTGAATACCAAAGTGAACTACTTGCGGGTCTCAATCCTACAATATTTAATGCATAAAGTTAATTTAATTCCTGAAGATACCTGAACCTACCTTCATATACTCAAGTTTTTATTTAGAAATTTTGTATTCAAGAATCACACTTCTTGGAATTAGAATAGCTTCTTAAACTTTGCATTTTTTCTTTTTAATAAGTTTTGGTGAGGTTGTATGCCAACCAGACCCCAGTCTAGAAAGCAGTAATTAGGAAGTCTCCTTACCTTTGGCAAAGCATTCTAGCACAGGCCAGCATTACAATGTACCTAGAAGGCCAAACCTGCCTTGGCCACAAGATACAGCAGGATCAAGGACAAGGGCAGGTTTCTGCTTACACTCTGGCTCATGAACTTTGCTTGCCAGCATACAGTCATTTATTCTGTAGCAACAGGCGTGAACTGGGATAAGCTATATCCAGGAACAAGATAGGACAGAGCACATTTGTATGACAAATCACATCCTCAGTCCCAAACTAAAGGTGCCTTGGCTAAGATACAGTACCTGGCTGTCAGCTTGCCAGTAACACTGCAATACCAAGCAAAGTACAGCTACTTGGAGTCATGTTCATCAAGGGCTTTAGTTTCACTTTATATTGCATTTAGGTGGCCTGTGCTCTTGATCAATTAATACCATTATTTTGTTTTACTACCCTACATTATTACTTATTACTACTCTACATTAAAACATTTGCAGGTGCTTTCTAGATTTTTCAGACTACTTTTCAGAAATACTGATGATGAGGCCACAGTTTTAGCTTTGGAAAGCATGTGTGCGTATGCCCATGCATGTGCAGGGGGAGGGCTGCTGGGCTTTTTTTGGTGGGTGGGGAGCAGCAAACAGAAGATCATGCTACTTCATCTACAAAGCTGCCCCAAAAAAGCCACGGTGAACTGTCAACAGTGCTTGTGTGCCAGATGACTTGCACTTAAGCTATGACCAAAATTATTTTTGTTGAATCATTTTAGCACTCTGAATGGCTTTCTCTAGTAGTATTTACTTAAGTTTCACAATGCCTTTCATTTTTCAAAAGCAAATAACTGATAGAGACAAGCTATCTGATGACTTATTCTAGTGAGACAGGAAGAGCTGCTTCGCTTGCTCAGTGATTTACAATTTCATATGAAATTAGGAGAAAACAGAAGCACAGAATGACCATTTTAAAAAGGCCCAAGATCTTACCAGGATAAAGTCTCCCTTCAGCCAGCTGTCATCTTTTATAGCTTCATAAACTCCAACTTCTTTTCCTTTCACATTTACCTTCGCATGGTTAACATCTGGATATTGAGTGGAAGAGTGGTTGCCCCAGATGATGACATTCTTCACATCATTAGCAGTCACACCAAGTTTCAGAGCAATCTAATTGGAAATTAAGGACATCCGTTGTATTAACTTCAGCCTCTCAATTCATAGGCTTCTTTGAAAGCATTGCTCTGTTTATATTTAGCAGAGACAACAGAAAGCATTCTACTTTGAAGAGGCCCCTTTTACCTGAGATTTAGCTCTGTTGTGATCCAAACGAGTTAAGCAGCTGAAGTTTTCCTTTGGTATCGATGGGGCTGACTTTGATGCAATCAGGCAGTTAGTATTTGCTGGATTCCCAACTACCACAACCTAAAAAAGGGGAAAGGGAATGTGAAAAGATGAAGAAGCTATTTCTGCAAAAGAGCTCCCTCAAACGAAATACATGGCTTTGCCTTCAAAGAAACTATCAAAAAGTTGTTTTCTAACATCTCTTGGATGCCGTCAACAAGATTTTTCATATGTGAGTTGTTTATAGTCACCAAGTCTTTTATAACTGCACAGAAAAATATTTTCTAGCTAGGTATCATCTTTATAATTTGACATCCAAATGTGAAAGTGAACAAGAGTTCCAGGGAGATCTGCCCACTGATCCACAGCCTGGCTTCAAACCCCACGCTACCAGAAACAGGGAAAGCATGACACATACACACTAGTTGGCCCACAGTGAATTCACCATCACCTTTTAAATGGTTCCTAGACTGGCTGCCACTGCTTTATGTAATTGCTTTATAATTAAGAAAGCCATAACAGTTACTTATCTTCATAGTCAGTTAGAACAGTTACTTAGTTCATAGTCAGTTAGAAGTAAAATACTGCCTGAACTTAGATCAATTTATTACTATGGAAAAATGATTTTTATTCATCCCTCGTCTACTAATGCGCCTCAAATGATTAGCGTCAAGCTCCATATACTCTCAATCACACAAGCTAATCTGCAAACCTCCCTTTGTATTTCCCCTTTTGAAAGCGAGTTCAGTAAATTTTCCATTACTCTGCAATAGTTATATTGATAGTTTTTTATTCCAACTGTATAAAGAAGCAAACAAGTCTTTAGAAGCAGTAGGAAGTTCATCAGCAGAGGAAGTAGACATTAAAAAGTCAGTTACAAAGCACAGTTGGAGTCTGGGTCTGAGATTAAGAGCAGTAGGAGAGCGGCCACATGATCCCATTAACTGTGCTGAAGGAATCTGAGAGAGAACAATTAAAAGCTTCCAATGCTCCAAAGCCCAAGATGCAAAAAACCTAAATAAAGCCGATTTTTTGTGCAACTGTAATTCCATATTGATACTGAAGTTAAGGGTCATTATGTTAAAGCCACAGATGGATATGAAGTAGGCAGCTGCATGTAGATAATTTAGTTCTCCCAGAGAAAAGAGATGAGCAGAAGACTGCTTTTTATTTTTTTATATAGATTTTTTTTTTCTTCAGGATTGCTGGTAACCAGTTCAGAGTATGTGTGGACTACAGCAACTACAACTTACCTTTTCCACCACACAAATTAGGGACTAAATCATCTACCTATTTAACATACGATATCTCACTTAAACTTGACTGTGGTATATTTTCCAGGGTTTAAGGAAAGGAATGTCTGCACTGAATAGACTGCTGCTTGCACAATGTCATTCTAAAATGTATTTAGATCCCCACATAACTCAGGGAGTTAACTTTTAAAATTCAGTTTCTGTATTCACCTTGACAGTCTTTTTGGCATACTTGTCCAAGGCTGCACCCTGAGACTTGAAAATTTTCACATTTGCTTTGAGTAAATCCTTCCTCTCCATGCCCTCTCTCCTTGGCATGGAGCCAACCAGAATTGCTATGTCAAGGTCTTTGAATGCAACTTCCTCCTTGTCTGTTGGAATGACCTCTAAAAAAAAGGAAACAGAGGGGGGAGGGAAAAAAAATCTAAGATAAATACTTATGGCAAAGTGTTAACTGGAATATTCTATGGTTCATAAATAGTATATAATCTGATCTGACCACACCACCACCTTCCCCTCCCAAAAATACATGTATAGTCATTTGGCCCTACCTCCACAGATTAGAAACTGTTTACTGGCAAGTATTGATATACAAATATTTATCTCAAGCTTTACATATACATTCTGAAAACACAGGAGAAATCTATGTCAAAAGATACCTTTTGCGTATCTGTCTCTAAATATATATACATATGTATGTATGTATATTATACACATGTATGCATATGTGCTGTTCTTCACTTTTACAAAAAAATTCTTAGTGGCAATTGCCAACACAAATGAAGCTTTCCTCTCCCTTTAACAATTCAAACTGAAGAATGTTTGCTTTGTACAGGCACAAGAGCTGGTAGCTACATGGTTTTTAAGTAGTTATAATTACAGTAGCATCTACTGGCTCTCTTTCTTCTGCTTGTTTAGATTTATCAGAACTTTTTCAATTTGTGTCTTTTTGCAGAAGGTATTTCTGAAGACTAGAATTTTTTTTTTTTTTACTTAGTAAAGGCACATAAGCATATCTAAAGATTCATTGTTATTTTACTACTAGACCAGAACACAATGCACAAACGCACAAGTATCTGACAATTTGTTGCACATGCTGACAACCCAGGATTAGAAGATACAAACCAAAATCTGGGCATCTGCACAGTCAATTCTTTACACAAAACTCATTTGATGACATTCTTCCTAGCTTACAGCCTAAGCTAAATTAACTTATCTTCCATAAAATATAAACCCAAGAAAGGATCATCTATTATTTTCTGCTTAACTTCCTGCCAGCTACAGGAACTCATAAATGCAATAATTGTACTAGGACATTTTGTAGGTATAAGAAAAATTTCTTTTGGACACCTCTCAGCAGCGGTAGAGCACAATCCTGCAGCTCCATCACTACGCCTTCCAATACAGTCATCATGGGGGTGATATCCAGCAGCACAAGGACAAGAGGCTGCAAAGAAAGAAATGGTTTACTGCAAGTTGCATGTAATCTGTTTTGAAAACTAATTTGTCTTGTTATTTGCTAGAAACTACTATCTTGTGCAAGACTTAAAATCCTTTTACAGAAAATTGAAAAACTTCAGCATGACCAACAACTGAAAGCTTGCATAACAGAGCAAGACCCCATTTTCACCACTTAAAGACTAAATTACTTGCATATTGGTAAACCACTCTGAGTGTCTATGAGAAAACAAGTCTCAGGGACTGCAGTTCTGACATAAGCTTATTCATTACTGCGCAGCAGAGACAAGTGATAATTCAGTCTAAGAGTTACCTGTTCTTTGCCAAAGACATCTCCTTTGGCAATGCTGTAGAGCAGTGAGTAAGCAATCTGCCCGGCAGCTCCAGTCACCAGGACTCTGATCGGTTCACCCTGCAAGAAAGTTATGGAGACTTACCCACCACAGCTATACAGTGCATGTTCACACCATCTGAGAGCAGTAAAAATTAATAGTTACTACAGAAATAAGGTTATGATTGTTTACCTGGATGAAAGCACGTGCCTAAATGTGGATCAGGGCCAGCTCCTGGGATCACATTTCTGTTCTGCTAGAACCAACAGCAATTTTCCTACTTGCTTTTACACAGGCCATACTTGCAAAAATATTGTTCCTGGAAAAGCCTCCAAAATCCCAGGAATGACAATCTATTTGAAAACCTCTGTATTCCTTTTAACAATGCTGACTTTTTAGCATAAGGTGTTACAACATGTACCCACTCATTAGATTACCCATTCATACTTCAAGCTTACTGCAGAAGTTTTACAAGCTGCCACACTTCACCAGTTTTCAGATTCTTTCAATACTGAACTCTTACTTGCAACCAAACACTTAAGTATCAGAAACCAAGGAATTTTGGACTTAAAACTACCGCCTCACTAAACTGTTATGCAGCAATTTAACAAATCCACAGACAAAAGCTACATTATGGACAAATACAGACACTAATATCCATAGTACAACTGTCCATTGTCAAACTGACCCAAAACTCCGAAAGACCGGGAGAAAACTGCCAATATGTTGCTATATTGCAAATAGGGGAAAAGAAAATGCCTTACCCTATAGAGAACCAGGACTTGGGGAACTCCAGAGGCTATTTAATATTGAAAAGGGAAAACATGCCAAAGGACATTCATAACCCAGTATTTTGTAAGCCTGTTTTTTGTATCTCCTTTTTTCCCTAGAGGCAATAGGGCTGGGGCAGATTGTGCTAGGACAGGAAGAACCAGACTCTGACCAGAATCCCCTGCTCACTTTTTCAAATAATTAAAAGATGACCATTTGAATTATGGACAAAACATCTTCCACATTCAATTATGTCTGAAGTGATTTAACTGCATACTGGGCTACATTATTAAAAGTGTGGCTTACAGAGCAAAGGCAGGCATTTCACTTAGCCCTGGTAGTTGCAGCTGGAATAGAGTCCAGTTTTGGGACCCTGAGCTTCAGAGGGATGTTGAAAAACTAAGAGAGGATCCAGGCAAGCATTACTCAGATGGTTAGGGCCCAGAGTTCATGTCCTGTAAGATGAGGCTGAAGGAGCTGGGCATAGACTGGAAAGGTAGAAGACAAGGAGTGATCTAACAGCAGCCTACTATTACTTCAAGAAAGATTACAGAAATAACGCTGCTGAACACCTCTCAGTGGTGGCAGATGGCAGAACATGGGGCAACGGCTACAAATTAAGAGAAAAATTCTTGCTTACGGTAGTACTACTGCACTGGAACAGGGTATCCAGAGAGTCTGTGCAACCTTCATCCTTGGTGGTTTTCAAGACCCAGACAAAGAAACACGTATGACCTGATACAGCAGTGGCAAAAGCCTCTGGACAGCGTCCAGACTCAGAGCAAGAAAGAGGTCAGACGGGATGACCTCTAGAGATCCTTTCCAACCAACATTCCCATCATCGATATTTATAGGAAAACCATTTTGGGATTTGAGTGTATTCTCTCTGCAGAAGTGACCAGCCAAGCACAGCTGCATCAAGCTATCATTAGATAACCATAAAAATGAGGCCACCTACCCCATTTTACTAGACAAAATGAGAGCATAAATGAAGTTGAACTACTGAACTCACAGATTTAGACCTCAACATGATTTTGCCTTCATTATGGGAATGATTCTTTAGGTATTTAGTTAAATGGCTACCAGTTATGGTATTGAACTGCATTATTTTCTTTTGAACCGGTCCTACTGCAAGACTCATCCCTCAAACCTTCTCAAAACTCCATGAGGAAAGCGAAGGAGAGCAGACAATCTGTTATTGCTGGTTTTAATCCCAAAACTAGTTTGGGTGCACTGCTCTTGAGTAGGGAAGTTATACTGTGCAAATGTACCATAATGTCTGAATGATGATGGCCAGCACAGATCAAGATGCGTATCAGATTTTAAAGCCAACTTTTCAGCATGTTTTTAAGGAGGACCTATATTTTATTTATGTAAAGGGAAAAATGAATACTCTTTCAAGGCAGCTGATCTTACTAGGTTGGAAAACAAGTACTGGAAAATTACTGTGCTGCAAAGCTTTAGCCTGGCAAAATCCCATATCAGCAGCATATAAAAAGTGAGCCCATGCTAAGCATGCTACTCCAGAACTCCCACAGATAACAGCAGAACACATTTCCTTTGAATTACATGGTATCCGAAATCAATTGTGAATTGATTTCTGAATTTCCAGGGTATGGAACAAAGAGCCTAACTTCTTAAAATCTTTCTCCTTTGCAACCTGTGAGCCAATCTAAAGTAGTGATACAGAAGGGGGAAAGTCAACGAGATTTTTTCCATTATATACACTTTATATGCTAATCCAAATGAAACCTAAAAAATGTCAATCTATCCACTAGCAGTACAGCGAGTATTTAGCATAATAGCAGGACAGGGAAGGAGTGGAAGACAAAAAGGTGAGAGGTAAGACTATTTATTTTTTTTTTACTAAGACAGACTTAACATTTAACTTTGTTAAAAAAAAAAAAAATCCTCAGTCATGACTCAGCTCCACTCTCTCAAAATTGTTTGCTTACTACCACCCTTCCTGTTCTCCCCTCATTTTGGGACAGAGGAGGGAGGAAGAAACACAGACTAAAATAAAGTGAGAAGTACTGTCTACTTGTTTTTTTTTCTCTCCAAGCCTTCAGTGCACTGGATTCACATACAAGCTTTCCCTTGAACCCCCTCACCCCTGCACCAACTGTGAGCAATTAGTATCAAAGAAATTTTCATGCTGTCTCTTGATTCCAGGAGCTAGATTAACAAGCCAAAAATTTTGTGCTTCTTACAAAACATAGTTAACTCTCCCTGGAAAACTTACATCACATCTAAAAATCAGTATCACTGAATATCTGAGGCTACTTTGGGAGGTTGGATGTTTACAGAAATTAGTTGCTCCCCAGTGGAAGTTGTGGGCTCCACACATTCACGTTCAGGCACTTTAATCCGTGACTTGGCTCCTGCACCACACTTTGATAAGAATACTTTCATGCTGTGGTAACTACAGAGGTGACCTTTACTCACTCTCAAGTACAGAAGAACTAGAGGACAAATTAAACAACATCTAACTGAACCACCTAGTTTCAAAGCCTTCCCCACTTCACATGCAGCTGATGTATAGTTAAAAATCTTTTAGGAAACTGAAAGAGTAGTAAAGGTAATGATAAAAAGGAAAGGGGAAAAATAAAGTGAACATTGCATCCCCAGATACCCTTCTCCCTCTAATTCAGCACACATGTAGGATTTCTCTCCCTCCTAAATTATCACAGATATAAGTAAAACTTCCAATAGCAAATGAGGAAGGTGTGGGCTTAATGCCCTCCCCCTGCACAGCCTTTGGCTTAAGAACTCAGTGCCTAAATTATCTCTGTGATTACTGCTGATACTAGCAGACATAAAATGTTAGTGCCATACATGAAAACAAAATTGATTCAGGAGGCTACAAAGCTAAGCAAAAGTGTAACATGAAATAACCCACAATCTATCAAATGTAGGAATAAGAAAATCTATGTCCTGTCTACACAAGGGATGGACTTTGCATTACAAATTACAGTTATAAAAGACCTCTATAAACTTCATTACTGATAAATTTAACTGTCCATAAAATATTATCAATCTAATGTTACTCCTGAATATTGAAGCCAACTAAGCTATTTCACCTTGCTTGACAAGAATGCTTTAAGCATTAAATTAAACTGTATCTCCTCAAAAGTCTAGAGCCTGCCTAACAAACTGTCCCTTTGCTCTTCTCTCTTTAAAGCAGAGTTGCAGTAACAATAAATGCATTTGAAAGTGTGACAGAAAGTATTGGCAAGACAGTTGTGCACTTTAGTAACCCCAGCAGCGCTGTGGTTCATAGACTGAATTCCAAAGGAATGCTTTCCTTAAGAAATGACCTTGAGACAGGTGCCCTTAAAAACTTTTTCATTTCATTTAACCAGTAGCAGTTGCATCAACAGACGCATGAAGTTTAAAGCCTTTGCCCAACACCAAAGGCATAATTAGAACAGTGAACATAAGATAAAAACCAGTGACATTCTAAAGAGTCTGGGCATCAAAGTTAGTTTCAAATAGCAGTTCTCCTGGAGACCAGCAAAGTCATGGCAGCCAATACTTTGAAAGCTCAAGTACAATCTAAAACTTGCTGCCTTGCAGTCGCTCATGAGAATCCATATTTTGAATAGAAATAGGAGTGGAGAATTAGCATAGATAAGGTTTACAGATTTCACTATTTTTTAGCATATAGCTGAAATAATAAGCCACCTTTCAGAGCACACAAGCATCTTTTCTACAGCAAAGTACCAAAACAAAAGGTTTGAATAATAGGGTATAAAATCTAGAAAAACCCAGAGATTTTTCATGATTATGAAGGAAAGCAAGGTCTCTGCGCAACTTTGTGTGTGCACATATATATATGCCACAGAAAAGCAAGTCACTCTGGTTCACCTGTGTAACCTCAGGACAAGACCTAGAAGGACTCCTTGACAATTTGGAGAGCCTACACGAATAGCTGGATTTCTGGCAGCAAGCAGGGATGAAACAAGCGAGGAAAACATTTTACAGGCATTTCCCCTTGAGCTAACGCAGAATTGCCCCCAAAACTTTTAATGACTCGTGCAGCTCAGGAGCAGGCACCCCCATCTCCTCGAAGGCAACGTCGCCAAGCACGGGGCTCAGCGAGGCGCCGGCTTTAGGAAAAGGCGCGATTAAACCGCTGAAGGTCCAGGGCGAGCGCCACGCCAGGGAGGTTCGCTCCGCTCCACTCCGCCCCGGCGGGGTGACCCCGGCGACACCACAGGCTGGCCTCCCCCCCGCACGCCAGGGAAAAGGAAAGGCGATGCTAGGCCGGCATCGCAGGGGCCGACCCGGGCCCCCAAGCGCCCCCGCTGGAAGAAGGTCACCCCGGCATGGCCCCCGTGGAGGCTGAGACGAGCCCCGGGCCCGTTTCTTCCCGGGTGCCCAGAGCACTTTCCAGTCACAACCCCCCCCCCCCGGGGCACTGCGGCCGCCTGGCGCGGAGGGGGGGAGCAGCCGGCGCCATTTCACAGCCACCTCCGCCTAACGGGAGCCCCCTGCCCCAACCGCCCCGGCGAGAGGGCGCAGCCCGCCCCGCCCGCCGCCCAAAAGAGGGCCCCCCGGCTCGGGGAGGGGTACCGACCATAGCTGAGCAGGGCGGCGGGTCCGGCAGCCTCGAGGTCACCTCTACAGCGCGACTGCAGCCGCGACAGCGCTGCGCTGAGTTACCACGGAGGGGCGGGGCGCGCCCGCCCCGCGCGGCCGCCTGGGGACTGTAGTCGCGGCTCCCGCAGCCCCGCGCGGCTCAGGGCTAGGACGGGACTACAACTCCCAGCATCCCCAGGCGCTATTGGCGGCGTGGCGGCGGTCACCCACCCCTCCCCGCCCCATTCATTGAAGCGCAGAGCGGCGGCCCGAGAGCAGCGCAGCCGGGGGCCGCTAGGGGGCAACAGGCGGCTCCCTCGCGCGCATGCGCTTGCAGAGGCGGGGGAAGGGTTGCGGCAGCGCCGGCGTTTCGGCCTCCGCGCGTTGTACTGCGGTGCGAGCGAAGAGGCGCAGGCGCGCGAGAGGAGGCACCGGCGGGGGACGTCGAGCGCCGCGAGAGTGCGTGACTGCTGCGCGTGCGCAGGCGGCGGTGCTTCAGCGGTTGCTAGGTGACGGGGGGCCGCGGGAGCGGCGCGCGGGACTCTGGCACTGTCGGCGGCGCTCCCCGCCCCGCCCCGCTCCCCCGCCCCCTCTCCTCGGAGCGCTCGGTGGGTTCGGGTGCGCGGCCTGGCCGGGCCCTTCCCCGGGGTGGGCGTCCCCCCCCACCCCCTGCGCCCGCCCCGCCGGCGGTGCGCGGCCGCTGGGCGCGCCCGTCGCCTCAGTGAGACTGGCGGGCGGGGGCGTGGGGGTGCAGGCAGGGAGCTCCTCTCCTCAGGCCGAGCCCCGGGCGCGGTGAGGGCGGGCAGAGCCTTCCCTTTGCCTTGTCCGCGCCGCGGCCCCTCTCCCGGCTTTCCCTCAGGCCCGTCCTCCCCCCGGGAAGTTGTCTGCCAGCACCCGCGCGTCCCGGGAGCCCTCGGGTTGCTGCCTCTGCCTCCCGTGCAGGCTCCCGGTTTCTTTCCTCGCTTCCTCTCTCCCTGCTGCCTGTGGCACCTTTCCCTCGGCCCTTCAGAAGATGCATAGCTCTACTTGCACTCTGGAAAATCCTCTGACCTTGCGCTTGGCTGTTTCCTTTTATTTGCTTGCAGTAGGGAAAACTGAGAGCCTACCCGTGCTATTCCGCTGTTAAAACGGCGTGACTAAACTAGTGATCCGTTGTACAAAAATAAAGCTGTTCATTCAGTTGTATTTTGGATGTTGACTCTTCCGGTCTGTGCCTGAAATGAGGTTGATACTGGCATAAATGCATCAGCAAAACCCACACACGGTGGTGTTATGCTATAAAAGTGAGTCTTGGATGGCAGGCTTCTTTTTTTTTCCCTCAGATCCTGACAGGGTTCCTTATTGGACAGATTCTGTAATTTAGTTAAGTCTTTGGTGAAGTCTCACTTGTCTGAATATTTTTCTGGAGGATTATTTTTACATCTTAGTCTAGTCCTTATAGTCGATTGTATTTTATTTTTTTTTTAGGCAATCTAAACAGTGTGTACGCTTATGCAATTTCTTCTTCAGTCCTCCGAAATAAGAAATTACTCCTTTAGGGCAGTGGGTGTAAAATGTAAATATTTATGCTTGCTATGCAAAGTGTTCTCATTTTAGTGAGTCTTGTTGCTAATTGTGCTCATGCCACAACTCAAAACTTCCTGTGGCTTGAACAAGCCTTTAGCTGAACGACTGACAGTTTCTGCAGTACAGAGAACTGCTGTATCAGAGTTGAAAAGGTAAAGTCGTACTTAGTTTAAATGTCCAACTTACTGATTTATATCGGTTGGTAACTGTACATTTTTAATATGAATGAAGATTGCATCTAAGTTTCTTTCTGGGGGTGAATTTGAAAGCCAAATAGCTGCAAGCAAAGCTGAGGTCTGGCTTGCTGTGAAATGTAGAGAAGTTTCGTAAGTGGAAGGCAGCTTGTTTTCCAGTCAGACTATTCCAGAGTGTCCTCAGATGCTTTGCCCTAGTGACTAACCTGTTTCTTACCCAGACGTTGTACAGACTTAATTAACACTATTTAAGATTATTTAAGATTTAACTGTAGTCAAAGCCTGATGTGGACCCCCGTAAGCTATTTTCCACTCAGCATAATTGGTGCAGTTTAAATTGATTCCTTATCAATTTTCAGCTAAAGCAATGTTAGCATGCTGTAAACTGACTTGTGTGTGTTGACACAGCAGATTGTATGGTGTAGTGGATTTCAGTTAAGCTAATCAAACTTTCTTCTGTAGGTAAAGCTCCATTTTCATTCTCGCTCAGCTTTTGCCCAAGCTTTTGCTCCTTGTAATATTTGTTGTTGAAGATAACATGTCTTGTGTTGAAAGTGATTTGTAGCGAATATGGTGCAAAGCCCTGTGTAAATGCTTTTGACATGTATCAGTGTATCAGTGTATAAGCCTGTTTCCAGTATAAATAGTCTAAGATAGAGTTTAATTCGTTCAAGACTGTCTGCACTCTTTTGTGCTGATTTAACTGAAGATACCATAAAGTTTCACCTTTTATGATTGTGGTGTAATTTTTAAAGTTAGTGAAACTTAGCAATTCTACTATTTCCTTCTTACTTGGCTTAAATTTTGTTCCTACTTGCTAAGCTTTAATATCTTCCAAGCAAAAGGTAAGCGTATACAAATAAATGAGAAAGGCTTTTGTCTCCCCATCTCGTGAGAGGTACACTCCTTTTCCTGGTGTTTATTAGTTTTTAAAATATGTCATTTGCTTCTGGATAGAAACCTTCCTGGTGTTGTAGGAAGTGTTGGGTTTTGGTAGTGTTTAAGTTTCTGCAACCTAGCCTTCCAAATCTGTGCTCTTTATCTGCAAGAAGTGTGGTGTATTTGACTTAGTTTTGCTGATTTATTAGTCTTATCACCTTTTCAAAGTTTTGGACATTTTCATTCTAAACTTAATGCTGTTTTTGCTGTCAGCTTTGGTACAGTCTTCAGACTTCTCCAGTTTGTTACTGTCTTAAAATTTTCTTGCTAATTTTGCATCTTCTGTTGCCAGTATTTTTTTGAGATCATACGATGTGGTATAATTTTTTAATATTCTTTAATGCTTGCCTCATGTTTTATTAGTATGTGGGTTTTGTGTAGTGCTTTAAGCCAAAGAGCTGCATAAATGGAAACCTGTTAAATGCAAAAGAAATAATGGATATTTAGTGTGCATGTGGATTGGGCTCTCAGCTAATTCTTGAAATACATTTTACAGTTTTTGCACTCAAAAGATACTGAATTACTTGGAAGTTGGTGTAATTAAGCAACATACTTAATACTCAAGATGTTTTAGTGTCCATTTTGTGGGGATTAAGTATTGTTTTTCAAGGCAACTAATAGTATTATTTTTCAAGGCAACTAGAAGGGTAGTCTGCCAGAATTCGCTCTTAATTTTTTTATATTTTAAAATGAATTATTCTCTGTTAACAGCTGGCTGTGTTCTTTAACTGTATTTTGGATGGGATTTTCTTTTTCTTCATTGCCATCTATAGAAATTGATGAATTTTTTAGGTAAGTTTTTACACTTAATTTCCAATAATCTGTGAAGTTATCTTTTTATCATCTCCTATCATACACTATAATATATATTCACTCCTATAATAAACTATAATACAGTTTTTCTTTTATCTCATGCATTTCCTGACAATTCTTAATACAAACCCATGCCTTTTGTAGCTAAGTCTGTGTGATAGATTAACATTTAAAATGTTTAAGAACATGTTAAAAAAATTAACTATATAATGGCTGGTTTCAATCCTAGAAATAGAGTAGAATTGGAACAAATTTGGAAGCCTGTTCTTGGTTATGATCCAAGGATATAACAATAAGGGATTTTTCAGAAATAAAATAAAGCATTCAAAAAAAATGCTGAAATGGGGTTAAGAGGATCAAAAGCTACTTTTAAAAATATGTGAGAAATCTGTAGTAGAGTTTAAAAATTATAATGACGTAGATATAGGCAAGAACAATTAAAATCTTAGTTTAGAAAATGAAAATAGATACATTTTTTTGTTAAGAATTTATATTTTTATACGTTATTTATTTTTTTATATTCTTAGTGTTAATGTCCAAAACTAATTTTTCACTGTTCATATCTAAACTTCAGTTATGTGATACTGCACAGGCATTACATGGTACGAAGCAACTTGTATATCTAGAAATTCTGTTTATAAGGGATTTTTTTTTTTTTGGTGTGGTTCAGAAAACTTTCTTTCTTAAAGAGACATTTTACCTTCTGTGGAACTGGTTTCATTTTATCCTATGGCTTGTTACTTCTTAGTAGTTTAGTTGGGTTTTTACATAATTAGAGGTAATTAATCATTCACAAATTTCTTCTACAACCTTTAGTATGTTTTTAATAGGTAGCTAGGATGCCTTAAAACATTCTGTACCCATGTGCCTACTGACTATGAAGAGACACAAATGATGTATAGCATGTTTGTATTATGTATTAGTAATCTTTATGAACTATTCGTGAGTCAAATCTTAATAAAAATTGTGACCAGAATATTCTTTTTTGTTTCTTATTTCTAAGTTGGTTCGTAGTACAAACACCTGTTGTGCTTTTGCCAGAGGACACTGTAACAGTTAAGGTCTCCTTTGCTGTCTGTGCTTAGGTAGATCTCAGGTGCTTGGTCTGATGCTTGTAGGGTATGGGTGCCTGGAGTACAGTTAAGGTATTGCAGGGTTCCATCACTGACTAGGGGTTGTGGTATCACAGCAGCTTGATAATAGCAACCCCACGGTAAACAAAGCTGAGAGATTCTGGGAGATCTATTATTGTCTACCCTCTGCGAACCATTTTTGGAGGATTTTCTTCTCACAGTACTTCGAAGTACAGGGTGTAGAGAATGCCTGTTGAAAAAAAACCAAAACAAACCAACCAAAATGCAAAACACACACACACACAAAGACTTTGGTATGTTGGCTGTAAATTCAGCAAAGTTGGTCTCTGAATTATTACAAAGAGAACAGAATAATTCTGTTCCTGGTGTATGAGAAATAGCCTTACTGGATTCTCTTACCTTAACACAAATCTCTTTTTCATGGTTGTGATGACAACATGTGGGTTTTCTACTCACTAATGTCAACGTGTGGAGGAGGTTGATAGTGACCTGTAACTTCTGTGTGAATTAGGTGCTTCTTCCCATGGTAGGTGCACTGAGGTGGTGGAATTTTTGGAAACCCTTGGGAGGTGGGAAATGGAAAGAGGGGAGGAGTAAAATCATCCTTTGCAAATAGGAGAATGGCATGAGTCTGACAGAAAGTGCGTTTCTTTTATTTGCTGTCTGGCTGTTCCACTAAGTGGGTTTCCAGACCATAAAACCTAAATGTACATTTGTGATGAAAACTGCTGGTCTGTAATCTGGACATCATGGATTCAATTAGTTAACTATTTGAAACACTTGCATTAAAGTACATCTAAAGATACCTTTTTCCATGCAGACTGTGTAAAAGTAATAAAGCAATTTTCTTAGGAGGTTAAAATGCAACAAGAAGAATGTTAGGGATTCACGTAAAAAGAATGTCACCTATGCACTGGTCACAGTAAGTGGTACATTTCCTCAGTTCATTTGATTTTTGGGGTCTTATCAAGTTGTTGTATTGATAAGGTGGGTTTCCAAGGCATATGCATTGCATTGCTTCTTTCTGAGAAATTTGAATGAAGGTCGTACCAGGCTGTTTTAATATGTTCCTGTTCAGTAAAACTAGCAGGTTACTGCATTAGCTGTAAACATATGAGTAATTGAAAATCTGCTTTTTTATGAACATCTAAAAATTATCTTGGTATTGTGCAATAGCTTCTTCATTCTGTTGCTGCCTGTTTTGTAAAACCTCGTAAAACTGTTGTTTTTTTAAGCCCAATCAGAAGAGGCAGGTTGTTATTCTAAGGAAGAAATGACCCGTGTAACAATTCAAGTTCTACAAAATGAAACCTTGTAATCTTAAGTTAATTTACTATGACAATTAAAAAAAACCTAAACAACCAACCCAAAAACTAGGCTTAGACATTAAGTTGATGTCCTTGTAAGTTTTTAAAAATAAAGTAAGAGTTTAGTCAGGTAGAAAAACAGCTTCTACTGAAAATAAATGTTTGCTTTTTCTTCTAAGTGACTTCCTTTTGCACTTGTTCATGATAACCTGATAATCAAGGAATAACTTTTGATATGAGTTGTTAGAAGCCATAATGATTGCTTTCTATTTTTCTTTAGACTCAGTGTAGGCAGCTGAATCCATCTGCTTCCTTTATCCATCTTTTCCATGTCAGAATGACTGATGGATGCTCTTCCATGCCAAACCTGTCACACAATTACAAGCGCTGTTCTCATTAAGGTTATTTCTATGAATTATGATCACACAGTTTGCTTAAAATATTTCAGCTTGTTTTACAATATCCATTTGTATTTGTTTCTGTATTTCCACAGAACTAAGTTGTTAACAGCTGCCGTTACAGATTGAATTTTTCTCCCCTTTTTTCCCCTCAAGTATTCGGTTGATATTTTCTTTAAAATATCATTCAAATATCTGGGGAGGGAGAATGATGTCTTATGATGTTGAATTTTTAAAGTTAAATGTTTAAAAACTAACTCTTTACAGAAGGAAAATACTGATAAAAATTTGTCTTAATGACATTATTAATATGTGAAACATAATTTTTAAAACATGAATTTATCAGTAATAAGCTTTAAACACTTTGTTTCCTGACTGGAGGTTTTTCTGCTGTTTCATGGATTCATTTTGGTACCTGGCTGGCTTTTGGAAACCTCATCCAAATTGATTTTCTGTGGATGGCTTTAGTGTTGCTTGTAGTACTGTCCATATTGAGTGTTTTTACTGATCCTCGAGGAAAGAAAGAAGAAATTTTATTTATTCATTCTGCTCACGTAAACACAAGTAATCAATTTCTGCACATGCTTGTATTCAACCAGTTGCATGCTGTAAAGCTAAACTGTCCCTCTCTTTCAATAAAAGCATAGGCCCATGAATCCAGCTGTGTGGACTCTATTGGCCATTCCCATGCTACATAACTCTTGAGTTTCCTGCAGCTCCAAAATATGCAGACATATATTTTTGTTTTTCAGTTCTGGGTGTCAGTGAGGGTTGTGTTGGAACCCATGAGAATGGTTTTCTTACAGCATGAGACTGAGGATCAATGTTTAAAACTTTTGGGTGTGTAATGAAGGCATTTAGAGTTGCCTTACCTGGCTGGGATGGCGCTGAGGAGTTATTTCATTTGAACTCACAGTAGTCATACTGTCTGAAGCAGCATTCCAAGCCATTTTGAGGGGGATTGGCAGGCTTCCTCTAGGAGAGAGCCAGGGAGTGAGTGCATGTGCCCAGTATGAATGATAAGGGAACCGCGGCCATGGAGCAAAATCAGGAGCATGACCCATTAGATTGTGGACACAAACGATGGAAAGTAAAGTAGCTGCATCTTTGGATGAAGGAGGCTTCTCCATGAAGCAATCAAGCAAAGGGAATCATGATTATAGTATTTTTTTTTTTTCTGGTTTGTTTCTAGAATGATACAACTATGCCTTTTTGTTAGGTCTACTTAACAAATGCAGTCTGTGGATACTACCCTTACCTGTGTTGAGTAACCATGGTAATGCATTAGCACATGTATGGTGAAAAGGTTGGATCTTAATTGGATAAAAGTCTTTTGAATATTTTGAGTCCTATTGGAAAGGTGTTACTCTTGACTATATAGTAGAATATATACTTTTAATATAGGCAAAGCCATGTACGTTTATTTCATGACAGGTAATCCCATTTATTTACAATAATAGCCAGATACTGTTTTTCAAGTTGCCCGCTGTCTGACTTAGGAGAATATAAAGTATTCCTACAAAATGGCCTTTTCCTTTTATAGCTGTCTGACATCCAGGGTCTAGCCTCAGTGTATTAGTCAAGGGAGCTAGAAATACACCACAGTTAAATTATGGGTTTATATCTCCAGGTGGTGCTTGAATTCATGGTTGAAGACTGTAGAAATTAATTTTGCTAAAGCAAGAAACAACAGGACATTAAGCTACTATGCCAGCTTTAGATGTATGCTTCAAAAATTTTTTGCTGCTCAGCATTATTCAGTAATCTTTAACTCAAATTGCAGGAAATATTTGAAATTCCATTCTAACAATATCCAACAGAGAATATTAAAGAAGCATTAAATTTCAAATGCCTAAGGGAAAATGTTCTCTTGCAACACCGTGGGCATTTGGATCTCACTAGTATATGCAGTATTATAGTCTAATATTATGCTTTCCTTGGTTTAAAATGAAAGCCCAATTTTAATTCTATCTCCAAAAACTTGGCATACTGCAGTGAAAAATAATTTATTTGAATGTTGTTTTTTAATATATTGCAACTAACTTTAAAGCTTCCTCATATAAGACTCCCACTATGGCTTTTTGTAATCTGACTCTTTCATTAAAACTTCAAATATACTCCCAAAGACTTATCTCAGTTCTTTCATTGCTAATTTACAAGTTATAAGATCCCAGAGTTACCACAGAAGTTTCTCATTCTATGTAATTTTTCTCATAAGACAAAACTTTAAAGTATCTTGTAAATAAATAAAACCCCAAAACAAAGGATGAATATACTCTGAAGAGACAGGTAATATGCAAATACAAAATGGGTTTTAATGATACATTTACACAATTCTGGTCTGGTTGACTTGACAAACCCATTAGTGAACTTAACTCAAAAAAGTGCTGATTAAACTTTCATGTTTTTATAACCTGTATATGCCATATTTGATAGCAAAGCTATTTCAGAAGTGAGTCCCCAGCTTAAAAGATTCTGGGGAAAGAGCAGGAGAGTATTTCTAAAAGGTTTAGAAAATCTCTAGCATGAAGATACTTCTCATTATATGATTAAGTACCTCAGTATTTGGCAGAGCAAGGGCAAGTGGTATGTTTCTGTTGGAAAATTAAGATCTACAGTTGTTAGAGAAATAGTAGGGGTTTTTTCACCTGCAGCTGACTTTTTTTTCTGTTTGCACTTTTGCCTGATGTAGACAGAGTAGTATCCAGGAAAATGTTGATATTGTGATATTTTATACTTGCTTATAGTTTCACAAGCAGGTTTTTTAATAATAGTGGGCCAGTTGCCTGTGAAATTGTACCATGGTGACTTGCCTGACAAATCAGATTGGGGGGACATGATTTAAAGACTTAAAAACTGCAGAGAGAATGCAAAAGAACAGGGTACCCCAGATGGTTTAAGATGCATAATAAATGCAATTTAATAAATGGTTTTATCTTTCATTGTGTATATCAGGACTATGATTATAGGTACACATGTATATCATGCAGCCATTTACCTATTTGTACAACGTAGCCATGTGGGACATAAATTAGTAGAATTTCATTAACAGTATCATTAGTTTAACTGCAGTGCTAGACTCAGTTCTTGCCAAATTAATGTCACTGATTTTCGTAATGAAAGCTAGTGGAATATCATGCAGCCCTACTGCAAGATCTGCTGTCACTGCTGGGAACTCCATTGCAGTACTGGTAGACACCAGCTTGCCTGCTGAGGGCCACTCATGGACTCTAAATTACCACATATCTTTAACGGGAGCTGAGGCCTACTGAAGGTTGATAGGCTGACTGGTTTTCCATCGTATCTGGTCTCAGGCAGTTGTACCCAAACCTCTGAGCAAGTAGAACGAGACACTATCTTGTAGATGCAGTTGTCATTATATAAAGTCTGAGAGATAATAATCTATTTGAATGCATCTCTTAGAAGCCAAGAATATCCGCCTCAGGGCTATAACACCATCTTGCTGTGTAATTTTTGGACAGAAATGACCAAGCAGAAATGTGCTTTTAAAGAATATTTGGTATTTTTGGAGGACAATTAGGTAATTTTGTAAATGTTGAGCCTCTCTGCCTTGAGAAATGGAAGGCTTGTAAAATGCATTAGAAATATATGTCGAAAAATAAGTACATGGACTTCAAAATCAGTCTTATTACATGGCTTTATTTCCAATTTTATTGTAATAAAAATTTTGTGTAATTACATGTCTGATAATGGTTATATTGAGTGACTGTTCTTTAAATAATAGTATAAAGAAAAAACAGAAGCAAATGGGAAGCTTAATGTGCTGTTGTACAAAGCTATTTCCACTCTTCCTTATCTGAGCTGTGTATTTATTTAAGTAGATGCTTATGTATTTATTTAAGTAGTTGCCTATGGCTTTTATCATAGAATCATAAAATGGTTTGGGTTGGAAGGGACCTTTCAAGATTATTTAGTCCAACGCCCCCTGCTGGGAGGGGGAAAACATCTTCCTTTAGATTGGGTTGCTAAAAGCCCCATCCAGCCTCACCTTGAGCACCTCCAGGGATGGGCCATCCACAACTGCTCCAGGCAACCTGTTCCGGCATCTTACCCCCCTCAGAGTAAAGACTTTCTTCCTTATAGCTAATCTAAATCTACCCTCTTTGACATTAAAATCATTGCCCTTTGTCCTGTCACTATAGGCCCTCGTATAAAAAGTCTGTCCCCATCTTTCTTATAAGCCCCCTTTAAGTATTAAAAGGCCTCAATAAGGTCTCCCCAGAGCCTTCTGTTCTCCTGGCTGAACAACCCCAACTTTCTCAGCCTTTATTAATAGGAGAGGTGTTCCAGCCCTCCGATCTTTTTTGTGGCCTCCTCTGGACCCACTTCAACAGGTCCATGGCTTTGCTGTACTGGGGACCCCAGAACTGGATGCAATATTCCAGGTGGGGTCTCACCAGAGCAGCGTAGAGGAGGATCACCTCCCTCAACCTGCTGGCCATGCTGCTTTTCATGCAGCCCAGTGCACAGTGCCAACTCATATCTGATATTTCATCTGCTAGTATCCCCATGTCCTTCTCTGCAGGTCTGCTTGCAATACGTTCCCACAGTCTGTACTGATCCTGGTGATTGCCTCAACCCAGGTGGAGGATCTTGCACTTGGCCTTGTTGAACTTCCTGAGGTTCACGTTGGCCTGCTTCTCAAGCTTGTCAAGGTCTCTCTGGATGGCACCCCATCCCTCAGGTGTATCAACTGCACCGCTTAGCTTGGTGTGATCCGCAGACATGCTGAGGGTGCACTCAGTCCCACTATGTCACTAATAAAGGTACTGAGCAGTCCCGGTCCCAAAATGGGTACTTCGGGGATAACACATGTTGCTGGTCTCCATCTGGACATTGAGCTGTTGACTGCAACTTTTTGGATATGGCCACCCAGACAATTCCTTATCTATGGAATGGCCCACCC
Source organism: Gorsachius magnificus (assembly GCA_034008185.1). NCBI lineage: Eukaryota > Metazoa > Chordata > Aves > Pelecaniformes > Ardeidae > Gorsachius > Gorsachius magnificus. The sequence continues at coordinate 17,692,859 of CM067083.1, read as the reverse complement.
ATCAAATCCATCTCTCTCCCATTTAGAGGCAAAGATGTTGTGTGGGACCATGTCAAAGGCCTTAGAGAAGTCAAGGTAGATGAATGACATAGGCTGTTCTTCACTTGTCTGCCAATGCAGTCACTATCGTAGAAGGCCACCAGATTTTCTGGGCACAATTTGCCCTTGGTGAAGCCATGTTAGCTGTCTCTGATCACCTCCCTGTTGTCCATGTGCCCTGACATAGCTTCCAGGAGGATCTTTTCCATGATCTTGCAGGGCACAAGTGAGACTGTCACACAAAGCAGAATGGTGAACAGGCACCTCCTGTGACAGTCTAGATACATCATTACATGTAAGGAAGCAGGCGTGGATTTTAAGTGTTGATTTCTAGATATTGAAAGAGTTTCTTTGTAAATGTAATTAATACATTCAAATTGAAATAAAATTATTAATGATGTAATGTCTCAGTGCGTGAGGTGCAGCCTGTGACAGAATTTATGTGAAAGCTCAGAATATTCACTGAACACTGTGCTGGGGAAGTCCCATATCTGTTAGGAGTTCTGTTCATTACTCTTTCAGCTGGCTGCAAGGGTCTTCATGTGGAATTCAGTGTAAGTTTGGTACTGGAAAACTTGTAACACAGTGCCGTTCTTGGGTTAAAATACAAAATTCAGACAGATAATGAAACAGTGGCATGGGTGGCAGTCTCACTTGAGTAAATACCGAGGTAGTAAGCAGAACTTACTCCTCAGGGGACTTTGATTTCAGAATAACTTGATTAATTGACATTTCATCAAGGGGAAAATTAAATATTTAGATTCCATAAAGTTTTAGCTGGACTAGCTTCTTTGGCATCTGCCAGTGATGATGTTTAACTTTATCACCTTTCTTCTTTTGCTAAGAGGTTTTTTGGTTTGTTTTCTGGGTAGAATTTTTTTATATGGGATATTAGCAAAGTGGCTCTGTCTGTCTGTCTGCTTTGCAATATATCAAGTTGTATACCTATTCTGTATGTGACTTAATAAATTAAATGCACTGCTGTCCTGCTTGTTTTCTGAATCTGATTGGCAAAACTGGGCAACACATTAAATTGTAGTGCATGGCTGAACTTCACTGCGGTGATCATGAAATGATGCACAACGTGCACGTCGTTGAACATTCCTTAAAAAGCAGCCTATAAAATACACCACCTGTAATGTCAGTGTATAAATGCCAACTTTGCATCAGTGTTCTTTTAAAATATGTGCTGTGCTGAGGTTATTAGTCACTCTAAATTCAAGGACATGAGAGTGCAGATGTTGCATAAAGCTGCGGGAGCGGCATACCTGTGAAGATGCTGTGGCTGCTGCTTGATTTTCAGAAGATGGCATCCTGTGCATTTTAAAACTCACTAGTCATGGATTAACTGCAATAAATGTCACTTTGTAATTGAAGCCATGTAAATTAGTTATTCTTTTATTTCTAACTTAATTTTTAAAAAATCTCTCTGCTGGGATCAAATAAATGTTATCATGAAAGGAAATAACGCGTTATTTGCTGAATGGGGCAAGTAAGCAGAAGAATGAAAATTCTGCATCTTTTTCTCATGTATATAATAATTGTCATCTATTTAATGGATTAGTATGAAGATTATGCTGTTGACCTTCTGCTTAAAAGTAAAGGAATAATGATAATGGTGAAAATATTGTTGCTTCCCTTAACATATGAAGGTGGATGAAAAGGAAGCATCACACAGAAATGTAACAGCAGCCATGACTTTAACTTGAACAAGCCCAACTCAGACAAAGATTTTGGGAAAAGAAATCCACAGGTGAAAGTGAGAAGACCCCTAATACTCTATCAGCCATGAAAAAAGACTTTTGTAAAATAAAGGGTTGTGTAAAATACAGAAATTACTTAACTCTGCTTCTGCCACCTGAAGGTGTTTACTGGTTTTGTTTTGCACTGCCAATGTGGATGAGTTAATTTAATCATATCTTTTACAGCTGTGGAAAAGGAAAGAGCCAAATGCTGCAGCTAACTAGAATGGTCAGTCACATCTCTCATTTGAGAGAAAATCTTTCCAAGTTGCTCAGAATTAATGCATTTTTAAACAATGTCCTTAATAAATGATAAATCCTGGATGAACTTTTTTAAAAAAATGGGAAATATGATCTTTGTGGTTGAAGTAATACTCCAAAATTTGTAAATGATAAAAATTTCTTTGGAGTACATGCAATTACAGAATTACAAATACAAAGTCAAAGACTTCAACCAGTTATTGATGCCCAAGTTTACATAAAGGAGTCAGAATATGTATTTTAACTGTTTCAGTCTTACAATCACAAAAGGACATTAGGTTGATTTTCATGGCAAAAGCTGACCTATAATATACTCACAGCAATAACAGTAATTCCTATATTTGATTTTTAACATTTTTATTTCTCATTTTTGTAAATTTTTTTTCCTATTTTTTTGAAACCCTGCAAAAGCAAGAAATTTGGCAGTGATTGGCTGATATTGTAAAGGCATCCTCGCACTGTATTCTGCCATCTGCAGAAGTATTGTCAAGTAACAGGTTTTTTGCACAGAACCATTGTTTCCATTATATTACCATTTACTTTTGCTGTAAATTGGAGTCAAATGAGAAATGGTTTGCCAGAAAGAGTGGGTCAGGCTGTGAAATGATTGGTAATTAAAAGACATGCATGATGCAGAGGACAAACTTAAGATGTGAACACATCACTTGGAATTTTTGAAATTGTCTGTCTTGATTACTTTCATTTCAATTTTTTTTTTATTTTTGTGGGAGGTAGAAAGTCAAGCTTCTAGGAAAGCTCAGAGCTCAGATCCTCTCTTTGGGGAAGGGAAGAGAGAGAGCATGCACCACTTTGATGGTTGTTGGTAATTTAGGGCTGACAAACCAATGCTATTCACACTGACATCCTATCTTTTCAGACAATGAAGTAATATATTGAGGTAATTAAAGACAATTGCTTGTAATAGCAGATAATTACTATAATTGTTTTGTTTTCCAGATAACAAATGCAGATTTATAATTTCTGTGACCACATCCAGAGTTTTACTACCAGAATTTACAGAGAAACCATAAATAGTTATTGTTCCATTATGCTTAATGTCAGTGGTATAAATTTAACTCTCTTATTTAAAAATCAGTCAGGACATGTTTCATCCTTATGTTAAATGGTTTAACATGAGACCATTCTTGGTTTTCAAAGGCTTGTTTATGTTTTGTCACACCTGTTGATTGCAAATCATATACACAACTTGAATGATAATGAACACTTTTTGAAGGTTTTAAAGAGAGAGCTTAAATTAATCTTGCAGTGAAAGAAAAGCAAGCTTTAAAAATGCTTCCACCTTGTAGTGATTTCATCAGGTAATTCCAAGTCTATTAGAAAACTTGGTCACTTGTGTGCTGTTTCCTGCTGTTCAGTGACATTTACAGGGTGCCCATAATAACATTTTCCTCTCCAAAACTGGGGAAGCCTTTGCTGGCAGAAGCTGTTTTAAAATAAATAAATAAATAAATAAATAAATCTTCCTTTCAACAGTTTCTTTTGAAACATAGACTGGGTGTGATGCAGCCTAGTGGTGCACTGAATTTTCAGTAACCTGGGAAGTTGTAACAAAATGTGCAAGTTTGCCTATACCATAGGGTTGCTACTCAGACTTCTTTTTTCTTTGTTAATTATTGTGGCTGAAAAGATTCATCAGAGTGTAAAGAGCAGTCGTTCATATAGAGGACATTCATATCTATGTTTGTTGACCTGTATGATTTTGTCAATTTAGAGTTCATACATAGTGAAGCTATGTATGCTGTGTTGAGAATTAATGCAGATGATTCTGATATTGTTAATACTAATTGTACCATGGCTGGTTTCTTTGGTTTTTTACTGATTTGTTTTTTCCCCTGGACTATTGCAAGCTTTGTCAGTGGAAATTTTGGTTATGAACATAATGTTGCCTATTTTTAAAACATTTCACTCATTACTTTAAAAACCTAAATCTTTTAAGTGACATAAAAATATCTGTTTAGATATAATTGCAGCTTTTTATTTAAAGCATATTAACCATCTCCAGTTTTGCCTGTTAGCAAGGTCTTTTTTATCTTAAGAAACTAAAAGTGAAAGACAAGCAAATGGTTTGAGATTAGATGAATAATTATGTTAATGATCACGAAATAGAACCTGAGGAATCAAAAAATTCGTGATAGAGGAGTATCAAGATGGTTTTCTAAACGCTGAAGTTTTAGACTGGCTTGGACAGGACATGCAGCATAGTGACTGAGAGAATTCCACCCTCAGGGTTTAGTTCTGTGGCTTAAGTAGAAGCTGAACATATTTTGAGGATCTGAAGTTGTTTACAATTTCCCACTTAGGCCTCGTGTGTGTGCGTGTGTGTGCACGCGTGCCTTGTTGTAGTCTTTTGATCTCAAGGGGTAGAGCAGATCACTGTCCTTGTAAAGAACCTCTATTTGAAGTATGAAGCAGGGTTCATTCCTGAAGTTCTGCCCCTGGTGAGGAAGCCATTTCTCTGTCCTCATCTCTTGAGTTTCCTGCTGGGCTTTTGATGCTGATTTTGGAGTGGGTTAGCAGAAGGTGCCGTTCGTGGGGCTGAGTGCTTGAGTTTGAGTCTTGACAATAAGCGACAGTACAATGAGAGTGGATATCACTCAGTCAAGTCCTGCTGCTTTTGAGGTTCTACAAGCACAAATAGGGTCCGCTTGCAAAAGGCACATGGACAAAGTAAACACTCTTTCAGAAGTTTCTTAGTAGAGGAAAACAACACAAAAAAGACTGGGAATGAAGTGCATTAACATCAAGATGCACTAGAGGGCCCAGCCTGCATATAACCATTTTCCAAGAATTAAAATGGGTTGTAAGCTGAAGGAACTTCTGAGAAATTACAGCAAAATTAGGGGGAGAAAGAACTGTCTGAAGCCAGGGCTCAAAACAGGACTGAATGTGGAGAAAGATGATAGAGTGACAAATGCATTCAACCTGAAAATGTAATCAGACAAGCATGTTTCCCTGCTGGAGAAGGGATTTAGCAACTTTGAACTCAAAATCATGTGATTTCTTCCTCCTCCTGGCTAGATTAGAAAGGGGAGTGATGTTTTTAATATTATATCATGCTCAACAAACCATTGCGTGCTGTGTCAAGTTCATTTTCACTATCAGCTCTGGCTAAAAACCATTGCTATCTGTAGTCTAGCCTGAAGGTGACAAGAGATTTGAATCATTGTAATTAGGCACTCATCATACTGCAAAAAGATACAACTATCTTGATGAATTGGTATTAAAAAAAAAAAGCTGTGGGGTTTTTTTTTTTTGTTTAACTACAGTTGGTGCCTGGGAATGTGAGAAGAGAAATGAGCTCGGCAAGAGCTGAGGCGGTTTCCTCAGCATGACAACTATTGTCCTGTTCTCTATGCAGCAAAAGTTAAGAGGTTTTTGCACCTCCAAGTCCTGTTGACACCTTCAAGTGTTTTTGGGCGTCTCCCAGGTTTTACTTGACAAACATATTCAGTGTGCTACTTCTTTCTGATTTTGAGAAATACATAAGAATTCACTTTCCACACTTAAGCAAGGGCTATGAAATGAGTTATTGTTTGCCTTTTAGAATTGTAGCTCCAGGGCACACTTTTACTGTGAAGTATAAGTGATGAAAAAGTGGATCTGCCCAGCAAAGTCAGGATTGTGGTTGGATATGGCAGAAATGGGGTATAAGGAACTTTATCCCTCTGGGGAAAGGCATTTCTATACACACCAATATGTATTTCTTCACGACCTTTATTACAGCTGCCTTGTATTAATAATTAGGTTTTGTTCTCATTTTCTCCTACATTTAGAAACAGTGCAGAAGACATTCCTGAAATACATATGGCTTTCACCAAGTAGAGGTGCATTGCAATTTTTACCCTTTCTTTCCAGAAACAATGAGTTACCGTTCATTCTTTTTCTCTGAAGATACATTACTTTGTCTTATCACTCATCCACGCATCTTTCCTCAGAGCTTGGATAACATTCCTTTTGATTATTAAGATGTTAAATTGTTCAAAAATGAATCAGGGAATGACATTTATTGCCCGGTAGCATGCTTACTGTGCAGTGGAGTCTTGTCATAACCACAAAGTGTTTGAATTCAGGGTCCTAATGCCAATTTATAAGTGCTGTAGTTTTCAAAAGTGAAATGTGAATATGGATTTACATACTTTAGACAGTGGCAGTTGCAATGGGGTAACATGTGAGAACGGGAACAGTAAGCGACTTACCCTATGTGACTACCCTATGAGCCCTGGATCTTTCAGAGTTTTGAAGGATGGGTGTTTTTAATGAATACGCAATGCAGCTTTATGGGGAAAAAAAACCCCAAACAACCCAACACCCTATAGCACAAGTTTGCTAGTTAATGTTAAAGCTGAACAAATTTGGAATGTATTGAAAATAGATTTCAAGCTGTTTTTTTGTCAAAATTTATTTTTCTGGAGTGAGCAAATAGTAGTTCTGTTGGTCATGGAAACTTTCGCTTTGTCCCTATTGAATTAGAGTCTAAATTAATTAATCTGCAGTGCTAAAATATTAGACTGAACTTGGATTTCCAACCTTAGTTATTTAACAAGAAATGTAGCTGACAGTTTTCCTGTCTTCAGATTATGAACTGGGGGGAGAATTAACATTTAGTTTATAGTAGCAGACATAATTTCGAGCTGGACAACAGGTGCCTTTATATTCAGACCAGTGTTATTTCCCCTTTTCTATCACCTGACTCCTGGAAGCAAAGTCTGCTGAGTAAGGGAACAGCATTTTTCTTTGATTACCTGAAGAGACAACTGGTCACACAGTCTGCCTTTCAGTTCCCATATTCATTTTTAGAGCTTGTTGGGTGATTTGATGGGTAAGGTAAGAGGTCTTAAAAGCTCCAAGTCTGTATGAGTTTTGTGGAAATCTAAGGACATCCAAACCAGCGTTCCCTCGCCCAGACTCCTCAAGAAAAGGCTGTGACCTGAGCTCAAGGGTTTTTTTTTTTTTTGATTTTGCTTTCAATATCAATCATCAAATACGTCATTACTGATTGCTGAGGAAGCTTGTTGCTCCATACCAGCCATAGAGTCCTGCTTTGTGCTTGGCTGGCAAGAGTTGCGTGCAGTGGCAGAGGAGAGGAGGGAGAAGGGAACTAAAGAGGATGGCTACAAAGAAGTGAATGAGCTGACTGTAAAGTAGAAGTATTTGGGAAACTTGAGGGAAAAGCAGGGAACCTAATGTGGAGGTTTAGGATTATGAGGATGCCATAGTAGTGTTTAGCTTGTAGGTCATAGAATCATAGAATGTTTTGTGTTGGAAGGCACCCCTAGAGGTCATCTAGTCCAACCCCCCCGCAGTGAGCAGGGACACCGCTAACTAGATCAGGTTGCTCAGAGCCCCATCCAACCTGGTCTTGAATGTTTCCAGGGATGGGGCCTCCACTACCTCTCTGGGCAACCTGTTCCAGTGTTTCACCACCCTCATTGTAAAGAATTTCTTCCTTATATCCAGTCTAAACCTACCCTGGTTTAGTTTAAAGCCATTACCCCTTGTCCTGTCACAGCTGGCCCTATTGAAAAGATTTTCCCCATCTTTCCTGTATCACCAATCCATAGAAAATCAGACAAGTTACAGTGCCGTTCACGGTTTGTCCTTTGGATTACAACCTGTATATGTTGTGGCATACAAGCACATTGAAAATAAAATTTTAAGTACTGTGTAATTCTTGTTGCCATTTTGTTTTTTGTTTGATCGCTTACTCATCATGGGCAATGTTTTCTGTGTTTTCTGCTGACAGAAAAATGCTTCCTTGTTCTTACATGTTGATATATTGCTTTGTTTAAGGGAAAATGTTGGTGTTGCCTTTAGCACAAATGATATATGCATTTGCGTTTCTGGAACACTTTCAGAGTTTCCCATTTGCTTTTATCTCCTCCACAGAATGAGCATCTGTTTTCTAGTTTATCTTTTCTGAAGATCAGCATAGATTGTTGATTACAGACTGCAGTAAATTAACTTGTCGACTTTTGCCACATTTCATGTTTATGTTATATATCTGAACAATGTTGTAGATTTACAGGAGACTTTAGAAATCAATCCAAATTTAAAATTTTTTTTTTGCTGACTTTTATTTCTAAAAGCCTGCTACATAAAATTGCATGTCTCTTTCTAAAACAAGCTTTTTAATTCTAATTGTTGAAATTCTAGTGATTTATTAGATACCTGACCTTGTGCAAAACTGAAAGTATATCATCATAAAACTAAAAGCTATTGTCATCTTTACTTGCCTAAACCAGAAAAACAGAATTTGAAAATACAGAGTTTATTACAGTAAAAAATACAGGTTTTGTCATGTTGTGTTCTTTAGTTTGCTTTTAAAGGAATTTACTTTCAAATTACTGTCTCACAAAATAGACTCGAAAAACTTCTCTGTAGTCACAATATAATTATTCAGTAATTTCTTATCTAAAATTACTGAACAGGTGGGAGAAATTTGTAAATTTTACTTTTTCAGTAAAATCAGCTGAATGACTCTTTCGCCTACTTGTGGGCAGCACCCTGTTTTGTTTTCCAGTTGCAATATATAGATACAGTTTAGTTCGTACTTCTCTATTCTATTTTGGTATCCTAACCAGAACTATCACTTTGAACGTGTCAGTGTTTTGAGCTGGAAATATTACCCAAACTAAACTTTTTACATAAGCATATGCTCAAGTTTCCCTCTTAACACAGTACTTGATGTGTTCTTATGAGCTTAAAGTGTAGGAGCCAGAAAGTGATGGAAGTATGCCAAGTGTTTGCACAAGAAGAAAATACCCATTTTCCATTCTGTGAAATTCCTCCTTCAGTGTTATCCAGACAGGGTTGGCCTGCTCAGAAGGTATCTGTGTTTCTCTCTGTTCTGGACCACCAGGAAATACATGACAAATAGAGGAAACTTCTTCGTTTCTTTGGGCTTGCTAGAAAATTTTGACCATGGCGTGTATGTGTTTCTTGTGGCTATTGCAGTAGTTCAGGATAGACTTAAGATCACAAAGTGTGTCATATCTCCAAACAATAAATCTGTCTTCACATTTACATTTGTGTTGGGATGTGTGTGATGCATAATATGCAAAACAGTTGCTCGGGTGTCTGAGCAATCAAGAACAGATCATTCCTCTAGAAAAACATGTAAGCATCGTATTTGGTTTTTGCCAATATGACGATTACATTATTCACACATCAGATCTGTCACTTTTGTAGACTGTTGGGTGGTGCAACATGCTGTGCCACTCAGTCTGTAGTGGAGTGCCATCTCTGGACTTTTCCAAACTGCTTTCTTAGGCTTTGTGTGAAAGGAAATCGGTCTAACCACTACCTCGAAATGTCTGCAAAACAGTCTGTTCCAGTAGTTGACTTGATATTTTGTGGAATGGAATAGTGGAAAAAAACCTTGAATTGCTCTTTAAGTGTTGATAAAAGCAGCTGCATTAAGTAGCATAGGAGCAAATGCTTATCTTAAATAAAAGACCAAGTTCTCAGAAAAAAATAGTGGCTTCCTCTGAGAGTGGTTTGTGGAGGTATGAGAGCGGTTTGTGAAGGTGCCACAATGCTCCAGATGTGGAGTGTGCAGCAGTTTGTAGTTAGCTGCTGAACTGTCTTCCTCGCAGAGCCTTCTCTGAATTCAGATACATTGACTGAGGTTTAAAACCACAGGAGGTGATTTTCTGCCCCACTATGGAAGGTGGAGCTGGGCAGCCTTTATGTGGTTTTAGTCCTGCTGTGAGCTGTGGTGGCATTCAGAGCTGAAGGGCTGGATGGAGGAGTTACTGAGCTGGACTTGGTCTGGCAAACCAGGGTGCCTTGGGGTGTCTGTGCTGATGCACTGATGGCACCATCAGTGCTTGATGTAACTGGAGCCAGATGCCTGGTGTGCTTTCATGGGCACACTGGTATATCTTAAGTTTACAGTGCTAGAGGCGCTCCATATTTAGGAAGACTATTTTAGAGAAATTAATATTTAGCACAATAAGGCTTTGTCTAAAATTAATCAGACCGTATGTTATAAAGTGCACATCAGTATCATACGTCATGACAACAATGGAGCAAACAGATTCCATTTTATTTTTGAAACAGACATTTAGATTTAAAATAAACAGAAGCATTAGATAATACCTCATGGCAATGTGGAAACAAACTGCGTAAGTCTTTCTCAAATACTAGGTAATTTATCTTCTACTTAATTATAAGATATGAATGCCAAGTGTTTCCACAAGTTTTTTGGAGTGAACTCTTGGATTCCACAAGAAGAGAACTAGGCCAAGTACTTTTAGCAGACAAATTTTGTTTCTCATAAGAAATAAAACATTTCCAGTCAAGCCACCTGTTTGCCTTTTGTTAAATATTTTGGTCTGAGGGCTCAGAGAAAAATCCAAGGAAATTTTTTCAGGGGTTCAGAGGAGCATAAAGTGATTGGAACGAAAACCCAAACAACAGGCATTTAATTCCTATTTCCTTTTTTTTTCCTATATGAGTTTGTTACATGTACAATTTCATTCATATCTAGATTTTAATAGATTCCAAGACAATTTTACTCCTTGATTTCTGTTAAGTTTTAAAATATCCTGAAATTCTACCAAAAATCAGGCAAGGTCTTTCTGTGTATGGCTTTGTAACAGTTTTCTGAGAGAAAAGGTAGGGTCCCTTCTGTTCTCCCCCTGCCCCACTGCCTTCCCCTTCCCCCAAACAGAACCTTCCTTTTGGCCTTGAGCAGTTTTTTTCCCATTCCTTTACCATATAAACTTGATTACATGTCTCTGAATGCAATTTAGGGGATTGCTATGCAAGGGATAGGTCAGACCTGTAAAAGGAAGAGGGTTGTTGCTTCCTAGGAATGAATTTGGAAGATTGTGTGTTTTCTCAAGATAATTTTTTTCTTTTAAAAACAGTACGTAATTTTTTCTTTGTGTAGTTTTTCCATTTTTGCTGGAGAGTTCACCCCTAAGTGTCTCGTAAGTTCCTTGCCTGTTGAAGTGTAAAGTGCTCTTCTAATTGTGTTTTCTTTCTTGGTGGTGTTTCTTTCCCTATGGTGGCTTTTGTCTTAGAATTTGTCTTGAATTCAGACACTTTTGGAAAGCTCAATTTTTTAATTTTTTCTTCTATGGGTAGGATTGACAACCTGAGGTACTCTACTGTAAGTACTTCTTAAATTGTCCTATAAGCTGGAGCTGTTATGTGTGTTGGGGCGGGGAGGTCTGTTAGCACCTCTTCTGCATGTTCTTTGGGTTCGATATATTATAAACTAGCAAAGAGCTGAGTTTAGTGTGGTGGTGGTGTTAATGATGCAGGCTGAGAATTCAGCCTGTGTGGTTTTGGAACTGTGGCTTTCAAGATTTTTTTTAAGTGTTTTTAAGGGATTTTTTTAAGTGTTGGAAGATTAGAAAAAATGGCCATTACCTTGTAATCAAGGCATTGTGATCTCCTCCAGGTCCCTGTTTGCACTCAACCTGAGTTACCACATGCCTGGCTCTGGGAGATTGGGAATAACCAGCAAAATCCCAACGATGTCTGCTATGGAAGCACACAAGTGCATGAGAACATTATAATGCATTTAAGAATTATTTTTTTTAAATCCAGAGAAAGTGTCACAAGTTTCATAAGTAGAATGGTAAAAAGTTCCCTGAGGAGATGTTTGGGTTTTTTTGTTGTTTTTTTGTTTTGTTTTTTTTTTTTTAAATGGCATGTGGTAACTCAGGTTGAGCAAAAACAGGGGCCTGGAGGAGAAAATTACAAAGTCCTGTACAATGTAATGGATGTTTTTTCTATTTTCCAACATATACATTCTAAATATTCTTGTCTTGTTAGGATTATCTTGATAACAAATAAGCTGTGTTGTTTCTGGTCATTTTTTTTCAATGCTGTTCTCTTGCACCTCTATTGCTTCATGCAGCCCCTGTGTCACTCTTGTGAAAGAATGACCATGATAGGTTTTAACAAAGTTTATAAAGTTGGTTTATAGAACTCCACTGTTCTCAAGGTAAAAGCCGTCATTTATTGCGAGTCCATCATCTGGAACATCCTCTTCAGGACATTGCTTACTAAGTACAATCCTAATTCTTTGTCTTTAAAATTAAAAGGGCTTAAAAAAGTCCTTGTTCTCCTAATGTCACCACATGAGAAGCCTTCCCAAACATAGTGCTATGCCTTTTCCACCAAAGTGGATTTTTGATGGGCTTTTACTCCTTCTATCTGCTGGTCTTCACAATATTTTCTCCCTGTTCTATACATGATTAGTAAGAAAAAGAAAGAGTTGAGCCTTATGGAGAGGAAGTCAGGTTGAACTGACTGGAAGTAAGAAGAGGCATTTGCATTTACAGTGTGTGTTTACTGGGTTGGGACAACATCCTGGATGCTTCCGTATCTGCATGTTTTCTGGCATATGTACTGAATTTGCTTAAAAAAACAGTAATAAAATAAAACTTCCTTATATGGTTCCTTTCACTTAAGATAAGTTTCAGTGACATCTGTAGTCTTGCTTTTGTGTTGATGGCAACAATGTTAATATCAATGTCATTAGTATCAATGGCTACTGAATATTGATTTGTATTGGAATAAATTTTAAAGCCTGTGTTGTGAAAAAATTCTATTTAAACTGTGTAAAAGTCAGTCTTTATTGTAACTTGAAGACAAAAAAATTTAGAAAGCTGTGAAAGAACTTTCTGTTGCAGGGCCAGCTAAATAAGTTTGTGATTAGATAAAGTGTCACAAATTTGTTAATGGGACCGTTAAGAGGAGTATTGTTATAGCAGTATTGAATTTAATCTTTTATCTCTTTGTTCTCATTGGGTAAATAATTACCTTAGCAGATTTGAAAATGGGAATTTCGCCCCACAAATTTGCTTTATATAAATATAAAAGCATGCATGTATTTACAGGCAAGAGAATAGGTACTGCTTGGTCTCCATATAAAATGCTGGTTTATGAGAGATAGATCAAGAACTGATTAGGATGAACTGGTGCTTTGAGGCTTAAACTGAAACCAAGCAAAAATGTGCAGCCTGCCTCTTTTGCCTATAATAGGGTCAACGCTGGGATCCATGATCCCTTTGATCTTTACATAAAACAGATGAAAATGCATAAATTGCTTCTAATCAGAGATGAATTAAAGGAAAATAGCCTCCCGGAGGACAAAGCACCCCAGGCACCCATCAACAGCCTTACCAAATGACAGACCTGGAGGAGAGTTCAAAGCTGCAAACACAACTGCCAGTGAAATCCACCAAGAATCTAGATGCCATTTAAAAAAAAAAAATATTCACAGTTTACAAGTGCCCAGAACTCTCTCTTCAAGAAAAAGTGACAGAAACACACCACATGGACTTGCTTTTTAAGCTGCTAAATATTTTTTTTTGCTTTTAGAAGAGTTGAGGCAAGACTTGCTTGTTTAATTCAAAAATGTGTTCAGACATGACAAACATTGGTAATTTTTGTGTCGGGTAGGGTTTACTCAATTTGAGTGGCATATTGTTTTGAAGTTGAAGTATATGTTTTTAGTGGAGGCAGATCAGACATTAATTGTAATTGCTTCCTTGGTTGTCATCCGTATTTGTCACTGTGAACACAAGCACAGTTAACATTCCTCAAACTGCAGAAGAAGGAGGAAATGTAATGAAATATCAGGCTTGGTTTTGGAGGAGAGGGGCGATTTGAGGCAATCATTTTATTGCGAGCAGTTTTATGTTTGTGGAAGAAAGAATAATTTTATCCTGAGTTAAATCAGCATTCAGATCCTCTTCTAGATCTGGTAACTCATTTAAATACTGTTTAGATATGGGTATCAGTGATGTTAAGTATAAGAAATATCCTTGAATAAAAAAATATTAATTTCTGGGTTGTTTCAAAAGAGAGGTAACCTAAACATAAATTTTTTACTTTTTTTGTTAGTATTCAGTTTATGAGAGGATACCAAAATTGCATTTAGCATTTTTAAGGATAGAGAATAAATACAATTTTATGGAGTACTAAAATACCACTTTTAGTAAAGACTGATGTAGTCCCTTCAAAATAAGTGTTGCATTAGGAAGGATTTTGCCTGCTGCTAATTGTATACTTTGCTTAGATGTTGTGTACAGCAAAACATTTATATCCAAGCCTACACAAATTTGGGATTCACTTAGACACATGTAAAGAACAAATGACATCTCCAAATATGTAACTGCATATGAAATTGTTCAGTGGGCTGAATGATTTGCTGTAGGTGAGGTCAGAAATGTTGCCTAATTCTTTGTTGCAAGGACTTATTTTCAGTTGCTTATGACTTTAATTGCTGTAACTAAAGTATGTGTTATGTGTTTGTCTAGGGCTATTGGTTTTTGGAAGGAGAAAGCAAAAAGATTTTGGCAGTCTGTCTAAGGATGAACCTAGAAAGATTGCTGAGGTCTTGCTTTCTCTTAACATTTTTTAAGGTTTTTCCCACATCCCGAAGTCACTATTCTTTGGAGCAGACGTTTTAGGTTTTGGAAAATTGGAGTTTGCTTATGTCTTGTGAGACCTTCAAGTTCAACAGTTAGCTTTTCAAAGCTTGCACCTTCACTGAATGCACTTGTCTCACTTTTGGGCCGCTGATCAGACTGCATGCGAGTCTTCGTCACTGAGAGAGAATGAGAAGAGATTGACTCCTGGCACAAGGGACACAGCTGGACTTTCTACATAAAGACTGATCCTGACTGATCCTATCAATATCTGGACTGAAATGGCATAAGGCTGTAAGGCAGAGCAGGAAGGCTGCCCTGTTCTGTCAGGTAGGATGAAAGCTACAAAGAGAAGAGCTAGAAAGTGAAGCCTGAAACTGAAGAAAAGAAAAATGAAATGTCTTGAATAAAACTTGATGGTCTGTAATACTGCAGAGCAACAGCCTACCTGATTATGGACTTTTTCCTACTGTGAGAAAAGAGGTCTTTGCCACAGCTTGCACAGAGAACCATCACTATTCCCTTAGCTTTTGCTCTGACACTGTTTTTCTGCCTAACAGCAAAACCTCCTCTAATACTTAGTCATACTTCATTGACTGATCAGTATATAAAGCCTAAAACCAAAGTCAGTCACTCTTCCCTTCTATGAGTACCTGGAAGATAGTTGCAGATCACATGCCTCAGCACCACTGTTTGGTTCTCCTTTCTTAAACTTTTTGTCACCGTGGATCCTTTGAATTGGGCTGGGCCTCGTGTTGTCGGGACTTCCATGTGCGTCACACTCTTCAAGTGAAAGTGAGTGGTGGAATACAGCAGTAATGTCTTCCTTCTATATGATACCAAGTAGCAGTTGTACCAATTAGGTACAAATTAACACTGCTAGGCCACACAACAGCTTAGCATGCTTTTTTTTTTTTAAGCAGCAGCTTGTTTTGTCAAATTCCCTTTCTAGATGTAAGGAATTTTGCCTATTTACTTCATATTTGCTATGTAAATCTACTTGGAAAACCATCTGCATTAAGCAATCAGCATGATGGACTCATCAAACTCTTAGCAATATCTTCAGGCTCCCCTTAAGGTAGGAGTATGTGTTAATCAACCAGACATAGTGCTAAGTGCTGCTACTTCTAAACTGGGGCTCACAGGGGCATGAGCTGCCTCAGGGATCTGATTCACCAGCCACGACAGTTTACCTTGGGATGATTGTTCTGGTTATTGCGCTGCCTCTGCTTCGGGGACAATTCAGTTGCTTATGTAGCAGCTCCACAAATTACAGGTTGGCAAATTAAGGAAGACTGAAATTGGTGCTAGCGTACCATTGGCACTGAGCTGTACCTTGCATCAGTTCAGAAATGTGAAATACTCATTTCACAAGTGGCTGAGCCACCCTGCAACTGGGTGAGAACCCCTTCGTCTCCAAGAAAAGAGAATTAGGTGGACAACTGGGATGACAGCAATTGCATCTGTCCTGAGATAGTCTGCCCTGTTCAAGAATTGGCACCCTGAACTATAGAGTAATTGTGTCTTTTGTCTTCTCCCTCAATCCTTCAGTGTCCACATTCAAAAGCAATGTAGATAAAGAATAAACAATTTAATGCCATTAAGTACTGCAATAGTTAGCTGTTCAGAGATGTCCAGTTCATTTTCTAGATACACTCTCCAGCAACAAAGATATTTTTAAAGCTATTTATTTACAGGATTCCTCTACCTGCGTGGAAATCAGGGGTTTTGCACTCAGGATTTTTCTGCTTATAAAGGACCCAAGCAAGGTCTTACAGTTCTCAAAAACTTCTTCAGAACTAATTAGACTGTGTTGAACTGGAGTCATAGCTCTGACGTGCATGCAAATGCAATTGCATTTTGCATGCAATCATTGACAGTTCTCTCCAGCTATGACAATTTGATCGGGAATACTTATTCAGTTGTTTTGCTGTTTCATATTTACTTTAGGAATTGGGTAGTGACAGTGTCATGTGAAAGGCCTTCATCTTAGCAGGGATTTCTGGGTAGTCCCTGCCATGCTTCCAGGTATCATTGTACGAGACCAATCTTGAACAGCTTTTAGTATATCTACTTGTCAAAATACCATTCTTCTTCTCTGTCTTCATCATCACCTTTGTCATCATCATCACCTTTGTTAGGAATTTGTCACCTTTATGGCCTTTCAGTCCACAGAGATGGAGTTATCAGTGGCCTTGTGCTCATTTCTGCCTTTTGATTTTCATTGGACACAGTATACCTCGTTTTTCTAGACTGTGCCCAAGCAGTGAATTTAAATTTTCAAATTGCTTATAATCCCATTTTATTTAGGAAGGAGAGAAATGTTTTTCACAGTTTTCAGTTTGTTTACTCCTTTGCCTTCAGTGGTTGAACTGATAACCTTCATTGCTCTGTCTCCAGCTTCCTTTTCTTCAGAAAGAAAAATAGAGGAGAAAGAGCTTCTGTTTACCTGCCTGTAACTCAGTGCAAGATTTTTGGGGCTTGCTGATGTGCTGCTGCTGTCTTGGCCTCCCAGAGGAGCTAGCATACAGAAGGTTGTTCCCCCTTTTACCATGTGGAGAACAGAAAATGGGCAGAACATGAGAATAAAGCGTTCAAGCATGGCTCAGTTTGTGAGGAGCATCTCACCATGAGATGCCTCTAGTTGTTCCAGCCTCTGCTGCTTATAAAAACAAGTTGAATCATCCCAGATTATAGTCTGTCATAGTCTGGTTTTGGTTTCTCTTAATATGCCTGGCTGTAGCTTGTGGTTGTTTAGAAGTTCTGATGCAACACCTGTGGTATTGCAGGGCCAGGGGAATGGACAGCGGGGGAAAAGAACAAGTACGGATATCTCGGGGTAAACCATCTCTACCCAGTCAAAACTTTTAGATAGTCAATAGAAGATAGGCTTGCTTGGCAGCGCTGCCCACTCAACTTCTGCTCTGCTGGGTGGGGGACTGTTCCAGTCAACTTCTGACGTATCCTCTCCTCATGGAGCTGTTGTGTCCAATTGTCTCCAGCTGAAAACACCTTGCAGATATTAGTGGTTCACATTATATCTCTCTTGAGAATGGAGTTTTAAGAGGCATCTTTTTGGCAGCCCTGCCAGCTGACACAGCTCGTTTTGTTCTTGCATCACTACCATAATTGAGCTGGTAAACCATTTGTAGGGTTGTTTGATGAGCTGGTTCAGAGAATTGGACTGGTTTTAAATTGAGCATTTTTCTTCGTGTGGCCTTATGAATGGTTATACCAGCACAATTGAAGGAAGTTCAACAGCTCTGGCTTTTATTAAAGAGGGTCTGTTCTCAGGACCCTCTCTGCTGGGGATCTGGGTGTTGCAGCACAGTTGCTGATGATCGGTTTTGTGCTATCTCATAGTGAACAAGGTAATGTTGTTCTTAAGGCTGAGAAGGTTTTGCAATCTAAAGAACAAGTTGGGGGACAGGGTATCCAACTAATGGAACTGTTTTTATTAGGAATCTATTCTGGAATTTTGGAGATGCCTGTAATGAACCCCATTGCTACCTAGCATCATCTTTTAAGAGTAATATTAGCAATGACGTTGTGTCCCCCATATATAAAATGCACTCCTATTTCCCCCTTTCCCGTGCCTCCCTTAACCCGCTGACTTGAACTCCTGGAGCTCCCTTGAAGGCGTCATGCTAAAACGTTTTGGCAAAAGGTGTATAAAGAATGTGTGCAAAAAGAATGCACAATAAGATTCTAGAAAACTGATGTTTTCATAATATTGGTGACTCAAGGGGATGTGGGACCAGTAAATTGGGGCCTAAAATATTATGCAGTGGAAGCCTTTGTAAATATCTGAGAAAAAGTGTAGTTATGTTTGGATAAAATTTACCTTTATTTATATTGAGCAAATGTGGCTTGAATATAGCCAGCAATTTAAAAGATCTAACTGGTTTTTGAAAGTAAATTACATGAATGCTTGCTAAAGCATTCATGCTTAGCATTCGTGCATTGCTTATCAGGTGGAAGAGTAGAATGGAGAGAAGGATTGCATCTGAAGCAAGGGTTAGGTTTGTGAGGAGGAGCATATGAGATGGAGGAGAAATATTAACCATTTAGATTGGGAAAAGTAGATGAGATTAATAGGATGGGAATATTTCTGCAGTGCAAGTCCTTCAGCCTTACAAGAAGGGCAGAGAATATCTGCGCTATATGTTGAAGACGAAATGTTGAAGAAGTCTTTCTAATGTAGCTCAGTTTGCTTTCACCACCATAAAATTAAACTAAGATTCAGGGATAGAGACTATATCTGTGCTTTCTTTCATTAGCACTAAGCATTCTCATACATAAGTATGTATGAGAACTGTACCTGGGATCAGCTGTGCCTGTAATGGAGAGAAAGTAGTTATTGGGCCTGGGAACTCTGGTTGGGGTCCTTGTTCTGCCTCCAACATCTGAAGCAAGTGAATTGGGAAGGTTATTCTGAATCCCTGGATCCATTGTGCATTGGACTAAGTCTATATGGGAATAAAAGGAGTTTTATTTGAAATGCAGGAGACTGAAGAGCATGGTGCATAGTGCCTTAGGAGGGGGCTGGAAGGGTTAGGTACTGCCTAATCAGCATTGAGAACAGGGAGACTGGGCCCGGAATTTTTTTTTTTTTTTTTTTTTTTTTTTTTTGAAATGCAGGAGACTGAAGAGCATGGTGCATAGTGCCTTAGGAGGGGGTAGAGAGTGTGTTTACTGAGCACTTGTGAACAACGTGGTGGTTTTTCAGAGCAAAGGTCAGAGTTTGTTTTTTTTTACGTCCAGCATAGGTATAGTAGAGAGTGTGTTTCAAAGATAAAGATCCACCCTGCAAAATTTGAAACTGTGTTAAAGAAAAATTTGATAGTTTTAAGCAGCTAAACCATTTTTGCTGCAAAGTTACCTCAGTTTCCACCTCCAGAAAAGAAAAGTCAACCTGGTGAAGATTTGTTTGTATTTCAGCTGACACAGATGAAGTTTTGCAAAGTTATTCACAACTTTAAGTACACTTGTAAAATTAGTAAGGTGGTTTGACACTTCTAAATGGCAAGGCTGCCAGCCTACCTGTAACAATAAAAGACAAGCTTGGGCACTGGGTGACGCATTTTTCTAATATGATAATGCCTGCCTTTAATCTTTTAAGTAAACATTTTTTCAAGACTTACATTTTTACAGGAAATTTACTTTCTTGGATAATGGTTTAAAATACATAGATGTGTAGCTTGATTTCCACTTAACCAACCAGTTAAATCCTGCTGTAGAAACAATGTTATTGACTTTGATCACAAAACAGGTCATCCATCAGGACCTAAGCATTTCTGAAATTAAAATCAACTGGTAACTAAATTAAGAATACCCTTGCAGAGGTTGCGTTGTAGATAATTTGGGGTATGAAAGACACTAATGCAAACTGGCAGAAAATGTGTATCATTTGAAAAAATGTGCTATCATTTTAATAGTTACATTTTTCATCAACTGTGAGTGAAAGGAAAGAAGTTGAGGTCAGGGTAAGGATTGAAAATTGGTACTTTAAGCACTAGGTGGTGCCATTGTGTAAAGTTGTGTTTCTGTGCAGTTTCTGAAGTTAATGAAGGTGAAAACGGTGTTTAAAAACTTCTGAGAAATATGTGCAGGGAAGTTAGCATTTGCAAATGAAAGATTTGTAACACAGGGTGAAGGAGCGTGTGCCTGTAGTCCTGGTTTTATGATATGCATAAGGAAAAGGGATATCTCAGGATGTGTGATGAATTGGTGTGTTATTTTGACTTTAAGTCTGCTTGCAAGTATTTGCCTTTTTTGGTTTCAAAGGGGGAGTGAGAACTTGACTCACACTGTGTGAATCTAGGAGCCATCTCCTAGAAGCTTTATATTGTGAATATATCAAAACAAGCTTCCCTTGTGTTACTTCAAATACACCCTAAAATGCCTTAGGATTAAAGCAATCATCTGTAATACAATATCTGTGGCTCATTGTTGATTGGCTCAAAACATGAAATACGGCTTTTTTTTTTTTTTTTTCTTGGAACAGTCAATGTGTTTCCTTCGTTGTTTGCTTTAGCAAAATTCTGCATTCCTTGTCTAATCCTGAGATATTAATTTAATTTTGTTATTTGATATTAAAATTTAAAAGAAAATATAAAAATGGCTTTGCTGAGCATATGCACATTATTGCTATGTATTGCTATCTGTTTCAAGCAGTAAATGGGGAGCTTTCTCGCCTAAGGACAGTTGGACTGTCCTGCTAACAGCTTTTTTAGCCTGCAAATCTTTATCACGGAGTGTGTGCAATTCTGTTTATTGGATCTGTGGGAAGAGTTAGCTCTAAACAAAGTAATCATTGTAAATTTAAGATGCGAAAACTTGATTGCATCCATGTTTATTCTTTTAGGTAAAGTGGTCAAAAGAAAATCAAAGTTTTGCAATAGCTATGCAGATCTGGTTGTATGTAAATGATAAATTTTAATTAACTTGTAGGAAGAAATGTGTTTGACTTTATTCATCAAATGCTATAGAATGATTATTCCTCTTGACTCAGATAAAATATGATTTCATGTGCTTTGTTATTTAAATATATCAGGTCCTAATAACAATTTATGTGACCTAGAAAACACCAAAGAGTTGGCATCAATTTTTAAATTACTTCTTTCTTTCAGACCAAGAACCCTGTTCTGTAATAATATCTTACACACAGGGTTGCTTATTATAGATATTGCATGTACTTTAACTGCTGTGCAAAGCATCTCTCCCATGTAATTACACAAACATATTCTTAATTAATATGACTTGTGTTAGCGTGATCAAGCAATGGAATATTTTTTAGGTGTGTGTTTTGCAATCCTGAAAGAAGGCTGACAGATGAGGAATGTGGTTACTAAATATCACACATCTCATGAAGAAATCCTTGGAAAGGACAAAAGCCAGGACAGCTATGAGACTTCATTGCGATGAATTGCCTTAAAACCCCCTAAACCATGTATTGATGCAGGAATTGCAGTATCCCAGGCTCTTCCTGATCCTTAAGGATCTGTATAGAAAGGTGTTGTCAGGTATGAAGAGTGCTTGGGGGAACCAGGGTAGTTTGTTTACTCCCCGTGGAGCAACTTAACTATATCAAATGAAATGCCTCTCTATAACTTCAGTATCCTAGAGTAATATATTTTGTATTCCCTTACCTTTGTGATTTAACCACTGAGTATCCTGGAGGTAGAACCTATAGTGCAATGTTATGCTGCTCAGTTCCATGCTGTGGATCAATTGCTTTTTTACATGTTTATGCATTTTTTTAATATGTCAGTGGTGCCTGGAATACGTGCAAAAATTTTAGGATTAGGAATGAAGCTGGAAAACTTATATGGTTCATCTCGCTATGTCCATTAATTTTGCCATTCCATTTTGAACTCCTGTGAGGCACAGAGCATATATCATAGATCATGATAGTCATTAATTCAAGTAAGATTGTGCACGTGCATGTGTAATTATGTAGAGAGATGGTTTTGGCTCCGTGATTTCATAAAGCTTTTGAAGTTGTGGCCATACAGGTAATGAAGGAGAAGGAGTGGGTAGATGAATTAAGTAGTTACTTCCCCAGGACATTTATCTGAAGCAGCTTTATTTGGTGGGACGCTACTTTAGGGGTAGATCAGCTAGTTGCTAATATATATGGGGAAGCAGTGTAATGATGCACAACTTGGACGACCAGTGGTGGAAGCAAAAATTCAGCATAACGTAGGCCACTGTCCATCTCTGAACTCACTCCAGAGCTGCCACAGGTAGATAGGAGAGTTCTTGGCAACTCCAACAGGCATTTTGCCATTACCATCTGAAAGCTCATTACGCTTGCTTGATGCCAGTGAGTTGCAAACTAGTTGAATATTGAGAAATCAACTGTTGGGACTGTTGTGGAAATTTCCAATGCTTTTAGGGAGGAGGCTGCTGTAAATGCAGCAGCAACTGGGACATTTCATAAATAGAGTGCTCAACATATTTAAGTGGTATTGGGAAGACAAAAGTGCCTGTCCGCTCTCCCCTTCCCCCATTACCCTATGTGAACAAAAATTTTTATGGGAAAGAATGCTTTACAGGATGCCACAAGTGGACAGCATCAAGTATGGACAAATATACTTAAGCCCTCCAGCTGATACTGCCAAGCATATCGATAGGGGAGCAGGTCAAAGGAGAACAGACGTCAGCAATTTAGTCGCTACAAATAAACCTCTGCAAGGTGTCTTGATGCTGGAGTATGTTGTCTTGAAGCAGGTTCCCCGGAGGTATTGGAGACTGTTCAGAAAACCACTGGACAAACCAAAAAGAGATACCAGTGCTGCTGCTTACCAGGATGGCATCCCCCTTGGGGGACGTAGCAGTGGAAAGGGAACACCAACTGTGAATCATTGGGAAGGAAATGCTGGACGCAGCAGTAGGCATGCCGAAGTCTTTGCCTTTTATTTTCTTGTGATCCATAGGTGCTGTAGAAAGACATGGGTGCTGTAATGTCTGTGTTTCTCATTGTACTGAAAAGAGACCTGGTTGCCTTACAGCACTTTAAAGAGAGAGGTTTCAGCTAGCCCACATAGTCTTGGAGCTGTGGAGGGCGCACAGGTATGGATACAAGACCTGTTCAGATGTGAAGCAGTGCAGTGAGGGATGAAACGTGACAGGCTGCCTGAAGAATAGGTAGGAATGTGTCTGTAAAACCAGAAAACCAAAATTCTCTATAAAATTATTCCTTTTCATTTAGAGTGACATAAACCATCAAAAATTCAGCTCAATTAAAGTATGAGGACATTACTTTGGGGAGGTCAGCTTAAGTGCCCTGTCTGTTTGAATGTCTTTTTTTAGACAAACCCTGTGTTCTGGTGATTGCCCTTCCTCCTAGATGTATGGCTTCACTAGAGCCATACTCATTTGGCTGAGTTTTCCCATGACTGCTCAATAATAGTACAGAGGGAAACCCACAGAGAATTAATCCAGTCATGGTTGTGCTAATTTCCAAAGGAGCAAGTGAAAATAAGGGGAGTTTGTAATAAATGCAATGTAAAACCTGTTTACATGACTGATTCTTCTCCCCACCCCCACCAGCCTGGCCTTACCTCATTCCAGATTCCCCAGTTCTAGCTGAAAGCATTTTTGTGAAGAATACTACCGGGAAAATTCCCTTTTTTATCTTGCCTATGAAAGACTTGTATGAAAGACCTTTCAACGGAAAGAGGGAATCTGTCTAAATGTGTTGCTATTGAAAGAGGATTGGTTTATAGTCACATAGTTTGATGTTCTTAGTAGGACTGTACATTTAATCTTTGATCTAGAAATGATGTTAAGAGTCTACACATAAGCTAAAAGACGTTCTATCTAAATGCACCATCTTCAGCTCCAGGTATAACCAGAAGGATTGTGGTTTTTCTGAGTGAATTTTCTCAAATACGGTTTCACTGCATAATTTCAGGGGGTTTCCTCTATCTTCATTTAGCTGGTATATTATTTTCAGATAAAACACTTTGCACAGACTCTATGTAAATGATTTTTTGGTTCTCTATTCAGGGAGGAAGTAGATTGTCCTCTTTGAGGTTATAATGCTAACACTCTAATCAACTATTTCTAGGGATGATGCAGACAATTGGGTATTATACGTGGCTTACTCCAGTCTGATCTCCAAGAACAGTAATTTTAAGGAAGGTAAGGTAAATCTTCATGTATGAAGAGAGTGTTACTGAACACTTATTTCCCAAATTCTAGCAAGTGAATATGGCTTGAAGCAGTTCATTGGCTTAATGGATTGAGATGTCTCTGAAATGCATCAGAAGCCTGAGAGAGTCTCAGTATGGTAAAAGGTCAACACTATTTTATGTCTTTATGGGCAGTTGCAGCCCTCAGATAAATAAAGCACTTATGCATGCACTTTAATAGCAGCGAAGCCAAAAATTTATAAATATGTATTTTAGCGCTTTGCCAAAGCAGAGCATATCTTTGGCAAAGAAGTTGTTTTGGCACTTTTTTTAAGCCGCCATGGAGCTTGAAATGATGTGCTCATCTAGGCAAGTAGGCTTCTAAATTAAAATTGTAAAAATAGCAAGGGTATATTCTTGCAAGTGGGAGTTGAAAAGATGATGGAAATATGCCCCCCACACACGTACTTTTCAAAAACAGAGGGCAGCTTCTGTTTTAATCCTGGAAGCCCTTCCCAGCTTCATATTTTCCTAGTTGATGTAACAAACATCCTCCACCATCTTTAAACAGTGACTCAGCCACTGCTTGCAGAGGCTTATATTGCCCTAGTTGTATTTTGCCTTTCTGTAGTGATACAGGATACTTTCCAATTATTTCAGACTAATGACTTTCCTAAATACTGTCTTTTCTTCAGAAATGTAAGTACAAATACATGCTGTTCTTAACAGTACTGAATACTGTTCAACCTGTGCATCATGTGATTAACTATGAGACAAATCTGACTCATATATGTACTATTTTTGTAAAATACACAGTTAACTAAACTCAGCCTCTATGCAGTAAACATGCACTTTGGATAATCTTTTCAATGAGAATGATACAGACATTACACCCATTCTAATATGTAGAAGATGATCCATGGGGGAAAAAGATGCATGTGCATAAGTCAATTATTTGAGAATAGAGTCCTTAATTTCTTCAGGCTCTATAAAAAGAATTTTGGCATCTGCACATATTTATTTTAGAGATATAGGAGTAAATCTTCAGCACAGAGCATGGGGAGTTAACCATGGAACATTCATTAACGTTAATGGGATTTCTATGGCTAATTCCCCACACACTGGCTGAAAATTTAGCCCAAAGAGATTTGAAAAGTGATGTTGAGAAGCAAGTTGGTCGGTTAGCCTCATTACTTTCATGTTATTAACTGCTCTATCTGCCACTCGCTTTGTATGAACACTGAGATATTATACTTAACAGTTAATAATAAAGGACTGTATGCTAAATACAGATTCTAGTGTAGAGGTAAAATAATGCAGTTACATGAGCAAATTTTGGGTATTTTCAGAAAAAAAAAATCTGCAAAGAGTAGAAGGAAAAAAAAAGATATTAAGGCATATTTTTAGGCAACAGAAATGGTTTACGTTTCCCGTTCTCTACTACAGCTTTAGCACTAAAAGAAAGTATAATTCCACCATTGCAATCTAACTTCAGAGCTGGCCAGCTCTGAGCAGAGGGTTGGACCCAATGACTTTCAAGTTCCTTCCAGCCTAAATTATTTTATGACTTGGATTTGCTATAGCACTTTTCTTAAAGCCTTCTTGGACTAGTTTTCTTTTGCAAAAGTTAATTGAGATAAGATAGGAAAGTCAGTTTCTGTTTATCTTAAAATTTTGAAGAATGGTTGAAACCTGGGCAAACATAAAAAGCTATTTAATCTGCTAAATTGAGAATTTTTTTTTAAAGGAAAGGCTCTAATTTTAAAAGTTCATCAGATTTATGTTGCTCTTTTTTGTTTGTTAAGGATATGCAAGAAAGTATGTGTGTGAAACGTGAATATGTGAGTGTGTGGATATCCACATTTTTATTTCTCTTGTATCTTAGCAGTTTCCCTTCCTTTTTTAGGGAAGCTGTTACACTGCTTTTCCAGTTGTTATTCAGAGCAGGCAGTAGCCAGCCATTAGAGGGTGCTTCTGCACCAAGGAGCTCTCTTTTCTTAAAACCCCATTTACTTAACTTTAAGTATTTGTAGATTTAATGAAGAATCATGTTATGTTTCCTAGAATTACCCAATTTCTTCTTTAATTTGCATTACTTTGTGGAGTACTGTTCTTGGAATTCAGAGGATTAAAATGCAGATAACTAGAGGTGATTCAGAGAGGGTGGAATGACTCAAAGCAGCAAAATTATTACATTTCATAATTGTTAATGTAAAAACAAAAGAAAATATACATGGACCACATGCAAGTGAAAAATGGGCTGGTCTCTTACCTAATTAATGACAGAGATGAGCATCTGTACTTTGTAGCACTCACTTACAATATTAGTGCCTCTTTTAGAAATAGATTCATTCATTAAAACTCCACTGCATGTGTTTGCAGCAAGAATAGTAAAATAGATGCAGTTTGTAAATTTCTGCCATTGCTAGTAAAGATTTAAAAATAAAACTCTCAGTAAAATAAAGTGGTTTTTTTCTCTAGAATCATCATGACTCTTCATTCAGTAGCAAACTTAAAAATGCTATGTCTTTGCTGTAAGAATATGCAGGCAGCAGGGTAGAGAATGGGTTTTATAGCCATTTATCCCAGGAATACCGTTTTAAAGTCTGCGCTTCTGACCCAGGACATCAATGCAAGGTGAGTGAAGGAGAAAGGAAAGAGGAAGATTTCTAAGAGAAATTTCTGCTGTTATGGAATCAGTTTGTAAGACTGATCAAATAAAAGTCATTAAATTTCAAAAGTGGTGCATACTACAAAGCAGTACATCTCAGTTATGTGCTCAGCAAAGAAATCTGCCACTTGCAAATCTTTGTCAAAGCCAGCCCATGGAGATGATGATTCTGAAAATGCTCCTCCTGAAGAAGTTGGTACATCTTTGCATGAATTTTCAGATTCAGGTTAAGGATTTCTGATATCTAACTGCTTTTGAAAGCTGCAAAAACTTCCAAAGACCTTCTCTAGTAAAATGTTGATTGACAGCTGAAGGAACTGGCACTGAGCTCGGAAAGGGGAGGGATAAAAATCTGCTTCAGGAGCTTCTTAAGAAGCCATATAGCCTCCTAAGCCTTAAACAAAAAGGATAGCAAAATGTCCCTTCAGACGTAAGTGTCCACATTTTTATTGCACCTGTATATGTTGATATGTTCATAGTACCATACTTGTGTCAAGGGCTGCTGGTACTGCTGTCTCCAAATTTACGTATACATCACTTAAGTATATTTTCTGAGATTGTAAGGGCCCTTCATCTCAAAAGGCAGTGTTTCCATTGCAAGAACATGCAGAATTAAAATTGGTGAATCTCCCTAATATCATACTCCCTAACAACTTGGGAATTTAGTATTTGCATATATTTTAAATAATGTATAGTTTCAACATCAGTGAGTGTGCTTTGTGAAGCTGACATGCGTTGTTTTATAACTAATTTGATTCTAATTCTTCCAAGAGATTATATGGTACTTATTTATGTTTCTTTTAGCTGTTAAAAGGTGTACATTTTTTTCTTTAGTACCTGGACTGCCTAGTTCAGACTCAAATCCATTTTTTTCTAATTTGGAAGTAGAATCTAGGAAAAAGTAAAATGTCTTTCTTAAGCATTTCAAACAACACAATAATTGGATATTCCGAACATCTTGTTCTTTCTGTATAAAATTTGGAGCTTCTGAATGAATGCACAGAATGAGCGGTAGCATATGAGTACTTTGAAGATATTAGGCATTGAAGGTTATGTCATGTGTCGTTTTGAAAGCAGTTCATATATTTTCAAAGAGATATTTAGATTAGACCTATGACAACAATGTAACAAGATACTAAGGAATTCTGTAATATAACAGTTTATACAATGCCCAGCAAACTTTAGCCCTAATGAGGTAAGTGTTTGGTACTATTCTTCTACAAATTATAATAGTACTGTAATTGGGAACAAAATATTAGTGTACACACTGCTCACTAGGAGCTCGGGCCAATCAACCCAGTAGTAGTTTTTCCTCAAAGCTGAATGATAACAGGATCCAATTTTAAATTACAAACTTTTTTATGATTAGCTAGATGGATTTTTCTGCTGGTGGCATATTTGAGCAGCCGTTGTACATCACTGGTTGAGTTCACAACTGGTATTTTAAAATTAGAACCAGACAGGTAACAATGACTGGTTAAATGAAAACAGGGAGTCTGCCTCATCTTATAATTTAGTAAGCTAATTACTCCTTCTGGTATTATACTTTATAATTTTAACAGATTTTGGAGGGTTGATTGCTTCAGTAAACACTTCTTATATTACCAAGAGCTGGTTTGTATTACAAGTACCGTAAATCCATCAGTTCATGATGGGAGTAGAGCTAATAAGCGTTGTCATGAAAAGAAAAGATAGATGATCAAATATATTGGATGTGCTAAGTCATGACTGAAAATAGTAAGGATGCACATATTTTGGTTATGTCAATCTTGCCTCCTTCAAATCTGTGCACTAGGAAAACAAACTCAATATACAGCTGGACAAGTAAGACAGGAAGCCTGAGGCCAGACAGTACATCACCAGTATTATCTAGAACAATAGATGGTCATTTCTATGGAGAACAAATTCACATTTCTCTCCATAATTCAACTACACATTGGGAAGATGCTGCAAGCTAGCTGGTTGTTTCTGAAGTATTAAGAGTTGACTAAAAGTCCGTTTTACATTTAAAGAAGATTATAAAACATGAAATGTGCAAATTCTACCGGTGCATTATTTTACAGAAATTCAGAAGGACTACTAGCCTATGCCAACCAGAAATTAGAGCAATTGCATATAGTCTTTCACGACATGAAACTGGGATTGGTGAATGAAATTACCTCTATATCAGTGTCAATACTGAGCATATCAAATAAAGATACTGTAATTTTCTGCTTTTTGAGGCAGATGAAGCCAATCATAAAGTGGCACCTAACAGTTTTCATCCAGGGGTGATGGTATTATCAGGAAGAGGAAAGTCTACCTTAAGAAGTGTTGGATGATATCTGTTCTCTATGCGATCTCTTGCAGTATCCTTTACTATGGACACTCAAATTTATAGGGATGGTGGTGGCAGTTACTAAATCTATTGTCTTTCTGTTGTAGGACAGGTTTGAGACCAAAAGTGTTTTAAGTACTGGTCAGAGGCAACTGCAGGTGTCTTACTGACAGCTTGTCTTACTCTGCTCACATAATAGGTAGAATGAAGCTGGACTGAGCTTTCAGCCCTTGAAGTGCTTGTATTAGTACCATAGTCAATTTGGGTCCCCTACATAGTCAACTGAAAGAGATTCAGCTCATCAAATTTTTCTTTTATGCATACGTTCTTGGGCAGCACTTAGCCACTGTGGTAGCTGAGCACTGTCATGTGGCCGTCCATCTTACAGACAGCAGTCTGGCAACCTGGACAAAAAGCAGGATTACCTTGGCTTCTTCATCAGCAAATTCAGAAGGAACGCAATCCCTTCAGCCATATTCAGATCAGCATTACTGCCAGAGACATGAATGCTTAAAAAGGCAAGCTCATGTCATGAGTAAACTGGTGAATTAACTGAGCATCTCAAGTTAATTCTGTTTGGCAGGAAATGTTTGTTTTGGTTTTGGTAACTGGGTTGCTTAAATCATAATTTTTTGTTGTAAAAAATGCTCAGTTTTGGCTTGATCTTCCTCCTCTCTTTCTCTGTGTCTCCCCCCACCCCCCACTCCCCCAACTTGCTGTTTGTCTCATACTGTGGACTGGACCTATTCTGTTTGCGTTTTTTAATAAGGTAGATTTTTGAAACTAGCTGTACTTATAGACCAAATATTTTACTCCCATGGCTCTCCTAAGAGTAGTAAAGAAGTTTGTAGCTCAATATTAAAATCTGTGTACATTTTGTTTTATAAATGAATCATAGAATCATAGAATCACCTCGGTTGGAAAAGACCTTTAAGATCATCAAGTCCAACCGTTAACCTAGCACTGCCATCCCACCACTAAACCATGTCCCTAAGCACCTCATCTCTCCTTCTTTTAAAGACCTCCAGGGATGAGGACTCGACCACCTCCCTGGGCAGCCCATTCCAGAGCCTGACAACCCTCTCGGTGAAGAAGTTTTTCCTAATGTCTAGCCTAAACCTGCCCTGGCGCAGCTTCAAGCCATTCCCCCTCGTCTTATCATCTGTTACCAGGGAGAAGAGGCCGACCCCCACCTCGCTACAGCCTCCTTTTAGGTAGTTGTAGAGGGCGATCAGGTCTCCCCTCAGCCTCCTCTTCTCCAGACTAAACAACCCCAGTTCCCTCAGCCGCTCCTCGTATGACTTGTGTTCCAGACCCCTCACCAGCTTGGTTGCTCTCCTCTGGACATGTTCCAGCAAGGCAACATCTTTCTTGTAGTGAGGGGCCCAAAACTGAACACAGTATTCGAGGTGCGGCCTCACCAGCACCGAGTACAGGGGCACGATCACTTCCCTACTCCTGCTGGCCACACTATTCCTGATACAAGCCAGGATGCCATTGGCCTTCTTGGCCACCTGGGCACACTGCTGGCTCATATTCAGCCGGCTGTCAATGACACCACTGCTCAACAGTTTCAAATGTGATTATGAAAGTGTTTAAACAAATGCATTTTTTTCTTCAAAGTTATTTTCCCTAATGCATATCTGTGTAATTAGAACATAACATAAACTATACTGTAGCATTACAATCAGGAATTAATTATTGTAACATGAAATTTTCATTTTTTTGTCTTTCCTAACTGCAAAGGTGAGTATGGCTTAAAATTGAGAAAATATTAGTCCTTTTCATAGAAACCTGTTTGAAGATCATAAAGGAGTACAAAAGAAGAAAAGCTTTTTGTTTGTGTTTGCAATCAAATCTTTCTTAAAAGGAAGTCTGACACACAGGCATTGTAGTTTTTTTTTAGTATTACATGGAAGAAAGCAAGATACAAGTCTCACTGGATTAACTGGAATTCAAGTATAGCAGAAAAAAACATTTAAAAATAAATGCTCACAAACAAGAAGCTCAATGAGCCTTGCAAATGGCTATTCAAAGGTGATTTTCAAATATTAGTGAAGCTTAATTTATTGCTTGCCTAATTTATTGCCTGCATCAAAACAAACCAGAAGAAAATAGGTCAGCGTAAAGAAGCTTCTGAAAATTACTTCAATGGCAAAACATTCTGAAAAAGAATACAGAAAAATATATTTAAAGATGTTGTATATCTAAGAATAATCAATCTACTTGTTCAAGCAAATTTATTCAGCTCATAGAATGTACTTGGAAATAGACTTCTGTTTTTAAAGACAGCTTGCAAATTTGCAAGATTTGTAAATCATATCAACGTGTTTGCCAATGTGCTTTTGAAAATTCTTTAAACAAGTACTCAGTTAACATGCATAGTATAATATGTTAATTAAATTTTTGGACAGGACATAAACAAAAGGAAAACTAAAGATGTTCACGCTGTATTTTCAGTGCTGCACTTAAAAAAATTAACTGACATCCTTACAGATCTGGGTAGTAGTTTAATAGCTAAATCTGAAATACTGCATAAAAATACAGAAGAATCTTATTTGTTTAGGTGCAAGTATAGTTAAAATTCAGATTGAATTATGGTTAACTCCTTGCTTTGGACTTAACTGTTGTTCTGATCACTGTTTAATAGTAGCAGCCCATGCTGCAAGGCCAGTTGATGAATTATAAATTGCCTATGCATAGAAGTGTAAGTGGAGAGAAACTATTCAGATCTGTTGCTGTCAATAGTACTTCTGTAAACCCACACATTTACATAATTAATTTCCAATGTGAACTAGTGTTCTCAATTTAAGACCTGCTTATATAAACCTCTTTCCTTGCAAACAGGAGTTGCAACAATGGTAAGGCAATGGAGCAAGGACTTCTCCTGTGCTTGAATAATTTGCAGGTCCTT
Source organism: Gorsachius magnificus (assembly GCA_034008185.1). Taxonomy (NCBI): domain Eukaryota; kingdom Metazoa; phylum Chordata; class Aves; order Pelecaniformes; family Ardeidae; genus Gorsachius; species Gorsachius magnificus. The sequence continues at coordinate 17,660,858 of CM067083.1, read as the reverse complement.
TCACCTTTTGATGTCCACTTCTGCTTCACTTAAAAAAGAGATATTTTGTTATCTTATCTTTTGATTGTCAGTAAATCACTGTTACGAAATTTTATAACCTACTGACCTTTAGTATTGAAAAATTGGTTTATTTACAACAACAATCACTATCTAAAAGAATAGCGTAAAACAGTTTGACATTTAGTACTTCTGTAATTACCTTATGTCATGTGTCAGCACTGGCTATCTGTAGTTTGGATCACTTATCTACTATCTGGTTTATATAAAGGCCTTCAGGGTCTTTATCAAAATGTGTATATGAACTTTTCACTCTGTGAAGTAAAAACCCAGGTCAATTATATCTATTTTCTGTGACCTTCTTAACTTTTCACACCCATTCTGTCAGAGAGTTGTTATAGATTGTAATACTTGCCTGCAGTATCAATTGGAGAATGATTCCTAGCTTCGTTAATGTTGTCAGAGGTGTGGCTGATACATAAACTAAGTATCTTCTTGACAAATGGCATTACCTCCCTCAAATTAATTCTGCTTCACTGTTGTTAATCTTATTATCTGTTCAGTTAATCAATAGCTGTCATTCAAAAGAGTGTACCAGTACTACATAGGGGACGGGTAGAACAGACGGTAGTATGGTTTGGGCAGTAGGCAAGAATTTAGTTTCTGATCATCTGCTTGGGTGACAACTTGGCAAAAATTGTGCTGTTTTGACACATGAACAAGCAACTTAGGTGGCAACAAGCTACCCCCATAGAGATTTCCTGTAGTATTTCTGCACATGTCCTTGAACTTCAGCACCCTCTGTCTAGTAGATTGAGTTTTAGTTTAGAGCTCAGAGGGCGAACTGGACAGCTGTCTCTCAGACAACAATTCACATCCTGAAAAATGGCCTGGATGGCTTTTTGCCCAAGTACAACTAATCTGTTTTAAAATAATATCTCAAACACTGCTGCTTCATATTAATATAAATTAAGTCTGGTGGCAGTTTTTTATGGTTCCTGTTTAATGACAAGATCCAACTACGAGCTTTGCCATGGTGGTAAAGGAGACCGTCTCTGCAGAACCAGTTGCAAGATCAGGGTCTCAACATTTTGAATGCAGTTAAAATAGTTCAGTATAAATGCATTAAGCCCAAGATAACTGCACAAGAAGTAACCTTAATTGATATCAACTGGAGATAAAATGTTTTTTCTGGTTTACAGCATTTGTAGAACTTCAGTGTTCTTAGTATGTGTCAGTCTTAATGTTCTTAAGGAGCTATATGTGTATTTTACAGTTAAATATGTAAATATCTTGAAGTATAAAAACTCAGTAAATATAACTGTCACTTCAAAAAAAGAGGATTATTTTCAGACTCAAAACACAATCAAATAAACCTCACAAAAATTAATTCAATGGAGCATGGTACAACTTTACAGTGTATGGGAATAAATTTGCAATGTATAATTTTCATGCCAGAATTCTTGAGTTATCAGATAATGTATTTCCTTTCAATGATTATTCTGCAAGCCATATTTAGGCCTTTCTTACAATAGAAGCTTCACTGTGTATTTCAATACAGAGTGCTCTTGTGTGTTGTTCACCAATCTACAAAATAGTTTTCCTATTTAGATTGGGGAAGTTAGAATAAGGAAAAGAATTTCCTTCATTCAGGTGTTTGGCAAAAATATTTTGAGTCATCAAAGTCTGAAGAAAAGAAAGTAGCATTGAAGAGAAAGAAGCGACAGTAAATAGTAGCCTAGAACTACAGATTTATGATAATTGAACAACTTGTTATTTGTGTTAGCTGAAAATATTCTTAAACCAGTATTATCATATGAATTATTATGCACTGAGTAGATTTATAAGAGCATGCCTGTATTTCTCCTTCTTAAAATCACAAGTTGTTCTTATGGACAGGGGACCTGATTTTCTTTTATACTACAAAATCTACACTTCTTTTCTCAGTGGAAAAGGGATTTAAAGGAGAAGTAAATAGAGATAAGAATAAAGCCCACTGTGCTACTAAAGATAGCAAAGATTTCGGGCAGGGGGTTTCAGTTACAGGACTAGTCGTTCTGAGGAGCGGCTGACCTAGGCTCAGAAAAAGTCGCTGCAGGTGAGGAGGTGTCTAAGTTCAACAAGCATCAAAGAAAAAGGGAAGAAAAAGAAAAAGAAGACAAGCCCAAGCCTGCTTATAAAGGGGAAGGTGACATACTGCAGTGATGATCTGGAAGCAGAGGCATCAGGGAACAGAGGGGGGTTGGTGAGATACCAGTGGGCCAGCAGTCATGGGTGCCAATTGAGCAGAAAGGATGGGGATTGCCAGTGTGCAGTTGCCATTACAGAAGAATTAGAAACCCATTTGATCCAAATTTTATCAGGTTGGTATTTTCCTTTATGTAGCCACCGCATTTTTGATCTGGTCTTGAATGATAGAACAGCATTCACTGTTGTGGTTAACCACAGTCTTACTGTAAATGGGACTTTGAGACTGGCTGGCATTTATCATGCGTACTGCAGAGCTTCTATTTACAATACGTGCATCTCAGACTTTGCCAGTGCAAAGTGAAAGATGAAGACTAGAACCTTTACTTATCAGAAAATTAAGTTCAATTTCCACAATTAAATGAATCAAACATTTAAGAATGAAGTAAGAGTAGTTTATTTTCTGCATAGGTGATAGAATTGCTAACCCATGCAATCCAAGGAAAGGATTGCACAATGGGAAGGTAGACCAGAATGCCATCTTTACACCCATTTAGCTTCTAACTAAATTAAAATTACGCCATTCTCTGCTGTTTCTACAATGTCTTAAATCAAAACATTTGGGAAATTTAAGTGTTGTGGCTAAAAATTTAGAGCTGATCTTACCAATGGACTCATTGAGCCAAGGCCTTAAAACCTGATCAGATTCCTGTAGTCACTAGATTGCTACACAGGAGGAAGAAACTATTCACACATACCTATTTGCATGATTTGCTCTCACCATTTGGGCCAGTGTCACAGATGACAAGTAGCCTGCTTACTCTCTTGTATCCATTCGTGAGGAGCAAGTACATTTGGCAATGCCTGTATGGCGATTCTTTCACCAAGCAACAGAACTACAGAATTTCCAGTGACCTTCCTTGCCCAGCTGACATGTGCTTTGTCCTTGTCTTTTATGCGGTAGTGGTATAGCCAATGTATACAATGTGTGGTCTTCACAGTCCCCACATCTGCCCCCTTTCTCCCATCCACCACAGTCTCAGCCCCCCCTCCCTACTTTTCCCTACAACCTGCCACCCTTTCTTTCCCCTTTCCTGTCCAGTTCTTCCCTATGTTTGCAGCATTCATGGCCACCATGCCACCACTGTCTTCCATAGGCTATACCCCCTTTTTAGATCTTCCAACTTGGCAAGAGGTAATAAGCTCCGACTGGGCTAGATCTACAGATTTCACCAAGAAAAGGGCCTGAGCTATCCCGACGTCTCCCTCAGTTGTGGTACTAAGACAATCTTCCCTTGTGCCCACCTGCAGATTAGCACAGCATTTGCAGGAATTACGTATTTTTGATAATTTCTTTTCTGAGAAAATAAATCAGAAGATTAGATTAACTTGATCAATGGATTAAAAAATTTAAAAGGTTAAACTGACTCACAAAGCCTCATTTTCTTAAGAAACCAAATTTAAACTATTAATATACATATATAAATTTAGCAGTTTCTTTTAATTGCTGTGCTACTGACTTTTAGTGGAATGAATTGTAGATTGAAGGAATAATCTGGATTGTTGCTGCTTATTGCCAAAATACAAAATGAAGTTTTACAAATTCTCATTATTTTACTTACTTTATTTCTGCATGTGTTCATCATATATCAAACAGGCTATGGCTCTATACAACTGTAAAAAGTGGAAGCCTATCCTGTAAGATTGGGAGAATATTTTGCAATTATTATCTCTGGACACATGACTGAGAAAAGTTTTTACAGGTCTCTCTTTAAATGAATAATTACTGTAAATTTTAAGTTGATGTAGATAAAAATGTAGAAGATAGTATATTTATGATTTTATTTTACATGCTTTACACAAAGAAATTGTTGTATCAAAGCGTAGAGCAAGGAGCTACTAATCTAATGCACATAGTGTGATCTAAACTTTATCTTACAGACTCAAATATTACGTTTGTGAATCATAGCTGTGCTGCAGGGAGTTCCTCTCCTTGGTGAAGGAGAAATTGGTCATGAAGAGGAAGAAAAAGCAGACAATGATTTCTGCTCCAAATATTATATCGCAGAAAAGAGAATAAGTTGTAGGATGAGTTGATGACTTACCTTGTTTGTTGAACATTTTGTGTCCGAATTACAAATCAGACATTGGGAATGGCCCGTAGCGATGCCAAAGATAGCATATTAGCTTTGGAGGGGTGGAGGAAGGGAGGCAGAACTAAGACCGAGGGTAGTCTGTTCTGGAATCTATAGCTAGTAGAGCTATTGTGTAATGACTCTGACATCAAATGAAAAAATACACATTTTTCTGAATTAGAGTCCATTGTGGCTATTACCTGAAAAAATATTAGACCCGTAGCACAAGAAAGCAATCTGGAGTAGGAGAAAACAAAAGAGTGATCTGTGCCGATTCTTATAAAATAATTGCCAGCATAGTATTTTTGCCAATGTGAGTAGTGAAAATGGATTATGCAGCGTTTCCTTTCATTTGGGCATTTTGTCCTCTAACATCTGCCCAAACCCACAGCTGAAGCACCTCACCTAGTATGTGTACACATCTTATTACAGTAGCTTTGTAACTTTGCTGTGGCATGGAGGTACCTGCTTTCTGACTAGCTTTGTATTTTACCTTGTTTCTGCTCCTACGAGTGTGTCCCAAACTACAAAGATATTTTGGAGGGGATCCCCCTTGTTTATTGCTCTTTCACTAGGAAGGCTGGATTTCTGGGAGCACATTGGCCCACCGTCAATGTAATAGGCAGGTGGTTGTCAAACGTCCTGTAGTCTGGCAGTTACAGGATTTGCTCTTAGAGGGGGACTCGGGATAGTGTTGTGACACTGAGCCCTGCCTCTGGCACGTAGGCTACAAAGTTCAGATAGTCTGTTGTAGTCAGCATTTCCTATTCTCTAACTCAAGGTTGCTCATAACACATTTTCAGAGGTCCATGTTCTTGGGATGCACTTACCTCGGGAGCTGCACGTTGCCTTTCACAGGCACCCCACTCTCCCAGGTAACTGTATGGAAAGAGTAGAAACACAATATCAGTGCCCTGGATCACTCATACAGTGCATAGTTCCTAACTATTGTGTGCAAGAGCAGCTAAATTGAAGGTGTCGGAGTGTACCCTAGATTTCAATTTCAGCATTTGGTTAAACAAAGATTTACTAAACTGAGCATTTTTTTTTAAACAAAGCACTCCTACCACAGATACCAGAGCAGGGTAACCATTGCAGAACATCTCCATTTGGCAGTAGGCTTTTGCAACCACCAGAATATGCCTGCCTATTGTTTGTGGAGATATTGTGAAAGCAGACAGTCAGTGTTGCATGAGCCAGAAAAAAGAATCAGTTATTAAATTTAATTCCAGTTTTACCTTAACAATAGAGTTATTTTATCCCATTTTTCCCAAATTCTACACAATTTTAAAGAAGGGGGCAATGGAGTCCTTAATGCTCAATGTGAGGAATTTTTGTATTTTTTCATACCTACCTCTTTGCAATAGCAGGGCCAAGCTGATGTAGTTAAAGGAACATTGCAAATTCTAGAGGCACTTTACAAATACAGAAAGATCCATTTGCCATCATCATTTTCATCTCCATTGTGCTGGAATATAACGATGTGGTAAATGGTGAGATGTAGTTGCATAATTCTGAAAGTTGGCATGTATTCCTTCAAAAGGAACAAGAAAGAATAATTCCTCTGAGAAAAATATTCAGACTTTACAATGCTGTATTTTGTTACAGAATCAAGTTTTCTCTCTTTTTTTTTCTTTTTATTTTTCCTTTAGATTATTACTAATCAGAAGGTATTTCAGATTAGAGTGTTAGTATACTGGACCAATATTTTTGGGGCAGATGTCTGTTCTCACCGGCACAACAGTAACCAGCATTCAAATAATCAGCTGGTTTGTGAGTTCTCAGGGTCCAAAGAAAGGGAGAAGTAAAAAGCTAAATTCAAGATTAGAATAATTGACAAAATCTCTTTTCAGGTACATGGAGAATTTTGCTTCATCTAGGTTATTCAGTGCAGAACTGAGATGCAGTTCTTTAGAAGTCTTGGGGGTTTTAGCATTTTCTTACAAACTTTTTTTTTTTCATTTTTGAGGGCAAATTTTTTAAAAGTATGTGTCTTGGAGACTGAGTGTTTAGTGCTCATTTGAAAGCTTCCTTGTGTTTTTTGGAGAGTTCCCTCCATGTTTCTGACACTCAGTGAAAAAATAAGGACTTGAAAGTCTTCTCCGATTTGTCAGTTTGGAAGGCATAGCTTTATATTCAATATATTCAAAATTCATTATATTTAAAGGATAGCTTTATATTCAATAGGAGGACACAACTAGAAGGACCCATGGAACCTACATACAAGAGCTTTGGAGTAATTTAGGGAATTTATGTCAAGATTATTTGTCGTGCCAAAGTCTCCTAGTCTTTCCTTGTCTTCTGGGCAGATGTGCCTTCTCTCCAGCTGAACAGATCATCTGCCAATCAAAGGCTTTTTTTTTTTTCTCAATCAACCCATGATAGGATTAGTAGAAGTTCGCTCAATTCAATGACTTCCTGTTAGTGAGAGATTCTAATCTAGGATCTATGGGCCTTGGGGAATGCAAGTTTTGTTTCACTTGCTAAAGTAAGAAAGGAAAAAAAGAGAAAACAAATAAGAAAATTATAATGTACAATCTCCTTTTACTGTAGTCCACATGGAAAATGAGGGGCTGCCCTCATCCATATTTATACCAAAAATGGTTCCTATGTTCAACAGACCACCATACTACTAATCTCCTTGCATTTTTTTTCCAAAACTCATTCTCGCCCTAGATGAAAGTATATTCCATTTACTAGACGTGTGTTGTGAGCTTTTATTTTTTGCTTTTTTTTTCTGATAGAACTATGGGATTTAGTAAGTCAGCAAGACTTTTTTGTACATTTGGGGATCAGTGTAAAGAAAATGCTATTTCCACTTGGTGCTATTTCAGTGGATTAGGCAGTGCATCAAAACATACATATTAGCTTGACTGGTAATACCTCAAGGTCTCATAGCTCTGCTGGGACTATGATAGCTTCCTTGATGCTGCCAGAGATTCTTGTGCATATTTTTCATCATAGCACTCTTGACGTAAACATCTGATACTCTATATGATAGGAATTCTGCAATCATCTTGTAATTGGCTCATTATCTAGATGGCACTAATGGAAAGAGTCCGCTTCAAAAATGAAAAAAAGTTCAAGTACAGTACCACACCAGCAGTGGTATTTCTTACCCTATTCTTTCTCATGCGTCATTCATTTTATTGCGATTGAAAAGTACAACTTACGTGTAACAAAATATCATTGGTGCTAGCATTTATATTCCAAAATACTTGAAGTTTCACTGGTGATAGAGGGTAATTAATTTGCTCATGCAGCTTCTTTCCTTCTTTTTATAGAGCTAAGGCTCCATCTGCTACCAGATGTCTTTCTGCCTGACTGAGATGTTCCTGTGGTCTTTGAAGACTAACTTACATATTAGAGGTGAGCTGTTACCTGTTACCAACCTGAAACAGAAAAGCTTGTTGATGAATATCATACTGATATAAAATTCTGAATATCCAAATGAAGTGGGTTTTATACTTAGAAGAAAGAAAATTAGGCAGCAGTACGATGTTTTAACTTGGTCAGCTTCTTTGCTTATCTCATCATAGAACTGCAACATCCTTTCAAGTGAAAAATGTTAAGATTTTATTTAATTGGATGCATTTTCTTGTTTAGGAAGGTATGCCCTACTTGACGATAAGCTTCAGTTTAATGACTAGTTTGGATGAATGAAGATCAATAGTCAAGTGATTTGCAGAAGCATTGTGATTTGTACTTAGCATGAAAACAAAAAATTACTGCATGTTCTGGGTATTTCGCATGATTACTTGAATTTTATACGTACAAGGATATGTTTACCTTATTAATTGATTATTTCAGGAGACGCATGACTAATTACTAGCCATGTAGAAATTACCTTCATTCATCTTGCCTTGCTATTGCTAAAAAATCATATGAATGAATATTCAGTTGAATGTTACTATTCAAATACTGACTCAGTATGTCTTGGCATCCCATCTTTGTGCGAGAACTGTTCTGTAAGATTAATAATAGAAAAAAATCCAAAAGCTATATTTCATAGAAAAGTCTGATGGTTTAAGTAAACATATACTTGTGATTTATTGTAATTAAAGGTGTACTGTGGGGGTACTGTGCCTATTTTCTGCCTTTGACCATCTTGCTTCTTCTCTGTCTATTTATTCATTGCCTACAAACTTAAAATTCTGAGGCAGAAGGGAGGACTGCTGTCTTGTTTTAAAAGCTGCCTGCCATTGCAGTGCCTTCCTACATTCCTCCATGTAAGGAATTTCTCCCCATGGTATATCCCTCTCTGAGTTTAGAAGGAGACAGATGCAGTGTCAAACTAATTATTTTAAGACAATGCTACTTAAAGCCATACTTAGATCCGCTTGGTGGAGCTTGCTGTGGCACACCTAAGTATTTAGCAGTCAGCCACATCAGGAACTAGCTGGTGTGACTTACAGTCCCAATGTACTTGAAACATCAAAATTTCTTTGCCATGGGAACCAGGTAGGCAATAATACCTATAGATTAAGAACATTGGATCCTTTGAAAAGGCAGCTTTATAGGCTCATGAATCTTAAAAAAATCCTGTTGTCTTTAGCTCAGCTGTGTCAGTCATGAGAAAACATTTTAAGTTATTCTAAGGTACACTTTTCACCGTGTTCCTTACCTTTCCTTGTGAAAGAACACAAAAGATGCTATGTAGGAAGGCAGTAAAAGTACTTTTGCATGTTGGCAGCTGGAAGAGAATCAGAATATATGTGAAGGAAATGACAGCTCCGGATAAATGTAGGGACCTGTCACATTCTCCTTCAGCCCTTGCTTGCTGGTTCACGGAAGTCTTATTGGCATGTAGATTATACGCTGCAGTTTTTCCATTGTCACGTGTATTTTAACACTTAATGCCCTGCTCCAGCTAGCAAAATTGAGATGCTGAACTTTGCTTGCTAAGTTGTGCTTTGTTTCCAGTGTCACATCCATAATTAAATGTATTTACATTCACTTGTATAGATGAAGATATTGGGATCCACCAGTACTATGACAAGAAAGAACCAGGTAAAATATAAATAAACATAACTAAAACTAAACAAAACTTCCAAATGTTCTTTGACACTGACTACTCGCTTTGAAAAAATTTGAATTTCTTAATATATGTCTCTGTATTTCTATAGAGTAAGGAAGCACAGAAACAGATTCTCTCTCCCAAGTTACGTCAGAGTATTTAAAAACTTTTTATTCCACAGCAGAAAAAAAATTGGAGAAATATGTACATAAACCCAACCTTTATGTCATTAGAAACCTCAGTGGGATTTTATACTCTAAATTCTTATATTTTACATGATATTTTGTATCCTGCTCAGCCCTCCCGGCTGCTGCAGAATTCCCCAATGCCGCATTGCCATCATCGCAAGGGACGCGCAGCCCGAGGCACCCGTCAGGTGTTTGCTGGGATCCCAGCAGAGGGCATCGCGAACGCGCAGGAGTGCCAGCCCTGGCCTCCTGCATCCCGGCCTGGTATCTGACATGGCCATTTCAGAGTGAACGATCAATTTTCCTTATCTGATTAATCCTGTTAATCCTAGAAGTTTCACGATGGGCCAAAAGGTCTGTTCGGCTAGAGTTACTTCCTCTCCGCTGGCCGGGGTAGGGCGGAGGCTGGTGCGGGCATCCCGGGGGCCGAGTTTTGCGCATAATACGCCGTCTCCCTGGCTCTGCTGACAGACCGGCTCAGCTTCTCTCCTGGGCTCAGTTGCAGCTCACTTCACTATCTGATGAGATTGGAGGCTCAGGAACGCCGGCCCACCTGTTGGGCTGCATAAGCCTTTCTTTCACTGCAAATTTAAGATATCTGCCTCACGAGGTGAAAACATCAGGGCTGTCTTAATTTTTTGTGAATTTCTGTGTTTTATCAAACTGGATGAATCTTCTGTCTAATATTAATATTTGCTGACAGCAGCCGTAAGGATTATCATTCATCTTTTCATCCTTTCTTTCCTTTAGCATCACAGATGAAGCATGGTTACTTAGAAGAGAAGCAAAAGTTAGCAGAATGTAAGGACATTTTCTGAGTTTTTTGTTGCAGTAAGCCCAAATTATTAATTTGGATTGGTGATGCCCCTGGAAAAGCACTTCAGACTGCTTCCAATGTAACTTTCTGCATGTGCCGTCTAAGGCAGGTGGTCACAGAACTACACAGCACAAAACAATCGAATAGTTGTAATTATTCCTTCCTGGTATATTTGCAATCTGTTTCTTTCTGCATCGCTAAACGTGGTAGTGTGTATTGCTTCGCAAATCCATTGTCAAGAGGAATCACAAAAATAATCACAATCTAGGTTTTTCCTTATGAAATTTACCACCAGATAAGCAATAAACATTTTCCCAATCAGCTCTTGAATTGAAATGCCAACTGCCTCAAAACTGAAAATTATAACTAAAATACTTTCAGCCAAACTCAAATTTTGGGTTAATAATCAGCTGCCTTCACAGGATGCTTTTAGCGTTGAAACATTTACACTGTTCCTGCTTTATCTGGTTAAAAGCAATTTCAGTTTATGCTATCACACAGCAGTACTGTGACTGTTAAAGATTTTTATATTAGTAAAACTTTTCTTTAGCTCGTTTTACAACTCCTGCATAGTCATTATTGCTCAGAGCATTCGTTAATGTTCAAGTGTTATTACATGACAACTCTGAAAAATCTAAGTGATTTCTAGACAACTGCACAAACTAATATGTATGCTGTAAAAATTGCCTTAACATTTTATCTTGTCATAATGAAAATTCACATGGGATTGTGCATGCATTTGAAAGCAAAATGTGTTCCAGAAGTATGAGTTATTTGCAACACCGTAAGGTGTGTTTGGAGTGGGTTGAAGCCCCACTGGGGATGGGTATAAAGGTGCATGCAGCCATGTGGTAAACCTACACCCACTGCGGAGGGTTGTGTGTCAGCCAGAATCAATACAGCTCTGTAAAGGTGGGGAGGTGAGAAAGGGTTATAAGTAGGGAGGAGCCTCATGGATTTACATCCCTTGTGCTCTGCGTAGCATTATCTTGCAGCCGCTGCCTGTCTGAAAAGAGAAGCAGACACAGCTAAACCCCATTATACAGAAGCCCCAACTGCTGTCTTTTATACGCGTGACACGCAAAAGGAACACGAGCTACTGTACCTTGTTGCTGTAAATATAGGGGTCGCCTAGGCACAAAGCACTGCATAGCACATTTCTTAAAGAGGAGCACTGGGCAACTTTATTCACAGCTGCTGATTTGTATATATAGTTTGGTATCTACACAGGCAATTTCCCATTTTGCATATGTGGATAAATATTCCAGTATTTATGAAGGCACCCATTGAAAATGTGATCTTACGTGCCTAATTAATATTATCATAACAGTTCCACCAACACTGGCTTCAGTCCAATAAAATACAAAGAGAAGTTGTATGTTGGTGTGCTCTTTTGTTGATATATGAAATCCTTCATTTTTTTTCACTCTATAGCACTTCCATTGTAAGCTCCTTTTTGCAGGGAGGTTTAAACACAACTGTTAAGTCATTCCGTCTGGAAGCTGGTATACAAACTGACAGCTTAGAGCTCAAAACTTTTCAACAGGTTTCCTTTAAATAGGCTAGATTTTAAAAAGACAATGTGTGCTAGTTGCTCATGGTTTTTATTGTATACTTATGAACAGAAAACTGCTCACTTTTAAATGATGGAATTTCACACGTTATTAAAGCCTGATTCTCAGCCATGAAACAAGCCAATTACTAGCAACTCCAGAGGAAGCTTTGCCTCCTGGTTTCAGGATTAATATATTAGCCCAGAATTTTCACAATAGCTTGCTGAACATTAATAAATTTGTTAAAGGACTGTAGCAGTCATGCAGTTTCTTGTTTGCCTGACTTGGCAGATTCTTCAGACCAAATTTTCAAGAACAAATCCTATAAATAACTATACTCCATAATATAAGTTATGGCGTTCACAATTACCTGTTGTTAATACCTCTATATATGCACATATTCATGCATACATATTTAGCAGGCACGTTAGTGCCTGCTTTTTGAAATTAGGCAATGAAATGCTAGTTCAAGATAAAAAAACCACTTCTGTTTAGGATTTGATAACTTGAATCAGAGTTAATGTACTGAATGTGAGATGCTTTCTCATTGCAAGTGCTTAGCAGCTGGGTAACATATTACATCCTGAGAGCTTTTTACCCAATTGCTGTGGTGAAGTCATGGTCAGTGCGGATGTTTCATGCTAACTGTTCCTACAACAGAGCCTTTCCAAAGGATATCATTTGACAATACAAACCAATAGAAACCATAGCCATTTCCTTCCAATTATAGGTAAGTTCTATGTTTGAAGTAACTCCTCGAAATCTGAGTTTTGTGTTTCCACAGAAAAGCTCAACTTGAAGAACTTCTTTTCATTATATATAAATGTATGTTTGTACACACACACACATGCACATATCTATGCACACACACATATATATACAGTCACCTCTACATATACACGTTTCTCTGTCGTCTTTTTTTTTTTTTTTTACTTTCATTTGCCAGCTCGAGATTATCCTTGGATACTGAAAAACAAGCGACCAGACAAACTACGAGATACACTCAAGGAGGTAGAGGTATGTTTTGGAAAGTTTTGAGTACAGCAACATATAATCCGGTTTTCAAACCTCTTTCAGCAGCTTTAATTTTCATAAAGATCCAACTCTCCCTGTGGTGATAAATGTGCTTTTGTCTGGCAGGCTGTTCTAAAACAGCTGCATCTTTGTGTGGCATGCTTCATCTATAAACTTGAAAATCAGAAGTATGTTAACCGATAGTGACAATCTGTACTGCCAACTCCCCTCTCTGTTTTCTGTTGTCCTTTAGGACTTAATGCAAAACAGCCAATGTGTGCTGAGCAAATGGAAGAACAAACATATCTGTCAGGTAAAATGTTTTGACAAGATCTTGCAATGTTCAGTCAGTGGAGCCGAACGGCCATTCAGTGATTGATGCAATAGTGTTAAAATGTTAACTAACACAGAAAATCATTGGGGTTTTTTTAATGTATGGGCTCTTATTACCTAGATTGTGTTTATTTAAATTTCTAACCTGATAGATGCTACAAAACAAAAATCTGGTTTTTACCAACAAAAAAATTCCATTAAAGGGCCCTTTGAGATTTTTTATTTGGGGAAACTGAAAGCATCCTGTACCTCAAAATAGCAAGCTAAGGGAGCAATTAAAATATATAGACAGGTCTGGAATCTAGATGTTGTATTACATTTTTACAACTGAATTATTTACATGCCTGTCTCAAATCTTTTTACTTTGTGCTTGTGTAATATGGGAGGGATGCTATAACTCTAAACCAGCTAGATCATTAATCGAATTACGGAACGAAAGATGTTGTGACATGTGGCATGCATGTAGCTGTGTTCTCTGTCTATGTAAGTTCCAGATATTGTATACAAGAAACAGCTTTTCACATCCTCATTATCACAGAACCATAGAGTAGGTGAGAGATCTGAACATAACACATGCTCTAACTCCTTAATCATGAGCTTGTTCTGAAAACCATGTGTAATGTATTTTACAAGTTTCTGCAGCCTTCATTGTTCATGAGGAGTGTGCATTGTATTTGAAGCTGCTTTGGCATGGGGAATACTTATAAATATTACTAATACTGTTTCTAAAAAGAAATTTTGTGTTCTAACATTTATGCTTTTTCAGATTAATAATTTTTTTCTTCTAATTCAAGTAGTTCCAAACGTGTGTCAGCAGGATAAATATTAAATATTTGAATATTTTGCAGCTGAAATTTCAGAAATGTCTGTAAGAATAGCAAAACTTTTAAATACTTGACATGCCAAATAGTATATAGTCTATTGTCTGAACTACATTTCCCTATCAGATCTTACCACCAGTAAATGCATATAATTCACGTACAGATTGCATAGTATAGATCTGTGAAAGTTAATCTTTTAGGACTTATTTAAATATTAATGGTATGCTAATTTAGAGGACTTTTTTTTTTCTATTGTTATTGTTCTGCTCGGGAAAGGAATATGCTTAAGAAATACTGAGTCAATTAGTCATGAGTTTATTCATCTGCTTCCCAGTTTGCTGTCTCTTCATTTGATTTCCCCGTCCATTCTCCCTCTATCATTTTCCTTCCCCTCCCATCTATCTGCACCCATCCACATTCCTTTACCAATACATACTTTGGAACAGTGAACTTCTTGCCAAAATTTGATCATCCTGCCTTTATAATATAACACCTTTGGTTGACTATCAATTCTGTGTAAAACTTTTTTTTTTTTTAACTTAGCATCCTTTAAGTAGTTTCAGGCTTAACTAAACAAAAAGGAGACAAGTACGGTTTTAGTTATTTCTTGTACAAGATGGGAAAGGAGAGAGTTGGGTGTTTTTATCTTAGTATATTAGGTATGGCCCTATATTGAATTGAATCTTGTAGCTTGATAAATTTGAGTATTTTTTAGGGGGTTTTAGATGGGTTGTATAGCCAGAGTATAAATGATAGTATAGCTTATAGCATAGCCAGAGTTAAAGTTGTAGATAAAAAACTGTAGTCATTTCTCCATCCTTAAATTCTGCTTTTGGTTTCTCAATCACAAAATAAAATGGGTTTTTTATATAATAATGGCTGATAACAGAAGTCTCCAATAAGGTTTAGAATGTTCTGCCAAAACAATTGTGTTATTCCACTTTCTGTCTTCCTGAAAATATAAGTTCTCCAACAAATGAAAATAAAACAGAGAAAAAGGAATAATTTGGGAGAGTCTAGAACTGAAAATCTGTCTTCTATCAATTTTTATGTCAAATGGTTTGTTTTTCTGCTGCTCATCTGTCTTTGAGCATTTTGCAGGAATACCTGGGCTCTTCCTGTTTGATACAAATGTTCTGAAGCTTCTGGAAAATATATTGTATATTTATTTTTTAGTTCTAAGTAAGAGAATAATTAACTGTTTCAGCAGAAAGTGCTTATCACATAATTGTGTGATCTATGTCATAGCACTACTGTATTCACGTGCTATTTTGGATGGATACCAGAGCAGTGGAAAAAGAAGAGTCCATGTTAGCATTGACTTTCAAGTGTAATAGAAAGCAACATGTCAGACAAGCAGCACAGAAAGCATGTAGTGAATTACCCTGACTGTCGCAATTTTCAATGATTTGAGCATATGGTTTAATTATAGTATCTTTTTTCTAGCTCTTTGTTTTTTAGTAGTAGTACAATGTCAAATGAATTCATTTATAGAAATTAAAATATTTAACTCAACAGCCATCACATATTTCAACAAATATTCTATCTATTTGAATCTACCATATCTTTAGCTGAACTGGGAAAGGGGTTCCCTTGTGTTGTAATAACAATGTACTAACCAAAAACTCAATGGCTGTTGTACAAATGGGAAAAAAATCTGAAAGGTGATGCAATGATAACAAGACTTATCATTTAAAAGAGTAGCATGATTTCCCTCAGATTTTGTGAAAAACAAGCATAGGACTGCTACTAGTATGCCTTCTGGAACCTAAACATTGTTATTCCTAATCCCTCACTGCTTTCTCCAGCACTTCCAGCTTCTAAGTAGCCCACAGGCAAAACCTGGGGGCTATAAATTTAAACATGCATCTGCTAAAAATAAGTGTGCTGTCACATTAACCGTTTGTGTGCAAATGACCAATTAGACCTCATGCATATGCCTCAGTGAAAAAATCTAGTTAGTTTGCATGCAGATTATCTTGTCCATTGTAAGAATGTATTTCCCAAAAGTGGCTCTTATATATGAGTTTGCCTAGAACTACTGTAATGATGGCCCAGCTTTCTACCTTTCTTAATGTTTCTTTTTATATAACAAAATTTCTCCTATTACTTTTTAAATACAATTTGTGCATTAGAAGTTTCCTATTTAATTCCTTGTCCATTGCCAAAAAAAAAATCCATTGACCTTTATTTTTGCAGTCCTAAGTATACATTCTAGTACTACTTAGAGCTTCTGAAATAGATGATGTGCCAGTTTGTGTAAACATAACCTAGAATGTACAGGGATTTTTGTCAAGGAGCTTGCTCTCCTATTTAAAAGAGCTTAGTTGAGGTCCTTTCTTTAGCTTTGTTCCTACTTGTTCCAATACAATCTGAATGCACACCCCTTCTGTATGGTAGTTCTGAACCCCAACTTCGATGACCTGTGACAAGTTGCTGAAATAATCCTGTAATCTTCAGTTAGTTCATGTCAAAGGAAAATAAGTAGACCATAAAAGAAGGATGATGGAAAAAAAGCCAAGAAGTCTTTACAATAAGATGCTGCTGTATTGTTTATAATTAGATAAAAAATTTAGTCCTTGGCTTTCCCTGCTGAGGAGTAATAGTCTAAGGAATTGATTTTATCAATATTGGTGAGTTTACTCAACTCAGCTCTGGCTGCTTCCCTTCCTCTTGGTCTCCTTCTCCTTTGGAATGCTTTTAAGTTTTGCCACAAAATCATTAAATCAATCCTGTGAAATGATGCCATTGGTTCAGGTTTGGTTTTACAATATAAGGTAGTAAAATTTAATGAGATCTAGCCGAAACATTCGATTTCCAGCTTTTTTTCATTTTACATTTGCATTACGATGCAGAATTAAACACACGCCAACACTGAATTATTTTATTGTATAAAAGCCAAGCATTAGCTGTGAATCATATCTGTTACCTGCTAGAAAAAAAAAGGTATGTATTCTTTGCTAAATTGCTTTGATTTAATTTGATTTGTGTTGCAATTTACAAATATATATGAATGGTTTTTATGTTATCATCACTGACATACTTAGAACTGGATTCTGAATTGAGACGCACAGCAATATTTGCTGACCTGTCTTGTTACATCAGTTGCAATGCCCATAAGCAAACTGATTTAGCAAGACATGTGGTGACTACATCTCAAAATCAATACATTCTGGCTAGAATACATGAGAAGCTAGTACCCATCACCAGTTACTGAGAGGAACACTGCCCTCATATTAAATTCTTTTGGTTGCTTTGCTTTTGATCATAGTAATTAATGTGTTGTGTGGTTTTAGAGATTTGGAGCTAGAAGTACAAATTCATTGATTATTGTGAAACGGTAACGTGTAACAACAGTAACTTCACCTGTAATAAGGCATGCAGCAGAGTAATTACAGTAGGGTGGCTAAGAAAGCAATCTGGAATGAAGAGGTGGGGAAAAACCCTGGGAACCTGCTTGAACAAGAAATGCTTTGCAATTCTTTTTTGCATATTCCTTTGTCGGTTGGGCTCTATAAGGGAAAACTGTTTGCAGCAATATTTTTTACAGGCATATTTTCCTCCTCTTCCAATTTTAATCAGATAGAAGCAAATCCCAGCTTTGCTCTGCAGGTACCCTTTTTAGGTAGAAGGGCTGATAAGCAACTAAGCTGCATGAAGGAGTCAAGGGCTAAGGATTCCGAGGATAAAGGAATACACTTAAGTATATGCTTAAGTTCTACTAAAGTCCATAAGTCATAAGCCTGTACTTAAGTCCTTTGCTTAATGAAAAGTAACTCAAATACATATTGGAGCATTTTGCTATTGGGGAAGGGAAAGGCTAAGTCTTCCCCTGAGTATCCTTTGCTCCTTCTTAGGTCTTCCTTGCTCATTGGAGAACTGGTTTTGGCACACAAAGTACATAATTCCTTATATCAAAGTCTTCACATTCAACTCCTCAGCAGCACAGCAGTGTGGCCCTTCCTTCCCAGCAGGTAGAATGACCAGATGCCCAAACGTTTACTCAGACTATGTTAAGTACAAAGGGAATGCCTATTCTTCCCATAGGTATGAAGTTATGCTTTCATATTTTGTTTAAGAACACCTTGAGACTGTTAAAGCTGTAGAGATGACTCTTCTGAGTTCTGTTTTTCATATCACAGTAGTTCAGTCTGAAAAATTTGTGATGTGTTTCATTATTGTGCGCTTCTTTCCCTAATTTGATATCTGTTAGATGGAATGACTTCATGCCTTCTGTAAATAATGCGTCTTACATTTGCTTTATTCTTTACCAATGATGGGCAATTCCCTTGAGCAGTACTTCTTGGAGTTGGATCACTGTGTATCTGTGTTCAAGCCAAGTTTGCAATCTTCCCCATTTGCTTTATATTCATTTGTGCTTGTGATTGGACTGCTCTCATTCACCAAAATATGAGCTTAATTATGCAAGCTTATGTATAACAGCACCTAAATCTTATTATCACGTAACAGTCTTTGCACAGTCTATACAGTGAGTAAGGAATTGAAATAGTGAAGTTTCAATTCGATCACATAAGTATTTTTTCTTTTACAGAATATTTTTGATGAAAGATAATAGAGAATCGTAGAATCATAGAATCATTTAGGTTGGAAAAGAACCTTAAGATCATGAAGTCCAATGGTTAACTGAACACTACCAAGTCCACCACTAAACTATGTCCCTAAGCACCACATCTACATGTCTTTTAAATACTTCCAGGGATGGTGACTCAACCACTTCCCTGCTTTATTTGAATACCTGCTTGTATTTAATGCTAAACTTTAACAACTATTTTTTAGAAAGCCCCCATTCTAATCCAAAAGATTTTTAAAGGGGAGGTGCAATAAATACTGGCCTTACATGGTCATTTAGGGTGTAAGGTCTCTGGTTTACTTTTTAAAATTAGACTTTAAAGTTCCTAGAGAGAAGGACTTAAACCTGTGGAGCACAGGTATATTACCAGCCATGGTATTATAGCAAAAATCTGTTAAATTAAAATTTAAGTTTTGCCCAAATATCTCAAACTGCTGTGGAGAATAATAGGAAAGAGTGTTTTACTGTAAAAATAAAGAAGGAGGAAGCACAGTGGCAGAAACAATAAAAGCCATAGAAATTATATTACTTTTACCTACATTCTGTCATTCTATCATGCCATACTGATAGCATAGAGAGAGATCTCTGCAATATTGAAAATACATAGCATTGGTTTAATGACTAGTTTCATAGATGTAAAGCAAAGCACACCCATTAGCACAATATTTTTTATTTATGTAAAAGTCTTGTCACCATACACTGCAGCAGTTTTCATAGATTTCTATTCTAGCTCTGTAACAAGTGTGATTTATGTCATTACCAGGAAATGAACACATAGGCATAAAGTGAATTTACACCCTGAAACATTTAAGAGTTAAAGAATCCTAACCTTATTTGTTGGTCTCAAGCCAAGAGTTTGCAAGCATGTCTATACAATGTATTGGATGGACATGTTAGATGCCAGCAGAATGGCAAGCATGTGGCCTCATTCAATAATGCCAGTCATTCAAGATCACTGACCATCTACAGATCAAAACGCATTTTTTCCCTGTGTTTGCCTCTCCTCTTTACCTGGATGGGTGGTATATATCCCTACTCTGTCAGGTAAGCCTAGAGGCTACAAACAGACCTCTGATTCACTTAGGTTATCTCCCAGGTTAACTCCAGGATGCTCTTCTCACTTCCTGCCACGAAAGGAAGCATGGGAGCAACCTACCATTACCGTAACATTTTCTGAGGGAAAAACAGAGCTCCCAAGCAAAGGCCTTGTGGAAGACACAAGTTGGAGAGTTTATTTGTATGGCTGTGCCAGCTCTCTTGTTTCCACATGACACTGAAGGATTTGGGGTGTTCTCCTCTTCTCTGGCAGGCTGATATTCATTCAGTAATTTAGAACCGACCTTTCTGGAGTATTTATGTAATTTTGCTTGATTGGTGCTTGCATCATAGTTTGTCAACTTCTGGGTTTCAACCCTCGCTTTTTCCACTAGGTTCTTTGGACAGTTATAGCTAACCGTAGTCAAACCTTGCTGGACTTAACATTATCAAGTTGGAAATAAATTGTGATTTTATCTAATCTAACTTCAACATAAGGATAAATTGAAGTTTTGAAAGATTGTAATAAAAGCTGCATGAGTGTAACTGTGTCTAACATTTTTACTAGGACAAAACCTTAAAGGACATCTGTCATGACAGGGAGTATCAAAACATTGCCTATATATATTTATCAAAAAAATCCATGATTAGACTTTGTCAGGATGGGAGATGATAATTTGTTCTTAACAAATTCATTTCACATCACAGGTATTTTTTGTTTCTATTTCAGACGTCACTAGCATTTCTTTTCAAACTACTGTGAATTGACAGGAAGATAGATTGCAAAAATGTTGGTTAAAGACAAGGCAAGAAAGTAAATTATTTAAATATGCTTGTCCTGTTCTTTGCTACAGAAAGCACAGAGCTAGAGTAATATAGCAAAATATATATAACCGAGAATTTTCATAGCTAAATTATTGGGAGCAGAGCATTGCACAAGAGACAAGCTCAATTAGATCATTACATTCCTGTCACCAGTACTTTTTATTTATTACACAGCCCAATAGATCTCACTGCAAGGAGGTTCACCTGGTGTTTATGTACCAGTGTTTTCTACTAAAACGCACAGAGGTTTCTTTAAAAATCTGCTGTTAGGTAAAAGTAAGAACTGGAGTCCCAGCTTTCTGGCTGTTGGTGAGCCCTCTGTACGTTTCTACAATGGTCTTTCCAATGAGGATTCCTTTGGCAGAAAAGATCGTTCAGCAAGTTTAGAGCTGGTATAGCCTCTGCTGAAAAAAATATTATTTTTTTTTTTTTTACTGATTAGAGGGAGATGAACCTACCTGCCAGAATGAGTCCTGCAGAACTGCTGCCATGTAGCAGGAATGAGAGCTGGCCTGAAACTTTCAAGTTATACACTGAGGTCATCTAGTCTAGCAGTTTGCAGGATCAGAGGTAGCACCAGAAGAAGAATTAAAATACACTTGTGTTTTCAGTACTGCATGTGAAGATCGAAGCAACAGTAGTGATTTTTTTACTGTTTTTTTGTCAATGTTTCTGTAGAACCCAAGTTTGGCAAGGAGTTCAACAATTAATATGGTCAGAATGTTTTTTATAAACTCCTGACTTTATCTTTGACCATGTTATTAAGAAAACAATATCTCTGTAATAAAGCTTTTCATATATTCCTGCTACTGGAGTAACTTGGCAAAGTGAGGTCAACTTACAATGGAGCAGGGAATTTTATGGGGTTTATTTTCTGAATTTCTTTGCTGTAGTAGATGCGTTCAGAAAACGTCTAAGTTTAAGAGTTTAATTATGCAAAAAGGAATGGTTTTCATAACTCCTCCCACTGAGCATTCTCTCTCTCATACAAGATACGGCTTCAGTAGGAGCTGATAAGTACTGTGACTTAGTCTTCTAAGATTATATGTATCATTTAATTAAGATTAATTAGGCAGAAATATTCAGTTAACTCTGAAATAAGCCTCTGCCTAGTCTGCCCAATGATTTAAATTCCTTTTTTTTAAGAGAGACATCTATAATCTTATGCCAAGGAGTATATGGATTTATTAGAAGCCCACAGCTATCACTGTGGTAGGGCACCATTATTTAACTTAAACAATATATGAACAGCAAGGACAGCAAAAAGGTGCTGGTTTTAGTCTCTGATAATAATATAAAAATATAAATTCATGAAGCCCAACTTTGTATGGTTTTTTTATGCAGGCTATGCAGTTAGTTTATACAGAAGAAATCAGGTCCGTGGATGATAGAATGATCAGCATCATCCCTTTACTTATTTGGGATAGAAGTTTTATCTCCGTTTTTAACAAACTAATTCAGTACATTTTCTGCAACATTTGGGGATTTAGCCTGCATCTTCTTTAAGTGTTCAGCAACTGTAATTCTTGTACCAGTGTCATATTACACCCATCCCTTTCATTGAAGAAGCTTTCAGAGTCATTATAAGACATCTTCACATCAACGATAAACCTTTTTTGTAATTTTGAAAATTAGATTACTACGTAATGGACAGCTGCTAATATGTACCTTGGAACGTTTCACTTTATTAATGATTCTTGATGTCTTGTTTTCCCATTATTTGGATTTAGCTCCTCTTTCACTCAGGTGTATTGGTGTCCCTCAGCCTTTCTGGGCCACAGCTGGAGAAAGTGGTGATTGACAGGACCCTGGTGGGGAAGCTCATCTCCGACACCATCAGTGATGGTAATTACACCCACGTGCAAATCAATTGCCTACATTAACAATAGAGTAGAGAAACAGTATGTCAACAGGTAGACTAATTATTGCCACTGGGGACTTCAAACACAACAAGTAATTGCATGTAAAGCCATAGTTACAACCCTCAGGACTAATAACACTTTAAGAATAATATTTAACATCAAAGTTTTCAGGCTTGTCAAATGCTGAATGGGTTTCTAAAATTCAGTTTCTTACACATTTTAATCACTGTGAACATGCCATTTTGACTTGTCATGTTTATTTCATAAGTGGGAAAATGGGACAAAGCCAAACATTAGACAACTAATTAATTACATGGGATAGTTTTTATTAAAATATTTACCTGTTAGAAAAGGCCGGATAACATAAGTTACATGGAGCTGTTCTGATTCAGTTTCTAGTTTTCCAGAATCTCACTATACTTATTAACTAGTGACTGCTAAAAATGAAGTTTTAGTTTAATGCAGAGGAAAACCTATGAAAATGTACTAAAAACATACTAAAACCCTTACAACTAAAACAATAATAATGCAACAAATATGTTTTCCTACAGTTATACCACCCAAACTGCTATAAATAACATTATATAACGGTTGTCCTTATTTTCACTTATTCAGGAATTTCTTAAACCTCCGTGTTTGGTAATACCCATGTCTGAAGGTGAAACAGGACTGCTTCTGTTCAGTAAAAGCAAAACCCACAATACCCGTCATTGCAATGAGGTTGGGTTTTTTTCATGAATGACAAAAGAAGATACTTTTGTTACCTGCACAAATAGGGTTCAAAATACAATTTTTTATACTGAACTATCCTTACGTGAGAACCACAACATAATGTTGTCCTAGAATAAATTAACTTTAATCCAACATAATTGCATGTCTTTCCAAATCTGGGCTGGAATTAGGTTTGTGATTATGAAGTTAGCCAAAAGAAATTTGATATTTAATACAAGAATCTGTATAAAAATAATAGTTCTTATTTTAACAATTATGTGTATGTAGAAATGGATAAGATTACAATCTGCCAAAATTACTTATGAAATCTTGTAACTCTAACTCAGAGTAGCATGCCTGCTTAACATTTGGAATAAAGGTCAGATTGTGTCCACCAAATACAGAATTAAGGTTGCATTTATAATCCTTCTGCCTCTAATAAAGTTCTCCTGATTTTTATTATTTATAGGCAAAATTTTAAAATAAATTTAATTAGAAATTATAAAAAAAATGCTTTCCTAAAAGAAAATAGTATTTCTCATTTTCTAAATAATTTTGTGGCACTGAGGTCTTGCAGTACTAGTATATGGACTATTAACTGCACTGTCTGCCTTCTTAGGGTAATCTGGCTCTGCAGCATGTGGGTCCTCTCTGAATAATGGTCTACCCATGCCCATAGCTGCCTTCATGTTGAGCTGGTCTCTACTCCTGCCCCAGACAACCACAGATAACGAAAATCAAGAGACTGCTACTCTCGTTCACATCTGCCCAGGGGTCTTTGTATCTTGCTTTCTTTCCTTCAACCAAAACAAATTTCAGAAGCATCTGAGGTGTGCTGTAGGTCATCTTTAATGTAAACTATGTCTGTGAGGGTATTAAAATATTTTAACTGTACATATTGAGGATACTATACTCAGTGGCTTTGAGTTTTCATGCGTGTTTAGGAACTCGGCTATAGCTTCTAACTCACGGTGTCAGAGACTTTATTAACATTTCTTTTTTTCAAAAGCTAGTGTTAAATGTTACATTTCAAAGGCAATTATTTGTCTTTAAACTTTACCCTTTAGCATTTGCATACCAGATATTTATGAGCTGTGCCAGTCCGTGACTACCGGAAAATGAAACTGGCTGTAAATCAGACTAAATCAAAACAAAACTGAGTAGCCAGTTTTCACCGCTTATATGTAAGACTAAATTGTCAATCTTAAGGATATATAAGATACTTTTAAGAATCTAGGATATTAGTCACAAATGCATTTTTTTGTTTTTCAGGGGTTCTTCTGCAGGGTTTTGTTTATTTTTAAATCTGGTTCCACTTTACTTGGCATTTTCCTTTTAGCAGAGTTTTCTGAGTTTACTTTCTGAAAACAGCTTGCTAGCTTTACTTTAAACCTGATCCTCCTTAACAGTTCTTTGGTGATCTGCTACTAGTTATCCCAATGACTCACTTCATTCTCAGACATCTCTTTAAATGTGGGCACTGCTTTAATAACTGGATAACACTTGGGAAAAACCCTAGATACTATTGTCTAATTAATTTTCATTGTCAGATTAGTTATTCACTTTTGTATTGAACTCTTTTGGTCTGGCACACCCTTATGTTAACAGCGGGGATTCCACTGCAGTTTTCCAGACTCCAGGGGAGTCTGTTCCATCTTGGTTACCTGTATTGTTTGGGTACCCCCTTGTGAAGCTTTCAACAAATTAATAACCCCTCTAAAGCATAATTCTGTATGTAATGGCCTCCTTGGTGCCTGCAGCAGCATCTGGAACCTTACAATGTCAAAATACCGTTACATCTCATGTACTAATTTGCTTTTATCATCCTTAACACAAGCAATGCTGTATTAGGTGCATTTCCAAAATATCGGTGGATGTTACCATAAGAAAAAAAAAATTGAAGGCTGAACCAAGATGAAAATGAACGTGGAAGCACATAAACTGTATATTTGAATGTAGTGATAACTTGATGTGAGATAATTCATTCAGGTTTATGTAATCGGAGTACTCCCTAGGCTTTATTTCTCATTTCCAGGAAGGTCCTGGCAGGTTGACACGTTGATGTCTTTTAGGAGATTACAGAGGCTTCAGTGTAATATTTAAGACACTGTTTTGAAAAAATTGCTTTTTGCAATGTCTCAGTGGAGGGTTCAGTAATTTGTTTTGTTACTAGAAACAGGTATTACAGTGGTGACAATTTTTATTTGTTTTTCAGCTGTTCTTAGAGACAATTTCATCATCTTGTCATTTGAGGACCATAACCAACTCTGCTTTATTCAGCTTACAAAGAAGATGGATTCTCCTGATGTAAACAAAAGACTAGAAAAACTCTCTTGTTTGGACTTTAAGGTATAGCTGTCAAGGGTGACTGTAAATACTGCAGTAACTTTCTTTACATTATGAATCACTGGTACTTGCTGGTATCGTATAGCAGTATAAATTGCAAACCTTTTATAACTGATCAGAACAGCTCAAATTCTAAAACCAGCAGTTATTGAAAAGTCAAAAAAAGTTACATGGCATTCTGAGTTAATGAGTTAAAATACTGTGCCAAGAGGGATTCAATTTTCTACTGTATTTAGGTTAAGGGCTCAGACACACAGTTGAGTTACCCCTGCTTAACAGATTGCCTTGTGTCAGTTGTGCAGCAGTAACTGACCCTTTGCACATTCTCAGCATCTAACAAGCATGAAGCAAAATCTGTAATGGTAAACCTCAGTGTAAAAGATTTAAGCTAATGTGTTTTACCTCTTGTTTGCTGTGGGCTAAAGCCGCACGCATGGTCAATTACTATGGCTCAGCTGATATACATGAACTCATGAAGTTATGATAATTCATTCCTCTGTCTGAGCTCCAAGACTGTTGTAATTCTTTGCAGAAATCTTAATTTTCCCTCTAGTTACAGTAATCATATTGTTGCGAGAGTTGGTTTTACAATTAAGCCACTGAGCTAGGATTCAAGATAAAGAAGCTGAGTTTCTCACCACTGACAAACTATGTAAGTGACCCTAGGCAAGTGACTTGGTGCTTCTGTAGCTCAATTCACTACTTACGCAGTGAAGATTAAAATACTCCATTTTTCCAGCCCTCTCTGTATGGGTGTGTCTATACCACAGTCATAACAGTAGCTGAAAGGTAGTCTAGAGATAGCAGAGCTGGCTTTCAACTAGCTGGTTTGGATGTCAGTAGAAACCATCTCATCTCAAGCTGAATTACACTGTGTCGTGGATGGATTTGGCTAGGTAGACATATTTCGGCCATAAGCTCTTTGACATCAGAGCAGTGGCTGAACTTAGGTGGAAGTGCTTGGCGCTACAGCAGTATGAAAAATAATCAGCCAAAGGCAATTAACTTTGAACAGGCAGAGTAGGAAAGAGACTGCATCCAATTCACTGCAAGAACGAAGAAGAGACAAGCCTTTGCCCAAGAAAGGTAGAAAGATGTAGTAAGCAAAAGAGAGAGTTTGTCTTTATTTCAGACTGGGTAAATGTTAAAGAAAACAATCCTGTGCTAGCAAATATTTTCCCCTTGACAACTCCTCAGTAATTTGCTTCCTCACATAAGGGAGTTTGCATCTGCAAGGCAAGCTTTTTAAGGATGTGTTTAATTTAAGATTTGCCATATTACGTTTTAACTTGCTTGGTAGCAATACTTTCTGCTAGGATGAATATCTAATACATTTTCCAGGCTGTTTCAGTTCAGGGCCTCTTTTCAGCAATGACTTGTGTTTGCGAGATTGATCCAACCTCTATAACGTGGATTTGAGACAGTTCACTGTTCACCAGGAACTGAGCTGATACGTAGTTTACTTTAAAATTATGTGTGCTTGTGCCTGGCCTATGGTGTTAAGGCTATACATTAGAAGCAAGGCTGGTGTGTACTTGTGGGGAGCAGTAATAAACTTTAACAAAGAAGCTGTGGTGAGCTGAAGACTGCCTTCATCATTTAATTGTGAGGACCATAGCTCCTTACTTGATTTATGTTTAGACAATATATTTTCATTCTGGGTATTGCTGGCGACATTTTGGATCTAATGGTTACGGCATTTTTTTCTTGGGAAAGAAGGAAAGCTTAATCCACAGAAAACTCTCTCTGCCCTAGGAAAACAGAAATATCTGCTGTACTCCTTAATAGGGTTGTTATGTTCAGTTCTTTGCTGACACAGCTGAGCTTCTAGAAACGCCTCCATGTTCAATGTTAACTTTGCTTTCTCTTGAAATCAGTGGGAATCACTATGGATTATTTCTTTGCCAGCCAAAAAAAGGCATTTGCATTTTTTAATTTAATGTTCTTTTGTGTGAGGTTTGCTAGTTGGGCAGCTAAATATAATTTTTATTATCTTTAAAATTGCACCAGCGTGAGCCAGCAGAAAGCATTATTCACTACTGCAATAATATTATGTCAGCTCTCTGCATCGAATTAGAGTTCTTCATAGCTGCTTTTTGATCAAAGTTAGAAAAGCTAAAAGATCACAGAGACAGTCAACAGTAGTGTCACTATCAGTAGTAACAAAAGAAACAAAAGATGGCCCTCAGTTGCAAATGTGCAAATTTGTAACAATACACACTTTAGAAAAAACAGTTCCTTACTGTTAATTTTTTTTTCCCCCAAGAGAAATTGAATTAAAAGGTGGTTTGCACTGGTATAAAACTACTATGGGATTAAAATGTGGAGCTAAGATTCAGGAAATTTCAGTGTAGCCTTCATTTCTGTCTCTGGCTTTCAGTGTAGCCTTGAGAAATATACATAGTATTTGGGTTTAAAGTCCCATTTCTAAAATGAGGAAAATGCTTCTGTACAATCATATGTAAAGATATAATTAAATTTCTGTCATATCTACGTTGGAACTTCTTGGTACCTGGACAGCAGGAACTTCACATTGTTCACTGTCCAGCCTCATGATGGGCAAAATTGACAGGGAACACTAGGCAGTACTGGACTGCCAGAGTGCAATTAATAATAAAAACAAGTCAACCATGCTTTCCTCCTCGCAGTTTGATGTTTATCCAAAAGTAATGGAAAAATTACTTTCTCTATCCTTTTCTTTCTAAACAATACTACATTGGATTTTATTTACACATTGAAAAAAGAAAGGAAGGCTTATTGCATGAATCACCACAGTCTTGAAGACCAGCAAAATATAAAACCAGCTATTATCATTTGCCTTTTCTCAGTGGCATTAGTCCGTGTTTGAAAATGCCATGTCTCATGCAATGTGTAAAGGTTTTCAAAAGATTTGTGGCTGTTACTATACGTGAAATCATTATGAACAGTTAATGCTGCAATACAGCACTAATTGATATCTGTGAAAGTATTTGTGTTTTTCCATCCTAATAAATGTGTTGTCACTAAATTAACTATTTATATATAATTTTAATTCAAGTATCAGCTACCTGTTAACTTTTATGTATGTTTTATCTTTACACTTCTGAAGAGTGTTTTGACAAGTAAAACACAGGATATTCTGAAAATATTGACCTTTTGCAAGTTTTTTCCCATCTGTGTTTTTTTTTAATCCATTTCAATTTACTGAAGGAGGAGACAGTACAAGGAGTTAAATGTTTACCATGAGAAAACAACATTGGTAATTACTTTGATTTCAGTCCCTTTTGATGTGTATTCAGGGGATGAAGAGGTCAATAATATTATGACCATGCAAATAGAAAAGGGTTCTTTTTGACCATATAAAAAACAGCAAAGGATTATTAAAGCATTAACCTTGATTTTAATGGCCTTGGTTGAGTGGTGAGATCACAGTTTGGATGAGCCTGATTATTTACTAAATACAATACATAAATGCAACGGGTTCTTAACACCCATTGCACTCTGGCATTATCGCATTACTGCCATCCTTTGTTGCCTTGCAGACAGGAATATGAAAGCAATCTGTCATGTAGTGAGACTGGCTCCAGAAGCATTTCTCTGATAAGAAGACCCCCTGCCCTTTGCTAGTGTCTGGTCCAGTAGGCTTAGCCATGCGCTTAATCCCCAGAAAGTGGTTCGATTATTGCTGACCAGCAATGGCAAGATAGTTTTTTTTTTTCCCCTAGCTATCAACCTTCCATTAATTCCTTAAGCAGAAATGCGGTGCAATCTATATTTCCTTGGCATGTGTCACCCAGATGGTGCACTGCTCATGTTTTCAAATAACCATGCTCCAAAATAACAGAGTTTGAATAATAAATTCCACAAATCCTTCCTGAGAAAGAGGCACAATTCTCAAGAGCTGCATAAACTTTACACATGATGCTGTAGCTCATCCACATTATGCAGAAAAGTATATATTCTCTTGCAAAGTGGAAGTTTGTATCTGGATTCCTTAATTTAGGGAGGAGAAAGAAAGATATATGTTTGCTCAAACACTGTGGAATATATTTAATATTTGATTATGTCTTAAACACTAGCCTTAGCTTCGTGGTCAGCTTTGCAGAACTTGTCATTTAATATGGCTAAGCTGAAATCGTATGTGTAGGTCGATGCTGTCAAGCAACCATGACTGTACATTTTGGTATTGATTGGAGTCATTGCAGTAAATTCCTTCTTAACTCACATTCCTTTCCTTCCCAATCCCCTCCCCATAGATAAAAGTGTGAGCATGTCTTTTTCCATCTGAGAAGATATTTTTTACATTTGCAGACAGCCTATATGAAGATATATGTACGCAGTCCTCTGTGTACATATACATTCTTTCACGCATCCAAAGTAAATGCTCCCAATTGCTCCTACTATGCTATTTTATCACCTCAAATATTTCCTGCATTTTTTCTTCCAACAGATTTCTTATATTGATATCCTTGGACCAGAAGGTAGAAGGATGAAACGTCATCTGGCAATAAACTGTACGCAAGATATGGTCATTTGCTGGTGGCCAGCAACTAGTGATGGAGCATGGCCTTGGTCTCCTATTTCCTGTGAGAGGGACAGAGCCAACCTATTGCTATTAGGCTGTGCACATGGCAAATTGGAGGTAAAGTGCTGAACTCTCTTGTTAGATGATTTTTCGGATTTGCTAAAGAAATAACTATTCAACTTAAGTGCATATTCAGGTAGATATAAAGAACAGATATGATAAAAACATAATAAAGGGATATCAGCCATTCTAATCTTAAAAACAAAGGCTCGTTATTTAACAAAAAAAGCACCTTATTTAGTATGTTTACTATTTTCACATCAAAACTGGCAATCTGAGAAATGTAGCAAGGAAGTTAGGTCTTTATAATGGAATAGCTTTGGAGCTGCTAACATTGAAAATAAAAGTGTCAGAGTACCACTAGAAAACTCTAACCTGAGTTAGAAACTGTAGCTGTTGCATGCTTGTCTAATGCAAGTATTTTACATTGTCTGCGATGTTAATTGATTGGCATTTTACATCTATTTTAGGTGTTTTATTATAAAATTTTAGCTATACCCAGATGCTGCTTAAATTGTTGCTATGAGTATTGATCAAATCAGGGACTTTTTTTTTTCTTAAAGAAAAAGTCAAAATTCCCCATCTACAGGTGGGGATGTAAGCTATAAGTTAGAACAAGGCTACAAGCTGACCCTCTTCCTGACACTTGTTTAGCTTACCTTTTTAGGCAAATGTTTCCATTTCATCTATTTAATTTTTATTTAATCTATTTAAAAGTATTTGAATCCAGTTTCTTAAAACTTAAAAACATAAACTTAAAGATAAAAACTTAAAAATGAAGCTATCTGGGCATACTCTGAAAAGAACTGGAGCCTGAATTTAAAATGTAAAAGCTGTTTTGAAATAGCATCTTGTATAGAGGCTCCTGTAGCTGGAGTTTTATTTTCAGTTTAGCTTAAGCCACTACTAATATGGACTAAAAAAGCACTGACTGTGGGAGAAGAGCACAAACTTGAGGATCAGCTGGGGAATAGCTGTTCTGGAGTAGCTATTACAGACTATTTACCTGTAGGGAAAACCCCTAAGTAACACTTTAGAATAAGCTGCTCTTATAAACAATATCCTGTTCTCTTTAATTAGGGAAGATGTAAATGTTTTAATGTCTTGGAATTATTACTTTGATAACTTACATTAATTTCAGTGAAGCTTTTTTCCCCTGGGGATTTTCTATATATTGAAAGCAAAAGAGAAAAGTTTGAGACAGCTTTTCTTTCTTGTTTCAGTCATTAGTCACTGTAGAATTTAAGTTTAAATGACCTCCAGTTCTGCTGCCTTTACTTCTTTTCAGTTGACCTCTCTCCACGAGCGGTCATCTTTGACTCATCTCTCTCCTCTGCCTGATATACACCTGCAGTTCTTAATTCCCCCTGCAGCTATGCCCAATCACATATAAAAATTACTCTGGTAGCTAAAACGTGCATCTGTACCTTGTAAGTTTTCTCAGCCTAGTCCCTATGACAGTTTGATATTATGAAACTTCATCCTACTAACATTTCAGATCTTATTTCTTACCATGACTTCCTTATGTCCAGGTTCTGACAGCGACATTCCCATGTCTTTTGTTTCCTTCCCACGTCTTCCAGAAAGCTCCCTAATGCCAACATAGCAGTTTGCAATCTCTTTTTTTCTGAGATGTTTTTAGAGACTCATTTCTTCGAAGAAATTCACAGAAACCACTCTGTCAGTTTAAAGCTTTCTCTGTTTCATTTTACATAATATAGGGAGATTTCCAAATTACATCATTGCTCTGCATCTTTCAATACACCTTGTTTTATCCTTTTCTGGTTTAGACTCTAAATTGCTCAGGGCTGAGGCTGTCTAGTATAGTCCCAGGCACATCACTGGTGCTTAACACAGTAATGATAATAAGCATTCATTGAGCCTTTAGGCCTAAACTCATAGTCCTTTTAATTTAGCCCATATTGTAATATAAATATAAGAAAATTATTTTTAAAAGCAGAACTGCCGAATTTAACTGTTCAGTTGCTTTTCCCTTTCTGATTCTTTGCCTGTACTTGTCTTCAGATGAAATTTCTTTTCCTGTATTTGTCAATAAACTATCAAGCACTATTCCAGGGCTATGGAAAACTTAGTCATATATAGATAACAAACTGTCTTGCTGATTGCCAATTGGTCTGTTCCATGTACTTATCTCTTGGATGCTGAGTGGGCTGCTGTGTAAAGCTCAAGACACTCTGCCTTCCCCTATGTATCCATGGCGTGTAGCCTCCAGTAATGTTTAGTTTGGGTTTCTTTTTCCTTAATTTCTCTAGTGCTACTTATGGGCAGTAGTTAAATTCCCATGCATGGATGGGGGATGTCATAACCCAGCAGCACTAGAAGCAGCATCAATCCCCAATCTGCAATTAACTGAGGTATTTTTTCCCCCTACAGAGTCTTGGAGGAGAACTTTAAGTTAACACCTTTAACTTCTGAGGGTCATTTGGTAACCTAAACATGAGCAGAAATGTAGTTAGCATTTCTAGACAGCTTCTGGAACAGAAACAGGACATGCCATTGTTATGCATGGAAGTAGATCCATATTTATCATATTTGACCTATAATATGATTTTTTTCCAGTAAATTATTATTGTCAACAAAAGAAGAATGAGAAGTGTGAACTGATTCAATCTGGAGCATTTATCAAAAAGAAGTGTAGTAAAATAATACCACCAACATTTTACTTGAAAATGGTAGTATTGCTTGGACAAAACAGTATTATTAACTAGAATTAAGAGGACAGCAGGAATTGCTGAATGTCTAGCCCATAAAGAGCTGCTTGGCATATTGGGTTTATGAAAAATTAAACCAAGCCCAAGGAAATGAATGGGTGCTGCCCACAACTGTTCTACAGCACCTTGGTGCTGACCTATGAAACCAGAAAAAGATCTGCCAGCTACTGACACTCTTATTGTTGTGGCAGAGCAAAGGTAAATGGGGCACTTAGGTGATACTACTTCCTCCCTGGAAGAATTTTCTGAGTGATATTTGCTGCCCAACAGAAGTGCTTATTAGGATGAGGACAGGAATAGCTCTGGGACAAGGCAACTCAACCCCTCATCATGATAATATCCTGTAACTACATGTTCTGCATTGGGATGATTCACATTGCACATACAGTGTTTGAGGTATTGTGTACTTAAGCAGCTTTTCAACTTAATGGAGGAAATACATTTTACATTTAAATACACTATAAATTTGATTTGAATTGTGCTGTGTGGCTTTGTGTTTTAACATTTGCTACTATTAAGGCTAAAGCTAGGCACTATTCCTCTAAAAACAGAAAGAACTTTTACCTTGCAAATCTTGACTTGGTTTACCCCCTTCAATTTTTTTCTGAGATCAGTGTTTACTATGTTGAATGCTGTAAGATTTGGTGAGGAGTCAACGCCTGAAGAAATAAAAGTGCTTTTTACTTTAACATATGACTTTGCTTTGGTGTCCGATGTACATTTACATACATGCGTGCATGTTGCTACAGGAGTGTTTGTCTGTTGAATCTTTGCTTTCTTATGTGCATTGGTTTCCTCCAGTAAACACATCCATTCTCCAAATTATTTATTTAATTATTTGGGGGTTTTTTGTTTCTTCTTTGTTAAAGTACCAGTGATCAAGGATGTTATTTAAATTGTCTCCCTGTGGAGTTAATGCTGGTATTTTGATTTCAAAACCAGAAGGGGAATCTTCCAGAAATCATGTCAAACAATTTGCTATGAATAAATAGGATCTGATGTGAAACCATCCCTGGATTAAATGCTTTGAGAGAAAGTCATGTTAAAACCAACATGAACTTTATTCTCCAAACATAAATTAACAGGAGGTGATGATGCCAGGGCTCAGTTACTGTAGTACTTTGCATTTGTCTTTGCCATGTTTATTTTCACTCCATTTAGTGCTAGGGCAAATCACTGAAATTATACTTCAATCTTGTGGAAAAAATAATTTGCCTGAGCAAGAATATTATTTTTCTTTCTCCCATGAGATAATATTTAATAGTTACTGCTTCCACATTGTGCCTCAAACTTGTGAAGTAAACACAGTAGATCTTTTGTGAGTGAGCTATCCTACAATTACTGTAGCACTCAGAAAAACATCTACGGTGTGTGACTGAGCAGCTGAAATACCTCTCACACACATATAGCAAAGAATGTCACGTTGGGTTAAAAGTTCAATGAATAATATGGGATAAAGATGATGATGATAAATTTTGAAATAAAATAAGAGTAAATGTTGGATGAAGATCTAAATAATAAGAATGCATGTGGGACTGTAAATACAATGCAGCCAAATAAGTAACGTAGGAGCCTTGCATTCTTGTTTTAGAAATGTTTAAAAATAGGTGGATTTTCTTCTTCCATCTTCACAGTGCTGTATTTAACTGTTTTACTCTAGTGTGCACTACACTTCCCACTCTACATTTCTAATTAAAGTGTTTGTTGTTATTTGGAGCCTTACTGTGTGAAATTAAATAAGCATTTTTTTGACATCCATAAAATAAATCAAACATTTTTTCTCATCTGAAAGACACACAATTCAGTCACAGCAAGCTTATTTCTCTGTTTCTTTTGTTTTCTTTTTTTATCTGCCTGGTAAGCCAATTTTCTGCTTAAGAACTACTGGTTAAAACTCTTATTTGTTTTGATATGTGGACTTTATCCTTTCCCAGCACTCTATGCAAAATACTTCAATTTTACATGTTCAAAGATTTGCACCAAGAAGAGTGATACTGCCCACAAAAGCTAGTGCTATTATTTCTTTCAAACATAAAAAGAAAGAAAGCATTTTAACTAGCATAATTCAGGTCCCTTACTTAGAAAGATAAAAAAAGATTTCTTCCCTTGGATTGTTATGATTTCTGACTCTAGGATTTGAGAATTTGACATGTATAGTATCCCTCATACTGCTGATTAGCTGATGGAGAGTGCAGGCCAGTACTGCAAGGGAAAAACAATATAAATGTGCAGTAGTGGTGCATGACTGCCACATTAATAAGGGAAATATGCATAAATTATGTGGACAATATTTAAATACATTTACTATATTTTTCTAGTGATATGTCACAAAACTAAGAGGCACTTTAAAAATTTTTATCATTTATCTATTTATTTTAGAGAAAGTAATTGGTTTTATTTGATGCAAAGTACTTCCAAAAAATCTTCCCTTGAAATCCAAGGCTAAGTGCTTAGTCCCAGGTTTATGGAAAGCACTTAACTTTGAGTGGGATTATACACCCCACCATGTGATATGGCTCTGGCTTTTCACATCCACTGCCCTGTCCCCTCCTCCGCAAATCTTAGAGATGTCCTACCCACTTCTGAGGGAACTCCCCCAGCGTTTGCATTCCCATTTCCCAAGCAAATGTTTTGTTAACTTAAAGATACATTGCTATTTGATGTTCCCCTTTAGGGTTCCAGACAACTACTGCTCACTGGGAAGGAATCCCAGCGGATTCCTTTAAATGGACTGCTAAAGCACTACGTGCACTACGTTTACTAGCATGTGGCTACTTACCAGATAGAAAAACAATTGTCAGGTAACCATCTTCTTGGAAAAAAGAGATGTTTTGACTGGTAGACTTCTTATTTTTCACAAGCATTATCTCAGCCTTATTAACATGTTTCTGCTTTGGTTTTCCAGTTAGCGGCATGAAGAATTAATAATAAAAGTAATTTCTGACAGAGAAACTCAAATCTAAGCTCTTAGATGAAAGGGAATATCTTTTCTTTTTTCCCCTTCAGAGTGCCAAATACCAGTTACATTTGGCAAAACTGGAAACCAGAACAAAGAGGTCTCTCGGCTCGGTACTCTTCCTCCAAGAGGTACATGAGGCCACTGATGCATGAGAAGCAGCTTATCTGCTCCAATCTGAGGAGAAATGTTTCTCGTTTTTTCATACAGATTATGAACAGTAGTGTCTAGAAAAGTTTCCTTTAAGTCTAATTTGTTTAAGCATTATGTCAAAACTTATGTTTTGAAATACAGCAGATAGATAGTCTTTCCTCGCAGAAACTTTTTCCTAGTTTAGAATTGCGTTATATACAGCAACCAGCCCTACCCTAGACTTCATTTCAAGGATTTGCTCTCAAAATCATGTGAAGCTAGGAAGCTTCTCATCTCATGGCTCATTAAATTAGCCTTCCAAAATACAAGATTTTACTTTCTTTCAAATTCAAAGTAGCAAGCACCATTTTGTCCCACTTCTGCTCTAACAAGGCAGAACAAAATTATTAATTGGGTTCAGTTTGCTTGCTGAGTCTCAAACGATCAGATGACAACATTTATTTTTCTGTGACTATTTCCATTGCTGTTTTCCAGCAGTCACTCCCATGGAGCTATAAAATCCATGTTTCACGTGTTTTCTTCTCTATTGTCTTAACTTCAAGGCCAGTCCCTCTTCAGAATTTGATAGCGCTTTCAGTCTTTCATCTCTCATAGGCTT
Source organism: Gorsachius magnificus (assembly GCA_034008185.1). Lineage (NCBI taxonomy): Eukaryota > Metazoa > Chordata > Aves > Pelecaniformes > Ardeidae > Gorsachius > Gorsachius magnificus. The sequence continues at coordinate 17,624,423 of CM067083.1, read as the reverse complement.
GATTATTGTGTGGATCATCGTGACTTTCTCGTGGCTTGTGAGGAGATGTCCAGGGAGGAACACTGGTTTTGGATCAAAAACCTGCCACAGGAAGACAGAAATCTGAGTCCCAGAGGGCCTCAAGGCTCATTTCACTGAAGTTATAGAAGCTTTGAAGACTTGCTTGGGCAAGATTTCTATTTCACATATTTGAAAGGCAGCTACCTGGGTATCTATACATACTCTTAGGGAAAACTGCAGAACAAACAATAACACTTCACCTTTTCTTTATTTGGGGTTAGAGAGCTCTGTGGTCACAGTAATCCTTTGTCCACAATAACCTCTTTTACAGGTTTCCTTGCTATGCAATTTAACACCCTAATAAGTTATACATTTCAGCAGTTCTAACATCTGCACAGTAACCACTGCACATTTTGTGGGCATAAAGGAGTAGTTGCAGAGGCTAAGTCATTGGTGAGGGAATGGTGGAGGTGAGAAAATGTTTTTCAGACTATATAAGTAATTTAATCTTGTATTTACTCTTGGGTATATATTTTCATTGATCACTACTCTGTTGAAATCGGTTTACCTAGTTTTCAGAAGTTGGATACATTGCCTTCTGTATTAGAAACTTTTGCATGAAGTGTTTCTTTGCATGTGCCTAACTACTCATCTTAAAGCAGCTAAGACTTTTGTATTAACCGGCAGATGGTCTGCGACCACAGAATTGCAATAATCCTTTTTTCTTTGTTTTGAATGAGAAACTCTTTTGCTGACAAAATAAGTAAACTGTCAGAACAAAACATCCTAATCAGTCTGATCAACATCCCAAATAACTTGTTTATAAATTCATCAGTTGCTTCTGAAGTAATGGGTGATATGCAAAAAAAAGTCTTAATTTCTTATGCTTCTCCTTTGCATGATGAAAGGCTAAATTATATATTCAGTTGGTCTTGTGATCTGTAGAAATCAAATTTAAACTGCTTTAACATTATGTGTGCATTTCTGTTTCCAACCTGAAATTTCCAGATTTCCTCCCTTGCCCTCTCTCTACCTTTTAATCACATTTGTTATCCCTTTCTGTGTAAATGGTACTTGCATACCACCTGGACTCAAAAGAAGGGGCTTCCAAAATTAGTGGCAGGTCAGCAGCTTTAGTTTACAGTGTGAAGAATGCTCCGGGTATACCTGAGGGCGGGGTTTGGCTTAGTTTGACATTTTCCTTTCACTCTTTATTTCTGCATGAACAAACACCAGCAAGTTTCGACTGACTTCCACTAGTCTCATTCTTCTAGAGCCATTGGTTATCCCTCTCTTTCAGAGAAATAGCTTTTCATAAGCTAATTTGTAAATTACTTAGAGCTGGTATTTCTCCCACAGTTTCCCTGGTTGAGTCCTGTACAACACCTCTTGCTCAAACCCATGTGTTATAGGACATGAATCTCCATTGGTCTCCACTGTTGCCTCCATCACTTTATGGTACTTCCCATGTTTCCACACTACAAATTCTTGGTCTTTGCCAGCTGCTGTCTTTGTATCATATTCTGCCTTTGTGTTCTTCTTCCAGTTCGTTTATCCTTCAAGTACCCCTAAATGGTCCCGCTTTTCTGCTATCACAAATTCATTTATTCTGCATCTAAAGCTATATGGCACCACAGAACATCTACCACCTACTCATTTGGCAATGAATAGCCATTGTTTAAACACACCATTCTTTCAGTGTAATATTTTCTGTTACCATGGCCCAGAGCAAATGATCCAAAATCCTCTACATATGATGCTCAGAGTAACCAATTATAAAATTTTCTAGAAATTTTGGGATTTTTCACCCACCCCACTTGTGAATAATCAGTTACTCTTTTATATCGGTCAGCTGCTTATTTCTCCTCTTACCAACAGTGTTAGGACCATCCCCTCTTTTATCTTCTATTCTGCTAACCTATTACATACTCTGGACAAACAAATATGGCTCAAACTATATCGCAGGGTTTTTTTAATCAAAGTAGTTAACCTTTTAAAAGTTAAACCAGTCAATTTTACAACTCTACTTCTAAAACACGTAGTTGTTTTAGCTTACCGACCCATGAGGAAGTGTATTTGCAGCGGTCTGTTTTTTAAATCATCAAAGTAAGAATAAATTGTTACAAATTATTACCAAAATGTTTTGAATTTCTTTCAGGTTCTGAGTTATGTCCGTACAGAATGGGATCCACTTGATGCTCGCTTCAGCACTAATCAGCCTTATCATGTTTACACGGTAGAGCACTCCATCTCTGCAGCCAAAGAGCCCATGGCTGACAGCTGCATCTACAAGTGCGTTAGGAACAAAATTCAGTGTGCAGCAGTCACCAGAATACCACTACGATCCAAGGCCATCAGCTGTTGCAGAGATGTTATGGAAGACAAACTGGTCCTGGGTTGTGAAGATTCATCAGTAATTCTGTATGAAGCCTACAACCAAGTGACTCTGTTAGCCCAAGCAGAACTGTTGCCTGCTTTCATAACCTACCACCCTTCCGGAGCCATATTCATAGTTGGCAGCTCTCAAGGGGAGCTGCAAGTTTTTGACACAGCACTGTCCCCAGTTAAAATTCAGCTCTTAGCACAAGACTATTCACCTGAGGCAACTCTGCAATTCAGTAAACACTTTGACGTGCCTAGCAGCCTCATCCAGATCCAGTGGGCTGCTCCTCAAGTTGCATCTGCCACCGCTGATGGCACAGATATTCATGATCTTCTGTTGGTTAGGTTTGACAAAGGACCCTTAGGAGCACTTCAGTTTAAACTTGGTAAGTTGCTGAGCACATCTATTGAACCTTGAGCATTCAAGAAAATGTAGGTACCTCACAAGTTTTTTGTAGTTTGAAAGCAACACCCTCATTTTAGATATATGGGACCATAGCCTTAAAAGCACATAGTTCCACTGATGTCTGAAGATGTGAACCAAGGACGAACCTAGTGACTTTCTATGATGGTGTGACAGCAACAGTGGACAAAGGAAAACCAATGGATGTCATCTATCTGGACTTCTGCAAAGCCTTTGACACGGTCCCCCACAACATCCTTCTCTCTAAATTGGAGAGCTATGGATTTGATGGGTGGACTGTTTGGTGGATAAGGAACTGGCTGGATGGTCGCATCCAGAGGGTAGTGGTCAATGGCTTAATGTCCAGATGGAGACCGGTGACAAGTGGTGTCCCTCAGGGGTCCGTACTGGGACCGGTGCTGTTTAACGTTTTCATCAATGACTTAGACAGCGAGATCGAATGCACCCTCAGCAAGTTTGTGGATGACACCAAGCTGAGTGGTGCGGTTGACACACCAGAAGGACGGGATGTCATCCAGAGAGACCTGGACAGGCTGGAGAGGTGGGCCTGTGTGAACCTCATGAGGTTCAACAAGGCCAAGTGCAAGGTCATGCACCTGGGTCGGGGTAACCCCCAGTATCAGTACAGGCTGGGGGAAGAAAGGATCGAGAGCAGCCCTGCCGAGAGGGACTTGGGCGTGCTGGTGGATGAAAAGCTGGACATGAGCTGGCAATGTGCACGGGCGGCCCAGAAGGCCAACCGTATTCTGGGCTGCATCAGGAGAAGCGTGGCCAGCAGGTCGAGGTAGGTGATTCTGCCCCTCTACACTGCTCTGGTGAGACCTCGCCTAGAGTATTGCGTCCAGCTCTGGAGCCCTCAGCACAAGAAGGACATGGAACTGTTGGAGCGGGTCCAGAGGAGGGCTACTAAAATGATCCGAGGGCTGGAGCACCTCTCCTATGAGGACAGGCTGAGGGAGTTGGGCTTGTTCAGCCTGGAGAAGAGAAGGCTGCGGGGAGACCTGATTACGGCCTTTCAGTACCTAAAGGTGGCCTATAGGAAATATGGGGAAAATCTTTTTAGTAGGGCCAGCTGTGTCAGGACAAGGGGTAATGGTTTTAAACTAAAACAGGGTAGATTTAGACTGGATATAAGGAGGAAATTCTTTACAACGAGGGTGGTGAAACACTGGAACGAGTTGCCCAGAGAGGTGGTGGAGGCCCCATCCCTGGGAACATTCAAGGCCAGGTTGGATGGGGCTCTGAGCAACCTGATCTAGTTAGCGGTGTCCCTGCTCGCTGCAGGGGGGTTGGACTAGATGACCTCTAGGGGTCCCTTCCAACCCAAAACATTCTATGATTCTATGATTATTCTTCACAATTACTTAGTAACTTTTCACGTGGGGTCTGACAGAACAGGACCCCGATCTGTTTGTTGGATCAGGGTCCCATTATGTTACCTGCCACTCTAATAAAGCTTAACCATTTCTCATCTAAAATTCTTTTATTCTGTAGGATATAATTTTAGGAATTGTATTCATTCTGTAGTAATACCTCTAACAAGCTAAAATAAGCTATTTTTAATAATAGGATAGTAATGCTATTTTCTGTCCTGATTTATTTTTTGTGTGCATGATGCAACTGTCCTTTCCATTGTAATGTATGTTTGTCCCACTACCCTGTTCTTCATGACTTCCGTACATGAAGTTACACCATTTCTTTCCTTGAAGACTTTTTACACAAGAAGGAAGGTTTTCCTAACCTTCAGAGTAGTTTGGTCTCTCAATTAATTTGCCAGGACTTGTGAATAAAAGAAGAAGTGATAAAACTAACTTTAGAATTTATACAGCACTTCTCAATTTAGGTGTAAGGAGACTTTAAGGGAGTAAAACCATTACTATCTTAATTTTACAAACAGAATAACAAGAAGCAGTAAAGGAAAGCTAAAAGGCTTCCCAAGAGTTACACGAGTCAGTGGATGAACTAAGAATAAAACCACTGCAGTTGCTCATCAGTGAGAACTTCATTGGTTCTGTTCACGTCAGGCAAGTTACAGTGGTGCAAACCCACCCTGAGAGCTAAAAAAACAATCATGCTTAAATCTTCTGATTACCAAGCCAGTGTTTCAGCAGGGCAGACAGCCATGTCAAATATACTCATCCTGGAAAATTTCAGCATTTTGCCCGTTGTCTGTCCAAGGAAACAGAATTGCCTTTGTAGATCTTTACAGGAGTGTTTTTATGATTCTTTTGTGTAAAGCTATTGAGATTACAAAGAAGCCTTTTTTAAAAAAAAATAGGTGACAGTAAGGTTTGAAAATCTACTTTATTTCTTTACTGATTGAAACATGCACATGGTTTTGTGGGGAAAAATCCTATCTAAAAGTACTGCAGACCTAAATATTTGAAAGACTGAATTTAAAAAACTTAACCAAGTGTGCCACAGCAAAAGGGTAAATTAATATAGTAGGATGTTAGCAACAAAAATGTTGGATCGACTTATAGTTGTATAGTTTTAAAAAAGCTGATCCAGATTATTGCTGTTATCCAAAAATACTGTTAAAAAACTGTTTACAAGTAATCATTTATTTTGAGATAATTCAGCTGCATTATGTTCAATGACAGGTTTAATAGTTGCAGAGTACCCCATAACACTAATTATAACAGCTATTTGATGGTTTTGTGCATGTTGGCCATTAAAAAAACCCTCTAAATTACCTCTTACCTGTCAAGCAGAAGGCACTCTACCCACATCTACCTTGCTTTTCTTCAGTCCTCCCTTGTGGGGTTTTCTCACAGCAGCTTTCCAGAAAGCACAGCTTTCCCCTTGCTATCTTTAGCACATTTATGTTCTTACGAAGGCAAGCAGGCTCTCAGTGCAGGGATTTAGAGGCCTTTCCTGCTAATTGCGAGCTTGTAAATTTAATTGGACTGTCTCCCTGGGCACCGTTCCTAAATCAATTAGGCAGTGAGTTGGCTGTCACCTCTTTTTCCCAAGCAGGTTGCCTGGAAGCGCACCACCCAGGAGAAGTCAAGCATCCAAATGGGAAGATGTTGACCTCTACAGCTGAAAGTTATCACATTTTAAAATTCATTCTGTATAATTACTGTAAAATCTCTTCTAGAAAGAAGGCAAAGCTCTCTCCCCTCCCTCCCTCCCTCCCTCCCTCCCTCCCTCCCTCCCTCCCTCCCTCCCTCTTTGTAGTCCACTGTGCAAAAATGTGCTGTTCTCTATTGCATCCCAGTTTTCAGCTTTACACCTCTTCTTCTCAGTTTGCTACACTACCAAGGCAATGGGGTGTTGATTAGTCAGCCCTTCTTCCTAACCTAGCAGGTTTTAGGTCTCTGCTATTTAAGAAATAATGCAAATATAAATTATACAGAAAATTTAGGGGTTCGTGACAGGAAAACCCAGACAGGCATTCAGGACTGGAATAAAATCCATAATAAAATCATGGCTTGGAATTGTTTCCCGTAAAAGTCTGTTAAGAAATTATGTCAATGAGAATAGGCAAATATGTTTTTAACTTCCAGATGACGTATTATGATTTTGGACAAGTTCTGTGAATTCTCCATTATGCTGTCTAGCCAGATTTATTTCAGGAAAAGATTGATATTAAATTTACCCTCAAACATTAATGGCAAATATTTTTGGTGTCTAATGCCAAATTCATTTTCAAAAGAATTGCGGCTTCTTGTCATTGATGTCAACCCAGATCTTGGATAATGCCAAACTTGGTACTGGTGCCAGTGGTTCAGCATTGCTGGCCTCAAAAGGCATTTTAAATACAGTATTATATTTAATTAGCATGCAAATAAGTATTTTCATCTTCACTGAGTCATTAATGTGAAGAGTGCCCAAGTTGTGTAATACTTTAAAAACACTAAACATTTAGGAAGAATAAAGTCTACCATAACAATTAGATATTATCACACATACACAGGTTAAACATGGCTATTACGCAGGATAATGTCCATAGGCTTTAATACATGCAAATGTAAAGTGAAGTACAATAGACAACCACGTCTTTTCTTTAATGACACTAAAAAACTGAAGTATTTCTCTGTTACAAAAAATAAATATGTAAGCTTTTTTTCCTCAAAGCATCAGATCTGTATATGCAAGTTCTCAGCAGGTTACTTGTCCTCGAGCTCTAGTCAGATGTTTTCCTCTACTTTTTTTTTCTCAGTTCTTATTTTACATCACAAACAATATTCACAACTACATTTATGGAAATTTTGTGAGGTATGTTTTCTATATACTAGGACTGCTTTTCCCTGTAATTAAACTTTTTTTTTTTCCCCAGCAACCATATGGCTTTAATATCACTATTGAAATTCAGCTTGTTCCCTTTCCCATCAGAATTCTTCCCTTAAAATTAGTTTTGGCAATCAACATCAGAATATCAATTGAGTAAAAAAAAATAACATCGTGTTTTTATTTAAAGAGAGGGGAACAGTAAATTTATTCTGGTCTCTTTCTAATATCTGGAGCAGTAGTGATGAAGAATACTCTAGCACAGTGACCCAAAGCAAGCAGGAATTGCTAAAATGCCATGTGTGGCCTATGTCACACGATCATATGGGTAGTCAGAAACCGTAAGTAACATTACTCTCTGCAGTTTTCAGTCACCTTTTCTGTTCAGAAGCTGAGACCTACAAGTCAAGAAAATTTTAGAGTCTCTTAATTTCTACTTTTCAGAGATAGAGTGCTGTAGGTAAATCATTTTCTCATGGGGTGAGGAACGTGTTGCTCTTTTTTTTCCCCCTATGGCAAGCAAGTTCTTGGTTTCATGTGTAACTATAACTCAAAGGTCCCTAAATGTTGATATCTTTCATGATATCCCCTCACAGAAGAAATGCTTCACTTTGAGAATTTTGTCAAGCTAGAAGTAAGTTCTAGACCAGTTGCAATGTAGAGAGTAATGGAGGAACTGCTGCTTTGACGTTTGAGCTGCTGTAAACATGTATACATAGGTACGTTTCTGTGAGACAAATGTTTAGTGTTTTCCAGCAGTATTTCCCTACAGGAAGGAGGTGCTAGGAACATGAATTTATTGCCTCTGATACAATAATGATAAACTGGGAATAAGCTTTTTCTACCATGTTTAAAACAATCTTCATTACATGATGTTGTTGTCACTAATAAATATTGGCCACATTCGCTCAACCTCTGTGTGTGAAGTTCACTGATGGTTTTTCTCTGCTGTCCAAAGCACCCTCAGTCTAAATATACCAAGATAATAAGGAGCTGTCTCACATAAAAATGTAACAGTGAAACCTATTAACTTAAACTTTCTCATTTTAACCAACAGCAATTATTTGTAACTGTGCTGAAAAGTAGTGAGCTGATGGTTTACAAACTCATAACACTGTCTTTCATTTTAATATTTCCTGTGAAAGGTGTGATCACCAGAGGACAGCTGGGTCTTGTGGAAATCATCCACCAGTATATTTGTTACGATGAGATACACGAGGCAATTAATGTCCTGAATACCATGAACTGGAACACGATGGGTCGCCAGTGTTACATATGCTTGAGTGCCATTGTCAATCACCTTCTTAAACAAAAGCTTACACCAGACAGAGAAGGTAAGGGACTGACTGTATTTTTAATGTATTTTTGTGGTGTCTTTGTAATTCATATGTGGATTATGACAATATATTTATTGACTTTATAAAGAAGACAATAGTGAGAATCCAGACAGTCAGCCAGATTATGGTACTCCATAATCAAATGTCATATGTAGACAAGTAATTTCAATAAAATCCGGATCAACGTGTTGATTGCATTTTAGTTCATTTGTAACAATAGTGATACTAAAGTAATGCATATTTTAATATATATGTAGTATAGGCATGACTTAATATATATAGCAGTGTCTTCTATGTGCTGTAACTTTATTACATTACATAAATTTAGCTTATGTTACAGACTAATGTTAGTTAATATAGGATTCAAATATTTGTTATATGTGCATACTGAGACAGCACCAGCTTAAGGAGGGACATTTTCCTTGCAACGGGGACAAGAGATTTTAGTATGGTTTTAAGGTGCTTTTGAAGGGTCATTCTTTCATTACAAGATCCAAGGGCTTTGAATACACTATCCTCTGCTGCCTCCTTTAGGATTATAGCATTTGTCCTCACTGTGATCATGTGGCCCCCTGCAGTAGTAGCTGGGTTCCCTCACAAGAAATTATGAATTTTAGGTTCAGCCTCGTCTCTGCTGAAGCCTGGTGTGATGCCTTCGTCATGATTTGCTGTCTATCTTGAAACTCAGTAGACTTCAGGATTTGAAGTGCCTTGTTTTAGTGAAGGTGTTATCCTCCAGTCTAACAGGCAGACAGCTGGGGACCAGGCATCTTTTGTGGCAAGAAAGGATACTTAGGATTCTGGTGTGTTTGATGATAGAAAAACGCCAAGGTGTCCTACATTGCTGCCAAGCCATCAGCTATCCCATTTTGGGGGATCTGATTAAAAAAAGTCTCTTCATTGCAAACATAGCACATCAATTCTAAATAAAGCATGCTTTTAAAAGGACCCATGAACAGGGCTGGTTTTCAAACTCTTGTAAAAATATGCACATTATAAATAGATGTCTGTGTGTTTCCCCCCATGCAGCTGCCTAACACTGTTTATAGCAGATAGATTTTCATTCTGTCCAGGAGTTATTCTATATGAATCTTAACAAATTTGGCATGGTAATTTGTTTGCTTTTTTATTAGCAAAACCCAGTGGGGCCTTTTATTTATAGCGATGGGGCAGTTATCTTTGAGATCTTTATTCTGCCTTCAAGATCAAGCTGGGCTATCTAATGAATCTATAACTGTGCTAGTAGTTACTTGTATTCCACGTACGTTGAAATATTTCAGAAGTACAAAACATGCTGTCAAGAAAACAGCAAGAGAGTATGGCTTGTTTTTGCAAAGGTACTGCTGTATTCAATTTTAATCTAAATTGACTGCTGCTTTGAAAGAAAATACCTTTAAAGTTCAACTTATCTCACTGTCTAGATTTAAGATAACACAAAACCTAATTTACTAACAGTTTGCCTGTGTTCCTAACACAGTACTATTAGCACATTTAGTGCTATCAAGCCTAATAAAATAAAATGTAACTATGTTTGGAAATTATCACTAAATACAGAAATAGCTAGTTCAAACAAGCATTAATAACAGCAAATCAATGAGATTTTTGTCTGCCTAATGAGACAATAGGTTATATTTTGCTTTTAAAGCCCACACAAATTCTGATTAGCAGTAGCAGTTTGCACATTCACTCTGAAAGGAGAACCTATATAGCAAATATGTAGCAAATTCTCCCTGTTCTGCCTATAAGGACTTGTACTACATGTTAACTCTCAAGCAGAAGTCACATAACATAAATACCATTGATCATTAAATTTCCTTTCAGCTAAGCATGTGAGACACAAACGTATACTCTGTATTTTCTTGTATTATTTATAATTTTGTATTAAAAACATGTAGAAAAATGCCTAAGAGCTCCTGCTGTGGAGTGTAGCAGTCAGAAGGTATTTAAAGCAGAAAGAAATTCTGTAACAAAAAGGGGTTTTTTTGATTGGTTACAAAGGAGGTTTTCCTGTTTCCCACCACTACATGCTATCAGAGAGCCAAACCCTCAGGGTTTCTAGACCCTTTTATTTGGAGTTTTTATGGAACTGTGGGCTGAAGGAGGTTCCCTAGACCTCAAGACCATCACAAGAAGGATTCTGTCACCCACTGACCTAACACAATAATCCTTGCAAAACTGAACTTCCTTGATTTTTGCCTAAGAGGACAAAGACAATCTGAGCTAATGGAGAGCTGATCTCTACTGGACAAACTTGTTCAAACTGTATTACTCTTATGAGTCACTTTTAATTGTACTCTGCTGATGAGAACTTGATGTGTTATAGACTTCTTTTGACAGCTTTTGTTGCTCAAAGTCATTGTCAACTCTGCCTCAAGTGAAAGCTGATATGCCTATTTGTGTTTGTACAATCTGTCATATTTTAATTTCACCTCTCCTACAACAACATCGCATTTCATCAGTGTTTGAGGAATTTGACTGCAAACATGAGCAACCAGTTGTAATTGAAACAGTTTCACTTGTTTCATTGCTGCTGTGTTTGAACTCCACAGCACAGCTTGAGGCAAGCCTTGGAACCTTTTATGCTCCAACAAGACCCCTCTTGGATACAACCGTGCGGGAGTACAGGGACCCAATCAGCAGATATGCAAGAAGGTTCTTCCACCACCTGCTCAGGTGAATGACAGTTTCAACTTATATCAACTTAAAATTAATTGCATATTTCAATAACTACCTACTTTAATGTGGTTAACATTTTCCAAGAGGACCACCCCTGAAAAAAATGCATTCATTGTTACTGTTTGTTTAATTTGCACTTTGTTCCTTTCAAGTACAGTATTGCAGATAAAATGTTATTCAGAGCCCTTCTATCATCAATACACTTAAAATGAATCACCCTTTCCCTTTTAGCTTGATAGAAAAAAGATAGCATGGTTCTGAGAGATTTATATTCGCCAACTGCTTGCAGATTAACTACTGAAGCAGCTTACAAACTTGGAGAAAACACCAAGTTTAAACAGATGCTAAAATGCAAATGAACAGTGCATGGTCCAAGACATTTTTTTGTCTTTGCACCACTGAAATCTGAGCACTTTGTTGTTCTCATCCTCAGAGTTATCATACGAAAACTCATATACCAGTAATTTTCGGTGAATTTTCAGTGCCATTAAAATAAGAGGAGAAAATGAAGTGTTGCATTTGTCTGTAAATTATATGACATTAGAATAGCCATAATGCCCAATTCAGCTAGAATTTATAGTGCATCGGTTTATTGCTATATTTTTTTTTCATAATAGATTAGTAGCCTAAATTTCAGGCAGTTATAAATAGCAATATACTATAGCAGTTTAACCTGTTCATTTGTTCAACCACAAATACAGCTGAAACATTCCCTCTGAGAATTATCCAGTGGGTGAAAATAAGGCAAAATTACCTTCTGAACGATACAATGTTTGTAACATATTGTTGAGGAGTGTAGATGGACATAGTGAGAAGACTTGCAATGCACCCTTTTTTGGTGATTCATCCAAACAATATACATTGTCTGCATATGCAAAGCTAGGAACTGCAAGTTACTTCGATAGTACAGTTTGTGCTTGTTTCAAATCTTAAAGAGAAATACTCTCTTCTCTGTTTTGAATCTGAATAGGATCATCTTTCTGCTAAACAGGTCCATTCCAATGGGGAAATTATTCTAAGTAGAAGAATGCTCCAAATATCTGCATAATATGCATGAGCCTTTCACTGGAGTTTTCTTAATAGATGTGGCCACAGTAGTGGGTACATACTCTGCTTTTGCCTTTCTCCTAGAAACCAGCAGGGAAGATCTGTTGCTGCAGTGGCTGTGGGCCAGTTGCCTGCAGAGGACAGATGCAGAAAGAATGCCTCAGAGATTGCTGAGAGGTGTAACTATAGTGCTCTTACATCTGCAAGAGAAAGGTGTATTCCTCTGACTCAGGATTTGCTTCCAAATCCTAGCAGGCATGCAGAGGCATGGGGCCCTGGCTAAGCTTTCAGCCCTTGGGGCTGCTGAACACAGCTGAAACACTGACTCAATCCCCCAGCAAACAAGAAGCTTCGGTGTCAGAAAGCTGCCCGGACAGCGTGGGGCACAGACAGGAGGTGGGTAGGAGAGTTTCCCCATGTCTTTTTACCTGCACTATAAAGCAGCCCTTGAACAATCTACTGTTGTGGCAGTATTTGGAACAAATGTGTGTTATTTTGCTATTTCCCTATTGTCAAAGGGATTTGTATTCAACTGAATCAAAGTGATAGGATCATGTGATTGCTGCAGAACAGATGGTAATGCTTAAAGCTTATCTGAGAAGACGTAATCTAAGTACAAAATGAAATGTTCAGAAATGGGAGATTTATCTGATAGAAAGCAAGGAAATTATGTCCAGAGCTGATCTTTATTGTATTAAAGTGGCTGTGCCTTAATTGGTGTTTATTTCCTTTTAGATGTTTTCTTAAGTGACTAGAATGATTTGAATGTAGGCCAAGCAGAGAGTACTACAGATGTGTTGGAGGAATGGTAAACCATGGTTCTGGGTGAGAGAATGCCATCTAGGCATGATGCAATGTGTAGGAGAATCATAGGGAGGCACAATGCTCACTAATTCTTTCAGGGAAGTGAAAGTTGCAGCTGCTGCTATTACACCCATCTGTGAGGAGCCAGCAAGGCAAGCCACTTCAGCCAGCCTGCATTTACAACTGTAGGTTCAGAACAGGAAGAAAAGTGAGGAGACTATTCATCACATCTCGAATACTGTGTTCAGTTTTGGGCCCCTCACTGCAAGAAGGACATTGAGGGGCTGGAGCGTTTCCAGAGAAGGGGAAGGAAGCTGGTGAGGGGTCTGGAGCACCAGTCTGATGAGGAGTGGTTGAGGGACCTGGAGTTGTTCAGCATGGAGAAGAGGAGGCTGAGGGGAGACCTTATTGCCCCCTACAACTGCCTGAGAGGAGGCTGTAGCCAGTTATGTGTTGGTCTCTTCTCCCAGGTAACGGGTGACAGGATGAGAGGAAATGGCCTCAAGTTGTATCAGGGGAGGTTTGGATTGGATATTAGGAAACATTTCTTTCCTGAAAGAGTGGTCAAGCATTGGAACAGGCTGCCCAGAGAGGTGGTGGAGTCACCATCCCTGGAGGTGTTCAAAAAATGTGTAGACGTGGCACTTTGGGACATGGTGGTGTTGGGTTGATGGTTGGACTTGATGATCTTGGAGGTCTTTTCCAATCTTTAGGGTTCTGTGGGAGAATTATGCTCTTGCCTTTTCAGGTCACCATATTATGCCCATGAGGACACTGAAAATGGAGTAGTCTTCCCACTATGTCTTTGTCACAGACAGCAATTGTATCTGGGTGTCAGGAAGGCTACATTTAAAGTCAATTATATGCTCCCTATCTCAACCTTTGTTATTTGATTTGCTCAATTTTTTTTACCCTTATTCATTTAGCATTGAATACTTGCAGGCTAGTTAACAAATCTCTTTGGAGTAAATTTGTGTTACTGGAGATGTGTCTGCATGACCAAACAAGAAGACTTGAATGCAGATGCACTGTAAACTGTCAATGCCAACTTGATGCAACACTGGGGAACATTTGTTACTCTCTTGTGAGCATGAAGAGACAAAAGCAAAGTGATCACTTTGTACCCTGTTGCAGCAAGAAGTGGAGCTAAAGCACACAGGGAGAAACTCAGAAATGGGGTAGGAAGAGTGAGGAGAATGGGGTCCAGGAGCATGAGTAGAAAACAAAGAATTGGAGTCAGAGGACTAAAGGCAATGATGGGGACATACAGAGTTCTGCAAAAGGACAGAGTGGGAGTAGAGAGTGAAATGGGGGAAGAAAGCTTAGGATATGTGTGGTGGGCTACAGAGGAGACCAGGCACATAAGGGATGGACAGGGAAGGGCGGAGTCTTTCATACAAGGTTAAAATATTAAAACACTTAAATGTGTCTAGATCTAAATCTGAAAAATGTTCATGTAAACAGAAGTTTTCACCCCTCCTCTCCAGCTTTCCTTTGAATGCCCCACCAATCTGCCTTAAGCCTTTTCTAGAAGGACCCGCTCTTGGGAGAGAAATATTAATTCATTCTGCATGCTGAGACAATCTTTGACCTGCCTGCTGAGTCTGCCAAAAAGGTGCCAGTTATTGTTGTACTTTTTAAGATGTGAGTGTCTGCATTTACTAGAATTGAGAAATACAGTTACCTTTTCAGAAAGGCTATCCTCACCTAGTAATAATCATGTGCCAATGATTTTAATCTTTACTGTAGGCTGAAAGGTTGTATATCCAGTTGCAAACAACTGGAGACATCCATTTTCACATTATCAGTGAGATTATAGGCTAACTGTTTTTCTACCATCAAAGAGATCAGTTTCCAGAAAACACTGAACACTGTGATGGTAGGTTCCCTCTTTTAGGTATCGGGCTCTTTAGAAAGAAGATGCTCCGTCATTACTGGCTGTATGGCAAATATGTGTTAGAAAATGGTGCTGCGACCTGAGATGGGCCAAGGAACACTGACAGCGTGTTTGAAACGGATCGCAATTAGAAGGAAGGAAAATGCCTTGCAACGTATTTGATGGAGCCCTGTTATTTGTATCTGTCGTTATAAAAGCTAAGTTCTTAAATTTGCAAACCATGCAGCATCTTCAGCTTCCACGAAAATAGAAGCTTAGAACTTTGCAGGTATAGGCCCTGAATATAGAATATGGAATACCTCCAAAGCCAGGCGTTCAGTATACAAAATTAAAATTAAAGGCCTCTTAATTATATGCCAGGGATCCATTACAACAGGATTTATGGAATGAATAATTATTTTCACTTTAAATTCTTATCTATAATTAAAAAATACAGGAACTGAATTACAAGTATAGAAATGTATCTTAGGTGTTCCTTGCCACTTGAGTAGCACTCTGGTATTTTATTATGATGTCACTGCTTATAATAATATAATGCATTATATCATTATGTAAAATGTTGAGCAGAGGTGGATTTATTAGGAAGCCTTGGGGAGCTGTAACCTTCTTGCCCCCACCCTTTTGTTGAGCACTGCCTACTAAGTGTATTTGTGTAATGGGGGAGTGGCTGCACAAGCTCCTGCCTCTGTATAACAGCCTCATGTAGCCGTGTACAGAACATGGAATGGGATGGAATAGTTTTTCACTCGTTAACTATGGCATCGCTGACTCATGGCTTTGCTTCTCTCTGATCAAGCATTCGTAAATTGTACTTGTCATATTTTCTAATGCATGAAATTATCTTGTTTGTTTGACACACACGCAGAGGCACAAACACACGCCTGCTCTGTTTTATTCAAATTTTTCTGTCTCTCTCAGAGAGACAGTGAGAAAGTAGCATAGCGTGAGCCGGAGGTAAAGGCTGGACTGGAAAGTAAATTCTGAAATGCAGCTCAGGAGCTGTGGAATTGTAATGCAGCCACAGCTCTGTGTTTATGCTGTGCTCTGTCCTCCTTTGTACTTCTGTTCTTGTGTTTGTGAATACGCAGTTTAAGGATCTTTTTGCTTTTTTTTTAACATGTAAAACCACTAAGATTCAAAACCATTTGGACCTTTCCATCTGATAATTCCATTAAGAGAATGTAATTGGGTTTTTTCCCATAGTACAAATATGTTTCCCTACAAAGCAAAGCTCTTTCAAGAGCAAAGTGCAGCTCTGATCACATTCACTGGTAGAATTTTGGATGGATTCATGGAAGATTCTCCTTTGTCTGAATCCAAAAATGAAAACCTCCACCATGTGTTTGCTGTTACTGATTTTACTCCTGTCCAAATCTTCTCAGAAGTGTTGTGTACTCTTCCCAGTGTTCAATGTAAGATGCTACTGGTTAAATACAAAGAAGAATTTAGCTACATGTTGGACAGAACATTGATAAAGCGGTATGACTTTACACACAGAACTTGATAGAGCTGCTTTGTAAATAAACACTCATAAAGGAGATGAGAAAGTAGGTGGTCATTAGCGTCAGGGGAGATCTGCTTCCAGCCAGCACTGGTTTTTATGAATCACTTCACTATTCAAGGGTTCTGAAGTGTACTGCTGTACTACCTGACATGATGCCTTGACACAGTCAGTTATCACTTCAGTCCAAGACAGCTTTTGAAAAGCTAAAATGAAGCTCTTATGCCCTGCAGATACATCACTTATGCAGTACTAACTACCCCTTGGTAAGCAGGTTCCCATATCACTACACTGCAATCTGCAAAGTAGATATTCACCATGAGTATTCCATCCTAAATAGGACCCTAAATCAAATGTGAAAAAATGCCTCCACTCCATAGGAATAGTCCCCACTCCCATCTGCTGCCAACTGCATGGAACTGAGGGACAGAGTGAGCAAAGAGCTTTTATGATTCTTTTTAAGAGCACCCTAAAAGTAGAATCTATAATTATATTGGTACATAGTGTGTCACAAAATATGTATAAACATTAATGATGACATGGTTCAGGACTAAGAATGTCTTTTATATTCATAAGGTAACCTATTAGGCATTAAATTATGCCTTCAGATAAAATGACCACTGATGTCAGTCAGGTTCTCTATGGTGGCCACATGAACAGAATTCATCTCTATGGGAGTAAGTTCAGTAGCAGCATTCTGACTAAAGTAGCACCTTCTGGAGAGGACTTTGAAGAGTCGTTTTTTGTCATCTTATGAAAACGATCAAAACCAAAGGTTTTCATATTATCGCGGCACTGATAAATGAGAATTTCAGTTGCTGTGATGGAACTGCACATTAAAAGATTCCCCTGGTCATGCTTCTTGACCTGTTTTAGAAACAAGAAATAAAGGCACCTATTTAATGGAACTAGATTATTTTTGCAGTTAAAGCAGTTAAATATCTCAGGAAAAGTTTACAATGTCTTTGCTTCAGTCCTATGTTGCTAATGATTTTTTTTCTTAAACCAGCTCCACAACAGTTTTCAATTGCAGTCAGATGCTTTGATGCCAGAGGAATGGCTCCAGGTTTTAATTCTCTAGTGGTGATTACAATGTAAGAAATATTGAGTAACGTTTCGGGGCGGGGGGAACAAATGATATGACATAATGGCTTGAGAATAAAATCCCATGAAGATAAACCACAAGAAATCTCCGTCAGAGATTTGGGCAAGATTTTCTGCTGAACCTAATGCGAGACATTGCTTGGAGCATGGGAAAAATGGCCCATCCCACACACCTAGAGCAGTGCCAGAGCTACTCTAATGTGGAGCCACTTCCCACAGCCACCAACAGATGGCTGTTTGGTGGCCCAGAGTGCCAGTTCTCTGCTACATCCCTACCCGTGGGACTGCACTAGAAAAAAAGAACACAGAATAGCTATGCTGGACTAATGTTCTTTGTGCCAAGGCTATTCCCACATGCTGGCTAATCTGACTTTGATATTGCTACTTTTAGAAGCTGAGCCCACGTAGAGACCATTGTTTTTCTGTGTTGTGTTGTGTAACTGATAATCTACCCTCATAAGGTGGCTTTTTCCTGCTGTACCAGCAGTGCAATTCCCCTGAAATCTGGGGGCTTTGGGCATACATCAAGTGCAGTAACAATGCAAATATACCATGTTCGTGGACAGAAATTCAAGAATAAGTTCTTAACAACACATCTCCCCCCTTGAGCAGCTGCAGTAAGTCAGCCTCAGCTTTCCTTTGCAGGTCATCAGTTACTCCCTTCCCATCAATTCTACCTAGTCACTAATGGTATCTCTTTCTGGAGTGACACTCAAAAATCTCTTCTTGAGATCCTGAGCAAGAACCTGAATTTGAGATGTTTTCTTTTTTCCTTGCAGTCTTTCCAGATTGGTTCATGTCTCATCTCTTTATCAAGATACTTTTTCTCCATTCATCTTCAGAGTCTTCCTAGGCCCCACCCTTACATTTCACTTTTTTTGTATATGTACCATCTGACAATATTCTGTCTTGAGCTCAGCTCATCAGATCAGAACAGCACATGTCTTGGCAATCTGTAATCCATTTGTTGTGTGCAAAAAAAATTGTTTTCCTCCCTAAAGAGCTTTGTTTTTCTGACTTTTCTCCCACTTCCATCCCATACCCTCCAGGAAGAGCTAATTGAACAGCCGGCAGTCCTAGCCTTCCTATCTTCAAATGCAGAGCTCCCTTTTATGGTTCTTAAGAACTGAAGAGCCTGCTAAGGGAAGGATACCATAAGTAAAATTTAGAACAAAAGTCAACATAGTCAATTGTCCAATAACTTGGTGTAGTGTCTTCGGGGTGCATCTCACCTCTCCTGACTTAATAATGTAGAATTTAGATGTCCTACACACTCATCTGGACTTCCTCTGTAGTTAGTATAAAGACATGGGCACCCAAAGGATGAGTAATCCTATCGAAGGGAGATGTCTAAGATAAGCGTGAAGAATCAAACATCAGTGCCTATCCCTATCAATTAACTATAAAGGGAACCTACCTGATTAGCTTAAATTAGCCATGTAAAGGTGAGCTGTTTGAAGATAAAGGGAGTGATTTGCACTGTAAATGTCTACCTCCTGCATCACATTATTACTGACCAGTTAACAGAAAGATCTCAGGTGCTCAGATATAGTTTCTGTAATAGAAGGAGAGAGGCACGAAGACTAGCAAAAATATACAAAGAAAAGTTTACAGAAAGACACACAAAGCAAATAGGCATGCAGGTCTCTTTAAAAATCCTCTTTTGACCAGTTGGCCAGGGTAGGAGAGGATGGGGATGTTTCTTAGTTTACACTGGTAACTGCTGAAGCATCAGTAAAAGAGGTTATACTATAGATAGATAAATAGTAGTGTATGATCAGCACTAGATAAAATTAATCCAGAATTTCTAAATATAAAGCATAAAATAGCTGAAATACACACTGTGGTGTGTAATCTCTTATTCAGAATGACCTTAGCACCTGAGGACAGGAACATGGAAAATATGATATCAGTTTTCAAAACATGGTCTAGAGAGACCTTGAAGAACTATAGCTTTGTAACTCCAACCTCCATAGCAGTGAAATTAGAAACTATATTAAAAAAAATTCTGAACATACAGACAAATGTGTTGGGGGAGAATCAACAGGATGACTGTAAAGGCAAGTCATGTCTCAAAACTCCAAATTCTTTGATATCAGCAATCGTGTCAGTAATGCATATCCAGCTGCTGTTGATGCAAGTTTGACCATTGAAGACCTTTTTGGAAGGTTTCCCACCAAAATGTGTTGAAGAAATTAAGCTGCCACAGGATAAGAGGGAAGCTCCCCTTTCATAGATAAGTAATTCATTAAAGGTAAGAAACGGAGTGAGAGTAAATGGTCAGTTGTCAGTGGAGGTCACCAATGGAAATTATAGCAGATCTATACTTAGAAGTAGCCTGGCAAAGGAGCAAATTGTGATGTGCCAGCATTTGCTAATGATACTAAATTATTAAGACTATTAAAGATAGGGCCTGCTGTGAAGAACAGCAAAAGGGCTTCACAGGACTCAGTGACATAGTGTCAAAATTGAAGATAAAGTTAAATGTAAATAAATACAAAGCGAAGCACACGGTGGGAGGTGACTCCTAACTTCATGTATAAAATTATGGAGTCTAAGCTCACCATTATTGTGTAAGAAGAATTTGGTCTTATACCTCCACAGCTATAAAATAGTCAGTTCAGTGCTCAGCAGACGTTCAAAAAGCAAATTGGATGCCAGGATTCTTAGAAAAGGAATAGACAACAAAGCAGTGAACTTCAGTTCACCTGAATTTTGTGTGTAGTTTTGGAGTCCCATAATCTGTAAAAGGATATAGTAGAACTCAAAAAGCTTTAGGAAGGGCAGACAGGAAGATTAAAGGTATGAAACGGCTTTAGTGAAAGGAATGACTAAATAGACTAGAACTCCTCAACCTGTAGATGAAGCAACTGAGAGAGAGAGATCTATTCAATTGTTGAGTGTTAGGGAGAAAGAGCACAGTAAATGACTGCGTAGTGCCTCTAATAAAAAAACTAGGGGTCATCAAGTGAAGCTAACACATAGCAGTTTCAAAATACAGTGATTCTTCAGGTAACATAGAATTAAAATATGAAGCTCCTTACCACAGGATGTTGTGGAAGGTAAAATTGTGTATGAGTTGAAAGGCAAGATTCAGGAAAGAGAACTTCACTGAGAAATACCAACATAGAAACCACCTCTGGCTCAGCAAATCCCTGAACCACAAACTGTTGGAGACTAGGAGACTACTTAGGGAAGTATCACCATATGCTTGCCCTGTTCTTATATTCTTTCCTAGGCACCTAGCTGTTGGCAAAGTATTAGGTTAGATGTACCTTCAGTCTGGGCAAATAGTCGTTCTTATTGTTTATGTCCTTGTACATGATGCTGTGCAGAAAAAGCATAAATTATTCATTAGTTTTCCATTTGCTCCCTCAAAAATGTGCCAAAATTAGTATGACCAAAGTTATAACAGAATTTCTTGTCTGACTCTCCTGTGGCTATATTTGCTGTAATGGAGTTCTTATGTCTGGGAATTTTATGAGCATTACCACTGCACTATTTTATTATAAAGAAATAATATTGGCTATTGACAAACCTAGATAGAAAAAGTAAATATATAGTAGTGGATCTGTAACTCAACAAGTGATTGAAAATTTGGCCCTGCAACATGACTTTGTAATTAGACACTTATCTTTAGGCAGCCAGCTTTAGAAAATATAAAGCTAATATATTTTCTCTGAAAAGTCTTAGCACTAAAAAACCACATCTTATCCAATGTTGGGCATGAGGGAGAATTGGCCCTGAACCTCATGGAGAGTCATGGAGGAAAAGGGCCTGTTCATCTTAACTTTAATACCACATTTCCATCTGCTGCAGTTTGAAATTGCGGAGATATCACACATATACAATAGGGATTTATTATAGAGGCAGCAACTCATCCTTAACCATAGTGATGATACTGGGCCTCTGTTATAGAGCTGTCTACAGTGTGTAGACATGCTGATATGTTTGCTCAATAAAATCCAGCTTTTGAGACATACTGTTAAGTTTACATGATCATCAGAGTGAGAGGGATAAAGCTGGAAAAGAAGAAAAGCAGAAGCGAATTAATGCAATAAAGGCTAGGATTTAACAGACAGGGTTGAGTAAAATAAATGTGAAACAACAGGTGTCACTGGCTCTTATCAACATTTTTAATTAACATCTGTTTTTAGCCCAGAGTACTTTGGAAGAGTATGTTGGAGTGTGCCTGTATTTGAAGATAAAGATAGACTGTTGAGAAGTTACTAAGTAGTAAGAGGTTGGGGGAACGGAGAGGTTTGGGGGTGGGGGGAGGCTGCATGGCTGGGCGGCTGTTAGTTGCAGCTTAGAGGAACCTGAAGTAAAATTGCAAGGTAGGGAAATTGCTGTGGCAACAAAATCTATTCTCTTGAAGGAAAATGAGTATGAAAAAGGAAATACAGAGTGTGGGAAATTCAAAGGAAGTACGCATTACAAGAAACGACAGAATCTAGTTCAAAAAGAAACTATCATCAATTTATATAGTAATAATTTATAATAGAAATAAATTTCTGTTCCCTAGACTTTTATAGCACCTATTACCGAAAATCTCAGAGCACTTGACAGACATGAAAGAATTACACAGAGGGAAAATGTTGCTGTTGCTCCCAGTGGTCATCCTCTTCAGCAGCCAACCCCAACGGACCAACACATGGGAAGTGTTCATAGAATCAGGATCTGTTAACTAATATTTCTTTGGTTTAGACATAAGACAGCCCTAAAGTTTTAAACTAGTGCTATTGTAAAGTTAATTGAGCAAAAGTCAACAAATAAATGGTGTAGCTTTTTTTTCATAGCTAAACCTACTACTTTTTCTAGAATATTTGATACATCTAGACTATTTCTTACTAAATATGTATTTTAAATGTTTACATGATGCCTTCTTACTAAACTACTTCATTCAAAAATTAACTTGGTTCACTTGAAAATCTGACTCAAAAAACACCTAGACAGCTTTTCTTTGAACATAGAAAGTTTTTCTGAGATGAAGCATGTATAGTTAACATAGAGTCATCTGAACTATTTCACACAAGAACACATTTAGGTTTCCTAGAGCAGCGTATCATCCTAAAAGATAGGAATCGCATGGTAGGATTACTTTTTTTTTCCCCAGTTGGGAACATCTTCAAGATTCACAGCCAGTTACAGTCCTCAAGGGCTTTCTCTGGCCAGGGAGTCCCACTGTCTGGCTACCCTTATTAGCTTTCTGTTTCCTCCTATTTTTTTAATTTGGTTTGTTCGTTTGTTTTCTTGCTTCATACCAGAGGGTACCCTTTGATGTGAAGGGCATTCGGTTCTATGCCCAACAATCTATGAAGTTATAGGTGGACTTCCTTTAGTTCAGAGATACATTATTTGACAGTATAGTTCAAGTAATAGAGATTTTGGGTGGCTTGAGACATTTGTGAACATTTCAAATTTTCTCATGGTTATTCACTAACTTTTACTTGAAACCTATTTGTGTATGACCTTTGAAAGGTTCCATAAGGGACTTCTTTTTAAACAAGTCACTCAGGCCCCAAATCCAGCACTTCACTTAACGTGCCCATATGTAGGGCCCATAGAAAATTATAGGTCATAAAACCTTTGCTAAATTTGGGCCTGAAGGGATATATAGAATATACCTGGACAACCTTTAGAGCTTCCTCGTCTACAATACAATTTAGAAGATTATACCCTTGACCCACATACATATAGACCCAGTGGCTCTTTCTCCATTAGCCTTTGGTGTGCTTTGCAGCACTTTCTCTTCGTCAGTACAAAAGTATCTTAGAGGGCAACAAGGTTGTGGACACCCCCTCAGAGGTTTGTGTGTCCTGTTCAAAAGAGCTCATTATCTAAAAAACTAGTAGCATAATAGCATGAGGTTGGCAAAACAATGCCACTAGCATCTCAGAGGTCATAGCTTACCAATGCATCCATTGATTCTTCCGTCAGTTGTCTACTAACTTAGAGAATCATTGACAAAATCTCCACCAACTTTACAGAGGGTAGAAGTCTCAGAAATAAGCAAACACCTGCCAGTTTTGTGAAAATAGCCAACCAGTTAGGGTTAAATAGGATTCAGGAGGTTACCTCCATCCCAAAAAGCTACAGTGAAAATTCAGCAGATGTATGTTCTTCCAATCCAGACATGCACTGCTTAACACCAAACATGGTCTACATTGCCCAAACCATTGTTGGGAGGGAGCTGAGTATACCCTGCTGGGAGAAGGGCGGTATATTTTGGCAGGGCACATAGGGAACAGGTGGAGTTGCTGTGCTGAGGCCTGTGTAGGAGGAAGCATAGGAAACTAATCAACAGTACTCTTGGATGCTCACTGAATATTTTCTTTTTAAAAACAGCAGTTACGGT
Organism: Gorsachius magnificus; assembly: GCA_034008185.1. Taxonomy (NCBI): domain Eukaryota; kingdom Metazoa; phylum Chordata; class Aves; order Pelecaniformes; family Ardeidae; genus Gorsachius; species Gorsachius magnificus. The sequence goes on along the minus strand of CM067083.1, from coordinate 17,600,657 downwards.
TTAAATTTCTGATTGCGATACGTGAAATTTTTGATATGCCTTTGCACATACCTTGGTGTTGAAATAGTCTAGCTGCAGTAAACTAATACCCAGAAATTAATTGATGTTTTCCAAAGGAGATCGTTATCGTCAGGGATAGTCTATTTTCCAGACAGTTCAGTACCCAAAAGAGTAAGAGATGGTGAAGTAAATTCAAAATTTTTGAGACTGAGTCCCCCAAATCATGAGATTCTGAAACACAAACTTACAGTTTGGGGAGAGAGGGAAAGACAGGTTCTTTGGAGAGTTCCTGGTCTTCAGGCTGCATTCAGTGGTCTGATTTTCTCTGCAACTATCTTATTTAAAATAGGGTGTCCTACTGAACTTATTAGGGTAAAATGGTATCAGGTTTTGGTTGACTTTTGTTTAATGTGTTTTGGGTTTTTGTCGTGGTTTAACCCGGCTGGCAACTAAACACCACGCAGCCGCTCGCTCACTCCCCCCCCTTCCTCAGTGGGATGGGGGAGAGAATAGGGAAGGAGAAAAAGGTTAGAGCCGAGGGCTGAGATAAAGACAGTTTAATAAGAGAAAATAACAATAATAGTAATAATGAGAATGATAACAAAATATACAGAATATACAAAACGAATGATGCACAATGCAATTGCTCACCACCCGCCGACCGATGCCCAGCCCGTCCCGAGCAGCGATCAGTACCCGAGCAGTGATCACTCTCCCCGCGACCGACCGACCCACCAACCCCCCCCCCGAGCATGACATTTATGGTATGGAATAGCTCTTTGGACAGTTTGGGTCCTAGCTGTGCTGTACTCCCAGCTTGTTATGCACCTGGCCGAGCAGGAGAAGCTCAAAAAGTCCTTGAACAGTCTGAGCACTACTTGGCAACAACTAAAAACATCAGCGTGTTATCAACATTCTTCTAACACTAAATCCAAAGCACAGCACTATGCTAGCTTCTGTGAAGAAAATTAACTCTATCCCAGCCGAAACCAGGACAGTTTTTTAATGAAATGTAAGATCTCGATGCATTTATTCCTCTCCAGGAACTCTAAGTGCCTGTATTTCAGCATTCTCTATAAAATGCAGGAGATAAGTCTTTGACTAATACTATATTTTATATATGAAAGGTTACATAGCAATCTAAGTCTTCTGAATATACTGAAATTTTACTTTAAAATATTTCCCTGGAGGTCAAGAATTTCAGGGTTGTCATTTTAAGGATGCACTGAAGTTACACCGTCTATACCTGACTTCATCACACATCAGTTTTTTTCATGTGAAATATGTAAGACCTTAAGCCCTGGACCAAAGTTTTTTAAATGGGCTCTGAAGCTGTATTCTGAAGTACAGCTACATGTCTAAATCAGTGGTGTTACCTTCAACAGTTGGTTGAAAACCAATCTGTCTCCATTTAAATCAGCCACTTAGCAACCCAGCCACACACTTTTTACATTCTTTAACCTGATAATCTCTAATTATTCTGGCTCAGAATTCCATTGAAATGGGGTGCAGAGTCATTTTACAGATGTCATTCTTTATTTTAATATTGTCTAATTTAAAAGGAAAATATTTCAGATAACAACAACATTTTTTGAGGAAAAAAAGCATGAAAACCATTTCTGTTCCAAAAATTGCTGATATGAGAACTTATGGGAAACAGCTTCTTTTGTGAATAATTATTATTATTGTGTTTAAGAAATGGGCAAGATGCCTAGAAATTGAATGAAAGAATGAGCTATTAAATTGAAATATTAAATGAAATAACTGAATTAAAAGTGATCATGTAAACCCTGCAGTAAATGTTGGGAGCTGAAGCTGATTGAACATATTTTCATCATCTGTTTTGTATGCTTAAATACAATTGCTTGATGTAAGTAAACACTTGATTGATATTCTGAATACTTTAAAATCTGCATATGCATCACAGAATACTGAACAATTAAAACTTAATTTCAGTGTAGTTTGATTACATGTAAATTATTTCAATATTCATTTTTTTCCTGTTCTGTTTGCTCAGTGCATATTTAATATTCACTTTTTGAATGCATATCACCCTTGATTGGACTGTGAGATGAGGAGGACTCTGAAATTTCTTCCATTAAAAAGGATTGCCTTATAAATATTATGTGTGCCACAGCTCTTCCCCTACAGATTATTTTCTAAATGTTGTGTACCCTTACTGAAGACAAGGAAAACACTGCTGCAGCCCTCCTTTATCAGCCCGGCACAAGGAATATGCTTACATGGTCGATGGGCATGTCTAAGAAGGCTTGCGGGTTGTAACTAGTCCCTAAAGAAATGTTTCCATCTTTTCTGCACTATATTTCTCTCTTGCTTGCATGAACTCTCTCTCTCTTCCCTTCCTCCTTCCTCCACATGATTTTTTTTTTCTGGTTCCTGGACTTTTTGTGAGATGTTTTAATATTATGGATAAATATTACAAATATTTTTAAGTTGACCATTTTCAGCCTAAAAATGTATCTCTATCTTTAAGTGACCACATTCAATTTAGGTGTTGTGGAATACAGATGACAAAATTCTGCCTTTTGATATATTTGTAGAACCTCTCATAAAAACCGAAGAGAATTCTATTCCCTTCTCCCCGGGCCCCAATCCATGCACAAGGTTTTGGTCTACAGTATTTAAAATCACCTTATTTCTGAACATCCAGCAGGAGGAAACCCTGAGCATTTGATTAATTTTTTATTTATGCTGGTGAAAACCAACAATAGCCTCTCTGAAGTGGATAGATTTTTTTTTTAATTTCTTCTATATTTTTTATTTAAAAATAAAGTGCTTTCCTGGCATCTTTTCAGTTAAGTCAGATTCCCAGAATAGAAGCAGGCAGCAGGTCTGCCACTCCACCACGGAAGGCCGGTCTGGATTCTTCTCTGCCTCGACCATTTTTGACCCACATGACCCTTGTCATATCACTCACATTTCCCCTTTGTTTCCTTGTCAGACGTACTAGTAGCCATTGTTTTAAATTTTTGTAAGATACGTAGAAAGGTTGTGTAAGTGCATATAATAACAGTATTATTTTATTATATGAGAATTTGAACTTAATAGTGTATGTGCTAAACAGCTTGCAGGGAAATGTTTTCCTATCTGTCCTATATAGTTAATCACAGTTTGAGAGTTTTAATCTTGAAGGTCATATTTCTGTTGGCTGTCACTTTGACCAAACAAGTGGCTGAACTTCATGGTTTACAGGCAGATTTCCTTATCTCTCTTTTTCAAGAGACATATAAGTCTTGATTGCTGGAGTTATTGTGAAGCAAGCAATAAGTAACAAGGTGGAGGGAGGGGCGGGAAGACACTCGCTTCAAGACCAGTACCCTTAGTGCCATTTTATAAATATAATTACCTCGTAATTGTAGCACAAGAACAAAAAGGGGGGTGTTTCACATGGGGGGTTTTTGTTTGTTTGTTTGAGAAGCTGATAAACTGTAAGTGAAGTGTGCTAGCAATGGCAAGAGGTCTTCCCATGACAAAACATGCTTATAAAATAGCATATAATAATAATATTATTAGCTAGAGGTCGGTCTCGTGCTGTACCCTCTCTAATTGTTCCTAGAGAACAAAACCAACACAACTTCCATGCCAGAGACTCAAAATAATGGGTATGTTCTAGTAAAGGTAGTTTAAAAAAACCTGGACATTCTTGACTGATTTAATACTGTTTGCCTAAGTAATGCAAACTTGTCACTCTTGTTTGAAACCTCCAAGTTATTTTAAAGCAATTCCATTTATAATAATTTATGAAGTACCTGCGATTGTTATTTCCAGCTCTTTTGTTTTGTGAAGAGCATTTCTTGGATAGTCTTTTTCCCTCCCTTTTTTCCCCTCAGTACAGATCTGAAAATAATGAGCTAACTTCACAGTTTTATGAATAGGGGCCATAATAAGACTGAAGTTTGTACGTTGATTAAAGGAAAAAAAATTCAAATCTTTGTGAAACAGCAAATAAATGACAGCTTTAAGGCCGTGATTCTGTTCTGCAGGTCAATCAAATGAAGAAGTTATTTTACATTTTTTGGTTGCAGGTATTTTTGTCTTGGCTAAAGCAAATCTCATTCAAATAGTCTGTATAGTTATAACTTTGGAAAAACAAAATAATGATGCAGACATTCTTTTTAGCCAGTCATATAGCCAGTTTCTGTTTGGTTTCCAATTTCCCCTCTAAGTACTAAGAATGTATATTTAATCCATAACTGAAAAGAAAAATGTGATGGAAAACGATATACATGATAGCTATTCAAGATACACATATTTTAACATGTACTTATTTGTCTTAATTAAAGCATAACTTCAGAAGCAGCATTACAACACAATGTATTTTAATGGAAAATCCTTCATAGAAAGCATGTTGAAAAGCTTCAGATACATAGATGTGCATGATAAAACAGTGCTGCACTGCCTGTTCCCCAGTGATCAAGAGGTTAACCTTAATTCATCTCTTCCCCTCCCTTAAACAGGTTCTGTGAGGAGGGCTGCAAATTAGTGCTTGGAAGACACAGCAGGGAGATTAGCTTTAGGGAGGAAAGGGCTCCCCGCTCCAGCTCTTAGGAACCTCACCTGGAGAGTGCATTCCCTTTAAGCTAATGTATTATGCCTTCTTGTCACGAATCCTATTCCTTGGGGAAAAGTTCCTCGCTGGCTCTATCTTGCAATCTGCTGAATCATTCCAAGAGAAGAGAGCAATAAGAGTGTAGCAAGAGGGAGGCAGAAAACCGCTTAGGCTTTGGCCAGAAATGGGAATCCCAGTATGGTGCATCATATGGAACTCCTTCACCCACCAAGGGGAAGGATTCCCATGTTTCCCCTGTGCTCACACTGGCCTGAAGAAGAGCTGTGGCATTGCCCACTGTTTCCTAAGATACCCTCAAGGTACAGAACTGTATAAATACTGGCATCCATATTATGCTGTCTGACGATATTCACTGGGCAAGCACAAACTACACCTTTCTAATACTAAGAAATCACAATGCTGCTTTTTCCCCATGGGGGCGAAGAAGTCGTCTCCTTCCCATACTTCAAGCACCTACAACTATCTATTGCTGAAATTGTTAACAGGTGAAAAGAGGGAAACTTTACCAGTAATGGGAAAAATACAGAAATCATTCTATGTGGAATCAATCTTTTGCTTCACAACTGAAATAAAATCGGGGTATTCTGTTGTTTTGCATATGTGAAAATAATCACCAAATCTAATTCTGTAGGTATTTTTAAATAGTTTAAAACATGCAGTGGAAGCAAATGTGTACAAATAGAATCACTTTCTCACAGTACAGAGTGGTTGTCCCATAGTGGTTACATCGTGTCACATCTAATAGAGGATAAGCATTAGCCCAATGCAGAATTTCCCCTTGTCATTAGCATTTGCCGGTGCAATGTTGTATACGTTCTCAGAAAGCTTCTGATGTACTGCTTGTTTCCCGCCACTTCTGTGGAATTCCCATGGATTGCAAACAAGAGGATATATACAGCATTAGCATTCCACAGTATCTCCATCCCATGTAGGTATTTGCTGTAATTACCAGGAGATGCTGTATGGTCTCTGGGTAGGAAGTAGGTGGTAGTCTGTGTCATTACAAATGGAAGGAGCTGTTCTTCATCAAGCCCTCAACCCACCAAAGTAATGGGCGCGATATGCTATGATACAGCCCTCCTGGGTTAATGGTAAAGGTGAAGTTCCACATCCACGCTGCTCCCTTCCTACTCTACTGCATCTCTAGGTGATATTTGGGTGGTGCCTTCTAAAGCACATTTAGAGGTAATTTTTGCTTGTGGATTTTGCTCTTTTTCCCCTTGTTTTACCTCATTGACACAATCTTCTTCACCAGAGGATCTTCAGAAAACTCTGAGGATTCTGTGCTAATACTGGGCTGAGGGAGTTAGAAGGCAAAGCAGTGTCACCCCCTACCTTTTTCAGTCCCTGGGGATTCATGACTGTTTAGCATAACTCGACTGAATTATCATCTTCAGAGACCTGTATTGAGGGGTCTGTGAGGACAAAACCCAATGCAAAGTTCAACAAGGACCTCTGAAGTCTTGTGAGATTTGGGATTAGTCTTTTCTGTAGGGGATTTTGAGATTCCTACCAGTGTTATTGGGGCTAGCATGTTGTGATTGGTATCTTTCAAAGAATCAGTTTGTTATGATCGACAGTACCTCCAGCTCCTTTCAGATTCAACTAGATCTGATGGGACTCAACACTGAACACCCACTGAAGGTTTTAAATGATGAAGAAGGTTAATGGTAGTCACCATCCTACCTCACAGTTCTGCAATCTGACTATGAGCATATCAAGTTTCCCCAGTAAAGCTTTGGCATCACCCTTGATGAGAATTGAAGGACGTCATCTGCCCATTAACAAAATATGATGCAGCTTTTAAATTATCCTCAGCAAGTGACGTGTTTCCTTTTTCTTGCAGGTATCAGAGATTTGAAAAAGCATTTCTGCTAGCTGTTGACATAGGTGCTCGGGACCTGTTTATGGTGAGTCATTTCTGGAGATGGAGGCTATTGTCAGGATGTTAGTTGTCAGCTTTTGTGCACATTACAATGGATCTGTGTCATTTGCAGTCTTAGACATATACTGAAGACAGAACTATTCTACCTGGTTTGCCCTTTGCCATCGTGAAACTCGTCAATAGGAATTGAGTATCTTTAGAGTCATTGACATTTTCCCTAGCATGGCCTAAAGGCTATTCTTTACTTTCCAAGCATTAATGTATACGTTTTTGAACTTTCCCCTTCTTCATCTGTCCTGATGTGGGTGAATGTCATCTTTCACTCTAATAAGCTTATATGTTTCTAATCTGTTCCTTTAAGGAGTACAACTGCTGAATCCTGGACACAAGAGCTGGCCATATCCTGGGGATCCTGAATGCTCTTAGTTTGTCTCTCAGGGTTTTGTGAAAAGTGACAAATTATGAATGCTTCTACAGGTACTTTTAAAACAACAAAGCTCAGCAGCATCAACCCAAGGGGTTTTACATTTCATGCACTCTCTGCCCCCTCCCATTTAATTAGCTACAAAAGTAAAATTAACCAGCTCTTAAAAGGTCCTCTGTGTGAGCTCTGCAGGAGGCTCTTGTTTTATAAGATCTTGCACCACAATGTCACAGTGAGGTCAGATGGACAAAGCCAATCGTGCTTTCCTAGTCTCTCAGCATGTTGCTGCTCCACAGCTGATTTCATTGTTTTCAAAGAAACAATAGGAAAGGGGCTTGTTGAAAAAAAGGCCCTTTGAACGATTCGTTTGCTTGACTCTTTTGCATAATGAAGACATTCTGTTGTTTAAATTAAGCTTTGACACTAGATGTTAATATCATTTATCCCATTAAGTCACTTGCCCTGCTAGTTTGATCTTGATATTTAAATTGTATGTTAAATTACACAATTAAATCCTGCTTTTATGGGTTATGAAAATTCCCTTTTAATTATATAAAAAGTTGTGTGAACCTTTTGATGTTTTTTTCATGGCTCTAATCATCTGGCTTGTTCCATCTAATTAGAAAGATGTGAATACTGTGATAAACTTTTCTAAGTATGCATCAAAAGAATGTGATGGAAATGTCAGACTTTTAGGAAATGCATTACATGTTTTATGTTTACTCTCCTCGATTTTTCCTATTTTTAACTCAGCTTTTTTCCTTTTTTTATTTAATATAACTTCTTCAATATAAATTTTATACCTAATCAAGCTAAGCACTGCAGCCATATACAAGATTCAGACTGTAGCCATGTTGGGGGCTCTCCCACAATATAGATAATACATTCTTGCTGAGCAATTTCAGACATTCTGGCAGAACAAATGATCCAGCATTTAGCTTGCCATCTCAGGGGCCCTCCCTCATATGGCTGAGAGCATTTCCTACATGCTCTTTTTCTCCTTCCTTCCCTCCTCTGACAGCAGGACTGAGGGACCACCTCTGTCCCTAGGGTGAGGAACACCAGTCTTGGGTCAAAAGATGGGTGCAAAGCTGCTAAAAAGAGGGAGGGACTGTCAGTATCTGGCTCCAGAAGTGGTGACATGGCCTCCTCTCAACAAAAAGGTTCTCCAACTTTCTTCAAGAGGAGTTTCACAGAGAAATTAGCTCTATCCTTTCCTACTCTTTTTCCCTTTCCTCTCAACACCTACTCTGTATTTCCTATCTCACCAATGCTCTTCAATGTAAATATATATTTCCACGTAGTTCCTCCTGGCTTACATTACTGTGAGATCAAACCCAGTTCTATATTGTCCTCATTCTGCTTGCATTACCTTGGAGATTCTTCACCATTTCCCCTAAATTATGCAGCAAGCAGCACACACACCTGTCTCTTCAAATCCTCTGTTAATACTCTGCCTCCTCCGGGGAAATCTCCTTTTGCTAATACATCTCCCAAGTAAGGTACTAATGAACAAACTTTACAGTAAGCTAACAGTGGCACTGCTGCGAGACTACTAAGTACAGGACTCAAGAAGCTTAAAGGTGCATAACTCATAAAAAGTATTTATTTGTGCCACAGTAATTTCTAGGGAATTGGGCTTCATTCCACTTAGTACTGTTCCCTGAAAGCTTACAGTCCTTCTAGGTACTAGTATAACAATACTATTGCTAAGCAAGGTTTGTGCATCCTTCACTTCTGCTTAACACTGAATAATTTGTGTATATAGTTAATATAGGTCAAAATGAAATTAGGAATACACAAATTGACTTTACCTATATTTAAAGCATTTGTAATTACGTGAAGTACAAATAACTAATCTATAGGTCAATTATTTGTACTGTTGTTTCACAGACCAACCAAATCCATTTATAAAACCTCAGGTGGCTCTAGGAGTCACGTCACCTTATTCCCAGTTAATTTAATGAGATTTCAGGAAGAAAGATATCTGATGACATCAGCAAAATGTGAAAGAAAAGATTATTTATTAAAGGGGAACAGAGAAGGAACAAAAAAGGAAAGTACAGAGAGGAGCAGATATAACAGAGGCTGAGGAGGATCCAAACATTGAATACCCATCTTCTGAAACTTCTAAGGAAATGTCCTATGTCTTGGAGAATTTATCCTAAGCATCTCTTTCACCAAAGAGGGCTCTGCAGCATTCCTGTTACTTGTTTTGAGAATGCAAAGAAGTTTGAGAGAACACTATCTGAGGGCTAATTTCTTTCATAGAAATGAAAAAAAAAAAAAAAAAGCTTAAAAGTTAGTCCTATAGCTATAGCGTCACTAGTATGATGCCATAACAAGACACACAGACACTGCTGCGTCTCCCCATAAGCTTTGCCCTCACGTCACATCTAAGTCCATCAATTATTATCATCTCCTACAAAGTTCAATAAAAAATAAAACTGAAAAGGACATAATATCATGAACAACAGCTACATTTATTGGATAGTGACTGATCCAATCTCTGACAGAAAAGATCAAGCAACAGAAGGGTTGTTAGCCTGAAATCCTTTTGTAGTATGCTCCAGCTCTCAGCTGCTGAAAATTCAAAAGGCCATCCCGTGTACCAAAGGTAGCAAAAAATGCAAGGAAAAGACACTTTAATAAAACTGTCAGATCTTGGGTGATACACTGATGTGGAAAGTGCATGTTTCGAAGAAACGTTGGAATTTTGCCCAGAAATATCCTATAGACAAATTCACATCAGTGTTTCAAATGACTTCTGCTCACCGAGGGCCAGCTCTGTGAGTCACAAAGATGAGGGTAAAAAGGAAGTAGCCCAAAAACTAATCAAACTGTTAAATGATAAAACACAGCCCTTTCAGCAAACTCCAGATAAGCAGCTGGAAATTGTTTGTATTGTCACCATTGTTTTTGAGAGGGACATGATCTTTGGACTGATAAATTCTTAGCTAATTGTGTGAAAAGATCTATAATGAATATTCAGCTAATTTAACTCTTTTTTTTCTGTCATTCTTTAAGGCTCCCTGTAATCCAGTGTTTCTTCTATCTCTTTCACTTATTTTCTAGTTTTATTCTACTCAGAGAGTTATAAATTCTTAGAGAAATCCAATTTTGCTGGCTTATTTGAATGAGGAACACCTAAATTTGATCTGAAATTGTCTAATTAGGAGTTTTTATATCTGTATTCTTTTCTTTCTGAAGCTTGTTTAACGATAGAGACAAGAGCTACTTTTTTTTTTTTTTTTAATTTTTTATGACAGCAACTTGAGGAAACACGAAGAAAGCCACTTACCAGCCTACTGCTATCTTTATTTCTTACAAGGCCCCTGCTAGTTAGTGAGAAATATGTAGCATCTTTGCATTTCTATACGTTTCCATCCCCTCTACAAGCTTATTATTTAAAATTGCATTGAAGTATGTACTACTACTCTTAGCTTAAACTACAGAAAGACAGTCATTAAGCATAGTCAGAATGTATTTTATATTAGTGACACAATCTGCCTATACATTTAAATCTTTATAAGTTCAGACTTGTTCAAGAGCCCTGAGGTTTTCTATTGTTATCTAAATAAGCTGACAATATCTACTGTTTAATCTTCATAGAAATCATACCTTGCTACTCAGGCCCTTTTCTCCTGACAACTCTGTTAGACCGACAAAGAGAGGAAGTACAGAGTTCGCAACAAGTTCATAACTCATTACTTTGCTCCAAGACACTTGCACATTTTTTGAGTCACACCTGTGTTTATAATTAGAAAATGTTGCTGTCTCCTGCAGACTGTTGCGATCCTGCAAGTCAGTACCAGGTTTTCCTGCATAATCAGTCTCATTTTCCCTGACATTCTCAGTTTGCTTCTTTTTTAAATTTTTTTTAAATTATTGCTATTAAATGAGGGAATAATAAAAGCAGCATCTTTTTTTCATAACACTATTACTCTCACTTTTTTCATCTAGCTTCTCTTTCTAGAGTAAGGTCACTTTTTCCTGTAAGAGTTTCTGTCATATAAAATGGTTAAGGTTGGAAAAGACCTTTAAAATCATCAAGTCCAACTGTTAACCTAACCCTGCCATCCCACCACTAAACCATGTCCCTAAGCACCTCGTCTGCCTGTCTTTTAAATACCTCCAGGGATGGGGACTCGACCACTTCCCTGGGCAGCCTGTTCCAATGCTTGATAACCCTTTTGGTGAAAAATTTTTTCCTAATATCTAACCTAAACCTGCCCTGGCACAACTTCAGATCATTTCCCCTCGTCCTGTTGCCCATTACCAGGGATATGGATGAAGGTGGCAGTAAATTCATACTGAGAAGGACAGTTTCACCTGAAATCTTCTGCTTTAGTGAGAATATAGTTGCTTTTATAGTACACAGAGGTCAGTATTTCCAGCAAATACTCAATTCCCTTTAAATTCCTGCATGCAGATAAATTGCAGACCAATGGACAGGAACAACTTCAATCTTTGGATACCAAATAGCATCTTCAGCAAAGAAGTGGGGAAAAAAAATTTGCCAACTGTTCTTGGGTTTCCCACACTTAATATGTCTCAGTTCATGCACAGAGTAGCCTGTGACCATCACACCAAAGGAGGAGGGGATTAATTGCCTCTTTGTTAATGGTCAAGGATGAAACTTTACTTCAAATGCCAAAGCCCAGGGCAGTGAGACTGTAATTTGTCAGCAGAAATATATTCTCCCACTAATTGTGCTGTATGTAGTACAGGTGGTTTTCACCTCAGAGTTTAACACACAATAAAAAGCCCTGCAATTCAGCATGCAATGATATGCCCCTGCTGCAGCCCTCTGATTTTGAACCTGAGGTTAAGGACTATATCCAGAGTATTGGCAGCTATTCATGCTGAACAACAATATTTTTGGAAAGCCCCTTGTGGTCCAAGAGTGACTCAGGAATCATGTCACCCGTGTGGGTGTTAAAACCATTGAGCGACCGTTGTCACTATTATTGCCTCCGATATCAGCCCAACGAGGACCACCGTCACCTTACGCAAAGAACAGTAAGTGTAACATGATGACCTCCAAACAAAAACTAGTCCCAAAAGAGCTTTACCCCAAACCTCATGTACGAGGTGGAAACCTTAACGCACTTCAAATAGGGGCTGTCAGCCAGAAGAGTTCCAGTACTTCAGATCTGGTTTACACAGAGCCACCTCCTATCAGCCCTCTCTTAAATCATGTTGCACCAACAGAAGTTACCTTAAAAGCAGACAGATTGGTTTCTTTCATATACTGAGTCAATAGCTTCACTTTTATCAGTGCATGATTGGTCAGTGTTTTATTCATTGCTGTATTCAACAGCACAAGTAAGATAATAAATTTGCATTGGGAGAGAATTAAAATGTAATGGTAGGTTCATCAGTTCCATCTGTGTTTGTGATCTAAATAATAAAAGAACCTCTTTCCTTCAAAATTCCTTTTCTTACTTCTGTGAGATTCATTTTAGATTAATCTTTTTTTTTTCTCTTTTATTTCCAAAGGACATCCATTACCTTGCACTAGATAAGGGTGAATTGGCTCTAGCTGAAGTGGCAAAGAAAAAGGCTAATGACATTGATGCAGAATCAATAACTACAAGAATTGGTAAGAATTAATGGCATTTAAAAAGACCTTTTTGTTTTAATCAATACTTGTCCTGTACAACACCATGTTATATTTGTAGGGGAGTTATTGTTTCAATTGCATTGTTTTCTTTCAAAGTGAGACAGTGTTTTTATTCATAACTAAAGAGGGAGGCTTATAAAAATAACACAGCTTTGCCTGTCAGTACCCATGTGAGGATTGTGTCAATGCAATAGCTACGAAGCAAAAAAGATTTATACTATGGCTGTATAGAAAAGTTCAGGCTGTACAAACTGAACTGAGTGCAAGAGGTAAGGGACTGAATCTGAAAATCTTTATTCATACCAGCGTTAAAGGCCAGGTATGGCAATCTCATTCACCTCTAAATATTTGCTCATGCACACTGTGCCATAACTGGAATCACATCATGAATGTTTTGGCAGCATTGAGATGAAACATTTACTGATGTGAACACAGGCTCATATCCTGGCTTTAAAGTAACAGCTTTGCACGCAGTGGGATTCTTGCAGTTCCATAAGGAATATCGATGCAACAATTGCAGGGTTAGACTAATAGCTCAAACACAAACAACTTTTCAGGCAGGGGAACTCATAACTCATTCACTTTCTCCTTGTCTTTCCTCTGAATTGTCATAAAGAGATGTATGTAAATATGTAGACCGTTCTGATTTTGGGCCTATAGCACGAACCAAGCAGAAGGGGTCCTAAGTCTTGGTAGCTGACCTCCAGCAGAGAGAAAGTTGACAAAGGGAAAAAAAGAAAACAAAATATTTGTATGAAATACTCACAGTGCCGATTTGCTTATTATACTTCATCTTTGAATATTAGAGGAAATCACTGAGCTGTTGTCCTTGTCCCGTGCCAAGAAGTACAATATGATTAAGACTCAGAAGGAGTCACAAAACCTTTGAGATCTTGCATAACATAGGATTCTTTTAGAACTGTATATCTTGGTGTTTACTCAGAGCATACAAGCAAATGCCATTCAAACATATAGAAATGTAGAGAGGCTGTATGTGTGTTTATGCGGCTATTTATATATAGTATAAATTCATGACCCTTGGGCTATGCAATACAGTATCACCTCCTTCCCTGTGCAGCAGAGTAGAAATCAAGCAGTGCCTATCCTGAACTCTTTTATTTTGGATCTTTTATTTTCAAGCTTAAGTCACTTCAAGCATTTTTTGCACAACAGCTGAGCCTTTAGGCAAGCCCCTTTACCACTAGAATTGCCAAAACCAACATTTGTGTGGGTCATCTGTTACTGGGCACTCTTTAAAGTGCACAGTTACATCTTCCTTGCTTTCTCTTCTCTTATTTAGGTAGTTGTTCTCTGCATCTAATATAACTAAGGTACCTAGGACTTATCTCTGATCATTGCCTATTCTCTCACACTTAATTCCAGAAAATTTAAGCCTTAATCTGTGCCCTCATTTAATTCCTTGCAAACTAACGCTGTTACTAGATTTCTGAAGTTTGGCTATTTTTACGTTTACTGAGAGCCTTATATAGTGTTATGGACACATACACAAAGAGAGGGGTAGGGAAGAAACCGGAGGCGATCACAAATGTCTTACTTGCATATCAGATGTAATACACATGTTACTACCATTCAGTTACAAATGTGCAGGCACAGAGCCTTCCCCTCCTTCAGAGAAGTTCTACGGCTACCTCTGTAATGCCCCATAAACATAAATTATTAAAGTAATTTTATATGATAAAGTCTTTAAAGTGTTCTCATTTGCTGAATAATTAACTATCAGAATTATTTAAAATACTCTTCAGTGCCCCTGGGACAAACTGTCACTGAGATGCAGTGTATAAACAGTAATGAATTTGCATCCAGTTCATATTATATGAAAATAAACAGGAATCTCCCATGAGTTCGTTTCACTGCAGATTGCATCTCATCTTAAACATGTGAAATCTCAGCCACGTGTTTTGTTTTATTATACTTTATGCCAACGTACTTTCTTGATTATGTTTTTATATCATAAACTGTTGTTAGCAAAAAAGGTGTCATGAGGCATGAACTTTGTGGACCCAGTGAAAACAAAAGATAACAAGTGCTTTATATGCAAATTACTACCTTTATCTAACATTTTGGGAGGGGGAGAAAAACTCATGCCAGAGCCAGAAGCTTTAAAATGCAGTTTCAAAGAATTCTCTGTCCCCTAACCATGTCCTAAGCCCAGTCCTCTTTATCTAGTCCCTGCTCTCTGGGGCTTTCAGCCACTCAGTTCACCAGTGGTCACACTTCCCAGATCAGCCCCCAGACTTCTTGAGCACCCACTTCGGGCTCCTACAAGAAGGCAGCAACCTAAGGAAACAGAGGCAACAAGGTGCAACCAGTGCTATTGATCCCAAGTTATACTGAACACCTCCCTAGATAATATCTGCCCTCTCTACAGCATATTTCATATATACGTTGCAGTATATTTGGTCCTAAATAGTACAAATGTGAACCGTTCTCATATATCAACATCTGATGATATTTTCTGAGCTAGCCCATTCCAAAAACTCAGCTCAACAGTACTTGAAAACAACACGAGTCAGTGGTCCTGGCTGATTCCCAAGCCCTTGAGAGTGCTCCATCTTGCCCCAGATATATTTAATTTGTCAAGATACTTCTGTGTACAGGGCTCACTTCAAACATAATATATTTCAAACTCAGACTTCTGGAAAAGTTTCAAGCTCCTACAGATAATGTAGAACGACAATATAATTTCAGCTTAAATTTATAGATGTCATCCAGAATTCTATAATCATTGGTAGATTCCTCATGTATATTAGATCAAGATTTGTGTCCAGATAAAACTAGAAAAATATTATTTTAAAATTTTCTGAACTTTAGCTCTTCTCAGGTTCTCACATGATTGTGGTTTGCTATACACTGTTCTGAAGAAACTGCCATAGAAGCTAAGAATGTCTGGGTGCGTGTGGTAAAAACACCTGTAGAACTCCAGAGCACAGTAGTTTCATGACAATATTGCTAAGCAAGATGAAGCATCAAGTGAGCTTGCTGCTATTACCTGCTATGGTTTTGGCAGATATTTTGTTCAGCTGATTAAAATCTTGTAAAGAAAATTATTCTCATAAGATTTTATGTTTGACAGCCTGTGAAAATGCATCTTGAGGCATGAGAAGATTGAAGTAATGGTACCATACATCTCAGAGACTGCATTAGCTGTCTCCTCTTTCCCCACTCCCATTTGATCAGCAGACCAGTGGCCATAGATATTGTGGTTTCCTCTGCCAGAGATTTCCTGTTGAATTATTTTGGTAGTAGATCTACAGGTTCCTTAACGAGGTCAGGGAGTTCTCATTTAGCCTTACCTAAAATATATCCTGTGCACCTCATTTCACTTGATTAAAACAGAAAGGACTTTCTTCAATACTGACAATATTTGTAGGCTTACTAATAAATTCTGGTTATGGGTGTAGCCTCACAGATACGCTCCTGGAACACAAGTAACCAGGTACAATATTGTCCATGGAAGAAGAGTGCATCTGTTCAGTGCTGTAAACTGTAGGATGTTAATGTAAAATGTGAGTTGCAAAGAACTGACATGGCACAGCCTGCTAAGAAATGCCATAACTAATAATGATCACGGAGGTGAAGAGCTCAGCCTTTCAGACATCATTGCTCAATGAATATCCAACGGAGAGCATATGTAGTCAGTGTCAGAAAGTTTCCCAAGGCCAACTTCCAACAAATTACATTAGGGCCTAGCAAGATGATTTTAACCTTCAAATCAATAGCTTTCACCCAAAAGGGATTCGTGTAGTGACAAGACAGATAACTGCTGCATAGTTGAAAGGCAAATTGGGAAGCCTTGTGTTTCTACTTAGAATTAACTTCAGAATATTAGTTACACTGATGTTTAGTGTACATTTCTAAAAGATTTATCTTAATAAAAGCACTGATGTTGAGATAATGGCATTGTTCTGAAATGCTAGATGGGAGTGACTAACATCTTGGTGGTTCAGCAATGTCTCATGAAAGCACTTGAAGTTTGTCCACTTAAAATAGAATTTTAAAACTTTTCTAGAAATATTGCATAATGTTTGCAAGTGAGATAGGAAGTCTTATCAGTTCTCAGAGAGACTGAGGTCTCATCTCCCACATTTTTCATAAAATGACATGCAAAATGTATGGTCCCTAAATGTTTCACCTTACCGGCAAGGAACGTCACCAGTTTGAACCTTAAGTGGAGAATTTATTCACTTCTTTTTAGTTCTGTGATAGTATTTTATATTGAATGGCTTACATGTTCTTTGTGATAATTAATAATGACACATGCTATAGTGTTTTGTCTTCCATACAGTGTGTCTGAGATACCAGTCTGGTCTTGCATACAGTCTGCTACCTCCAAATCACTTGTAATTTACTCAGATCTTCCCCAATTCCAGACAGTCCTGGCGAGCCTGCTCGCATTTCAGAACCATGTTTAGAACTGTCCCCCTGTTTTTGTAACCTTCTCTGGCCCTGCATTAGCCTAGTTGATAACATTTGTTCCTCTTCTGATCCATAATGACTCCTTTCATCTGTCAAGCACTAGACTTCTTCCTTACCCTCACGTACCCTCTCTAACGCTGATGACAAAGCCTTCTTCATTGCCTACTCCTCCTTGGCACATGCATCTTTCTCTTGCTATCAAGTTTCAAGTTAACTGAGAGTCCTAGCCTTTTATTTCAAGGCATGATTTTTATTTCACTGTGTAACATGTTTATGGCATGCTTAAAAGCTATTATCCAATACACAGGTGAACTGTGATCTGGAAAGACTCGGGGCACACCTGTTCATGCTACAGTTTTTTGGAGCTCTGCTCCTTTCTGTGTAAGCATTAGATCTCCTATTTATTTATTTAGATTTTCAGTTTAAGTCAATCAAAACCTCTGGAATCAAACCCTTTGCTTTTATTTTTCTAATAATGTGGCTTTTTCCTCAGAGAGTCAGAAAAACATTTTTAATGAAAAATGTTTTTTAAGTATGATTGGCAGTTAACCTGTGGCAAGAAATTAGTTTCCACAAGCACTTTTTTAATTTTGTGCCACACAAGATGAGTGTCTTTGAAGATCCGTAGTGATTTGAAATTACTTAACTGTGCTCACATGTGCACTCTCTCGCACATATCAAGCCACACAGAGTATTTGATACACACAATGAAAAGTTTTCCACCATCTTCGGTGGGCTTTGGACAGGGGATTTTAGCAAGTAACAAGCTCATGTGTAGGCCTGGCACTATCAGAACTCCTGGCCTCTACAATAAAAAGGACAAAGAGCCTGGTCCGGGTGCATGCTGTGCTTGATGTAGACTGCTTGGGTCCCCTGATTTCAAGAGGGACCAGTGGCACCTGGCACTCATGGCATGGCTATTGCAGTGGTAGCTCTGAATTTACAGCCTGGCATAGCTGCCTTATTGGGAGTGTAACACAATGTTGCCATATAACTGAGTCGATCTGCTGAATCTTCATCTTTATTCTGATGTTTAGCGTTTTGTTAACTACATTTTTAATTTTCCAGCTAGTAGTGAGGATTTTACTCTGTCGAGAGGTTACAGGCACTAATTGCTCCCCTCCTTGTCTTCTTTTTGAGAAGTGGAGTCGTTTGTTTTACTTAAGGTCTATAGTAATGCCAAACTATTTTTGGGTCCACCTCATCTCACCTCTCCACTTGCTTGTGTCATGATGTCAGTTTTGATCTATACCTTCCCACTGCTAGACAGCTTTGCCTAAAGACATAATCCTCAGCCCCTAATAATTATAAGTACATCAAAGGCTAGCTGGTTTGCTTAGCTGCAGAGGTCCACACAAGGATCTGTGTATCTTCACTTGAAAGAGATTTATAGTTTTGTGTCAAGCTTTAGAATAATCATGGCATTCCACTTTTTCCCTTCTTGTTTATAAACTAGTCATACTATGTGGCTATAGATACAAAAAAGTCCCTAAAGCTGGCCCTTTCAGTTACTGATTTTTCTTTTTTTCTACTCAAGACATCATTTAAAATTCAGGCAAAAAATGGTTAATCTATGAATTCTTGGTAAGACTTTTTCATATTAAGTAGGGCATAACTTTACTGCTGACAGATATTACAAAATATGAGGATCATTAAATTTAAAATACTAAGGAGAACAGTGTCTTCATTTGGGGCATATAGTGGTGCTTTTTAAATCAGGTTGTGTAGCGGATGAGAACAGTTCAGCATAAAAGATCTCAAAGGGTTGCCCATGGCATGGCATTGAAGTGAAGAGAAGCAAGTCAGTACTCAAGTATCCATTGGTGTTATAGCTAGTAATTTAAGCAGGAATTTGACTTCTCAGCACTGACTCCGTAGACTGAAGTCAATTTAAATAGAAAGCACACATAGTTAAAATAACTATAGGAACAAACTATCAAATAAATTGATGCAGGGAAAGTGTCTTTGCATGGAGACTAAATGAATACCTTTCTGGGAAATAGGTTTTAGCCAAATACAATTTATGCATTACTCAAACACAAGTTTTTCTGGCTCGGTATAGGATACCTGGATGAAATTTGATGGCCTCTAATTCACTGTAGGTCAAACTAGATGATTTACACTATATCATTATAGTATAATATTCATATGTTCTGGATTCCAGTCTTGCCTACAGCTCTGTGAAAAAGCCCCTGGTAAATCTCCCATTAGCTTCAAAAGGTCCACATGTAGGCTAAAAGACTTCAGTTAAAAGCCACATAATGTATATTCACACATCTGATAGTATGCACGTGTGTGTGTACATAAGTGGTGCTATATTTACATATACACAGCCAAAATCTGGCCAGTCATGAAAATAGCTCCAAATCTGAACACAAGTATTGGATTAATTATTACTTATTTATATTTTGCTTCATGACATCAGCAGCCACAGAAGCTGCTGCTGATTTTTTTTCTGAAGGAACTAGAAGTAATCACAGCAGGAGGTACTTCCATAATTGCTGTAGCCGGCTGAGAGCTGCGTATCTGTATGTTCACCTTGTGTCAGAAGCGTGTTTGTCTCACACGCCCTAGAGCCATCCTCAAGCCTCTTGTTTTCTGATGGGGAATTCGCCAGTTGCATTTCTATGCACTGAAAAGAGTTGGCAAACGCATATTTGCATGGCAGTTGGTATGCGTTTTGTCCTGTTTGTTCTGTGTAAGGTAATGTGATGTGACAGGCTGCAATTCATCACATCAGTAGCATGACAGCAGAGGAATTGAAAAGAGGTATAATGGTGGGGTGGTGCGAGGTGTCAATTTAAAGTTTGATTGTAATATTTCAATCTTTTTATAATGGCCTACTGAAGAATTATCACCAAATATTCCCCATGCGGGTGAGTTTTAGAAGCAGTGATCAGATACAGCGTAGTCAACATCAGGAGAAGGCTGTAGACTCCTGTGCTCAGAAGGACCAACTCTTGTGAATATGAGACTCTTTGTGCATCTGGTTTCTGATTAAACAAAGAAAAACGTTGAAGGACTATTTATTTATTGCCTCCTCTTTCACTACACTCCCCAGCCACACCACAGGCTCTTAAGTTGGGATACCATGGAATTGCCCACGGCAAAATCAGAGGTTGAGGCTGTTTTCCTCCAAAGACGCCTGCACAAGAGGCTGCGTGACAGATCACCCCTGAAAAACTCCCGCAACAAAAGCAAAGGTGTTTGATGACTTGATGTTAGTTCTTGTTCAGTGCTTTCAGCCTACAAAACCAAGTTCCCTGTTAAAATCCTGTCTCAGGGCTGGTGACATTCTAATCAGGAAACCATTGGTGAAAGCCACAGGGAAAAGCTCAGCGGGGCCCAGCAGTAAGCTTTGCACCCATCGCTGTTGTCAGCCTCACACTTTCTGAAGTGCCAAACTTGGCCAGAAGAAAAGAAATGGGCTGTTTAAGAAAAAACATTGGTGAAAAACCCATCAGTGGTGCCTAAGTGAAGGCAGTAAGTACATCCAGAACTAATGACTATTTTTCTTCCCTCAACGTATGCTCTGTATTTCATTTCAGCTATTTTTAAACATATTTTCTCTAAATATCCTTCCTGTGGGTTAGTCTGCACCAAGACTTCTTTTTACTTTAAATCTCAGTGCCATGAGACTACTGCAACTCCTGAACTCATGCATGAATAACATCTGCCCTTCAATAATATTTTTCACAGCATTCAAGATACCAAAGGTCCTGAATCATGCTACATTTCAAACTGTAAGATTCAGTCTTAAAAACAGATTGTGAGGCAGCATTACAGACAATGTTGAAATTATGAAATGGCGAAATATTTCAATATGGTGAACAGATATCACTAATAATGGCTTATAAGCATGTATGGTGATCTTTGTAATTAGTTACTTACTACAGGTACGCTGCAGGTCCCACCTTTTCATCTTTATGATAACCAAAGGTGCATCAGCCACTTGACTGCTGCCTCCTGCCCCCCAGCCCAGGGCCTGGCTGTAACACCCACCTCCCCTGGAGCTCAGCTCCCCGGTACCCATGTCCCTGCTTCTCCTCTGCCCCCTGGGAGGCCACAGCTTCCCTCCCCAGCTCTTGCCCATTTTTAAAGTGATCCCTTTCAAATGTGTTTGATGGCAGCGGGGAGGCTTGCCATGCCTGACTCCAGCAGCCCCGTCTGGATGGTGCTCAGAGCTCAGCCCGAGCTTCTCGTAAGGAACCGGTGGCAGGAGGTACAAGGGCTTTCTTGCTGCCCTTCACCAGTGATGGCTCAGAGCACAGCTTCGAGTTGGTGCATACCACAAAATCAGTAAAAAGTCAGGCTATAGTTCTCACATAAATTAGATCCCGATGGATTAACCACTTAACTGGTAGTTCAAAAGCTTTCACTGTAAAGAAACATGGAAGTGAATATTCTTTCCTGTAGAATTATGCTAAAAAGCTATGCATTACTTCTATTTTTTTCAGAAATATAACATTGTTTCCTAACAACCGCTAGCTTATATTTTTTCCTTGATGGAACCTACCTTCTGCTACACCATACTATGGTTATTCATATACCTCTGCTAAATTTAGTAATTTCCTTTGCTAATGTTCTTAGTGCTTGAATATCCCCCCTGGAGATAGCCAAATATGCCTGAAGTACATCAGGTGAAGAGCAGATTCTGAGGCCATCCCCGAGACCTTGCAGAATAACCCCAGGACTTGATCTTACGTCACCTGGAAGCGTTGCTGCTCGTGAATCATCAGGAGCCTTACATGAGCTCACCCTCTGACTGCACCACATAACTCAGGGAAGGAAGGATTTGGGACCCAGTCTAAACTTCTCCTGAATCATCACTTGAAGTTTATTGCTAAATTTCGCCACACCTCTGCCTAAATAATACAAACTTTTATTAACCAGATGAAAGAATATGGCTACAATTAATTATTTATTTTACTACATAGGATGCATTGTGGCCAAAGAAAAACAGCCACAAAGCGCTTACCTTAGGCCCTTGCTTTTAGCCATCAAATGGTGAGATGTGTAGCTCACAGCTGCAGATACAGTGCCCATGTGGGCATAGTGTGCTGCAGTGTAAGCCCAGGTGGTTCCACTGACCGCCCTGCTGTTGCCTCATAGGTGTGTAAGGGAAGAATTAGGACCACAGCACTCCACTCCGATCACCACAGTAAACAGAATTTTAACAGTAAAGCATTCTGGAAAAATTCCTGCTTTCCTCAAAAATTCCTGAAAGAAGCATGAGCTTTAGTCAATGCCTTGTTTTCATATATTATCATCAACTACCCTGTCCCAGCCTATTCCCTTGTGTGTTTGAGAGTTTTGCTGCCCACTCGTTGGGATCAGAAACAGCACAGCAGGTCAGGGACAGGATAAAATTAGCCCTTTCCAGCCATCGCCAATCTACTGGATGACTCCGGCCAGCTCATTTTAGCCTTCAGTGTCAGGCTGCTCATCCTTTTGGCAGCATCTGAGTCCCATGCCCCAGCCCCTTGCTCTTGTCGTGCTAATTCAGCACTGCGCCCTCAGCTTCTCTCTGCCGCCCTCGCAGAGATCAACCACACAGCCAGGTGAAGTCCACTTTCAAAGCTCACTTATTTTCCATAATTTGAAGGAATTTTTACAACATAGGGTAAAAACACACCCCTGGGAAAACAGCTGTAATACTCTAGTTCGTGTCTGCCATTAGGTGTCAGTGTGACAACAACCATGATACACGAAGGCTATTCCGGGGCGTGCAGGGATGCCACCCCATCCTAAACTTCTCATTTTCGACTCAGGGAAGATACAGTTTGCAATTGAGAGGAAGGAGAAGATTGAAGATAGCAAGAAACATTTTATTTCGGGTTTTTTCCATCACCTAATTGAAGTTATTTACTAACAGATAAGTGTGTTTGCCTTTCATTCTGTGTCTCTCAGGTTCCTGGTGCTGCAGTTGTTAAAGTAGTGTAATATTTACAAAACCAGGACAAGAGCCTCTGCACACACTGATCTGACACCCTATTTTGGGACAAAAGAAACAGTCAATACTATTAGTAATTTGCAGTCCGCAGGAGGTAAACTGCTTTGCCCATATGCAAATGTTAAATTACTCATGGAAGTTGATGCCTGCTGATGCTGATGCTTATGGATGGGTCCTTCACCTTTGGTTGAAATACTGTATTAGAAAAAACAACTAAAAGTCTCACTCATTCAGAAAGTAGAAAAGGCTACAAAAACTTAAAAACTAGTTTTAAAGCAACTTTTTGCATCTGAAATACTGCCTTATTTTGGTGTATCTGTGGTATACATGATGAAGAAATAGGAAAAACATTACATATATTAAGGAGTTTGCAATTGTTTTTAAGCAAATTTTCAGGCACTTCCCAAAATGAGATGGCAAAGGTAGCAAACAGGTTTTGGTTACATGGGAGTTTTGAAAGTTAGTAAAGTTTTAACATAAAAATCAGTTTTGAGGAAAAAAGTATTTTCAGAAGAAAATAAAATAAAATTTAAAAAATATTCTCCGGTTGCCTCTAGTATTAAGAATACTTCAAGTGCTTGTAGGATAGCATTTTTTTGCCATATGTTTGGAGCTGGAAATGTTTCCACCATTAACTTTAATCAGATTTATATCAGGTCAACATAACAGCTAAATCAGCTTGGCCTTCACCAGGATCAGGGAATCTGTTGTGCAAGAAGATCATTTAGATTCAGCTTTGCCTTCCTCTTTTCTCCTTTGAGATGGAAGAGATTATGAGCATTGCTTAAATTTGGTGGGTTTTTTTTTATATTGATAGATTAAATCTGCTGCGATAAGCATCTGAACATGCTGGCTTTTCTTTTAGCTACTTCCAGTTTTCTAGTAACTGCATGACACAGGAGTGGTTGTTAGTCCTGAGCATGCACTGTGCAGCCTGGAGCAAGCCTGGCCAAGGCAAGGATCCTCGGGTACCGTCTCCGCTACAATTCCCCCAGCTGGATAGCTGCAGTTCTCTTTATGAGAGCAAAGACTTCCAAAATTTGGTAGCCCTGCCCCCCTTCAAGTCGGGGGTGGGTAAAGAAAAATCTCATGTGCCAATTTGACCATGTCTTTATAATAGATAATTATAGGCATTAGGAGTAGAAAAGATGCCTGATTAATTGGCTCCAGCCACCTGCTAGTACAAGATTGTGAAGGAATCCTTGACTGTTTTCATATTAAGAGTTGCCATGATGATGTTCTTCCACTCCTTATGCTACTCAGCTTGCCTAGAAAGCTGTCTCCTATACTTTGGTTTACTTGCATCCTAACTCTCTTTCACTTTGTACTGTTTTAAATTGCAGCAATGAAACCTTTCTTTATATTGGTACTGGTGGGGGCTTGAAAGTTCCTGCTATCCTACATGTCTATTTTGACTTCAGAAATATGAATTGAAGAGCGCCTTCTCTGTACGTGTGGTTTCAGACCAGGTTCTTCTTCTCCTTTGTGGTACAAAGGGAGCAGATGAACACGCCAGCCGGGCTTGCCATTCGAGAAAGCCCCAGCACTGGCCATTGTAGCTGGCTGTGCCCCTGCTCCATTGGGGCCCCAGGGTAGGTGCAAGCAGAGGCTCCAGGGCCAGGCACAACCTGCTGACATGGCACTCTCACCCAGAGTTAGGTTAGGTGAGTCTAAAGGTAATTTGGCTGATTTTGAAACAAAATCATTAGTAAAACAGACCTGAAAGCAGCAGAGAGCTGTAAGCCTGCTTTAAACTGAATACTGTTCTTGTAGAGAGTATTGCTTCAAGCTGCTCTTGACAGATCAGTAAGGATCATGGTGACAGTTTCCTTCTGACTGATCCCTTCTCCCTGCAATGGGCTGAGTTCCCACCTGAAGTGCAAGGAAGAATTTCCACCCGAAGCTAGAGAAGAGGCATAGGGAGCAGAGTCAGGCTGTAAGGAAGGACTATGAGGACACAGTAATAACCAGGCAGATAGTAAACATCTCTGGGCGATGCACATCTGTGTGAGAAGGCCTGGTGGTGGCTTGTAAGGAAAGAAAAAGATCTCTGTGGCAATGCAGAAATGTGGAAAGATGCTTCATAAGGGCAAGCTTTCCCTATTGAACATTAATTGCTTTCCACGGACACAAAATGCACTTTAAGTGATGAAAGAAGTGGCTGACGAGCAATGTTGTATTCAACAGATATCAGATAATGCAGTCTAGGTTAATTACCTTGTCTTAAACAAAAAAAAATGTTTTTTTCTGAAAAGGTGAGCATCTGTCTGAGACAGAATCTTATCTCCAAACTCCTGTTGTCTACTTCAATGAGAAGAGGAGCAAGAAAGGGAATGAAATGGGGCAGTGAGGGGACTCCAGCAGGAGCCATGGTGATTTTTTTTTTTCCCTGGCATCAGGTGTCAGCACTTTGCATTGCTTCCCATGGACTTTCCTCCTGGTTTCCTTCAGAAGCACAAGCAGTGCCAGGAGCTGCCCACAGCTCCCTCTGGGGCTCTGAGCTTCCCAAGCAGCATCCACAGCCGCTGCTCCTGCTGACGGTGTTTATTTAAATAGGCAGGGAGAAAGTATTTGTGTTTGCAGAAGGCAGCGTATAGTATAAACTACCTCCATGAGGTTTTAAAAAAAAAACCACAAACCAACCACTCTGGTATTCATGCTGCTCTGTAATTGAGGGATACCAGTCAGATGAAGATCTTCCCAGGGAGTGGAAGGAACAGCCTGGGAATGAAAACCCCACTGTTTCTACAAGGTTGCATTTCCCCTTTGAAAGGGCATACGAAGTGTGGTGTGTCCCCTTTCCAAAGCTTTACTTTTTCCCTCTAATTAGTCTCTTCTAATGGTAAGGGGTAGGAAGGAAAGTGTCAGCCCGTCAGTCGGGGTTTTCAGATGCCAGGTCACATTGGCTTTTAAGGCCTTTGGGCACAAGAGCCACGGAATGTGCTGGTGGTTATCAGCAAGTCTGTGCAGCAGAGTGCTGGAGTGGGTGAGTGACGGGCCGTAAATGCCTATCAGGGAGGACCAGCCCTTATATCTGCTTCAGTGGTTTTATTAGCCACACCTTTCTTGTAAATTGTAAAGTGTCAGTCAGGGTGCTCCGGAGATGGTTAAAACAATACGTGCTCTAATACCCCAACTTCTTTTATGCCCTAGTGCCTTGAGGTGCATTTAGAAAATGCATCCAAGTTTTATCTCATATTGTAGGATTTAGCCAAGAGACATTGAATAGAGGACTGTATAAGTGTCATTAAGAGAGCTTAGCAACAGGATGTCAGTATGAATATTGTGTGTGTGCAAACACACAACCTGCATATACCCACATCACAATAAAGTTTTAGACTCTGTAGGTTTAAAATAATGTGTTGGTACCTACTGTGTGCCCTGGTTTCTATACATTGCACCAGTGTTGCTAATTTTCTGTGCAGATGCACACACACACACCCCGACCCCATAAAAAGTTGGCCCTCATTTTTGAAAACTTATCCAAGAAATTCCCAACTTAGTATCCTAATTCTTAAAGCACAAAAAGTATTATAGAAAGTCAGCATTTTTAAAGAGACTGAAAGAACATACAAGCATTTTCAGTTTTGGTACATGGAATGCTAGCTCCTGTTAAGCTCTGCAGGTATTAAGCTTGTTGATATCTCAGTAAATTTTGTCTATACAATCTTCCAGCGTGAGTAACATTTTTTTTCCTTGAAACCCACTGACTACGAGCACATTAGTCTGGCAGATGCCAGAACACAGTACTGTTTTATAACTTGGGCTTTATTTGCAGATAGTATTCCCATTTCTCCATTATTTGGATTAGGCAACTAACTGGTCCCAAGTTTTTCTTCATTAAAAGAAAAAGAAAAAAACCTCCTTTTAATAAGTGCGTGCTTCACACTTTCAAACTTCAATAGCATAGAATTTTTCACTTGATCAGAAAGCTGATTTAATTTGCTGCTAGGTTAAATGTTAAAGGTTTCAGTCTTAAGACCATGAATTCTCAAATTAAATTCGGTGCATTGCTTAAATTTCTAGCTGCAGTGCATTTAGCCTAATTGCTTTGGTAAGTTGGATGCTTAGTAACTACTACTCTTCTGAATTTTAGTCTTTAAAGGCAAGCAATGAAATAAGCCTGAGGGGCACAGGTGGGCTAGCCTGCTCTTTGGGATTCATCTGTGGGGTCTTTGGATATCTCTTCCAGTCTGACCGCATCCTCAGACCATGTCTGATGAGGCGGTTCTTCTGACAAGGGAGAGCATTTAAACACCTGTAGGTTTTAGCTATTTAAGCCCGAATCAGTTCTGAAGCAACAAGAAAGCAATGGTTCAGATTTCAGTCAGTTGTCAGCTAAATGTGTGCACTGGGCCTTTAAGTATTTGGCCAGACACATCTTGATTGCTTAGCTTTTGTTTTCACCCTTGGAAAGTCAGCTGGATAATAACCTGTAGCCAAAGTCTATTCTGTGATGCTATAAGTGGGCTGGGCTGGGGGCTGAGAGGGAGAATTTGACAAAAACAAGAGTTACATTTATGTATTTCCTGAGTTTTGTGAGCCAAGCTATTTGCAGTCATTTTCAATTTCCTTGCAATGTTAAATATAAGAATCATCAGGACTTGAAATGCTCCCACTGATGCAGTCTTTAAGGCGGGCTCTTCTCCTGGGGGGCAAGTCGCGATGCAAACATGGGGGTGATGGAAGCAATAGAGGTAATTTCCATCAACTGCACCCGGCGGGGGCAAGCCCCGAGTATCTAGTTTTTTCCTCTTTTTTTACAGCAATTTTAAGGCTTTGAGTTCTCACGCAACATATATGTCATTAAATGGCTGATGCCTCTTTGCACACGTTGTGATGGCCTGTGGCAACCTGAATTAATTGTTTCAGTAGTTGATGGTGGTTACTAGCCATAATTATTATAATTTGCATTTATAAAAACATCTTTCATCTAAGGATCTCAAAATGCTTTTGCGCACATTTAATTAAACTTCACAACATCCTGTGAGGTAAGTGTCAGGAGTGTTGTTATATCCATTTTTACACAGGTTTCTCCAAGAAAACAAGGTCAGTCTCTAACATGACTGGTATTTGGTTCACATCACACTTGCACAGGACAAAGCAACTAGCACAGCTGCAGGAATTAGGGGTGCTGATCTAGGTCACTTTGCATCTCCCACATAGCTCTTGCTGCTGCCATGCTGTGTGGACACATGCACTAAGCCACCACAAACACAGTCAGAGCAACCTCAGCCCACATTTCCAGTCAGAGATGGCCCTTTCTTTCCCAGGAGCATTCTAGCAACAGAAAAGTCTTGGGAAGAAAAACAGATAAGCACCCTACATATTCCACAAGGAGACATAACCCATCCTACAAAGATCTGTTCTTTCTATAATTTTCTATCTTAACATTTAAGCCCCTCTTTGCAATTTGTGCACAGCAAGACATTTCTACTGCAGCCAAAGCCAAGAAGGTAGCTGCAAGCAACCTAAAGTTACCCTTTATCAGTCACTCGCTTGTTTTAGAAGAGGCTGCCCACGCTTCATCTCCAGACCCTACCAGCCTTAGACCTTATGAGCAATCAACACTTCTGAGATCTACTAAATTCTAGATTACCACTTGACTGTGGTATTGAAAAGTGAGGATCAGCTCAAGCTAGATAGACTTGAAACTCAAGGGGACAACAGGAGGATACAGTTTTCAAAAGCTCATTTCTTTTTCAAACATACCACTATGTTGTTTAAATTGACCCTGGCTCTCTGTAAGCTCTGTTGATCACCATATTCGCCCTGAGGAAGATAGGTTTAAGTAAGTGCTTGCAAATTGAGTAAGAAGTCCTGGGCCATGCCTTCACGAGTTCTTTACCATCCCCATCAATTTATAAGGGCTTGTTTACATGTGGCAATGACCAGATTAGCTATTTTGAAAGAACTCTGCCTGTGGATGCACTTATTCCAAAATAAAAGTCACTTTGCTTTTCTAAATTAAATGGACTTGCAGGTAGAGAATGATTATTCTGAATAACATGAGAAAGAAAGTAATGTCATTCCTAAGTAGACCATTCAGCAGGAATATTCCGAAACAAGCTGTCTGGCTAATTTCTCATGTCGATGCTTTTTAAGGTACTGACATAGTCACACTGTCATCAACAACCAGTTTTGTTTTCAGTGCATCTTTTTCCCGGAGAGGGTGTGCCAATGCAAGGCACGAGTCAGGCTGTCTTTTTCAAAGGTCTTGCGTACTTCTCTGTCTTTGCCTGATGTTATTTCTGCTTAACCTAACAGCGTGAAATCATTTCTGAAAACATTCCTGCTTTTTCTAACACCAAAAAGCACTGCTCGAGACAAATGGAAGAGACTTCAGTGTGTCCTACTCCACTCGTAGGAGGTGCTGCTAGTGGCAGAGGCTTTGTCCTGGCTTCCTTGGAGGAGCACTCCAGTGAAGCCAGGGAAAGTTGGTCCTGCTCCCCAACCTAAGCATGTTTAGAGCATCCTTCAGGGACAGTATTGTTCATCCCTCATTCTCTTCAATTCCCCTGAGTCAATGTACAGGATTTATTCTGGTCCACATTTCTCTTGTGGGGGAAGGAACGCCTGGCAGCCAGAAGAGGAGGTCTGGCACAAGAATATACATAATTTCATTTTACCCGATGCTGTCTACTTTGCTTTCAGCAGAAATAGACGACAGCCATTGGGCTAAGCCTCCATTTTTACTGAAGCTTTCTTCTGCTTTTCCTCTCCTCCAAACTTGTTCATGTCTACTGCTGAACAGAAAAGAAAAATGCAATAGCAGCCTGGGGCTGGGGAGAATACAGGCCATGGGAATCACAGCATCAGGCCCACGGAGGGTTTTTTTCTTGCATCTACCAGAAAACCTTCAATAACTTCAAATCAGTACTTTGGGAGTTTGCTTCTTTTTTTTTGGAAGGGTGTGTGTGTAAAAATTCTGCTTGTGTTATCTCATACTGCAGAAATCAAGACTTGATGTGTACTATACTATCCTTTTTGGACCTCGATCACTCCCAAAGATTCAAGATGAACTCTGCCTGCCCAGGCACCAGAGTTGGTGCCCCAGGGAATTTCTTCATATCTAAGGGATATGCAGGATGTGTACTCGCATGCCCTTGCTGTACAGCAACTCCAGCTGTACATGCAGTTTTGCTTTAGGAACCTGTACCTCCAGTATTGCAATATCTTTTTCAGTCTCTGTCATCAAGAGTTTAAATACAGTTCAGATCAGTGTTAGTGGCCCAGCTCCAAACGAGGAGAATTGCTGCAATTCGTTATCTTGACAAATTAACTGATCTGAGGCAATTCCTTTCTGAGAGAGATACAATTAGCTAACTCTTGAACTCTAGCCTTGCTCTAGTGCTGTGGCATAGTTATGCACCTGCTCAAAAAGTGTTGATACTACGACTAAGGCTTTCCCACCTGTAAATGTAATTCCTGCACTAAGAGCCTTAGTGTTACGCAGCCGTGCCTTGCTGTCCTCATGCCGCTCTCATACCCCAGAGTAGTGTGGGATAATGCAGGCCTCATTTGTAAAGGACTCTGACCTCAGCTGATTAAAAAAGGGCTGTCTGAAGACCAAGGTGGTCTTCTTGTATGGTCTCTAGAGGAGGGTCAGTGCTGGAAACACAGGGTCCTTGTCACAAAACCACCAGAAGGACCTGGCATGGAGAGTGTTATGTCAGAGAGACACATCACCAGGTGTCCCATCCTCTGGTTTGAGTACAGCTTCCTGGTGCAGTGGGAAAAGGCAGCTTTCCTAACCCCCATTGCATAGAAAACAGTAGTCCATGCAGTCCCAAAACAGAGATTTTCTTTGGAAAAGGAAGCATCCTTCTAGTAGTGTTTTCTCCCTGGGATTTAGGCAGGGGTTTCTAGCTGCAATCCCTCAGTCCTTATATACCTGGTGAAAGCTGGGTTGCCATCAGGTACAGTGCTCCCCTCCTGAAGTGGGCAGGAGCTGATGTGCCAGGGAAGGCAGTGATCTCCAGCCTTGCTCTGATTTCCCTCACCTCCTGGCCTGGAGGAGCAGCTCCCTTCTGCCCTTTTCTCCCAAGCAATGAAAATACATCCACAGCTATACATTGTTCTTCCAACCCAGTGTGGGCAGATGCAGTTCTCATCCGTTTCCCTGTGGAAAGCAACTCCTTCTACCCCTCAGCCATAGCTCATCATCTTCCCTTGCACAAGAGCTCCCAGGTGCTAAAAGATACCCCTTAACCATTCATCTGAACCATCCCTTTTGGGATAAAGCTGTCCTGCAGAAGGCTTGTGTTTGCCTAGAACCTCTTTGTATGGACTTGGTGGCTGGGAGTTTCCTTGAGCTCTTCTTTGAACTCCAAGCCTTCAGCATTCAAAACATTTAACCCTCAATTTCTTTTCTGCTTTATCAGTTTGGCCAGCTTCCAGCTGGCAGTATTTATTTGCAAGCTTCCATTCTGCATCTTGTGTTTGCAGATGTATTTCTCTGAGCCTACCTGCCTCCTCTGAGCCTACCTGCCTCCAGTCTGGCCGGCACATCTCCCTGCTCTGGATGCCTGGAGGACAGAAGCCAGGAGCAGAGACGCTCCATCCTTGGGCTTGAAGTGCCAAGCAGAGGGTGTGCCCCATACAAGGGCATCACGAGGAGCAGCCAAAGGAACATGCACGTTTGGCAGCACCTGCTTTGCCTGTTGTGGGTTGGGGCTTGCTGCTGTGGAGTCTCCAGAGCATCACTTAGGAATAATTGGGTCTTCCCTGAATGCTTTCTCTGAGATGCTCTGGAGCATGCACCCACATTTCCACTGTGCAGCCTTCACCCCAAACAATAGGAATGTTCCTGCTCACCATCAGCTTTTGCCCAGCTTTCTTTTAGAACAGGTATTTCTATATAGTCACTTAAAATGAAAAATAAAAAAAAAAAAAAAAAAGAAAAAATAGAAAGGAAAAGAAAAATACCTGGTCTAAAGTGCCACTTTAGCAAACAAAGAAAATGCCTAGTCACCAGGACTGTCCTCCTTCCTCTGCCTGCTGTAATTACTGAGCAATAGCAGCCTTAGGTCGCTCTTCTTGTGTCTTGGCACTCCAGCTTGCTAACGTGCATCAGCAGCTGAGAGGAGAGCCACTTGCCCGCTGCCAAGATTACAAGGCAAACTTTCCATGGTTCAGGAAACCTGGTAAAATCTAGAGGTGCAAGATCTCTATTGCTGGGACACTAGTCAAGCCTTTGAAGTGAAAAGGCCTGGAATTGAAGCAAATCCTTGGTTTTTCAGTTCTCTTTCAGCTGGCGACCCATCACAGCTTGGAACTACCACATCTGGATCACCCTGTAAGACACACCTTTTCTTTTTAAATTAAATAATATTGGCACTGCTAGGGTAGTTCCTAAGGAATCTGATTACTTAGGCTCCGGGGAGATATAAAATTAACTACTCAGCCTATATAGCGGTTAGCTTAATTTTGTGTATGATTCTAGCAGAGCAAATGAGTAGTAGAGATTGAAATCTCAGCCAGAGCTAGTAAGGACTTGGCATTTCCATTTGCAGAAAGTTTTAAAGCCAGGTTTCACTGCAAGCTGCAGAAGACTGCTAAGTGAAATATAACTGTCTACGCTACCCAAAAAAAAAAAGAGTTGTTGTTTATAAATGTTAACTACTTATTTAGTTTTATCACATAACTTTTATTTTAATTCTAAAATTTCCTGGCACACCCACTGAAACAGTTTTGCCGCTGCTAATATGCCTAATATCCAGCTAGTGAAATAATGACATGTTACGCGACTATTAAGGGTTGCTTCTACTTAGTAGTGATTGAAGTGTCTTATCTTCTCAGGTATCAAATTGTTAAATTACAACACAAATGGGAGATACTCAGATTTAGTGTACCCTTTCCAGCTCTCTCAGCAGTAACAACTGTTCTCAATGTGTTTTAAAAGGACTATAAAACCAATATTTTGACAATTTATATTTGTCAAATGAAAACACATTAGCGCTGGGAATAAACAAAACAACACAAAAATAGTCTAAAAATAAGAAGCCGTGGATAACTAGACCAAAAGAAGCAGAGAAATTTAGAGTTATATTTTTACACACACACAGACAAAGCTGTGTGTTTCCCTGAAGGAATTCGTTGAAAGTAAACAATTTTATTAGAATCTGTTTATTTAGAAAGATGCCTTCAGGTAAACAATTGCAGCCAGAAAAAACAGCTGACCACACTCAAGTCAGCAATGGAAGTTCCCACTAATTTTGATACCAACAGAATTTTACCCAGTGGCTTTAGAAGTACCTTCATGTAGTTTGAGAAAACCTGGGGCAGAGTTAAGGCAATCATGCTCAATCTCACACCTCCTGCAGCAGTTATTTGCTTAAAAAAAAAAACCAAAAACAACTCACAAAAGCATGAACGCTTGATTTCAACAGGTCAAAATGAAAAATTAAAATTAAAAAAAGAAGTTAATATATAATAAAAGGAGGTATGACTTCACATGAAAATAGCTATTCAGGTAAAAAAAAAGAATTTCTTTAAATGCATAAGAAAAAGTGTGATGATTGTTTGGCTTATTACTAAACTATGCTGTTTTACAGCACGTGCTTTGCTTAACCATTTGCATTTCTTCAGACCCTTGATTTGCTTCTTTCAGAAAAACTCTACTATTTACTTTTTTTTCCTGAAAAAAAGAGCAGTACGTCTGAAGTCTGTGTGGTTCACTGGGAGTTCATTGGGATCTATTTGCAACTCCTGAAGCAAAAAACTGATATTTTATCTTTAGAAGGAGTTACATTTTTTGAACTTATTGAATTTTTCAAAGATCAGCATGAAGAGTTCTGATTAAATGCTTGCTTCAGCGTTTTAAAGGCTTCTTGTGTCCCTGTTGCCTAAGGAGGTCATACATTATGATTGCTCTGTAAACATCAGATTGTACAGAATTGGCTCTGCATACCACGCTGGGCACACAAAGAAGAAGTCAAATGGCTTATCTCTCCCTTATCAACTAGTTTATTTTTCATGCCCAAAAGAGGCTATATATTTACAAGAGCAGCTGCTACTTTGTAAATAGTTTAATGGCTTCTGTTAAGTAGAGCTGTCCATTTTGAAAACAATATTAAAAGAAGATTTTCATTTTACCATGGGCCTGCACATTTTAAAATGCATTTTTATCCTTGAAAGTCCAGTGGAGGATACTGGAGAATGGAAGCAGCTTCTGATTTGCAGACACAGATCCAAAAGAGAATAGATACGGTTAAATAATGACACATGTATGAGCAGGGAAGGCGTGAGATCTCATCACCTGTGTACCGCGTTCAGAGAGCATCCTGCTCGTTAAAGCGTAGGAAAACTTTTAGTGGACTTGTAAAGAAATGTATTTGGCTATTTTAGACAGGCGCTAGGTGTAGCAATAGCAGCTATCAGCAAATTTTGGAAATGCAGAACGTGCATTGTGTAGTTTTGTGTGTATAACATGATCCTAATATTAATCATGACAAATGGGATTTTGTAGATAAAGATTTTTAGCACAATATAATTCATATTATTGCATCTGATAAAAGACTTTAATGATGAAACAACAATGTTAGCCGTGATATCCACTCTCAAGTTTTTAAAATTCAAATTCAGATTCAAATCCCCAGATCCTAACAAGATAAGCAAATGCTAGGTTACAACTAAAACCAGCAAGAGTTTATTGTGCAATAAGCCAAAGGAAGATCCCAGATTACCTGAATACGAAATCTTAGGTGCAGCTTGTGATACCTCCAATGCTAGCCAGAGCCCTCATCTAGGTGTGAGGACCACCACCCTCTCCCAGCTCTATGGCATTGTTGCCAAAATCCTTCCCTTTTTAATTACATGTGGGGTATGTTGCCTCTGGTTTGGGAAGGGCTGTGTTGTTTAAACAGTGTTCCTTGCACATTTGTTTCTCCTGCTGTAGCACTTCTCACAGGGAACGCAGTCTCATGTCCCACAACAAAAATGTTTATTTCTTTACTCTAGAGCTCATATCTGATGGCTTTGTGGCTTTGAACCACTCCTGGCATCTGATGCTGTCTAATGTTCTACTGCAACACTGCAGCTGTATACCCAGACTAGAATAGGTTCAATCCTTCTAACTTGAGGTCGATTTCAGATATTTAATTTAGATATGAAAGTGCAAAGAAACCTGTTTGCACTCCTATGGGTAAGAACCCCCTCATCCCCCAGTTTTGGCTACACGTGTGCTTGCATATGACTGACGGCCCTGTTTTCCATGAGGTTCCGATGGATCCAGTAGTATTATTTAACAAGATGTATCTGTGCTACATCCACAGCGCAAAATATCAAAGTCAGTGGCCATCGTTACAATTGCTCATAGCATTCGTATATTAGAAATATGCAACATGAGGACTGAATACATCCGAATTGTAGCCTGTTCCACATTACAAAACTCTAGGTCCCACCCAGAGCATGTGCATAAGTTACACTGAAGTGATTGAAGTGAGAGGGCTGCAATTTATTCAGATCTGGTTCTCAGCAGGTATGAGAAAATGCAAATTAATAGTACGATGGAGAGAGATCAAGGCAAAGCAGATCCAATCCTATGTTGTTTCCTTTCTCAATACATACTCCTCTCTTGGCATCTCTCAGGGTTCTGAAATGCCACTGCTCCTCGGAGCTAGGTCAGCCTCAAGAGTGATGTCTAAGGAGAAGCCATGGACATTGTGTATTGGTGAACGTTTGTAACTTAAGGGGGTAAGCTAAGTAGGCCTTAGACATTACTGAGTAGGGGGAAAAAGAAAAAAAGAGAAAAAAAAGATTAATTACACCAGCTTGATTCAAGACTGTACATCTTAGCTTTGACATTTAGAAAATTAAAACGTTTAACATTTCCCTCCTTAAAAGTTAAGGCCAAGTGAAGAGGGAGGCTCTTCAGGACCAAAGACTTGGTTCACAGGTGGAAGCGTGGCAGTGAGAGCTCCATTCCCAAGCAGAGGCTGTTGAAGTTTGTCCCATGAGAGCTGCGGTGGATTTTGCCTGCACACACATCAACAAGAATTTTGTTTAAGCCTTTCCCAGAGTTCTTCACGCATACCAAAAGCAGTTTCTCCTGTACCTTTTTAAGTTCCCTGTATTGCTCCCCTCCTTTGCTTGGCTGCTCACTCTGCAACAGGCTCCAAGAAGAGATCTCCAGGGAAACCTACTGTACCTGTGCTTGAGTTCAGTTTGCCAGACATAGAGCATTGCTCGCACACCTTTTTTCTCCCCTCCTTTTTTCTCAATTTTCTATTCAAGGTAGAGAGGAAACTGTGCCAGGGCCGGTTCAGTTCCTTTATTTATTGTAATGTGGTGTGCATGCTTGGAGGTGTGTTGCCCCTGACTGAGTTGGTTGTTTTCAGCAATTCCCCACATTGCTCCACATGTGGGAAACAGCAGCACAGGCGGAGAATATCAGTTACCTGAGAAAGCCAAACTGGTTGCCACACTTCACCCTCTCTTGCACCGCAGATGCTAATAATATTTAGGTAGCATGAAGAGTAGAAATAGTCCACAGCGATCTTTCAACATTAGCTTTTTAGGAGTCGGAGATTCAGAAACACTTACAAGTAGATTTGCCCTCCTAAGCCGGTGAGCATTCTGGGTCTCTGGCCAAAATGTAAACTAGCAGTATGGCAACGCTCACAAGAGCATTATATTCTTCGCACTACCCATGGTGTTGCCATGGGTATCGTGCAGATTAGCTTATACAGGATCCAGGAAGGCAGAGAACAAAGAGAAAAAAACAGGATTAAAAGAGAAAAAAACGCAAAACGTAAAAGGGTCTTACGATTTTGAGAAAAAATCTTTTAAAGTCTTTATCTGTAACAGGACTTCTTTTTCCTTAATCCAAACTTTGCTAGCCTGGAGTTTCATTTATTTATTTATTTATTTATTTATTTATTTATTTATTTATTTTAAGTCTCACACCTGGAATACACAATCCCTCCTCTATATTTTTAAGTGGTTCAGGTATTTTCAAATAATTTCCTTCCCCAGAGGGCTCAGACTGGAACCTGGGAATTGGAGGCCCCTTCTTCACCTAACTGAAGACTTCAGGTCTTGGTTGTGAACCAAAATACTTTGAAACAAAGCTAAAGAAAGTATTTATTTTTACTGAAGGAGTTACACATACCCCTATGGAGGAACAGTCAATTGATAAGACTTTGATCTGTATGGCAACAGTGAAATACTCACACACAGCAGCCTTTGGCAGCCAGCTAGACCTTTTCTAGTTGACAGTTTAGAGAAGGCATTTCCTCCTTGCTAACTAAAGCCAACATACACTCACCCCCTCCCTTCTGAAAACTCCTGGACATGTTATTGTTGCTGGTCATTAGCTACTTGGCCTCCTTTTCAAGGGGAAAAGCCAAGGATGAAAGCTATATGAGCCATTCGATGTGATGCGTTACAAGAGAGGACACCCTTGTCCTTACTGACATCTAAGGCAAACAGTTGGCAACTTGACTGGTACTTTTAAATTAAATAAGCCTGATATCATATCTTGATTCATCTTAGCAGAACTTCTGGGGCAGTCAGATGAAGAAGACCCATCTCGCGAAGCTTTTGTTGACCAATCTTCAGAGCGTGGAGGAGAGCGCGACCTGCCTGCCCCCAGCCTGGCTGTCAGAGCACCAGCGCAGAGCTGCTCCCGCAGGTGAGCAGCACAGGAAAGGGTACACAGGCAACCTGTGTGTCTATCAAAGACCTTTTGTAAGGCCAAGGAAAATCCTGTATTTCCATAACAGAAAATGGAAGGGAGGGGGGACAATTACCTAAATTACTTTTGAAATGTATATTTGATATTCTGAACTTTCTGACAGCCTCAGTTGTCATCTGCATCATGACTGTTAACACAATAAAACATAAAGCAGGAACTAAGAAAAAGTTGGAAGCCAGAAGGACATGGTATGGACACAAAGCAGCCTCCAGAAGCATAGACAGTTTGAGAGCATTTAACATGCACTAGCACAACCATTTTCAGAATAAACCATTTGGGCAAATGCAGCCTTCCTTGGTGAACGTGCAGAAGAGAGAAATACAGCAATGGAAATGCGGTGAATTAACAGTTATAGGTGGTAAACAGAACTTTTAAAAACCTAACATGATCTTTACAGATTTCTGTACTCTCTCATCACTAGCCTGCGATCAAAATCCCTGGGATGATCTTTCGAGAGTGCCCTTCTTCCAAAGTTGAGTAAAAACTGGAACTTACCTGTTATGAGAGGAACAACAGGTCTGACAACTGGGGGTTTTTCAATGTTTTTGTTGCTAGTGAACGAGCACCCCACCTTGCAACCAATGGGAAATTAGAATGAAACAGCTCTTCTGCAAAAGTTAAAAAGCATTTATTTCTCCTATTTTTCATCATACATTCTTGATAGAAAAGAAACAATTGCTTGTTCCCAGTGACTATATAGATCCACTTATTTTCTGTGCCTACTGTATGTAGGAATATTTTAGTGACTCTATTGTGAGTACAATGTCAAACTTCCACATTGACAAATCAGCCTAACCATTTGTATGTAACTGTGCTGAACACTTTGTGGGCAAGAAACATATGTCTTTCTCCTTCTGGAAATCTGTATATTACCCAGCTTTCTGTCTTTCCTCACATGAAGAGATTGAGCTTTTGCAGTATTAGATGTAATATCCATGACACCAGCTGCACACCACTAGTGAAATCTTTATTCTATACATAGTCTACAACTTTTTGGATACAGCACTTTTTGGATACTGTCTATAGCTTTCAGAGATATCTAATGGATTTGGAGATGGGGCCCGCTTTTAAAAATGTAGTCACAATTTTTCTCTTAAATTTCGGGATGGAGATAGCACCGTATTGATATGGGCAAATAATAAAGACAGTAAGATCATGCTGCAGACAGTACTGACTACAGAGGATTTTCCAAGTCCTCCAATAAAATGAGCTCATTT
Source organism: Gorsachius magnificus (assembly GCA_034008185.1). Taxonomy (NCBI): domain Eukaryota; kingdom Metazoa; phylum Chordata; class Aves; order Pelecaniformes; family Ardeidae; genus Gorsachius; species Gorsachius magnificus. The sequence goes on along the minus strand of CM067083.1, from coordinate 17,561,826 downwards.
AACAGAATGCTAGAGCAGAGACTAATCCCAACACGCCCCTTATCCCAAGGTATAAACACGCTACCTCCCTTCAGCTCACCTTCTCCCTTTTGGAGGTTGCTGTGACTCACACATCTCTGGCAGTCCCGCGGCTGCCTTCGTCAGGCATCTTGGGAGAGAGATTGCAGAGTTCAACTTTACTCCTACTCCCAGGCTCCCCAGTTTGACCACATTCGCCTGCGCTTGCCCAGGTAGGTCACCAAAAGTTGCTGAGCCTCACAAGTGGCTCATTGCAATCACCAGGGCTGCATAAACTGCTGGGATTTTCTGAGGCTTTTGTTTGCCTCTCGCCAGGTTGATGAGTATAAAGCAAGCTCCCTACCCACGCGACCGGCTCCTCCGCCTGCTGACACCCAGTGCTTGCAGCTGACCTCCCCCAGGAGAGCCCGGAGTTTCTGGTTGCCTCTTGCGGAACCGTGAAAGAAAACTTCTCACGGCTCTCCTGGCTGGCTGCAGCCGCTTGAAGCCTGCCAACATGAATTTGAGTTTTAAAGGCACTCCCTGTGACAATGCCAACTGGCTGGGAAAGTCACCTGCTGAGGCACAGGTGACTCCAACAACATCTTCTCCATGCTTAAAAAAAACCCCCATAGACAGTTACAAGCACATAACTGTGGCTTGTGTTTTGCCTCTAGTTTCACAGTTTGTTTTCTATAATACATCTGCTGCCAAGTCAGCATCAGACTTCTTCAACTGAAGAAATTTGTATAAAGGAAGGAAGGTTTTGAGTGTTAGGAGCTTACATAAATAGGGACGTTCTTAGTTTGCAGTCATTGCAATGTTTCATCTCTCTGGCCAAGATCGGAGCATTGGGCTATGATTAATGGGATGAAAATTAACATGTCGAAATGCTGGATTCTGCACCTAGGACAGAGTAATGCCAGGCACAAGTATAAATCGGGAGAAGAGTGGCTGGAGAACAGCCCTGCAGAAGGGATCTGGAGGACATGTCCTGTGAGGAGCAGCTGAGGACTTTGGGCTTCTCTAGTTTGGAGACACGGAGGCTGAGGGGCGACCTCCTTGCTCTCTACAGCTTCCTGAGGAGGGGACGTGGAGAGGGAGGTGCTGAGCTCTTCTCCCTGGGATCCAGTGGTAGGACACATGGGAATGGTTCAAAGCTGCACCAGGGGAGGTTTAGACTGGACATTAGGAAGCATTTCTTTATGCAGAGGGTGGTCAAACACTGGAGCAGGCTTCCTAGAGAGGTAGTCCATGCCCCGTGCCTGTCAATGTTTAAGAGGCATTTGGACAATGCCCTTAACAATATGCTTTAACTTCTGGTCAGCCCTGAATTGGTCAGGCAGTTAGACTAGATCATTGTAAGTTCCTTCCAACTGAAACATTCTATTCTATTCTATTCTATTCTATTCTATTCTATTCTATTCTATTCCATACTAGAGATTTGGCTGCCTAATTTGAGACATTGGCAGAGGACATAGTTTATAATGGGTAGATGGTTATGCAGCACTTGAAGAAATTTCTTTAAATTGATCCAACATGTGAACCCAAAATTAACTCGTATTTGCTTTTTGCTGCCTCAATGAATTCACTCAAAAATGGTGACAACATCACCTTACTAAAACGCAGTGGAGTTTATGAAATCGCAGCTGTATAGTGGTTGCAGCTGGGCATCTTAGTAAGCGCACAGCAACATTGTTATTCTAACTGATTTCCTACATCACAAATTCATATCTGACATTTCCACTGTCCACTTCTTCCCAGCCTCCAACCACTACCCGCAGTTTCAAAATCAATAACCAGGACACATTCTCCCTCCTGTGAAGGCCCTTCATTGTTCATTAGCTTGGTCATTTTTTGTTTCGTTATTGACCTTCTCCATTTCTCATGCTGTTTAACGCTAGTCTTCGGTGTTTATGTATTCTGCTCACCAGCAGGATAAATGTACATCCTGAATCATTTCCTCTTTACTTCTAAAGTCTTTCCCCTGAAGAAAAACAAAAGAAAAAGATTCCATTTGTGTAATAGGTTTACTACTATTCTTCTCTGTTCCCTAACCCCATGCACAATGCAGCCAAGTCACTTCAGCCATGCTTTATATGTATTACTGTGGGCAACTTGTTGATTTACCTCCTCAGCATCATTTAAGTCCATGAGATTCTGTCTCTGAGGCCTTGATTTGTAGTCTGGGGAGCAAGGTAAGTCTATAGCTTTTGTTTGCTTTGTTCCCCTGTATGTTGGCATACTGTGAGTTCCTACAGCAAATACAGTCCCTTCTGGTGATGTGGTAAGAGTCAGCTCAGGTCTGGACTCCTGAGTGTTGCTCCAAGTTTAACATGAGGGAACATATTGCTGCTCTCTTTCTGACCTTCCGGATGTTTTTCAGTGCCAATGGTTCATTTCTGCTGTTATCCATCACAACTTCCCACGGGAAGAAGACAACCTGAGCCAAAGCAACCTTGAAGTTGGGTCTAACTTAACAGTTGAACCTGCTTTGAAAAGAGGATTGGGACAGATGACCTCCAGAGCTCCCTTCCAACCTAAAATCAATCTGTTTATTTCAAGTCAAGCCTCAGTGTTCAGTGTAATTAGCCTTGCAATAAAAACCCCACAACCTTACCTGCACAAGTACATTGCAAGGCACACAAGGCCAGCAGCACTGCTCGTGTGCACTTGGCCTGCACGAATTCAAGTGTACATGACAGTACGCCCAGGCTCTGCTGTCTTCGGGGTAGCAGTGGTTCCCCTAATCTCTTGTAAGACACCACAACAGGACTTTGCAGGTGTTCAGCAAGAGTACTTGACAGCTGCTTTTTCTTCTTTCCCAGAGTCTTTTGTTGTCTGCCTTGGCTTTACACCTTTATATCATCTATACCCATGAAATCCATGAAATCAACTGACCTACGTTACTGCATTTCTCATGCTACCACCCCTGTCAGACCCAGATACTGTCCCAAATCTATATCTCACCCAAGTTTCTGGAAGCTCATCTCCAGCACATACCCAAACTTCTTTCTTTCCTGTATTTCAACTTTGACAGAACCTTTGGTTTTGGACAGCTGAGGTGTATCTCATGTTTTACACCTAGCCAGAAGCCCTGGGTGAGGGCCCTGTGAAGACTAGCAGAAGACGTTTCTGTTTAACTTAATAAACCTTATTATTGATGCCCTTCAGGGTGCCTAACATCTGCATATGTGTAACAGAAGCCCAGTTTTCAGGCTGCCTGATTAACAAATCACTTCAATTAACTCTTCACACCATCATCTCCTTTTCTGCTCTGCATAACAAGGAAAGCCATTACCTAGGATGGAGATGGAGACAGAAAAGGGACAGAAAAGCCTGGAATGATCATTCATAAAGTAGTCTCAAGGGCTTATTTCTCCAAGAACTTGTTCTAGGCAAAACCTGGTTTATCTTCTTGCCTTAGCAGTCAGAAAGCACAGAACTTAGTTTGAGACTACAGTATTTTTTACAGACAGAGAAAATCAGCTTAACTCTCTGACATTTTATGAAGGTAGCAATAGAACTCTGACATTTTATGAAGGTAGCAATAGCGTTGCTATCAGTGGAGAACTGTCGTCAACTTTCCAACCTGTGCGCACACACACACAGAGCAAGTTCGGAGCAATAAAGATTTCAGGACAACGCTCCAGATAGAAGCATTTTATTTGCTTCACGGTTTCTTTCACTCTACCATGAAAGGGACAGTTAAATACCATCAATGATGCGCAGTCCAGTGAATAATTTTATAAGAGAAAGCTCTCATCTCTGGCTTATGTTTGCCATTAACCATTGCCATTCTGTTCCTCCAAGTGTCAGATATGTTATAGCTTAGCAATTCTTGTCCTCTCTGTCATTATTCTTGTTATCTATTCATGAAAACATTTTAATATGCCTATAAAAACCAGAAATATTTTCAGAAGGTATGGATGCTGTTGTTCAGAGGACCAAGGTAATGTACCCATCCTCTCGGCAACGCATTAAAGGAACGGATTGATCCCTGTGGGACAGCTTATTTCTGGATGAGTCCAGCACATGAGTCAGCACAGAACCATGGCTGCACTCACTCCTCTGCCATTGGTATTGGTAACTGCGGTGTGGATATCCTCCCCATCAGTGTGTCATTCTGTTTCCTTACCATAGTGCGAGTGGAGTTGAATATCTTGCATTCATTGGTAGTGTCAGGATGTGTGTGAAGCTGGGTTGCAGGGGTTTTTTTAGCTTATTATCCATCTACTTTGTCCCCATCCCCCAAACCAGAATTACTCCTATTTTAATTAGGATATCTCTTATTTTAATACAAGTGATTATGGTAGAAGGCAAAAGTATAGATCATCACAGCAGTTTTTATCATAAAACTTCCCTGTTGCTTAGGTACTTAAAACTACACATATTTCTACTGCTCTACAAAGTTGTTATTTAAGCTCAAAAGCATGTTTGTATACTTTCAGTCTGTAGCATCACTGATCAAACCTCAGGAAGTGTTAAGAGAAAACAGCATGACAGTCTTTCATATCTGTATATGTTGGTTATTAAATCAGCGTAAAGAGAGAATTAGAGTTATGCCACAGCATCTCCCTTTGTATGTCACATCAAAAAAACCCCATTGAACAGATTTCTTACTCTTACTGCATTGTTTCATGCAATTAAACAGAATAAACATTCATCACCATTACGGCACTTTGGTTTGTTCAGCCACCATCAATTATCTTTTTCAAAAGTTCTGTTTAACCAGGAAGCAAACCTGGTCTTAAATAACAAGAATATAGGCTGAGAAATACAGTCTGTCACGGGTCCACGCGTAATCCTACAAGCTGCTCTGTCTGTCCTAGCAATTTTCAGTTCCAAAGTAACTTTATCAAGAGGCGTGCTGTGGGGATGTGGTGATGTGGTGTAGGATGTTCATCACAGAGGTGGGATCCAGCAGCTCAGCAGCGCTAATCCTGCCCGGTTGCTGCAGCCTCCCCTTCTCATTCTTTGCTGTTGCTCAGCCCCGGTGAAGGCAACGGGGGCTTCACATGCATCAAGAACGCGACAGTGAGCAAATATATGTGGCTCCGTGCAAGACTGAACTCTCAGTTTCTACATCTGTAAAACTGAGATAATGCATTACCAGCTTCAAAGGGGTGTTGGGCAAAGTAATTAGTCAATGTGCGTACAGCACCTTGAAAATACAAAATTAACTCTTACTAGCCCGTAAGTACTTGAGATGCACCAAGGTGCGCTCTACGGCCTCTTGATTCCAGACAAAGGTCCTCTTGATTAAATCAGATTGCTAACGTATTACTGTGTTAGCTCACTTGAAGAAAGAAAAGTTTAAAAAAGCAATTTGGCTTTGTCACATGAACAGCGTGTATACTTAATGGAAATTTTTCCAGCATTCACAAAACAAAGAAAAATCAATAAAATGTCTGCCAAGTGTTCCACTGAAAACATTCATAATCTATAGCACCAAGAATACCGAGCCAAGATAAACCAGCGTTGCTGACAGAAAATACTGACAATTATTTTACATTGATTCAACTTGGCCCAGCCCAGACTGACCTTGTTTATTCATCTCAGTCTTTTAATTCATATTAACTTGGCATCAAAATGGGACATGTGGCATGTGGGCTGAAGACCCATTTCTGTATCTTAGACTCAGATAAATGTAGCACATTGAGTACTTCCAGTGCCTTGAGCTCTTAGGTAGATTTATATGCATTAGACAGAACTGGTTAAGTTCCTTTTATCCCCGCTGGGCTTTTCACGTCTGTTGACTGTAAAACTAGAAGCTCAGTAGAAGTAACATCTTCTTCTAAGCCTTTGGATATACATGAAATCCTCCCAGTACTGGTCAATTTTAAAGACACGTCCAAAGAGGATGGAGGGTTTTAAGCTCTTTTAAAACATAAAAATAGAAGGTTTATGGCAATTTGGCAGCCAGAAAAGCAATTTGCAGGTCTCGGCAGAATCTGAGGCTGTGTGTAAGAAAACTGATCAAGACACTACGGAGGAGATAATGGGGTTGAAGAGCAGAAGAATCCCTCCATTTTTGCAGCCAGCATAATCTGGTCTCCAATGAAGTTTCTTGGTTTCTTTTGCTAAACCAATAAAGCTTAGCATGATGGGAGAGTTTAAAAATGTCCTGGAAAAGCTGATGAGGAGAGTTGCTTTTAGTTGCTTTACAGACGCCCAGGTGCCTGCGTAGCTATCGTGCAGTTGGTAATGTGAAGGCGCAGGGAAAATCTGAGCTTTTTCTTTAATTATTTATGTTCTCATCACTAATAAAGGGCTTTTTATGCCCAGAATGTGTTATTTGTATTATCAAAGCCGAGTGAGATTTTGCACTGTGGCAGTTAACAAATTGGGTGCCGCACAAAAGCATTCACATTTTTATTCTCATAACTGCACTGCTGTCGTCTCTGAAAGCCACCCTCGAGTGAAACACTACTTGAGTGGAACATGACTACGTCCACGGAGAGGGAAGATCCACCCACATGAGGAGAATTCCCCCAAAGGGGATCCCAGTTGGTCTGGCTTGAGAGATTTATTTTATTTTCTCTGCTCGAATCATTCTTGCTGAAGGCAGCGTTCCCTTGGACTTCGCCAGGCACTTGGCAGTTTGCGGACAGCAGGACAAGTGGCGAGTCGGCAAGCCAAGATAGCATAAGATAACCTCCAAATTTCCAGTTCCACTGCCTTGGGAATGGATTGCCTTTCCACACGCCTACGTAAACAGAGATTAATGATGAGTGAAGAAACCAAGACTAGCAAAACCAAAAAAAAAGAAAAAAAAAAAATCCATCCGCATTTTCCGTAACACATAGCTGACATTTTCCTCCTTGCAGCTCCTTCGTGACTTGGATTTCAGTGATAGGGGTGGTGTGGGGACAGGGTTTAATTGCAAAAATCTGCCTTTTGGGTCTGATATCCTCCTCGCCTTGGAATCTGCCCGACCGCCTCTGTACAGGGCTGCTGCAGTGCCAGACGCCTGCTGCGTGTGTTGCATATCCCCAGCCTGTCCTGCTTAACAAAACCTTAACTGCTCAAAAAAACCAGCTTTACACCACGTCTTTGAATGACAGGATGGTGCTGGAGTGACTGCATGGCCAAATGAGTGATCCTAGTGATGCTCAGTCAACAAACGTACTGGCATCTGATAAAAAAAGAGCTACAGTTTGTAGCCAGGGAATTACACAGGCTGCTGTGTACTTGAAAAGATAGAAAACAAACAGAACAGCTCTGCTCTGCTATGTAGAGTCTTCCCAACTCTTCAGTCCTTGCTCCCTCCCCTCCTATCACTTCTGTTTTGTTTTCAAAGACCCACCAGCCGCAGACAGGCAGAGGACACCAAGCGTGAGCCTGGGGTGGATGGCCACACCACCTCCCTGGCGGGGAAACCCTTTTCCAGCAGCTGGGAAGGTAAGCAAATGAGTCGCTTTCAAACATGCGCAAAGGGGTGAAGCTAGAAAAGATGATGATTGCTATCTTGAAAAAGAACTTGGATCTAGGAAGAAAAATAAGGCAGTGGCCTTGCAGCATGAGCTTGGTTTGTGTATACCTAGCAGGGAGAGGCATGAGGACTCAGCTACCAGCTCTCACAACGTAGAATAAATCATCTGATCATATGAATCTCCTCATCTCGCTGTGCAATTCATGATTTAACACAGACAGACAAAGTGTTTGTTAGATTTGGTCGTTGTTCTGTTACTCGGTGTGCCATGGTCAGGTCCTCCAGCAGCAGAGCTTCACCCATTATGTGGCTTGCAAAGCAGCATTTTGTGCTACTTCAGCAGGGCAGGTCTGGAGTAAATGGACGCAGACATCTTGCTTTGGCAGTGTTCAATATCTCCATCATAGCAGATTCAAAGTAGTGCAACAGTGTAATGGAGGAGTAGTGCAGCACGAGAAGGTCACGGCTTAAGAGTTGTCCTGTAAAGTCAGCCAGGCAGGGATACGTAAGAGTATTTGCACAAGGGGCGAGACGGGAATTTTTATCTTCTGCCTCGTCCAGGTGTCCGATCACTGCACTGACAGGCATGTAGGAACTGAGCCGGTCTCTAGACACACCAGCACGGAAAGTTGAGACGTAACTGCGGCTCCTATAGCCACAACTGAAATAGATAGTTTCAAACAAGCGAGCCACAAGTGCGCTTCCACGTTCCCGTGAAGCTGAACTAGCAGCTTGCCACCACTGAAACGGGAAGGTCCTGGCTGCCCCCTCACCACCTTCTTCCACCCACGTTTACGGGATCACACAGGGGGCCACCAGCATATTAACCCAAGCAAAAAAAAATGATTTGTTTTCTTTCCCATGGGCTTTTGTCCATCCCCTGAGCCGAACAGCACTGCCTGGGGATCAGAGGACACCACAGAGAGCACCAAGTGAGGGGCAGAAGCAGATTGCCTGTAGCAGGACTTCTGTTTGATGTTGGCAGCTGTTAATTCAGCTCAAGCTGTAACACGAAGCCTCATCCTCGAGCACCTCCAGCAGCAACCTGACAGCACACAGGCTGCAAAACCCTCCCGAGACACGAGACGAGTGCTCGGGCAGGCAGCCCGCACCGAGCCCCACCAGCCCACAGCCGCCCCAGCACAGGTAGAGGGCTGTGCTGCAGCCGTGGCTCCGTCACAGCACCCATGTCCCACATCTGCAGCGGCTCCTCACCCAGCCGGGGCAATGTGGGAGCCCCCATCTATCGCTGGCCTCGCGTCTCCACGCTGCCCTATCCGCAAAAATCACAGCTGCTTTAACTTGATCCAGAGTTTGAGGGTATATACGTATCCTACATGTGTAGACTTGTATAAGCAATATATTAAATATTTTAATTCATCCATTGAATATCAGGATATGAAATAGCCATGTCCTATCAAAAAAGTGAGTTACCTAATACTGTACCCTCGTTTGTTTGGGTTTTTCAGCAAGTTCAATGCAATGTAAATAACACGGTGATCTGTTTTTTCTTTTTTTTTTTTTTTTTTTTTAAGGAAATTTGAGAGCAGTTCCTACAGAGCAGGTAACGCATTTCTGATTTATTTTTTTATTTCTGCTTATTATTATTTACTCTATTTTGCAGCTTCCTGAAACTCCCTGAGCCTGTCCCTGCAAGCTGTCTGCCTGCAGGGCTCTCTCTGAAATTGGTAGAAATGCTCCTATACCGCGCTGCTAGAGTGGGGCTTCATCTGTGGCTTTGAATTGAGCCCAGCACATAAAAGTCAAAAATTATTATTATCCGATGCCTGTTGGATGGGATCTAAGAAAGAACTTATTGTCCTCCATCCACGTTCATCTTACATGAACTAGCCGGTGCTCGTATTGGCGCTTTCAAGAGCGAGACCACAGTAAAGAGCAGTGAAATACTACCCTATGGTTTCATGATTGCTTTAAGCTGATTTAACTGCAAGGTGCTGCCAAAAAAGGTGGACTGGCCCTCCTCCCCCCTCCAGTCTCCAGTCCTATGTCCTCCTCCCTCTCCCATGCTGGCTCAGGCGCTTGTGCACTTCCGGCCTGTGAGAGGCTCACCATGGCAGGAGAGGAGGAGAAGACCTCCATGTGGGCAGGGACACCCTACCCCATCCCCCAGATCCTTCAGCTACCCCCATGGGGACATTCCCTCCCAGCCTGGGTTGGTGCCCCAGGTGGTTGGTTGTCAGTGGGGGTGCGTATAGAGTACATACATAGGGCTACCCTGTCTCCGGAGCTGATGAGCTGGCAGTGTGCAGCACCAATGCGCTCCTTCAGTTCCACTTTAAAGGAAAATATAAAATAAAATAAAATAAAAGCCGTCTCATGGCAGCATGAATGAAGGCACATGATTGCCTGTATTTTAGCCTCCTCCCAGTTACAGTTCTTGTTGAAACTTTTATTTCTGAGGCTGAAGTATTCAATGTTTGGCCTCAGTACAGATCATTTAAAAAAAAAAAAAAAAAAAAGAAAGAAAATGCTTCAACCTCCCAGTGGAGCAGGATGGCACTTATTTATTTCTTTCATTACAAAACCAGCCTGTGCCAAGTAAAATTGTGTTCTAAGAGCTGTTCTACCAGTCCCGAAGCACTGGAGAACAACACGCACTGGCCCCACCTCTGCAGCCTCCCGCGGGCCCCTGCGCTTTTGCACTGGGTGGAGGATGGGGAAAGGCTGGGGAGCAGGTGACAGGGTCTGCTGCGCCGGGGTCGTGCTGGGGGGAAATCACTGTACTCAAAGGGATGTCCCCAGTGACCTCTTGATGGCTTTGGTGGCCTCAGGATGCAGAGTAATATAAAATATAGCAGCGGTGACAGTCTGGAGGCGTTGGTGGGATTCCTGGGTTTGCAGCTGGGTTACCCAGCAGCTATCTGCTCCTTCCCTGAGCTGCGTGTAAGATGCTCCTTGGCCCCACGTAAGCGGCTGGATTAATAAACCAAGGAGTTCATTTGGAAGCCCTGGACTACGAGCTGTTTATCTAAGCTCTCTACCCACGAGCGCAGACTCTGTATAATGGGAGTGATACAAAGAACAAAACTTTGCCGGCACATCATTAAGGACTTACACAAGGGAGTAGTTAAAGCACCCTTTGGTTCCAAAATGTTACTGTGACTTAGCAGCCACCTTTGCTAAAAGCTGATGGGTCAAAGCATGACCTCTGCGACCCTGGTGGAAGTGCCCTGATTTCGCCACACATCGGAGAGCTGCTTGTGGGCACCTCCATCCTTGCTGAGCCACTCTGCTTCTCACAGGACCAGGGAAAGGGGGATGTGGTGCTGCTGGAGGCAGCAGCTCTGACAAGCGCTTGGACTGCAGGGGTGAAGGACTTGCTAGGTAAGAGGAAGCATTGTGCATGCCAGGTTTTTCAGAGTAGAAAAGCCATCCATGAAACACTAACTTTGCACTTCTGGGAATGCTCTTCCAACACCATACTGTCCTGACTTTTGTGTGGAAATTGAGAAGTCTTGTAGCAGCTGGGTACCGACACAGGAACAAGCACCCAGCAAACCAGAGCAGCTCCTTTCTAACTGGACTGACCTCTGGCTTTAGTTCAACGCATCCCAAATCCAACCCAAACCCATGATCAGCAGCAGCTCTACACATGGACACCGCCACCAGCCTGTTGCATCAGTGCCAGCATTTGATGGACAGCACGTCCCCGAGGTCCCACTTTCAGCCTCCTGCTCCCCCAGGCTGGCATCCCTCCACCACCACTTCCCACACATTGCTTCAGAGGGAGCCCTCACAATACTGGGCTCAGTGCCACTCAAGGGGAGCACACCCAAAACCCAGCCCTTCTTGCACAGTCAATTCCTCAGGAAGATCTCTGCAGCTGCAAGCCGGAGGATTTTCTTTCCCCCCCTTTGCCAGTTTGCTGGTGAAAGGCTGAAGCCATAAGTGACCTATACCCAGTGCAAACAGCCACAGAGGCCTCAGTGTCCATATCTGACACAGACCCTATCTTTTGTAGGTGCATCATAATGCACGTCATCCTCGCTTGCTGCCACTCTCAGCTATGAGGAAGCTTCTCCTCCCTGAAACTGTAAAGATCATGCAACAAAAAATTCCCAGTCACCTGCCAGAGCAGCTGGCTGTCACATGGCCAAACAACACGCAGGCAGTTGAACAAGATTTGTTTTCTAGAGGAAAGTCTTAGCCCTACAGCACGCAAGACACAGCTCAGAGGCCAGAAAATGCTACCACCGGGGCTGCTGGAGGATCCCATCGCTGGAGGTGAAGGTGGTGATGGCATAGGTAGTTGCTGGAGAAGCAAGGATAAGGTGCAGTTTTTCTTGCCCTGTGCATGGTTCAGTTGGGTACGGCTCTTCAAGCAAATGAGAAGTGAGCATCCCATCCACAGTATTTGGTGGGGTCAGGACTTGGTGTTTGTGTTCAGACCTGTTTTCCAGGAAAGGCTGGAGATGGGATGGGGTAGCCTCAAGGGCCATGCTGCTTGAGACCAGCCTACTCTTGCTGCTTTGAGCAGGGTGATCTCCAGAGGTTCCTCCTGGCCTGCTTTATTCTGGGATTCTATAATCTTGAGCAAACTGTGTAGGTTGGTTCAGAGTCTCCACTTAGCAGCACCCAGCCTTAGATAAGCAAATTAAAGCCTCAAAACCCCCTGGTCACCAACCTCAGTATAAAGAAGACCCTCTGGAAAATGTGAATCTCAGCTGCTCTGTCATTTCTGGGCTGGAGACTGATCTTATTTACAGCAGTTTGAGGTGCTGAAGCCAATGGTGCCTTATGGCTACCAAATTGTTGTTTTAATATATTATCACTCAGCTAAATACCTATCAGCCACAATGGTTTTGTATGATGCTATCCAAGGGAAACAAGGCATTTCCAGTGAAGGAGAGCAGTACCTATGGGTCCTAACAACAGGCAGGTCCTTCCACGTAGCCATTCCTGCAGCCACGAAGTGGGTGGTCTTCACCTGAAAAAAACCCAGGTATTTAAAATAATTCCCTGCAGCTCCTTCATTTATTCGTGTCCCACTCTCATCCTTTCCCACCTTCATCATGCCCTCAAGAATAATCCCCAGGAGAAAAAGCATAGCCTCCTTGGAGCTATATGGCCGCACAGGGACGAGGTTTCTCTGTATTTCCTGCTCCAGGAGACTAAAGGGATCCTCCGTTCTGCCTCAGACCTGGGGAAACCGAGCAAACCACTGCCTCCATCCTGCTATCCCTGCAGGTCCGAGATGCCTTAGTGGCTTTTCAATTACAGGGGTGTGCCTTCCCATACCACTTCTCCCGTTGCCTGCCAGAGCAGGACCACATCATTACCATGCAAAGCCCCATGATCTGAACTCTCCAGGGCACAAGTGGATGCTCTCCTGTCAGGATATTCGTGTTTTCCTGCCCTGGATGACTAGCTGCTCATTACCGAAGGCAGCAGCCCTGCAGTGCTGGCTTACCCTGCTTCTGGACAGCCCTCTTCCTGCGCTATGGAAGTCAACTCTCATCAAATTATTACAGCTTCTTTTATTGCCGGGGTGCTACATGAGAAAAGTTGCAGACGTCAGAACAGGGTTCCAGTCATTATCGCTCTTCAGCCTTTGATTAACATTAAACACCTCTATAAGCTTGATGCCACATCACAGACTTCCCACGCGACACTGCCAAGTCTGCATTAGTGTGACCAGAGAGGTTCGCAAACAGGGTTTTTTAAAAAATACTTTAAAAATAGCAACTGGGTAGGTCTGCAGAGGCTTCTTAACCTCTCCCCAGTCAGAGGCACAAATCACAAATCACAAAACCTATCATCACAGATACCTATCTATCTGATGCACTCAGGACCCTGACCCTTGAACAACAGGGACCTACCCAAACAACCTTGAACTCTAAATGGTCAAACATGATGTGGTTGGTTTTTTTCTCCAGCCTTCATTCACCTTCCCACCTATTCCCTTGGTCCCCAAAGCAAGAACCAGCAGAAACTCCTCTGCATCAGGCACTGGCACAGCTCTAGGGAAAAAAGAGCCACCCCTTACCTTCAGCTGCTGATGCTCCTCAAGGCTTTACCTCTGTGGCTCCACTGCAAGAAAAATACCTTTTGTATTTTTTGGAGCCTCCAACAAGTGTCGTTTGGAGAGCAAGGAGAGCCCACAGAAAACTTACAGACACCCAAAAACTAAGGCACATACACACAGCCCCCCCATGAGGGCTGCTACTGAGTAAGGCAACTCATAACTCCTTGAAGACATCTGCCTAAGCAGCAGCCTGCACCCCGAAGCCGTGCTGTGACTTTCAACACTGGAATAACCCAGTGGGGTCTGGGATGCAAGCGCTGGGTCGGATGGGGCATCAGGGATGCTTTCTAATCATCTTCAATCCTCCAAGAATGAACAGGGGTCATACTGTGGCAGGCCACCTCCAGCCGTCTCCCTGCCAGGGAAGTGCCAAGCGACAGGCTGGAAACAAAACTCAATGTCCATGCAGCGCCCGTTTGGAGCCATCACTCTTTTACTGCTCCCTCCACATTGAGGTAGAGAGGTTGCACGCAGGAATGCTGTTTTGGAGGGTGATCTCTATCTCTGTGGTGAAATGCACATGCCATGAGATGGAGCTGCTGCTCTGGTAAAGGTTCCTTATGAAGCTGCATGAGTTAGGGGAATTTTTTTTCCTCTTTCCTGAAGTCAAGGAGCAGGGAGTCACTCCCATGAGTCACGTCTGCCCTCGCCAGTGCTCCCGCAGCCTGGCACAGCCCTGACCCCCCACCTCCTGGGGTCAAGCCCACCCCACCTCCCCATGCCAGCCCGCGTGTCTTGCCCTCCAAGACAGGACAAGCACACGTTTCCCTTTGTTTTCAGCTCCACACCTAGTTTTTTTCTCTGCATCGTGAAGGGCTGGCTACTCATCTGTAATTCAAAAGAAAGCAATGACTCACTTTCCAAGGCAAAGTATTTCACGCATTTTGCAGGCACGCTAGCCCATGTTATGAAATAACCTCTATTTGTGGCATATATTCTCCCCATCATCCTGTCCTTTGCAAAACCAGAGGGCTGGGGTTTCACCCTGCACAGGCACTGAGTGCAGAAAGGGGATCTGTGCTTAAAGCAGGTATTTGCATTGTACGAGGAATGCAAAATGCCATCCGCACGTAAATTTGAAAACCTGGCTCGCTACCCACTGGCATTAACCCAGCCTTGCGGTGTTCGCAGTATGTTTTAATTAAATTGTAACAAAAATCTAGAGTTTCGCTTTTGCCAGTAAGCCTCCAGGAGCCAGGGAAGGGGGCTCGAAGGCAGATGGAGCCTCGGATCCCAGCCCCTCGCATCCCAACCCTGTGTCCACTGCAGGGGACACTGAGAGGTGTCGCTGGAGTTGGAGAGCCCCCGGTTTCCCCAAGAGTAGCAGGGAGGGGGTGTTGCAAAGGGGCTTAAAAAAAGGGACGAGGGGCCTTACCTTGCACAACAAGGCTGTCTCCACCGCTTTAGGGCTGCAGCCTACATTCCTGGGCCGAACTGGGACACAGTCTGCACTTGTGCCTTCTCCCTGGGTTGGGATGGTGTTTCCAATAACCATGCAAGGCTTCATAACCTCATAGCATGTCCCTGCAGCCTGCCTGATCCTTGCCTGCCTTTCCCCCCGCAGGAGGCCAGCGACAGCGGGTCTCTCAAAGTCGTGCACTTCGGGCTGGTGTGACCAAGCCTGGGACCCACCCTTCGCTGCCGAAGCAAAGAAGGGGAAACCTCACCCAGGTGGCAAAGTCCACGGGAAGTCCTTCAGCAAAATTCCAGCCATCCTTGGATCTGGCCACCAGCAGAAGATGAAGCACCAGTGCTGCCCTTAGACCTTCAAGTTATTTCTGGGTTAGCATGAATGTGTCCGTGCACAAACTGCTCCACATTTGGTTATGGAGGGCAATTTGGTGACATTTTCATCATGGCATTCAAAGACTTTAAAAAAGCAAGTAATAGCAGATCCCCATTTACTGTACAAATGCAGTGCTGAAAAATTTTTTTTGGGGGGGTGGTGTTATTGGATGAATCCATAAACTTCTCTGGGGCAAGTCTGTAATTCTCTATGCATTATATATTTTAACAATCTTCACTTGGAAGCAGATTTGAATTTCCACTTAAGGCTCTGAAAACCGTCCTATTGAGATACCAGCAGATAAAATCTTCATTCAGGATACCTCTGTGAAAGAGCAGCCTTTCACAGTCGGCAGCGTTTTTCGAAGAATGCTCTCAATTTTCATATCTAGATATATCATCTTAGTTGAATAACCATTATTTTGCCTTGAAAAAAAGACACGGAGCCTCTTAAACATCATTCCATTGGAGTCCAGATTTTAATCTGCCTCCTCTAACCACGAAAAGAAAATGCACTGAGAAGGTAACGTAACCTGTTTCAGCCCTCTCGGTTTTTTTCTGACGGTGAAGAGAAGGGCGAGCATCGTCACGGGTCTTTCTTCCCACCATTTGATCGGGCACAGCATGTATGGATGCAGATTTTTGTACTCTACTGTAAGCACCTCGTCAGTTAAGCTTGAGCCTTTTGGGGAGCACTGGGTGGTTGCAACCCAAAGCCAGCAAGCTTCTTGAAATTGGTTTTGTACAACGAACAAATTTGTATGATGAATGGACTGAAAATAAAAGCACAATGTAAAAAAACCCCAAGCCATTAGAAGTATTTTATTAACAAAAATTCTGCGTTTACCCAAATAAAATATTTGTGCTCGCTGTCAGTCAGCCATTTTCCCCCACAAGCCAAAATCCCGCTGAATTTCTGCTGCACAACAGGCGACTTTGATCACACCAGAAAAACTCCCAACCCATTTTGGCACTTTATCTGAATTGGCGCCTTTCCGTGAGTAAAGCCGAAGGAGACTTTTTACTTTGCGAGTTGAAGGGAGCGAATGGGCTGCAATGCACAGGTTTTTGTTTTATGCTCAACAGGGAAAAATTAATAAAGAGAGCTTTGAAACAGAGCAGGCTGCTGCATCGCCTCCCCGCGCAGAGCCATGCCTGGAAGGACCCTGCTTCGCGCGGCGCTCGCGGGGGAGCGCGCCTTTAATGCCCCATAGACGTAAACTGCACTCCTGAAACGCGCCCGGCGCAATGACGGACTGCAGGGATCACACACTTGCTCTGCGTAAGGTGCTGCGGTGCGGTGCTTTGCCATACAGCTATTCTGCTGAATTGCAGCCATATTTCTGTCAGTACAAGTGATGGTCTATATGAGGGATTAATCTGACACCAGACAGTGATTCTTAATCCTTCAGTATATCATAATCTATTTACTTTGCATGCTAAGAGGATTTCAGCTTAAAAATATACAGGAAGTGATACTAGAAATGTACAGAAGATCCAGAATGCCGTTTCCTAAAATCACAAGTTTTCATTTAAAAAAAAAAAATCCTCTCATGGCTTTCTTGGAAAAGTCCTGTCTGTCCTGGAAAGAAAAAAAAAGCATTGAACAGGGATTTAACTGGAACTAGGCATATGTTTTCCTTTAGGCTTCAGCCCTCTGACCATTTTCACCCTCCTCCTTCCCTGCAGCTTTTTGTGCTCGGCCATGCAACATGAAAGAAGAGCTCTCCAGTATAGCAGGTTCCTCGGCTGGGAGTTCCACCGACAGATTTTTATTGACAAATTCAAAACAGGTTTGGAACCAATGTGGGATTTTATGTGCATTAATTGCTACTCCAAGTGCATGAATTAGCAGTGACTGGCTAACATAGAGGTCAGCACAGGGAAAACCACAAATGGCCGGGTGCAATGGCTACTTATGCAGCTGTAATCATCTGTTTTCTTTACATCGTGCCAGAAAGGCTATCTACAAAATAACTGTAATAAGTGGTGTTAGTGGGTATACGTCTCCTGAAACTTAGAACACTTTTTTTTAATAATTTAATTCATGCTCAGCTGTAACAGTTTGTGTCCCCAAAGCACGTCCTGCACCCGAACCAGCGGCCAGCCACCCCAGCCAGCAGCAGCCCTGCCCACCCCTCCCCACCCCTGCCCGGCCAGGTACCGCTAAGGGCGTCCAAATCATCGCCTGTCCCAGCTCCCCACCACACGGGGAGGGTTTAAAAGCAAAGCTTTCCAAGTGAGGACTCGATTTAGAGCAAATACTCTGATAACAGCAAATGGATCATAAATTATTTCAGGTCCGTGAAGCACCAAGCATAAAAACTAAGGACAGCCCTAGCTGGGCACTGTTCTCCCCCGCTGCCTCTCTTCCCCTACCCAAGTCCTGGCCTTTGACTTAAATGCAGGGAAGCTCCATGTGGCTTTGGAGAAGGCACTTGTGTGTGGAGCCAGCCGCCAGCACTCGGCAGGAGCTTCACCGGGCTTGCGCCGGGTAACCTGGTGTCTCGGCACCATGGCACCAGCCCCGGTACACTCAGTGCAGCACCATCATCCAGCAAATGCTATTTAAAAATAAATAATACTAATAGTAGCCTTGCACCCAACAGCCTTCTTGCTTGAGACGTGAGGCACTGAGTCACCCAGGCAGCTGTTTCACAACCAGCCTGCCCAAAAAAGCCCCACGATCCCGCCAGCGCCTGCTCCCGGAGCCGGGCACCGGCTGAGCGTGCCGCTTTGCCTGCCAAGACTTGTGCTTGGGGCAGCAGCGCCTGCTTGAGCCTCGGGGAAGCCCACAGTGGGAGAAGTTTGCTCCGCCACCCAAGCCCCAGCAGTGCGGGTGTGCTGCTGCTGAAATGGGGGGGTGTGGGCTGGGGTACACACACACACACACCCCCCGCCCAAAACCCGGGCACGACCCTCCCTAGCCCATGCTCATCCGCTGACGGGTACGAGTCACATCTTGCCCACACTGCTGGCACCGACCCATGGGCAGTGGAGGGAGGATGAGGCCTGGCGACGCTTGGCTCATTGGTCGGCGATGCACTGGTTAGTCACAATGCTGTTTTCCAGGGGCTTTCTACCCGAGATGAGGAAAAAAAAAAAACACCACAATTTTAGTTGTTTTCCAGCAAACCGGCTGCTCCCACTTTAGCTGTGCTTGTCGATCTTCAAAAAAACTCCAGGGCTGGGAGAAATACAACAAAAAAAAATTTAAAAAATGAAGCCAGGCATTAAGGGCAAAGCCATTATTTGATGTGATCAGGAAAAGGTCTCCCCTGTGCCCCCACTGCCAGCCGGACTCAGTGACCCCCGCGTCTGCAGGAGCAGGACTGGGAAATGCCTACAGCCCAAATTGTCGTGTGGGGGATGCTGGAGAAGCCGATGGGCTGCAGCATCAGGCACTGCTGGTTGCTGGGTGCCCAAATCAGAGGGGGGAAATTCCCCTGGGGGACATGGGCACCCCTCGGTGACCCAAACTCCAAAGCAGATCCTGGACCCAGCTGCACCGTGGGATGGTGGATGAATAGGCTTAGGACCACATCGCTGAAACCAAGGGAGCAAAACTGAGGCTCCCCTCCCACCTGCATCTCAGCTGCACTGATTTACCGCGTTACAATGAAACACGATTTTTATGGAATCATTTAAGATGGAAAAGCCCTTTAAGATCATTGAGGCCAGTTGTAAACCTAACACTGGCAAGTCCCACTAAACCATGATTCCCATGTGCCACATCTTTTAAGGAAGATGAAGTGTGCGTAATTTTTGTTTAATGAAGATGGGGGGGGTCAGGTGGAGTGCGGGGTGTTATACACCTGCTGGCTCTTGCCTCTCAGGTGCTCACTAAATTTGAGAGGGCAACTTCAGTTCACTTTGTGTCCAGCACAGATTTATTTCTTTTACAGCTCCAGGAGGGCTACGATAACTTTTTCCCTCTAAAAGAAAGGCTTGGGGAGGCGTAGGCTGGTGGTGCCGATACCCAGCACGTGTGGGCCTCCCTCGAACTGCCTGCACAGCTGCCCCGCGGTGTGATGAGTGCCTCGCTACTGCTTGCAGAAGAGAACAATTATTTTTTATGTATAAATATTAAAAAAAAAATTACTTAAATATTGTGTGTGTGTGTATACATGTGCACTGAAGGAGCCAACATGGAAAATGGCCATTTAAAGAAAAAAAAAAATCCCCTAAAAACAACTCAGTTGCACCCATCCCCTTCCATCTTCCCCTGTCACAGCGTGTGGGTGCTGGAGGCCATCAGCTGCCCCCCCCAGTCTCAGGGCTGTGCCAAGGCCGTGACCCTGGAAGGATGCAAAGGGCTTGTGCCAGTGGCACCTGGGGCTGACCCTGCTGGTTTTCCCACTTGCAGACCATTTCCCAGCAGCCGTGGCAGCACATTGCCAGCCCTGTTCATACCCCACCAGGATGCGGGGGGGGTGGTGGGGGTGTCACAGGGGGTGCAAACCCTTCCCAAAGTGGCCTTCCAGAGCATGCTGGTGCCTCAACACCTCTCAACCCCCGCCTCCCATAGTCCCCACTGCCCCAGGGATGCCTGGGGACAGCAGGAATGGGGGCACACGGCACGGCACCCAGAGCCCCCAGCTGCAGTGGGCACTACCGCAAGACCACAGGGCGGACGACGGCAATTTGGGGATGACCCCACCAGTGCACCAATGGCCCAAACAGAGTAGCAGTGGTCCCCTCAGCCCCAGTCCCACGGGAATGGCCCCAGCACCAGCAGGCAGCTTCCAAAAACTGCGGGGAATGTCTGGGGGGAAAAAAAAAAAAAAGCGGGGGAGATTGTCATGAGAAATAATTCATTCCCGCCCCCCCCCCCCCTCCCCCAAACTGGATTGCAGCCCAAATGGCTGAGGAGGGAAATGCTGGGAGCCAGGGCTGCAAGGTGGTGTGCGGAGCATCTCCCCCTGCCTGCACGGGGCAGAGGTCTGTCTGTGTGGCTGTATGTCTGAGTGGCCCTCACACCCCACCACCCCCCAAGGCCTGCGTGAATTTGTGGGGCTGCCCCACCGGGTGGGGTTTTGCTGTTTCAGCCAGCATTTGCCCATCCCGTGGGTCCCACCAGCACCGCAGTGCAGCAATAGATCAGTAACCAATTAACAGCATCAATTAACATGAAAGCAGGTCCCCAGCCCACACCCGCAGAGGCGGCAGTGGGTCCCGTCTCCAGAGCACTTGCAAACTCATCACATCCCCCCATCCTGCTGGGACCCCCTGGGAAGCATTTCCCAGCACCTCAACCCCGCCGGGAAGTTTCCTGGGGAAGAGGAGGCAGAGGGGAGGAAGGAGGACAGGACACCACCACGTTGATTAGTTTGGATTTTATTGGGGTGGGAGGGAAAGGAAGGAGGGGGGGTTGCCTTACAGTTGAAGGGGTAAGTGTGGGGTTACGGCATCAAAAATCACACAAACATGGTCCCTCTCCCCCTGCGGGGCAAAGCTGCTGGAAAGCACCGGCCTGGAGTGGGTAAGGCGGCCAAGCGGCAGGGCTGCAGCCCCGGCCCGGGAAAACACGCCCACCGACAGAAGGGGCTTAAAAAACAAACGAAAAAAAACCACAAAAAAACCCGCCAAACATAAAAACACCCCCCCCAAAAAGTCACGTCCCCCCAACCCCAAAGCAGAGCTGCTTGTCCCTGCAACCCTCCCCCCAAAAAAATAAACCAAAACTTTTTTTTTTTAAAACTGCTTTTTCTTCTTTCATTTTTATTTTTCTTTTTTTTTTTAATTTTTTCCAAAAGTTTTGGGTTTTTTGGTCTGCAGGTTGCGGATCAGCTAGGCAGCCCTTCCCTCCCCTTTACCTCCCCTCTGGGCACCCCCCGGGGCTGCTGCTCCCCCACCCCCAGTCCCAGGAATGGCGCGGCAGAGCTCACACAGAGCCCTCAGGGACAGACGGAGGATGCATGACGGGGAAAGATTCATTTTTAGGGAAGAAAATTAAAATAAAAAAATTTTTTTTTTTTTTTTTTTTTTAAGTTCTGTTCCATGTTAGACTCTAGATAAATGCCAACCCAACAGCATCAACTAAAAATAATCACGGTCACTGGAACGGACCTAGTATTTACATCCATCCCGCTGCTCCCAGCGGCAAGAGACTGTACAGGACAGGCAAGGCGGGGGCTCCTGGCACCTTGGGGGGGTGGGTGTGAGGGTCCCCGCATGAAATTGGGGGTCACTGGCAGGGCAGGAGCCAGCCTGCGCCTCTGCCCAGGGGGCAGCAGGGGAGACGCTAGGCTTTTTTTTTTTTTTTTTTTTTTTTTTTTTTAAAACTCCTCTTCTGTTGCATTTAAAAAAATAATAATTATAATAAACCTGCTGGAGGGGCGCAGGAAGCAAATAAATATCAGTCAGTAGAGACAGGGGCGGCAGGAACCCCCAGGGCATCGCCACTGCTAACGAAGAGGGGGGAGGAGGAAGAGGAAGAGCCGGAGCCGGAGTCCTGCCTGGGAGGCAGCGGGGAGACCCCAGGTGGGGGGTCCATGGCAGCTTGGGGGGACAGTGGTCAGCCCCTCACAAGACCTGGAAGCGCCAGGACGCCTGGTCCTTGTAGTCGAGGCAGTCGGGGGAGTTGAAATTGAGCTTCCAGGAGGCGGCGGCAGCAGCGGCGGGCTCCTTGTAGTCCAGGCAGTCGGAGGAGTTGAAGGGCAGCGCGGTACCGCCGTAACCCTGGTGGTGGTGGTGATGGTGATGATGGTGGTGGTGGCCCGAGCTCTGGCTCAGCGGGTGGTGGTGGTGATGGCCAGGCACTGAGGAGGGCCCCATGGGGCTGAGCTGGTGGGGATGGTGGTGGGAGTGCATGGGTGCCAGGTAGGAGCTGCAATCCACACCCCCAAAATAGGACGAGGAGGGCGGCGCGGGATAACCCTGCCCGTACCCCCCGCCTTGGCCGTAGGAAACGGGGTAGCTGGCAGAGGTGGCAGCGGGGCCGGCCCGTTGCATGCAGGATGCGGCGGCCGGCGGCAGGGGCTCAGGCACTGTCACCCCTGCCGGCGCCGCGCCAGGAGAGATGGAAGCTGGGCTCCAGATGGATGATGCCGGGGTGCTGAGAGATGCTGGGGCGCCTGCCGGAGCAGATGAAGCAGAGCTGGAGGAGGAAGAAGAGGCTGAGCTGGAGGCTGCCGCCGGCGGGGTGAACTGCCCACTGCTCTCCGAACCTGAGCTCTCGCGAGCTGGCGAGGATTTCTTCTTGGCTGGACGGCTCTTGGCCCCGCCGCCGCTCTGCTGCTGCTGCCGGCACTTGGCACGGCGGTTCTTGAACCAGACCTGGGGCAAGAAAATGGGGTGCAGGGAGCATGAGCATCAGGGAGAGGAGGGGCAGCAGGAAGAGTGGGGGGGCTCTCCCCGCCACCCCTTCTCACCCCGGGAGTACCCAACCAACCTCACCCCAGCACCAGTTCCACCAGCACCCACACCCAACCATTAGCACCTCACACCCCCACACCCTGAAAAAAATATCTGCCCCGCCTGGCACCCAGGCTACCCTGTATCCCACCCCAAGCGAGGGTGCCCAGGGGCAGCAGCTGAGGTGTCCCAGCTTGTGCATGCCAAGTGTGATGACAAAGTACGGTTTTGGGGGATGGATCCTGCATGGGGTGCTGTCTGCATACCCCATCCCACCAGCTGCCAGCATTTGGGGAGCAGTGCAAGGGGGGAGCACCCTGGGAAGACCCCGGGTAGTGAGGCTGCTGTGCCCTGACAAGTGGAAGGGGACAGAAAAATATTAATAAAAATAACATGAATAAAAGGAGGATAAAAAAGGAAAAAAAAAATAAAAAAAATGTCCCCCTTTGCCTGGATGCCACCACAATGGGACAGACAAGCGTCTCCCAGGCATCCCAATCCTGAGGAAACAGGAATGAGTGCCGATGGAGAGCCGGGTCCGAGTCCCGCCAGCTGAGCCAGGGTGCCCCTGCATCCCCCTCAACCCACGATGGTGCAGGATCACCCCACACAGGTCCAGTACCTGGACTCGGGATTCGGGCAGATTAATCTTCAGGGCGACCTCCTCCCGCATGAAGATGTCGGGGTAGCGGGTCTTGGCGAAGAGTGCCTCCAGCACGTCCAGCTGCGAGCGGGTGAAGGTGGTGCGCTCCCGCCGCTGCTTCCGAGGGGTGGCTGGGGACAAGCAGCACCAACGCTGGTCACGCCGGGTCCACGCACACCTCCCGCACCCCCCGGCATGGTGGGAGCCCTGGCACCCCTGGGGCAGGGGCCTGTAAAGCACCCCCACTCCAAGCCCAAAGAGCGGTGGTGCTCCGCGCACGCCCCAGCCCCACGGCAGCCAGGCACTGCCCGCCCGGGACAGACCCCGTCCTGCTGCAGGCAGGGCGAGCAGCACAGGGCTGGGGAAGGGTCAGGCCTGGCGCCGGCGGGAGCAACGGAGAGATTTCGTTGTATCAAAATAAACCTACTTTTTTTTTTTCTTCTTCTTTTTAAAAAGCTTTTTTATCCTTAAAAATCCCCACGGGAACGAAGAAGCCCCAGGGACAGGGAGAAATTCAGCTGGAACCGGCACTGTCCCCCCCACCCTGCTCTCCCCAACCAGGGGTGTGGGCAAATGGGGGCACCCATGCTGCAGGCCACCCCAAACCGTACGGCCCCACAGGCTCCCCCAAACCCTCCTGGGACAGAGCTTTTCCCCCCTCCGCTTGCTCCCAGGCAGGCACCCACCAGGGCACGGGTGGGTGATGGCGGGAATGGGGAGGGGGTCGCGGCGTGGTGCACTCACCCGGGTACCCCACGGAGGGATGCAGCAGGTCCATGGCGGGGCCCGTCAGCCCCAGCCCGTTCATGCCGTAAGGGGGCTGTTTAAGGTAAGACATCATGCTAAAAGCCGGGCAGGTTTCCTCCAAAGTCCCGCAGGAAAAAAAAAAAATTAAAAAAAAAGTATGGGGTGGGGAGGGGGGAAAAGGAGGTTAAAAAAGAAAATAAAGCCCCGACAAAAAGAACCCCCGGAAAAAAACCCCACACAAGAGGCAAAAAATTAAAAGCCAACAACAATTAAAAACCAGAGCACGAAAACGGTGTAAAAGGAGTTTTTTTCGTTCTGTCCTGCCGTCACCACTGCGAGGTCCTCAAGCGATCGCAGGCAAAGAAAAGGGGGAAAAAAAAAAAGAAAAAAAAAAATAAAACAACAACGAGGATCGGGAAACAAAAAGGCGGATTTCTTCCCCGCGCAGAGGCGAGGCCGGAGCGCCTGGGGAGAGAGCGGAGAGAGGCGGGTTAGGGGGCCGACCGCCCCCCGTCCTGCCGAGGGGCGCCCCGGGGCCGGCCGGCTGCGGGGGCACCGGGCAGGCGGCTCTCAGTTGTAAGTGGTGGTGGTATTACTATTATTATTTTATTTTAAACGAAGGCGAGTTGCATGCAAGTGCCGAGAGGCAACAGTGTCCGGCAATGGAGAGAGAGAGAAAGCAATTATTTAAAAAGATAATTGGATTAGGAATCAAAAGGAGGTACCAGAGGAGGGAAGTATAATTAATTTAAAAGCGAGCAGACGGGGACGTTTTAATTAGAAATGGATAAGAGTTAAAAAGGGAAAAAGGAAGAGGGAGAGCGCAGGCACCCGAGCGGGCGCCGGCAGGCCGGGCCGGGACGGCAGCGGGCCCCCCGCCCGTCCGGGGGGCTCCGGCAGCCGCGGGGGGGCGGGCCCGGGGGGGCCGGCCGGGGGAAGGGGGGGGGGGGGGGGCCCCGGGCGGCCGCGCCAGCCCCGGGGGCGGCCCCAGCTGCCGAGGCCGGGACCCCCCCCGGCGGCATCGCGGGGTCCCCGGCCGGCGGGTGTCGGGTGGGGCGAGGGGCGCCCCGCGGCGGGGCCGGGCGCGGGTCGGGCAGCAGCGCCGTCCCCGCCGTTGCATAACTTTGCCGGGGAGCGCGGCGGAGCGGGACCGTCCCGGGCGGCGAGAGCGGGGGAAAGCGGGAAATAGAGGGGAAAGAAGGGAGAAAGAGGGAAGCCCGGGGGCAGCCCGGCCCGGCCGTGCCCGCCCCCCGCGCACACACACACGGACGCACCCCGGGGCGGGTGCCGGGGCCCCGCTCCCCCCCCCCCCCCCCCCGTCGGGGGCGCGGTTCCCGCCGCCCCCGCCCGCCTCACCTGCGCGGCCCCGCGGGCGGCCGCCGCGGCGGGGGCGCGCGCGGGCGGGGGGGGGGGCGCGGAGGGGGCGGGGGGTCAGGCAGGTGAGAGGCGGGATGGGGAGGGGGGCCGGGGAGGGGGGGCCGGGTGCGGGCGCCCGAAGCCCGCGCCCCGCCCTCCCCGACTTGTCGGGGCGCCCCGCGTTACCTCGCCGGCGGCCCGCGCTGTCGGGGCGATGGAGCCGCGGCCCTGGTGAGGATGGATCACCTACCCCCGGCCCTACCCTTGTATGTGCGCGCAAAGCATCTGCGTAACCAGCCCGGCGCCAATCCCCGGCCGCTCCCCGCCTGACTGACAGCCGCCCGGGCAATGGCAGCGCAGGGCGACGGCTCCCTCCGCGCCCCCCCCCCCCGCCCCGCGCCGCCCGCGCCGCTCCGCGCTCCCCCGCGCACCCGCCGCCGCCGCGCCCGGCCCGACCCCGGCGGCGCGGAGAGGTGCCCGGTGGAGTAAGGGCGGCGGTGGGGGGGGGGAGCTGCAGGGCCCCGCGCAAACTCCGCGGAGGGGACGGGGGGGGGGTGGGAATCGTTAAGAGAAGTTGTGCAGGGGGAAGCCGCTCCGCGCCCGCGCAGCTCTGCCCCTTCCCCCGGGCAGCCCCCTCCGCCGTCCGAGGCGCCGCGGAAAAGTTTCGGCCGCCCGCCTGCGCCGGCGCGGAGGGCGCTCCCGGAGGGGGACGCGGTGCGAGGAGCGGGGGGGAGCCGGGGGGAGCCGGGCGGAGCCGGAGGGAGCGGGGTCCCGGCTCCCCCCCGGTGTTTGGAGCCTTGCCCAAACTTTGTGCTTTAAAATAATAATAAAACCGCAGCGGCCGCACCTTTCCTCGCGTGTTCTGACATTCAGGGGCTGCTCCGCGCCCCGCTGGGGAGAGCGGGCGGGGGCGGCCCGGGGGCAGCGGGGGGGGGAGGGGGGGGGGAGCGGGACCCTCCGCACCGCTCCGCGCCGCTCCGCGCAGCCCGGCTCGTTGCCCGCTCCTGCGGGCAACGAGCCGGGCTGCGCGGAGCGGCGCGAAGCGTCGGGGTCGGTGCGCGGGGGGGCGCGGAGTGGGGCGCTGCAGCCGCACAGGCGACGGAGCGGCCCCGGACCTCTAACGAGGGCTCCGGTGCGCGGCTTTTGTTGGGCTCCCCAAATCAACTCCCTCTAATTGCAGTTGGAGCTGAAAGCGAGCTAATGGTCAAAGGCGCTGCCCGCCGGCCCCGACCAAAGCGCGGTTTTCCTCCCCCCCTCCTTTTATTTATTTTTTTTTTTCTTCTTTCCCCCTCTTTTTCCCGGGCGGGGAGGGAACTGTCTAATCCGGGCGGGAAGGAGACGATGGGCCATGGAGGGGAGAGAAAAGGAGGTTTGCAAGCTCCTCTGCTCGCCCACAAAAGTCAGCGACACGGGCACTTCTCCCCGCAACAAAGGCACCGCGGCCCGTTCACAAAAAGCAAAGGGAGGAGGAGGAGGGAGGACGAAGGGTTTGGGGGGGCAGTTCCCCCCCTCTCACCCCCCGTTTTGCCCCGGTCCCGCCGGGGCAGTTCCCGGGCCGGGTTGCGCTCCCCCCGCCCCCCGCTGCCTTCCCATCACTTAACCCGCCAGGGCAGCCCCGGTCCTGGCGGGCAGCAGCCGCTCCCCGAGGCTGCCCCCCCCCCACACCCCCCGGGGGGTATCTGTGCCCCTCCAAACCCCCCCGCAGCCACCGCGTTGCCCAGTCCCCAGTTGCGGGAGCCTCCCCGCAGGCTCGGCCGGGGGCTGCGGGCAGGGCGGGCGCCGTGTTCGCCGCCCCCCGAGGTGACGGCCCGGCCCCCCCGACCCCCCTCCCCCGCCGGACGGAGCCTGCGCCCTCCCCGCGCGCCCAGGTAAGGCGGCGGCCG
This sequence comes from Gorsachius magnificus, assembly GCA_034008185.1. Classification (NCBI taxonomy): domain Eukaryota; kingdom Metazoa; phylum Chordata; class Aves; order Pelecaniformes; family Ardeidae; genus Gorsachius; species Gorsachius magnificus. The sequence continues at coordinate 17,534,578 of CM067083.1, read as the reverse complement.
GGCGGGGGCTGCGGGGGGGGGGGGGGGCGCTGGGCCGGCCGGGCCGGGGGGGCTCTTGCGGCCGGTTCCCGGGCCGGGGGCTGGCGGTGGGAGGGGACACCCACCCACCCACCTATTTTTCCTGTATCCCGGGGGCTGAGTTACTTTTTTCGCACTAGAAGACAGGCAAGCACCGGCCCCCTCCCGGGGGGGGGGGATGCCCGCCCGTACCCGCGGCCCCCCTCGCCCCCCAGGGTCAGCCCCAGGCTTCGGGGCTCCGTAGCTCCCGGCGCCCGGCCGGGCAGGCAGCGCCGAGAGCTTTGCTGCCCTCGCCGCGCCTGAGCCTCCGCTGCCCTCCGCGGCCGCGGAGCCCTCGGAGCGTGTGTGTCCCCCCCTTCCCCAGCCCCTGTATTTTTGGGAGCGGGCAGAGGGGCACGGCGGAGCCCGCCGCCCGCCGCCCCTGCCTTCCCGGCAGCAGGGCGCTCCACGCACCCGCCCCAATGTCGCACGGGGCCGAAGGCTCCGGCGGGCACCGCGGCAGCCCCCGGCCCCAGGCCGGCAGGGCCCCGCGGGCACCGGCGGCCGCTCGGACAAGGCCGGGCGCTTCTACCCTCCGCGGGGCTTTTTTTTTTTTGTGGGAGCGGGAGGGCGCGGTGGGGAGCGGGGAGGGGGTCGCAGTTGCATCCGGAGCCACCGGCGACGGGGGGTCCCTCCCGGGACGGCAGCCGCGTCCCCGCGGGTTTGGGCTCCCTCCGGCCCCGCCGACCGCTCAGCTTCCCGCGGGTGCGCTCCTTGAGCCGCGGCCGCGCATCCCCCGCGCCGGCCGGCGGGCGGCATCGGCCCCGCCGGGAAAAGTTTTCCCTCCCCCTCCCCGACTTTCGCTATATTAAAAAGAAACGAAAAACTTTTCCCTCTGGTGGGTTTCGTTGCGTTGGCGAAGCGGCGGCGGCCGGGGCGGCCCGGGGCGGCGGAGCCCCGCTGCCCCCCGCGGGACCGGGCGCTTCCCGGCACCCGGGCCCCCTCACCGGCCGGCGGAAGGAGGGAAGGAGGCGGGCGGGAGGGAGGGAGTTTCCCAGGTAAAGAGGAAAGCGGCGGTTACGGTAAGAAAGATTCGGCTTTTATTGAAAATTTTATATATGACTCGGTACTGTAATAAATAAACGAGACGAGCTCCACGAAGGGACGATGCGAGCGCTGGACACGCGTGGGGGCACACGGGCGGGGGTCGGAGGGTGGCGGGGCGCGGGGGGCCGCGGGCCGGGAGCATAAATAACGCGGAGCGGCGGCCCGGGCCGCGGGGGGCCGCGGGTGGGAAGCGCCGCGCTGCCCCGGGCCCGGCTCTGCCCCGGGCCGCCCCCGGGCTTTGCACCCCGAGAAACCCCCCCGAGTAGAGCAGCCCAGCTCTACTCCCGGGGAAATGTAAAACTGCTGAAATAAACCACTGGTAAATACAGCACATTTTTAATAATAACTGGGGTGGGCCTGACCTAACTATAAAATGTAGGTAGCTTATTAAGTATTACATATGGCAGGACTAGATGAAACCGTTCCCGATGATTTTTTTTTCCTATATTCCCCTCTCTAATCCTATTACGACAAAAACGTATTTATTTCAAAACTCAGCCCTCCTCCAGCTACAGAAACCAGGACAGACTTTTATTTCTTCTGCTCCTTCCGCACACCTCCGGAATCGCCAGCACGCCCGGGGTCTCGGCGATTTCGTTTCAAACCCTTTCGGCAGGAGAGCTGAGCCCACAAGGAAACCATGGAACAACGCGAGTTCGCTTGAATGGAAACCAAAAAACAACGGAGCGGGGCCCGGCGCAGCCTAGATCTGGCCTAAGAAAATGGAAAAAAGTTTTAATTTTTTTTTTCAAAACGTTTTTCTTTTTTTTTTTTTTTTTTTTTTTTTTTCCAGTCTCATGTCGGCATTTTAAAAACGTAAGAAAGAGCCGCGCTGCGATTTCACCACCGCCGCGGGAAGGCCGCTCACTGGAGGACGCATTTCTCTTCCTTCTTGGCCATCTTGCCTTTGTTTTGCTCGAGGGTCCTCTCCAAGTGCTCGTCCTCTTCCTCGGCCCTGCGGAGAGAGGCGGCGGGAGGCGCGGTGAGGGGCTGCGGGGGCTGCGCGCTCGCCCCCGCCGAGCTCCCCACGGCCGCGGCGCCCGTGGGCTCGGCCCAAACTTTCCCGTGGGCTCGGCGGAGACCCCCCCCCCCCCTTCGCCCGACTCACTGCTTCTCCTGGGCGTCCAGGTCCCTGACCAGCGCGTCCCGTTTGTTAACGAGAATAACGAGTTCGTCCAGCAAAAGCTGCTCTCGTCTCTTCTGCGCCTCGGTCTTCTGCCAGTCTGCGGGAGAAACCACAACAGCAGCGCTCAGCCGCCGCGCCGGGAACGCCGGCCGATGCCGCGGGGAGCCCGGCCCGGCCCGGTAGAGCCCATCCCGGCCCGGTAGAGCCCATCCCGCCCCGGCCCCGGCCCGGCCCGGCCCCGCTCTCCCCGGCGGGAGCCGCCGCGGGGAGAAGCGCGCCCCCGGCCTTGCCCCCCCTGCCCACCTGCCTTGGGAGAGCTAGCAGCGACTCGGGGGTCGTTTCAGGTTTTTTGTTTTGTTTTCTTTTTTTTTTTTTTTTCTTTCCCCCCACGGCCGTGTTTGCTGGACGGGCACCAAGATTTACCAAGTTTTCCCCTCGTAGGAGGAAACCCCGTTTCCCTGCATCCCGGCTCTTCTGTGCCAATTCCTCGCTCGCTCTGAGCAGCTGGAGGAATCTCACACTGGGCACCATATGCTTCGCAGTAACTTTAAAAGCAGGTATCGGTTAATTAGCATTTCCCCTCTTTGAAGTAAAAATACACTTGCTACATCATATCGCGGGGCCCCTTCACCCCCGGCGCCGGCGGGCAGCGGCGGCCCGGGCCGCCCCGCTCTTCCCAAAGGGATTTTTCCCGCCGCTCCCCGGCCCGGCGGAGCCCCCGGCCCGGCCCCGCACGCCGCAGCCCCCCGGGGCCGCCCCGCAGCCCGCGGCGCTCCAGGCGGGCCGAGAGGGCTTGTCGCTGTCAGTCAAGCCCCAGCCTTCCCCGCCTCCCTCATTAAGAAGGTAAACAATGAAAAGCAGGAGCAGTAGATGATGAGGGAGATAGCAGGACAAACGAGGAGCGGGAGGGAAAGAGGACACCGGCTCCCCCCCTCCAAAAAAAACCACCGGGAGAAGCCGTCGCCACCGGCCCGGCGGTGTCCTACTCCTCCTCCTCCTCCTCTTCTTCCTCCTCTCCGGCCGCGCTTCCCGAAGGCGAAAGGGAGCGAGGGTGCAGTCCTTTTGGCTTTCTCCCCGCGCTCTCCATTGCCCTGGGCGATCATGTTAAAACTCACATGGCTGGTGCTCATTCAGATAACCCGAACAATGCGCACCGCTGGTTACCATGTGAATCTTCACAAACCCCGCAAGAATGCGGTGGTTCAAATCCCCCTGACCCCCCTCCAAAGCCAAATTTATTCAAGACAGCAAACTGCTCAGAAGCTTTATGAAAGCAAGTGGTGCTAGAGGGAATTCAGCCCTTGTATTTACAAATTAAAAATTAGATGCATCATCATGCAATAAAGGTTGCAAGAGCGGCAGAAAGGCAGGAATGTGTAACCACTTCTATCGCGCCCGTGCCTCCTGCCTGGGCGCACAGGCCCACGAGCGAGTTACGGGTCCACACGCATGCAGGGAAAACCCACACCGACACGTGTGTGCAGGCACGCTCGGGGGAGGCGAACATGCACGGTGGGGTCTCGCAAGCGGGGAGGGATTCGGTGCAGCCGCACAGGAGCCCTTCCCGGAGCGTCGGCCTGGCAGGGCGCTGCCGAAACTTCCCAGGAGTTTCTCTCCTTCTTTTCCTTTTCCTCTTTCTTTTTCAAGTATTTCGCTTCCCTGCCACCGTTGTTAAAGAAATAATTTTTCCAGGTGTTCACAGATTTGAATCGAAGCTACCAGCCAAAACTACTGGCAATCTAAGCCATTTCTCCTGCGACAAAGCGGCTTTAATTTAGGTAGCAGCCTTTTAGGTGCTAATTTTCAGCGTGGTCCCTCATTTCCACTGCTGCCTGCCCTTTCCCTCCTTTTGGGGAAGGCTCCTTCAGTTTGACCCGATTAAAACACACCGCTCTGCACCTCTGCAAGTCAGAGCCTCCCCAAACCGGAGGGGTTTACCCACAGAAATAAAGCCCCTGCATGGGCAATGCAACCCCAGTGTGACAAAAGCGTCCTGTGAAGGGCGACAGTGGTGAGCCGGGCAGAAAAGGAGGAAGAGAGGCACAGCAGAGACTTTCACGGGTGTTTGCTCCCCCCAGATGTGCCCCCAACTCTCAGGGTAACTTTCCCCCCCGCTTCTGCTGACAACTGTGGTGAGACCCAGGCTCCCCGGCACATCTGGGCATGAAGCTCTAGGTGAAAAGGGACCTGAAAACCCCCGTCTCTACGTGGACTTGATGTAATTATTTTGCAATTTTGACAGTTTTCACTTAGTTGAAAAGCTCTTAGTTTTAAAACCTTTTTTTTTTTTTTTTTTTTTACTTCACCCCCTACTTCTCCAGTTTCAGCAGCAATTTTAGCTTTTGAAACAGCAAACATCAGTCAAAATATTTCGGTACAGGTTTCGCTCAGTCCTTCACTACTGTTTTTCCTCCGTTAAGTCCTTTCTAAGAATTACAGGTTATGTTGCCCCATCTTGTAGCCCTGTGGGGTAAATAACGTCACATTAGGACTTCATGGAACAAAACTGGGGTTTTTTTTTGTTTCTGCATTTGCTTATTATCAGTGTCCGAAATATGTCACAGGAAAACTTGCTGGCAGAAATATTCCCCTGCATTTTTACTTTGTTTCCCAGAAAAGGAGTCTGACTTTCCTCCCCTCAAAAATAAATACAGTCAAGTAGTAATTGGTTAAAAGAGGAACTGGTGAGCAGTATTTAAATAACATTTGATATGTGATTACATTGCAATGTTGTTTTATCCAACGAAGTACTGCCGGGCAGCAGTTGCGGGAAGCAGTTCTATGTTTAAAAAAGCGGCTGCATTCAAGTTTGATTCCTACCTGTTGTGCCTTTTAAGCCAGGATTACCTATAGCACCTGTCACATACAGTTACCCAGGCTGACTGCAGCTCTGGGAAGCTACAATATGGGCTATGATTAATTTGAAGATTTCAGAATAATACTGTTATAAAAGCTGCACTCCGGACAAAAATAGGATTAAGCTCTGAGGCTGTATATGAGCTAAAAGTGTTGAAAGCTGAAGCTCCCGTGCCACCACTCACGATGGGCAGTTTAAAATGACAGAGTTTGCTAAATTCACGTTAAAGCAGAAATGTTTTCGATTATTAGTCTTCATTGACTTCATATTGTCTTTTTTTTCCCCCCGCTGCTTAAACTGATAATTAGTTTGAGGAAACAGGCGGCTGGTTCCCATAGAAATGCTTTAATAGAAATGGTCGAAAGTTCTCATAGTAAAACCTTCAACCTCACCACTATAATAAATAAGCCCAGCACTTTGATGAAAATTAACACTAGTTTTGTAAAGAGCACATTGGGGGATTGCAGTCAGGTCTTATCTTTAGTTCCAGTCAACTAGCAATCCTGAAAGAGTTTGCATCATCATCAGAGCAGGCCATTTGATAGGATTCTGCCGCTGAACCTAATCAATCTATGGAATACTGTGGCTGCGTGGTGTAACAAAGCTAAAATAGATTTACAAATGGGGTTTTAGAGGATAAGCTCCTCCACAGGATTACATATTGATTTTAAATATAAAAAGCTTATCATATAAACCATAACTACAAAAATAGTGAACCTATGCATAAATCCTTTTAGAAGAGCACCCACTTCAAACTATAAGCCGAGAATAAATCAAGATGTACAAAATCCGAAAGAAGATCCATTTCTTGGGCAGAAAATGAACACACCACCCCAAGGTGTGCAAAAATGAACTTATCTTTTCTAAAGAGGCATTAAATTCCAAATGAAAAAAAAAAAAACCAGAAAGGAGCGGGGGGAAAGGTAGCTGAAAGTAAGGCATCCCGCCACTCGGCCGCAGTAAAAATCAAGCTCTGAAATGCAGCGCCTTGTTTCCAGGAGCCGGCCGGCTCCCAGCCAGCCAGCCAAAACGCCTTTCCATGTGCGCAGGTTAAAACAAACCCAGTAACCTGTATTTTCTTCGGCCTATCGGGCAAGGATTTCAGGCCTTTCTCGGTCGGAGCAGCCTCAGCAGTGGAAAGAGAGCAACACTTTCCAGCTGGAGGAAGGCAGTGCGTTAACTCTCTCTTTCTTATCTCTCTGGCTAAACGGGGGGGGCTATGGCTAAATGGGGCGGGGGGGGAAGGATGCCTTTTTTACCACCCTCGGTCATTCATGTGTTCCGCGTGAAGTGCCGTGACACTCCAAAAGGCTATTCAGCTGCCTATGCCTCCATTTTAGCGGTTGGCTAAGAGGACACCGTCTCCACATCACTGAACATGGTAACGGTCAGCACCTCCAGCCACCAGCGCTGCCCACACGCTGCCTGCGCGGGCAGGGCAGGCTGGCCGCCAATAAACCGCCTTTATCTGCCATCAGCAGGCCACTACCTTCTGCGAGGCGCGCGCTTTTTTTTTTCTTTTCCACCCCCCCTGTCATCAACTAGCTAAGTAAATCGGTTGATAGATTTTTAAACAGCACAGTCACGCGTGGAAGAGTTAGAGCAATTTACCAAAACAGTAATTATCACCTTTCAAAGACTTTTCTTCTTTTTTTTCAAGTTCCAGTTTGGGTTGGTGCATTCTGCCTTTCTTTTAAACAAACAAACCAGTCCCATCCTGTTATACATCTCTCTGTATTTTTTTTTTTCCCTGCTCATATATTTCAAGTTTGGAATCGGCGCTGGTAAAAGTGAGATCTGTCTTTTCAACTCTTTCACAGAGCCCAAGCTCTCATTAGCAATCGTCTAAATGGCCTGGAGCAGACAGCACCAGGCCATTCGGCAGCCCATGCTTCTTTGGGGAAATCATATCATAAATGGTGCGGTTTTACTGGTGCTTCCCAAAAAGTGCATCTTTGCACCCCAGCATATGTCAGACACAGAAAGCGATAACAGCGTTGATGCACACCTCAAGGGGTAAGGGGCCACAAACGTGTATTTTGACATTTCACAGGCATTTTCTTGGGAGAGTTTCTCCTCTAATATGTTTTTTAGGTAAAAGCAGATAGCTGCTAGAAGTTCTAGCAGACTAATAATCTTATTGAGGGTTAAAATGCTAAATGCAGACGTTGGTGTATAAATAAAAAACAAACCCAAAATTCTCCAACACTTACGTTTTCTCCCTAAACCCCTGTTTACTCTATCACCAGTAGCGCACACAAAAAACAGAAAAGAAAAAAAAAAAAAAGAGGATCTTCCTGGGTTTTGGCGTGTCTCTGAATTTACAAAAAAGAAATTTAAAAAGGACAGATTTTTGTCCAAGTCAACATGTGAAAGGTGTAGGGTGCTAGACATTCAAAAGGCTGCTGCTAGGACATTCCAAGACAGTAAAACATATAAGGGGCAATTAAGCGCTGAAATTTTGGATTTAAATCCAGTATCTATTAACTCCTTTCTGGTTTTAGAGTATTTTATGTTTTAAATATTTCATTAGTATGATTCCAAATTAAACTGGCTTTTTTCTGCAGAAAGCAATGTACATCCAAGTTTATCCAAGAATATAGTGAACGCAGGCTTATGCAAAAAATACAACCACAGATGGAGAGATATGAAAAAGCTACCTGAAACCTGCTGCTTTTTTCCTACAAACTTATGCTCCGAGTGAAGTCTCCAAACTAATTAGAATTGATTTATTATGGATCAGGTACCTTATCAGGTGAAGAAAGAAATTACCATGGACAGTCAAAGGGTTGAGAGGTCAATACAGAATAGCAAAATCAATTTGCATTGATTAGACAAAAGGTCCATTTTACAGAGCCCAAAGGATTAACTTTTAAGCAAACATCTTTGAACTATAAAACAGCATTTGTGACTGAGAGGTATAAGCGGTGCAGCATTAGAAAACACTTAAGATATTTAAATAAGAAAATAATGCAAGCAATGGTTTAAGCTATCTGGATGTTTATTTTTTATTACGAATCATCCCCAGGATTATTGTACAATTCACTTGAAAGCCCTATGGAAAGGATGCAATTGTTTCATTTATCCCGCATGTCAATCTTCCCATGAGTTTTCATTCAGGTAAGGTGACTAAACTCGGGAGAGTTGCAGAGAAGGGAGAAAATCTGTGCAAAGGATCGCACTAATCCCGGTGTTGCTTGCGATGAAATATTTACTTGGCAAACCTAGTGTTTTACCACCAAAAACGACTTTTTTTTTTTTTCCCCCCCAGTGAGATACTGTTGTAAAACAGATCTGAAACATTAAAAGGAAGTAGGCTCCATTCTGTGGGTCACCCCTTCCATTTTCTGCAGCACCCAAAGCAGTGCAATGCCGCAGGAAAGCCAGGAAAGCATTACTGCAACAAAAAATAATAAACCCCGGACAAATACTCTTTTTCTCATCACTTTGTTTTCAAAGTTTATTCCATATTTCTTTGTCCTGTATCTTGGACTTCCCCCTTCCCCCCCAATAAAACTTAACAATGGGATTGTGGACCCAGCGTATCTGCTGTGTGCTACCCTTGAAACAATGTAAATATCAGCATTAATTCTTAACTGGGCTTCAGAAAAGCCTCCATGTTTGGTGCTTTCAGGTAGCCACCGTCGGCAGCGAGCATTTTCCTTCCCTCGGTACCCAGCATTGCTCTTACCTTCAATAGCAAGCATTGCTCTTAGCTCCCGGTTCAGCAGTTCGTAGCGCCTTTCTAGGTCATGTTCTTTTTCCCTAGGCAAGTTGCAAAAGTTCATCAATATGTTAATTACTAAATCATTAAACACTTAAAAGAACCTTTAACTTACATTGATTTTAGGACTCGTAACCGACTTTTCTCTTTAACTTTAAGCTACTCCAAACAAATGATACACAAACTTAAAACCTTGCTCAGGTGGCATATTCAGTAACAGGGTCTTTTCATTTTCTGTAATATCAGCTTTAATTCTGCCAGTTTAACTCTATTGTGCTACAGGACGTAATTATTTCATATTCATCCTTGGAGCGGCTGTTGTGGAATGTTCTAAGTATAAAACATTCCCCCGGATTCTAATGAACAAATTCCAGCATCAGTCTATTCACCAAGATAATATGACACTGTAAGTATTATCCTATATACATTCTGCCCTAATGAATAATGAAAATTAGACACAGGATTAGAAAGCTTAATATTTTCAAGGTAGAATCTTCTGTCAAGTTCAGACACGGTAGGAAAGTCGTGAGCACAGGCTCTTCCCAGGGAAGTATGCAGGCATCTACACTAGGTGGCATTACTGAAAGAAATATAATCAAACCGAAAGAAGCTGGAAAAGAAGCGCTGAGGGCAGAACACCTCTAAAAATGGGCAGCGTCTTCTCCCTTCCTCGCCGGTGCTAGCAAAAAAAGTTTATTTGTCATTACTTTGCAGTATCAGTGGTATCATTGCACCGTGACTGATTCACTAATATCCCTTCAGCAGTCCAGCGCTGCTGAACTAGTGATGGGATTGAGGATTTCTACGAAGCAGAGGTAGCGACTCAAATTCTGCTCTCTCTCTGAATAGTCTTCACCTGTCACATCTGAGGCACAATCCAAACCTATTTGCACGTTTCTAAAATGTAATTTTATTCTACTGTTGGGCCTTTGAAAATGTAACTGTGCTTAATATTTCTTTAATTTTTTTTTTTTCACAGCTCTGGCTAATCTTGTGTCATTGCACACTTCTCATTTTCAAGTCTGAAATATGAAAAAAACAAGTTACTCGACGTGTTCCGCAAATCATCCGTGCTACTCATTCTTGAGGGAACATTTTTGAAGACTAATGGGAAGAAAATAAAAAAGTTTTGCATCTATCTGCTGGGTAAATATTCCATTAAATCATCCTTTTGTAAATACATGTTATCCATCCATACTTACAGAAGAGAAAGCTGGTTCATTCGTCTTATTAAGGCATTCTTTTTATTAACCAGCATGAACCATTCCTGCATCATAGCTTCTTCTTCTTCTGTGTTTCTTCCTACAATAAAAATAATTTAATTACTTACATGGCATTTCACAAATTGGGCTACATATTTCTTTTCAGGTTTTGGAGTATCGGTCTCCAATATCACTGAGCATTATTAGGCATACTCTCAAACAGTAAAAATATTATATGGCTACAAGTCCTGCCACCCAATCCTGCCTGTTCCACAAATAAATCTTTGAAAGCAGCCATTCTTCAGCATATGTTTTAGTTCTCTTTATCATGCTGATATCCTGACCTAAATAAACACCTTTTAAAAAGCACTGTATTTTTCAAATTCCTCCGAAAGAAATATATTGTTGCAATGTCCCCAACAAAAAAACCCACTTGCTGCTAAAAGATGTGTGGCCATCACAGTCTTCCAAACACAAAAACAATCCTTGTGGGCAAGAGCCACTACACAGACCCAGGACAGGCAGGATGCCATGGTCAGGACCAAAGCAGCTGCAGAGGAGATCCTGAACCCTTGGCAAAGGCACAGGCACCTGCTCAGCTCCTCCGTGCTTATGGCCACTCTTCCAGACAAAATGCTGGAATGAGCTGCTCCTCATCTCACCCACAATCAAAGGGAGCCCAAATAAAAATAATTTTGGGGTCCAGGTGCCTAAAGCCCCCCATGCACTGATGAGCGTTCCTTTCCCCAGCCCACATCCACCGTTGCCTTCCAGGCAGAATCAGAATCAGGACCCTCCATAGCCTACCTGCAGACAGTGCTACACTACCAGACTGTAAGACTCTACATTGCCACCTCTGCACCATCAAGCCACGTGAGGAAAAGACAGACAAGCGCCCAGAAGGCTCCTGACTGTCCTTTCCATGTAGCAGGGTCACTCAGCCAAATTTCACTCTCTCTGAGCTCGGGGACTAGGAGAAACCTTGTCAGATTCCTTTGTGGAGACTGCACCTCTGCAGTGGCCTGCCATTCTCATCTCTCAAGTTGAGCTGAGGAGCAAAGACTTTATGGTCCTCACTGAATTATGAAACTCACAAATTTCTTACAGTTAAAGTAAATCTGGGAAGAAACCTGGAAGAGTGGCAAAGGAGCATGAGCTGGATCTTCTGAGTACTTCTCCCAGCTTTGACACTGCTTCACTGTGTGACTGTAGGCAGATCTCTGAGTTTAAGCACCTTGTGTGTAATATGGGGATAATCACCCATACTGATCTTCCAAGGGTGCTAAAAGTTAATTCTTTGATGTTTGTAAAGGGCTTTGAAATCTTTGATACAAGGTGCTGTACACTCGGGGAAGCTATCTTATTAACTTAAATCATAGGATCCCTAGTTGCAGAGAAGCAATTTCCAGCACCAGAAGCTGGAAAGACACCAGAAAAAAAATTGTTTTGCTCTAAAAGAAAGCTTTCAATTTCTGGATGGCAGTGTTTGAAATGCTTGCACGTACGTGCCTGCCACACACACATTCACATCCCAATGCCACAGTAGTGTGCAAGCCCAGATCTGCATGGAGAACCACCTCCTCACCCGGCTATGACCCTGCTGCGTGCAAGGGAAGGTCATCAGCCTTCTCCAAACTGTTTGATTCCCCCCGCTGTAGCCTGTGGACTTGGTGCATCCACACAAGGGAAGGAAAAGGAGATGAAAACAAAAGTGGGTCAGCTTGGGGTGGAGCTGGTAGACCCACAAAGTAAGAAAAAGTTACGCCATTTGGTGTGCTCTTCTGTCTGATGTGAGATGTGTCCTCATATCCACTTATCATCCTGGGAGGCTCCTGGCTGATGAAACTGTTCCTTGGAAGGGTAATTTTAGGTTACACGATTTGCTAGCAGCGAGATGGGAAGGGCAGAGCATCCTAAAGTGAGGATGGCCCTGCAGCCTTTTTCCAAGCAGAAGCAGCAGGGTCCAGCTCTGGGACGATGGAGCGATGAAGGAAGAAATCTGTCACGTAGAAATGTTCTCCCCCAAGACCTCCAACTTCTGGTTTTGTGCAGAAAATACTAGGCCATGGCATTTACAGTAATATTCAGCAGTTCAGCACTCCCCCAAAGAGGATTAAAACTTACAAGTACACTTTACTGTTCAGTTTCAGATCAAAGACATTGCTGTATTGGTCCATCTAACAGGGCCTGCTTTTAGAAGTAGATGATAATCAATATTAGCAACCTTTTGTTGAAATGCACCAAGTAGCTGAAATTTATGTGGGGGAGAAGGAAAGAAAAAGGGGATAGATTGCCTTTTTTTATCCTTGCAAAATGACCAGTCTATTCTGTGACGCATGAAATTGCCACGCTGCTGGTGAAAAAAAGTTCACACAACCAGACACATGTGGCCATAGTAACATTTTAATCAAGTTATGACACTAAATTTGTTGGGTTTGGGGTGGTCTGGGGTCTCTGGCTAAAAGATGCCATTATAAATGCAAGCTCTTGCTGCATTTCATTTTGCAAGCCTTGAAAAAAGTGAGAGACAGAAATGTTTCAAAGGAGTTTGACTCAATGGTGGATCTGAACTTGAATTTCATGCCATGCAATCTCAGGGTAAGAACATAAACTTCTTTCTATTAATGCTTTCCTCCTAAATAAAGTTAGTTGTAACATATAACGAGAAAAGAGCCAGGTAAAGCTTGGAGCTGTCAAGTCAGATCTGAACAGGTGCCTATTTTGGTATTTCCATGCTGACACCAAAGCACATGCAATATACATGGAATGTGCTGGTTTAAAAGTGAGTTAACAAAGTCTTGATTGTTTTTACAGAATTTTTAATCTGTTTTTGTATTCGCTTTGGACCCATGTGATGCCCTGACACCGGTCATGTGATATCGGCTGCGATAGGCACAAATCCCCAGGCAGCAACAAAAGAAGAAAGAGTAAAAAAGAAAAAGCTGAGAAAAAGCTTGCAATTTGGAAAAAGGCCAATTGTACCCCAGCGAAGGCCTTTTTGATCAGTGAAATGACACATGTGTGCAATATTAATAGCAGTCGATGCTGATATTTTATTTGTCGACCATCAGCTTTTAAATTCTTGTGCATGGAACTGAAACAGATTCTTCCCAGGCAAGCAAAATAAAGATGAACTCCCATATATAAGAAATCTAAATAACTCTTTTCAGCAAATACACTACCATTAGAGCATTACTTCTTTTTTTTTTTCCTTGGTGGAAAGATGCATGCAAAACACTTTCTACAAAGAAAAACTGCTATTTCTGCAGTGATATTGCAAGCTAAATTCACATTTACAATTTCTAAATAAAAAAAATATAGAGAAAGCCTTTCTTCAACACAATTTCACAGTTTCACTCTGTAAACCCCTGCTGCTGCTGGGGTTGTTTTTGTTTCTACTTTCCAAGTGTAAAACAAGTATTTAATTGACTTGCTACAAATGCTGGAGAATTAAAATTGGGAAGATATCTGTGTTGTTCTCAGGGAAAAAAAAATACTGTACAGATTATTTAAATGAAGTGAAAAACATGTTTGAGAACAAATCGATCCCACGCATGCAAACCCCTTATCTGAGCCAGTACAAGATGATGAAAATCTATAAATAGCCCACAGATCTTAAACTTAAATTTTTTTCCGTAATACATGCATTACACTATTGTTTTTGATAAAAAACAACAACAACAACAACAACAAAACCCTTTTAAAGCTAGTAAGTTGGACCATTACAAATTAATCCTGACTTTAATAACTGGTTAAAGACCCCTTCAGCTTTATAAGTAACAAAAAATATTAAAGCCTGTGATCACAGCGAGCTTTTCTCATTTCTCCTCTAACCATTTGTTATTTAATCCAATACTAGTAATCCAATTTGTCCATCAGACTTTTAAAGGGCAGAATGCAACTTCCCCAGCTTAGACACTTTTCAAAGTACAATATATTTTTCAAATGAATGCTGGATGTTTCATTTTTTCCCCAACTGTTCCTAGCTCTAATGTATGAGGAAAAAAAGAACAAGATGAACATTGTTCGTACTGATTAAGTAAGAGCTCATTAAAGAGCTGTCAGTGCCGTACTTTGAATATGCATGAAGCATATAATCAGATCTAGTACCGTCACTAGAGGAGAATACGGTAAGTACAAAGGATTGATTTAATTACTTAGAGTGGGCTGTGGTGGTAAAGCAGTCTTGTTAGCGCAAAAAGAAAAGGAGGTTGTATTCTGGCACGGTTAGGGGAAAAAGGCAGTTTTAGCTTCTGCCACAATACCTAATCTCAGGATAAAGCACTTTACATTGTAGCTTAAAATGAAGACTGTCAGTTTTCTAAAAAGACCAGAATTCATCTTATCTTGTTTAACCTCACCTGGTTAACTATCTAGCAGAACATATTTATTCTCTTTAACACGTAATTATGCTTATACCTTTTTATCCTATAGTTCAATAATGACTTCTGAAAACAGTCTTCAAATAAGAGCGTGTAGTGCTGCAAACATCATATGCATGCAAAATGCTCGGTCAGAGATTTGAAAAATGCAGAACCAGAAACTAAGACGAAACAGTAAGTACATGTGCCTTTATGTAAAAAGACAATACAGCTTTTAATGTTGGACTTTATTATTAGCTAGGTTCTGAAGGGGCTTCTGGCAAGGTTTCTCTCATTTATTTTCTTTTTCCCCACTTCCTTTCTGCTTTCTTTTTTATTTTTTTATTTTCTTCCCTTTTTTTTTTTTTAAATCAATACATTCTTGTTTTATTCTTCCTCTAGGAATCCAAGGGAATTCTCTCACAGCAACTCTCAGTGCCATTTTCTAATTTCATTGTCTGGCTTGAGTGGTGAAGGATGCGTGCTCTATTATTCTCTTCACTTGACATCTACCAGAACCCTCCTCGATGATTAGGAACGAGCCCAACACCAAGCCTGGAATAGCACAAGACACTAAATTCTGCCCTCAGATACGAGAAACTTCTACTGACTTCTGAGTTGTGATTCTGCACTGCAGTAGCTCCTGAGCAGGATTCAATCAAGGCTGCAGCTTAAAGTTTGGTGATTTTGTCCCTTACTGGGACAAATTTTAATGATAGCCAGAATTTTAATGATAGCAAAAAACCCCCCCCAAACCCCACCTCAAATCCCTTTCTTTTCTTCTGTGGTTCATCACACATCTTCACATATAATTTTCCTGACTGTTATTAAAAAACAACTTGAGCCAGTTTTCATCTACAATGCTCAAGAATTACAAGCATTTTTATATGTTACCATTTCTGAGAACAATAAAAGCAACTACCTTATTTTAACGTTGTACAGCTTCCAGGCACTCTTTTAAAAATACCTTTTCCTTCACATTCTTCAGGATTTACAAATGGATTTTTGTTTACACTGTAAGCTAATTATTTGTTAAATATTTAAATAAGAAGCATCAATTTGAAAAAACAATTTCTATTTTTTTTCCCCTTTTCTGCTAAAAATGCTTCCAAACCCACCCCTTATGCTCAGCCAGCTATCAGTATATATATGTGCCATTAGATCCATTATTTTTAAGCCCTTTGGGCAGCTAGTCATTAGATAAACCCAATATGGATTAACACAGTAAACCTGTACATTGCTAAGAAAACAGAGAAGAAAGTGCTGCGAAACACTGTGAATACTACTTAAAAGGAAGAAAAAGCAGCAACATGCAGGGACAAGATCAGTTTACAGTGTAAATGGATGAACACAGTAACTCCTCTACACTTTACACTGTCGTAAATCTGTCAAGATAAGCCAATAGATTAATATTTTTGAAAAAAATCCTTAAATGTAAGTGTATTTAGCTGTTGTGCAAAAATGAATTACAATCTGCAGAAGATAAATAATAAAGGGTTTCTATCAGCATCCCAAACCAGCCCATTCTATCTGGCAAGAAATAACAGGTTTACAGAAATCGCTTTGTACGCCGTCTTAAGCAGTAATTGTTTTTAAATTTTATTTGCACTGTGTATAGTGTGTGTGCCATGGTGTCACGGTTAAACACAGAAAACTCCCCATGTCTCCCCATTTACCTCAACAGAACTACATGAAAAACAACCTACTTAAGACAGAGCCCATTCTTCACTCATTTGCTGATGTTTACACACAGTTTTAAAATAGAATAGAAGAAGCTTTCTTCACTCAACACACTTGGGTGAAGAGGCCAGCAGGAGAATGCCAGCGCATGCGAACTAGAGCAGGGCGAATAATGACAAAAACTGGCCAACTTCACTCTGCTCCTCTTTCTCTATGTGCTAGTTGACAGAAGCTAGATGACCACCGAGAGCCATCCAAACGCCAGCGAATTCCACAAATTTAACGGGAAGGTCTTTTGAAAACATACCCCGCTGCCTTTATTTGCCTGCTGAAAAAAAAGAAAAGTTGCATTCACCCAATCACGGGGATGAGTTTTTACGAGTTTCAGTATTAGGAGCAAGCAGACAGATTGGCTTGTTTACCTGAAGGAGAACATGAATAGCAAATGAAGAATAGTTCTAGGATGTGTCTCATCTTGTCTGGTAAGAACCTGGGGAAATTCACAGAAATTGAAGGTGGTGTGTTTAAAACCGATAAAAAGAACGATCTTTCCTCAAAGCCTCATCATTTACCAGTAGAACTCGTCGCCAGGAGGCAATGTTGAAACTAAGAGCTCAGCAAGAATTAAAACCAGGTTGAATGTTGAATAGAGAAAGGCAAAGCTGTAGCAATAAATATTCAAACAAACAAACAAACACAGGAGGTAGGAATTGGATGCTCCTGCTTTAGGACATGAGCTAACCTTTAATTTTTAGAGGTTGAATGAGATGTTCCCTAGGGCCAGGTTAGCCTGTAACCAGCCTCTGTGGAGTTTCTTGCCCCTGCCTGGGTTCAGCCTATACCTGTCTCCCTATGGGACAGTGTTCTGGACCAGGCTGTGGGGCGGATCCACTGTGGCAATTGCAGCTTTACAGAAAGGAAACATGGGAAGGGATGAGAAACAACGTCGGGTGTTTCAGCTGACCAACCTCACATTGCTAACAAAGGCTGATGGAAGGTCTTGAACCCTTCAAAGTCAATGGAGGACTTCCCACTGATTTTAATAGTCTTCTCATCTTGCTCAGTGTGAGCAGTTTATGCACAGAAGAGCTCTTATTTTTAATGCAAGTTACTGAATTTAACAAATACTTAAGCAGAAAAGCCTATATTCACAAAAAATACTCTTCATAAAGGAGGGTTACACCAAGCCTACTGTAAAACGTGTTTGACCCAACTGAAAGCTACGGGCAAGATTTTTGTAAGACTAGCGAGCCGCAGTTTTTCACTTCTGAGTGAAACTGAGGCATCCTCAAAGAGACCTATTTTCTGAAAAATCACCCTCCTCTGCCTCAAAGGACAACCTTTGGTGGAAAAGCTCAGGATTCTGGTTAAAATAATTCTTCAAAGTTCTAAGTGTCAAAACAGACCCTGTAGTAGGCACTCCACATTATGAGTAGATGGGTTGCTCCACCTTGAGCTTCATGCCTCCCATTTCTTATTACCATGCCCAGCTTTCTTCCAGAATACTTTGTCCTTTCACTGAATGAGGATCTCCTTGGTTATTAAAAATCACTGAAAATGAAACAAGAATAGCCACCGAGAGATAAACAGGATGGGCCCATTGTTCAAATGACACTGCAGAAGAGCTAGCTAGCAGACGAAGCCCTAGCACAATTTTCTGAGTCTGAACTGGATGGGAAAATGCCTAAGGAACATTAGAAAGGCAAATTCATGGCCACTAACTTGCTGTCTGAGAGCAGTTGAGAAGGAGACATTGATGTCCACACAATGGAGTCTCATAAAGGTAGGTAATGACTGCCAAGAATCTGCCAGGCAGAGTTACATTGCAGTGCATTGTCTGACTCTCAGCCCCCAAAAGTACTGTAACCCTAACAAAACGGAGCCGTGGCCAAGGGAATGCCTTTAGCACAAGCACACATCAAATTAGGTTAATATCAAGCAGGAAACTTACAATTTCTTTGGTTTCTGAAGCATAATAAATCAGAGAGGCTATTTAAAATTTTGAGAGCTGTGTAAACAGAAGGTCAGGGTTCTGACCACATCTCAGCACGTGTGAGGATTTATTCTACCTGGAATGGGACTGACTCACAGGAAGACAAACATTTGCAGCCTGCAGTCTTGGCAACCTCAAATTATCACAGGACTGAAACTCCCACAAAAGATGAATTGCATGAAAGATCGCTGATTTTCTCTACATGACAAGTCAACACAGTGGCCACCAGAAAATAACAGAAAATCAACAGAAACAGAATGCTCAGGCTTGATAAAGATTACAAATGTATTTTAAATGTGGGACCATCAATCCAGACCAAGAAAACACATAGTTTGTGGCCCAAAATTTAGACAAGAGGTGAGATTTAACTGAAACATCTTGAGAGACTCCTGTAAGAAAGTGATGCTTCCTGTCTTGAGGACGGTGCCTGCAAGGATCCTAGCACTGAGCAGAACCAACGCTTGCCCTTTATCACCCTCTGGTATTCTTTGTACCCAACTTTTCTCATGTAGCATAACTTCAGAAGACGACCGGGCTTGGGAAAAGTATACATCACACCTTTGCTTGCCGGACAGGAGACATGCACCATTAACTGATATACTCGAACCTTTGAAGCTATGGAAAAAAACAGTAGTTCACACTTGGAAATCCACCAAGAAGGGGATGATGGTCTGGCAGGTGATCTATTTTCCTTGCAGGTTGACAAGCAGAGTTGGATGCTTTGTTGTAAATGACAGTAATTCCTCTATGGCTTATAACTACTCCATAGACCAGTTGCCTGTTTACTTGGCAAGTGATGTCTGGGGAAGATTCTGAAGTGAGAGGCCAGTCATTGGATTGCGCTCTTCTAGGCAGCATATTATCCCATTTTTACCAAATGTTGCCCTACTGACTTCAGAACATATTCTCCTGGAGCTGGAAAGGGGTGGTGGATGGTATAAAATGACTTTTTTAACGGACAGGGCTGAATTTAACCTGAGCAACTGCCTGAAGTCAGATGACGGCTGGCACTGAATGTGATCTTGTACTGGTATTAATGAAGACACCTGCTCTTATTGGGAGTTACACGTTTGTACTTCTGGGATCCAAATCTTCCCAGTGCTAAATGGGCAAGTTCAGCTAGATTCAGATGTCCTGGGGCCCCACAGTTTCCAGTTTTGACAGAAAAGGTGGTTTTGGTGGTAAATGGGAGAAAACCAAGAAAAAATAATAGGGCTTTCTGCAGACTGCAGTGGCATCATGGACTGGGAGCCCCGGGGTGACCAAAGTGCCTTTCTCCTCGCCTTCTCTTTACAGGCAGGCACTGATTGTAGAGAACGCTAACTTCCAGGCATAAAGCCAAAGACTATGCCTACCACATGAAAGAGCGTTTATACTGCAATACCACAAAGAAAGATGGAAATCAGTTAAAAGAAGCAAGTGTCTGTTTGGTCTTGCAAGACATTTGGAAGGCTCGCAAGTCTATTCACAGCGCCTAAGGCTCTCCCAGAGTAGCCTCCTGCTATGCAGGCAGCGCTGGGCTCGGCCTCTCTTCTTCAAGCTGGCTTCAAGCACTTTGTTGACAGGTTCTTTTAAGGCAATGATGAGGCTACAAGCCAGGGAAGTGCATGGGGAGGAGGTATACTTATCGTTCAGTCCTTCCAGCCAACGGCAATTCTGTGTTACTCTGAGAAAAAAATAAATATGGTCATTGTTGCTGCTGAGCTGCTTGAATGATTTAATGAACTTGGCCTGGGAAGGCTGAACATGCATGCTGCCCATGTCTCATCTTGGAAAGGTCTTCTCCTAGGAACTTCTGCCTACCAATGCACAGATCTGAGACTGAAGAGATGTGGTGAATTAGAGAGTCAGAACTGTGAACTCTGGGGTTTGGCGTGCTGTGTTCTTCTGTGGAAGCTTCTCAGCTGTAGAAATGCTGGGTATTTGAAAAAGTATGACCTGATGATGAGCTTCCTTTACCAAAAAATCGCTTCACAGGCACTGCTAATGGGAAGAGATGGAGATTGGAGAGGAAAGAGTTTGCCAGTAAGAGACTGTGGAGGCAACATGACAGAAGGGAAACTGGAGAAAGGTTGACAAGCCTCAAGAACACAAGAAGTTCTCAATCGTTCAAAATACATAATTCTGGCAACTACAAAGCCAATACTTGTGCAGAAATCTGTGTATGAAAGGGACAGATCGGGACCCTGAAAGACTCACGTCAGACAAACAGCTTACTAGCATGCCAGTTTACTTGCATTAACAAATTTTAATGAATGGCTTTGCACTGCATGGATTCAGTACAGAGCTCTCCAGGCTTCAGTGGGATTCAGGTCAGTCAAGTCACACTTGGATGCAATGCAGAAGCACAGTTACCATATTGTAAATGAGACTTCGATCATAATGTTGTTGCACTTCTTTCACCCAGGCTTTCGGTAGTTGCCAAAACTCCCACTGCCATAACCCTGGCAGAAAGTTAACAATCCTGAACGCTGGAGAGAGAAGCATCTCATCAAGTGCTTTATAATATTGCTCTGTTTCAAAAAAAGCAGTTAACTACCAATGCATAGTTTTGTGAACTGTTAACATGTCACAATAAAAATCACTAGCACTCGTGCTCATGTTCAAAAACCTATTCTTCTGTTCAACACAAATTGCTATGAGTAATATCCTTCTAGCCTCCTAATTGATCAGTATTTCCAATAGGGCATGCTCACAAACTAGCACCAGCAAAAACCCAAACCAGCGTCACAGATGTATCATTCACGTATTCAGATTTTTTTGAAATGTTTTCACTCGCTTTTTATGCTAAATGTAAAAAGGTAAATGGTAAAGATGTTGTTTTCAGTGATACTTCTAAACTTTCTATCTTGCCAGAACTGCCGTTGTTATACCGTACTTTCTCTTGCTGTGGTTCAGCATGCGCATCTTTGTCTTTCACAATGTGGTTGGACAACTCTCTACCACCTCGTGGTCTGGCAAATTTTCAGTTCACCTGAGATTAAATATGCTGACCTAAGCAAAACAACGGTGTTTATGGAAAGCAAGGCTGGCAAACAGCTATAAAATTTATGGTGTTATTAATTAATTCTTTCTGATTTAGGTAAGATATGAAAGTATGAAAATACCATGATGATTTCCCTATCTAGCTACAACTTTCTCCTTATGTATATGCACTGGTATTTTTCATGCTGTCTGCTCGCAAGCCTGAAGACAGTAACAAAAACAATTTTTAAATGGAGTTCATCTCTCAGGCAGAAGTGAACATTCATCATTTTCCTCCCCAGGCCCTGACACTGATGAATACAAATCTGCATTTACTTTTGAGAATTCCAAGGAGAATTGCGAATTCAATTGTTTTTAAAAGACAAAACTTGGCTTAGGGAATAGGATGCCTCCTCCCAGCTTACCCCTTCCTCCCCCAGTGCAAATTTGTGTTACAGACTGGACGACTCCAGTAAGAAGCATTCAAGATGGTATAATACAGACTGGTAAATACAGCTTGATAATCAGGTTTGTGAAGGTACAGAGCATACAAGGGATTTATTTTTGATAGTGAATCTATATACATATACATCATCAAGCCCCCATTGAGAAGCAGACCACTCCAAGTGATTAATACAGCTCAAGGGGGCAGATAAGAGATCAATGACAAAAATCACCTGGTAAAAAAAAGTAAAAGGTGTTGCATTAGAAGGGCTTTTGCTTTGCATGTGAAACAATACCAAGAAACCTGTATTTTAGCACTTGTACTCAACAAGCACTCCAAAGTATGCCGGGATGAGAACAGAAACCCATCCTTTCTAATAATCTTGTGACAAAAGCTAAAAGACATCATCCTATTAACTAGTGATCTCAACTGCTAATGCAGAGTACTTCCTGGTGCCTTTTATGTAGAATGCCGCTATTAAAAAACCACTAAACATTCACTGTGAACAACACAGAATCATTCATCTTTTATCAGCATCTCTTGTTAGAGGAGTATGAGAAGGGCTGAAGGTGTCATTGATATTATAGAGTGGAAATTAATCAGAAATTTTTCTCATATTTTCCTCATCACACTCATTTACTTTTGTACAAATTTCCCCCTGCTAAAAAGTTCATACCCAGCCCCCTGTTGTACGCTTTTAAGTTGAGAATATTCAACGAGTGCGTCAACTGAAAGGCACCAGGTCCTAACACAAAAAGCATTCGAAATTCTCATTTAGTTGTCTTTATTTTGCTAGCGCCATGTGGTCCTTGAAGATGTAGAAAACACGGGAAGCCGAGTAAAGATCAGAGCAAGCTCATTAGCATTCTGACAAAATTGGAGTGGTGGAGATGTATAGTTTGCCTAGTTTGTCGTTTTGAAAGCTACCGGTGGTAAGCTTTCTATTTCATTGTGCTTTTGTCTTTTTTGGGGGTTTTCAACGCAGCGGGGTGGTTGTTAGCCTAGGTTTTCACAGTGCATTGTGGGAACCTTGCCTGCACATTCAGCCTATATAGTATCGTTTGAGTTCAAGTCAAAAAGTTTTTTTTTTTTCCTATTTATTTCATAATCGCCTATGCTAATGCATATTTGTCGTCTGGCTGTCAAAACCCATCCTGCCCAACACCTGGTTTATAAAGTTAAAAAAAAAAAAAAAAAAGAACAAAACCCCCTAAATAAAATACACTCTGAGCTTATTTAAAAATAAAACCTTTTAAACATGTTGCTAGTTTTCTTCAAAAGACAAGATAAGAAGAAATTAATTTAAATTCCACTGTTTACAATAAACTAGAAATGAATTTGAGACAGATCCAGTTGATTAGAATTCAAAAGAGACTCTTTCACTGTATAAGAACCCCAATTCTATTTCAGAGCCTCTTGAAGGAAAGATGGGTTTATGCTCCAGAATTATGTAAATAATGAATTACCTCTTAGAAGACCTAAAGAAGTTATTACTCTGGTCATTTGATTTTTTTCCTTCTTTTTTTTTTTTAAACACAAGGCTCACTTTGAAGGGCTAAAAGGGCTACATTAATACTGCTATTCGACGTGAACGTTTCCAAGTTGCAATGAAATGGATAAAGGTCTTTTTGGATGAATTTATCTGCTAAATCCTTGTGGTTGCCCTCCTATCTCAGATGATGACCCAAAAGAATGTCAACAGCTCATTTCCCAGAGAGCTGGAAAGAGTCACTACGCAAGCCATAATCTGCACGTTCTCAAAGAACCGTTTCAAACATTACATTTCACAAGCTGTTTAAAGAGATTTTTTTTTCTCCCCCCTCTCATCTCCACTATCCTACCAGTACTTTGGACATCAGTGATTCAGAAATGAGGGCTTTAACAAAGTTGAAACGTGACTTTTTACGTATTGTCTTGGTGGGTCGTACATATGTGCACACACGTACACGTACTGTGTAACACGTGAGCGCCCACGGATTCCCATGCGCTTCAGATTCACGTCACTAAATTCTAGCCGCACTGTGGCAGGGACAAGTAAATGCTAAGAATCCAAATACATTAAGTCACCCCTAATTTACTCATTGGATTTTTTTAATATAGTGTGTGTCAGGCTGCCAAAATCGCAGATATCCCTTTAGTAGGAAAGGATAAAACCCAGCTTGAAAGGAGTTACAATGGTGTAGATTCGGATACAGTAAATTTTACAATGGAGTGGGGATTTGAGATTTATTTACTTAGCAAGGGGGAAAGGATAAACAAATATTAAGAGAAAGAGCTGCTTTATACAAAACCTTCAAAATTCTTTCTTTTTGTCATGCACTTGGATAGCACCATTATGTTTGTCAAAACAGCCTTAGAGCTGCAGCCAGCCTCTGTTGATCAAGAAAAGCAAACGGTCAGGCCAAAGAAGGAACACTGGTCTTTAAAAGCAAAAAAAAAAAAAAAAGTACAAACAGGTAGGTGCCTGACGACAGAAAGCTCTGAGATACCCCATACCCATCTGGATTGACAGATCTGAATTTTTCTGTCATATTTAAAATCTAATTTCATTCTATGCCCTTGTGAAATACATGACATTTCATCACAAGAGATGTTGTGTCATTTAAGCTATACATGAAGAACTAATGTCCCTTCCCAACTAAAAAAAACCCCAGCCCTGAGAATTAAATAGCGGGCGTTATTTTAAGCTTAACAAAAGGCTGAATTTTGCCAGCTCCGAGGTGGCACCTTTATTTCAAATCTGCTTTTAATCACACAGTTCCTTTTCACTCAGGTTCCAACTCCCAGCAGAGGCAAATAACCCGAAGACTGTTATCCGCCCGATAGTAAAGGTGACTGAATTATTTTCTATACTTTGCAATGTGCTTATAGCTGCAAAATTATTTATCTCCTTCACTGCTTTCTACTAGGAAAGTTTCCTCCAGAAGAATCGCCGGGACCAACCATATCAAATTAGAGGGCAGTCAGGAGTGTCTAAGTCCAGCTTTAAAACAAATATCATAACAATTACTTAGCCATATGGAAAATAGGTTATGTCTTTCCTGAAAGCTTTTATACATTTTCTATCTCAAATTTCAACTCCATTAGAAACTATTTCTGACTCGCAAGCTGCAAGATTGCTAAATATCTAACTGTTAACTCACCATGAAGAAAGAGACTCTTTTGAATGGCAGAACTTTTCCAAGATGCAAATGAACAATAATCTAATTTTGAGAGTAAATTAACTGAAGGATTCTTTTTAATGTGTTTCAAAGTCTCCGAAATTAAGTGGCAGTTGCAACCTATGCCATACACACACATACGTGCACCCACGCTCACATACACATGCTAACACAGCACCCCTGCTACACCCAGCTCCCATCTTCAGAAGAACTCACATTGTACTTGTGTTTAGGTTCCTATGACTTAAAGGCCAGATGTTTCACAAATGACCAACAATTGGAGGTTAGAATAAATTAATGACTGATTTCTGAGCTTTGATGGAATTAAGCATACTTCTTTTCTCAATGTGCCATGTGAATGTTCGCCCGTTAAACTTTTTTTTTTTTCCCCCCTGACAAGTGAGGCCACCCGGCAGAAAACAACTGATGCAAAACCCAGGAGTAATCCCTCTGTTTAGTTCAACACTGTGGTTAGCCTTAACACTGCCTCTATTATCCAATGGATTTAGAGAAACTTTCATTTATTTGTTGGCCTCAGTCTTCCAACTTTGTTGCCTCCTTTAAAGGACCCAAGACCCATTCCTATGTAAATACATTTGCATAGGGCCACAATGAAACTTTCTGGGACTCTGATTAAACTTGCAGAACTAGATAGCTGCACTGCGCATATTTGTGATCTTCACATAAGTACTTTCACAAATGCATACGAGTAAATGAAGCTGATGTCAACTCTCGCTACAGGAACGCCCGGAGTGTAAAAGAAATACTCCCATCAGAAACTACGTACCAAAGCCCCGAACTCTGTAACAACTGGCAGACACAGCACCCAAATGTGAAATTACAATATATACAATGAACAAAAAGTCCTTTTCATTTAAGGAGCTGTTAAGATCAGCACTTTATTTGCTGCAAAATGTCAATGTCTCTTCTAACCTGTTCCTGTTGCAGCAGGACAACAGGATCCCTGTAGTAAAAGCGATGATTCACAGCTACTTGTTTTTTTACTTTTTTTTTTCCTGCTGCCTTTGTTTATAAAGAGTACGCAGGGTATAATGTATTATTATATACTGTACACAATACAGCCTTCTTGCAGCCAATTCAAATATAAAGCTTTGCATCCAGCAAGTCTGTTAGGAAACAGCACCGGGATTAATCCCTGCAATTACAACCCTCAAAAAATGCAGGTGGACACTCAGTGCAATTTCGCCATTCCCACAAACAAAATGCCAATACCTTAAAGGTTTGTGTTCTGTAAGAGAGGCGTGATGGACCGAAAGCATATACTAAGGACTGGTTTTGTAATTTCACTGGCACTGATGACTGTGGGCCAGGAATTGCAACTGAATATATTCTTTTAGTATGCATTTAAGGAGATAACACCTTTTTCCAGGGGCTCAACAAATGTAGATACCGAATTCCTTGTTTTGCAGTACAGTCTGCTTTAATCTAGTTTAAAAAGCCTTGTATACATAACTTCAAAAAAATTCACAGTACAGCATTTTTCAAGTCCACTACTCTAATGACTAAAAAATGAAGCCAAATATATCAAACTTAATCACATACAAAAATACACTAGCCACTAGAAGATGACTTGCACAACTAGAAGCATGTTAATGAGGACACTGGCACAAATCGTACACCAATTCTGATTTACATTTTATTTTCCTTATTCCTGACTGTAGGGTGAGTCTCTGCAGCCCCGTGTAAATACCATATACAAACCCAATTTCTCTCGTTGGACTAACCACATCAATACAAAAGCAAATGAACTACCAAAGTGCCCTAATTAACAATTTTGCAAGTGAATGCAGACATCAGTGCCACACTGCAGCCATTAAAGTCTATTCCTTGCCATATCTGTTTCTGTTAACATTTCAATAGACCAATTAAATGACCTTTCCCCCCCTCAAACTCAATTAAGCTATTTGAACATCAATTGATAACTTACCATGTATTTATGCAAAATGTGCAAGCAAGAGATTCATTTTTTCAATCCTAATGATGTTTTGAAGAAGAGAAAACTATCTTAACTATCCTGTCCTGGTATTCCATGGAGAGGGGGCCAGGGATGGGATTGCCTCCCAGGGGAGCCTGGTGGGCACGTTGGCATTGTGGTAGGCGGTTTGGAGAAAGCAGGTGTGAGGCAGATATTCTTCTTCCATGCCATTTGGTCCCTACCAGGCAGCTGCCTTGGGAGGTCAAAAGAAAGCCGAGACAGCCATCTCTTTCAGCTTGCTGGAGTATCACATCGCTGGGTCACAGCCAGCACGCTGGTAGGTGGCACAGGGTCACATCAGCCAACTTGTAGATATCCAGAATTGTTTCTTTTTTCTCTCTTCCCCCCCCTCCCTTTTTTTCCTTTTTTTTTTTTTTTTGGACTTGAGTTTTTACATCTCTATAGTGAAAAAGCAAAGGGTTGCCCCAACACACACACCTTTCTGAGCATTGCATGGTAGGTATGACATTTGACTTCAGCCTGCCTGCCCCATGTTAAGAGGTGATTTGCTGACATTTGCATTTTCCCAAGGGGCTCGCTACACCATGAATCTGTTTGTCACAAATTCAGGGGACTTGAGCGGAAGGAGTAAAGGCAACACTCTGAATTCTTTGCTCATGTTAAAGGCTAGATAAGGGTCAGTGTCTCCTCTTTAAGAGCTGGCCTTTGCTTCTCAGCACAGGTAAACAGTTCCCC